>JAPVLV010000005.1:12617142-13938214 GCA_029168935.1 Oxyria digyna
AACAGATCTATCCCTTGGCTTTTGCTGTAGTAGACAGTGAGAATAAGGATTCTTGGTCCTTCTTGTTTGAAGAGTTGAAGAAGGTTGATGTACCAGATAGTGTGGATGTGGTTTTTGTATTTGATCGTCATTTGGCTATTAAAGCCGCTCTGAGACAAGTTTATATTCTTGCACAACATGGATATTGCATTTATCATATGCTGCAAAACTTCAAGCAAAAGTGCACTTGGGGAGGTTTGCAAGACCAGTGGTTTAAGGTTGCAAAGGCGTACACTGTAGAAGAGTATAGGACTGAGCTTCAGATCCTACAAAACAGAACTTCAGTTGTGGCAAATATGGCTCTCAAAGTGTCTCTTGAAAAGTGGTCTAGGGCATATTTCACAGCTGAGAGGTACAACATCATGACGACAAACAATGCAGAATATCTGAACAAGGTGTTTAAACAGGAGCGTATGTGGCCTATTGTAGCATTGTTTGATGTTATATTACTTACCTTTTCCACCCAGTTCTGTGAAAAGAGGGAGTCGGCTACTACATGGTGTGAGGTGACTACTAGGGCAGTGACCAAGACCATTGATAATAGGTATGCGACATCTGTGAGCATGAGCATCAATAGGCTTAGTGATATTGAAGCAGAGGTGACTGATGGAAGGAACAAGTATGAGGTGAATCTTCGCCAACAAACTTGCCAATGCAACGTGTTTCAGAGAGATCGGATTCCTTGTAAGCATGCTTTGGCATTAGCAAAGGACAGGGGAGTTGACATTTCTACTCTTGTTAGTCACTTTTATACCAACAACATCTTGAAATAAGTTTACAAGGAAACCATCCATTTGATCCCTCCACCCAACCAATGGGATGTTCCACAATCAGTCTCCTCTCTTCCGTGTTTGCCACCACCATGGAAAAGGGGACCTCGAAGACCAAGGTTGAATAGATATAAGGCTAGGTGGGAGAGGCTCTACAAACGAGTGTCCACGAGATGTGCAAGATGTGGTCTGTCTGGCCATACTCACAACACGTGCTCCCGGGCTGCAAGGGGAGGACAGTCAAGGCGAAGACCATAGGTTTAAAGGGTAAGACAACAAGGTTCTAACTTTTTGGTATATGAACAATGCTAACTTTTTGGTATATGAACAATTGTAACTTGTTATCCCGCCACATTTGATGTTTTATCCCACCAAGATACAGGTTTTATCCTGTCACACGTACTTTTATAAGTCATATTATTTTGGGTTGGATGTTGAATTTCTGTTAGTATGAATGTTGAAATGCTTTTAGTTTGCTTTGTTAAGTTGTATTGTATTATCCCGTCACCCATTCTGTTTTATCATGTCACACATATTTTTTAACATCCCACCACCTAACTCCACTACATAAATGCAGTCAAAGCACACATTTTCTCTCTGCACTAACGTCAGTATATGTTTTCAAGCAAAAAGTAGTCAAACACATTTACCTACCCAACACGTTAACCAACCCAACCTAACACATTTACTCATTTTTTTGTCAAATTTTGCTTCAATATATAGGTCATTCTTTCTCAACAACGTATTATGCCCATTCCTTTCTTTCCCAACAACCATACCTTTCTTTCTCTCTTTCTCTTAACTCCTTCATGGCTAGTTATCACATGGTAGACCCATTTCTCGACGAAGATTACCAAATCAAAAGTTTCTTCGTTGAAATAAAACACTCATATGTAGAGGGGGACTGTCGTCTATGTATCCCCATCGGTCATGGAGACAAGTTTTTGAAAGACTACAAGAACTTTGAAATAACATTTAAAGTTGGACTTCAGACTTGGGAAGTTCATCTAACACACTCAGAAAAAGGCTACCGCTTGGGCAAGGGTTGGAGAGCTTTTGTTCAAGACAATAAGCTGAAGTATAAGGATGAGTGCCTCTTCGACCTTCAAAGTGCAGATTCAAATGGTGTCGTGTACGATATTGAAGTGTACAACTATTGATGTTGTATCATTTCATGTTATTTCAATCATTTCAGTTTCCTTGTGTCTTTTGTTTCCTTTGTACTTGTATTGTGTTTACCATGCAATGAATTTGGTAATAATTTCCCGCCACACATTATGTTTTATCCTGTCACAAATTCACATACATCCTGACGCATTTCAGTGCTACCACGAATTAAATCTTTGATATGATAAGTCACACTGAAGAGAGATAATTTTTCATTACAAGAGAAGATTAAAGCGTAGAAACTGGAAAGCAAACATAATTGCACTTAGATCACAAACTACAACATATCCCTCCACCCTTGCCCACACATCCTGTCGTACTACATAGATTACACAACATTAGAGTCTCTATAGCATGGTATGTCGAGACGAAAGTCCATGTCCTTGGTTGGGGGTTTGAAGTCACACCTCCACCTCTTTTTCAGCTCCAAGGGGTGTTGATCGGTAACAATGAAGATTTTGATTAGAGCAACGGACCTTCCTAGATCTGCAATGGCATGGGCATCACGTGAGTGCTGCAAGGCTCTTATAGTGTTCCTCCCTCCATGAGCATGAACCATCTCAAAGAAATAATGTGTAGATTTCTTCTCGAATGGCTCATGCTCTTATAGTGTTCCTCCCTCCATGAGCATGAACCGCGACTCCAACGAGTGTAGATTTAGAATGAGAGTACTTCATATAATGTATGCGTATTTCATTAATGTCGTTATTGTCGTTATTGATTACTCGTTATTGATTGATTACTCTATATGTATGCGTATTTCATTAAAACTTTCATTAAATATAGAGTAATCAATCAATAACGACAATACAAAGTTGTGAAATGTCATTATTTTGGATTATTTGAGTGTTTCGTAACATTTAATGAAAGTTTTATATAAAGTTTATTTGAGTAACAAAGTGATATCACACACATATGAGTAAAACTATACGACTTATATACTTGAGATTAACTCGTTACTAGGTGAAAGTGCTTGCTTAGATATTTCGAAGTGTTCATTTTGTTATTTTCTTATAAAAACGAAACCGTCATATTGGTAATGCTCAAATACAACTTTTACATTTCAATTTTTTTGCGGTTTAAGGTCTTATTAAGCCGTTTTATGTCGTGTTTTGATAATGGGCCTCACTAAATCTCAATTCGGCCTTATTAGGCACGTTGACGTTTTCGATTATTTTTTTCCGATTCTGAGAATTGATAACGACTATGGGCTTTATTTTCTATCATGTTACAATTTTGAAATTTTGATTTTTTATCGTTTTAAGGCGTTTAAACGAATTGGGCTCAAACTAACCACTTATCACATTCACTATCCACATTCACTATCCACTATATATCCACATTCACTATCCACTATATCTTATACCCTACCTTATACCCTATACCCTATACTCTATACTTTATCCACATTTTTTCGATTTTCGCGCCATTTGTCGTTCTAAGTCGGTTTTACTCGATTTTTGCGCCGTTAGTCGTTCTAAGTCGGTTTTACTCGATTTTCGCGTCATTTTCCGTTTTAATCCCGTTTTACTCGATTTTCGCGCCATTTCTTGCATAACTATTTGTACCTTAAGTATTATGCAAGATTTTATTCATCTTGCATAACTATTTTGAATCGAAAATACGTAAAACTATTATGCAAGATTGGTTGTTAGATGTGTTATATGCAAGATCTTATCCTTATCTTGTCGACAATTCGTTAGAATCCTATCTTGCCACTATATCAATTTATTAGATGTGCTATTTGAAAATATTTTTTAAACTGATATGAAATACCTATAAATACAATAATTAAAGCATTTCTTTCTCTCACAATTTTAGGTAGGTTTGTTTCTACCAAGACCAGTTTTTGCTCATGGCCATATGTTGACAAAATAGGTAGACCACAAAGTACAACCTTGAACGTCTTATATAAAAAGTGTTTTCAAAATATTTTATAAATATTAAAAAAGCTTACATATGTGATTATTTAAATAATTATTATTTTATTCAAAATTATTTAAGTAATTAATTCAATAAATATTTGGGACAAAAATAAAAGAAAACTGTTTTTCTAATAAATAATGAGGTAGATTCAAGTTCGATCATCACTTGTAGTATTAATATTACATATATGTCAATAAGATACACCTTATTATTTAAATAATTATTTTTTTAGAAATTGTTAAAATAATTAATAGTCTATAGATATAGATATTTGAGACCAAGATTAAAAAAACTGTTATTGTAATAAAATAATGAGGTGAGCCCAAATTCGATTGTAACTTGTAGTATTAATATTACAAATATATCAATATGATTCATTAGCCTAGTGGTTTCACTTCATTACATGCCCATGAGGTCTCAAGTTCGACTCTCCCCTCCTCTCTTTCCATTATTTTTTACCCAAAAATAAAAAAGGTGAGATGTTAGTGTTGAGATTCGAACTCAAAACCTTTGAGCAATATATGCAGCTCTTTACCACTAGAGCAAAGAGGCAGATGTGAAATATGACCTATTATTGTTATTATATACTAACGTAATTTATTAATTTTAAAAAAAAAAATCATAATAAAAAGAAATTTCGAAAAAAAAATGTTGTACGTTGGAAATGGGCGTACGGAATTTTTTAAATTTTTTTTAAATTTTTTTCATTTATTTGGGGAAACAATTATCATTACGGTACATTCGAAATGGGCGTACACCCGTTTCTAGCGTACAAGATGTATTTCGTATTTTTTACAAAATTGTATACGTATATCAAATTTTTTTGCCTGTCCGCCCGAAACGAGCGTACGCACATTATGGGCGTATGGAAATGTAATGTGGAAAGAGAAAAAATGTAGTGCCTATAGATTTTGCCTATAAATACACCCACACTTTTTCTGAACACAAAATCACCACACCAGCTCAACAGCCTTTCCGCCTTCTTCTTCTTCTTCTTTCACTCCCAAAACTTCAATCTGGTTTTTCTTCTCTGTTCATGGAAGATGACAGATCCTATTCACAAGCCTTGGTGGGGTACCCATATGGTTCAAACCTTCATGCAATACATATTAACCCAGTGCAAACGTCCCTGCAAGCCTCTAATAATGACCTCTTCTCCGTCACGACCCCTTATGTTCTGGGTCCTAATCATCCTCCTCATAATGTCCAAAATAATCCTACTGATATAAACCCACAAACATTCTCCCCAATAAATCTCATGCTGGAAGAAGTGGCAGAAATTCCGGTGTCTCTGATCCATAACGAGCGCATGCAAGAGGATCTGATGCAAAATCGGGACCTCGACAACATACCTGAAGACCAGATTCAACAAATGGAGGAGCAGTACCTCCTTAATCTCGATGAAAACTTGGCGCAGCTGGCATTCCTGGGTCTGGGGGTCAGACGCTGATGGCCTTGATGATCCTTGGGACGTTGGGAAGAAAGCCAAGTATAACTGGAAGCAAATGCAGAAAATCAAAGGTGATGTAGTTTTTCAACCTGTTGGAAACAACTGGTTAATCTTTCAATTTGCAAATCGGGAAGATAGAGACTTAATCTACTCTAGAAGGGCGTATAAACTAGGAGGAAAAGTGATTGTTGTCCGGCCTTTTACTAGGGATTTCAACTCCCACTTTCAAACTCTTACTGATATAGATGTGTGGATGAGAATCCCCTTTCTTCCTTTTTGTATGGCTAATGAGGCAGGATTTGAAAATATCATAAGAAGAAACAAGCTGGGAATCCTCTTGCTGGTGGATGGAATCAACAACGCTCGATTTAAAGGCAAATTTGCGAGAGCACTTATCAACGTCTCGATCGGCCAAACTGTTGATCTTGAAGAATATATCCAGATCAGGCACCAAAATCGTATGCTGCTAACTCATAAAGTCTACTATGAGGGGTTTTGTGAAGGATGTAGTGGATGTACATGAGTCTACTATGAGGGGTTTTCTGAAGGATGTAGTGGATGTACCTCACTTTATCACACGTTTGCAGAATGCCCCATCATTAACAAAGTTTCAGATGGGCACCCCACCAACCTGACTGTGTCTCGTGATGATGCTGCTATTGCCTTCGAGCAAACTGGGAGACTGCTATGGGGTAGTTCCTTCATGAACCATTTTGGTTCTAACCCTAACCCTAATCCTCAAAATTTCAAAATTAGGGCAAATGTGGCTCCTCCAACATACACTGCTAGTAGGGTGTCTATTCCAATCATCCCACCAAGAATTCCAACACCACATCCAAATGTCATAGCCAACACTCAAACCATTGAAAATCATCCCCATAATCTGCTGAATGTGCCCTTTATGAACTCATACCTCCAGCCTCGTCAACCAAGGCCTGCAATTAGGACTGGATATGGACAAAAGACATTACCCTCTCTTCGAGAGGCTTCTGGAGAATCAGCATTCCACTTGGCTTTCAACCCCCAGTCTAATAACACTATAAATCAGAAGTTTGGAACAATTGTGATCAAATCCCCGGGAGATGGAGAAGGTGACTGCAATGCTGATGTTGGTAACTGTGGAGAGGGTGGCTCTTCTTCTCCAGATGAGAACAGTTCCATCAATATGAAGAAACGTAAGTCAGTGGAGAAAGGAAAAGACCCTGTTTATGAGTAAGATCTTAAAATCAGTTCGTACTACTAGATGGTAGGTTGCGTTCATAAATAATCTCCTTCGGGATCCAACCTTGTGCTGCTGCACTACTTTTGTTAGGTTACTTCCTAAACTCATGCTCAGATCTGTTAGCAGGAAGCCTTCTATGGTTATTAATTGTAATGTTGTTGTTGGTAAGGACTTGTTTATGCAGAATTTCTGTAATGTTTATGTTCTCAGGAACATGAATGAATTCAGACACCATCTGTTGAAGTTTTTACTCTATAACTGTGTTTTGGTAATTACTGCATCATTGTGGAACTGTTATGTTACACAAGAGTTTCTGTTATGGATAGACTGTCTTAATAGTTTACTTCATACTCAATGTATATGTTGCCACTACGGAAACTCTTTAAGCAGCAAACAAATACAATACATGTACTTGATTAACTGGTTAGAACATAATATCAATAGATTTACCTCCATTCCTTTCAATATTGCTCTAGGTTATATCGGAGACAACTTAAACATTCAAACTTATCAACTAAGACCTACAAAACTTATAAACAGAATGATAGTATACAAGTCCGAGGAGATAGGAATCACCTGGATATATAAATTGCATAAACTATTGGCTCAAGATGCATGAATCATATCACCAGGTTGATAGTACTTGTCTTACATATATTGATTCCTATGAATATAAAAAAAGGTATCTACACAAATTTTATTGTATCCATCTTTATACGATCATAACTAGTCCTGGAATGGAGTTTTATAGTAACAAATATTTAAATTATCTAACAAAATGTAGTTTCCTCTTTGATATTAGTCAAAACAATTTTAACTCATCAATGAGTACTAATATTTATATGATAAAGTATGGGCCCAAGAAGTATCAACTATACAAGGTTCTAACATTCTTTAAACAAGTTATAATATGAAAGTTGCATACTGGAACTGTAGGGGAGTGAGGCGACAACACTTCTGGACCGAAGTATCGTATATTAAACATGCACATAATTTTGATCTATTCTGTTTAGCCGAAACAAAAAAATAACGAGACACCTAGTAGTCAATTTCTTAATAAGATGGGTTTCAAAAATATTTTTGTATCTCCAGCTGATGGCACTAAGAGGGGAGTGTGGCTATTGTGCTCGCATTTTCAAAAGCTGAATTTTGTAATATCAGTTTTATTGGTATGAATACGATAATTTTAAAATACGAGGAAATCGATATGAAATTTATCATTATCTTCATTTATGCACCAAGTAAAGAACATTTGAAAACAGACTTTTGGAACTATATCTCTCATCTAATTGACCATTTTGAAATACCACCGATTATAATTGGTGATTTTAACGACATTCCCCAAGTTGAAGATAAACAGGGGGGAGAACACCCACACATACTAGATTCTCTAGGCTTAATTCGTTTATGACCAAGCATGGACTTTTAAACCAAAATTATCAAGGATACCCATTTACTTGGAAGAGAAGTAATAGAAATAGTAACTCCATTATATTAGAACGACTTGATAGAACTCTAATTCATCCCAATATTATTAATTATTACAGTAACATTGCCTTAACGCATCTTCCATTCACTACCTCAGATCATTGTTGTATTACTTTGCAGTTGGGAAATAATGTGTTCATAAAGAATTATCCGTTTAGGTTCAATAATACTTGGTTACAAAATGAATCCTATAAAAAGCTAGTCCATAGAATTTGAAACTTTCAGTATTCAGGCTCAGCCATGTATAAGCTATTTATGAGACAGAAAAGACTCAAAGGTGAAACAAAAAGCTGGTCTAAGAGGAATACCAACAACATCCAGGAACAACTAAAATTAACAGAAACTAAACTCCACAATTTACAAATTGACTGTTTTCAGCATGGAATGTCCCATAAAATTCCTGTATACAATAGGTTTGTGACAAAATATACTAAATTACTTGAATTCCAACATACATATTGGAAACAAAGAGAAAAGGTAAAAAAAACCTAAATGATATGGATAAAAATACAAAATATTTCCAAACAGTTGTTAAAATTAGAACTTATAAACAAAAAATCAACTCCTATGAATCACAGAATAAAATAATATACTATAATACGGAGGACATTAAAGTGGCAATAACAAATGATTTACAATCCAGATTTCAACCCCTACATTCAACAACCTCATCTGATAGTGATTTCTCTATAATTCAATCACTCATTTGTGAGGATGATAATACCATGTTACTACAACAACCGTCTCATACAGAAATTAAAAATGTTATATTTGAACTACCCCATAATAAAATCCCAGGACCGGATGGTTTCAATGCTGAATTTTATCAACATTATTGGCCTATCGTTGGACATTCAGTAATTCAAGTAATACAAGCTTTCTTTCACTCGATAAGATTACTCAAAGATTGTGCCCAATCATTTTTTGCTTTAATACAAAAAATAGATAATCCGTTATCAATTAACCATTATAGACCTATTAGCTTATGTTGTACTATATACAAAGCAATAACAAAATTAATGTCAAATAGCCTACAACAAGTTCTTCCTAAATTAATCCACCCATGTCAAGCAACATTTGTACAAGACAGATCTATATTTGATAACATTCTGATATCCCATGAAATATTTCACTCTTTTCATCAAAATAAAAAAGGAAAAAGGGGGTGGATGGCTTTAAAATTGGATATGAAAAAGGCCTATGACAAAGTGTAGTGGCCATTTATAATAAATTTTTTGACATTCTTTGGGTTTCATAAAAAAATGGATAGATCAGGTAATGACATGTATAACATCTGCTTCATTCTCAATCTTGGTTAATAATGAACCTGGCCCAACGTTCAAACCACAATGTGGGTTACGTCAAGGGGACCCCATTGCACCGTTTATTTTTATTTTGGTTTTGGAATACTTAGCTCGAACGCTACAGAAAGAAGCTGATAAAACAAACCACCGAGTAGGAATTCAAATAACAAGAAATGGAATGCGCATTCCATTCTTATGTTTTGCAGATGACACAATCATTTTTGTCAATGCAAACATAAATAATATGAATTACATCAAAAAAACTTTACAAAAATTCACAGACTTATTTGGTCCTTAGTGGTCAGCTTTGTTTCCTCTAAAGATCAGAAGGTTGAACCCCTTACCAAGCCATTATCCAACAGTTGCTTCATCATGATGTGATCCTAACCGTGCCTCAAACAGTTCGGATCGAAGGGGGATAACAGCACAATAGCCACATCAACACCCAACAACTTAGAAGCAGATAAATCCAAAGAGTCAGAAGCTCATAGTACACCCACTATTTCACCCATGACAGCTACACCAGGACCACACAATATCAGCCTCAATGAGACAGGTACGTGATTCTAGAATAGTCTCTTGTATGCCCTAGGGCACTAACCTAGCTTCAATCCTTTGGCTATAAATACTACGGTAATATCTTGCTCTTGAGATCAATGAAATGCAATATCATTCTATCATTGCTTATGTCTTAGAATCCTCTGTTTGAATATATCATCAAAATCCAATAACAATGCACAACAACCAAGGTATAAACAAAAACACATGAAATTGAACTCTAGCGTAAGCTGAAATTGAACCAAATACACATGATTAACAACAAAAAACAAGCAACTTTCGTATTGATGTATATGGAGGAGACATAATTTTATCACTTAGCAACTCGCCATAACATTAGAGCATCAAGTCTCAACAGAAACTACAATATTATCAAATTCACGGCTAGAGATTCTAAAGCAAATTAAACGCAACCTAAAGCAAATCAATCCTACACAGGAAAAAAGACAATCCAAACTTACCTTACGTATCAGACCGACAACAACTCCCTTTCGAAGGATCGGAAACAACAAATCAATCAATACAAGAATAAAGGGACAATAAAGCTAAGTTAAGGAAGAAGAAGATTTTCTTCGTGAGCATGAAAAATTCAATACAATAACACCACAAATCAATCAATAGCTACACGGACTTGAAAAAAAAGAGCCTAAATCAAGGCAAAATTCCACACTAGCTAGATGGATTAGAGACTTACTTGATTGATGGAGGATATATATTTCGAAATTGGAATCGACAGAAGAATCAGGCGAGGTTCTCTTCGGAATTGATCGTGTTATGGTTTGTAGAGAATCCATACTTTTAGGCTCTCTTCGGACTTATGACTTTGACGTTAGAGGTGAATTTAAGGGATTTTGAGGTTCTTTCAATTCTTTTATTCTTATAATAGCGCGTCAATCTTCTCTTTTTGATGCGAAATTTAACCATGAAATTTGAGCGACACTTCGTAAAAGCACCACGATTTAGTCCATAGATAACTTGTTTAAGCACAATTTTTAAAAAGCATCACTACCTAAGTGTCTCGAAAGCTTACTTTTGTAGTAGTGTGTTCCAATTCGTCGTGTGTCGTTGTTGGGTCACCAGTGCTTTACTAGCTTTGAGACAGTAGGAAATTTTATTCAACACCTTGCGTTTGCTAAGATTGAGATAAATACTGATATATTTCATAGTTTCACGCAAATGTTTCTATTATTTTATTTTTCCCTTTACAACGACTCTTGGTGTGGATTAAATCTTTGTTTAGAAAATAGCTTTTGAATGGATCGAGTGGTTTCTTTTTGGGGGTTGCATTGCATATTTGCATTTGCATGCAACTTGTAATTGAGTTAATTGGTTGTTAAACTACGCTTAGTTTTGGCAGTTCTATAAACTAACAAATGCAATTAGTGTTTCTGATCTGAGATAAGGTTTCTTATTCTGGTATATGTTTCCATTTCCCTTTATCATAATCTTGAGTGTCACATGCAAATTATAGAAACTACTCATCCTAATAATGTTTTCACATGCCAATGTCGATGTCTAACACTTGCTTGCTTGCTTGTTCCTTCTGCACTCGTATTTCAACTGCTCCGGAAACTAATTAGCAATCTTCTCTTCCAACTTGGGGTATAATTTTCGAATTTTTTTCTGAAATGAGCTTTTTTTCAGAAAAAATTCCCGACGTAGGCTCTTTTCAAAAGAAATTTCCAATATAGGCACTTATGCCAGCTTCGGATTTTTTTATGTGTGAGAGACGCTGGTTCTACCAGCGTCTCTCGTCCGAAGCTGGTAATTTTTTTTTTGAATTTTTTATGTATAAGAGACGCTGGTCAGACCAGCGTCTCTTATACGTTAAAACATAAAAAAAAAATTTATATGAGACACTGGTCGAACCAGCGTCTCATATAAATGGTTTTTTTTTTATTTGAACATGTATAAGAGACGTTGGTCGAACCAGCGTCTGCTATACAGATTTTTATTTTTTAATTCCCCCGTGTAAGAGACGGAACCAGCGTCAATTTGTAAATATCCATTTACAGTAGAAGGTACGCACGAGACTTACGCGTGTTCGGGTGGCTCGTATGGGGTCGTTCAAAATCAGAATCGAGCGAGAGACATATCTGGTGAAAGCTGGGATCAATACGGACCCAACGAAATCGGTCGTGATCGATTCCGATTTCAAACGAGCCCATACGAGCCATCCAAACACGAGTAAGTCATATATAATAATATTAATATAAAAACTTTGAATTTTTTTTTTAAAACAAATGCCTTGTATAAGGCGCTGGGAGAACCAGCGCCTTATACAAATAAATTTTTTTAAAAAAAACATTTTATGTGTAAGAGACGCTGGTTTTGCCAGCGTCTCTTACACGGGGGAATTAAAAAATAAAAATATGTATAAGAGACGCTGGGCGAGCCAGCGTCTCTTATACATAAAAAATTCAAAAAAAAAATTACCAGCTTCGGACGAGAGACGCTGGTTCTACCAGCGTCTCTCACACATAAAAAAAGTCTGAAACTGACATAAGTGCCTATATCGAGAATTTCTTTTGAAAAGAGCCTACGTCGGGAATTTTTTCTGAAAAAAAGCTCATTTCAGAAAAAAAAAAAATCATAATTTTCCCTCAAATTTACAATTTAATATATATTTAATTTACCTCATTTTTAACCACATAAAAAAATTTAACATAATATATTCACAATATAAGTGCAACCTCACATAACTTATATATAAACTCATTAATAAATTATTATTTACTATGAAATATTATAATTCTAACGATGAACCAGTATAATCACAATGACGTGGGATTTGAGGTTTGAGATAGACGCATTCATATTCAAACAAACTTAAGATACTTAACAAATAGAAAAAAGTCAAAATTATAACTAAAAACATAAAACAATGTAGCTAAATTAACTAAAGGAAAGTCTACACTTCAGGTTCGTTTGAATTCCTCTTATAATGACATATTTGGCATTATAATGTCACTTTTTAGCATTATAATGTCAAAAAGTGACATTATAATGTCATATAATGTCATTATGATGGGAATCCAAACGGACCCTTATCTACGTCTTCGAGTATATTCAATGGCATAGATAAAAAGATTTGTTGACTTTAATTAATTTACTCCGTATAAGATAAAAAAATTATTGTGATAGATTTATAAACTTTTCAAGTTTAAATAATAATTTTTCTTATTAATCTAATATATGTATATATTAAAACAAACCTCTATTTTCGCCACATGCATGTCACCTCCTCACTAAAACTGTCACATGTCATTTCATTATTTATTTTGCCACGTGTCATTTTTTAATCATTTTTCTTTTTGATAAATAAAATCATATAATAGGAAAATCATAAATATGTGTATTTATTTTAGGATAATTTAGATCTACAATATACTATATTTATTTATTTATGTATATTTTTAACCTTCTCCAAACCATATCTTAGGGTTAAGTTCCGGTGAGGATGAATCTTATGGTGAGGAATAAGGACGATGAACATAAACATTCATACGCATGAACATATACGTTATAATGTATGAACACATTTTCATCAATGAACACACAATGTAACGTATGAACACATATTATGACATGCACATACACTACTAGAGAAATGGCTTTTCCTGACGTATCCTTACCGTCATATAATAGTGTTGGAGGTGTACCGACGAATATTTTTGTCAGTATTTCCCTCAAATTTAGCTTCATACACTTACCGACACTCATGATTGTCGATTCAAATTTCCGACAATAGTTATCTGATACTTTATAAAGTCAACAAAGTACTGATATGAATAATTGTCGGTATAGCTAACAATGTTAGCTCTCGATGTATATAAGTGTTGGAAAGAGCCACTATCTCTTGATAAGTTGGCCGACACTCATATCTACATTTAAAATTGTTGGTAGTTATCTCATATAATATTTAGTAGGATATAGTATTATTCAATTTTATTTTATTTCATAAAGGTAAAATAATTTATATAATTTTATAATTATATTAATTACATAAATTATAGACTATTTTATTATTATATGAGGTTCATTAACATGAAACTAATTATCACAAATATATATCATATATTCATATAATATATATTAGCTAAATAGCATATTCTTTTATATTTTTTAATTATGTACGTATGTACAAATACATCTACCTAATCCAAAATCTAAATTGTATATATTTAAAATTTATAAATAACTTATTTGAAATCTATGATTTATAAATAATTAATAATTGAAAGAAGATAACCCATTAACCCACGCTCTTCTTTAAATTTTGAAATATGCTAGCTAGTTAACCGCTTGTACCATACGTACTAACTACTAAATTAACCCACGTTCTCAAGTGCTCTATCTCCCCTTATATATATATACTTCACACTTCCACAACTGCCTTTTGCCCTCCTTTCTCTCTTTAAGAAACCAAATCCATGAATAACGTTTGATTATCGGCACGGAGCGGATTCGGGATGGAGATGAAAAGCATGAGGTATGTATGATTCGCCAATATATATCTCTTCAACTTCATGTGGGTTTATCAAACCGGGAAAGGAGGCATAAGGCAAGTGGGTGGCGAAGAGAGGGAGTCGGGATCACGAGGCTTATGATGTTGAGCAACATCGACTTCTATGAGAGGCTTGAGTTCATATGGGATTGTGGAGTGGAGGATGGTCTTCAAACGAGAAGCGGATTGAGATCTTGTAGCAATGTCGTAGGTTAATTAGAGCTTTAAGCCATGTGGTGCCGCTCTTGAGAGTGTTGCATATGATGTCGGACGAGGAGGGGCGTTTTCAGAGGATATCCATCCATTTTCATCGTTTTTTTTGGGGGATCCATGATCGATTTGGAGTTTACAAGTTTACGTGGTTGTGTTTTGGAGTGGTATATCAGGCACGATGATACATGACTTGCCTAACTTTCTATACTGTATATGTGCTGAATATTTGTAATACAAATTTTTCTTTCTAAATAAATTTCATTATTAATAGCTAGGAATAGGATTAACTTATTATTATTTGAATGAACCATAGTGGTTGGACATAAAAATAAAACTCATATATATAAAAATAAAACCCACATTAATAGCTAGTCGATAAACACAACCGTTTATGATATCAACAATTATAGATGTCGGAATTAGTTATTGACGAACAGAAACGTCAGTGTAGTTTTTAATACAAACGATAATTATATTTGTCGGACATCACTTACCTACATCTATGGTTGTCACTACAATTGACAAATATAATCGTCGGAATTTCTACCAACAAATAAAATTGTCGGTTATATTTCTACAATTATATACGTCGGTATTATAGATGTGACAATCAAATCCGTCGAGAAGTTTTTACCAACAAATACAATTGTCGGTGATTTTGATATCCATATCTGTCGTTATCAACCACACCGATTATTCCGACGTTTGAGACACTATCAATCTTTCCGACGAAATTCAAAATTACGTCGCCGTGTGTGATGGATTTAACCATCACTAAAAGACATTTTTCTAGTAGTGATACTCTGACGTATGAACACAGACGTTATGACCGATGAACACACACATTATAACACATGAACACAAAAGTGTCATGAGTCTTAACCTAATAACTTATCTTGCCAGATCTTTTTCACATATCTTATGTGCTTTATTAATATACAAAGAGTTACTCCCTTCGTCCCATAATGTTAGTCCCATTTCATTTCGGGACGTTATTCACAAACCGAGAGAATCTTGTAGATTTCTCCTAACATATAAGAAAAAACATAGTCATATGGGGTCTTGTTTGATTCGTCTCAATTAACACATCAACAATATTAAATAATTATAATTTTTATTAACATATAACTAGAGATATTAACGATACAAAACGTGTCTCGACATATGTGTCAGATTGAAATGGGACTAACAAATTGTGACAGGCGAACTATTTAATAATTATATATAAAAATTTAATCTCATAATTTATAAATTTTAAATTCTTAGACTGAAATATATTTAAATTTAAATTTTGTTTTATTAGCACTCTTTATATTAAAGAATTATTTTTTTTACTTTAGCTATTTAGGTAATAATTTAAATTAAGTAATTGGTTTTAAAAATTGTACTAAATTTATACTAGCTAAATCTATTTGATAAAATATTTTAATCTAAATTATTTATATATTTATATATTTATATTAAATTTATTATTTTTAAAACCTTGTACGAGATATGAAAAACGGATAACAACAATTTAAACTTGAGAGTTAAAAAACCTCACATCTTAAAATCAGTAAATGGTACAGTACTTGACAAGTGTCCCTTTCTCCTTAAGCAGAATATATACCACGTTGAACTCACATTTTATGCTATATTTAGTCTATCCTATGCGGGGTGATGAGTTTATCTTATTTACACCCAACATAAGAGTTTAAATGGTTAACAAATGAGGAATATGACAAAAACCTGGAAAAATTCAAATACCATAAAATATTGAATTTAATGAGATTACTGTCATAAAACTATAGCAGATGAGAAAAATATTATAAAAACACGTAAGTAGAAGAGAGGGAATCTCACAGTAGGCTATCAGCAATGAGATTGCATCATTTGGGTTGCATAATTTATTTTTTCGTATTTATTTTTAATTTACATTTAATTAAAAATTACTATTAAATTAACTATCAAAAAAAAAAAAAGTGTGATGCAACTCTCATTTGGGTTGCATGCAACCCAGGCATGAGTTGCATGTGTTTTTCGCTATGCAATCAATTATTAAAATAAGTTATGCAACTCCCATTATGGGTAGTCTTAACCCATTTTTAATTGTTTTCGATATCATAAAATTATAAAATTATTGGTTCATTTAAAATTCAGTAAATGTATTTTTTCTCTTTATTTTGATTGATTAGTTTTCTTCTCTTGTGTTTTTCTTTGTGCTTGTCTGGTGAAGATGTGAGGCCACAAACCTAACCCATTAATATATTTTATATATTAAAGCTGAAACGTTTTTAGCTCTCAGAATAATTTTAGCATAGTTTGTTACGTTACTAATTTTTAATTTTTAAACACTATTATTATTAAAAAGTAAATAGTCAATAAAGATGTAACAATTATGTAAAGTTTCATAATCTATTATTTTAAGCTTAGTATCTTCAATTGTTTGAATTTTTGTTATCCAAGGAAAAGCTAACCATTGAACAACACATAAATTTTGCAGAAAAAACTTTACTTGACGTAAAAAAACTTATTGAAGTCGTAGTAATACAAATTATTATAAATTAGATATAAAATATGTCTAATTATTATAAAATTATTAGAGACATACTCTCGCGCATGGCACGGGATACTACATTAGTATATATAGAAGTCCGTTATGAAGCTAATACATACAATCAAAATACAAATCTAATTGTCATCTATAACTTATTTTCGCAGATTAGAACATTTGAATAATTTTTTAGAGGTAGAATGAAAATGCCCTTTGGATCTTGGATAGAAGCAAAAGCAAGGATTTAGATCTCACTCTTAGGTTACAATAAATCATGAAAAAAAATCTTTTATTAGAGTATATAATTAATTTTCTTTGAATTTTAATTTTTAAATTCTACTCCCTACTTAAAACTCTCTAAACCCTACCCAGTCCCTTAGTTATCATATTTTGACACATAATATATTTAATGTTTTGTTGTAAAAGATCTCATTTGCTTTTATCGTGGAAGAACGTTACCCTCATTGTTTCACATAAAATAAAAAAAATTGGGTCAAAATGTTGAATATTTATCTACTCACATCTTACCTTTTATGCAAATCCGTTATATACTCAGCTGATATAAATTATGTACACACATTAATCATTAGGGATTTATGTACATAGATACATAGACGTTTGCTGTTGATATCTAATGCGTTGAATGTATATGTAAAACGAATTGAATGTATAATGTTTTCGTAATATGTAGGTGCTAGTACATAGAAGTCGTTTTCCATGTCAATATACATATCAAAGTATGCTGTGTAATGTTGATGGTTCAGTACGATCAAATGTGTATCATATCCCTATGATCATATATTGGAACCTTAACGGCCCTCATCTTTTCATACATCCTTTAGACCCATTTCACCGTATCTTCATTCTATCTCTTGTTGTCTATTGTCTATATATATATGGACGGAGTAATTAAGGTTTTCTACGAATTGTTTCATTTTAGTCTGTAATTACGCAACTCCACCCATCCATCGATCATAGTTTTCACAAGGATTGTTTTCAGGTTAGATTTGAAATTGCTGAATAACTCTTAATGACCCCGAAAAGGCAAGAGTACCAACAGCTCTGTATCCACAAATAATTTGCGCTTAATTCAATGTTGATACTCTTTAATTCTAAACAATTCATTTTCAGTTTGCTTCATTATCATATGATGATATATACTGTATAATATCTTGGGTAAGGAAAACAAAGCGTCAGGCTCATAGCACATCAACATCAACCACCTTTGGTTGGTTCTTCTTGGGCTCCACTTTCCTAACAATTTTATAACATTTCTGGTAGATTTTTATTGAGTTTAAATCATTTGGGTGGTTAGGGTTCAATACATGAAAAATGATTCTTGAATCTCTTTGGTTGCAGTTGCAGATGATTGAGAAACAGGCTGATGAAGATGCATCAAGCCCTGGGGTTTTTCAAGTACTCAACTCATCCACAAAGCATTAGCTCTGAACCCTCAAACGTCAAGAACAATGGCGATCGTTCTTCGGCTGTTGTATCACCTGACCCTTGTGATCAACATATTCATAATGCAGAGTATGCAAATTGGATGGTAATATATGCCTTTTGTTCTTCTTCTTCTTTTCTCCAATATAATACTTTTTTTGGGTGATTTGTTAATGTGATTCTCGCGGTACATATGTAGATCAAGCATCCATCTGCACTGGATACGTTCGAGCAGATGATGAGCATTGCGAAGGGGAAGAGGATAGTCGTGTTCTTGGATTATGATGGAACACTTTCTCCCATTGTAGATGACCCTGAATCGGCTTTCATGTCTGATATGGTATTCCATCATTCTATATGCTTCTTTCTTTTTTTGCAGTTTAGGATTTTTTGTACTGATTGAATAGTTCTTGTATAGATGCGTTCTGCTGTGGGAGAAGTGGCTAAGCATTACCCAACTGCAGTAATTAGTGGCAGAAGCCGCGACAAGGCAAGAATAATGATCATAATTTGCTATAGTTAAGTGTTTTCTAATGATTGTTTTGTCATTGTTAAGTTTGTGTGTTTTGTTGTTTAGGTATATGGATTTATACAGCTGAATGATGTTTATTATGCTGGAAGTCATGGGATGGATATAATGGCTCCTACAACACAACATAGATCTTCAGACAACAAATACCAAACCAGAACCGTCGACAAAATGGCAAGTGGTTATTTGTCACTTTTGTGCTGTGCATTTTTTTGTATGGATTGATTTGCTTATTTGCACAAGCCATTGTTTTTTTAGGGGAATGACGCTATCATTTTCCGACCAGCACAGGATTTCTTGCCTGAAATTCTAGAGGTGAACGAACTTACTGTTGCTTGAATTTTAGTGCTAAGTGCTTGTTGTATGATGTAGAGAAAATTTCATAGGAAAGAAAAGAAGTTATTTTGCATTCTGGGATTTGAACATCTATTTCTTAATGCACTTGAACATCTATTTGAACAGATTTTTAGTGAGTTGGAGGAAGAAACGAAAGGCATTGAAGGCGTCAGCCTAGAGGACAACAGGTTCTGCATCTCTGTGCACTTCAGGAAAGCTCGCAAAGAGGTAATCGTTTCGTCGTATTACACTTTTGTCAGCAAATGTAACATTTGATCTAACAATCTCGATCATGGTCAGGACTATGACAAAGTTGAAGAGAGAGTAAAGTCTGTTGTTGCAAAACACCCTCAGTTTCATCTAACTAGGGGTAAGAAGGTAATCACCAAACTATGTCCTAGATTATTTACCTCCTTAATTTCTTG
The DNA here is from genome assembly GCA_029168935.1 of Oxyria digyna. Lineage (NCBI taxonomy): Eukaryota > Viridiplantae > Streptophyta > Magnoliopsida > Caryophyllales > Polygonaceae > Oxyria > Oxyria digyna. Next base: position 12,637,053 of record JAPVLV010000005.1, read on the forward strand.
CTGAAACAAACCCATTCTGTCTGATGATCAAACCCATAATAAGGTAATAGAGATTCGGCCATCAATAGAGTGGAACAAGGGCAATGCTGTTGTGTATTTGCTCGACACTCTGGGATTCACCGACTCCAAGGACGTCTTCCCCTTATACATTGGAGATGATCGAACTGATGAAGACGCCTTCAAGGTAAAAAAAAAAAAAAAGACTTGCATGACTTTTGAGTACAATATTACTAAATGACTAATACTTGTTTCCCCAACAACAAAACTAAGGTTATACATAGTAGAGGTCAAGGTTTTACAATAATGGTGTCCTCTAAAGCGAAAGATACAAGAGCTTCGTACTCTCTACGCGACACCTCAGAGGTTTTGTCATTCTTGTTACGCCTCGCAAGGTGAAGGAGGAAATCAACACTCATTCCAGGAGAACCTATGTTTTCGGTTCGTAAATAACAAAAGTAACAAGTAGGAATCAGAGGTAGAGATGATAGTAGAGAGTTGTGAAATCTTGTTTTTTTCACTAACTACGGGATAAGGAGTATGTTAGTGGTCTGTAGATGGATTTATATGCTGCTGCAAATGCAATCAAATCCGTTATGCAAAGAATTTTTGGGATGCAACTCTACCAATGTAAGATCTCATTCTACTAGGACTTGTACTAGAAAAGACAAGAGAAAGAAGTAATACTTGGTCTCTGGTTTTCTGCTTAGTGCTTACTGTACATCTGGATTGTATCAAGTAAGGTTTCGTAATTTTTGTAACCACATTTTCATGTTTGTTTTTTCGGTCAAGAATTTTGTACTCCTCCGTCTCATAATATAAAGACTCATTTGGGTTGTTGTGCAAGAATTAAGAAAATTATAGAGTTAATGATTAAAGTAGAGAGAGTAAAAAAATAATATTTAGAGGAGACATCCATAAAGAGGAAGATAAAGTTTGGATTTTGGGAGATACAAAAAAAATAAAGTGTATTGTGTGAAGATAAAATATATTAGATGAAGATAAATGATAGATAAAAAGTTTCTAAAAATGAAAAATGAGGAAAAATTTAAGACGCCCGAAAAAGAAATGAGTCTTGTATTATGGGACGATCGAACAATGATTGAAGGAAATCTGTCAAAGGGTTATTTGCTCTGATTATTTATGCATGAAGGTGGTTCTGTAAGAATAAAGGAAGGTCAAATGAAATTCTGATGCTAAGCAAAACAAACAAACACAAAAAGCAACCCAATGGAAGAAAATCCTTTCCATGTGTCACATAAAGTTAAGCTGGTTTGCATGCTTCAAATAAGTTGCCGAATATTTACATTTGAAACAATTCAAAAATAACTGCTATTTTTAGGAGGGCACTAAGCCAAAACTCCCTATACAATTCTTTCAAGACAACCTAAGGCTCAATTCACATGGAACAGTTGCCGGTTAGATGTCACCATAAACATGTATAAATATGAAAAAAAAACTCTGTTGCAATGAAGGTCATTGGACTGTTACCTGATTATGTCAAACAAGCTTATAGTTTTCACAACATTTGAGTAATGTGCTGAGTTCTTTGCTCCAATACGCACCCTTAATTGAGTTTAAACCTCTTTTACTTACTTGAACATCACACGATATCCATGCTAAACGATCAGAGCTCCTGCAAGTTAACACAACCCAAGATGATTATCAGAGAATTTTTACTAGTCTTTAAATTATCTTGGTCCAAAGAACTAGCTATCTTCGAACTTAAGCACAGACATGTCAAATTAGTTTCTGAAAATCCAGGGATGAACCAGTGAGCTACCTTTAGGCCTAGGGGGGAAGAAGGTTGTTCTGGCGAAGAATTTGCATAATCTGGGGGATGCTCTAAAGAACCACATCCAGAGTTCGGTTCATATGGATACACCATATAGGTTGGATCATACACCATTGGATGGCATGTCGGGTGAGAATAATTTCCATATGTTTCCCATTGCAAAGGAGCTCGGTGATTTCTTCCTGCCGAGCGGTCAAAACTTGAATTGTTCGGCTTTTCCCACCTGCCAGGACGATCTCCAAATCGTTGCCTTGAATTGAAATTTGAGCATACTTCTCGTTCTCTGTGTTGCTCCTTCCTATAATTACGGTAGTTTCCCCTGTGGTACCTGGGATTGGGATTTTGGAAGTCCCTACCGCTTTTCTGAAAGGAATGTTATGTCAACAATGCAAGATGCACAACCACATTCGACTATTAATATACATGATTTCACACCTTAATTGTGTAAAGGAGGATATATTACCGGATTTGGAAAATACGTCCCAGTCCCATTACCATGTCCAGGATTAGGAACTCCTTTAGGGTAATACTGATACCCACTTTTAAGACCTCTTTGATTAGAATGGTGATGAGAAACAGGCATCAGTGGAGTTTCAGGCAAGACAGCGTCATTGGCAGTTGGATCAACTAACACAAACTGCCCCTGCAAATACTGGGGTGGAATAATAGGTGGTCGATAAAATAAAGGAGCTTGGAGATGTAAACTTTGACAGGATCGTCCATATAGCATATTGTTCACATGGCTGGAAATATCACTGCTCAAGATATCAGATGCGCATTGTTCAGAATGTTCTGCAGATGCAAACTCCTTAATTTTCTTAGATTTGCTGGAACTTTGGGACTGATGAATTCCGTTGTTTGCTGTTTCTAAGGTTGGAACAGAGGGGTTGACGGAAATGTTCTCTCCCTTTCCATTAAATTGACAAGTATAGGTTGAGTACTGGGGCATGGAGGCATAAGGATCAGCTAATCCTGCAGGAAGAAATGCAACAGGAAATGGGGGATAGTTATTTGTAGCCGTTGGCCAAGAAGGGTGTAATGGCATTTGAAACACCCAATTCGGTGTCGGATAATTTATATTGGCTGGAGGAAACTGAAGGGAGCCAGCATGTGGAGCAGGGAACGAAGGAAATGCTGTTTCAGCATCTGAAAATGGAACACCATTTTGGCCACCATTATTATTATCATCAACTAGGTAGGGATCCATTCTGGTAACTGCCCCTAATCTTTCCTCCAATGATTTGTCAGGACGAGAGCCGTTTGACTCACTGTCAAAGACTCCATTTTCAGTATTCTGTTCTGTAGAAGAGGAAACCCTGTCTTCCCATAAACAATGATCATCAACTTGCTGAATACATGATTCTGTTCCCGCATCATCGCTGAAATTTACAGTGATTGGGACAGACGGTGCTGGCAGACCATGAGGATGATAGTAATTCAAATTCCATCCAGACTCGGGTAATGGGAACCGTACAAATTGTCTGCCAAAAGTTTGAATCCAGGGAGAATGCATAACATTTGCAGATTTTTGTACAGGTTTAACCCCAGATATAGTATCTTCTCCCACAGCATAATCAGCAGCACATCTACTGGAAACACTGGCTGAATCATCATCAGCATCATAGCTCTCAGAGGGTGAATCCTCCCTGGTAGAGGGATCCACTGCGTTTATTTTTGAGCTATAACTGACTGCAACAGTGGAATGTCCACTTTTTCCAGATGGATCAGATTCTGAAATGCTTTTCTGCTGTCCCCCTCTTTCCTTGTGTGAATTCGTCAACTCTGGGCTAGAACATGTCCTAGCAAATTGATGTACAAATTGTACTTCATTTTGCAAGACATCTGAAAGCCTACCTTTTTCCCCACCATGCAGAGACATTTGATTGCCATTAATTCTCTTATCACCCTTGTCAAATGCCATTAAGTTATTTTGCTTAATAAACCTCTTTTGGGCAATGTGTTCTGGTTCTTCTTGTCCAAGATTATAAGCAGGAAAGTTACTTGTATCAGGGCGATGAACTTTCTGATACCTGTCCGATGTATTCACGAAAAAACGATTCAATTCAGCAACTACAGACTCTTCCGAACAATCCAGTAGCCCAGCTAGTCTCTGTGCCCCAAAAGCAAAGGCACTGCGAATTCTGAAAAAGTTACCTGTCGTTCATAAGGCGGTCAGACTCAAACAATTATAGCTGGTAAGGTAACAAGTATCTCAAAAGACAGAAAAGTATGTACAAAGCAATCTAGTTTATAATTCTAGAACACATGTCCTCAAGAAGTATATCACCTTTACTTACACTGCGACCAAGGTTGTTGCTTGTGCGCAGGAAGTCAATGATGTTAAAATGCTTGGAAGCAAATTGTTCTTTGACAGGAGTCCTTGGATGAACAGAATAGTACATGCTACAAGCATGAAGAAAGGCTTTGCTGTGCAATAATGCATCACAATCTTGTCGAGGAGGGTAAGCTGCATATAGTTCCACAAGGCATTTCCAGTTAGATTAAATTGCAAATCAAAAGATAAGCTTAATTTGATCATACTCAAATCAACCTGTCGTATCAGGAAGAGACCCAATAGGGACTGGGCCTAGGAGACTAATACAGAAGTTGTCCCAGTCAAACTTACTGAAGAACTCCAAAAAGCGATAAAGAACCTGCCAAGAAATATGATGTCAAATAAGTATGTTCTCTTATGGAAAAAGAAAAAGGAGAACTGGGGTAAGCTTTGACCTCTAATGGTCCAGCAAAGGAGTTATTGAAAACGCGAAAGATGTAGAGAATCAAGGTCTCGAGAGCATAGGTTGAAATAAGCCCATGATAAGCCCCCAGAAGACGGCTCTCATAGTAACACCAGGCCTTGATCAATATAATGCTTCGCTTAAACAAGTGGTTTTGGCCTATATACCGGTCAGCCTATCAATGATAAAACTTATTACATCAGCGCATTATTGTCAATGGATGGGATCATCAAGACTGAAAAAAAGTAAATTAAAATTCATAAATAATTGTTGTGTGCCACCACAGAATTAGGAGACTAAAGTAGATGACAGACCTCCTCAAGAAAGCAGAGAGTGCACAGACCACTAAGCTGGCCAAAAGATATGTCCACAACGATATTATCAACTAGGCACTTGACCAGCTTAACCTGCAAATAAGTATTAAGGTGAAAATAAAGTTCAGCATTAATGTCATCACAGTTGCTTCTCAGTATAATCTGATTAACAAGCATTCTACAAATTGTTAAGATACTGTGCACACTTCTGTAGTACGAAATTGAAAAGTAGTCAAGTCGATACACTACTGGACCTGATTACTCCTGTGCTAGATAAATCATCCACAAAAGTTATTAAACCAGTGAAGTCTAGGGCTGGAATTTAGGCAGAAAAGAGGGACCCAACTACAACAACAACAACAACAACAACAACATCATTCCCCATTTATCCCGAAAAACGGGGTCCGGGGTGGTCGGGATTGGTATTTCCTTACCCCAACAGGTTGGGAGGAAGTAACCGATATGACCTAAAAGTACATGAAACTACCACAAGACCTAACAAAACCGAAAACAGAAAGGTCTAAACAGAGAAAAACAGTACACGGCTATAAGCCCGAGTAACGAGGATACACCGCTCCAGGGACCCCACTGTATTTATAAATTGGTTTTAGAAAGAAGCATCAATTTCGGCAAGTTCACAAAATCTGAAGGAAGCACAAGAGAAAGGAGATGCTTTTGCTTTTTTAAGTTGGTAAAGGAAGCACAAAAGAATAAATATCACAAAACACCCGTAAATTAGTAAGGCAACACATTCTTATGGCCATTAAAAATAGGGAAATTACACAAAATTATTGTCTAGAGGTTTGACTTTGTAGAATTTAGTGGTAATTTATTTTTGAAAAATATTATTGATACAAGGGATATTTGATACTTTGAAAATAAAACCACCAAGACGGGTGGTCTTGTGTAATGTAAGCTTTTATAAAACTCCTCTAACTTACGAGTAGTTTTGGGTAATACGCCGTAAAACATAATGTGTGAATAAGAACAGGATAAAAAAGTGACATAGGAGCAGTCAGAGGTAGAAGTGTTATGAAGATGCACCTCTGCGTGAATCAGCTGAACCTCTCTGACACAATATTCAGCAGCCTCATTCTTTCCTTCCTTTTGTAGGACGTCTCGCACCTCGGCAGCCCAATTATCATTTAAATCTTGGTCCTGACTAAAGACAGTTAAATCAATGTCCCCATCAGGAAGATAAGTCTTCAGGGGAACAGATCCATAGCTGAAAACCTGCAATAATATCAAGAAAAAAAACGATTATATTGCGAAAAAAAGAAGCAATAGTATCACGACAAAGCGATAATATTAGCTACATTATACTTAATACTATTTGTTAAAATGAATGAACAACTTAAATATGAGTAAAAAATATCACATTCTTCTCATGCTTGATAGCTACATTATACTTAATACTATTTGTTAAAATGAATGAACAATAAAAAATATCACATTCTTCTCATGCTTGATAGACCATAGGGCAATACAAGAAAAACAACAAATCAATACTATGCTACACACGCACACGGTAGCTTTTGATTGGTCTATGACCTCAACAGGGCATGTATTGCCCACAACGGAAATGCCAAATGGATAGAAGAATATAGCAACCACTTTAAAGGTAATAGTACACAATTATCAACCAAATAAATCTTATCAAAGCTACTTGATATAAATAAATGATATCTTTAAATACGCAGAACAAAAGAAAACAGATAAAAAGAGATAGGAACATTGCATCGGAAGAAAATGATGATGTTAAAAAAGGATATTAAACTTTGATGATGTTAAAAAAGGTTATTGAACTTGGATAACGACAAAAAATTAGCCATATTAATTTCCAATATGCAATCCTCTCCATACTTCAAAGTGTAAGCAAAAGCGGAGAGAAAAGAAGAGAAGCATTATTTCTCTTGTCCGGGCATCATTTAAGAAAGGATCAACATTGAAAGGTTCCTCAATATCCACAAAATTACTAATCTACAACATTTAAAGAAGGGATCATTTAAGACAAACGCCTCTTTCCTTTTTCTTTGTTTTACCTTAACAGAGATAAGATTCAAATAACTGACAACTCTTCTCATTTCAACTTTATTAAACCAAATAATCTACACAAACCACAATTTCTAGAGTTTCATGCGTAAGCAAACAAGGAGCAGAAAAGGCATAGTCTTCTCTAACACAGCGAAATGCAAGAAAGTAGGATAAAAAATGGGGGAAATAAACATAGAACAAGTAAAGCTGTCAGACCACACATGAGAAGCATTGCGCAATGAGACGCTGCACATATGATGCAATGGCATTTCTATGCTCCCAAGAGAATTTGTCTGGCTGAATATGGGCAATAAGCTCAGCAGTTCGCTCTTCGGCTATTGTCCATCTTTCAAGGTCAAGCTTTCTGGTTACTGAGGCTTCTCTATTTGGTAAGAGACCATTGAGATGGAAGCCATTTGGCCGCAGCAAAACATCATCACTCCCCATTAAAACAGGGTGTTCACTCTGTTGGTCACTTCTTTCTTTGTTCACTTCTATACCTATTGATGAAGGCATACAATGAGAAACAGAAGAGTTAATATCAGAAATAAATCAGGATACACTAACTATCATCATCATCATCAGAATGGAAACCAAGCACAGTCCAAATTTTCAAAGCAATAAGCTTTACCAAAAAGATTCCAAATTTTGGATAATTGGTGATTTTCTCACTTTTTCTTCCAAAAACATCAGAAGACCCCTGTATGAATCGAAATCTATAGGTTGCGTCTGATCGACGACAAGAAGCTCTTGTCCATTAATCAATCAGACTGTCATTTACAGCAAAAACGAAAATAGTTCATCGGCAGAGGATTCAACATCCGGAAGAGATAGAAAAACAGAAGAATGAACAAAGAGGTTGACGAACCGCGAAAAGAACTACAAACCCTAAATACGAGATTCAACCCGGGGATATAGGGGAGGAACAAAGATGAAGAACTCAAGTTAGGCGATTAGATCAAAGCTATAAAGAGCAGAAACCCTAAAAATGATGAAAATAATGAAGTAAGAACTTGTCAACAATAAACACATGGTTGATCAGTAATCGAAATTGGAAAATCACAACAAAATGGATGAGAAACAACAAAGGACTTGCGGCTCAAAGATAAGATTCCGATTGATATGAAGAGAAAGCCGTAAGGTACAGGGAAGAAAAGTTGATGGAGGAAATTGATGAGAAGGAATAATCCGTACCTTGGTGAAGAAATGGAGAAATTGACGAGGCAAGCGTTTGTTGTAAGAGTGAAGTTGGAATAAGGAAGAAGGTACGAACAATACAAAGCAGAGCAAATTTGATGCAATTTCGCTTTACTTTTTCTGAAATATTTTTTCCTCCTTTTGGAGTTAAGTTAGGTGGGCTACTGGAACAAGATGTCACTCAGGACTAGGGTTGATCATCGGACTGATCCGGACCTGACCAGAAATGAAATTTCGAATATAAGTGGGCTTTAGATTGAATTTTATTTTTGAAAAATTTATAAACTTACAAATTTCATATTTTCAAAGTTATTTACGATATTTACTACAATATAAAATTTTATATAAATATATTTATTACAATTTATCTATCTACTTATCTATCTAATATAAACTTAACCTCTTGGTTAAGCATTTAGTGCTTAATTAAGTGAATTATTTGATTTTTTAATTGCATAATAAATAGGGTCAATTACCGGAAATCACCCGTCCAATAGAGTCATTTGTCAGAAACCACCCGGATAACGACTATTTATCGTAAACCACCCGGATAACGCACTTCGTTCCTCAACAGTCACCCGCCCTTACTTTCCGTTTAAAATTCCGTTACATATTTACATATTCAATCCCAACTTTTTATTTTCGTAAATTTTCACCACATCTTTAAAACTTGGATAAATTTTTTAATTAAATATAAAATTAGAGTAATCTCACCATATTCTTCAACCTTCTCAAATCTCACCCATTACCTCCTTCAAAGTTCATCTTCATCTTCACCTTCAAAATCAAAACCCCAATTCTAAAATCAAAATTCCTAAATCCGAAAATCAAAACCCTAAATCTAAAAATCAAAATCCAAAATCTGAGATGCAAATTCAAAACAAACCAATTCAAACAAATCGTTCAAATTATCTGTCAAATCAATTCGAATTTCAGCAAAATTAAGAACCCAAATTGATGTGTGCACCTCGTTCATATCACACACTTTTACTGATGTGTCCACCTGCTCGTTCTTCTTTACAAATTAGGAACCCTAATTTCTTAATCAATCCAAAAGCAAAAGAAATAGTGAAATTGATTGGGGGATTTAGGTCATCTTCTTGTACAGTGCGTCACAATTGAAAAGATTGGCTCAACTCCATCATTTAAGACCCTAATTTGGATTAAGTAGTTTCAGTAAGGGTTTGTTTTGCAATTACCCATCAAAATAGCAAAGGCTATAATAAAAAATCCGTTTTCCGTCAGGAATTTGAATTAAAATTGAAAATTTCGATGTGCTTTGCTTAGCCTCCATTGATGACGTCGAAGAAAGATGGAGAAGACGAGACATGTGCAGTCATAGAGAAGATCAGACAAATGTCAAGAAAAAAGGGTAAATGGGTCATAATACTATAATTTTATTCATAAATCGTTAGTAAAGTCAAGGGTAAAAGGGTTTTGATTTTTCAGAGATATTTTTCAGATTTTGGATTTGGATTTTGATTTTTAGATTTCGGGTTTTGATTTTCGAATTTAAGAGTTTTGATTTTAGATTTGGGGTTTTGATTTTGGATTTTGATTTTTAAGGTGGAAGATGAATATGAACTTTGAAGGAGGTGATGGATGAGATTTGAGAAGGTTGAAGAAAATGGTGAGATTACCCTAATTTTATATTTAATTAAATTTTTTATCCAAGTTTTAGAGATGTGGGGAAAATTTACGAAAATAAAAAGTTGGGATCGAATATGTAAATATCTAACGAAATTTTAAACGGAAAGTAAGGGCTGGTGGCTGTTGAGGAACGGAGTGCGTTATCCGGGTGGTTTCTGACAAATGGCTCTATTGGACGGGTGGTTTTCGGTAATTGACCCTAATAAATATAAACATCAAAAGTCCATCATTTCTTTCGCTCTCACGTTTCTCTTCCTCTTGAGATTGTATTTGTAGCTCTTTTGTTTCATAACCCATAGGTCAAATCTGTAATACAAATAATAGCTTCCTCCTCTTTTCTTCCTCTTTCATTTTTTTTCCAATAGCTTCGGATAAGACCGAACTCATTGAAGGTTTTACAAATCACGATGCGATAAGAAAACACTAAGAAATCCATGGAACCTCCTCCTCCAGTTACAAAATTCTTATTTTTATCTCAAATTGATTTGTGCAGTTTTCTCAGACCGATACTCTCCAAAACTCTAGCTCCACCATATTCAGTCTCTCACATGACGACAACGACTTACAAAGAGAGTCACAATTACTATATGCAAATTGCTTTCGTTATGTTTAATTTAGTTGTAGTTTACATCACTATATTTTAGGACAATTTAAATAAACTTTAAATTTATTGTGTCATTTCAGTATCTAATCTTAACCCTTTTGTATTCTTGGAGAGGGAACCTTTCTACTGGTTTGTGTTCTCAAGCTAGACGAGAGACTACACAGAAGAATGTCCCTTTAATAGGAAACCTAGAAGACATGATAAGTCATATGTTGATTCATATCATGATCTAGACACATTTCCTGAACATAACGTTTATGCATATATGATGTTTATATATTTAAGGATTACTGACATTAACAATTATAGAGAACATGCATTTGACATGACTGGCAGAGAATATCCATTTGACATGGCTGGTAGAATCAGGGTGTACAATGATGATGGTTACACAGTTGATGCCTTTGAGTACAAACATCACATAGATGATAATCGTGATAGATACTATGATTATGTATGGCATAATCAAAATTCTACTTCGTTCATAATCATAATCATGTACTCTCTTTACTCTATTCTTACGTTTCCTTTCTTGAATAGAGTGGTTGCTTTTCTTCGAGATTTCTTGCTCAAGATTCATAATAATAATAATAATGTTCTATCTTTTTTAAAAGACTAAGGTACAATGCTCTTTTTCTAGAATTTTGAGTAGACTCTTTATTCCACGGTCGGTTCCTTGACATTCTTCAGAATTTGCACGACGATGATATCCATGAAATATAGTAGAAGTTGTCGTAATGTTCCAAACCACCGTCTTATAAGATGTCGTATGATATAATATTGTTATTGTTGTTGAAATGATATATATGATATTTAATTACATACATTATGATTGTCCATGTTCTATCGTTTTCCCGTATCACAAACAATGGAGACTATAATACAACTAATATTGATTTGCATGACAGTTACAATCTGTACAGAACCTAAAATGCCAACATAAAGAATCACACTCCTTCCAAATCATTACCACACAAGGGTCGTGCAGATGCACGACCTATAGGACTAGTAACATATAAAAAGCATTAATGAAGTTTATTTATGAATTTTATTATTATTTTAACTTTTAAAATTGACATCTTGGTTGAGCATTAATGACGTATTTTAGTGCATTTTGGTAAATATTTGTCTAAATGTAATCCACGCGGGTTCAAGTGCCCAAAAAACAAATCAGCCGAAACAAATACGACATATTACTATGTTGTTTATAGACTACGAGTTCTTTTAGGGTCCTACTATTTCCACGTGTGTCAGACGCTATTTACACGCCAAATAGCTCGTCTAACTTAGGTGAACAACTTTAACTCGCTTAAGTTAGACGAGCAACCAAATCCAAGGGTAAAATAGGGAAAAAAGTGAAATTCTGAAAATCACAACTTTAGTTCGCCTAATATAGGCGAGCAACACATTTTAACAAAAAAAAACAAATTTTCAACGGAAAAATACAAAATCTGGGATTTATAATGTTTTTTTATAAACCTTGCTCGCCTAATGTAGGCGAGCAATAATTTAGTTTTTGCAAACAAAATTTGGAAAAAAACATTAAAAAAAATAGATAAAAACATTGCTCGCCTATGTTAGGCAAGAAAAAAAACAATTTAAAAATTATTTTTTTAAATCTGTTTTGATAATCATGTAGAGCATTTCGATACGATTCTGTACATATAAAATTTACCCAAAACGGATATCGTTTGCCCCTCCAAAAGACTAAAAAACGAAGTCCTCTTACATAACACACACGGGTTTAAAGCCCAATTTGACGAAACGATGCCCTAACGATGTCGAAATGGAATGAAACTTGGTTCCAATGCTTATTAATGATATTTAACCATGTGGATAGCTCCCAATCAAAACCCCTTACTTTTGAAGTAACACATCCTTTGTAAGACCTTACTAGTCATAACCCACTAACTTAGTCGCAATATGTATAGTCTACAACATCGTTGTTGATTATGTTTGAAAAAATTATATAACTTAGTGTTATTAGGCATATAAAGTTTCAATAAGGTCTCGCTCAAACAAAACGAGGCTCGAAACTATACGTAAACGCTAAAAGGCCTTGATGGGCTTTAAGGCCCAATTTGGCGAAACGATGTCGGAATGGAATGAAACTTGATTTCGATGATTATTAGGGATATTTAACCATGTGGGTAACTCCCAATCAAAACCCCGTACTTTTGAAGTAACACATCCTTTGTAAGACCTTACTAGTCATAACTCTCTAACTTAGTCGCAATTTGTATAGTCTACAACATCGTTGTTGATTATGTTTGAAAAACATTATATAACTTAGTGTTATTAGGTATATAAAGTTCCAATAAAGTCCCGCTCACACAAAACGAGGCTCGAAACTTTACGTAAACGCTAAAAGGCCTTAAAAGGCCTTAATGGGCTTTAAGGCCCAATTTGGCGAAACGATGTCGGAATGGAATGAAACTTGATTTAGATGATTATTAGGGATATTTAACCATGTGGGTAACTCCGAATCAAAACCCCTTACTTTTGAAGTAACACATCTTTTGTAAGACCTTACTAGTCATAACTCTCTAACTTAATCGCAATATGTATAGTCTACAACATCGTTGTTGATTATGTTTGAAAAAATTATATAACTTAGTGCTATTAGGCATATAAAGTTCTAATAAGGTCTCGCTCACACAAAACGAGGCCGGAAACTATACGTAAATGCTAAAAGGCCTTAATGGGCTTTAAGGCCCAATTTGGTGAAACGATGTCGGAATGGAATGAAACTTGATTTCGATGATTATTAGGGATATTTAACCATGTGGGTAACTCCGAATCAAAACCCCTTACTTTTGAAGTAACACATTATTTGTAAGACCTTACTAGTCATAACTCTCTAACTTAGTCGCAATATGTATAGTCTACAACATCGTTGTTGATTATGTTTGAAAAATTATATAACTTAGTGTTATTAGGCATATAAAGTTTCAATAAGGTCTCACTCACACAAAACGAGGCTCGAAACTATACGTAAACGCTAAAAGGCCTTAATGGGCTTTAAGGCCTAATTTGGCGAAACGATGTCGGAATGGAATGAAACTTGATTTCGATGATTATTAGGGATATTTAACCATGTGGGTAACTCCGAATTAAAACTCCGTACTTTTGAAGTAACACATCCTTTGTAAGACCTTACTAGTCATAACTCTCTAACTTAGTCGCAATATGTATAGTCTACAACATCGTTGTTGATTATGTTTGATAGAATTATATAACTTAGTGTTATTAGGCATATAAAGTTCCAATAAGGTCTCGCTCAGACAAAACGAGGCTCGAAACTATACGTAAACGCTAAAAGGCCTGAATGGGCTTTAAGGCCCAATTTGGCGAAACGATGTCGGAATGGAATGAAACTTGATTTCGATGATTATTAGGGTTATTTAACCATGTGGGTAACTCTGAATCATAACCCCTTACTTTTGAAGTAACGTAAACACATCCTTTGTAAAAACCTTACTAGTCATAACTCTCTAACTTAGTCGCAATATGTATAGTCTACAACATCGTTGTTGATTATGTTTGAAAAAATTATACAACCTACTGTTATTAGGCTTATAAAATTCCAACAAGGTCTCGCTCACACAAAACGAGACTCGAAACTATACGTAAACGCTAAAAAGCCTAGTTGAGTATTTTGGTCTTTTGGAGCGGCAAACGATGTCCGTTTTGGATAAATTTTATATGTACAGAATCGTATAAAAATTCTCTACATGATTATCAAAACAAATTTTAAAAAATAATTTTTTATAAATTTTTTTTACTCGCCTAACATAGGCGAGCAATGTTTTTATCTATTTTTTTTTATTTTTTCCAAATTTTTGTTTGCAAAAAAACTAAATTATTGCACGCCTAATATTGTTCGCCTACATTAGGCGAACTAAAGTTGTGTATTTCCAAAATTTCACCTTTTTTCCTATTTTACCCCTGAATTTGGTTGCTCGCCTAACCTAAACCAGCTAAAGTTGTTCGCCTAAGTTAGACGAGCAATCTAGCGTGTAAATAGCATCTGACAAGCGTGGGAATAACAACATCCGTTCTTTTAGGGTTATAGTAGAAATATTATTTTTGCAATCCCATCCCTACATATTGTTGTATTTCAGAACATAACATGTTAATTTATTCTCATCCGGCTCCTCGCAAATGAATTGATACCAAAACAGTAGATAAATATATTATTTACATAAAAATATATAGTAAAGATAATTATTTAGATTTTTATCGGCATAATATATACCCAAAATTGAAAATTTAAAAACTTTATTTATTTTTTAATAAATATAATTATAAAAATCCTTGTTTTCTTTTCGCTTTTTCTTATCAAATTGTCTATAAATTCCTTATTCAAGACATAGATATGCACGATGAAATCATATCAAACTAAACGATATAAATAGTGCTTGAAAGCAACTAATACAATATTAAAGAAGTTTCAATATCATGAAGGTATGCATCGGAGAATGCAACAAGAAGTGTGTTTTGTCTTTGTGTGGTTTTCAATTCATTGTTGTATACGCTCATCCATATTGGTTGTGCGCTAAACGATTGTGTATGTTATATGAGAATTGAAAAACTTACCATTTTGCTCTTGGATATGAAGAATAAGCTTTCCCTTTATTATTAATTAAAGAGTCTTATATGACATGGTAGTGTTGGGTATGGTGAATTATTGGATTTTATTAGTTTTGTACCTGTGAGTGTTGTTTCATTGTATAACAGAGTTTCAAACCAAACTTTTATGTTCCAAAACTATGGAAGATGGGCAACATGTTTGCTTATATATAAGTTGATCATTTTGAATTATCTCATTAAAACATCGAGTTTCCAGTACTATTAATTTGTATTTGGACCAGTTTGTAGAAACTTACCTAAATAAACTTTCAAATGACCACTGACATATAAGACCAATAAAAGACATAATCAATAATAACGACGACAAAACACATCTCAATAGAAATACACACAAAGTATAGAATCGTATACAAAATGTAAAATAACTTCATAAAGGACTTGAGCATTGTATGAGCACATAATACATAAGGATTGAAATCAAATTATACCCAAAAGTCAATAATCACATTTGTAAAATAATCCAAGATTGCTTTTATCTTAATGATTGAAATTGTCCATTTATTTTTAACTTATAATGATACATATACATGCAAATATTATAATGATTTGGGGGTCAGTCAATGTGAAACCTTCTTCTATTTACTTTTATGGAAAAAAAACACCGCCCATTATAAAACTCATACATAGTGTCTAAACGTCATATACTATACACTACTCTGTATACTATTGTTATTCTTGTTGAAATGATATATGATATTCAATTAGAGACATTATGAATTTTACCTTATTCTATCATTCTATATCTCAAACAATGCAGATAATGATACAGAGAATGATACAATTGCCATTAATTTGCCTGACAATTACAGTCGGTATAAAACCTAAAATACCAACTCTAAAAACCGCACTCCCTCTAAATCACTACCGCACATGGGTCGTGCATTGCATGACCTCCGTACGTAGGGATAGTTAATATAAAATATTTTTATAATCTGTATAAGCATTTTATTAATATTTATTACACCAAATGGTTTGGACTGGATTGCTTTGTTCGTATAGCGTATTGCTTTCCCTTATCAAAATTTCCCGACGCCAATTGCTTTACCTTATCAATTTAACTTATGTTAATCTATATCTATTAAAAAATGATCCCTTGACAAAAGTAATGTCAACTGGGACCGAGCCACATTTTCTTCCTCCCTTATCCCTTTTCCCCGCGGAAGTAATTGCTGCCAATTGATGTCGACTATTTCGGCCTCTTTCATTCACGTTCTTCGAGTATATAAGGTGGTGAATGACTCTTGATATGCTTCTTCTTTCGTTTAATCTTTTATCTCCCGACTTTGATTGTTGCGATGAAGGACACCTTTACTTAGGTTTTTTTGGTATAAATTTGTGTGGCCTATTGCAGTATCCCAACACTTTTGTAATAGTTGGTGAAATCGATTGATTATTGATTGTGAGAACACAAAATCAATATAAGCTTCTCCAACATACCGCAAATCTCGGTCACTTTTAATTTGTAAAGGCTATGAAATCGTCTCCCCATCACAAATATGTATTGTGATTCTGTTTCAAAGGTTAGTGTGTTGCCTATAACATCATATTATTGGGTGTTTTTTTCCATAATGATTTATAATTTGGTCGTTGAAGCAGCTGCGATTTCTTGGTCGAGACTGTTAGATGAAGAATCCCCTGATGTGTGGAAGTTGTTTGATGTAGTATGATGACTATATAGTGTTGAAGAACGAGTGTTCTAATATGTTGACTATATAATGCTTAATTTTGCTATGCGTTGTGGTTCTTGCTTATTTGTGCCTTCATTTAGTTCCTTGGTTGGAATTTTGGAATCAATAGGACTGACATCATGTTTAGAGGGAATTTGTTATCTCACTCAAAGGTTAAGGGAGAACTTTGAAGCTCTTGTTACTAGTATCTATGTTCTATAATTCAATACACTCCTAGTGCCTATTGTTCAGGTGATTATACTAATATGAGTTTGTCATCATCAAAAAGGGGGGAATTGATTGAGTAGGGACTTAAAGAACGACAATTCCTATAAAGTTCCTTTCCACTGTTTTTCTAGTTTTGAAAATGACAATCTCATTATATACTATGACATAGTTTATCTTGTTATTTTAGATGAAAAGATAGAAGACACCAAGTAGTCGGAGTCCAAGGGAAGGAGAAGGGGAACCGCGTCACTTCAGCCTTACAACTCTAACCTAGTGTGGGCACCAAGAAGAGAAGATTTTGTAGAAGATCTTTTCCTTGCTTAGAATATTCCTATAAGTTGTAATCAATTATTGAAGTGAACAATAAAGATCTTGAGTTTATTTAGTTAACTCAAAACCGTAAGTGTGATTACTTAATTGGAAAGAAGTATTTCATATAATATATTCTTAAGAATATCTTTATACGAGATCCTTCTTCTAGTCATTCTTACGTCCTTAGCACTTATGCAGTTTGAAGGTTTTCACAGTGCATCTTGCTAAGAAGAACAAAGTGTTCTTGCAAAAGAACATCAAGTAAGTTCATTCGTGTCTCATTCTAGAGTTTCTAATAGAAACTAGGTTAGTACTTAGCAATAAATTTATAATATCGTTTATCTCTAAACTCATTGATTGAATATACAAGTAGATTTTTCAATCCTCGAAAGAGGGGGGGTTTCATCCAAAGATAACTAGTTGGTTATCTAGGGTTTCCACCTTAAGTAATTGTGTTGATAACTTGTTTATTACTTCCGCTGCACATAGGAATTGAACAACTCTTTGTCACAGTTTCATTGATACTAACATACAGATCCTACATCGTTTTTCCGACGTTAAGCAGTCTTCATATCCGAACCTCTCCCATACATACCATTATGCTCTATTACTTACGTCCACCCGAAACTCGCTCACAAAATGAATGTCATAGTTCAAAATATATTGACCTCCTAATCCATGCATTAACATATATATAACATTAGAATTAAAAAATTATAAAGAAAAAATACAAAAATAATGTTTACGTATAAGTAGGTGTACCCTTAAAATTAATATGAATTGAATAAAATAAGAATCTCCATTTTTTTAATACAATATTTATCTTGAATGATTAAGAATCTGCGAAAGAGTCCTCAAAGTTTTGGGTTCGAGGAGGAGGCTCTCTACGCTGCTTCATGATCCAAAACCTCTCAATCTCTTCTGGCTTTCGACCTGGGATTCTACCAGCAATTATGTCCCACCTGGGAAAAAATATTCAGCAAAGTAATGTTATATTTTGGTCGAAATAAAACGTAAATATTTTAGCAAATGTAGTATCATTTTCGATATTGTTGAGATGTAATGGATTTTGATTAATGACAAATATCTATTAGCGATTTACTTGAGTGTATAGGTATGTTTACTAGTGGTTACATGAATAAGAGAACACGAGATGTCAGGTTACGTCGAGTTGAAGACAACTGTGCAAGGTCAAGGTCCATTTGAGGAAGAATGTCGGTAAAGATATTGTGGACGAGGCTTTGGAGTTAATGAAGAAGAGTTAATTCACAAATATGAAAAGAAGAATATAAAAGGAAAAAGATATCTACTCGGTGGAAGATCTTGGCTAAGAAGAGTACGCATGGCGTATGAAAATAATATCTAAAATGAATATTTCCTTAGATAGTATCTCCATATATGTGAGGCGATTATCTTATGAAGGCCGAGAGATTGAAGATTTACTTAGAGAACAAGTTGAAAAGTCACTAGGAAAAGAATATTGTTTATTGTAGGAAGTGATTTCCTTAGATAGGATATTATATTCTTTATGAAAGAGTTTTTGGAAAAGATATCTTATGAGAAATAAGATAGGACGGGTAGATATTGTGTTAGGTTAGAGTTATTTAGTTTTGTATATATTGCAAGGGATTTACATAGCTTAGCAAGACTTTGAAGAGTGAAACCCTAGTGCATTAGTTCTAGGAGTGTTAGAGATTGAGATTCAAGTGAGAAGAGTGATCCGAGATCTGGGTGGAAAATCTAGAAGAGTGATTCAAGTTCTATTGTTATGAAGAAATCAATAACACAAGTAGACGCGTTCAAATTCTCTCTAGTGAAAGCTAGAGGGGAATGGTTTTTGCTTCTAAGTACTTATTGGTATTCGAGGTTTTTCCACTATATATCATTGTGTCAAGGTTTGGTTTCTTTGTTATTTGGTTTCTTTGTTATTTGCTTTCTTTATTATACTACTTGTCAAGGAACAAAGCTTTGTTCTTTGATATTTAGACGCTAATCGATCCAAAAATTGGCATCATAGCCTGGTCTCTAGCTTGTGTAAATTAGGTTTGCAGGAAAGACATCTAACAATGAAATCAACGACTTGTTTTGGAAACCTTCAATGTTGAAGTCAGGTGAATATGACTGGTGAACCATTTAGTTTGAGTCTCATACTCAATCCCTTGACGCTCAAATATGGAAGGTAATTGAGTTTGGAGACGTAATCATCCTTGATCTCGCTGGGGATGACAAAACCAAGGAAAAGAAGAGGATTGATTACAACGATGATGACAACAAGTCTTAGAAAATAATGCTAGAGTCAAGAAGGTTCTTGACATGGCATTAAATCCTAGTGATCTAAGGAAGGTGCTAAAGTACAAAACTACGAAGGAGATATGGGGCGCTCTCAAGGAAACTTACTCATGATGTAGTGTTATTAAAAAGAACCGTCTTTTAGCCGCTCAAAAGGACTATGAAAAGGCTCTTCAATAAAAGAATAAATTTTTGGAAGATTTTCACGCAAGATTTGAAGGGTATGTGAGTCAGATAAAATTCCTTGGAGAAGAAATTCCTCAGTGGAAGATAACGTATCAATTCATGCAAGCCTTGAACTCAAAGTGGGATGAATTCATCAATGCTCTTCCAGCTCAAAGTAATATTGAAGAAATATATATGGAAGATTTAGTTTGTCGTCTTAAAAGTCACTCCTGGAACGAAAATTGCTCGAAAAAAGGAAGCCAACAAGGGTCAATCAATTGCTCTAAAAGTTGAAAGGGCATTTGATCTATCTCAAATGGAAGATACTTAGGTTGAAGACAACGAAACAATTGCCTAAATAACAAGTGCCTTTTGAAAGGCTTGGAGGGATGGAAGGAGCGACTCTCGTCCTTCTGATGGAAACAAAGACATGACAAAAGTTATTTGTTATCACTTCCAGAAAACCGGCCACTTAGCTAGAAATTGTTACAAAAAGAAGGCAGGAGAACCCCCTTCTCGTGAAGGAAAACGTGCAATGATGGTCACTTGGGAGGATTCTGACTCAGAACATGAAGAAGACAATAGCGAGAAAGAAGTATGTCTTAAAGCTGAAGAGGACTCGTCTGAAACAGAGGTAACCAAGTTACAAAGCATGTCTAGCACTCAACTGATATACATTGCTAGAAGATTGGGCGAAGAAAACGGGGATATACAGGAAAGGTTGGAAGAAAAGGAAGAGGAACTATCAAGAATGGTTGGTGAATGCAGACTTCTGTCTGAAAAGTCAGCAAACTTGAGAGCATCGCTTCTTTGTCTTCCAATCCCTGCGAAAAATGCCCTAAATTCAAAGTCCAAATCAACAATCTCGAGAGTAACGTAACTAAGCTTGAATCTGCGAATCAAATGCTCACCCTTAGCAATGAAAAGCTTAGTCACGATTTTGCTGGACTCAAGAAAAATGAGGACTATAAGAAAAAGTTATGGTCAGATGAGCATGCTACCTCCTACATAAATGGTCTAAAAGCTGATTACTCAAGTCGATTTGTGCCCCATATTGGCTTTGGATTTGGCTCAGACAAAACCCCCAAAAGTCGTACATATCTCAACATAGAATTGGAAACCCCTAAGGAACCACAGGTTGAAGACCCTTGCAAAAGGTGTTCTACTAGTGTGGATGCCTCGGGAAGGAACAATTCCATTAAAAGGATAACACGTGGTTCGATGGGAAAAAGGCATATGCCATCTGCTGAGCCAATTCCAAAACACAGAGCCGACGCAAATTGGCTTTTAGTCTAGGAAAGATAATGTGCCCATCTGGCAGGGACAAAGCAAATATGTAGATCTTAAACAACACCGTGTTTGTTAGCAGTGCAAAAATGTTGGGCATTACAAACATGAATGTTCCCTTAGACATGAAGTTGAGGAAAGATACGTGCACCTTATAGAACTCAAACTGAGGGTCAATGAGAAGGTACATCAAAGAACCAAGTTGCGATTTCTCAACCAAAATCAGAGACGAGACTCAAAGATCAACCTAAGGGTACACCCAAGGTAAAGACTGAGGCAACTCAATTCAAACATATGTCAGTATCCAAAGGACTACCAAGAAACACCCTCAGGGTAAAGGTTGAGGTAAATCAATACAAGCCTCAAGAGGTAACAAACATTATGTCCGTCTCATCGAAACCAAGCAAGCCAAGGCATGCTTGGGTTCACAAAAACTAATCTCTTTTCTCTTGGTGAAGCGATAGACTATCTTCGGTACATAGACAGGGTAAACTTACAAAGAACAGAGGATAGCTCGAACCACTTCACCGCAACACTAGAGGTTACCATACCTCCAGCAAAGGAAAAAGTCGTTAGAAATCGGTAAAGGCAAGTACATCAGAACTTGAAATCCACATTATTTGGTGTTGAGTCATGCTCAATTGTGTCAAAGGGGGGTGATTGATTATGTGCATAGAAAAGACCCCGAAAAAATGGCATTGAAGATTGACGGTTCCCTTTGAGGTAAGTATCCCTTTCTTGTGATGATCTTCTTTTAGCAAATCACAATTCCTTATTTTATGCTTTCTCATATGGTTAAATTTGAAGCCCTTTGTTCTCCTCAAGGGAGCAAAGATTGTCACTTTTCAAATTATTTTCTCTCTATTGCTTTCTAAAAAAAATGAGTTAGATCTGTTGAAGTAAACAAAGGCATCCTTGCCTTACCAGGGATCACACAGATAAATCACGTTACACCAGAACTCAGAAAGAATAATCAAGCATTCAAAATGATCCATGTCCAGCTCAACCTTGATGCAAAAGGTATGACTCATCAGAAAGATAGTGATTCTTTATGGGAACTCTACAACGAAATCATGTTATGGACAAGATGCCTAGGATTAAAAGAATTGTCTTTCCCGCCAAGACACTAAGTGAAAACCTCCTGGAAAAGCGGGAACCAACTATGGTATGTCTTCTCTCGAAAATTCTTTCTTGTCCATTAAAACCCTCAGTGATTGGTTGAAACATGAATCATCTTGTCTTTCATGCACTTGTTCTTATAGATCTCTACAACCCTTAATTTTGTTTAAATATTTTTGAGTCTAGTCTTGTTGTGTTTACTCCTGTTATGTGAACTCGATGTGATTGCTTGCTTCTAAAACACTCTCTTGCATGAAAAGATCTTATTTGTAGCCCAAAAGAGCCTTCTTGATGATTTGATCCCTCATATAAGCCCAAAGGATAGAGGGTCTCTACAGTCGTCCCTAAGCCTTAGTCATGATTGCATATTCCTATGAGCCATCTTTATTCATTCATATTTGGAATCCCTCATCATCACTTGAAATAATTAAAATTTCATGCTATTTTTTGTGTATGATGTTCTCTTGTACTATCTTTGGTAACAATACCCCCATGTCATACAACTTATACTCTATGGGAAGCCATGGAAATTGTGAAGATTGCTCTTACCCCTTGGGATTTGATTGGGAAAGGGATAGGTGTGTGTCAGGGAAGCGTGTTTGCAGAGTGTGATGATTTGAGGAACTGATTTAGACGGTGACATTAAGGGGAAGGCAATAATTACTACGTGTGAAAAAGGAATGGCAAGAGGGAAGGATGGGAAAGTGTGAGAAATTTGTGGTGAATCTGGCGTGTGAACAGAGGGTCAGAAATCCAACGGTCTCTCTTCAAAATTTTGTGAAAAGATCAATGGTCGATGCATGAATCCGGGTAAGTCTTTATCTTCTACCTCTCTCTTATCTCTACTTAAACCTCTCTCCCTAACCAATCCTCTCACACTCTAAATTATTTCCAAAAATCCTTGCTCTCGCTTGACCCATCTCTCTCTCTCTCTCTCTCTCCAAAATCATCTACCATATCCTCAAATGGCTTCCAACTCCTCAACCCAGAAACCGTCTCTTGTCATCGCCAACGATGAATCACTTGAAACCCTTCTCCATAAGCTTTCCTCTACAGGCTACGTGAAACAATCCCCCCCATCCAAATTCATTCCCAATCCTCATCGAAACGACCTCCTTTGACCCCATGACTACTATAATTGTGCATCCAGACCATCTAATCACAATACTACAAACCACGATCCCCACTCCTGCAGTTGACCATTTCAGAAGAAGAAGCAGTGACCGTCGATAATGAGTCTCGACCTGCCGACGTGATGGCGCCAAGGCAGGACGAAACGATGGATGACTTCGAGAAGGAGCTCGAAGCGGAAATTACCATGAAGTCTCCCAGAGGAGGAAAGAAGGGTAGTAAAGGAGGCCCGATGGCAGGAAAGCGAAAATCTCGCTCACAGATTCTCAAGGAGTCTGTTTAACTCTCCTCGGAAGAAGCCATTGAGGAGGAGGTTAAGCAAAGGAAATGAAGGCCAAGATCACTCCAAGGAAGAGCGTCGGGAAGGGAAAATCAAACGCTCCTCTCAAAGCAATCGTGGGTCTTAGGACATTTCAAATCGCTCTGTGGTAAGAGAACTCAATATGAACAACTCTTTTCTGACGACCAATAGTATGGAGGAAATTTTTGTTTGCTTGAAGGCTCAAAAGTGGGATCATCTGTTTGACAAGGGTGAGGATGTGAACGTGGGTCTAGTGAAGGAGTTCTATGGGCTGTGTGAAAAGATTAGGTTACATTATATTGTGAGATATTCACGTAGATAAGTAAGTCTTAGAAGAGTCGAAACTTGTACATTGCAAAAATAGAGAGTTTTACGAGTGTTTGAGTTGAGATTCAAGTAGAAAAGTGATCCGAGATCTCGGTGGAAAGTCTAGAAGAGTGATCCAAGTTCTCTTAAAATCAAGATATCAATAACAGAAGTAGATTCGTGTAAATTTTCTCTAGTGTGAAAGCTAGAGGGGAGTGGTTTTGCTCAGAAATACTAGTTGATACTGAGGACCGGATTTTCCACTATACGTTATCATGTCAATATTTGATTTTTTTTCATTATTTAAATTCTGTAGTGTGTTACTTGTCGAGAAACAAGACTTTATTCATAGATGTTTTACGCTAACTCGATCCAATAGCTTTAAAGCTACTATTGAGGACAAAGATCAATTGGTTTCAGCTAAAGCTATCTACCTCCTTAGGGCATCCACAACGCAGATCTGTTGGGTTTCTTAAAGTCTAAAAATAAATAAAAATGAAAAATAAAAGTCAGAAAATGGCAGAATTTGTCAGTAGAAACTCATCTTGGTTTGTACTAGAGTTACTCTACTAAGAAACTCATTTCCTAATAAGAAATCCAAAAAAATAAAAGAGAATGATAGAAATAAAATTAAGAAACCCGTTCTGAATACTCTTAGTATTTTTTTTTCTCCACACGTGACTATACGTCAAATACCTATGACTAGTCTAACACGATTCATCACGTACACTTAAAATGAAGATCGATAGAGGACTATTACATATACACATATATAAAATGAAGATCGATGGGGAGGCATGTATATAAAGGAGCGGTTTCGATGAGAATAATTTTTGAAATTAGAACGTGTAAATGACTAATATATTTAAAAAAACTTAATAGTAAATCAATTTTTTTAATGCAGATCTTTTGATAAAGTAATAGACGTATATAATTTTTACTTGAATGTCCTTCAGTTTTTTCAATAAATGTTTTTAAAAAATAAATGTTCTTCAAATTTTTGATGTTTTTAAGTTTGTCTGTGCATCAAATTAGTACTAAATGTTCACCAATTTACTACTAACTAGTGATCGTCCCGTACCACGTACGGGTAATAATGTGGTACGGGTAATAAAACGATAATAATACGAGTAGTGAAACAATTATTATATAACTAATAAATTAAAAAGTATATTATACAATAATTGACTATCTATATCAGACAAAATTGGACGTTCCCTAAACGTATATGTAGACCAAATTTGGCTAGTACGTGGACATAGCAATTGAACTTGGTCTGCTGAAACTTGACCCGTATGTAATACAGTATATTGTACCAAGATTTTGCATCAAATTAACTGATTCTTGGATCTGTTCTTGAAGATTTCTGTTTTTTTTAGAAACTTTTCATGCAAGGCTATGGAGGAAACTCGAGCAAAGCTTATTCCAAGGCAAATATGCTTGTCGGTGAGGCTGTTGGCAACATTAGAATCGTTGTTGCGTTTTGTACGCTGAAGAGCTTGTTGAACCGTTTCTCAGTTCTTCATCTTCTCATCCTTTGGCCTGGCCTTGTGGTATGAATTTGCTCCGAGCTTCATCCCCTCGTTTGTGCAGGTTGATTTTTTTGTGAAAGATATTTTGGTTTTTTGATAATGGATTTTGATGGGTGAGCTAATGGATTTATATCTTAGTGTTTGAGATAGTGGGATAGAATTTGTATAGGTCATGGGCAAAAATGTTAATTAGTGGAGTAAGTGGTTTAACATTGTGGGTGAATGAGTTTTATTAAATGAAAAAATATGAATTTTTTTGTGAAGACATGACTTCAAGTTTAACATTGTATATAGTAGATGTGCACCATTCTCCTATTCACGTTTTAAAAATTATTCTCACCCGACACTTTTCCTGTATATAATACGTTATGAATATATATACACATACCTATCTCCAACAAGGCTATACATACGGAAAATGAGATCTTGTTCTTGCTCCGTCATGTTGATGGCTTCCCATTCATTACTGCTAACCTCTGAACTTACCAAAAACAATAATATATATATATGTACGTAGGAGGGATCGATTATCACTTAGCATTAATTAATTTGATATCGAAGCTAAGGGGCAGATCGGATGATGTTAGTTAGTTAGTTAAATGGAGGTAGACCTACCTTGTGAATGTAATGAAGTAGATGGCTTTGATTTCTTTGATCTTCTTCTCCTATCCATCAACCTTGGCTATCTTATTAATGGAAGCCAATAAGAATAAATTGAAGATTGATTTGTGTATTGAATTTTATGCAGAGAGATGGTAGATGAGGGATGAAAGGAAGAGATGGATATGTATAATGAAGGACATGAATTCAACCACATATATGATTTCAATAAGTCAGTCTCTTTTTTCACCCTCAACCAACGATCGAGAGTTTCTTTGACTTAGACTTGTAGTTGACACACCCTTTTTCCCTCTCGCTCTAATATAAAATGTAGATGCTGTAAATAAACGTACTTTTGTCGATCCTCAGCCTTTTTCAATTATCTATCTATATATATAAAAATGGATAGATTTTTGCCAAAAGTAAATGAAATTCGTAACTATTTAATGCATCAACAAAACATTTCTCCTCTCATCATAAATATTTAATCCAAAACTACATCTTCTCTTAGTTTCAAGCTATAAAATTATTATCTACAAGTCTTTATATTCTTCAACTCAATGATATCAAATTTAGTTAATGAATGCATTAAATTAATAATTCCTAATACTAAAAAATTGTTAATATTCAATAATAAGTAAATATAATTAATAATTTTTAAATCTCTATATATAAATTGGTTGGTGTTTGATCGATTAGCGTATAAAAACTCAAGAAACAAAGACTATTTGTTCCTTGACAAGTAAATAATGCAGAAAGACAAACAATAATGTAAATCAAACCTGGACACAATGATGTATAGTGGAAACGCCCCAAGTACCAATAAGTATCAAGGCTAAAAACCACTCCTCTCTAGCTTTCACTAGAGAGAGTTTGAACGGGTCTACTTGTTGTATTGATCTCTTGATTACAACGGAACTTGGATCACTCACGTACACTCCCCGAGCTAGGTCTCGGATCACTCTTCACACTTGAATCTCAACCTCACACACGTAGAACAACTCTAAACCGAGTAAAAGGTTTTCGCTCTTCAAAGTCTTACTAAACTATGCTCTCCCTGGCAATATATAGCACACTAAATAGCTCAAACCTAACTACCGATCTAACCGTTCTGAATTTACCATAAACCTCACAATATCTCACTAAAAAGAAATCGCTTCCTAAAATACCTTCACAAGGAAATCGCTTCCTAAGAATTACATTCACAAGGAAATCACATCCTAAGAATAATCAAACAAGGAAATATCTTCCAAAGAATATTTCCTTCCGTGTGACATTCCAACTTGTTCTCCAAGTAGTCACCTTGGGCCTTACTCTTCAACGCTCCACCGTCTTCAACAAATAAGGAAATAATATTTGCATAAGGAAATATTTCCTGGCGCGTAATATTTCCTTATTCCTTAGGCGGTCCTTCACGCGCGCGTCCAGTGCCCAACCTCCACCGAGTTGCCACTTTCCTTATTTGCCAAGATCTTCTTTTCCTTCTTTCACAAGATCTTCTTTCCTTATTTGAAATGCAACTCTTCCATAATACTTCAAGTCCATTCCTCAAAATATCTTCGACCAATATTCTTCTTCCGGATGGACTTCCTCTTCACAGCTGTCTTCCATTCGTCGTATCCTTACGTCTCATGGATTCCAGCAAGACTTCCTTCACACCTGCTTGTACTTCCTTTGTTCCTTCACTCACAAGCAGACTTCGTTCCCTCCAGTCTACACTCGTAGACTTCCTTTGTACTTGCGTTCCTGCACACACACTGGTAACAATACCTACACACTCAAGTAAACTATTAGTGGATGTTTGTCATACAATCAAAACTCCATCACATCTCAACAATTTCCACCTTTTTGATGATGACAAACATCCTTAACAATAAGAGTATAAACCTGAGACATATATACTAGCTAAGGAACAAAGACTTTCAGAGCACTAATAATTCCCCCTCAGAAAAGCAACGAAATTCATTTAAGGCATAAATTCCCCCTCAAGTCCTGCTATACTCTAATTTCCCCCTTTTGGCATCATCAAAAAGAAATAAATCAAGTCATCTTGCAACCTTAAGAGCTCATAAACCAAAACAATAGCGAAATTCTATTAAAATTAACCTAGGGCCACGCCCTGCTTACACCGGACCTCAAACAAACAAAACAGAATAAACATGCAACCAAGAACGACAGGAAGCATGAACAAAGTGAAATAAAAACAAGAGAAGCAGGAGATAAGGCTGGGGAACAAAAAGTGTGGGTCAGATGTGCCAGGAAAAGATAGGATCACTCCGTGTCGCCTTGAGGAGCTAACTGAGGCTGGAGACTTCCTAGAGCAGTCTCTATCCTCTCCAGTTTGAGTCTTACAAGACTCAGCTCCTTCTCAAACATCCATATCAGCCATTGTTGTTGATCAGAGATACTAGCAACAACACGGCTCAAATTCCCTATGGCAGCTTGCAGTTCATAGACCATAGTTGGTGCTTCATTTTGTTCCCCGTCAGGGCTCTCAGATGAAACTTCCTCAGCTTCTTCCTGCTGAACGTCTTGAGCCCTTATCCAGCTTCCATTCTTGTCTTGCCTGAACTTCATCTTCCTTAAATTACTCTCATCCAGATGCCTGTAGAACATACCCTCACCTTCCTCGGAATACACCATTAAGCTTTGAAGAATCTTATTGACAAGACTTGGGTAGGGAAGAGCATGTGTCTCACTGTTGCTGGCGTGTTCCATGTGAAGTAGGACAATCTTGGCCAAATTTATCTTTTCTTCGCAGAGCAGCTTATCCATAAGCATGAAGTTCTGGATGAGAATTGTGTTCCTTTTCTGTTCCCTTGGAGTGATGTTGCTGATTAAGATGGAATGAAGAAGACGATGGATCACCCCCATTGAATTTGTCTTCACATCAGCATTGGGCGGGTTATCGTCTTCACTGATCTTCTTCTTAAGCTCCATTGGTTAAACATTTTGAGGCCATTGTCCTTTGGAGTAACAGCAGAACCCCTCATGAGGAACACCCAATATGAAGGCAAGCTCAATTCTAGAGACAGAGCACTCCTGTCCCTTAACAGTAAACTTTCCTGTCAGGGCGTGAGGTTTTTCCTCAAGAGTGAAGCTCCCGTAGAATTCCTTGAATAGCTCCAGATTGACGTTCTCTCCTTCCTCGAACAGATGTCCCCACTTCTGAGTTTTGAGCACCTTAGAAACTTTCTCCAATCCATTCTCCTTCATGAACTCTTCTTCCAAGATTAACTCCCTTACAATTGATCTTCCAGAAGCGTCATTTACCGAGGGACTCTCCTTCCTCACAATGGCTCCTTTCCCCTTTCTGGCACTTTGAGCCCGAGTAACTCTTGCTTTCTTCGGCATGGGAGAGTTGGGCTCAGGTATTTCATCAATTGTCTCCTCCAAGGGTATTTGTACGGCTTCTTTGGCGATCTGGGATCGCGTCTTTCTCTTTCCGATGGCACTGGAGCTCTTGTCGCCTTTCTTCCTGCCTTGCGAGGAAGGGAAGGTGACTTCAGTCTCGAGTTCTCCCTCGAGGTCGACTGGAGTGTCGTCCTACCTTGGCGCCGTCTCAGAGACGTCGCCGGCAGGCCGGGACTCGTCATTGTCGACCTCCATGTGCTCGGGGAGGGACGATTCAGAAGGAAACAGAGAGGTTTGGGGTTCTGGGTTGGAAAGCTTGGGGCTTTGGGGTTCTTTGTAGACCACCATGGCAAACATGGGGTCGATGATGGGGGCTTGAGATATGGTGGTAGAGGGGTTAGGGATGAGAGGCTCCTGGGACATGTACCCAACAACGGCTAGCTTCTTGAGGAGACTTTCTAGGGTTTCATCGTTAGCAATGACGATGTTGGGCTTCTGGGATGAGTTGGAGTTGGAGGCCATTGTTTTGAGGAGCTTGGAGATTCTTGAGAGGCAAGGGATTATGAAAGATTTCAGGAGGATTAGAGAGCGTGAGGAGAAGATCTGGTTTGTGGGTTTTTATAAGGGAAAGGAGGGTTTGGGTTAAAAGAATCGTCCCTTGAGTTCGCTGGCATTAATTCAAAAGGAAGCTGTTGAGATTTCCTTCCTTGTTCACACGCAAGGATCGCCGCCTAGAATACACACTTTCCAAACACCTTTCACTACCTTTCCTTTTTACACTCTCGTAATAATACCTGCTGCTTTTAATATCACACGTCAGCTAAGCCTCGAGACTCCCACACGCTGCAGACACGCATCTCAGACATAAAGCGCCTTCGTCTCAGCCCAATCAGACTTCTCGCGTGACAAAGACTAATCCATTTCTTTCCAAGGCAATCCAAAGAGCGTAGTGTATGATATGGGGGTATCGTTACCAGAGATGGTACAAAAGAATATCATACGAAGAATAATAATATGGATAATTTGAAAAATCATGATGAGAGATTCCAGATGTGATGATATAAAGTTCGCTCATAGGAATATGCAATCATGATTTAGGCTTAGGGACGGCTGTAGAGTACCTCTATCCTTTGGGCTTATAATGAGGGATCAAATCATCAAGAGGACTCTTTTGGGCTAAAAGAAAGACCTTGTTCATGCAAAATGAAGTCACAGAGAAGCATGCAATTATGTAAATGATCATAGAGAGGAACAACATAATTTAGGCATTTGCACAAAGTCAATCTTTCATAGAAATTAAGAATTGTGGAGCTCTATGAGATTTAGGAGCAAGAGACAAGAGATCATTCAAATTTCAGCCAATCATTGAAGGATTTCAAGACATATAAGGAACACAGAGAAGAAAACATACCTTAGTGAGTTCCTTCCTTTTCAGAGGTGATCTTACTTAGTGCTCTTGCTAGAGAAGACTGATTTTTCTTTTGAGTGGTGTCTTCATAAGATAAATTTGCAAAGATAAGAGAGAATAACATACCTTTGTGACCAAGGCGTGCAAGCTTCGAACTTCGAAATTGCGGAGCCTCCGGTGTGAGGAGTTGTGTTCCGTTTGAGGTAAGAGTTCCAATAAAATAATTGAAAGCGGAAGCAAGAATAGGGGAATCATACCTGTTAGGGAACACATCTTACCTTTTCTTGGTCATTCGTACTTGAGTCGTCTTTATACCTTCCCCCTTTGACACAGTTGAGTCGCTCAACAAGTCAAAACCAAGAGGTTACGAATGAGTGGATGTCTTTGACCGACTATGCTGAGTCTTTCCTTTGGTCCAGAGGGAGGGATCCCTCTAGATACTTCTGGTGAAGATGCATGGAGCTATCCTTTGTTCCCTATAAGTTTACCTTGTCTATGTACCAAGGATAGTTGCGCTTCACCTGAAAGAAGGGGTTAGTTTTTCTTTACCCAAGCAAGTCTTGGCTTGCTTGAGTTGTGTGGGACAGATATATCATTCATAGTACTTTGAAGTTTAGATTGATTAACCTCAACCTTCACTTTTGGGGTACTTTTAGCTAATCCTTTTGATTCTATCCTACCTTGAACTTTCATATCCTCCGTTTTAGTAGTGTCTTTGGAGTGATCATTGGATTCCATCTTTGACTCAGATTGAGTCTCACATGTATCCTTTGATTTTCTCTCGTTCCGAGCTTGATAAGGAGCATGTATCTTTTCTTCAACTTTGATTCTGAGGGAACATTCATGCTTGTAG
Source organism: Oxyria digyna (assembly GCA_029168935.1). Lineage (NCBI taxonomy): Eukaryota > Viridiplantae > Streptophyta > Magnoliopsida > Caryophyllales > Polygonaceae > Oxyria > Oxyria digyna. Next base: position 12,668,587 of record JAPVLV010000005.1, read on the forward strand.
TGTCCTGTGTTACCACAGTGCCAACAAACACGATGTTGCTTGAGATCGACGTACTTGCTTTGTCCTGGCCAAATGGGAACGTTAGCTTTCCTGGACTCGACGTCAATATGTGCCGGCTCTGTGTTTTAAAGTTGGCTCAACCAGATTGCATAAGCTTTATGCCCATCAAACCAAGTGCTTATCCTTTCGACGAATTTGTTTCCCCCTAAGGACTCCTCATTGGAAACACATCTTTTGCAAGGAGTTTCCAGGGATGGTTCCTTGGGTGATCCCAAATTCTCGTTAGGTGTCACATGAGTTTTATGACTTTTATCTGAGCCAAATTCAATCCCACTGCGGGGCACAAATCGACTTGAGTAATCGGTTTTTAGGCCATTTATGTAGGATCTAGCATGCTCATTTAGCCACAACCTTTTCTTGTGATCCTCATCTTCTTTGAGAACCACAAGATCATTACACAACTTCTCATTTTCATGAACTAAAGAGAGCTTTGTAATTTCAAGCTCAAAAACCTTTTTCTCAAGGGATAAGATCTTGTTGTTAAGCTCGGGGCATTCTTCACAAGAGCTCGATGGAATCGAGGGAAGGCTTTCTAGCATGGTAACCTTTTCGGACAAGAGTCTTGTTTCGTTTACTAGTCTAGAAAGTTCCTTCTCTTTTTCATCCAATTTCTCTTGTATATCCCCGTTCTCTTCTCCAAGTCTTCTATTTATATGAATTAATTGAGAAGTAGACATGCTTTGTAATTTGGAGATGACAGAAGATAGACTTACCTCGGCTTCGGGTGTGTTTTCTTCGGTTGCCATGAGGCACACTTCCTTCTCACTCTTCTGGTCTTCTTGATCAGAGTCAGAGTCTTCCCATGTTGCCATCATTGCTCGTTTTCCTTCTGGAGCAGGTGGTTCTCCTGCTCTCCTCTCGTAGCAATTCCTGGCGAAGTGACCGGTCCTCTGACAATGGTAACAAACCACGTCTTTCATGTCTTTTGTTCCGTCAGGGAGACGTGAGTCGCTTCTTCCTCCTCTCCAAGCTTTACGAAAGACACTTGTGATTAAGGCTACGGTTTCATCCTCTTCAGCCTCGGCGTTTTCCATCTGGGATAGATCGAATGCCTTCTCATCTTTTAGAGCAATGGATTGACTCTTGTCGCCCTCCTTTCTTCCTTGGAGCTTTCTTTCAAGGATCCCTGAATGACTTTTGAGGCGGCAAACTAGATCTTCTAAGGATATGCCTTTTATGTCACTTTGTGCTTGTAGAGCATTGATGAATCCGTCCCACTTGGAGTTAAGTGCTTGCATGAATTGATGCGTAACTTTCCATTGGGGGATATCTTCACCCATAAACTCTATTTGGCTGACATATCCTTCGAATCTGACATGAAAATCCTCCAAAGATTCATTCTTTTCTTGGAGAGCATTCTCATAGTCCTTTTGTGCCGCCAAAAGACGATTCCTTTTCACATCGCTACTTCCTGAGTATGTTCTACTAAGTGCATCCCAAATTTCTTTAGCAGTTTTGTATTTTAATACCTTTCTGAGATCACTTGAACTTAGAGCCATGTGAAGGATCTTTTTTGCCCTAGCATTCTTCTCCAAGACTTTGTAATCGGCATCGTTGTAGTCGATCCTCTTCTTTTCCTTAGTCTTGTCTTCCCCTACAAGGTCCAAAATATCTATATCTCCGAATTCAATGACCTTCCAGAGTTGGGCATCAAGGGATTGAGTATGGGACTCAAACTGGATTGACCACCAGTCATACTCTCCCGGCTTCAGCATTGGGGGCTTCCAAAATGAGTCGTTGATTGCATTATTGGATGACATCTTTTCATGCAAAGCTAATTAAAACAATCTAGAGACCAGACTCTCATACCAATTGTTGGATCGATTAGCGTATAAAAACTCAAGGAACAAAGACTATTTGTTCCTTGACAAGTAGATAATGCAGAAAGACAAACAATAATGTAAATCAAACCTGGACACAATGATGTATAGTGGAAACGCCCCAAGTACCAATAAGTATCAAGGCGAAAAACCACTCCTCTCTAGCTTTCACTAGAGAGAGTTTGAACGGGTCTACTTGTTGTATTGATCTCTTGATTACAACGGAACTTGGATCACTCACCTACACTCCCCGAGCTAGGTCTCGGATCACTCTTCAAACTTGAATCTCAACCTCACACACGTAGAACAACTCTAAACCGAGTAAAAGGTTTTTACTCTTCAAAGTTTTACTAAACTATGCTCTGCCTGGCAATATATAGCACACTAAATAGCTCAAACCTAACTACCGATCTAACCGTTCTAAATTTACCATAAACCTCACAATATCTCACTAAAAGGAAATCGCTTCCTAGAATACCTTCACAAGGAAATCGCTTCCTAAGAATTACATTCACAAGGAAATCGCATCCTAAGAATAATCAAACAAGGAAATATCTTCCAAAGAATATTTCCTTCCGTGTGACATCCCAACTTGTTCTCCAAGTAGTCACCTTGGGCCTTACTCTCAACGCTCCACCGTCTTCAACAAATAAGGAAATAATATTTGCATAAGGAAATATTTTCTGGCGCGTAATATTTCCTTATTCCTTACGCGGTCCTTCACGCGCGCGTCCAATGCCCAACCTCCACCGAGTTGTCACTTTCCTTATTTGCCAAGATCTTCTTTTCCTTCTTTCACAAGATCTTCTTTTCTTATTTGAAATGCAACTCTTCCATAATACTTCAAGTCCATTCCTCAAAATATCTTCGACCAATATTCTTCTTCCGGATGGACTTCCTCTTCACAGCTGTCTTCCATTCGTCGTATCCTTACGTCTCATGGATTCCAGCAAGATTTCCTTCACACCTGCTTGTACTTCCTTTGTTCCTTCACTCACAAGGAGACTTCCTTCCCTCCAGTCTACACTCGTAGACTTCCTTTGTACCTGCGTTCCTGCACACACACTAGTAACAATACCTACACACTCAAGTAAACTATTAGTGGATGTTTGTCATACAATCAAAACTCCATAACATCTCAACAGTTGGTATTGTCCAAAGTAATGACAGTTGAGACTCTTTAAATGTCTAATAAAATCATAACCATGTGCTTAAATGGTTGATATTTCTACCATTTTCATCTTTTTTCGCTCTTCGCCTCCAATCCGTATGGCGATGAAGAGCAATTCAAGCATCGTCAACGACTGTGTAATTTGGTACATATACAAGAGATATTATTTTTTATTAAAATTTACTCCAAAAATACATATATGAAAATAATATCTAAAGTATACAAATATCGACAAAAATAAAACGTCTTTGGCCCTCGCGAAGCGCGGGAAAATAACCTAAAATCATTATGTGTTTTATTTGTTACCCCTAAAATCATTATGCGTTTTGTCATTTTCTTGAGTGATTACGTTTATAAATCCAACTTTGTTTATATTACATGCAATATTAGAAGCTTGCATATATGATTAGTCTCAATATAATTTTAGGACATATATTTAACAACGTTGAATCGTATAAGCAATCCTTAATTAACTTTGTTGATATTACATGCAATATCAGAAGATTGCTAATATGATTATCCTGAATCTTATTTTAGGACGTATATTTAAAAACATTAAGCTGTATACGAAATCCGTAATTGCCTTGCGCGAAGCGCGGGGTCCCGGGTCTAGTATAAATAAATTATTATTACGAGATTGAGATGTTTGTGATAATTGTTTGTTTTTTTCAAGTTTCATTTAGACTAGCGAAGGCTCTTGGTAGGCAAATAGTAAGGAGTTTATTCCCTTGTCCACACATTATAGAGATAGAGATGTAGGCTTGTTCTGATAACCTCATTCTTTGCTTATTAAAATAGACGTTTGGAGAGATTTTGGAATGGAAGTGTATCTGTTTTGGATATCAATATTAAGTACTCGGTTTCATAAATTAAGATTCATTTGGGTTGTTGTACTGTAACTAAAAATTATGATGTTAATGATTAATATATAGGAAGTGTAAAATGTGATGATTAGAGAAGAGAGATTGAGAGATGAAATTGTTTTGAGTTTTGGGTTTTGGGTTTTGGGTTTTGGGAAAACGAATGAAGTGTATTGGATGAAAATAAAGTTTATTTAGTGAAGATAAATTATGAGTAGGAGGTTTTCAAAAAGGAAAAATAGAAAGTATTTTTTTTAGACGCCCAAAATAAATATGGGATGGAGGGAGTATAAGTTTAAGTGAACTAAACTTGTCTCATATCTGTCTATATATATATATATATACAAAGTCTTTATTTGGCACACCCTAAAATTCTATTTGGCACCCTTACATTCGTCACGAAGGTATTTGGTCAGACTTTCGTCACAAAGGTATTTCAAAATAGATTCGTCACGGAGAAACGAAGGACTTCCGTCACGAAGGTTCCCAAGAGTTCCGTCACGAAGGTATTGTGGAGTTTCGTCACGAATGTATTGGGGAGTTCCGTCACGAAACTTTTTTTGAAAAAAAATAAAAAATTCAGAATGTTGTAGAGAATTTCAATACGAGTCCGTGCATATAAAATACGTCCAAAACGGACATCGTTTGCCCTTCCAAAAGCCCTAAAAACAAAACAGTCGTTTTCGTTAAGTTCGTAATATTTAAACATAATGCATAATTGTACTTTATAAGTAATAAACTAGTTATATTAAATGATAATATATAATTATAGTATATAAATTTAATTGCATGATTTTTAATTATAATTAATAATTATATAAGTTTTTGTTTTTACGAACTTAACGCATGCGACTGTTTTGTTTTTAGGGCTTTTGGAAGGGCAAACGATGTCCGTTTTGGACGTATTTTATATGCACGGACTCGTATTGAAATTCTCTACAAGATTCTGAATTTTTTATTTTTTTCGAAAAAAGTTTCGTGACGGAACTCCCCAATACATTCGTGACGGAACTCCACAATACCTTCGTGACGGAACTCTTGGGAACCTTCGTGACGGAAGTCCTTCGTTTCTCCGTGACGAATCTCTTGTAAAAAACCTTCGTGACAAAAGTCTGACCAAATACATTCGTGACGAAAGTAAGGGTGTGCCAAATAGAATTTTAGGGTGTGCCAAATAGTAAGCCTCTATATATATGTATATGGAGGTGAGTTCCGGTGTAACGAGTATTATGGTGTAACGAGTATTTACTTTCAATGGTATTGGGGTTTGTTAAGGTTGATATTCAACTTTATGTAGATTTATGTTATATATGCACTAATCGCAGTCTCATATGCTTGTGCCTCTATTCAATCTTTTACGCTATTTATTCATGTTTATTTAGTTGAATATTTACCCTATATTGATATAGGTAAATTAAGTTGAATACCAACCTTAACAAACCAGAATACCATTGAGGGTGAATACTCGTTACACCGTAAGAGGTTGTTACACCAGAACATAAATCTATATATATATATACATATAAACTGATGGGTATTGACAAAAGTAAATGTACATCTATATCTATATAATAATCCATGGGTTTGCAAAAGTAATGGTAAATTGTACCGGACTCAAACATTCAATTTCGGGCATGATAATGGTAATGGGCTCATAAGTTCAGTCTGGCCTTCACCCGCTTCTTCTCCCCCATTTACTTCTGTTTGACAATTTCTCCTCCCCATTTACTTGAGGAAATAATGTCATACCGGTTGGAACCGGGCCATTCATCAAAAACGGGCTTGATGAGCTTAATTTACATTAGCTTTTGAGGTCTTTTAATTTTTCCGTTCTCATTCACCGTCTTCACTCTTTCTCAGTAGGCGCTTCGACTTCCCGTTCTCCTGTAAATTCGCCTTAATTTCTTTCGTTACGCGTTCCTCTCACGAATTTCCAATATGTCCATTGCTTACGTTTGTTCCTTTCTATCAACAGCCAAATACCCAACCCTTTCATTCACGCCTCTTTTGATTTGATTCTCTCTTCAGTTTCTCCACTTGATGCTTCGAAATCCTCTTACCATCCTTATCGAGGAGGCGTTGGCCAATTTCTCTTCTTCCCGTTCCACCAACGATGATACTACACAATCGGACCATTCGAACGTCGTCAAAGCACCCATAAATATCTCATCGCTTCTTTTTCCTTCGATTCAGCCTCGCAGAATAAAGATCTTCAAGGAGTAGAGAGATTGGTCAGCACGACGAGAGTTTAGTCACCCGAAAACTTGAATTGACTTTGTTGAGATTGGTCTTTGTTGGCTGGTGCTTGGTGTTTGTCAATTTGGTTTCTAATTGTGTCGTGCTAGCGAGGGGGTGAAATAGGTTGTGCATCTTGTTGTTCAAGTGACTGAATAAATCTTAGTAGAAGAGCTCCATTTGATGGGTAATGTGAAGATCTCTGATAAACTCCTCTAAATGTTTATAGAAGCAAAACAACTATGTCGGTGGGTGCATCTTACTAATTTACTCTTTTGTTGCCATTTTGTTCATGTCTGTCATATAATCAATGTTAATTTATACTATTTACCTTATTGTTTGCTCTCTTCCATTAACTTTCGTTGTTTTATGAGTATAAATATATCTCTTTTGTGACAGGAATTTAGATTGGAACTATCGAGTTGTATCTCAATATTGATTTGTACATTAGTTGATGATGATGTTTACGAATTGTTCTATTATAGGAGTAGATCTCAATATTGATTTGTACATTAGTTGATGATGATGTTTATGAATTGTTCTATTATAGGAGTAGCTTAGCCTTACTTTTTGGTCTCCGAAGCTGCATTCCTATTTATTTAGGGCGGGATATTTCATTCATTGTTCCAAACCTTCCAAACTTACAACTACATTAGCAATTATTATTTTTTTCATCAAACATGGACTTCCAATTTAGCATTTGTGGTGTGACTTCATGAAGTTCGCTAAAGATGCACTTTGTAGCCTTATTTTGGGGTCACTTCCAGCTAAGGTTTACTCCAAACTCAGAGCTATTACTACAAGGGCTGCTGAAAGGTTTTTAAGATGGTGCCTGAGTTTGTTTGATACATCAGTTAATCATATGGGTACATTCCATGTCTTAGTATAATATAGAATTTTTTTAGTAGGTTGCTTATGTAAAGACTCATTTTAATATGAGCTGTTGGTGTCCTTAGTTAGCTCGACATCAGTTGTGGATGCTTCTTTTTTTCTTCAAATTTTGATATCATATTTTGAATTCCTACAGGTCTACCTCTTTGTCAACAGAAAAATAAAGCAATGCCTATATGTTGACTTGCAACTTCTGTAGAATAATTTCTCATAAGTCCTGCGTCATTTTTTCTTTTTTGACTAATGGTGTTCAGTTCATCATATGGAAGAAGTTAAAAAACAATACGTTTGGTTATAATTTTATTTTAACTAAGGCTTTACACTTCTATTTATCACTAATAAGTCAGCATTGGCTCCTTTTTTAGGTTGCACAAAGCTTCTCTAGATTCCTAGAGAAGCTTTTATTTTCAATAGTGAGAGTAAATTCATCACAGGTTGAACAAATTCCACTTCATTGTTTTCCATCCTTGTTGAGAATTTCTCATCCCCATGTGTTGCTTAAAATCTTCTCCGTCATTGGTAAACTAAAAGCACATTTCAAAAGCTCTAGCTCTTGCTATAATTTGGGCAAAATCATCTATATCTATTAAAATATATAGAACAATTTTAGTAGGTTGCTGAAAGGTTTTAAGATGGTGCCTATTATTGGTTTCAGTTTTGTACACTACTTTCTTATGATAATTATATTCTGATTTTAATATGGAATATCTGACTTGGTTTCTTTGCTTCCCTGCATTTTGCTTGGAAAACTACAATCTGAGGCTAAGGTACAAGGTTGCAGGACTTGAATGATGAACTAGAATAAAATGGTCGTTTTACTGTTGTATATTGAGGTGAGTTCTAAATTATTCCTTCGGTTGTGATTCTAATGTGTCAATGAAACTTGCAAAATTTAATGATGCAAATAATATAGTACAGTGACACTTCTTGCTATATAAAAAAAAATGTACAAGGGAGACATGTGTGAAGTGTATGGGCATTGGGTTGAAACCTGTTAAGTCGGTGATTCTAGTCCTGTAGGCTGCAGTGGAAAGAATTAAGAAACCCAAATGCAATTGATCAAATATCTATATACAACACTTTTGTAGAATTCTATAAAAGTGTTGTATATAGATATTTGATCAATTGCATTTGGGTTTCTTAATTCTTTCCACTGCAGCCTACAGGACTAGAATCACCGACTTAACAGGTTTCAAGGTGTATTTTTCTTGTTCTTTGTACTTCGTTTTTAGTTTGTTTATTTGAATAGGATAACCAATGCAATTTTTGTTCTACTTTGATAATTTATGTGTTTGGTAAGAAAGATCTTTAAACTATGGTTGAATTTGAGCATGAGCTCAGCATCTAACCACATTGTTGATTTAGTCAAATTTATTGTTTTTGCTATGTTGGAATTGGATGTGCAAATCATTACTCTTCTTGAAGTTGTACTTCCCATGGTTTGAACACAAGAAGTTGGGAGAGTAAGTGATAATTTTTTTTGAAAACATTAGTGTTTTTCTTTTCTCTTTTGTTGTTTCATTGTTTCAATGAATTAGGCAGTGAATTAGTCAAAGCCTCGCACCAACTCACAACGCCAACTCCGATTGGGTACGGATAGAAAATTATGTATAATTAACTAGAATATGTTTGATGTTACGATGGATTAATGTATTGGCTAAGATTGTCGAGGGATAGTCATAGCGGTGGCGGTGACAATGTGAATGATCGAGCAGGAGGAAAGGTTGAAGAAAATGGATCTGATTGAGAGGATTAAGCAGATCAAGCAACTGTGTGATGAAGTGAATCGTACTTGGGTTCATGATCTGGTGGTGGTTCTTTGCTGGTGCAAGGCATGAATCGAGTAGTAAGGAGGATGTTGATGAGGAGAAGGAAGTGGATCGAGTCGGTTGGGTGGGGAAATTGCTTGCTAACAAGATTGATTCAGGTCGTTTTGTTTCAGAAACTTGTCGTCAAGATCAGGCTTCTAGATTTGTTGGAGGATACGGATAATTTCAATGACAGTAAGGTAATCGTTTCTACCAAATCTGGGTTTTCTTATGTTGTTGTGTTATCAGATGGATCTGCATTAGCAGTTAAGCGGCTATTTGGATGTAAGCTTACAGAGAAGCAGTTCATATCAGAGCTGAACAAGTTAGGGTAGCTTAGGCATCCGAATATGGTGCCTCTTTTAGGTTTTTGTGTGATTAAAGATGTGCCTCTTTTAGGTTTTTGTGTGATTAAAGATGAGAAGCTTTTGGTGTATAAGCATACTAGGATTTTATGCCCGCGCTATGCGTGGGTTTTTAGTCTTGCATAAAAGTTATTTAGATTACACATAAAATATATTTTAATATGTCTGCACTAAAAGATATATATCATACTTTATTTCACCAATATAACTGTATATTATTAATAGAGTCTTGATGGGATGTGTGGCTCAAATGAACCAATGCAGCTTGATGAATTAAGTTTAACTATAAACCAAACAATCATAATTATGAACCAATCAGTCCCAGTTTGATTAGTATTGTCTTCTTAAAGTTATTTGTTGGTTTTTTCAATTCCTTAATAAGGCAAGGAACACATGATTAGGTGGTAATTAAATTGTGTAGTGACTTTTGGGTAATTTTATAACTGGATTGGAGACTAAAATTACTTTGAATGAGGAAAAGTTAGCAATAGTGTGTTTCAAAAAGCTTGGACCTAATGAAAAGGAAGAAGCATAACTACATGACTATCATTGCTGAATTTCACTATATTTCTACATATCTTGTGCTATGTACCTCTCTGTTATGCCACCTATGAGCACTTAGAAATGACATTAACCATTTCCATAAAAAAATCATTATAAACTAAAAATCATATAACTAAAACTTTTTCAAAGATGTCCTATAAATTGGATTCGTACATTTAATTTTTAGAATAATTTTCTTCACCTGTTTGATAATGTCAATTGAATCCTACATTTCTTGTGTTTATACATAAAGGCATGAACATAAAGTTTATGCATACTGTGGAAGTACACTGGCAAAAATTAATTAATTTCTTGATTCAGGTAACACCAACAATAAGATCAATCCAATCTGACCAAACAATAGAGGTGACAGTTCGGAACAGACATCCAAGCCTTAGAAGATGTAGTAGAAGGCGTCTCATCAAACTGGTTACATGAAGATTATAATAACAATCAATCGATCACTATACCCTCTAAAAGCAAGACCCCATTCGTTCATTGACCCGACCCGCTCAGAAAAATCTCCCAACTCTCCCAAGTGTAGAACAAATCTTGATCACCTTAAAATGTTTTCTCACCTCCATCTCAACATAGTCAATAGGATATAGCTCATTATCCACAACAACAACCAATGGAGGACCTCCAGAGCAAAGCAAATGGGTCTGCAATGTCGTAGTATTATGTAATCCTTCCATACTACAGTACTTAGTTAATGAGTAGAGATGCATGTAGCTTGTATTCAGCCAAACGGGCTTCATTTACCTATAAATAAATTCTAAGTAGTCAGAAACAAAAGCTCATACTATAGAATTCTATAACAATATATTTAAAATGTTCATTTTAAAATGACGGAGTTCTAGATTATTTGCTTATTGAGATTTGTAAGGGATTTTGATAAGAAGAAAGTTAGGTTATTGTAATCTCATGGTTTGTTCGTACTAAACTGTAAATTTATGCTATTTTGTCTTGAACATCTATCTTGATACAGATAAATGGAAACTTGGAAACACCGTAATACATCTTGCCTGAAGTTTTCCAATACCATGCAGTGTGCTCTTTCAGGAAAAAAGTAAATGTCCCAATCCTTCGCCCATAGTTCTCAAAACAGTTGAATCAGTCAAACCAAGCTATATGCAAACATGATGCAGAAGCTAGTTAGGAAAATATCAAAAGTTATTATAGTTATATAGAGCAAAGTCTTTCAAAGTGATAGGATCATAATTTGTAAAAATACAGGAAATCTCGAAGTCAGAAAATTGCAACTAATCAAACCAATTTTTCAAGTAGATAGTACCTGTCAACGTGAGATAGGCAACTTTGTTCCTAGAAATGATAGTTCGACATTAGCTTTTCCAATAGTGTATATACAGAGTATATTTCCATATTTTTTGAGTCTTTTTCTTATTTATTATTATACATGGCTTCGTAAATAAATGTAATTATAACATCGACATGAATTGAAATAAATAATATGTGCTCATCTTCTAAAACACGGGAAAAAAACATTGACTTATCAAAGTATCTGTTGAGAGGTGAATATCTATATATACAAATTTCAACATCAATTTATACTTGAAAATGATATCTATAAATACAAATTACTGGATAAGTTGACCAATAGTATTACAATAAGCTCAAAAAATAAAAAGAATAATATTTCAAATGAATAAATTTGCATATTATGTCTTAAAAATTCAGATCGAATACCAGGAAAAATAAAACAGAAAGGATGAAAAAAAACGTAGCTCAGCGTCACCCTCTTTATCTGAAAATCTTTGTCTTTTCTTCATCTACAATGCCATCTGCCACCTATCTGCACCCTAAATCGCCTATTCACCAAAGTATATCGTATATGAAAACCCGTAATTACCCGCGCGTAGTTGTACCTAATAACCACTGCTAAACCCTACATTTTCCAATCTTTTAAGAGGAAAAGACACTAATAGACCATTTTCAATTAGTGATTCCAAAACTAGACCTTATGAGAATAATGAAAAAGGGGTTTAGAATTAATAACCCATTTAATATATTATTGGACAAAAAAACCCTTCATCTTCTCCACTTGTTACATAACCTATCTCAAGAGAACGTTTTTATAGTTTTTTTTCTTCTCCTCATTCTTTTCACCCAATTTGCCTCGAACAATCATCTCTCTCTTTTCGTAGCACCACCGCGTCACACCGTCGTTGTTCATCATTCAACCTGTAAGCCTCTTACGCATCTATGATTCAACAATTAGCCTAATTAAATTACACAATTAGATACATAAAAACCATAATTATATTACACAATCAGAAATATGATTATAACACATTGCGTTACATTTCACAATTATGTTCCTTAATTACATTTCACGTTTATGTTACATGATCAACAATTCACGATTAAGTTGTATAATAACTTACACGATTATAAAACAAAAATTTACACGATTATGTCACTAAATTACATTTCATGTTAATGTTACATAATTAGATTACACATTTTTTACATGATTCGGTTACATAAAATTACGCAATAAATTAGCTTACACAAATTGATTTAGTTTACATAATCATCCTTCATGATTATGTTACACTCACAACTTACATGATAAGGTAACTCAATTACATTCATGTTTAATGTTACACGTGAAATGTTATATAATCAGCTTATACAAATACATAATTACACAATATGTGAGCCTCTACTTTAATTAATATATAGATATAGAGATTATAAAACTTTCAAATTTTAAATTTCAAAACTTTTATTTCCTTAATGATTTTTAATTTTCCAATTTATTTTCCTTTCATTATCATTTACATTTCAAAAAATCATATTCGGTTTTTCTTTTTGATTTGACTAATTTTAATTTATCTTTTTCATTAACCTAAATTCATTATTTATATGATATCTTTGTTGACAATTGCGAGAATTTCATCCAAATCTTGACAAGGGCGCAAAAGAAGCCAATACTAAATTTGTACTTTCCGAATTTCAAGTAGATATATTAATGTAATTAGCTGTTATATAATTCAGATTTTTCTTATATACCCGATGTTTATATCAGAATGGCAGTATAATTTTTTCGGACTTCTATAGCAACCTTTTATCGATTCTTCATATCCAATAAAAGGTTGTTTCTATCATGGTGGTTTCCTTGTATTTATACAATATTGATTTAAAAATCAATAAAAATAATATGATTATATAATATACACTTTTATTTACAATTGTTGATTCAGCAAGATCAACAATCACTCAAGAAATTTACACTCAGAGAAGAGAAGAGAAAGAAAGACTCCCAAATTGAAAACATAGCTTTGCAAGATAATGAGCTTAAGCTCAAGTCTGAGTACATATAGTGAGAGTAGTTTGTTGATGTAATAACTAGCTCATGCTTACATCAGCCTAACTAACTCACCCTTTATTATAACATAAAGCAATAATGAACCTAACAGCTTAACACTCCCCTTCAATTTTGGGGGTTAAACATGTTAACAACTCCTAAATTGAGTAAATGCTTGTTGTATTGATCATGGGTAACAATCTTTGTAAAGATATCAGCTGGTTGATTCAAGGTTGAAGTGTATCCTAGAATCACTTCTTTGTTGAGCACTTTGTCTCGCACTAGATGGCAGTCTCCTTCTGTGTGCTTTGTTCTTTCATGGAGCACATGATTCTTTGCAATGTGCAAGGCAACTTGGTTGTCACAACTTAGCTCAACTTGGCTTAGTAGAAACTCCTAAGTCACTCACCAGATTAATTAACCAGGTTAATTCACAGCAAGTCATAGCCATTGATCTGTATTCTGACTCAGTAGTGGATTGAGCCATGTATGACTGTTTCTTTGATCTCCAGGAAACCAAAGATTTTCCCAATAAGATACAAAAACCTGTCAATGATCTTCTGGTTAATGGACCTCCTTCCCAGTCAGCATCACAGAATGCTCTTATCTTCAACTCAGAGTCCTTTGCCAATAAGAGACCTTGTCCTGGGGCTTTCTTCAAATATCTCAATACATGCTTTGCAGCTCTCCAATGATCATCTGAAGAATCATGCATGAATTGACTCAGCACTTGCACATCATAGAAAATATCTGGTCTTCTGATGGTTAGATATATAAGTCTACCAACAAGTCTCATGTATGCACTTGGATCAATAGAGACTCTTGATCCTTTCTCTGAGAGTTTGATTTTGGGATCCAGAGGAGTAGCTACATGTTTTGACTCTGTCATTCCAACTTCTTTCAGAAGCTCTAGTGTATACTTTCTTTGGTTCAAATGAAAGCCTTTTTCATACATGTCAACTTCAATCCCTAGGAAGTACCTCAGCTCCCCTAAGTCTTTCATTTGGAAATTCTTGTGAAGATGAGCTTTGAGTTACTCTATTTCCTTTGGACTGTCACCAACTATGATCATGTCATCAACATAGACTAGCAAACAAGTGTAAGACTCACTTGTTTTCTTCATGAACAAGGAGTATTCTGCTTTGGATTGAATGAACCCTACTTCTCTCACTGCTTCAGGGAACTTGGCAAACCACTGCCTGGGTGCTTGCTTTAGTCTATACAAGGACTTCTTGAGTTTGCAGACAGTGCTGGACTTGTGCTTGGTTTTGAGCTCAACATGACTCATGTTCTCCCCTTGAGCACAAATACTAGATTGTTGTAAGGAAGCAAAAGTAGGAGGAAGCTCCATGAAGACATCCTCATCAAGATCAACATGCAGAAAAACATTGGTGACATCCATTTGAGAGATAGACCAATCCTTGAATTCTTCCACAACAAGTAAGGCCCTGACAGAGATCAACTTGGCCACTGGAGCAAATGTCTCACTATATTCCACCCCTCAACTTAGGAGAAACCTCTGGCGACCTATCTTGCCTTATACCCGTCAAGACTACCATCAACTTTGTACTTGAGTCTGAACAACCATTTACAAGTCACGATGGACTGATTTTCTGGTCCTGACACAAGCTCCCAAGTGTCATTCCTATCTAGTGCCTGAAGTTCAGTAACCATTGCCTCTCTCCATCCAGAGTGAGAGAGAGAGCCTCCTCTACAGTCTTAGGTTCAGTTGGTTAAGATACATTCACATTATTCATGAAAGATGTATAGGCAACGGAGCAAGAAGAATAACATAAGACTGAGGATAATGGGTAAGGAGAAGACTCACTGAGATAAGATGAAGCAATTGGTGGAATAGGAGTGACAGTTAAGCATAGTCCTTTAGCCAGGGTGGTGGTCTTTATACTCGAGTAGAGTGTCTGATAGTAGAATAGGGGTGGTGGATGTGTTTGGAATGACATCAAATGTAGGTGGAACTGGTGATGGAGAGTAAGTAGTTATAGAGTCAGTAGATGTAGGAGGATTTAGAGATGGATAAGGTGGAGGAATGTAAGGTTCAATGGGGTGAAAGATAGGAAGATAGTCCTCCTCAACAGTAGAAGAAGGAGCAGGCTCAGAGGATTGAGTAGTATGAGGAGATAGGGTTGTAGTTGAGTAAGGAGATTGGTTTTCCAGGAATAGAACATCCCTGCTTATGAAACACTTTTTTTAAGCTGTGATATCATACACTTTGTAACCCTTGAAACCAAAGGGATAGCCCAGAAACACACAAGGTGAGGCCCTAGGATCAAACTTCTTCCTGGAAACTGAAGAAGTAGAAGTGTAGCAAAGGCAACCAAAGACTCTTAGAAAAAAGTAGTCTGGTGGTTTGCCAAACAAGATCTCATAGGGGGACTTGTGATCCAAGAGAGGAGTAGGCAATCTGTTAATGAGGTATGTGGTTGTGAGCACATAATCTCCCCACAACCTAATAAGCAGAGAGGCTTGAAACTTGAGAGATCTAGCAGTTTCAAGAATGTATCTGTGTTTTCTCTCCACACGACCATTTTGTTGAGGTGTGGCAGTGCATGAACTCTCATGAACAATGCCTTTAGAGGATAGAAAAGAGTGGACAACAGAATTGAAGAATTATGTGCCTTGATCAGTTCTAAGGGTATAGACAGTGGCTTTGAACTGGTTTTCAACCCTGAGAATGAATTCTTGTAAATGGTGGGTGTTTCAGTTTTGGACTTCATGGGAAAAGCCCAAACACTCCTACTACAGTCATCAACAATAGTGAGGAAAAATTTATGGCCCTTATAAGTACTGGTTTCGTATGGTCCCCATAAGTCACAGTGTAGCAGCTCAAAGTTATTTTTAGCATGAGATATGCTAGAATGAAAGGTATTTCTGGTTTGTTTAGCCAAAGAACAAATGGAGCAATTAAACTCAGTTTGTTTATTAACATCCTTAGCAATACAAGGTACATGTAGAAATTTCTGAAAAGGAACATGATCAAGCCTAAGGTGCCAAAGAGTGGACTTATCAGAAGTACACTGAGTAGGGAAAAACATAGGGAGAATGGGTATAGTGGCACAAACAGCGCTAGGTAGTTCTTCCTCCATTTTAGCATCAGGAACCAGATAGTACAAGCCACCCACCTCCTTACCAAATGCAATCACCTTCCTCCTTGTAGGGTCCTGGACAATGCACAAGTTAGCATACAGATGAATATGGCACTTGATATCTTTAATAAGGCGACTTAGGGAAAGAAGATTGAACTTAAAATGTGGTACATAAAGCACATTTTGAAGAGTAAGGTGTTTGGTTAAGGAGATTGTGCCAGTGAGAGTGATCTGACTAGATCTACCATCTTGGAGATGAATGTCAACCTTGTTGGACACTGGAGAAGTAGTGTCAAAGAAAGATAGATCACAAGACATGTGATCAGTGGCACCACTGTCTAAGATCGAGAAAGTAGAATGAGAGACATTGCAGCATAAAATTTTACCTGCCAAATTCACATCACTTATCTTGTTGTTGTTCCATAAACTGAAGAAAGGAATTCATGAACATTTTCTTGTTCTCCATGGATAGGCCTTGAAAATGTTCCCCGGAAGTAGCACGCTGTGCAGCATTAGCCTTGATAGTGTACTCCTTACCTCTTTTCCTTCCTTCACCATCAACTTTAGAACCTTGAGGCTTGTGTTTGCTTTTGGAATGCCAGCTTGGATATCCAATTATCTCCCAGTACTTGTGTACTGAGTGATTTCCCTTGCAGTATTCACATTCTCTCTTAGGTCTCTCCCCTTTATCATAAGGTTTCTTGACCATGAGAGCAGTGGCACCAGTTTTCTCAGCAGGCAATGTGAGCTTCATACTCAGTTCTTCCTGAAGAAGAAGTGAATGAACATGATTGGCTGAAGGCATACGAGAGCTCGTCAAGAATTGCCTCCTAGCATGAGCAAACTGTTCACCAAGTCCCATAAGGAACTTCATGAGTTTGTCCTCATTATCAACAGTCTCAAACTTACTATTCAGATGACATTCACACTTGCCACATGTACACCTAATTGGACTAACTAATCTAGATAGTTGTTGCCACAAGCCTTTAAGTTTTGTAAAGTAATCTGTAACAGACAGATAACCTTGATTACATTCCTGAGTTTCTTTCCTAAGTTGAAAAATCAGAGGTCCATTCTTTTGACCGAAGCTTTCCTCAAGATCATCCCACATTTCTTTTGCAGAATCATATTCATCAAGAGTAGCATAAATTTCTTTGGATACAGTGTTTAGAATCCAAGAAGACATATCACTACAGCGAAGCCACAAGGCAGAGTTCTCAGTGGTTTGAACAACAGTTCCTTCAACAAAACCTAATTTGTTCTTCATTGATAAAGCTTTTGTGATCGCTTTCCTCCATCGTCTATAATTCTCACTAGTAAGTTGAATTGTACTGAGAATCATACCTGAATTTTCCAACGGATGGATGAAAAGAGGATTCTGAAGATCCATGGTGGTAATGTAATCTCTCCGACGTTCACCAGATCCTTCGTCGTGATGCATAATCAGTCACAGAAGGAGACGATCACACAGACAATCACAAAATCAATATACGAGAAAGAGGAATCAAGAGTGCCTACGCACATAATCAGTCAAAGAGCGAGATTGATTCGAGTGAACAAATTCGACCTCTCAATCAGAGAAGAACACGGAGATTCAAAGAGAGTGAATCACACAAATCAGAATAATGAGCGATTGCAAATTGCAAATCATGTGCTTTGATACCATTTTGATTCAGCAAGATCAACAATCACTCGAGAAATTCACACTCAGAGAAGAGAAGAGAAACACTCCCAAACTGAAAAAATAGCTTTGCAACATAATGAGCTTAAGCTCAAGTCTGAGTACATATAGTGAGTAGTGTGTTGATGTAATAACTAGCTCATGCTAACATCAGCCTAGCTAACTCACCCTTTATTATAAGGGAAAGCAATAATGAACCTAGCAACTTAACAATGTTATTTTTATGTGTTTATAAATTATATACATATGAGTATACAATTTACATGCTTTGTCATTGTATACAATTTACATGCTTTGCAGAACGCAGGTTGATAGTTGAGACTGGATTGTTTATATACACAACCCTCAAGATACAAATTACGGATCATATATACGGTGTATGATTCTCACATAATAAGAATTACGAGGGTACGTTCGTATGTTTCTATATGGTTGATCAATGAACATATTTTACAACAAATTTTACTATAAATTTCAAGCTATATACTTTCTATATTTATGCTTGAGGAAGTTGTAGGATCAGTATATATACTGGCGAACATAATCCATTCGAGCAGGATGCTTAAGCTTCATGAGAGCCTTCATCTCATGTTTCCTCACCATTTCTCTTGATATGTTCAGGTTTCCAGCAATTTCGCCTAGCGTTCGATCTCCTTTTCCGTCTAGCCCATACCTCTGTCTCATCACCAAGCTCTCCTTTGGTTTCAGTGAGTCAAGCTTTGCATAAACATTTCCAGAAAAGGAGTGTCATTTCTCAATGAACAGGAAACAGGAAAGTAGCTTGAAAATGGAAGTAGGTAACTCACCACATCATCAATAGCAAGCCTGAGAAGAGCGGGTTGCTTTCGTTTGTCGCCCCCAACACTATCAATATCAGCAATGCCATCAATCAACTCTTCTTGTGTGGTGGTGTGCTTAGAATTTAGGGAAATGACGGATTTAGATGCCCTCATGACTTCCCGATACCTTTGTGGAGATATCCCAACTCGTTGTACTATCTCTTCTACCGTTGGCATCCTTTTTAGCTCAAATCTCAACATTAGTTTGGCTTTCTGAATTTCTACTCTGACCTGCAAAAAAAGAAAGGATCCATGAAGAAAATTAACACAAAGAAACAAAATCCCAAGTCATATGAATGAATGTTTAAGGATAAAGTGATCATACTGATTCCAGACCAAAGGAGACGCGGGTAAAGCTAGACAGAGTCATTGATCGAATGATGGCATGCCTAATCCAAAATAGAGCATAAGTGGACAGTCGAAACTGTCTCTTTGGTTCAAACCGATCAATTGCAGTAATAAGACCCTTCACTCCTGCTTGACAGAGGTCTTGAAAATCTGGATGATTAGCAAAGTCTTGGAAATACTTGTTCATGGAAAACAAGACAAGTCTAAGATTGTGCTGCACCACCAGAGAAAAGAAGTCAATGATTAACTCATCATGAATTACGAAGTTTACCTACAATAATAAAAAAAAGAGAGTGAAAGATGGCCAAAATTTTACCTTGATCAATTTGTTTCGTGCAGCTTGACCAACTTCCATGTATCTATTTACTTGAGTTCCAGTCATACTGACCGCCTCTCCCAATTCACCGTCTTTCGGTTCTCTACTAAGATCTCTTTGTAGGTTCTCCTTTAGTTCAACTAGGGTCTAATTACAAAAAAGCACAATAAGTACAAGTGTTCATTTTATAAAAAGTTAAGGAAGAAGGAAGCAGGGAATTACCTTCATTGGCTGCATCAATTTGAACAGCCAAGAATGCTCCGAAGAAGAAAGCAGAGGTGGTATCTTCGTCCTTTTCCAGTCCAAGCTGACCAAATCAGTCGAACCAGAGTATTCTCTCACGAGCGTCGTTATCTTTTCAACCTCGTCCTTAATAGCCTTTTTCTTCTTAGTTATGGGAGTTTTCTTCTCCTCACTTTGCTTCTTTAGTTCTATTCTCTTATGAAGGCTCAAACGTTTTACCTTTTTAATCTTATTTCTCACTACCTCACGTCCGAATTTCTCTAATTCATCATCTTCAGCAGCATTGTTCCTTCTTCTACGACGTACTATTTTTACATCTTTCTTCTTCTCTTCCTGAATGTAAACTTCAGATGCAGATTTAAGTTTGTAAATGCTTTCAAGCTTGGCTGCAGCTTCATTAAGATCCAGTTCAGAAGTGTATGGTGAAGCAACATTTGCACTAACAGCTGGGATTCCTTTTGAAGGCTTAGCAACCGCTGCTAATCTTTTTTTATGCTCCTCTGTCGTAGTTTCTATGCGTAGAGGACCTGGTTTACATGGTGATGCTGAGGCTCTTTTCTTGGGTTTATTTGTCTTAAATGCCAAAATAGAGGGCCTCTTTGGTAAAGATTGATGAGATGAAGATCTTCCGTCTGGTCCGAATGAGGTTCGAGAAACTGAGCTGGATACCGTCACAACTCCCATGCCAGATTCTCTAAAACTATAACCAAATTCAAATCGGAGAGCTTACTGAAAAATCCTGCATAAGACACGAGGACATAG
Organism: Oxyria digyna; assembly: GCA_029168935.1. Lineage (NCBI taxonomy): Eukaryota > Viridiplantae > Streptophyta > Magnoliopsida > Caryophyllales > Polygonaceae > Oxyria > Oxyria digyna. Next base: position 12,688,964 of record JAPVLV010000005.1, read on the forward strand.
TTACAGAATTGCTCAGAGTAGTGTGCCTTGCTTCATATTTACAAATAAAAGTGCAGTTTCCGTATACGCAACTTGAAGACGTGGAGCTTAAATAAAGCAAAACCAACATCAATAAGTTATACATACATTCAAAATAAAGATAGAAGACTGGATGATTTCTTTGTTTACCTAACATTACAAATTCATCGGAGCTCCTAGTTAAACACTTATACATAGAGTAGCTGTTGTTGCAAAGTTGGAAGGTGAGTTCATCAGTCAGAATTAATAATGAAATTGCAAATGCATAGGAACAGAACATTCAGGATCTCCATGTGATACTAGAGTACCAGATGCCTATCCTAATGATCTGGCAAAATATTACATATTGCGGCATGTTATGTCACTCAACAGTCACCTACAATTGATCTAATCGCAAGCGAATTAATCACTCATTTCTAAATCGCTGTAAATAGGGTGAAGCGAGTACGAAACAATTCACATGAGGATTGATGACCAAAACCCTAGAAAAAATATCTACTTGTGCAAATCAGCTAGAAATAACCCCAATTGAGGGAGAGGAAGAAGCAGAATTAATACCGTAAAGGATGCAAAGATGAGGAAATTTACAGGCGGATGAAATATGAGTTTTGGTGCCAAGAGTGAGAGAAGTTGAGAATAAAAGTAGAGTTTTAGAAGGATGGACGCAAAGTGTATTAGAAGGATGGACGGCAATGGGTTCCCTTTAGAAAACAAATCAATGGTTTAGCATGAGGCCACGTAAGCTTTTAGTGACGTGGCAAGTTTAGGAGTGGATGGAGGGGAATCTGGCGTGGCGAGACTGCATTTGTGGATATAGTTGTTGCTACGTGGAGCGCTTGTGATGAGTCAACAACGAGTCCCATATGCTCAATACTTGGCTTCTTCGGAGCCACTTTGACAAAATTTCAGAATTTTGGGGTTTCAAAAGTCCATTATCGAAACGCCCATTTGCATGCATCACACATTCACACCCTCAAATCTTCCAAATACACTTCTCTATTTCATGTTTTTTTTAAAGCACGGATTTTGTAAAAAAATTAATAAATTTATTATTCAAACTCAAGTTACTCAAATGCTTGAAATTTTGAATTAGTTTTTTAGATCCTAAATGTATGATACATTCCGACTTTAAAATACGACCTTAAGTAATAACTAATTAATTAAGGTTTGGTCTATATACATATATTTTTAGGCTAAATGCACAATACATTAACAATTTCAGTTTCAATCTGTGCAGTTTTAAGGAGTTTTAGGTGCGGTAAGATTTAACGCACAATCTTAATCAATATTACAAAAAAGTTTATATTTGAGTAAAAATTATGTGCGTTAATTGTTAACGCACATATATATTATTTTATTTTTATATAAAAACCTTGTGCGGTAAACTTTACCGCACATGTTTAATTTTATTATCATGGCTGAAGACGAGGTGGTTAAAGAGGCGACCGAGGAGAGGAGATGCTTCAGCGGCGGCAGCTCAAACTGGTTATGCGGGGAGGAGGAGGAGGAGGAGATTCCGCTTACGTATAACGGTGGTGCTCGGAGGGACCTCCGACGACGTTTAACGGCCGGATTCGAAACAGCCAAACCCGACCCGGTTCCAACCCAACTCGGCCATGTTCCAGCCATACCTAACCCGGTTCCAGCCCGCCCCGACCCTATACTGAACCAGCCCGCCTCGATCCCAACCCGATACCCACGGCCTGACCCGCTCCGAGAGCCACTCGGCAAAGCCGAAAGCGACCCGCCCAAAATCCCGGTAACCGCCCCGCTACTCGAGCATCTAGAAGGCTCAACACACAGACCGAGGCTCAAACGGAGGAGCAACCGGAAGGTTTCGAGACATTATATGAAGTGATTACGAGAATAACGTCATTTTCACTACGTTACGAAAATAACTTTATGTGAATTGAATTAGACGCTATTTTTTAATGACGTCTTATTAATTAGAAGTTATATGAATTTGATGTTTTCGTAATGACGCCATTTTGGTAGTGTTTTGAAAATAACGTTACGAAAATGATGTCTTTACGATATTTTGAATTAGATGTTATATGATGTCAATTCAAAAATGACTTCATGCGACGTCATTATGTCATTTTTCGTTACGAAAATGATTTCTTAATACATGCTTTTATATTCCATTTAGATATTTTCATTATGGATCAAAAATTATTGTTTAGTATTGAAAATAGTTATGGATAAAAAACGTCATTTTCCTAACACTATGAAAATAACGTTATGAAAATGATGATTACGAAATTAAACGTTACGATACGACGTCATTAAAAAAGACGTTTGAAAATTAGACGTTGTTTTTATAACGCTATAAAAATGATGATACGCTATAAAAATGATGATACGCTATAAAAACAACATTAGGATGTGTGTGATGCTATGGCCTCTAGTGGATTAGCACAACAGGCTTCTATTGCTACAAAATGTGTTAGGAAGACACATATTACTACAGATATACGTCATATATTTGCTAGTGTGCGAGAGCAGCTGTTAGATTCTAGTCAGACACCAGTTACAATTACTGGGGAAGTTACAAATATTGGGGCAGTTACAGATACTGGGGCAGTTACAGATGTTGATCTAGTTTATCCGCCGACAGATGATGAGGACTACAATGATGGTGGGGATGTTGATATGGAGGTCAATAAAACAGTTGTGGATTTGGATGATGATCATTTGGGCGACAATGAGGGTTTAGGTGCTGGTTATATTATATTTGTTGACATGATACCGACAGATGAACTTAGGAGAGAGAACCCTCCTATTATTTCAGATGACCATGCTGGTGCGGGCCCTTCATCTCCAGTTTCTCATGATTTCTCTCCTCAAGATGCAGATCCTCCGCTGGATGCAGCTCGTCCATCTGATATTGTATTTGCACCACCTCCAACTCCTACTACTACTGCTGATGCATCTCCTGTACCACCTCCCGTTGCACCTTAGATGAGAAGAGGTCCTATGACAGATGAGTTGCTCAAGAGCTACGAGACACACACTGCGAGGGCTATTCACGAGCTTACAATTATTGATCCTCCTACACCAGATATTCCATGTGGTCCCCGTTCTCTGCCCATATTCCGACAGTGGAGACGTCGAGGAGCTCAGTTGTTAAGGATGTTGATCATGTTGTTGATGATGTTGTTGATGATGCAGATGTAGTTGATCCTCCTGGACAAGGTGGACGTGCTCCACTCAGAGTACGTGGTCATCGTGGGGGTTGTCTGCCTTGTGCTCCAGCGGCTGCTCGTCTTCCAGTGCCTCCTCTTGATTTGGTATGTAGTTGAACTATAATGTTTATACTTTTAGGTAAATTTTTCATACACGGAAGATCGCCAGGGTTCATTTCCACACCGCCTACTGCACCCCAATAGAGAGGCTTATTAGACTTGGCCCAGATTCTTGGTTTCAGCAAACAGAGAGATCTGGGTTGACTGATCTACTCAATTTTGGGTCTGGTGTTATCGGCCATGTCTTGATTATGCTTTTGTCGAGAGGTGGCATCCAGAGACATTTCATTTTCCATTTGGAGAGATTGGTCTTGTACTTCACGACGTGGTTGAGATTCTTTCACTGCCTATACATGGGAGGAGTTGCAGTTCAGATTTGACACACGACAGACTTAGGACTTTGGTTATTGGGGTGCTTTCAGTAGAGGAGACTCAGGTGGATTACTGCTATCGAAATGGAGGCATTCCTTTGGATTATCTCAAGATGAGGTTAGAGACCATGATGGGTATGAAGGATGGGCAGAGGAATGAGGGCCTCATTGCCTCACTCTACTTATTATTGCTTCTTGACACGACAATTCTAGTGGAGAAGTCAACTACAACAGTTAAGCAGTGGTTAGGTTTTTTGGCCGACCACAACAGCACTAACAAATATTCTTGGGGAGCTGGAGTGTTAGCTCATTTGTATCATAACCTTGGACAGGGCTTCGAGACGACTGGCTATGGGCATGGCGAGTTCTGGAATTATGTTGAGGGTAAGTACGCAATTAAATTAGGTTGTTTTGTTAAGGGTTTAGGACATGTTATAACACTTGATTTCGTGGACATTTTATGATAGATCCACTTTCTATGGACCATAGAGCAGCAACTATGAGGGAGGGTGGAGAGTTTCCACAGGCTATGAGCCTTGATCGATTGGTTTGTATACGTGGCATGTTTGACCGCGTCCGCTATAAGGAGGTAATTCATTTAGAATGTGTGGTTTTGTTATATTATGTGCATGTAATTAATACAAACACAAATTTAATGTCTTGTTGCACGTTAAGTTGTTTTCATTTCCATCTGTGGATTTTAGTCGTTCAGAATACGCACCGTCTATGTTCGACGACATTTTGTGATGTATGGATATTGAGGAGCTCTATTGTCCATGCGCATGCTTCAATTGTTTGGACATGTTCAGGGAATCCCAGTCCTCCTCCGCAACCAACCTAGGTGTCACGCTCCAACAAGCTGACACATTATTCAAATTCATTTACCAAGGAGATGTTAGATGTGTGGAATCAGGTGCCCAGACCTTTGTTACAGATTCGGGAGCCACGAGTGACCTACTATTGGGCGGTCACAGATGATTATCTAAATTGGTATGATCGGGTTTCTCATCCTCTAGTGGATCCCAGATCCGTTAGACGGGATCATCCTATTGCCCCTCTGAGTATCCCACCATTTGTAGACAATTTTGCGGTACAATTATTTTTTTAATTGTCATAGTTTTTTAAATTTATATATTTGACTAACATTCTGATTTGTTATTAATATAACGCACTCATCTTGTCACTTGCGAAATCCGAGCTTTCATGGAGACACCACTGGATAGGAGGACTAGAGACATGGATGAGTTTATGAGGCATTTCATTTTTTACAGACGAGGTTCCACTGATGGATCCACCTCCGATACATCAGTCTCAACTGTTTCGGGATTCAGTGCATGGAGAAGGGCAAGGCAGTGGGAGTCAACTCATGATGAGAAGTGATGCAGAGTTTCTAGCCACATTTAATGTATTGTGTTTGGGTTTGTAGATACATGTTGATGCGAGTATTTGCTTATCTTGGTAATGTTTGGGTGAAACGACTAGTGGATGAAAAACGATGAAAAACAACCAATAGCGCGAAAATCGATAAAAATACGACTCAAAACGACCAATGGAGCGAAAAACGATAAAAGCGACTCAAGACGACCAATAGTGTGAAAATCGATAAAAATATGACTCAAAACGACAAATGGAGCGAAAATGATATAAAAAAATGGCGCTCAAAACGACCAATGCCCAATTGGCTTAAAACGGCTAAAACAGCTAAAACGCCTTTAAAACCTTAAAACGCAACAAAATTATGAAGTTAAAGTAATATTTGACCAATTTGTACATGTATAACTTGGATTAGTATAACTTAGATTAGTATAACTTGGATTTCGAGTATAATTTTGATTAAATATAAAACTCTTTACTCTTCCTAACATCACCTTACATGAGTATAACTTCGATTTTGAGTAATTAAAAAATGATTTCATCATATTACATTAGTATAACATGATATTGCGTTATAATGTTATGATTTCATCATACTACATTATTATAACACTTCATTTGTTATCGTATATATAACTCTAACTTACCTCATAATCCCTTCGTCCCTTAAAGTTCTTCCCATTTTCGTTTTGGAAAAGATTCAGGTGTTTATAATTATTATTGTGCGAATTACGAATGGATGCACATTTAGGCGATTGACATGCACTTTCTTCAGTAATGACATGCACATTTAGGCCATTGACATGCACTCGGTCAGATTTGCATGTCATTGATAATTTGCCATTGACATGCATTTTCGGGGTGTGTGCATGTACTTTTCACATATTATCAATGACATGCAAATCTGACTGAGTCCATGTCAATGACCTAAATGTGCATGTCATTACTGAAGAAAATGCATGTCAATCGCCTAAATGTGCATCCATTCGCAATTCGCACAATAATAATTATTCTCACCTGATCGGGATTCTTTCGTTTTTGCGTTCCAAAATATTCTTCCTATCCCCCCCTTCTTTACTTTTTTATCCATCTTTTCTTTACAAAAATACCCTTACTTTTTCATTCATTTATTCAAAAAACCATTTTTTCTTTCATACTTTTCCTTCCTTCAATAAGTACAACCTACCATCTCCATCCATCTCAACCACCATTTTTATCCCATTAATGTCCACCATTTTTATCCTACCTTTGATACTTACTAACCTAATCATTTTATTAATCTATTTCTAATTAAATTAACAAGCAAACCTCTAAAACAATTAAAATCAACAAATAATCTAAATCAACATAAAAACACTAAAATTAAACTAATCCTATCAATACCATCCATTAATATCCACCATTTTTATCCTACCTTCAATACTTACTAACCTAATCATTTTATTAATCTATTTCTAATTAAATTAACAATCAAACCTCTAAAATAATTAAAATCAACAAATAATCTAAATTAACATAAAAACACTAAAATTAAACTAATCCTATTGATACACACGATTCTATAGTGTGTAAGTATGGAGTTTTAGTGTGGGATTACTGAGTTTTAGGAGCGTCTTGGAGCTTATTCGTGCATTTGGAGTGAAGACGACGTATGGAGCTTTATGTTGATTTAAGAGACTTATTACAGAAGATCGAAGAGAAGACGAAGTCATTGGCGATGATCCTCGCCCAGCTTACGGCGATCGCCGTCCATCACGTGGAGAATATCGAAGACATTCTTGGCGGCGATCGCTTCTCAAAAGGCATCCCCCACTGTCTCTGTCAGATCCGAATTTGCAATCTTTTATTTTCCTTGTTTTTATTTTCCCTTATTTGTTTTAAACTCGTTTTATGTGGACGTTTTTTACTTTTGGAGTTTTCTATTTTTCTATATATTTAGGTTAGAGGGCAGCCTGTTTCTCTATAACCCTTTTTACACTTTTCATATCGTTAGCATACATCTTGTTATGAAGAACTAAGTCCTTTTGCTTAGTCAGACAATTGAAGCATTCGTTTTGATAAATTTGTGAGATTTCTCGTTCCTTATCAATTGAATGAAATTAATCTCTTCTCTTGCTTGAATCTATTATGATTAATATTGATTGTTTCTAACCTGATCATCTAGGTATATATCGTCTTTATTGATCTATTGCTAGAATTAGATTGTTACTGGTTGAGCATTATATTTTGTTGTAGCAGCTACATCGTGCTAGTATCTGGTTGTGCTAGTCTTGTGTAGAGAGAATTGATTTACATCTAGGATAAAAGCTGGTTTTTTTATGCTGATGTATCGTGATTATATTCCTGGTCTTAATGATGTTGTTAAACTGAATCTTGATAGTTTCATGGTTGTTTAATTAGTTAGAGCTATTAGTATCTGGTTTTGCTAATAGCTAATTCAGGAAAGGAATATGAATTTCCATTGCATTAGATATTGAATGATTATTTTGGATCAACTTGTCATACGAAGTGGGGATATTTGTTTGGATGGGCTATTTCCCAATTGGTGATTCCATCATCTTTTACTTGTTACTTATTTGCATGCTTTGTTACTTAAGACAAACAAAAAAACCCTTTGGTTACCTGTTTGACACATAGTTTGCATAAATGACTAGAATCTGTCTCCCTGAGGACTCGACCCTTACTTTCCTAGGACTGCATATTAGGTTTGTTTGGATTACTTGCATAGGAGCAATTAGCATGACAATTTATTGTTATCACCTATTCTACCCAGTTTTTTAATTAACCCAATTTCCTAATCTACCCAAAACTCACTAACCCACGTAACTAAACCCACTACCCCTACCTCAATTCCCAACCCAAGACCCATTCTCTCACTTCCCAAACCCATTCTGTCACTCCCTCTTTAGAACTCACTCAATTTTCAATCTCTTCTTTTTCTTCCAATTTTCAATATCTTCTTTTGTCATAGTAAGTCTTCTCATCTCTCCTCTCTTCTTTTAATTCTTTTATTTAAAATCTTCAATTTATTTTGAATCTCATCTTGTTCTTCTAATTTCAATCTCTTCTTGTGTTTTTGAATCATCTTCTACTTCTCTTATTTTTTATTTCGATTTCGCCTATATGATAATCCTTGATCTTCTTCTGAATCCCTTAATGTGCTTTGTTTTAATTGTCTTCTTCTTCTCCATGCAGACATCCATGGCATCTCAGGACCCAAGACATCCACAAGGAGCACATCCGTATGGATCCACGGGACCAATTTCCTCCTCCTCCAGCTACTCAACGCCATCATCATTTACTGTCACCCTTGGATGCTCAAGAAGCCCTCAATGTAATAGGGGCGTTGAATGTGTGGGTAACCACTCCTACACCTATCTAATGTCTAAGAGGACTCTCTCCTCTATGTGAAGCCCTCATCCGGAGCTTTCCGAAAATGAAACAACATCACGTCCCCGCAAAATCATTGAGGACCCAAAGATTTTTGCTGCTGAGGAGCAACCGTAGCCCCATCCCGAGATTATCGTAATCCTAGATTCTTCTGATAGCTCCCCGGCTAGGAGAACTTCCCTCACAATATAGCTAACTGCTTATATCCCTATGTAAGGTAAGTACTGAGAAACTCTGGACTTGGGGATTCTGTTTTTATTTTGGGATTATGGACTCTTGACTTTGGATTATATTTGATGTTGTTCTTGAATGTTGGATTATTGTGATGCATATTCTATTGGTGGATATTTTTTGTTGCATATTCTTTCCCCATGCATTGTTGATTGGTTTGTTAATGAATGGATGTTCGATTTTGTTGTTGGATAATCTGTGTGGATTTGACAATGAGGGCATGTGAAAAATTATGTTATGTCCTATTCCTTCTCTGTTTTGCTTACAAAAACTTGTTGAGACCATATGTATATATATACTATGTCTTTACAAAATTTAGTTATGCATCCAAAATGTTCTAGTTCTTCACATTATATTCACATAATGTGAAAATCTAGAACAATATGCATAACCGGTGCATATTATGTTCCATTGGTTGTCATCCATTTCATCTATTGTGTCTCCTTCTTCAATGTCTTGCTCTCCTCCAATATCTTCTTCTTCTTGTGTTTCTGCTTGGTCTTGTCCGTGGTCTTGTGCTTGTGCTTGTTGTTGTGTTGCTTGTTGTTGTGCTGGTTTTTCTTCTTCTAATGCTTCCACCCCCTTTCTATCATGTCCCAAGCTTGTATGACAACCCATATAGGTGCATGTATTTCTCTAGGTAAATTACCTTGAGCTGCCAACTTCTTCTTGTTAGGATGTGGCATGTCATAGTTATTGGTTCCTTTAGCTGTTAGAATCTCATTCATGACATATTGCAAGGTCATCCACACATCACTTAGAGTTGCGGGACTTAGCTCATAAAAAGCCTCCTTTACTGTTTCTAACATATGATCAACATTCCTATAGGCATTTCTTATGCATCAAAGATTGAATGCTTCTAAAGAAGCCTAGGTCTAATATATTCAAATCGGGACTATTGGTTGGTTCTTGTATTAAAATGAATGTGAATCCATCTTGACAACATACCTTCTGCCATTTTGCATCATCTTGTGTAATGTGAGGCCTTGAATAATCTTGCTGGATATAAATCACTCTATGTGTTCCATCTTGTGGCCACTTAGCCTTTATAGGTGGTAGAATCTGATTGATAAGCATGACCCTGGTTAAATTCCTGTTGACTGATTCAACCAACTTTTTGATAATTGTTCCCTTCTGTCTGTTTTTTGATTTCCTCTTTGCCGCTTCTTGATAAGTAAACGGAAATATACCTATATTTCCATCAAATGTGCACACTCCATCTGAGTTGAATCTAGGCCTAGCAACAACTGTTGTAAACATGACTTTGGGTATGAACTTGCTTGAGCTTGCAGATCTGTGTTGTCCCCTCTTACTTCTTTCTAGATAGACTCTTTGTGACTTTTAGCTTAAAAAACCACTTTTTGTCTAAATGAACAAACTTGAACATTGGATAATACTCTCTCTCAGATTCTGGTGTGTTCCCTTTCAATAACATAACGATCCATTCTAACCTTGTAATTCTGTGGCAAGCCTTCAACCCAAGGTATAGTGCATTTGTATTTGGTTTTATACTTCCCCTCTTGAGCATTCCATGAACCGTGGTCTTTGATACATTGAGCTTGTTTGCTAAATCTCGTAAACATGCTCTATCCCCCATTGTTAATGATGTGATAGTTGTTGGTTCAATTTGTATTCTCTTTTCAACCATAGTTGTGATAATTTGTGCTAACAATGTACCTTTGTGATGTACTCTGGTGTTGCTTGGCTGTGTTCCAGATTTTGCTTATTGTCCTTCTTGATACATTGAATTCATTTGTAGTCTCATTGATTGCCCCTACTGGAAGTTGTCCCTCTTTTTCCCTATGTAGAAGTTTGAGTAAAATCTGCAACTTATTATCACTGTTGAGCCTAAGTTGTTTTGGTTGATTAGGTGAATTAGTCTCTGTCTCATGCTCTTCTTCTGTTTGATGATGAAACTGATGTGGTTGATGCTCTGTCTCTGGTTGCTCATAATCCTCTGGTTCCACATTTATATCAAATAGAAATACGTTTACGAGATTCAGCAAACAAGCTCAATGTATCAAAAGTTGTTTGAATCGCTTGATTACGAAATACAAGAAAGGGGAATATGGCCTTCACCTTGATCATTGTGAATGCGTAATAAGGAAAAGAGATGGATTGATATGTGTGCATGACATTTATGAATATGTGAGGAAGCAAGAACCCATTCCAGGTGAAGCGACTCATGCCTTTTGAAGACAATTGACTTTGGAAGAAGTAGAGACCGAAGCCGAATTAGAAGTTCGCAAGGTAGTAGCAAGAAACTTGATGGATGAGTTTATGACTCAACAATGGGATGAAATGTCACCTTATGACCAACACGAGTATGCAATGAAATGTTTTGCAATAGGTAACCCTCAAATGACCAACCTCCAAGAGTCAGCTCGTGTGAAGTCTAAGAAGGGACGACCTCTAGGAGTTCCAACAAAGAGTACGCTACAATGAAAAGACAACTTTCACACTAGGAGCGCACCGATGAATCACTTGAAGAAACGCCTCCAAAGAAGCAAAGGCTGTCTTCATCCTGGTGGGTAAGAGTGATGAGTGGGATTTGAAGAAGCTTGCAAAGTATAATACTCTCGTACCTCCGTGCATGCGTCCCCACGTTCATGGTTGGTATCCAATTGTCGTTGGTGGAAATTGTGGATACAGAGCCATAGCACAACAATTAGATGTGTTTTGTATTGTTAAAGATTGAGGCGAAATGGATTGTTCAAGATTTAGGCTTCTCTGGATTGTATAAGATTTTTAATGTTTACATTGAAGTATTTGTAATGGCTCAGTTTTAGTGTTCAAAATATCAAATTATGCCTCAGTTTGACAATTCATCACAGACCTTATCTACAGCAACGTCACGAAGGTCCAGTACACACGCATTCGTCACGGATGTGCAAAAACATCCTATTTGTCACAAATACATGGTTGAGATCCTTCACGAAGGTCTATCTGTCATACCTTCGTCACAGAAAGATCCAGGACCTTCATGACGGACTGGAAACCCAAATAAAAATTTAGAGATTGCTCTCAGTTTTTTTGCATGGTTAGGTGCAAACCGTGATGCCAACTGTGCAAAAAAACTGGATGCTCTCTTTTTCAGATGTGTTTTTGTGTTGTTCAATTTTATTGTTGTTTTTGTGACGCTTCTGTTCTTTTGTGTAAGTATTTTAATGCCTCGGTTTTAGTGTTAAAAAAAATCAAATTATGCCTCAGTTTCACCACGAGATGCATTCCATACAAAATGCAGTTTATGACTGAATACATATAGTGCATGAACTTTTGAGTGAAACAGGTTTAACCTTACAAACAACATTAAGTTGAACCATAAAATACAACATAAAACTCTAGTACATCAAAAGATACAACATTAGAAGTACATTTGAAACTCCAAATGAAATAAACATTACAACATTAGCAGTACATGTGAAACTCGAAATTAAAAACACGAAACTACCTATACCTATTGGAACTTGCTCCATATTTCTCGTTAATCAAGGCTTTGTTTTCTGCAGCAAGTGCAACATTTTCTTCCATTTGTTCATTAATTTTGGCCTCAAGTTCAGTTCCATTGTTGTTTAGGCCTGTAGTCGCTACCCTCATCAGTTCAAGTCCATCCTCCAGTCCACCAACCATTGAAGAGTGATACAAAATATCCTCATTTAGCTAATCTATAACCTTTCTTGCACGACATGTGTATGGAGGATTGATCCAATTTCTGTATTTGCACCCACCATCTTCATCAGGAGTTTCCCACGTCCTATCAGGGCATCCCCAATACCTTCTCCTGTAGTTCACCTTATCATGACTGAATTGCTCAGTACACACCTGCTAAGTTGGTTGTTTGCTGCACCAGCATATCCTTTGTCCTGGATTCATTCTTTTATTGTCAAAGAAAATAAACACACACTTATTAATACTGGGGTAAAATTAATAAATATAGACTCCACATAACTCCAAAATACTTGTTGTAAGATGGAGAACACAAAGTTTGAAGTTCAATTTTGTTGATGGATTTTATCTTAAACATGTGTGTTAAATAGAGTTCAAGGTGAGTGAGTTATAGTTGTATGTCACTCAAGATGAGTGAGTTACAACTAGCACACAGTTGTAAGTCACTTCTTGATTGAGTGTGTTACAACTAGCACACAAGAAATATAAGTTTGATGAGCCGAGTTAGGGTTGATGGAATGGATTTTAAAATGGGCCTGCTTTGGTTCGGTTATTGAGCCTTTTTTCTGCATCGGCCAAAAATGGACACAACCACTTAAACTTATCTAACACATATTCTAGTTGGACTGGAATTCAAAATGGGTCTGCTTTGGATAGGTTATTGGGTCTTTTTTCTGCATCGGCCCAAAACTAAAAAAACCTAGTAAATCCTAGTCTATAAATTCACTGCCTCAGCAACCCCTATTATCTCATTTAGCTCTCATTTTCACCGCGCCGTAGAAAAAATAGGTTTGAAGTTCTTACTCTGTATATGAATTGAAGCTCCCATTTTCACTGATTTGGTTTGCTATCTTGATAGTTCCTAACTTGTTTTCTTACTTTGTATTACAAATTCAAAACCAACATGGCATCATCTTCATCATCCTCAGTAAAACCAGCATGCACCTTTATCCAGTGCCCGATGAGGAGGTGTTCCCAACAAGTGAAGTTGTTCAGTGCTAATGACACGAACAAACCCGCTGAGTATGGTCGAAGGTATGTTACATGCGGATGTAACTTTAGGACCATGTTTCTTGATCCAGAATATGATCATCATCATCTCTATGTCATGGAAAAATTGTTAAAGCAAAAAAAAAACATGAAAGTGAAATTGAGAATCTTCAACATGTCGTCAGATTTGGACTCAACCAAATATTTGGTTTCACAGTACTTTCCCGGGGAATCTGCTTCTGCTTCTGATTCTGATTAGTGTTCTTAGGTTTCTTCTTTTATGATGTAATGTTATGTGTCTTGTAATGTGTGTTGTCTCTGTTAAGTCTGTTTTAGTTTCTATTTCAAGAATGAGTTTGTTTTATTTTTTAATGAGTCTGTATTAATTTATGTTGAGTCTGTTGTAGTGTAGTAAAATTATGAAGACTTATGTTGTAACGCTTGATCTAATTACAGTTTTATGTTGTAAGTTTGTATTAAAAATAGAACTTTGTCACGGACTAACACCAGATCCATGTAACGAATGTGTACTTGACACACATTCGTCACGGTCAAACAATGGACTTCTGTGACGAATGTATACCTGCCAGACCTTCGTCAAGATAATGTCATTAGATCTGTCACAAAGGTATACATGCCTGACCCTCGTCACATACGGCTCATGGACCTTTGTGATGAACGTCCAAATTCCTGGAGCCAAAGTCAGATTGCTCTCTGTTTTGTCGATTCTAATGTGTGTTAAACTCTAAAATTTGCAAAATAAAAGTAGTGTATTATGCATTAAAGTGAGCATTCAAAACACAATCACAATCTAGTCGTCCAAACACAAAAAACAAATCCTTAAAACACAACCACAATCAAGTATTCCAAACACTAGCTCAAACTAAAATGTTATGAAAACATGAATCCAAACTACTCGAGGAAAGCATAAAAGCCATCCAAAGTGTGACAGACAACATTTTTCATTCTCTGGTATTGCTCCTCAGTTTCTTCATCCCGATAGGGATCCAAATTGTACACAGAAGTCCGAATTGCCTGAAGTCAAGTACGAAAAAAATGAAGTCAAACAATGCTTAAGTTATAGAATCTTAGAATGTGAAGATTCATGGAATACCTGCATGAGACGCTCCCGAGTATACGAAGAGATAATTGGATGAGTACGAGCCAAGTACCACTCCAAGTAATCGTCACTGCACTGAGATGGAGGGTCTGCTTCTACACCCATATCCCATAAGCTTACAGAGTTGTTGTTCCTTTGTTCGATCCGAACTCTTGTTGGTGGGATCATACTCCACAACATAACAACGCACATTTCCAGGCCTTCTAACTTTAATTGGCTGAATGAGAGAGATTGGCACACCTTCTACTCGGCCATATTGTCTTGCTAATCTTAGTGGTATGTGAGGCTCGGTCTTATCTAGAACATGCAAGACCCCATGAAATAAAGTCAGACGAAGTCCTTTGCTACGCAGATCAAGGCGTCCATATGGTTGTACATGAATCAATAAAAAAAGATTAAATTAAAGTTAAGACATAAAATGAATAGATAAATAAAATAGAATCATACCCCTTCTACACTCTTCATGTCTAGCTCCTCTCATTAGTTGCGACGATTATTTGTTTTTTCACACAAGTCAAATTTCACCGCATATGGCATTGTGTCATCCCACTCATAGTTTGGCGTAGGGAAAAAGGCAGGAAAGTACAAATAGATCCAACTCTGCATCATCAAACACAATTAAGGAAAATACAAGGAAAAAAATTCATGAAAAATATATATTTAAAGACCCATATACCATAAAAAAAGTGTAACCGGAAGACATCGTTGCACATTCTTTGCGTGAGTATTTACCCAATTGTCCATACATGGCACACAAAGCGCCTGAACCCCAAGACACACCATGGAAATTTTCCATATCATTAACCCATTCATGATGAATCAACTTGATCAAGTGTTGCGACTTGTCAGGAAACAATGCCATTCCCAACAAGTATGTCAACTAACTCTTAGCGATTGTAACCTGATCCAAAACGAAATTCCCCTCCTCATCTACTCTCTCACATTGTTGCTTCAAAAGGTCCAGTGAAATGTCAGCACCAGCTTTGACTCTTGAATCGGTTAACTAGAAACCAAAAGAGGCCTTTGCTCTGTTAACCATTGTGGTCTTCGTGTCAGCTTTGCCAATTCCATCCGCCGATGTGTGAAACCCCGTGCTCCTTCCCTCTATAGGGATACCCAGAATCTTGTGCACATCCAGTAGAGTGATGGTCATTTCAGCAAATGGCATGTGGAATGAGTTTGTTTCAGGTTGCCACCTCTCAAAAAAGGCATTGATCAACGCTTGGTCGTGGTTGAGATACATGAGGGATTGAAAATGTGACAAACCAGAAGTTGTAGCCAATTCAACCCAAGGGTAATCGCCCGTTAACGACCATTTTTTTAAACCTTCTTTCCTGACCACATTTCTCAATTGTGGTATCTCCTATTTATCATATTTCACTTTATAAGTACATTTCATTAAATCAACAAATCATTTAAAAATTCATGCAATTAACAACTTGTACCTCAGTTCATGCAATTCATGTAATTAACAATTCATCCAATTCATGCATGTAACAATTCATGCAAATTATGCAATTAACAATTCATGCAAATTATGCAATTAACAATTCATGCAAATTATCCAATTAACAATTCAAAAAAAGGTGATAACTTTACTTACATGGCCTTGCAAACCAAATAAGAAGTGTGCCCGCTGAACCTATAGAGCAAGTGA
This sequence comes from Oxyria digyna, assembly GCA_029168935.1. Taxonomy (NCBI): domain Eukaryota; kingdom Viridiplantae; phylum Streptophyta; class Magnoliopsida; order Caryophyllales; family Polygonaceae; genus Oxyria; species Oxyria digyna. Next base: position 12,705,026 of record JAPVLV010000005.1, read on the forward strand.
TAAGCGGTGTTTTACATACCGCAACTATGGATTATTAGCTAGTTTTGTATATGATTATGTTATTTGTTTCTATGTAATCTGTATCATGGAGCTGTTCGAGAGAAGATTTACATACAAGATTCCAAGAGATGATACGAAGCATTGGAAGCATTGAAGCATAAGGAAGAAGCTGCTGAAGACGAAGACGAAGAATTGAAGAAAATCAGTAGCTGGTACCTCAGACAACATAGCCGCACCCGCGGGTCTCAAGCCGCACCCGCGGGTTTCACCTTCAGCCAAGGTTTTTGAGAAAGCTCAAGCCGCGCCCGCGGGTCCCAAACCGCGCCCGCGACCCTCTGCCATCCTGAGAATCTGAAGAATCCCAAACCGCGCCCGCGGCTCTCAACCCGCGGGTGCGGTTCCTCGACAGAAGAATCAAATTGATGTCTTTGCCATTTGAAGTAATTTGTGTTTAATTATGTAACTTTCTATACGTTTTTAGTACCTTAATTCGGGTGTTACATTAGCTGATACTATTTAGGTGGTGGAGGATCATCCTTGATCATCTAACCTTTGTTTTGCATAAGTTTTTGGAGAGTTTTTCACATACTTATGAGTTGCTAAAGTTCTTTGTTTCACTTGGCGTTTGAAGCTTTTGGATTCAACAAGTTGTGAGTTTATCCTTTCCCTTTGTCTACTCTTTGATTGTCTCAACTCTCTTGTTTGTATTGTCCATGAACTAGATTTACTACTTTAGATTGATCACCTAAGTTAGTTTTATCTTATTCATATTGCTAGAGTTTGATACTTCTAGTTGAATTATCATACTTGTTGTGTAGCACAATCTATTTGCATGAACTAGTTGAGATTGTTATTAGAGAAGAGAGTTGAGTACATGTCGAGTATCCGACTAGTTGTCCATGATATTGCATGTATCTATCTATTCCTGAATGCATTGCTACTTTGTTATTGAACTTTGATAGTTTCAAAGTTATAATCAAGTAAGGGTTGTTAGGACTAGTTGGACTAATAACTATTCAAGAACAGGAATTAGAACGATCACTTGAGAACTTGACATAGGGATGAAAAGGATTCTAAGATCAACTTGTTAATCTAATTGTGGATAATCGCTAAGTGGAACACTTCGCTTAATATTGTTATAACCAAGTTGACATTCGATACTTCGTATCAAAACCACAAAAACCCCCCTTTGGTTACGATTATTGGTTAGTCATTGTAATAACTTAAGAATTTGTGAGATTTTTGATGTCCTAGTTCGTTTGGGAATTTATACATTTTACTTGCGGTGGACTATGTTTCCAAATGGGTGGAAGCGAAGGCCACCAGAACTGATGATTCCCGAGTGGTAGCAGGTTTCTTGAAGGAGAATATCTTTTCTCGTTTTGGGATTCCAAAGGCTCTTATAAGTGACCAAGGTACTCACTTTTGCAACAAGACGGTGAGTGCACTTTTAAAGAAGTACCATGTCACTCAACGAGTCTCAACTGCTTATCACCCCCAATCCAATGGACAAGCTGAGGTGTCCAATAGGCAAATCAAGGGGATTCTATAAAAGACGGTGGCTCCTAATCGGAAGGATTGGAGTCTAAGGTTGGATGATGCACTTTGGGCGTATAGTACCGCCTACAAAACTCCAATAGGAATGTCCCCATATCGACTTGTGTTTGGGAAGGCTTGTCACCTTCCGGTGGAGTTAGAGCACAAGGCATGGTGGGCGGTGCAAAAATGCAACATGGAGTTGGATGAGGTAGGCGACTTTAGGAAGTTGCAAATCCAAGAGCTTGAAGAGATACGCCGGGATGCGTATGAGAATGCGGTGATCTACAAGGAAAAGACGAAGGCTTGGCATGACAAAAACATCTTGAGGAAAGATTTCAAGGTGGGAGACAAGGTCTTGCTCTACCAATCTCGTCTTCAACTTTTTCCGGGTAAGTTGCGATCCCGGTGGAATGGCCCGTATGTTGTTGCTCGCGTCTTTCCTCATGGCGCCGTGGAGTTGTTTGACAAAGACAACCACAACGTCTTCAAGGTGAATGGTCAAAGGTTAAAACCTTACCATGAGGGATTCACCAAAGTGTCTTTCGATGAAATGGCTCTAGAAGAGCCAACTCTTGAAAATTGAAGACGGGAAACCAAGTCGAGCCACGACTCTAACCAAGGCGCTGCTTGGGAGGCAACCCAGGGTATTCTTCTTTTCCCTTGAATTTCATTTTCTTTTTAATTGTTTTGTTTTCTATTCTCTAGGAAGTCAAGACGAGAAGACGATGGTCGTTTGCTACTAAAGGAATTGACGGTTCTTCTTTTCGTTTATGAAAAAAAAAAAAAAAAAAAAAAAAAAAGAAAAAGAAAAAGGAATTGACGGTTCATCTTCTACCATTTTTCCATCTCAGATTTCATCTTCTACCCTTCTTCATCTCAGATTTCACTCTCTACCTCCCACCACATAAAACTCCTCTCATCCCTCCAATCATACCCTACCTCCCATTTCTCTTTCTCTCAACACCAAAATCCTCCCACCAAAACCCTTCTCTTTCCCAACACCAACATCCTCCCACCAAGCCCTCCTCCACAGTCGCACCTCCGTCCACCGTGACCACCGCCGGACTCCAACCGCAACCGTGGCTCAAAAACCCGCACCCGCGGCCTCGCCCTGTCAAAAAGTTGTCCGCCTCGACGAACCCGCACCCGCACCTGCGGCTCGACACCCGCGCCCGCGGCTTCGTCTTGCCAAGCGGTTCTCCGCCTCGCAGAAACCGCACCCGCGGCTCCAAACCCGCGCCCGCGGCTCCCTCCTCGCCAGAAATCAGAAAAACCCAAAACCGCACCTGCGACTTACAACCCGCGCCCGCGGCTTTCGCCTCTGTCAACCATTTTTCCTGATTTCGATAAGTTTTTCCGACAACCGCCCTCATCGTTGTTGATTTTCTTACGCCTCGGGGAGGGCTTTTTGCTATTGTGCTACAATTGCTGCTTGGTATCTTTGTTGTGTGCGGATTTGTGGTAGCATTTGCTTTGTGTATACACTTTGATGGCTGCAGCAGGAACATCTCGAGGCCACAAAAATGATTTGTGGCAACAACAGGTTCAGGCCAACTTAGCTTTTTTAAGGGCTAAGCAGTGTGTAGCCACGAGATTTTTTCATCGACGTACGCTCGATGATTTGGGTATGACTGCATGCACTGAGGCCATGCTTGAGCACGCAGGGTTGCATGGTTTCTTATTCAGGTCAGCTCCCACTCATGCCGAGGCTACCTATCAGTTTCTGGCGAGCCTCGAGTCCAAGACCGTCTCGGAGACCACCTTCATCTCGGCCATCCAGTTCATTTACAATGGACGATCCTTTACGGTTCAGGCTGAACAGCTGCGCCACATCTTGGGAATCTCTCAGGTTCCCTCTGCAGATTATGACACTACAGTTGGTGACAGCCCTACACAAGTCTGGTACACATGGACGGGACAAGTTCGGGACACCCATGGTAATGATTATAATGCTAAGATGTCCCATCCATGTCTCCGCCTGACACAGCGGGCCCTATCTATGGCCTTCTTTGGGCTTTCTGAGGTGAACAAGGTGCCTGCCTACCAGCTGAAGTATCTATATGCTCTTATGCCAGAATGTCAGGTAATTCCGGATTGGCTCTTACTATTTTTTCACTCCTGTAAGACAGCCCGCTCAAAACCAAGGGGACAGATTGCTTTGGGTGGCATGATCACCCTCATCTTAGAGGCTATCGTCCCCGACTGGGAGACGCTTGACTGCGTAGGTAGTCCGGACCCCTCAATAGGTCCCTATTTGCTGGATGCCACATTTCTGCAGACTTGACTTAGGTGGCTCAAGTCGGTTACAGTAAATGAGGACGAGCGGATGTGGGTTTGGCTCGGTCCTCCCGAGATTGCTCTCACAGAGGATTTTGCTTATGGGCCAGCACATACTTTTAGGATCAACCCTACACCCGCTCCCCCTCGTGCAGCTACTCGACGACGAGCTCGCGGTGGGATCAGCATCCAGGAGCCGGTTCAGCAGCCAGTTGACCTTGAGGATGAGGATGATGATGACTTCCAGGAGCCTGCCCCTCGTTTTCAGCCTCAGAGGCAATGGGGCGAAGGCTCATCATCTGAAGCTCCTGCTGACATACCTTGGGAGCAGCGTCTTTTCGAGCGGATTGAGTTTGTCTACCAGTCGGTTCAGACGGTAAACCAAAATGTTGAGAGGCTGCAGCAGTCGGTGGATGACTTACGGCTTGACATGCAGGCTCGTTGGCCCGACTATCCAAACCGGGATGACCCGGATCAGTGAGCTTCTTTCTCTCTTCCTCATTATTTTTCTATGTCTTACACACTGAGGGCATTGTGCACTTCAAGTATGGGGGAGAGAAATTAGTTCATTGCTTATCTTAGAGTAGTTTCATTTCCTTGTTATTTCCCTTCGGTTTTATTTAATTTGGTTTGTACTTTGCATAGAATTAAAAACAGAAAAAGCCACAAAAATACGAAAAAAGGCAAATGAAAATCCTGGGATGGAAAAATCCATGCAATAAGCGGGTAGTTCGGCTTGCATTAGGCTTGGAAAAAATAAAGGACTTGAGGGCGGTAAGGAATGGTGAGATTGAAAATGAAATGAGTGGCTAGGTGAAAACCTTTCGAGGCGCATAGGCAAAATGAGTGAAATGAGTGTCTTAGGACAAAATTTGAGAAATGTTAACCACTATGGAAGACCAAATTGATAGATTTCTTTCTCATCATATTGCTTGTATACTAAATGTGTTAGTGATTTGTAGTTTCTTTCTTTTTCATACTTCCTGAGATCTTTGAGTGATTATTGTAAAAGAGTAAGTTTCTTTTAGCTTACTCGGGGACGAGCAAGGTCTAAGTATGGGGGAGTTTGATAAGCGGTGTTTTACATACCGCAACTATGGATTATTAGCTAGTTTTGTATAGGATTATGTTATTTGTTTCTATGTAATCTGTATCATGGAGCTGTTCGAGAGAAGATTTACATACAAGATTCCAAGAGATGATACGAAGCATTGGAAGCATTGAAGCATAAGGAAGAAGCTGCTGAAGACGAAGATGAAGACGAAGAATTGAAGAAAATCAGTAGCTGGTACCTCAGACAACATAGCCGCACCCGCGGGTCTCAAGCCGCACCCGCGGGTTTCACCTTCAGCCAAGGTTTTCGAGAAAGCTCAAGCCGCGCCCGCGGGTCCCAAACCACGTCCGCGACCCTCTGCCATCCTGAGAATCTGAAGAATCCCAAACCGCGCCCACGGCTCTCAACCCGCGGGTGCGGTTCCTCGACAGAAGAATCAAATTGATGTCTTTGCCCTTTGAAGTAATTTGTGTTTAATTCTGTAACTTTCTATACGTTTTTAGTACCTTAATTCGGCTGTTACATTAGCTGATACTATTTAGGTGGTGGAGGATCATCCTTGATCATCTAACCTTTGTTTTGCATAAGTTTTTGGAGAGTTTTTCACATACTTATGAGTTGCTAAAGTTCTTTGTTTCACTTGGCGTTTGAAGCTTTTGGATTCAACAAGTTGTGAGTTTATCCTTTCCCTTTGTCTACTCTTTGATTGTCTCAACTCTCTTGTTTGTATTGTCCATGAACTAGATTTACTACTTTAGATTGATCACCTAAGTTAGTTTTATCTTATTCATATTGCTAGAGTTTGATACTTCTAGTTGAATTATCATACTTGTTGTGTAGCACAATCTATTTGCATGAACTAGTTGTGATTGTTATTAGAGAAGAGAGTTGAGTACATGTCGAGTATCCGACTAGTTGTCCATGATATTGCATGTATCTATCTATTCCTGAATGCATTGCTACTTTGTTATTGAACTTTGATAGTTTCAAAGTTATAATCAAGTAAGGGTTGTTAGGACTAGTTGGACTAATAACTATTCAAGAACAGGAATTAGAACGATCACTTGAGAACTTGACATAGGGATGAAAAGGATTCTAAGATCAACTTGTTAATCTAATTGTGGATAATCGCTAAGTGGAACACTTCGCTTAATATTGTTATAACCAAGTTGACATTCGATACTTCGTATCAAAACCACAAAAACCCCCCCTTTGGTTACGATTATTGGTTAGTCATTGTAATAACTTAAGAATTTGATAAACTGATTCTCTTGGGATTCGACCCTTGCTTGCGCACTATATTACTTAGTTTGCATGTTAGGATTACTTGACTTGGCACACGACAAATTCGCCTCGTCAGCAAGTCTATCTCCTTAGGACCTCCTGGTACAGAAAACTGTAATTTTGGGTAAATGGATTCGTTTTCATTGCCATGTTCGTCAAGATTGACCTCGAATTGGCCCTCAAATTGTCCATCATCCCAATTAGCATTTGGATTGGATTGTCATTCCATTCATTGTTGATCACATTTCTGTTGGTGGCATACTACTTCATCCCATGCTTGTTGCGAGAAAGAGGGGGAACCCACGTAGGAATCTATAACAAAAATTAACTACATTAGTAAAATATACAAATATAAATCATAATCTATAAATGAAATTTAACACCGTTACTTACAGCACTATACGGACTCCAAGTTGGATCTTGTGCCTCGTACCTGATTGGAGTCATGGGATGATCCTGTTAAAATCAAATAACATGAATAAATTCAGAAAATCATATTAAAAATACACTAACATTAGTATATTATCAATTTATTAACCATGGCCTCATTATTGCTCGGATACACATTAGGGTCAACATACTCATACCTTTGTTGTGCATCCCAAAAAGGAACCTCTTGACTTCCTCTTGTACCCTCGTCAGCGACTCTTTTGCGCCTCTCTCCAGCCTCGATTTCTTGTCTATTCTGGTTGCGGTTGTTCTTCCGCGTACTTCTTGAAGACGGATGCATCTATACAAACACATTTTTTTGGCAATTTCTTCTCCCATAACAAACCATCAAAAAAAGAATATGTGCAATATGCACATTCGTCCGTCACGGACTATCTCCAGAGCTCCGTCACGGATCGGTCAAATCCATCTGTCACGGATCTTCCCTAAACCTCTGTCACGAAGGTCGGAAACCACACCTCCGTCACGAATTTTTCACAACCCTTCGTGACGAGCCTATTTGCATATATTACTTCGCAAATTCATTCATTAACGAATCAAAGTGCACATAGTTTTCACAATTTCAAACAAAAAATCATTTTTTCAAACATTAATTTGTTAGATTAGCCCTAAGTCACAACATTTCATATGTTTTCTTAACCAAAATCTCAAATCCTAAATTACAACATATACAAAAAAAAATGGGCATCATAAGTTAAAAACTGAAACAACACTTGATCAAACATAATCCAAACACGATTGAACTAAGAAAAATGCTTAGTACATATCAATCATTCATATTAAACATTTTGAGATATTTTCATCTACACATTTCAAACATTCATATTAAACTAATGCAAAAAGAGTATAGAAAATACCTTCTAGAGTTAATATATGATTTTTGTGGTGAAGGAGAGGAAAAGTTGTTGTGAATGTTGTTTTTTAAGTGTTGCACGACGCTGTTGATTATAGAAGAGACTGGAGACGAGGCAAAATTAGGATCGTGTAAAAATTGGCTTTTATAACTTAAAAAAAGGACCTTTAACCTCCTTAAAACCTTCATGAAGAATCGCCTTAAGACCTTCGTCGCGAATCTTTTCTATTCTTTCGTGACAGATGTTCTAAATAAATACATGACGATTTGAATCATGTGCTAAATAAACAAAATTAATATGTCAAATAGTAAGGGGGCTTTTTTTATTGGCGATTCAACCGGGCATCACCATTTTTACGCCTGGCAGCACCCTCCCGTTCGGAATGGGGTTCCGAACGGGTGGAGCCCACATTAATTCTGGTTCAGAAAATTCATTTTTAATGTAATAATTACAGAACTGGTTCGCAATTGTGGGAATCGGTTCAAATCCCGTTCGGAACATGGTTCCGAACTGGATTAATTTAAAAAAAAAATTTAAATGGTGACGTCACCCCTTGTGACGCCATCCCGAACGGTCCGTTTGTGGTTCCGAACGGGAAAAAGATATTTTTTTGAAAATGTTTGTAATGGCTCTTTCTCATGGACTCCTCTATAAAACCAGATTTGTATAGCCAAATTCTCAAACCAAAACGGCAAAGCACAAAAAATGACGTCTGGAAGCGATTCAAATAATTCTTCAAGGGCCTGGTAGTTGGAAATAAAGAGGGGGTGTTCTTCCAGTGAGACGTATTCAAATAAACCTTTTTTATAGCATTTAATTAGAATTTATTTTATTCATATGGTATGTATTGAAATTTGGGTACTTTTAAATAGGGATACTGTAGTGACGAGGAATATTTAAAAATCTACTATAGTGCCCATTTTACGACTAGTGAGAGATTTCCTACTATGGATCTTCTGAGAGAGTGGGTTAGGAAGGTCGGTTATGAGTTTTGTATGGTTATCACCATGAAATCATCAATGGCCAACAAGAGGGTATTTCCGCACTGTGAGCAATCCGGTAGTTATAGAAACTGAAAAACTGAAAGTTTTCAGTTTCTTAGTAGGTTAAAGAAGAACAATTGTCCTTTTATGCTGAAAGGATATTATCGATGAGCAACTCTTGTTGAGCCGGCTGGGTGGATACTAAAAGTTGAGAAGGCATGTGACAACTACTGTCTTTCCAGCAGTTTGATTGGCCATGCATTTGCTTCGAGGATGACGAGAGAGCAAAGACGAAAATAATGATTGCATCAGCGGCCAGGGCAATGCCAAAGGTTATTTATACACAGATGCTTCAAGAAGATCCGACTTCCACAATATCAAGGAGGCAAGTGTACACTGTAAGGGAAAAGGAGAGGATGAAAGCATTGGGAAATCTAAACGTGACCCAATGGTCATTAGATTTTCTACATCAAAGATGTTATAATAAAGACATCGACTACGAGACGAATCCGGAGACCGGGGAGAAAAAATTATCAGCGTTTTTCATATCTCATCCGGATTGTCAACATTTGTTGAGAATGTTCCCTCGGATGGGGATCATGGACGCAACGTACAAGACTAATAGGTACACTAAATTTCATTATTATGACTTCATTCACCGTTTATGAATTATAATTATGAAATTTGAAATTAATAGGTATGGTTGGCCGTTACTTCAGTTTGTTGGATTCAATTGCACCAACTATACATTTTGCTATACATATTGTATTGCACTAGCGTTCATTTGTAATGAGTCAGCCCCATACTATGCATGGGCATTGAGACGGGTGAAGTATTTGTATGGTGGGAATCAACACTCGGATTGCCTTGCCCACACAGGATTAAGGTGTTTGTAGAGGAAGGAACGGCATTGTTTCCAAGCGACATTGATATCTTCTAGAAACAGATCAAGTGGGAAGGAGTGGAATTGAAAGACTTTGACTCTGATGACGACGTGCAATTGACAACGGATAAGGTTCTTATGGATGATTTCTTTGAAGGGGTATTTTCCGGTAACGTTGATGATTTCGATATGAAGAGGATGACTGATAAGTGGCGTGAGTGCAAGGATCCTTCTTCAGTTGATATTCGGGACCCCCCGGGAGAGACGAGGAGAGGAAGGCCTAAGATTCATGCTAAGAAGACGGGTACAAAGCGAGATCCGAGTTGGGATGAGAGGGCTCAGGCTAAGAAGGATAAGGAGAAGGCAGAAGCAAGGAAAAAAGAAATGAAAGAGAAAGAGGGTGCAACTATGCCCCCGAAAGCCGATTCACAAAAGAAATCGTCGATTGCATCCAACAGAGCATCAAGCGGGGCCACGATCGGAAAAGAGAGTGCAACTAAACCACCGAGGGCCAGAGGAAAGGGCAAATCGAAATATAGCGCTGACAATTCAGTCATTTATCTAGACTTCGACTGGGGGTAGATAATATAGATCTTTTCATGCTCACATACATATCTAATGTGGAGAAAGTAGGTGATGACGGTCATTGTGGTTATCGGTCCCTTGCGCGCTTACTTGGTAGACCAGAGCAACAATACATTGAAGTACGAGTAGATCTTTCGAGGCACCTCCAAACAAACGGGCATAGGTATGAAGAGATGCTAGAGGGTTTCAAGACTGTCCCGCAACTCATTCGAGAAGTGAATTACATTCGATCGCCCTGCTCTCGTGAATTCTGGATGTGCACACCTACAATGGGATTGGTCTTTGCCACGAGGTTTCAAGTTGCACTAGTGTTGTTATCATGGTTTGGTCCTTGTACTTGTCTTACGATGTTTGCTCCTCCCGGTTCAGAGCCTCCTACCACGGTGTTCGCTATTGCACATGGAGGCACCCGCAACCATTACGTACCGATACGCATTGATATTTTTCGCTCTTGTTTCTTATTTTACATATGTTTTTTAGTATACAATAACATTTTTGTTTTGACAGATTTGGTTGGTTGATGACAATTGTCCAATTCCACCCCCTCCAAGACAGTGGACAATCTACAAAGATCCATCGGTGGACAGATGGGAACAACGCTTTCAGAGAAGATTCGAGAACTACGTAACTGAGAGAGAGTTTCATGGTGGCAATCCAATAATGACCTAAAATGGTTGCGATTTATTTGTATTAAGTATGTTTTGGTTAACTTGATTAATGTTAGTCGGATGATATATGTATGAGTTTGTTTACGAAACATCTTGGATTAGTTTGTTTGTTTGTTTTATATGTTTAAGACTATTTTTTCTGAATGTCGTCAACATAATTATAGAAACAATATTGAAACAGCAATTGTTACAACATAATTGAAAAACAACACGATGATGCAACATAGAAAGTAAACAACTAACGATACAAGAAAGGTAAAATAACTAAATTTTCTTTTTCTTAAGTGTTGCTGCCAATTCTGCAGCAAGTGCAGCGTTTTCCTCCATGAGCTCGGCGTTTTTGGCTTTCAGTGCAGTTATTTCTTCATTCCAGTCTTTTATTCCTATCCTCAACAGCTCAAGCCCATCGCCCAGCCCTCCAGCCTTTGCCCAATTACACAAGTTGTCTGCATTTAGTTCTTCTATAACCACCCTTGCACGACTTGTGTATGGTGCATCGATCCAATGTTTGTATTTGCACCCTGGTTCGTCTTCAAGGGAATCCTAGCACCTATCCAGGCATCCCCAAGCATAATCACCTATCTTGATCTGATCCTCTAACAGCGGCAAGAAGCATGTGTCTAGTTGGTTCGTGGTCTTGTTCACGAACAGAGATTGCTGCATGAGGTGCCATAAAAAGCCAGTTGCAATGGACCTAGGATCCGCATTACCACGTATCATCTGAACAAAGTAGCAAAAGAAATCCCGCTCAAAGACTTTCCCCCTACCTATGAACTTCAACATCTTTTCCACGTCAGCGTCGAACGGGTGGTCCATGTCAATGCCAAACAAATAAGAGAACAACGTTGCACACTCATCAACATTGCGCTCTACACCCAAATGCATCGAAGGGCTGATGACAGCACGTCCGTCAATAGGCAGCTTCAAAATATCCAAAACAGCATGGAGACCGATTCCAACCTCTCCAACCGACAGATGAAAGGTGTTCGTCTCCGGGTGCCACCTCTCCACAAATGCAGTCAACAACTCAGGATGATCAGCTGGAGGAGGAGGAGGAGGAGCTTCTAACTGCATTGGAATAGGAGATGGGTTTCTAACCCCCACAGAACCTGACTGCCGAGGTCTATCCCCCCGAGATCTTCTATCCCCCTCCTCTCAGAAGCAGTCACTCTCAGAAGCAGCCACTCGCTTATTCACCATGTCATCCTCCACGTCACCCGACTTTATATTTTGATATATATCTTTGAATTAAATAAGTAAAAAAATTCAAAAAGATATCTCATGTCATCTTCCACGTCATCTGCCTTTATATTTTGATATATATCTTTGAATTAAATAAGTAAAAAAATCGAAAAGATATATAATAGGTTATATAACAAAAAGAAATATAGATTTTTATCTTTTTTTATCATATTATATGTTTATCTTATTTATATATATATATAAATATATATCTTTATCTATTATGATGTTATCAATATAATCTAATTAAGTTGAGTTATTAATGAACTTAAACTATGAAACATAAATCTTAAACTATAAACTATAATCTATAAGTTATAAAGCATAAATTACAATCTATAAATTAATTAATAGTATAAAATATAAATATATTATTAAAATATTTATTATATGCGACCCCGTATATGGTACGGAAACACACGTTAGTTCGAATTGAAAGATAATGTTTTTTGAAAGATTGAGAAGGGAATGAAAGTGGTTGGGGATGGGAATCCGAACATGAAGGGTGTGCGTGGCGTAAAAAGGTTGCTGCCCGTTATTTATTTCTACTGCTGCCACTATTCTGATGCCAAACAGGGTATAAGGCCGCCCGTTCAAAACACTCATCTCCACCGTGTGATCCAACCCGGTAATTTTGAGCCGTTGATGGTTACGTGGTTTAGCAGGAGAGGAGGACGGAGATAAAATCGATTCCATAAATATACAGAAAGTAGAGCACTCTAGCCATCTCTCTCCCCCTCTCGCCTCTCTTCCTTCATCTCCCTTTCCATGCCCGCTGTGTCTATCTAACCGTCTCTTTCTCTCTCCCTACCCCCTTCATTTAGTAGGTACGCTTTTCTCCTCTCTTAATTTTACTTTTTCCTTCATTTTTTTGTAATTATCACTGCTTCCTTTCAACAATGTGCAAAACCCTAATAGATTGGTTCTGCGATCAATAAATACATTCATGATTTTCTATGCTCTTAAACCTGTTTGCTGTTCCTGTCAAATGTTTATTTCATTTTCTCATTTAATGTTAGTCTCATTGCAATTCGTCTGCTTAATGATACTATCTGAATCATAATTTTAGTGCCCTACTCTTTTTATGTGAATTAGGGACTTTAGACTCCGCGGGTGAAACGGGTTTAAAGATGGACAATGAGGTTGGAGGTGTTGTTCAAGCGGCTCAGAATCCTGTATTGGATGAGGTTTCTGATCTCCTAGCATTTAAGGAGCGGGAAGGATATGAGGTTTTTGAGGAGGCAAAAGAGAATATTTCAGATGATGGTTCTGAGCCTTATAAACAGGATTCCAATGATAATTCTGTCCCTACTGTTAGCTCTGATGTACATATTTCAGCAGTTGATGGAGCTTCGGCTGAGCACCATGATGATGAGGTAATGGAAGATGCAGTGGATGAACATTCTTCTGACGAAAATGATGCCAATAGTGTTGTAGCTATGAACAACAACGGAGGTACAGAGAATGAGGGTCATAGACTCCACAATGATCAAATAGATAGAGAAGAGTTGAATCTAGGTGCATTCAGTGTGAATGAGGCAAAGGTAGTACCAGAGCCTCTTTCTTTTGAAGACACCCATCAGCATGTGGAGGAAAAGCCTACTCCGGTAATAATCTATCTCTATTTTTGTTTTGTTTTGTTTTGTTTTGCTCTTACATTTTAAATTTTGTACAGAATTTCTTGTGCTCTAGACATATTATTTGTGGATTAAGTAGACTTTTTTCCTCTTTCATTTATTTAAATACATGAAACTTTTGCAGATGGAAATGGCTGAAATGAAGTTGGAGGTGGCAGATGCTGAAGAAATTAGCCATGATGAAGCTGATGCTCATCAACCAAGAACTACTGATGGGCCTGCTCCATGTGGAACTATAGAGGTATTAAATAGGAAACTGCAAGGAGAGACCTCAGCTGATGTTTCTTCTACTGAAAATCACGCACATGAAGATTTCAAGGATGGTTTACAAGGTGAGGAAAAGAATAGTTATTCCAGGGATCCAAAAGATGCAATTCCCGTTTCAGATGCACATAATCAGAGTGATGCATTATCTGTTGATCCTGTAGACAATATTGAGCTTCAGGATGGTACAGATGGTGGGGTCAAGCATGTGCCAGCTCCATCCCTTTATGAACAAATAGAGGGAAGTAGGGACATCCCATTTGAAAGTGCGACGGTGGCTTCCAAAGTAGAGACATCCAACTTGTGTGATATGTCTATCATATCAGAGAACAAGGAATGTGAAACTAGTATTGCATCTAATTTGGAAAAAAATCAGTCAAAGAAACTCAGCATTGGTCAAGCACAGATGGACAGTGTGAATAATCATAGTAGTGTTAATTCAGTAGAGGTGGGTATAAATGGAGTAGAAGGAGAAGCAGCTGATCAGGAAAAGCAAACTAGGAACAATAGTAGAGAAACAGAAACAAAGTCTTCAAATCCTGTTCTTCCTCCTCTTCGTCCTGCTGGCCTTGGACGTGGTGCACCACTGTCGGAGCCTGCTGTTCGAGTTCAGCAGCCTCGATATAATGCACCCGTATCTCAGGTGCAACAATCTCAAGTTGTTGAAGAGGCAGGAAATGGGGAAGTTAGGGAAGGGGATGAGACTCGAGAAAAACTTCAAAAGATCAGGGTTAAGTTTTTACGCCTTGCTCATAGGCTCGGGCAAACACCTCATAATGTTGTGGTAGCTCAAGTTTTGTACAGACTAGGATTAGCTGAACAACTTAGAGGAAGAACAGGGGGACGTGCAGGTGCCTTCAGTTATGATCGTGCGAGAGCTATGGCAGAACAGCTTGAGCAAACTGGGAAGGTGCCCCTTGATTTTTCTTGCACAATTATGGTACTTGGAAAGACGGGAGTTGGTAAAAGTGCAACTATTAATTCGATTTTTGATGAACAAAAATTCAATCCTGATGCTTTTGGCTGCGGTACCAAGAAGGTACAGTATGTTGAGGGTACTGTTCAGGGAATAAAGGTCCGGGTAATCGACACACCTGGACTCTTAAAATCTTGGTCAGACCAGCAAAAAAATGAGAAGAATCTTCTCTCTGTTAAGAAGTTTTTGAAGAAAACTCCTCCAGACATTGTGTTGTATCTTGACCGCTTGGATATGCCGAGCAGAGACTCTTGTGACATGGCTCTGCTACGAACTATAACTGATGTATTTGGACCGTCAATATGGTTTAATGCAATTGTTGTTTTAACTCATGCTGCTTCAGCACCACCAGAAGGGCCTAATGGTACTGCCTCGACCTATGATATGTTTGTGACCCAGCGTTCTCATTCTGTTCAACAAGCAATTCGACAGGCTGCTGGTGACATGAGGCTCATGAATCCTGTTTCTTTAGTTGAGAATCACTCAGCCTGTAGAACAAACCGTGCAGGTCAAAGAGTTTTGCCGAATGGTCAAGTGTGGAAGTCTCATTTGCTGCTTCTCTCCTTTGCATCAAAGATACTGGCTGAAGCAAATACATTGCTGAAGCTGCAAGACACTCCATCAGGAAACGCTTTTGCTGCTCGTTCAAGAGCACCCCCTTTGCCTTTCCTTCTTTCTTCACTTTTGCAATCAAGATCTCAGTTGAAGCTTCCAGACGAGCTGATTGGTGAAGATGATGACTTCCATGATGATTCAGATAACTCGTCTGATTCCGACGGGGAGTCTGAATATGATGAATTACCTCCATTCAGGCGATTGGACAAGTCTCAACTAACAAAGCTCACTAAAGAACAGAGAAAGGCATATGATGCTGAACTAGAGTACAGGGAGAAACTCTTTATGAAGAAACAGCTGAAGGAAGAGAAAAAACGGCGCAAATTAATGAAGAAAATGGCTGAAGCAGCAAAGGATTTGCCCAGTGATATTGCAGAGAATGTGGAAGACGAAAGTAACAGTGCAGCATCTGTACCTGTGCCTATGCCGGATCTTTCATTGCCTGCGTCCTTTGATGCTGATAATCCTACTCACAGGTATATTCTCATGAATCATTTTATAATGTTATTAGGATTTTCTTGCATCTTGTTAAGAAGAAAAAAACTTACCTGCAGGTACCGTTATCTCGACACATCAAATCAATGGCTCATAAGGCCAGTTTTGGATGCTCATGGTTGGGATCATGATGTTGGGTATGAAGGCATTAATGTAGAGAGATTACTTGTGGTCAAAGATAAGATACCCGTATCTTTTTCTGGGCAAGTTTCGAAGGACAAAAAGGAAACCAGCCTTCAAATGGAAGTGGCTAGTTCAATAAAACACGGGGAAGGGAAAGGTACGACACTAGGGTTTGATATGCAGAGTGTGGGTAAAGATATGGCCTACACAATGCGCAGTGAGACTAAATTTTGCAACTATAAGCGTAATAAGGCTTCGGCCGGGCTTTCATTTACTGTTTTGGGTGATGCAATCACTGCTGGATTGAAACTTGAAGATAAGTTGGCGGTTAACAACCGTTTGAAGTTGGTGATGAGTGGTGGTGCGATGACTGGACGTGGTGATATGGCTTATGGTGGTACTTTGGAGGCGACATTGAGGGATAAAGATTACCCGTTGGGTCGTTTTCTGTCGACTTTGGGGGTTTCAGTGATGGATTGGCATGGAGATGTTGCTATTGGCTGCAATATACAGTCTCAGATTCCGGTTGGTCGTTCGTCGAATTTGGTTGCACGTGCGAATTTGAATAACAGGGGATCTGGGCAAGTCAGCATTCGCCTGAATAGCAGTGAACAGGTTCAGCTTGCATTGATCGGTCTGATCCCGCTGCTCAACAAGGTGAGGGCTCAATACTCCTCTCAGAAGTGCTGAACATTCTACAATTGTTGAAATTACTGCTCTGTTATTATGCTCACATTGTTTTCTATGTGATACCTTAAATACTAGATATGTCATCATATTTGCAGTGCTAGCCGTTAAATTTTGCCAGAAAATAGGCTTTACTTTGATGATATGAATAAGCGTATGGCTGAATATTTTTGCTTGCCCTGTCATTTGTTGTGGGTAATATATACTAGGTAGACCTCGGATTTTGTATTTCAGCTGGATTTTTTTTCCTTGGGTGATGGGAGCCCGAATAAATAAAGTAAATAGATATCTAGTTACATTAGAGCGTAATTAGAGCAAAGGTGAATTCAACAAGACAATGAATAAGGTTTTTTAAATTAATTTGATTACTACAAAGAATCTAACCCTAGTCTATCTCATGCAATATAGAGTGGTATCCTCCCTTGTACAAAAAAAGACCGCTATATCATCCATGGTCGATCTTCCGTGTAATTGATAACGTGTAAATGTGTAATGCTATACCTGCAAATAAATAAGAGGTTTTTGGTTTAAACTCCCCGCGATGTGCCTAAATTTGCAAAGAACCACTCGTATTTCTCTTGATGATTTTAATTCCCCTAAAAGTGAGCTTTTGTTAACAAAGTCACACCCAGAGCTTCTTTTCGTTAGGTTTTTTTGTTAATTTATGTGAATTACAAAACTACCCTTCGTATTTTACTAAAATTTACTGAAAATGCCTTTGTTGTCCATTTGTCATTGATGAAGAACTTGGAATCTCGCAATTCCGGCCGGAGCTCTTCGATTCTCCTCCGTATCCAACGATTTCACTACCAAATTGACTAATTGATTTGGGAATTTGATCAGCCAAACTTCGATCCTCAATCGATTGAGCTCGGAAGCTTGTAAATCAAAGATCCCCAAATCAATTCTGCAAAACGAGGAACTGCCGATTTGCCGATCCTCATCAAACTCGATCGAAACGCTATTGTTTTCGCCAATTCATTCACGGAATCCACAAATCGAACCCTTATTCACCCCGATCTAGGAGCAATTTGGTTGTTTGTATCAAGAATTGGAAGGAAACTCGCCGATATGAGCAACTTTGGTGAACCCTAAACTCGAAAACCACTGCGAAACGCAGATCTGTGCCAAACCTGGCAAACAATCGCCACACCAAGCAATTGATAGAGGGCAACAGTAGATCTGACCTTCAGTTGCGCGAATCAACGATCAATTTCGACAAACAATGCAAGAATCGAAGAGATCGAACCGAAATCAACGTGACTGAAAACCCTAGAGCTCAAAACCACCAATTCGCTTCGAATCAATACAACACAGGGCAATACAGGTGGTTCCTTGTTCAATTTCTTCGATTTGCTTTGAATCAACCCCTAGAACTCAAAAGATGGAAGCTTAAACACAAGGCTTAGATGTGTAATTTGTGAAATTTAAAAGGGGTAAAATGGTAACTTCATCATCCTAGACGACAAGATTGACGGAATAAGGCCGTGTGTAAAATGTAAAATTTAGGCAAATCAGGCCTGAACTCAATTTCTTCACAAGGTAACTCGTGCCTCGACTCTTTAACATAGCATTATAGCACTCAGATTTGCTGCTTTGGAATAGGAAAGTTTATTGGTGGATGTCGCTTCAACTTTGTATAGAACACTTGAAAAAGCAGAATTTTATAACCTACATATAGTTTATTAGAAAGTAGGAATATTAGAAAGTGAAACCTACATATAGTTTATTGTATAATCTTCTGCCTTTTTAAGTTCAGAGTTCATACTATCGCTTTACTGATTAAGTCAAAGTAAACAATTTGATCAGTTAAACGTTATCATACTACAACTCAGTTCAATAACTTCAGTTTACAATCCCAAGCTATCAAGCAATGTTGTCAAGCACAGTTCAGCTTAATTGCTGATAGCGAACAACTCATTATGCAATCACAAAATGAAAACAAACCTATTAATAAAACACAGTTCTTGCAGATGCAGTAATTCAGTTTAGTTCAATCAAAGGAAGATGTTCAGCTCAGCAAGCACATCTGCAGTACTTCAGCACCCTATAAACGAAGTTGTTCAGTTCAGTGCAGTCAAGGGAATTCATGAATCCGGGGTGACAGTACCAGTGTCTTCAGTTCAGTTCAGTTCAGCTGACAACAAACCTGTGTGTGTATAGTGTATGACAACAAATCATGGTACATCAACCTTTCTTCAGTGGCAGATCAAAGAGATCAATTCAAATAGGTTTATTAATTATTACTATAAGAACTATAAATGGGTGTATATTACATCAAGAAAAAAGAATTCAATGGGGATTATAATAGACAAAAGAATATTGTATAACAATCTCTCTTAGGCCATACATCGTAGAATGCAGACCCTTGTAAAATTGTAGTAGTTGTTTACTTTAGTATATTTCCTAACAGCAAAACTAACATCTACATTGTATGATCAACACAGAAGATGAAGAAATCTAATAAATGACACAGTATATTCAGCCTAAATTGTTTAACATTCAATGCCTTCTATGAAGATCAAAACAGTTGAATCTTGATAAGTCTTAGGTACTACAGATTTACCGTGCTACCTATTAGTCTTGGTATTATCAATAACATGTAAACAACGACCATATCTTATTTTAATCTGCTACCAAATGATGATTGAGATCAAGAATCTACCAACCAAAGAAGTTTTTCATCTGCTCTTTTCACAACAAAATGGGATGGAGTTATCATGAATACACATTAAGACCATAATCTGCACCATCCATTAGAACCAATGCAACATTTAGAAAGCCATCAGGGTACTAAAATATTGCATAAATGAGAGGGGGGAGAACTACTAAAGGTAAGAAGTTAAAACAGACCCTGCAATCAATGGAAAATTAAGTTTACATATTGTGCTATAAAAGAAGTTATAGTATCACTGTCAATCTATCTTTTGATATCAACCCATTTATCCACCTGCACTGCTCACAAATGGACAAAATAAGGAACTCAAGTTCTCTAATCATGTCAATTTTTGTATAGAAAAATCAGCTTCTATTCTTTATTGTGTGCTATTATATATATATATTGAGGCCGGTTCCGGTGTAACGGATTTTGTGGTGTAACGAGTGGATTGATTAGGAGCGTTGGATTGGATTAAATCAATGGCTTGAATTAATCATGGAAAAAAAATAAATTTAAATGCCCAGCCGGATTTTGTGGCAGTTGACGCTTCTTCAAGATTTTTTGACTTTTTTATTTTAATTTTAACAGTTAATCTGTAATTGATAGGAGAGAGAATCCTTAATTATCGCTTCACGTTTTTCTTCAGGAGGTTTTCTCCATTGCGACCTGCATCACAACATTAACGCTCTTGCTTGGTCTTCTTCCAGATCTTCATTCTTCTTCAAGGTCTTCATTCTTTTTCCATTGGCGCATGAATTTACAATGTCTACGGATGAAGTTGATCGTAAAGGTTAGTTCTTGATAATTAGGGTTTCTTCATATTCAGGTTTGGTTACTATGTTGTTCGACTGAAATCTGGAAAAATCCCATCTTATGTGGCGCAATATATATGCGATTTTGTTTAATCGATATTCATGTTTACAATACAGTGTGTATTCGTATTCTAATGTGAGATATTCATCTTCTCTGTAGTTGTGTTCTACTGGTGATATATTAGGCTCTAGGGTTTCCATTACGAAAGACTTTTGTTCCTACATAAAGAAGACGATATTCTGATGTTCATCTTTGTTATTTGTGTTCTACTGTTGAATATTCAGTTATAGGGGTTCCATTATGAAAGTAATTAATGAAAACATAAAGAAGACGATATTCTGATGTTCATCTTTGTTATTCGTGTTCTACTGGTGATATATTAGGTTCTAGGGTTTCCATTACAAAATACTTTTGTTCTTACATAAAGAAGACGATATTTTGATGTTCATCTTTGTTATTCGTGTTCTAGTGTTGAATATATTCAGTTATAGGGGTTCCATTATGAAAGTAATTAATGAAAAACATAAAGAAGACCATATTCTGATGTTCATCTTTGTTATTCGTGTTCTACTGGTGATATATTATGTTCTAGGGTTTCCATTACGAAAGACTTTTGTTCCTACATAAAGAAGACGATATTCTGATGTTCATCTTTGTTATTCGTATTCTACTGTTGCAATATTCTGACATAGGGAATCCATTATGAAAGGATTTAATGAAAAACATAAAGAAGACGATATTCTGATGTTCATCTTTGTTATTCGTGTTCTACTGTTGCTATATTCTGTTATAGGGGTTCCATTACGAAAGGCTTTTGTTCCTACACTAAAAAGACGATATTTTGATGTTCATCTTTGTTATTCGTGTTCTACTGTTGATATATTCTGTTATAGGGGTTCCATTACGAAATGCTTTTGTTCCTACATATAGAAGACGATATTCAGTTTTTAATCTTTGTTATGCGTGTTCTACTGTTGAAATATTTTGTTATAGGGGTTCCATTGTGAAAGGGCTTTTTTCCGGTTTTGAACATCATCTTATAAATGAATATAGTGTAATTCATTGTACAAAAGGGGTTCCATTACAAAATGTTATTCTTTTTTGCCCAGGTAAAAAAGTGGTCGATGAATGGTCAAGTGATGATTTGGTGACCGACAATTCAGGAGATGATATGGAGGTTTGCGAAACTGGAATAACAAACGTTGATGAAGAGGAAGAAGCTGAATTCGATTATGGAACTGATTGTATTGTTCATCCCATTGACTGTAATTCAAAGTGTTGGATACCTAGGTTTCCAAGTGAAGAAAAGTAAATTCACCCCTACATATTATTACTGAATATCAGACCATCTAAGTACGAATATGTTCCCAATGACCATTACAATATTCAATAACAAAGTTTTCAATAAATAAGCTGTAGTGGTAAAATTCAATAGCTATTGCATCATTCGTAAACATTATTCATCTTAAATAAAAACTAATAAAACTGATAAAGATTTAAATGCTCTTACGGTTAAAGGTCTGGTATATCCAAAACTATTATTAAACAAATTGAAAATGAAATAAGAAAAGTTTATACTATAAGTCTACTTTAAGCACTAAAACATGTCATTAGTGAAGACGCCTTGGAAACCCGATGTCTTGAATTCTGCAATAAACTTAGGTGCACGTTGTTGCAAGGCCTTGTAAACCTTTTTAACATGCAAATGAATACTCCCTATAAGCTTACAAACGATACAAGTTTACAAAAGAATACATGTTTTACAAGATTCATATATTCGAACTCCTACAATGTGAAATCTTTTTTAACATGCAAATGAATATATCATACATGTCTCTCTGATTCCCTTCAAGTACATAAGACCAAACGATACACCACTAACAAAAGCTCCTAAATTCATACAGCCAAACAACACTAACAAAAAGTTCCTAGAATCAAACACTTTTATTGTTAGAACACACACAAAATGCCTATTGTATGATTGAATCCATCAAATTAAATGTACCCAACTAGGTCTAGTGAACAAATGAAGGAATGAATCGACATGGAATTTGACCTTTGATCTGTAAAAAAAAAATAAAAATTCCATGATTAAGGCTTTTTACACGTTCGCCTGCTGCATCTTGATCCATCACCTTTGCTTCTCTCAAAATCGGCGAAATCAGCTTCCACGCTACAAATTCATGGAGTTGATGACATCTTAATTCAGCAACATTTTAGTGCAAAAACTTAACAAAACTCAAAGGTAGCACCATTTACTTACAGTATATGGTTGCTGCAAACCACTCATTGATGATCTTAACCCATGTACTCGCCCAACCCACATCAATACTCCATCTATACATATCAAAGAAACATCAGAGACTGAATACGCTAATGGAATGACAGGGATTTCTCTTACACTCTTGTTGACTTGTTGAGATTCCAGCTGACAAACAGCATTGCAAAATACATCGCACCGAGGGAGAATACAATGTGGAAGAAACCGTAATTATATGGTATATCATCCTCTTCTTTAGCCTCATCTTTACGAAACTGAAATTCAAACAAATTTTGAGCAAAAATCAGGGCAGGAATTTGAAGACTGTTAAAACAAAGCATTATAATAAGAATGCACCTATGGAAGAAATCTTCCACATCTGATTATGATAATTATTATGAAGATTGTGTTATTATACATAGGAGTGCAAGATATTCTAATATACCAAAGAAGAGCCAATTACTCAACAGTGTAGCTGTTTTATATAACAAACAGGAAAAAAACCCAACACATAATTAACTTTGAGATTGATAATTCAGAGTCATACCATGCTGGAGACTGTGAATATGATAGGATATTCAATCATGTATAAGTTGAGATATGATTCTCCCTGCATCTATAAAGCTACTTGTGCCCAACTAAGAGATTTTGATATTCAAAAACGGCATCAATGTGTACTAAATGGAGTTAAGGCATTCACAGTACAACTTTAAACTCTATGTACCTTTTTAGCAAATGCAACATTAGTATATAACTTTATCCAAAGAACATGTTCTCACTATCGAAAGTAGATTTGATAGGTTCTTTTTCTTGTGACTTTGTAATGGACTATTGTCTATATAATTTTAACATTCTTGGTAAACATTTATATTTTCAGAACTTTGGAGACGAAATCACATATGTCATCCTTTCACTCCTTTTCATCTTCCCATATCTTACAATAAATTACAGTATATTTATATCATGTGACTTCATACCAAAGTCTAAAATTGGAATTCAAAAGAATATGATTCAGTACCTCAGGTTCATTGGCCAAAGTTCTTGCAAGTGCAATTGTTTGTGCTTGCCTGATGGAGAGCTCGTTGTGGTTCTTATCATAAAATGAAGGGTCGAGATCCGCAAGGCTTATATATTTGTACACTTGATCATCACTGAGCTTCTTACCTCTCAGTTTCGGTCCATAGCATACATTATCCGCTACACTACCTATATACAAAGTAGTAGCTTTCTTAGTAACCATGGAACTTATATTCATGATCACCTATATAAAATTATTGGTTTCTTAGAGCCTGTTTGATATACCATACCCTACCCATTTGTGTGTTTGCTATAACCAAATGAGCCCTAATTAGCCTCACTTCAGACATTTGATCACAAAAATTCAAATCCTTATCCTATATCTATACGACTATACCTCCATTCATCAACCAAATCTTCTTCCAAACAATCATTTCAAATTGAAGGAAGAATGTCCGAACCTTAAAGAGGGAAGGAAGCTGGAAGAGCATGCCGACTCCACGACGGAGATGGAGGACGTCGATGTGTCTAATATCGAAGCCATCGAGGAAGACGGAGGCTGCAGGTGGCTCCCATAGACGGTTGAGTGCTCGGAGGAATGTGGATTTGCCGCTTCCGCTAGGACCGATGATTCCGACGATCTTAGCCCTAGGTATGTCCACGTTCACCTTATCAAGTATGGTGGCTCCAACAGAGGATTCATTGACCAGGTATCGCACCTAAAACTTCACTTCCCGTCGATCGCCATCATCATCCACCGAGAGCAGGTGCTCTCTTGCATCATATGCAAAAGCAAAATCATCAATGAACCGATGAAGGGATTGAATCGATCGCGAAAATTGTACCTTGGAAGGACTCGGGCAGTGCCATGAATGGCTGAATTCTGAATGGATGTGGGGAATTTGGAGGGATTTATGGGGTTCAAGGAGGAGGATCGGGAGAGAGTTTTCTTCTGCTTGGAAACCTAAACCGAGAAGATGAAGGGGGGAGAGAGAGTGTGATTCTGGAGAGAGATATGAATTTGTATTAATTTTGGAAGGAAAAAATTTCATCCATTTCGGGATGTTAGAGGGGTTTCGATGTATCCAAGTTTATAGTGTCTCTATGTACCATTCAAAATTAATCGTAGCCATTTATTCAGAGAAGATCCGATGACTCTAATTAATCAACTCGTTACACCGTAAAAGGCCTTTGCACCGGAACCTAAATCTATATATATATTTTAAGAAGCTATCATTTTAGATTTTTAATGCATAAAACTCCACCAATCTTTCTGAGACAGGGATCAACACTTGACTCTCCATCATTTCCTATAATTTTAATAAAAAGAGTGAAGAATAGATGGTATAAATAGTTGAAAAAGTAGAGTATAGGTTAGTTTGTACCTTTATAGTTGTGGTTAGGTATGATATCTTGCATTTTTTATCCACCTTGGTTGGTTCAGTATAAAACCTCAGCGTTGATCTTGTGCCGATGCAGGAGGAATTTGTTACTTTTGATAAACATGTTGCAAAAAGAAATATCAAAAAATCAATAATTTTAACAAACAGATGACCATTTCACAAAAAAGTAACTTATTGCTATCAAGAAGTAGTATGTAACTGATTTCAAGTAGTAATTTGAAATACAATTTTCTTCTAGATTAAGTGTTGTACCCAAAAGTAAGAATCCTACCTGATGGGCTTTCAATAACCAAAGGTCAGTTACAATATATACAAATGAAAGTTTCATTACTATAAGATTAAAGCCCCAAACCAAACTATCTCCATCTAAAACATAGGAAAGAAATGAAAGTTTCAATATATACAAATGGCATTATATCTTACCCATGTTCTCTTCTACCCGAAGAACAAAATATCTGCAGACAAAAACAGTTCAAGTAAGAGATAATATCTTTTAAGATTAGCATCATAAGGTAAGTTATACTCTGAATATACATAGCAATATCAGAATCTAAACAGAAAAAAAATATGTTGACTTATGCGACGATAACCACATCTTCATCAAAAGCCCTTATTCGTTCGTATGCAGAGGAAGCTCTGGCTAAACAAATTGATGACTACATGAAAAAGAAGTTTACTTTTACTAAAATTTCTAGAGAACAATTTGACAGTTTAAGCTCAGTGTAATATTAGGAATGCAAAATATCCCTATCTAGATGCAGCTTAGGAATGCGAAAGTTGGAGGGCGCTAAAGTTGCCGACGACA
Organism: Oxyria digyna; assembly: GCA_029168935.1. NCBI lineage: Eukaryota > Viridiplantae > Streptophyta > Magnoliopsida > Caryophyllales > Polygonaceae > Oxyria > Oxyria digyna. The sequence continues at coordinate 12,730,599 of JAPVLV010000005.1, forward strand.
AATGTGAATGGAATATTTCGATCAAATAGCTTCTCCAAAACATGAATAACAAACCTCTGTTTTTTAGACCCTGCAAACGAATAAATGAATGGGAAAATGAACTATATTGTGAATTTGTTACAATACCAAACAATCATTGAATCGAATAAGCTGAATTAATAAGCAGTTTAAAACATAAACATGCCCCAAATTCCGTAGCCTAATCCCCAAATCGAACTCCAATACCCAACACAAATGTGCAGTAGAACTTGTATCCCAAATCCCAACCCTAATAATACACAGAAGGATGTTGGGAAATCGATTGCCCTTCAGATCCGAAATCAAATGTTAGGGTTTTAAAATTTTTGGAAAAACTCACCAAAAGTTTAGTTGAAGGAATGAAGTTGACAAAAGCAGATCGACGTCGATCCTTGGCAGAGGTGGTCAGAGAGCGGCGTCTCGGGGAAGCCAAGAACTCCAATTGGACGCATGTGAACGAAGCTACGCCCTAGGCGGAGGAAATGCAGTGGTTCAGACGGATGAAGACTAGACCTTCTTGTAGGGGCGGCGACACCCAGTCACGGGAGGAGAAGCTCTAATCAAGGTCAAGGCTTGTCTTCAGTCACATATGCAGTCAAAGAGGTAGCTAGCGAGGACGATGAGTGCTAGACTGCGACTCAACCAATGAGGCAACATCAAGTCGCATATGAAGTCAAAGACCGTAGCGAGCCCAACATTCACGACCGTCGCGGCCAGGACGAAACGACACTGAAATCTTATACTCATGTCAAGCTTTGTCAATGCGAGCGTGCAAATTATGAAACTGTAACAAAGTGCACTCAACTAATATATATCGATACTCATACCCCCATTGAGTAGAAACAAAACAAAACTGCAATTTAGGAGAGAAGGTCATAGACTTGATAAACACAATATAATCAAATTCACTTACACCATAGCCGTATTACTAACCAAAGCCTATGAAAGCTTCGGTAAAACAGAGAAACTAAATAAAGAATACTAATTGTAACACACAAACAAACAAATTAACATGTATTAGCACCACCACCTACACTAACCATCCTATTAGGCCTTGTTCTTTGTCTCAACCACCAACACACAAACAAGTTAACCGACAATGATAGACATGCTAGGAAACCAAGAGCAATCATGCTCACTACTTTCAAGTTTGAATTTTCCACTTCCCTCATCCAAAGAAATTTCATTTGAATCATGAACAAAAAATGAAATATTTAATCAATAACCATGGAAAAAGAAAAACAATCTACCATTACGATTTGAGATTTCCATGTCCTGAGCATACCCTCCATGGCCCTGGACGAAACCAGTGAAAGTAAAGAAAACCAACCAATAGTTTATTTGTACTCTGTGTTCATTCTCCTACACAAACCAAAATATTGACATTAAGCAATAGAGAAAAGAGGACTTAGACTTAAATATGCATACAAGGTCACATATTGACCACCCGACCACATAGAGACAACAAAGGTTATTCTTCCAAAGAGTCAAGAAAAATGAAGAAAAGGGATTAGAATCCCAACATCTGCAGCAATATCTCAATCTGGGAGTTGAATGTAGTGAAAGAACTTTATGAAATGCTCAGAATACAAGACATAGCTGCAAAGGATAGAGAATAAATATATGAGAAATCACATACTCATACATACAGGTCAACATACAGCGATTCTCTGAAATAGGAATACAATATATCCAATATTGAGACTTGGGCCAGCTGCATGACAACTTTGAAAGTTAATTTCCTTCTCAGGTTCTTTATCAGAAAAAAAAAACTCAAGGCTCCACCAGGAAGATACTCCACTACAACACATAATTTATTCATTGGCATGAGAATTTGGCCATATTCCATTTGTACTTGAAACCTTGATGACCAATCTTTTCCCCTATAAACTGCAGCATGTAAAAAACATAAAGATCATAAATTGTAAAAAAATGTATATGTCTAACAACGACAACAAACTAATATAGAAAAATAAGATATCACCTAATGAGTTTCAAGTAGCCAGTGTTGTGTCCAAGTCAAAACAGAATTGGTAAGATAACAATAGTTACTTGCTATCTTAGTGAAAAGTTTTGTTAACACTTATCCCCTCTACAACTTGGATTTTAGATGGCATTAACAATATATCAACCAATATATCAGGCAACACAGAGTACCAAAATGATAACACCTATTTCGGTTTTCTTAGATTCCACTCAGAGCCACCTCTTAACAATGTTCCAAATGGTGCTAAATAGTTTTTGAATTACCGGCAGAAGATACTTGGAGGGATGAAATAGAAGCCATAGCTTGGCTTGGAAATAAGAGCAAAAAGGAGAGCAAAAACCAAAACAGAACGTGTGGAGTATACTGAAAAATTCAAGATTGCTACTGACTTTATAGAGCCAAAATTTGATTGGAATAGACCAATTAGGAAATGAATCAATCAATACCTAACAATTAGGAAATGGTTTCAATGCAATTCTTAAGAGAAAATATTGCAATTACTAACCGCCCTTGACCAATTAGGAAATGGCTTCAATGCAAATATTAAGAGCAAATATTGCATGACCTACCCCAAATCTGCAGGCAACAAGAAAGGTTTGGGACCAACTGATTACTTGCCTACTTTCTTACTTATTAAGCTATGCCTTTTTTAAAGAAAGAGATCATCTCTGCACCCAAACGACAAAACCATACATGAACACATCATCTCTGCACTCAAACCATACATGAACACATCATCTCTGCACTCAAACTATACATGAACACATCATCTCTGCACTCAAACCATACATGAACACATCACAACATCATCTACAAAACAACAAATGACACTCTTCTTATTATTTAATTTTTCAAATCACAAAATCAAGCAAAAGAAGAAGAAGAAGAAGAAAAAAGCAATGTCCTTTTTGTCATCAATTTGCTTCTTGAGTCAATGAATCTTGCAATGGGTGTCTAATCAATATGTTAAACAAAATGTTAACTATATGTATCTCCTAGCAGCAACCAAATTGCAACAAAAGATTTAAGCTCACCTATTACATTGTAATCCACATATATTAGAATGTTACTCAACTATATGTATCTCCCAGCAGCGACCAAACCGCAACACCAGCATTACAAACTGGAGAGAAGAATTCGACGTTATGTACAGACCATCGAGAGATACACGGGGAAAGATTAGAGAAAAGGGAGAGAAAACAGTATATATAATGCAGAGAAATTCGGCCGACCTATGGAAATTAAAGGAGGCAGAAATAAGAAATCAATGCCAGAGTTATGGAGGAATTGAAGGGCTAATCAATGGGAGGGCATGACTATAACCCTCATTGCATGAAATTTCCTCCCAGGAGTAAAAAAATGGAATAGACGAAATAGGAAATACAGAAATCAATGTCAACATAAATGAGGAATTTGAATGGCTCATCAATGGTATGGTTTAAATGGAAAATTTATGAGAACAAAAATTAATTGCAAACCGTGTCTTGCACGGTTGCACCTGCAAATTGCAATAAACTTTCATTTTCTGTAGGATTCCTATGAAATGCAACAAATAACGAAACATGAGGATTCTCTAGGGGAAATACTGCATACCTTCCACTTGGACCTAGAAGACACGTCATTAGTGGGCTTCCTTTGCTCAATCTCACTTGATCTGAGGAAGAGTATTTAGCTTCGCCTTATTAGGCTCTTAGCAAATTTACCTGACTAATAAGCTGAAAGACTTTTGGAGTTGAAGGTACATCTTCCTTTGCTAATCCACCTCTTGGTGTTATAAACGTCGGACCAACTGAGAAAGTGAGGGCCAATAAAAGGTAACCGTGTAGGTCCTCCACTCATTATATGCTTCCTAACAATGGATATAATCTGAGCACTGCTTTCAAGAAAATTAACTTATGGATTACGTAATTGAAGAGTGGAGAAGAGGAGAAAGGTGTACAATTGCGTTTATGACTTTTATGAGCATAAGAATGTCATTGACACTTTCGAACATGCCAGACCTATTTGCGGGACTTTTTTCATTCTCTGGACCATATCCCAGGAAGTAAGCAAGCCTCATATACTGGAATGAACAAATTGTTTAGCTCAGAAAACAAATTCTGAGGTCTGGACTGAACTCATCAGAAAATTTCCTCAAAACAAATTCTACACCCAGGACATCGGGGACTGGATTTATTCAAACCTGAACAGATCTGGAAAATGACCGATGGTGTTTGCGATGGGCCTTCTCCCGCAAGCAATTCCGTCTCCTCGAATCCGACGAAATCGACCTCCTCGATAAATGGATTGAGTCCGGAAAACCTGACCGTGGCTCCAAATTCCCTCGTTGCCTCCCAACTCTCCAGTTAGGCAACTTGGCGATGGCTTCTTCTCCACCTACGCTGGCTGCGACTTGTTCACCAAGTTGAGACGGCTGGGAAGAAACCAGAGAGCGAGCGAGATGAGGAAAATGACCCGGCTCATTAAGCATACTAACGAACTGCTCATATACCCATTAATTTCCAGACCATTAAATTCGGTATCATTTTCATTTACTTTTGTCTAATACCGATCAGGTTTTATATATATAGATATGGGTTTGAATTCCATAATAAACTCTCTTATAGAGATAAATAAGAATAAATCTTAGCCATTGGATAAGATTAAACTAGTTACTCTCACTACTAGTGGGGTAGATGTAGTGCTCCAGCGACCTCCCAGAGGCTGCTCGGCGGCTGTCCGACGGAGGTCTGACAGTGGTATAAAAATAAATGAAAGTTTAAGTCTAAAACTAAATGAAAATTTAAGTCTAATTCAAGTTGGTGAACATCTATCTTATATATTAAAGTTAACACGGATTTGCATATATACCCCATTAAAATAAATGATTTGTACGAATATGTAAATTATTTTAGAGTTGCAAAAATAAACCAAATATGGTGTATTTGCAAATGAATAAGTATAGAAGAAAAAACATTGAGCTTATTAATAAAAATGTCTGTCTTATTAAGCATGTCCAAATGAACATTTATGAACATTTTGATGAACATTTATGAACAACTTGATGAACATTTAAGTCAATTGTAATGAACTTTTCAGTAATAACATTTTATTACATCTTTGTGAACATTTAAGGAAGACTTGATGAACATTTAGGTATGTTTTGATGAAAATCAAGTGTTTTTTTTACTCAAAATCATATTAAAGTGGTGTTTCACATAAGTAGTGGTCTGTCGGTGGCTTGATGGTGGACAAGTGATGGTTTAGTGGGCATCCGGTGGTGGTCCGTGGTGGTTCTCCGTTTGTCCAAATGACATGAACATTTAAGTGTAATAAAACTAAATGGTCATTTAGGTATAATTTGATAAACATTCAGTTGAGTGTGTAAATGAACGTTTATGAACATTTTGATGTACATTTATGAGCAACTTGATGAACATTTAAGCCAATTATAATGAATTTTTCAGTAATGAACATTTTATTACATCCTTGTGAATATTTAAGGATGACTTGATGCAAATTTAAGTGTGACATGATGAACATTTAGGTACATTTTGATGAAAATCAAGTGTTTTTTACTCGAAATCATATTAAAGTGGTATTCCTATAAGTGGTGGTCCGATGGTTCGTTGGTGACATGATGGTGGGCTAGTGGTGGTTTGGTGGAGGTCCGGTGGTGGTCTGATGGTGGTCCGTTGTTTGTCCAAAGACATGTATATTTAAGTGTAATAAACCTTGATGAACATTCAATTGAGTAAAATCCAGATGAACATTTATGAGGATCATGATGAACATATTGACGAACATTTAAACCAATTTCAACGAACTTTTGAGTAATGAACAATTTTGTAATCTTTGTGAACAATTTTGTTCCGGCGAGGCCCGGAGGTGGTCCGGCGGGGGTCCGGTGGTGGTTAAAAGTGGTGCCACATGTCATCATCTTGGCTCTTGGATCTTCCTTGATCAAATGACGCACAATCATTCAGAGAAGTCTACATAAAAACACTCTCAACAAATAAATAAACCTTAACATTTAATTATTATTTGATGAACATTCAGTTGAGTAAAATCCAGATGAACATTTATGAGGATCATGATGAACATATTGATGAACATTTAAACCAATTTCAACGAACTTTTGAGTAATGAACAATTTTGTAATCTTTGTGAACAATTTTGTTCCGGCGAGGCCCGGAGGTGGTCTGGCGGGGGTCCGGTGGTGGTTACAAGTGGTGCCACATGTCATCATCTTGACTCTTGGATCTTCCTTGATCAAATGGTGCACAATCATTCAGAGAAGTCTACATAAAAACGCTCTCAACAAATAAACAAACCATCTGTCTTTGATAGTAATCACCGCTTGTTCAGGGACAATCATCGATTCTTGTATCGATGATTAGCCCCAAATCCATAATTTTATGTGTTTTTATAGTAATCATTACTTATTATTTAGTTATTGTTAGTCTCTCTTTGTGTAAGAGGTTTCAGTCCCTCCTTCTGGTTGGTGGTTTTCAGCCCCGTACTCTGGCGGATAGTCGTTTTGACTCCTACAACAGATTTACAATGAATGTCAATTTCTCGTATTCAATGTGGGGAATCAGATTATCATTTTCCTTCTCAAAACTATGGTGAATTAATAGTGTTAAGACAACGAAAGTTCCAAACGAAGACATGCAGAAACGTTAGATGTCATTTATAAGATTCTTTGTTTTATTGGAAAAGATTGTTATTTGATTGGATTAGATTTAGGTGGCGTTTGTTTATAATGTCGGAAACGGAAACGGAAAGGAAACGAACCTAGTCCATTCTTAGATTTAGGTGGCGTTTGTTCATTGATCAAAATTGCAATTTTATTTCCTTTCCCCCTTCTCCTAGTAGTAATGTAGGGGTATTTGTGAACCTCACTTTGATGTGGGTTTCAAAATCCCCTCGCCAACTCACCTCCTCCTCCTTGCCAACTCACCCCCACTCCTCTCCCCTCTCTTTTCTCCTCTCTTGGCATATAAATTTTAGAATCCAAAATCAAGTTGTCAATGTATCATCACTTAATAATTGTCTAGATTCATTTACGTTTCCTTTCCGTTTCCGAACACTACAAGAAAACGGTCCCTTAGTTTCTTTGTATTATGTTATCCATTGTAAACGCCTGGTGGCATACTCTAAATAAATTCTATTGTTTGCCCCAAAAAAAATGGTCCACAATCATACTCATTTATTATTTTAAGAAATATTATTATGAGATACTTTTCCATATAATATTAGCTTGTATAATATCAGCATGAATCAGAGATCAAAATTACATTTCTAGAGAAATACTAATAGGACGAGAAACCAAATAAAGAGCAATCAAGGAGACAATCAATCAAGAATTTATAACATTTATATCACACAACATGTAGAATATTTGCATATAAAACAAATTTTATACAGTGTGAAATAATTCACATAATGTTTTTGATTTTTTACAAGTAAATAATACTTGCAAAATAATATAGTGTGGGCACCCAAATGCTAGTAATTACATCAGCTTAGCTCTCTTGTAGAAAATACAAAAATGATTAAAGTATATTTGTAGTAGTGTGCTGGAAAACTAAAAATTATGGCGCTAAAAAAAATCATATTTATAGTGACATTATTCATGATTTGAGTTAAATAATGACATTAATAAGCTTAACCCGTCAAAAATAGAAGGGGAAATGGGGTCTACAAACAATCTTCTATACAGGTGCTTTTACTACAACATCAGTAAAAAAAATTAATATAACTAACAAAAACTATAGAAAGGATGAGACTATTCCTGGGTATGGAATTTAAAATTTCCACCAAGATATCAAAACTTTATGTGGAAAGCAATATTGGATAATTTATCTATTACTGAAAGAATTAATAAATATTATAATAGAGTTCATTCTCAGTGCTCAATTTGTCATTACCCTTCAGAATCAAGAGAACATTTATTCTTTGAATGTCATCACACAATCCTTCAACTACACAAATTTGAAAAATTATTAAACTTTAAATTTCATATTCAACCAAACCTACCATTTCAATATAATCTTCTACACATAATCAATAGTCTTAAACAAGACCCAAATAAAATTGAAGCAATAATCTTCCTCTGCTATTTTTTATGGATAAATAGATAATTCTATTGTTTTCAAAAACCTACAGACAAACGAAAAAAACCAGCTTTTTGGAAAAACTCTTACAATAACATCAAAGGTCCGAAATAAAATAATAGAAAACATAGAGATAAAATGAAGAATAAGGAATGGATCAATCCACCTGATAATTGGGTTAAGATAAATTTTGATGGTTCTTTTCACTCTATCGGGAACTCATGGTAATGTAATTGACCTATATAATAAAAAAGTTTTCTCAAAATCAACGCTATTCTCAGAAGCTCTAGCTGCATTATTTGCGGTAAAGCTGGCTTTGAAATTAAAATGTAAAAACTTAATATTAGAAGGTGATAATCTTACTATTATTAATTCCATAAAGAACATTTAGAAAATACCTTGGGAAATTCGAACAATAATTTTAGATATTCAAACCATTTTAAAATCCTTTACGGTGTTCAAATTTTTCATTGCTTCAGGGAACCAAATCAAGCTGTTGATTTCTTATCCAGATCAAAAATCAGTACTCACTTTCTGAAAATTGTACTATCCTGCAATCAGGACAGTTTATTATTTGATGATTATATCAAAACTATGAGACCTATCTTTTTATAGTCGAGTATGTTCTCCACATTCTCAGACTTATTTAGGATCATCCGACAGGATGGTCAGGAGTTGTCACCTGTTTCCAGGTGAGACTCCATTTATGACCTTTATAAAAAAAACAATCTTCTCTACATATACGAAAAGATAGTTGTGTTTTGTCACGAGTTGTCTTCACGCTCAAGAGGAAAGTTCCGGTGAAAATAACTCTTAACGTAGGAAAAACGAATAGATCGGGTTCACAGATTACACGTCAATATTCATATTCTGGATGGTAATGTTCATAATCTGAGCCATAAAAACTTTTGAAGATTTTTAGTGAGGACGCGGTGGTATACTTGTAATTACTGCAATCTTTGAATTTTTTTTTGTTTTTTTCCTGCAAATGACCTCAGAATTTTTTATCGCTAGATTATGAACATATTCGCTCAAACTATGAACATTAACTTGTTATCTGTGAACGCGAAAACTTCGTTGTTCCTACTTTAAGCGTTGTTCTCACCAGAACTTTTCCCCACGTTCAATTGGCATATGTGTCGACCTCTGGGCTATACCAACTCATCTTTATGTCACATCATCATGACTTGAAAATATGTAATAAAAAAACAAAACAAAATGTCATATATTTATGAAATTTGAAAAAAAAAGATCTTAATTTATTTATTTGATTATCTTTTTCTAAAAAATTTATCTACTTTGTACTCACTATCCAAATATAGTTTAATACACTTGAGATTTCTCTTCTATACATATTAATTTGATTAAGTGATTATCTTTTACGTAAATATTATCTATTTTGTAGATATTGTCCAAATAAAATTTAATACACTTGATAATATCATATCTATATGTATTCTTTATATATATTCCAATATGGATAATAATTTCAATTTTATCTTGTCTGAAAAAATAGATTAAATAAGGAAAAAATATAATATATGTTACTTCGTGCATGGCACAAAACAAATGTTAGTTAGTGCTATAAAAAATAAGGGAGAAAAGGTGGTTGGCCAGATTCGAACACCAGACTTCTAACCTCTTTACAATGCAATAATATAAGTGATTTTGAAATTTTTATGGGTCCCAAACATTTCAGAAGGCCTTGCGCCAACAGCCTCTTCGCACACCCCTGGGTCGGCCTTGCTCTATAATCTTATTAGATGTTAACTACAATCAGCAAGAGGTCTTCTCCTTTCTTACTAGGTTATTAAGTAGTTGTGCATGGCGAGATATATTTACAAAGCTTTAGAACAAGAAAAATGTATGCGACATCAAAAGTCGAATGAGAAATGTTTGCATGCATGGGATGGCTTCCATATGACCAATGTGATCCGTTACAAACGTACAAGGATCGAGGTGTTAACAGTGTCCGGGTTGAAGGGTTAATTCTCTGATAAATCATTGTTACAACTTGTTGTGGATTACATCCTCAATCTTTATTCCTTGAATCGGCATGGCGCGCCCTGGATTGAGATCATTCATGGATCCTTTCCCCCACCTTCCACAAGAAGATTGGGATGAACTCGAATATCGTCCCTCTTTTTCCAGAAATGTTGGAATAGGTCTTTGCTTCGGTTTATATTGAAGATTTTATTGCATCTTCTATGCTCTGATGAGAAATTACAAGTACCCAGTTGTGTTGATTCCGAAGGTCGCCAAGCTTGAGTTGATTAGTCAATTTAGACAGATAAGCCTCTGCAACGTCTTTTATATACCTCATTATAAAGATCCTTTTCAATCGCATGAGGCCCCTTCCATGATCATTCTTATGCAAGGGAGTTTCCTTTCAGGTCGTTTCATTGCGGATATTGTCATCGACCAAGAAACCATCTATTCGATGAGGAACAAAAAAGGCGAAAAGGGTGGATGGTTTTATTGGTTGATTTGGACAAGTTGTACGGCCAACTAAGGCAAAATTTTGTCGAGAATACTCTTGAAGATGAGGTTTCCCTCTATTTGGACTGTGTGGATAAATGAGTGCATTAGAATTTAGAACCTCCTCTATGAATCTTGTTTGGAATGCGGATGTGACTCAAACTTTTACACCCTCCACGGTGTTGGAACTCGGATTTGTTGGAACCTCATTCTAACGGAAGGGAAACCGGCAACACTCCGGATTCCCGAGTCTTTGTCTTTTCTTCTTTCCACAAGCTCTCATGGCTCTCTCGTTTCTAAAGGAAATATCCCCAGATTCATGCAAGAGCCAAACCCGGAGATGGGGCTCTCCGGGAAGGCACTCCGACGCCCAAGTCAGTCATTGTATAAACAATGTAATTGTCAAACGATATTTTAAGGGGATGAGAATAATTAATTTATACCGGAAGGAGATTTAAAAAGATTATTGTGCATTATTAAGAGTAGGTGAATATCATTCTTAACCCTTTAGTTAACCAAATTATAACTCTCGCGAGCCTCCTGTAATGCAAGCCTCAGACAAATTTTATACTTAAAAGCCAAATAATTGATTAACCAATAACTTGATGGTTATCCCATTAATTGTTCACCAATGCTCTCAACATATATGTTAACTATATATCAAGTAATTAATTAGTGCCATATACGTTAGCCTTTGATTCATGGTACAAGTATGACAAAAGGCATCTATTAACTAATAAGTAATAACTATTCACGCGAGCATCATATCGACTCTTGCCATGCAAACGACAGGCACGCGAGTTTCATACGAAATAATATTCCATAACACTTACAGATCGGATAGGGTTCGCGAACCGAACTATACCTCGATCGGAAGTCGGCGACGATCATTAGATATGGACGAAGGTCGCGAGCATTGGAGGAAGATCAAGATGGGTTCATGAGCGGGGACGTAGTGCAGTCGGAAGGAGACCGATATTGACCGCAAGGCTAAAGCAAAGGTCGCGAGCTTGATCAGGACTCACGAGGTGGGACGTGAGCAACCTAAAGCTCGCGAGAAGGATCGTCCAAAACTTCATTCGCTTTACTACAGTGCTGCATTCTTCAAAACAGTTTCTCGCGAGCAAGGCTATGTCTCGAGCCGTGATTCTGTATCGATCGCTTGGTGTGGGTGGACGTCGTGAGTGGTCGTCGGTTTAAGAAATACCCCGATCCAGCCGGGAGAAGGCGGAGCTCACCCGAGAGAGAGAGAGAGAGGAAGGCGGGGCTCGGAGGTGGAGCTCGTTTGAACGAACAACCGAGCATGTTGAATCTGAGAATTCAATCATGGAAACTCCACCGAGATCCCTTCGAAGAGGGAGATCAGTCGCTCGTCTCCGGCAAACGACCATGAGGATCGAGATGATATCGATCCTGACGTGCTCATCTAGTCGGGGATCGAGGTTGATCGTACAATCCCGGGCTCCCCTCATATGTCTTAGACGAGATCACCATTGTTGGGCGAGCTCCTTTCCCGCCATAGACGGGTTCTTGAGAATGAGGAGGCCTAGATCTTATTTTCGATCTCTCTCTGTCTCTCTTTCCATCTGCCTTCTTCCCCAGGTCTTGCCCTCTTTTCGTTTCGAGCACAACACACGCATATTTATACTAACTCTTGCAATCCTATGGTGTATTTGGGCTTGTTTCTTGATGGGCTTTGTGCCTGTTTTATCCCGGGTCCAACACAGCTCCCCAAGCTCTTCGTTGAATAAACGAAGGCTTGGTTTATTGGACCTTTACTAAATCTTACGTTCGTTTAGGAATTTCGCGAGTGTGTTATTCGTCATTCACGTGACATTTTCGCGTACTAGATTGGGTAAAGACAAAAGACAAACTCTAATAGGATGGTATGATACGGTGATTTTGAGAGTGAATCGCGTCCAACCTCCCCTTGATTCTTCTCTTTCACACCTTATAGCCTTTTTAGTCTAAGACGAGACTCGAGGAGAGAAACTCTCAAGGCTCGCTAGTTGTTAACCTTGCGAGATCTCTCGTTAATGAACAAAGCTAAGGGAAGCTCCCTGCCTAATGTGAATGAACAAAGGCTAAGAGAAGCTCCCAAGCTTAAGGGAAGAGACACCCAAGACTCGCTAGGGTTTTAACCTCGCGAACGAACGTGCGAATGAACATGTCTTTGCTCATGTGATATATGCATAATGTGGAGCATATCCATACTCACGTAGAGTATAGGGATATTATGGAGCATGTTAATGCTCCCGTGGCATATATGCAGTGCCGAGTATGTTATTGCTCGCGTGAAGTATGCATTATTATGAAGTATGTGGCTGCCCACGTATGTTTATGTAACATGCAACATGTTGATGCTTACGTAGTATATATATGGGCATTATGGAGCATATTGTTGCTCCCGTGGAGTATAGTTGCAATATGGAGCATGTTGAGCTCGCGTGGCATTGTAGACATGCTGACACTCATGTATATAGTTGTTAACACACGAGCATATCCATACTCTACGGATATCTCGTTACTCGCGAGGCACGTAATGGAACAAAGGATTAGGTATAGTTTTAATGCATCGTGAGCATATTATTCCATATGTATGTATAATAAACGAATGTTGGGGTCAATTGAGCTCCTTCGGAAATATCATGTCTCTCTTGGTATCATTTATACTCATTAAGCGTTTTGCCCGAGTGACTAAGGGAAACTCTTTTGTCTAAGGGAAGAGACACCGTAGGCTTGCTAGGGTGTTAGCCTCGTGAGCGATCTCGCGAAGGAATAAAGCTAAGGGAAGCTCCGGCCTAATGTGAGTGAACAAAGGGTAAGGGAAGCTCCCGAGCTTGAGGGAAGAGGCACCTTAGGCTCGCTAAGGTGTTAGCCTCGTGAGCGCTCTCGCGACGGAATAAAGCTAAGGGAAGCTCCGACCTAATGTGAGTGAACAAAGGCTAAGGGAAGCTCCCGAGCTTGATGGAAGAGGCACCTTAGGCTCGCTAAGGTGTTAGCCTCGTGAGTAATCTCGCGACGGAATAAAGCTAAGGGAAGCTCCCGAGCTTAATGTAAGGTTTTACGCTCACGATCGCTCGAGCGAGTGAAAAACACTAAGGGAAGCTCCCGGCCTTAATGTGAATGAACAAAGGCTAAGGGAAGCTCCCGAGCTTAATGTAAGGTTTTACGCTCGTGATCACTCGAGCGAGTGAAAAACGCTAAGGGAAGCTCCCGGCCTTAATGTGAATGAACAAAGGCTAATGGAAGCTCCCGAGCTTAATGTAAGGTTTTACGCTCGAGCGAGTGAAAAACGCTAAGGGAAGCTCCCGGCCTTAATGTGAATGAACAAAGGCTAAGGGAAGCTCCCGAGCTTAGTGTGAGGTTTTACGCTCGCAATCGCTCGAGCGAGTGAAAAACGCTAAGGGAAGCTCCCGGCCTTAATGTGAATGAACAAAGGCTAAGGGAAGCTCCCGAGCTTAATGTAAGGTTTTACGCTCGCGATCGCTCGAGCGTATGGATAAAAGGACTTCGCGACCTGAGCGAGAATACTTGCCTCTCGAGCTCCAGCGTCACGGCTTCGCGGCCTAGGTGAGTGTAAACTCACTCTAGTGACACGGCTTCATGGTTCGGGTGAGGATATTTGTCACTCAACCTCGATCCCACGGCTTCGCGACCTGAGCGAGAATACTTGCCTCTCGAGTTCCAGCGTCACGGCTTCGCGCCTAGGTGAGTGTAGACTCAACCTAGTGACACGGCTTCGCAACCCAGGAGGGCTTATAGCCCAGCCTGGTGACACGGCTTCGCGACCTGAGCGAGAATACTTGCCTCTCGAGCTCCAGCGTCCTGGCTTCACGCCTAGGACACAAGTAAGTAGAGGTCGAACCCAAAGGAATCAAAACACCAAATCAATAAAGTCAAGTGAAATATCAACTAGTAACAAGTAACCAAAGGGGGGGGGGGTTGATTGCAAGAACACACAAGTAACCAGTAACAAGCAGAGGAAGTTTGGATGAGAATATTATGCAAAGGGGTTTCACCTAGCAAGTATTCACACAACAGTCAATCAAGTTGATCATAGATTTATATCAAGTTCTATTCAATCCTAGGGAATTTTCCTATTTCAATCTTTAATATATCAGCAGGCCAACCGGTCCTGATAATACTTACTATTCAGCAACCAAGGAAACCTCTCAAGATTAGATGAAATAGCAGCAAATGGCACAAGAATCATAAGGATGCATGCAATAACTTACAACCGTCAAGTATTAACATGCAATCAATTCTCTTTCATAAAAGCAATCAACTACCAGATCATGCAGATATGAATGCTACACTGACAAGGAATTCCACCGTATATTCCTAGTCTAGCAATAGAAAACTATCAATCAAACTAGGTGATCAAGCTAGCAAAACTAATAGAAATCAATAGATGAAGAACAAGAGAATTAATACAAACCCATAGGAAAAGAACAAGAGTTTAGAAATCTCACAACTTAATAACTGAAGGTTTCAACCGCTAAGTAAAACAATGGAGATTAGTTCCTGCTCATGGTTGCAGAACTAAATTGTCTGATGGAAAAGATGATTGAAAAGATGATAGAGGCTAGGGTTCTTAAATAGAGACTAACCCTAAAAATATATGGTAAAAGATATATCCTAAACGAAATAATAAGATAAAAGGAAAAGAAATAAAACAAAACAAAAGAAGCTAGGAAAGAAACGTAACAAAAGGCGGCGCTCGGCTTTAAGCTTTGAGCTGCTTGCTTCTCTGAATTAATTTCACGTGCTTGCTTCCAATATTTGACCCAGCAGCCTGCTTGCAAAGCCCACTAACGAGCGGTCCATCTGCCTTCAGCGGAAATCATCCGCGATCGCGGATATTAATCCGCGGTCGCGGATTTCATAAATCCTCGACTTTGGTCTCTGTTGCTCCACCGCGATCGCCGCTGATCCATGGCGATCGCCATCGGTGATTTCTTTAAGTCTTCAATCTTCTTCGGTTTTGATCTCCATTTCTCCACTTCTTAATAAATATCTCAGAACATAACAATGACTCGAAACACATATGATAATACTCCTAAACTAATGTAATAACCCCTAGTTACGCCATACAAAGTGTAGCGTATCAAATACCCCCATACTTAGACTTTTACTCGTCCCGAGTAACTTACAGAAAAGCTACCCATACAATAAAATACTCAAAGCCTCAGGAAGTACAAGAATATCTCCTAGTGATTACATAACCAATAAGCTCCTCCAAAACACACAAAACACAACAACAAAAATCAAGAACAATGTGATAAAATAAGCACATACCCAGAACTACACCTTATTCCTCCAAGTGGCCTACTCGAATCCTCCTATATGCCTCCTTCTTATGTCTCCATACGCCAAGATGATAATGGTCCTAAAACACTCAATTTGTTTTTTAATAACACTCAATCTTACTTGGGCGCCCTTTCGGGTTTTCATCTCAACCATTCAATAATTGTTCCAGGCTCACAAAACTCACATCACTCAAGACTTATTTTTGCCCCAGCCTAATGCCGGTCAAGCCACCTTCTTATTGCATAAAACTTGCTATCCAAGGATTTTGTATGCCTTTTTTCAATTTTTGTGGCTTTTTCATACAATATATATTCAATAAGCTCATGCAGATACAACCAACACCCAAATAATTACATGTGAATACATTCTCCTCCCCCATACTTAAACTTTGCATTGTCCTCAATGAAATGGAAAACATAAAAACGAACCCAGGGAAGGAGACAGAAGACTCACATACAAGGTCGGATGACCTTCCTCCAATAAAACTCAAAGTGTGGTAGAATGAGAAACTAGATGAGAACTAAATGAAATCCAATAATGCATAGCTCATCTAAAGCAAAAGAAAGAATACCTCCAATGTAGAAAGTGACCCAAATAAATCAACTCTTTGTAAAGAACATGGTCACCAACAAGCTAAGCTCCAACGAATGTAGATCTAGAATGATAGTACCAATGAAACCAAACTTGATGTAATACAACTCCTTACTTTCTTTTCTCTCATATATATTTTTTTTTCTGCACTCTATTTTTTTTAATCCGATATATTATTTTTTTCTCGGAATGATTTTCGGTTTTTTTTTTTTTAAGACGGGAGAGAAGCCTTACATCGAGATTGGCTACTGACTGTAGCGGACCCTAAGCTTCGGTGATTTCCTCCTGTCCATAGAAAAACTAAAAAGAAAATTAAACCGAACAAAAACAAATAAAAACAAACTCAAACCTCGGGTTGCCTTCCGAGTAGCGCCTTATTTTATGTCGTGGCTCGACATGAAACTCAAGAGATTTAACTAACGCCATTTGGCTTTGTAAAAACAGTCTCTTGTCTGAATTCCCTCTTGAACCACTCATGGAACGCCTTGAATCTCGTCCCTCTTACCTTGACCACCTTGTCTTTAGCAATGAAGGTGGTTTCATTCACTTTCTCCTCCTTGACCTTATCAGGCGGTTCTTTAAGCTCAATGTCAAGTGCCTGCACACTAGACATCAATGGTATCTCGCCTAGCGAGGTCAGTAATGAAGGGCGATTGCCCAAAGGATGTGGAGAGAGCTTACCTTTAGGCTCTGGCTTAGCCTGACACTTCTGCATGTTAGTAGACAAAATAGCATCTACTTTTGGGGGCTCTAAGATATTCTCTAAAACTGGTTGTAATTCATCCTTACAAGTAGGCTTAATCACATCAATAGCACATAGAGAATTCTTATCAATGGGATCCATATCATATATATTATATTCTACCTTATCCCCATCAAACTCCATAGAGAGAGTCCCACTATTAACATCAATTTTCGTTTGTGCAGTTTTCATGAAAGGTCTACCTAACAGTATAGGTGTGACATTATTAGCATGCTCCATATCTAACACAAAGAAATCAGGAGGAAAAATTAGATCACCAACCATAACAAGAACATCTTCAACAACCCCTTTCGGGTACACAGTAGACCTATCAGCAAGTTGAATAACAGTTCCTGTTTTATGCAAAGGTCCTAAGCCTAGTGATTCATACAAAGAGTAAGGTAAAACATTGATTGATGCACCTAAATCTAGCATGACTTTGTCAAATTTAGTTTCACCAATCACACATGGAATGCTAAATATGCCTGGATCACCACATTTCTTAGACATGCGTTTTTGAAACACAGCAGAAACTTATTCACTTATTTCAACTTTCTTCTTTCCTTTCAGTTTTTGGTTTCTTTTAATAGTACAAACTTCTTTCAAAAACTTAGCAAATCTAGGAATACTCTTAACAAGTTTGAGCAAAGGAATGTTTACCTCACACCTACTAAAGGTTTCGAAGATTTCTTTGTCGTCGTCCAGCCTTCGAGTATCCTTCAATGCCTCAGGAAAGGGACCAACAGGCTTCTGAGAGAATAGAGGTGGAAAATTCGGGCAAATATAATCGTCAATGTACTCAGGGGACTCTTGGCGATCGCCATCAACTCTCGGCGATCGCGGTCGCGAAAAAATTTTCATCTCAGCTTTTGGAATGGAATGGCGATCGCGGTCGGGATGCAGATCCTGTTTTGCTCTCTGTAATCTCATGGCGATCGCCAGTCAGATCTGGCGATCACGGTTTTGGCACAGAACGGTCATTTAACGTTTTTCCGCTCCTCAAGAACACTGCACTGACGTTCTCTCTCGGGTTTCTTACCGGTTCCCTGGCCTCTAATTTACTCACAGCTTGAGGAATTTGTCCCAACTGATTTTCAAGATTTTGGATGCTTGATTCCGTTCTAGCATTTTGTTGCATCACAGTTTGAGCTAAGGACTTGATCATATCTTCAACAGTCATAGAATTCTGAGGTCTAGGTTGCTGATAATTAATATTATGAGAATCATACCTTGTCCTTGGTTGCCATCCACCAACAGCGTTTACCTCAGCATTCGGCTTTTGGAGTTGTTGACCACCACTTTGCAGCATAAAAGACTTCATCATATCTTTCAGTTCATTCATGTCAGTCTGTAATTGATCTGAATTAATTGCTTTGACTGAGTGGGATCCCTGTCTACTGCCAAACTGCCTTGAACTCTCACCTAGCTCTTCAAACATTTCAGTGGCCTTAGGTATAGTCAGTTTCAGAAAATTACCTCCACAAGATGCGTTTACCATTCGACGATCCTCATCAATCAGGCCACTAAATAAGTACATAAGGAGATCTTGGTCAGTATAACTATGGAATGGACAGCTTGAGCAAAGCTTCTTGAATCTCTCATAATATTCATAGAGACTCTCAGTTGAGTGTTGTTGAAGGTTCGTGATCTCCTTCTTCAAGCTGCTCAGTTTTGTAGCTGGAAAATATTTCTCTAAAAAGACATTTTTCATCTTAGCCCATGTATCAATACTCCCTGGAGCTTGATAATAGAGTCAATCATTCGCAGCGTCTTTCAGAGTCAATCATTCGCAGCGTCTTTCAGAGTAAATCTGAAAGCTCTTAGCATGACCTGCTCTTCAGTAACACCTCTTGGCTTCATACTAGAACATATGACATGGAATTGAGCCAAGTGTTTGTTGGGATCTTCTCCTGCTAAGCCATGGAAGTGTGGTAGTTCATGAATTAAACCAGCTTTTACTTCAAAGTTCACACCTTCTTCAATCTCAGGAAACCTCACTGCCAAAGGTTGTTGGTTTAAGTCTGGGGCAGTGAGTTGCCTCATAGTAGGCAATGGCGGTCCATGTCGATCACCCATCTCGTTATCTTGGTTCAGAGCTGCTCTTTGGTTCCGAAGGAACGTCCTTTCAATCTCTGGGTCAAAGGAAACAAGAGATGAATCAGTAGCACGGGTCTGAACCATAAAGGTTCACACCAAACAGTTGATAATTTCACAATTAACACAGAATCCGAAAAATTTCAATTCCTCGGAAACGACGCCAAATTTGATGAGGCTAAAGTCGTAGTGTCAAATCAAAGAAAACTCTAAACACTAAATAGAGTATAGCAAGTAAGTAGAGGTCGAACCCAAGAGAATCAAAACACCAAATCAATGCAGTCAAGTGAAATATCAACTAGTAACAAGTAACCAAAGGGGGGGGGGGTTTGATTGCAAGAACACACAAGTAACCAGTAACAAGCAGAGGAAGTTTGGGTGAGAATATTATGCGAAGGGGTTTCACCTAGCAAGTATCCACACAACAGTCAATCAAGTTGATCATAGATTTATCTCAAGTTCTATTCAATCCTAGGGAATGTTCCTATTCCAATCTTTAATATATCAGCAGGCCAACCGGTCCTGATAATACTTACTATTCAGCAATCAAGGAAACCTCTCAAGATTAGATGAAATAACAGCAAAGGGCACATGAATCATAAGGATGCATGCAATAACTTACAACCGTCAAGTATTAACATGCAATCAATTATCTTTCATAAAAGAAATCAACTACCAGATCATGTAGATATGAATGCTACACTGACAAGGAATTCCACCGTATATTCCTAGTCTAGCAATAGAAAACTATCAATCAAACTAGGTGATCAAGCTAGCAAAACTAATAGAAATCAATAGATGAAGAACAAGAGAATTAATACAAACCCATAGGAAAAGAACAAGAGTTTAGAAATCTCACAACTTAATAACTGAAGGTTTCAACCGCTAAGTAAAACAATGGAGATTAGTTCCTGCTCATGGTTGCAGAACTAAATTGTCTGATGGAAAAGATGATTGAAAAGATGATAGAGGCTAGAGTTCTTAAATAGAGACTAACCCTAAAAATATATGGTAAAAGATATATCCTAAACGAAATAATAAGATAAAAGGAAAAGAAATAAAACAAAACAAAAGAAGGAAAGAAACGTAACAAAAGGTGGCGCTCGGCTTTAAGCTTTGAGTTGCTTGCTTCTCTGAATTAATTTCACGTGCTTGCTTCCAATATTTGACCCAGCAGCCTGCTTGCAAAGCCCACTAACGAGCGGTCCATCTGCCTTCAACGGAAATCATCCGCGATCGCGGATATTAATCCGCGGTCGCGGATTTCATAAATCCTCGACTTTGGTCTCTGTTGCTCCACCGCGATCGCCGCTGATCCATGGCGATCGTCATCGGTGATTTCTTTAAGTCTTCAATCTTCTTCGGTTCTGATCTCCATTTCTTCACTTCTTAATAAATATCTCAGAACATAACAATGACTCGAAACAGATATGATAATACTCTTAAACTAATGTATCAGAAAGTGACATAATTAGTCACTTAAATTCATTCATGTCTTTAGGGAAGGGAACATTATGACCAAGACTTACAAACTTTGCTTTTTCCTCTCTGTTTGGCAATGAGTGTTTACTTCTTTTGTTGGATGATATCATTTTATTTTTATTTTTATCTTTTGATTAGGAAAGCATTTAAGGGTTCATCTATCACGATATGGGTCGTCTTAGTTCATCTATCTCGAGATGAGATCACAAAGGCTGAATCCGGTGGTTGTGATTAGTGGTTTAGTTTCTGTAAATGGCCACCCATACCTTGATCTCCCGAAAGATAAAAGAAATGTATAATGGGGAAAAGAGTCTTATGTCAATAATTATATTTGTCATTATCAATTCAATTTTCCAACGGAGACACCATTAATGGCGTTAATAAGTCGAAGGTTATCATATTCAATCTCTCTTATGCCAATTTCATAGAGAGAGATCCAACCATTAGAGGTGAGACGAAACCAAGGTTCTCATCATCTATGTGTAGGGGATGACATGTGTTGTCTGGTAATAATTCCAAATGACGTCGGCTCTTACCTAAAAAAAGAGAAACTAAGAAATTAGTTTTCTCTAATAAAAACAAGGGATCGAAAAACTCTCCCTTATTTTATTGTACCATTTGATTTTAAATACCGAGAGCCTTAAGTTGGGTCTGCATGAGAATTTTAGTCACCGCAAAGACTATTTAAGTTAACTTAACTAGTTTTATTCCCGCGCCATGCGCAAAATTTGAACAATTATCTTTATAGTTATGTATATAATTTATAAACACGTAGAATTAACATTAATAGAAATAAATGTAAGTATTATATAATTATATTTACTTTAATTGATTTTTAAATCAATATTATATAATAAAAAGAAATTTTAATTAATTTATAATCTTTTATATTAATATGTGTTTAACTAAGGAAATGACATCAAATGGATTTAGAACTAGCGTGTGTTCTTCTACCATGTACGGGGTCACATGTAATAAATATTTTATATTATTAATGAATTTATAGATTGTAGTTTATACTTTATGGTTTATAATTTATAAATTATAGTTTATAGTTTACGATTTATGTTTTATAGTTTAAGTTCATTAATAACTCAACTTAATTAGATTGATAATATAATAATAGATAAAGATATATATTTATAAGATAAAGATATAATATGATAAAAGATAAAAATCTATCTTTCTTTTTGTTATATAACCTAATAGAGATTTTTTTATTTTTGTTTACTTAGTTTATTCAAAAATATATATCAACATATATAGTCAGATGACGTGGAGGATGACATGGTGGATAATATAACATAGCTTAGAGGTCGATACATAGGCGAATTGAATATAAGGACAACATGTGACAAAACAACGTTCTATTTTAATATATGTATAGATGGTAATCTTTGTATATATTGTGTTCAAATAAGGATATGGTATAACATGACTAACTTATTGACGAGTAGATATTGTGACATAGTGCTATGAGAGTATAATCTTTTGCTTTTAATAATTATATAGAGATTTGCAAACTTTTAGTAAAATTTCAGGCAACAACAAATCCCAAGTTCTGCTCTAGGATTGAAAAAGATAAATTGAAAGAGATAACTTAGTCCTGGCATATTTTAAACAAAAGTTTTACTCTGCGTTCTAGAAAGAAAAAAATGTCTTCCTCTCATCTATTGAAAAGAAAACGAAATTTTGAGCTCTTAACCACTCCAAATGAATATCTAAGGAGCCTTCACTGCTTGTTAGCGCTCATCTCATCGTGTTCTTAGCTTAAACAGCAGTGTCTTCTACTTCTTCTTCTTTGATTTGTTCGACTGTGATTGGGTATAAGCAGTGCCCTGAAAACAAAAACAGAGATATATCAGCTAATTTCAACATGGTGCACTAATGTGAGTTTGAATAATGATAATATAACACAACAAAACCAATGCAATTCTGATAACATTGTTTTTAGTGAACACAGTAAAATACACACCTCCAGCCACTCATCCAAGGATGCATCTGTTGACCGCGTCCCTACCTCCACCTTCGAAGAAACCTTTGAAGCCTTCCTAGAATTCTGTTTAAGAAACACATACGGCAAAAAGTAAATAACTACAAATTAAAACATCATTTCGAAAGTTACCAAAGCAGGCCATCCCAAAAAGGACAATTTCAAAATAAATGCTCGAATTGCAGATTAAAAAAAATGATAAACCACATGTAAAAAACAAATCAGGATTCTGGTCAATTTCTGTGAGGCAAAATAGATAAGGCAACACAATGTTTCCACACTGACTACTGAACTTCTAAAGAGTGCTCTACATTTAAAGTGTGTAGTGTAGGAGAAAATGCGAGCTTATGTTTACCTTTGAAAGGTTTTGAATTTGACCACGGACCCACAACCCCAGGGCAACAAGAAGCGCAATTCCAAGAGTAACCAGGAATAGTGTCTCAACACTTAGAAAACCACTTGGCTCAATAACCTCAACGGTACCGTTGTAAAAGGTGCTTTGATATGCCTGTTGGTCTATTTCATAGACAATGGTTCCAACAAGGTCAAATGATGCAGGCTGCAAGAATAGAATACAAGTTAACTACTAGTAATTAAGCTTAGATATACTTTATGAGAAATATATAAATTAAAAAAATATTTACCTGCAGGAATTTGCTCACGGAAAATATGTAGGGGAATGTAGCTTGAGCAGAGGACGGTACAGTTGCATTGTTGAACACCTAAAAATAAAAAGCAGTGATATTGTAAATGAGTGGCAAATGTACACATACAAATAAGTACATGCGTGAATATCTCGCTATCATGCATAAAGAGCAAAGCAAGATAATTCATATACTTTATGCATAGAAAAGTAACAGACTGAAGATGGAGCATTTAATGGATGTCATAACAGAGCACTCAATCTGTGTAGCAATAGGCGCTAAAACCTAGTAGTCATTAGATAAGTCAGTCATTTTAGCACACAAATTTAGTTTCCCTAATTACTGCTTAGTCAAAAGATTAATCTGGCAAGTGAAAATATTTGTAAATAAAAAATCATTAAAATTTGAAAGACCGGGATAATAAATGTGGGTTCATTAACCCAGTTCCTTCAGATAATTAGCGAAGCTATTAGTATAAGAGAACCAGTAGGAGAATACACTCTGTCAACTTCATATCTTTCTCATTTGTTACGGAATGGAAATCTATAAAATCCTTTGGAAATAGAACAGTTTCGATTATATGCCTTCTGTTACACAATTTATTCCTGAATATGATTAACATATTATAAAGAGATGATCCCTATCTCTGGAACCAATGCCAAAAATGCTAAGATAACTAACGGAATGTTATTCACACCACATATATTCATGAATGTGAATAAAGCTACATTCTTGGCGTTTACCTGTGCAGTCAAATTTTGCACTAGCATTCGATGATCATAGGGAATATGGATACTGGCCTTGATTGCAACAACATTCACACTACTTTGCCCTGTGCATAGATTCAGAAACAAGTCGTACGTTAACCTTTAAAAACAAACAGCTCCTGTCTTATTAAAAGACACCTCTTATGTTTACAATCAAAAAAAGAATGAAAAACAAAAAGTATAAATATCTAGTTGTAGATCAATATAAATCAATCCATTCTTCACGTTGATTTCATTATTTCAGCTGAAAAGTATGCTAATCCTAAACCTAGATGAAAACTTTTCTGATCTTACAAGTTTAAATTACATACAGCAATGCCTACACAGGCCACACCATAATACTGTGTCTAAGTGGCCTGAAAGTCAACCCTACAACTTAGAACACTGCACCGTTCAACATGAGTAGCCTTCAGAGAGAAATTCCTATCTTTGGAAAAGAGGAAGTTTACCATCATATTTGATGCCAACAAGGATCTCTGCCTCTTCTCCAGCCTGAATCACTGTAGAGACATATCTGTGTGTGTCAATAAATAGACAATTATACAAGAAAATAAACTTGAAAATTCACAAATGATGCAATTCCAACTGATTAAAACAATCATAGAATCAAGGACCTTACCTTTCCCAATGTTCTTTGGGAATACGCAAACAGTTTCGACTCCCGCAGCCGGATTGAAATTATCATAGTCGTAGGTTGGGGTTTCGTCATTTTCATTCACAATCTCGAGATCTCCGGAATCATCAGCGTCAGTAGAAGCCTCCTGTGCCTCAGATTGGCATCTGGCAACTGCGAAATAAAAAAAGAGGAGAGCCAAATGGAATTGGATGAGTAAATAACAGAAGGCAATTGAATCGACAAGACAACACAGATCTAAAGATAGAAATAGTAGAAAATAACAGATCTCGAAGAAAAACACAATCATTCATGAGGTAAGTTTGCATGCGAACTCCGCAGCGAGAATTGATTAATAGATGAAGCGAAGTAAAGAAAGAGAAAGAGAGATTGTGACCTTGGAGAAGAAAGGGAGAAGCGAGGAGAAGTAACGCGAGGAATAAAACCCTAATCGCCATGGATGAGGAAGTAGAGGAAAAGAGAGAGAGAGAGAGAGAGAGAGAGAGAGAGAGAGGGGATCGAGCAGATGGGTAAATTGAAATTGGGTGTAAGATTGAGAGAAGCACCAAACCCCCTACAAATAAAAACGAAAGAAGAAGGTGATGTGCTGTGGGTGTGGATGCAGGAACTTTCACACAGACGTGCGACGAAATGGGCCAGGTGGTAGCTCCGGTCAACTTCCCACTTGTCACTAATTTACCCTTCTTCTTTTTTTTGTTTTGCAAGAAATTATTTGACACCTCGCAGAACGCGAGTGTCATGCCCTCGCAAAACGCGAGAAATTGATAATTTCCCTTCCCCTTCTGCAGAACATGTGTATTTTGCAACCTAATGTTTTCTAAATCTTTTTCTGCATTCTTTTATTTAATAATTTTACTTTGTATTGTTTTAGGTAATGGATCGTCCTGGACGTTCAACTCGTCGAAGAAATTGGAACGTTGTGAGAGAAAATCCACCGGTTGAAAATGCAAAAGGGAAGAGGAAAGCAAAGAAGACAACACCGGTAGAGCTCTTCCCCGAGGGGCTCCCCGACGTTGATTATCGCCCCATAGAGCTCCCTTTAAACTTACCGGTGTTGTACCCCGATGGACTCCCCCAAGAATATCTGGATTACAGTGGTGTCCATAGTTATGGTGGGGCAGACTGTTATGTGCCTAGTGGGAGAGAACGAGCTGGTACATATTCAGGGCCTTACCCTACTGATGATTGGGACCTTCATTCTCAAGAGTCAGTTTCATGTGCACAACCGTCAACTCAATGTGCACCACAATCAACTCCATATGAACAACCGGGTAGCACTATTGGTAGCTGGGACAATTTCATTCCTCAGTATGCTCTAATGGAAGATGGACAGGGGTGGGGTGGACAAAGTTGGGTCGGTGGAAAAAGTTGGGGAGGTGGAGTTGGTGAGGAAAGTGCTCCTCAAGACATGGGTCAAGGAAGTGGACAAGCTTGTTCTTCTTCTTACAAGCCTCAACCAGAACCGATGGAAGAAGAGAACCAGGATGAAGTGTTGGGGATGAACAAAAGGAAGAACATGAAGAAGAAGAAGAAGAAGTGGTCGAGAAACGCAAAAGAAAGAGGAAGTCCAAGAAGAATGAGCCAAAGTATGATCCTGAGCTCACTCATGGCACACCTGGAGGTCCAGAAGATCCCGAGTTGCTTAAGGGATTTGAAGCACATGTTGCGTTCCACATCCAAAAAGGGGAGGTAATTGATTTATTTATTTATTTCTGCATTTTCAATCCATTGCACATATTCTGCAGGAAATGCATAATATGTGCATTTTCTCGCAGAACGCGAGGTATGGCACACTCGCAGAAAGCGAGGACTGACACACTCGCAGAACGCGAGAAAATTTTTGCGGAGACTGCAGAATGTGCACGGTTGTGCACATTCTGCAGTCTCCGCAGAATCTGTATTTTTTTGTAAATTTGTTATGTAGAGTATAATTTGTATATTTTTCTGCAGTTCAAAGGTACGATGAAGCCACAACAACGAACAACGCTGGTATCTTATTGGCCATTGGACGACAATGAATGGTCAGAGATTCCCGGTGCAGTAGGACTGTCAGATCTCCCTGACATGATGTACGAAGAAATCGACTTTCCTTTGATTGAAGCGTTCATCGAACGATGGCAACCGGAGACAAATTCATTCCACCTCCCTTGTGGTGAGATCACTATTGGCCTTCTTGATGTGTATAAGATTTTAGGCCTACCTATAGAAGGGAAATAAATGACAACATGTAAGGAACTGGGTGCCAAGTTTAGTCATGACGAGGTTCTAAAATACTATGGTAGGAAGGGGCGGAAATTTTTGGAATAGATCCTCAGCGTTTAAATTCTGGGAGGGTGAAAGCTGATTGGTTTAGAAGGCATTGTCAAACCCTAGGTGCAGAGCGAAAGGGTTTAGGTTGGGTGTTGTATACTGCTGCCTCGATCTTATTTCCCGACAAGTCACAGAACTTGATTCGGCTTAGATATGGGCCATATGTGGAAACCTATGCCCATGCTACGGGCATATCGTGGGGTTCAGCTGCTTCGGCCCATCTGTATAGGCAGCTAGGGATATGCACACGCCAGGGTTGTGCCCAGATGTCTTTTTGTTACACCTTGTTGCAGGTATTTTACTTTCTAAGCGTTTAATTTACCTACTTATATATATTTTCATATTTAACGTAATTTTTATTTCCTAGGCATGGATCTACAACTACTTCCCACACTTTCGACCTACTGAACGTCCTCGGTGGAGAGCGGAGCAACCATGGGTCTACCGGTGGATGCCTAAGAATCTAAAGCTGAAGAAGGGGCAAGTCGGAAGGGACTATAGAGGAGCGCTCGATATTCTTATGCCGGAGATGGTAATTATCTAATTCATTAGGTTCTGTCCAGTTTCTGAATTTAATGCATTTTCTGCATTGTCAACAGTTTCTGGAATTTCTGCATTTTTTTGATTAAGCAGCATTTTCTCGCAGAATGCGAGAAAATGAAATTTTCAGTGAATTGTTTTCAGTGCATTGTTTCTTAGCCGTTTCATTGATTTTCTGCATTTTTCCGTCTTTTTTTTAGGTATGTTGAAACCCGTATGGAGCACAAGATTTCACCAATCTTGAGCTCGCTCCCGCTCTATTTCACGGGGTGCTATCGTGTTGTGACATCATCGAACCACACATGCCTGATCGGTGTCCAAGACAATTTGAGAGAGTGCAGTGTATTCCTAGGTCAGTCATCGAACCGCTCAAAGCTCATAGGTTGAAAAACATTAGGTGTTATAGTGTTTTTTATGACACCAACCAATGGCTTTGGGAGGCAAGAGATGTTCACTCCATATCTCTCAATGAGATGGGGCCAGTTGCCTATGCACCACATGAATGCTCCCATGATTACATGGATTGGTACATCAAGAGGACCATAGGTATATCCGTCCTGCAATCCCTGGGATGATTACTGAGAAACAGGTAATATTAATTGTTTTGGTTTATCTTGCGTTTCTAGTCTTTGTTTGTCTCTAATATTAACATAGAATGAATGTTTACTTGCGTATAGGTGATTGTCCGGGTGTACAATGACATGGACCGGTATCGGTATGCCACTCAAAAGGATTTTCCTTCATATCACGCCCAAATGCTACTATGTATGTCAAATCTCGCTCCCTTCCGACCACAACAAGACGAGTAGCCTTTCGTTTTGTGTTTTGGATTGTGTTTTGGATTGCTTTGTTGGATTGTTTTGTTTTTGGATAATTCTGTTGGACAATTCTGTTGGTTTAATGTTTAGGGATAATTCTATTTGCTTCAATTGAGTGAATTCTGCAGAAACTGTTCATATTCTCGCAGGACGCGAGGTACACACACCTCGCAGAACGCGAGTTGGTTCTATAGGAAAATGCATGCTCCCAGTGAAGATGCATGCTCCCAATGAACGCGAGGTACACACACCTTTGCATTCAAAAATGCATAGACACAGAATCAAGGACATTCCTCGCGTTACGCAAGGTGGTGTGTCCTCGCGTTCTGCGAGAAGTGTTTTTTACCAAAGATCTTCAATTTTTCATGAATTTTCAAATACAACATAAAAACAGAATGATAAATACTTACTTGTTCGTGCTATAAGTCGAGTCCATCAAAAGGACATATGGAAACGCCTTTAAGAGTTTCATTGATTCGGGGCTAGCAAAGAACAAGTCGCCTATTATCGAAGGATTCTTTGCACTTGGCCTATACTCCATGAAGTAGTTTCTCTCTTTGCATTGGTGAAAGAATTCTTGAACCACGGTTCTACCTTCCATTTCCTCTTCCCTTATATGTCTTACCAAATTGTACACTTGGTTCTTCTTTGTGCAACTTCCAGGATCCTTGTTTATCTCAGTGTAAATCTGATTTGGAGAACAATGTGAAAGTACCATCTCACGAACCTTTTTCTTTTGATCAGGGGTTGGCCTCCCGAAAAATGCATTCCCGACCAAACTATCTCCAATAGGATGGTTGTGCAAACCACAAACAACTACTAATCTCCATTTCCCTTCAACCCGGTTCTCCATGAGCTTCAACTGAAATAGACACCCCGTTTTCTTGCTCTTTGTGTTTGATCTCACTCCGACACCTTTAGGCCTATGGCTTCCCCCTTTCTCACAAATGATTTGAACCTTACCACTTTGCCTCGGTTTAGATTGTACACTCCTTCCAATAGAGATCATAAACTTGTGTTGCTTTGCAACATTCAATGCCCACAAATGACCAATCTCCTTAGAGGCAAACACTTGCTCTGTAGTGAAATATTCCGAATAATCCCTAGAAACAACATCTTCCTCACATACGGGACTACCAAACTTTGGTACAGTGCGTAAAGAGGGAAGAAAACACATCTCCTCTCCTACGTTTGTAGGTGGGTTAGCAAATTGTGAATCAAACGCATCATAGCTTGATGGCACATCATATGTACATGGCAATTCATAAGTAGATGGCACAGACAACTCATAAGTAAATGGCACGGGCAATTCATATGTATATGGCACGGGCAATTCATACGTAGCTGGCATAAGAAATTGACAAGTAGATGACACATGTTGTTCATATGAAGATGGTTGATGATAATCACCAAAGTCAATCCCTAAATCAAATGACGGTGGCGAACATGGCCGGGAGGGGTAGTTGTAGTCATTCAACTGGATTGCATTCAATCCAGTGAACAAAGAAAAATTCACCTATACACAATGCTTCTGTTAATACTCTGTAATGTGCAACTTCTCGCATTCTGCGAGGGAGGGACACCTCGCGTCACGCGAGGTGCTTCCTCTCGCAGAACGCGGGTAATTGGTATTTCAGGAAACTCAGTGAAACGAGATAATTTAACATAAACAGGAGAACTTGTTGATTTTCTACATTAAAAACCCTAAAAACCCTACAAACATGAACAAATCTAAGTTTTGGACATTATATGAAAAAATCATCTCTTCAACACTTACTACTACTAGATTTAACATGAAATACAAAATAATAAGTTCATTTTAGCTCTTAATGGTGCAAAACAATTCAAAATTCAAAATTTAAGTAAGAACATTACCTCATTTGCATGGTAACTTGATGAACCACCATCTCCATTCCCTCCTTTGTTGAATTCCTCTTCATCTTCCATTATTTTAGGTGTTTTTAGAGTGTTTTGAAGTTTGAAGGTTTTGAAGTTTGAAGGTTTTGAAAATGGGTTTTAATGGAGGGTGAAAGAGGTGAAAGATGATAAAAAGAGGTGTTAGGGTAGGGTTAATAGGTGTTACGGAATACTTAAAATAAGGGGGTAGTTATTATAGTTAGGTGGGGACAAGACATGTATTAAAGGCACACAACAACGTCTATCTGACATGCACTCTTCGCGTTCTGCGAGTGTACGTGGCCTCGCAGAACGCGAGTGACCCGACGTTGTTTGTATAAAGCATCGGCCTGTATATAAGAACCGTGCTCGTTTAGTATTGAGATGAGAATCAGGTTGAAATGGGGAATCGGGTTTGATATGAAGAATGAATATAGTAATTCTTAGCCTTTTGTGTTTGGTAGATGGTGAGGTGACTTATAAACTTAGGTATAAGTCATATCTTATTCGTGTATGAGATCTTATGTAATTTGTTGATATACCCATATCTATTCTACCAAACACAAAAACATATTTAACTCATTTTCATACCGATTCTCTATATCCAAGTATTGACCCCTAAATTTGGTCTCCTTATTTTATTCTTTTTAAAACAAAGAGATCGTTGATGAATAAGTTAATTAGAACTAGCTCACGGCTTGGATTTTATAAAATGATATATTTAATTAATTTATTTTTATAAAATTATAATTTATTAACTTAATAAATTTTAAATTTTAAAAATTGATAAATAGATAAAATTCTTTTTATCTCATATAAATTATTAAGTTTGTAAATATAGTGTTATAAATATTTACTTCATAAAAATATTAAATACAATCTTCAATACCAATGAGTTTTTGTTATAATTTAGGTATTTTTTTACTGATATTTTTTTTGGGTTGTTTTATTTACAACTTCGATAAAAACATTAATGTGTATATCTCATATTTAAAGCTTTTTTGAGCCGCTTTGTTTATACTCCCTAGTTGTTTAGAGTTTAAGGAAAACTTCTCATAACGTGTGATTTAAAATATATAAAAGAAAATATAAAAGATTAGGCTTGAAAAATATTTTCACATTTTAGGGCAAGTTGTTAAAGTGTCACCTGATAATATAATATTAAGAGAAGAATTGGATGAATTTATGTCACGTGTCATAGTGAAAGAAAAGATGTCATTTGGCAATAAGGGAAGATTGCTTTAATAGATACTATAATAGATTTGAACTTACCAACTATAGATATTGAAATCAACAACCTTATAGTTGCTAAGTTTTGTAAAATGTATCTAGAATTTTATAAAATGTTCTGTCCTATGTTAGCCAAGTCCTGCCATTTTGAGTAAAACAAATTGTTTTTCTGGATGTTCCTCGTATAATTTCATACTCGGCCGAGTTGAATTGCAAGGCCAGAAGAGACAAAACTTTACGGATAAACCGAACAAACAAAAAAACTCTATATGTTGGGTTTAAAAAAGCATCTTGTATATGGAATAATATGTCTAACAAAACTGCATGGCCACTCTAGATCTTAGAATACCATTTTTCAAGGGATTTTTTTAAGCCACCATCCAATCTCCATACATAAAAGTGTTAAACAGACAAGTAAATACAGTTGTGATGATATCTAAACAATTTATCTTACAACGCACTTCCCTGCACTTCTGATTCAACCTTCACAAACAGTATACTTATAATGAACGAGTTAGCATGACCTCATTAATCCTGTCTTCATCAGCTTGCATTTTCTGTAGTTTCTTCCACAACTTCATATGTATTCTTCTCCTCATTGTAAGAATACCTATTTCAAAAAATATCCGCAAAAAAATTAGTACTTATCAACATCAAGTGATGACGACTGATACATGCTGACAGAGTTCTTTTTAGAGAATGGCAAGAATATTTTATCTTTTATAAACATGGAAGTATGCTGTAAATAAAAGCTAGATTTTTAGGGTACATGAAATATAGAGCGAGTTTGAGAAGCAAACCATTTGCCTGTTGTTGCACAGCAATACAATCCTGAAGCTGGGTCGTAATAGTAGCCCAAACTACTGCTGTAGTAGTAACTGTTGGAATCAAATAAACCTAAATGTTAGATGGCAAGCTTCAAATAGCAATTCAAACATGAGACAGGAACTGCAGCTGCTGAAAATATGGTATAAGCTGTAAAGAACACTTGAGCTAAATGTAAATGATTGAGAATTATACCCGGAAGATTCATCATACACATAGTCTGTTTCTCCCATCATAAAACCTATTTATCCATGCAACAAACAAGTCAAGTGCTGATCAATTAATTTAATACCCCATAAAAGTGCACACAAACTAATTTTCTGTTACGTTAACAGATGAGGACAAGCATTTTCAAGTTTTAGGGTCAAACACTTGTTTGTTTCAGAAAAAGGAAAAAGGATCGAGAAACTGTAGTTAGCCAATATACCTGGATCTTGGTTGCCATTGCTGGATAATGTTTGATTGCCAATTCCATGACCATTTGAAGAAAAAACCTTGCTTTCATTAGATGATGTATTAATAGACACATTTTCATCATCACCACCAAACATATCAAATGTTTCAGCATCAGCTGGTTGAACTGCTGTTGTAGAAACATTCAGACCAGAGGGACCAGCTGTTGCATCTGAACTAGACTCTACAGCCATTTTAATAAAAGAGAGGCCATTCTTCCTGGCCTGTACCAGACGTTCATATCCTTCTACAACAATAAAGTAGAAAAAGCACGGTGCTGATTAGAAAATCTGATGTTGTTAAACAAGAGTTTCCTCATTTATAGATAAGCATAGGCAGTGTACAAACTGAAAAGGCAAAGATAATAATCCATGCAAGGACAGAAAATGTTTGGAAGGATGTAAAATTGAAATCCAGAGTATCTTTCCCCCATCTTTTTGTGAACAAAAAAAACAATTCAGAGTTAAGGGCTTTACAATTTTTGACAAACAAGAAACAAAAGAATTAGGACCTACCAGCTTCCCGCTGAAACACCTCTTGAGCTTCGTGGTAAACATCTGCAGAAGTAAAAGTTCAATAAGCTAATAACCTGTTTAAATACACTAAAAAAATCCAGGGATAGGGAGATAATTTGTTATAAACAAGAGAGGCAACAACAGTCTTGAACTCTTGTTCATGAAAATTACAAACTAAATCAATCAATTTATGGGTTCAAACTGCTGACCATAATCTCCATTATCCATCAACTTCATAGCATCTTCTGTAAGTTGATCAAATACAACCTTTGTTTCTGTTGACATCTTCTCTTTCCTGCTGTTTGAATTACCCTTTAGTCGTCTTAAACCTTGCAAGACCTGTCAAGCACAATGTCAACTGGTATCAATAACTTATAGTTGATCAATTTAAGACTATAGCTAAAACAGGCAATATATTGTTTACTGTTTCACTTGAAACTCTCTGCGGAAGAAGAAAAAATAACCTTCAAGTAGGAAGACAGAAAGACAAAACTCAATGTCCACTGTCACACACAAAATGTCACTGAGTCTTTGTTCAAAGAAGACTGATGGACAAAAACACCACCGCGAACACATAAGAAAATTGTGCTAAGCATGTAAACTGAATTTGGAAAGAGAATATCAAAAAAATAAGCAGAGGCATAGAACAGAGAAAGGAGATAATGCGTACCGTTTCACCTGGCTCGAGAGCATCAGCTATACGCCGCTTAATTAGTCCAATATTATCAGAAGATAAGATTTCTTCCTCTATTACTACTTCGTCCTTGCTTTTCAGTTTGGATAATTTTTTAGCTAGCTGGGGGTCAACTTCAAGATTATCCAACCATGCATCCTGCAAAAGTTCATTTCCAGATACATCAATTCTACCAGGAAAAAAACCCAGCATGGTCTGAGCGAAACAATATTACGAAAAAAAACCTTCTCTTCCTTCTCGCTGACATATTCAACAAAATTGCCAGCTGCATCAAAGTAACCTTCCTCTCTCTCCTTATCAAGATTAAAAGGTTCCATTTGAACTCCATCTTCAACAAAAGTTTCATTCTCCTGTTAAAAGAAAATCAGTATATATGTATAAGTTTTCTGTACAAAATAGAAGGTGCGACAAAACAGTATATGACAGTTACTACTTACTCACTATATAGCATTTCTTAGATAGAACTTTTATGCCCAACGTTATCGAGAGTAAAGTCACATATATAAAAGCGAGTCTAATCAGAAAAGGGGATCAGGTAAAGGGCAACCTGAACTGGCCTATGGTGAGGGATAGTTTTGTATAAAACAAAAAGATGGCTGAACACATTAGAATTGGTGGAGCCTTGTAAATGCTCGGAGATTGTGAGGTAGAAATTATAAAACTATGTAGGGGTAACATGATAAAGTCAATATATAAGAACAGCTGATAGATTTTATAAGGTCTTGAGTCGATCTAGGCTAGAGAGTGGTTTCCCTCCTGGTAAAGACATTAAAAAGCAATTCGAACAGCACACATTTACAGTTTTGAATATTCTCCCTGTGTTTTTGTCTGTCAGTTGCTTTGTTTTACTCTTAGTTCTCACACCTTGCTTCATTTCTTGTACAATATTATATTTCTCTATCTAATTTCTTATTACATCATTTCCCTCATATCTTGATTCAGCCATCATATTATTGAGATTTGTTTTGTAAAAAAAATCGGTAAGCAAGGAGCTTAACAAAACCCTAAATCAAGTAAGAGATATTTATAGGAAAAAGTAGGAAACAGAAAGAAGCCTGAACCTCATAGTGTACTTCAGCTCCGGAAAGGTCAGAAACCTGATCTTCCTCCTCAATAAGGATCTGAGTAGTCATGCGGTCGCGCTGTTCAGCCCTCTTCTTGGCAGCGACACGAGGATCAGCAGCGGAATCTTGACCGTCATCAGACGCAAGCTTCACCTTCTTGCCTTTGGGAAACTTCACCTTCTTTTGTCTTACAAACCAGATTGGAAACAGAGATTACAAATTCAGTAAACCACAACTGAACCGTATACATAAAATACAAAAGATAATTTAGTATAGAGGTAAGGAGAGAGGAATTACGAGGCTTTCTCAGAATCTGTGAGCTCTATCTCCGCAAAGGGACGCTTGCGGGAGGTGCTTCCTTCCATAACCTATCAAGTGACAAAATGTGGTGCATAAGGAATAATGAAGAGTCAAATACAAAACTGGAAATTCAAGTCAAATAGCAATAAAAAGGGAAAGCCTGTTGATTTCCGGATACTCAACCAGAATCAGTTCAGCAAATTTCCTACAAAACAACTACGGATTATCTCTAAGGTGACTCAATCCGGTGTAAAGTTACCAAATATCCAATAAAAATATACAGCATCGGATATTGGGGAACATACTGTCACTTACAATCATATCTCATTAAACAATTAAACATAATTACGTACAATTAACTTTTAGAACAACTATAGTGTACGTGCATGAAAATAAGTGCTTCAAGTCCTGTAACATGTCTGGAGGACTGGAACAGTTGTAATTCGAAAGAACAAAGTATGAGAAACGGAAAATATATCTAACAAAATCACTCACATATCAAAGTCAGGTAAACCTAAAATTAAGCACTACATATATCAGACACACCTTTAGAAAGGAAAATGTAAATGATGGTTTTGGAACAGGAACTTGGGATTACATGTATCCGAAAGCAATCATACAACATAAGGCAAATCAATAATCTATAAGATAAGTAAGTAATATAAATTTTTTATTCGAGAAAAGCAATAACGCAGAATTAATTGCTCATTAATTCAAGACTGAGATAACTAGAACAAATTCGAGTGCAAGGATTCTAGATGAACTAACATATAGCTCCATAAGATCGACCATAAGTGACAGTGTCCTCTCTAATATTAAAATATAGTCATCAATCGCATAAATCACCTAAATGTAAACGAATTGATTGTTCAGAGAAACTTTGGTATGTATTCGACCCCCTAATCCATTCACACATATTCGAATGTTCTCTTGCAGGGAGGTTTAGTATCACTAGCATAATTCATATTTCCAAGGGGCACTAGATTGTTTTTTGGTTCAATTTTTTGGAAGCGAACAGACAGAAAGTAACTAAAAGCTCCAAAATATAATTGGCAACTAAGAATTTTCGAAGGAAAGGAAAGTTAGGGTTACCTTAGAGTCGATGATGGAGACCACTGAATGAGGCAGTGAAATGATAATGGAAAAGGTAGAATGCACCCCGAACGCACCCTCTTGCTGTCCCTACGTGTAAGAGAACATATTGGAGCTTAATTTGGGTGCTTAGCAAGATTCAAACCCTATTCTGCTATTTTTCCTGTCTCTCTCGCTCACTTTCTCTCCACGAATCACAGCTGAAGCACAAAATTCCCTCTTCAAATCCTTCCTTCAGAAGCCAAGCTGCACAGTCTCCCTCAGTAAATTGGGTTGCTAATTCTCACGGCCCACACAATATATCTGTCGGCCCACACAAATCATCTAACTATCTAGGCATTTCTTCGATCGATTTCCCCTATAGTTTCGAACTAGCCTAGGTCCCGCGCAATGTGCAGGTTTATATAACTCGATATAGTTAATAAGTAGTACGGAGTATTATGTAATATATAATTTTATAAGAAAATAAGTTGATATCTTAAAATGATATTGATATATAATTAAGTTTTAAAATTTTAAATATAATAAACAACAAATATAAATGTTTTTTAATGCCAAAAATCTTATTTGGTCAAATTATCATAGGTCAATTGTTAACAAATTTAAATAAATTAATTTGAACATATATAAAACTATATAATGTAAAACAATACAATAACACAAAAATATAATATTTTCTCTTATTTATTAAGAAATCAATCTTTTTGTGATATACTGATATGTCATATCTTAAAAATAAATTTATAAATTTTTTAAACAACATAATAAGATATTCTATTGGGAGGTCGAAATCTAAAAAATTAACACATAAAAATCTTTTTGTAATCTGAAAAGATCTTAAACAATCTTTTTGTGATATTTTTGCACATTATTTTCCAAATTTAATAAAAATTTTTAAGAAAATTACAATCTACTATATAACTATTAAAACAATCCTCCTTTCTTGTCACATGACATCCTCTCCTTCACTATGTCATATGGTAGCAATTCATCCAATTCTTCTCTTAATTATATCGCCATGTGGCGCTTCAATATCCAATTCCTTTTTTATATTTTAAATCACACATTATGAGAACTATGTTTATAAAAGGAAGATTATAAATATGTGTATATGTTTATTTTAGGATAATTGATATTCTTAAGATACTATGCTTATTTTGTTATACTTTTAACCTTCTACAAATAATATTTTATGTGTTTTAATAAACAAAGAGTTATGTAATAATTATATATAAAAATATTTAATCTCATAATCTAAAAAAATTAAATACTTTAAATTAAAATATTTACAATATTTAAACAATGGTTGTTTAACCTCATCTTTATTAAAATGTTTATCATACTAATTCAAAAACTTTATATTAAAGAATTGATTATGTTTTTACTTTTTACTTTAGCAATTTAGGTAATAAATTAAATTAAGTAATTACTTTTACAAATTATAATAAATTTGTATGAGGTATGTAAATGAACTAAATCAATTTGATAAGATATTTTAACCTAAGTTATTTATTTATTTAAATTAAATTTATTACTTTATTAAACCCGTGCAGGGCACGGGAAACTGAAAATGTAATGACGATAAGTGGATGGCCTGAATGAAGAGTATGCCACGTGGCACAGCTAGAATTGAAGAAATGTGTTTTGCTTTAGTAGTTATATAGGGATTAACAAATTTCGTACCGTGTATGGTGGATTTATATAACTTTTTTAAATTTAAGATATGGCTTGCCTTATTTTCAAAATTTAACATATAGATTTTTTGGAAAATAAAAATACTAATCAACACAAAATCGATAAGTGGGTTGTTCTAAATGGAGAGTGTCACGTGGCATAGCTAGAACGAGAGGAATCTGTTTTGAGTTAGTAATTACATAAAGATTATCTCTTGAGGGAGGTTTCAGTAGAAAAAAAGTTACGTTACGAAGCGTTTGCATTCACAAACTACACGTCAGTGTATATTCTGGACAATTTTGAACTTTTTAAGTGAGCCATGTGACAATTTGTACTTAAATTGGTCTAAATGGACATAATCGCCAGCTTATGAGCATGTCCACTAAAATTATGATCATTGGCTTGTAAGATGTGAACGCGAGCACTTCGCACCGTAAGGTTTGATCTCACTAAAACCCTTCTCTTATCTCCTAAATAATGGAAGCACATAAAAATAAGTGTGGCTAAAATATAAAAATATTCATACATACGATCTAAGATGAATATACAACTTGATCCTCATAACATAATATAAACCTAGTGTTATTAACGAGTTAATCTGTGTCGATAAAATAGGTTTGAATAAGTAGGTTGGAGAGGTCTCCTCTTCCACCTCGACAACCTCTATCTCAAAGGAGTTTCTAGAGGTGCCTAAGGCCACACCAATAGCGAAGAAAATGGAGAACGATCATGGAGAAAATACACCCCTTCCCAATGTGTTGGAGTTAATTCCAAGAGAATTTGCTTCAACGACGATTTTCCAGCAGTCGAGCCTAGATTGAGAATTTCTTAAGAAAAAAATGCCTACTTCAGAAAAAATCCATTTAGACGGTATTTTACAAGAACCAAATTAGTGCTTTCAAGTTCCAAGCCTCGGAGTACCGGATCATTACCATTTTGCCTTCCATCACACCAACCAATCATAATTTGGACAATGAGTCATTTCTTTGATGCAATAGAAAACATCTGCGAAATTGAATATTTGAGACCTAGGTTATAGTAAATGATCATATAATCATGTTTTGTCCAATCAATAAATGGTAGTAAAACACGAGAATTTAAAAAGTAAAATATATATTCATAACAAAGTGCAAGCGAGTTTTATCATTGTGAATGGCTTTGGGAGACATCCATCTGGCGAGGAGACCCTCCTAAATCGCAATGAGGTACATAATGTTGTCTGAAAACCCTTCCATCAATACCCTCAAAACCAATTGAAGATACAAACAAGACATGTGCACCACAAATACAAGTCTTACTTTCCATTACCTAGTGAGAGTTCTTTTACTAGGAGTGATGCACTAGATGAAGTAGCCGAGGGTCGACTGTGTATTCTCCATCTTCTCACTTTTACAAAAGAATAAGCCCGACTTCTTATTCTCCATCGACTGCATAGGCTCAACTTTTTCCACAGTCTAGATCTTCTTCTTCACAATTCCACTTTATCTACTGCATCACTATTTCAATTAGGCAAGAATGTTTTTATTTTCTTTTTGTAATACAATTTATATGTGTTGCCTAATTAAAGTAGTGATGTTGTAGATGAAGTAGAATTGTGAATCAAGAGATCCCAATTGCATTATTAGTGACCTTGATGAGGTACAAAGCAATCCCAAGTTGTTGGAACAAAGACTTGTGGGGTTTAAACTCGGTTCCCCCGTCCATTTGGTTGTATGAGTTTTTGGTTTGTGGGATTGTTTTATGAATGTAATAGAAGTGGAGGCGGCTTTTGGAACGAGATATTTTGTTGCGGACAAAAATAGCCAAAGAAATTTAGAGAAATCGTCGACAATGGCCAAGTAATATCTATTCCCTTCCATTAAGAGTTCATGGGTTGAGCCTCATACATCCATAAACAAAAGTGATAATGGACTATCTAAATTCACATGATGTGGTGATTCACACAATATATGTGGTGATGTTGATTGTTAGTTTCATTATTCTAAGTTGGTTGTTGTAAAAAAAATTGTGTGAAAATAAACTATAATGTTCCCAAATCATAATTTCTCATAAGATTCATTTCATTTGGAGTCTTCTCTTATTGAATATCTCTTGCATAGTATTTCATTAGACTAGCATTCTTTATTTCCTTGCATGGATGGCTGGTGTCATCCGTCCTTATACGACACATCAGGTGATGTTCTCAGAAGTGAAGAATCAAGTTCCCCACGTTAAAGACAACTGATAAAGTTTTAGAGTTTCCTTTTAATCACACTAAGATTCTAAGGTTATTAATAGGGTTTAAGACTTATTCTATAAATTTTATATTTTTTTTACTTAACTGCGTCGATCCACTATGAGTATTAAGTTTTAGATTTTTAAAAAATACACATCCACGTAATACGTATTTATTATTATATTGTTAGGAGTGGCATACCCCGGATATTCGTCGGATATCTAACCTCAATTTGTATCCAATCTAATCATCCAGAAATTTACTCGGATCGGATACATAGTCTATTGGATACAATGTTTTTGGACCAGATCAACAAATCGATGGATCAGATCTTTCAGATCCCTCGGATCGGATATTTATGAACACCCACAGCCGTGACGAAGACGTCGTAGCTAGTGTCGAGGTTGACAAGGAGATAGAAGGTGAAATTAACTTTAGAGATGGTTTATCCTACAACGGCCAACAATTGAGACATGACTTTTGCCTTGTTGAAGTAGGTGGTTACACTGGCAGCGCCTTTCTTCAGATTCTCTATTTGCCGACGAGCTTAAATGATTTACGTCGTTGACCGGGCGACGAAGAGTTCTTGTAAGCTAGACCAAATTTCCACGGAGGATGAGAACTCAAGGACTTGAGCGAGGACATGATCAGTGAGAGACGAGGTCAAAATGAACATGACCAATTGGTCTAGTCCGTGAACCCCTTGTTTAGGATGCCATCGAGAAGCTCCGGTTGACATGAAAATGTGTCGTCAATGAGGCGGCAGAGGTTGTCAGCGCAAAGGTAGTGTGTTACATGGGCGCGCCACAACGAGAAGTTCTCGTGAGATAATTTCCCAATGATGAACGCCAAGAAAGAGGGGATGGAAGGGTTCTGTGTTTGCAGAGGTGTGGTGGTGGCGCTGGTACCAACTGCCATTAAAGCAAGGTAAGGAGAAGGTTTTTGTTGTTTTTGGATATTAGTGGTGAAGAAAGAGAGAAGGCTGACCTGAGGACGTTTGTCCTATTTGTCTCATGATACCATAGTTGAAATGTGGAAATGGCACTCTGATCGCTTACTGATTCTAACAGAATTACGTGGATATATAACACTGAGGCTATGAGTTCGGTTGTCCTATTCTAGAAGGATCTCATCTAAGATATATATTTTCACCATATATACATATATATGAATAAACACGATAATATCCTAGGACAAATACTAGTTGTTACTAGGTTTGACCAAACCATTTCATTAATAATTTGATTTAATCATCGCTGATAAAACTATATAGATAAGAAATGAGTTTCCATAAAATAAGAGATCATGTATCAAGTGTCCCCACTATCACGAACAAAACGGGATCATTGAAACTAGATACCGTCGTATTTTTGACATGGGTTTCACTCTTTCTAAAACAAGTCTCCCTTCCCCTTAAGTTTTGGGATTATGCTTTTTCATCAAGCTCCTACTTACTCTCATCCTTCAAAACAAAACACTCATTGAGCCACAAAACTACAAATTTCTCAAAGTCTTTGGATGCCTTTGTTTCCCAAACCTTCGACCATACTGCGTGCACAAGCTCTTATATATTCCACTTCACTCCTACAATGTTTCTTAGGTATGCCAAAAACTGCCAAAGTTACCTTTTCTATGATTGGAAAACAAATCAAACCTAAATCTTAAGAGATGTCATATTCCATGAAACCACATTCCCTTATCGTACCTCCTCAAATTCTCCCTTATTCACAACAACACCTCTAGCGCTCCTACCATGCCTTCCTCGGATTCTGAACGACTTACAAGACAATTTCATTGCAACTATAGATCGGCCCAGTTCTACAAGCAGTTCAGTATCCCCAAACCACCCACCATCAAAATCCAAATCGAGTTCACTTTATTATTGGACCTCTCAAGGACCTCAACCATCTCGCATGGCCCA
The DNA here is from genome assembly GCA_029168935.1 of Oxyria digyna. Classification (NCBI taxonomy): domain Eukaryota; kingdom Viridiplantae; phylum Streptophyta; class Magnoliopsida; order Caryophyllales; family Polygonaceae; genus Oxyria; species Oxyria digyna. The sequence continues at coordinate 12,772,987 of JAPVLV010000005.1, forward strand.
AATCAAGAGGATCGTCTACTCCATACCATGGCCCCTTGGTCCAAATCTAATATTTCCTAACCCTTGATTCAATCAGATGGATCCAAACATCCGAAATGACGGGCCGCCATGAAAGCTGAATTTCAAACCCTATTATCCACTATCACTTGGTCCCTTGTTCCATCCCATAAATCCAATAATGTTCTAGGGATCAAGTGGATATTCAAACAAACGACATGGTGATGGGAGCATTGAAAGACAAGGCTCGTCTTGTTGCCAAAAATATACACTCAAGTCCTTGGTCTTGATTATGGCGAAACCTTATATTATTTGTCTTCTCATATCCCTCGCAGCGATGCATGAGTAGTCAGTGCGACAACTCTCCATTCTAAATGTGATTCTTCATGGGACCTTGATGGAGGACGTCTACATTATCCAACCACCCGCTTTTCAACACAAAGCTTTTCCCTCTCACATTTTCAAGCTCAATTGTTCGTTCTTTGACTTGAAACATGCAACTCGTGCTTGGTTTGCTCGCCTTAGTCGGATTCCTCCCTTTTAATCCATCGCGAGGGGAACCATCTTGTCTTTGTATTGGTATAGGTTGATGACTTGATTGTTATGTCTAACAATGTGGTCGTCTCCACCCCCATGGCTATCAACTTCACTGTCGAGACAAAGATTCCATCGCCTTCATTCTCGGGCCATACCTAATATCGGAGCATTGTTGGAGGTCTTCAATATTTTTCATTTACTTGTCTCGACATATCTTTTGTGGTGAAAAAATTATGTCAATCCATGCATTCTCCCTTAGTCAAAGATTGGCAAGGAGGCAAGAGAGTTCCAAGGTACATCAATGTCACTGCTCACTTCTAGTTTTTTCTCTCATCGACTTCCGACATGAACATCTCGGCCTTCATGGACTTAGATTATGAAGGCACCAAATCTGAAGGCATATCGACTTCAACATATTTTATTGTTCATGGTGGAAACTTGATTTCTTGGTCTTCAAAGAAACAACCCACCGTATCCATGTTGACAACCGAAGCCGAATATCGTGCACTCGCCAATGCCACATGTGGGACTCTTTGGATACAAAACCTCTTCTCTGAGCTCGGGATCCCACTACCTAGAGCACCAACCCTTTGGTGCGCCAACCTTGGGGTAAAGTATCTTGCCATAAATCACGTACATCATCAACAGATCATTCACCTCAGCTTGGACTACCATTTTGTTCGAGAACGAGTTTGAAACAAGTCTTTCCTAGTTGCCTTCATCTCATCCAAAGATTGAAAAGTTGATCTCCTCACAAAGACATTGCCCCCGACATGATTCATTGATATGCGATCTCACATTGGCTAGTATTTGTCCTAGGTTATTATCATGTTTATTCATATATGTATGGTGAAAATATATCAGATGAGATCCTTATCGAATATGATAGTTGGCTGGACTCATAGCCTCAGTGCTATAAGGGTTGTTCAAATTACAGTTTATGTTTGGTTTTTATCGAACTGAACGGAAAAGACCAAGGTTTCAGTTTTCATTTTTATGAACTTTGGCTTTCGATTTGGTTTGTGTTTTATCGGTTTGGTTCGGTTAAAATAAAATTTGTTTTAGAAAATAAAATTTGTATTTCCTCTAGTTTGTGTTATAAGTAGTTTTAAAATATAGTTGTTCAAATTACAGTTTATGTTTGGTTTTTATCGAACTGAACGGAAAAGACCAAGATTTCAGTTTTCATTTTTATGAACTTTGGCTTTCGATTTGGTTTGGTGTTTTATCGGTTAAAATCAAATTTGTTTTAGAAAATAAATTTTTTATTTCCTCTAGTTTGTGTTATAAGTAGTTTTAAAATATAGTTGTTCAAATTACAGTTTATGTTTGGTTTTTATCGAACTGAACGGAAAAGACCAAGGTTTCAGTTTTCATTTTTATGAACTTTGGCTTTCGATTTGGTTTGGTGTTTTATCGGTTTGGTTCGGTTAAAATCAAATTTGTTTTAGAAAATAAAAAAATTATTTCCTCTAGTTTGTGTTATAAGTAGTTTTAAAATATAATAATGACTCATATATATATATATGTAGTATAGTTTAATATAAAAAATGTCAATTTAATTACATAACAATGAATTAAAAGCTACGTTACTCGGAAACTCCTGTAGGTTTTCGACACGAAAACATTTCAAATAGTGGAAAATGACAACATCGAATTTAATGAAAAGGGAAACGGCGGGGAAACGACACATAAATTATATATCAATTTAAAGGGAACAAGTAGTAGAATAGATATATCTCTAAAAGATGCATAAAAAGGATTAAACACATGATACTAAATCTTTTATAAAACCAAATACAGTTACTTAACTATATATGAAATTCTGAGTAACATAATCAAGTTTAACATCCGAAAAACTCACGAATTAAGGAAAATAGAGTACCAAATAACATAACCAAAGGTGCAATAGTACTAACTAATACTAACATATATGGATCTTTGAAAGGGTGAGAAGTCAAGACTAGTAGACATAGGGGTAGCATATTCACCGGACGAAGTTTGTCGTTGGTAGGTGTTGTTATGGCAGGGCTGGTGACGCATAAAACAGATGTCGGAATTGGGAAGACCGAAGAAAGAGAAATGGAAGGAGACACATTGAATTCAATTTAGGGTTTTCAGATTTTACAATTTACTTTTTTTTTTATGCTTCAAAATACACTTTATTATATTTGATAAATTTCATCTATAGGTATCCTTTATCTATATTTTCATGTGGTTGATAATTCCGATTTTATCTTTTACTATAAACCATAACACACTACTAAATTATAAACCATAGACTATAAACTACGGGTGAGATTCTCATGAGGATGCCCCTCTAGAGTAAGACTAAGGATAAACTCCATCCTTATGATGAAATTTGATCCGAAGTCCCAAAAAACTACCATCAAATTGGGGGGGGGGGGGGGGGGGGGCACATTAAAATAATCATATCTGAAGCACAGTATGTACACGCGCTTTTCCTTTCCTCCTTCCCCACCTTCTTCCCCAAATTTCAAATATGGAATTCTCTTAGAAACTCCAACAATTTCAGTCAATTGCAAGGGAAAACACAACGATCTCATACTCGATTCAAGTCTATACAAGAATAATCTCGTTGAAGAGGATGAAATGTGCTCGATCATGTTGAAAGAAGTTCCTTGATGAAGATTCTTGCATATCCACTCGATTCCAGTCGATTTGTGGTCATTTGAAGGCTACTTCAAGGCGATTCCAAAGAGGAGAAGAACGGGAACAAGATTCTCACAGATCCAACGAAATTAGGTCAAATTGTCTTCTTGTTGCCCTAATTTGGAGCACTACTAGAAGCTAATTCAAATATGAGATAAAAGATTGCTATATTTGAAGGTAAATGAATATATGAATCTCATAATTCAGTTTGAATAAACTACTAGTTTGCATAGATGAGTTTTACATGATGTTCTATAAACTACTAGTATGTATGTATTTGTGTGAATGTGTGAATGTGTGAATGTGTGAATGTGTGAATGTGTCAATGTGTCAATGAGTGAATGAGATTGAGATCCAAAATTCCAAGGTTGGAAGGTTCATTCTCTTTTGAATTTGTAAATTCGGTGCATATATGATTTTAATAGCAAGTTCAGTAAAATTTTAATCTGAATGTAGTAGTGCACATGAGTTATACCTCATGTGTGCATCAGTTATACCTTATGTGTGCATGAGTATATGTATTTCGTAAATTCAGTCCATCTAATTGTTTTAAAACATGTTATTCAATCTACTAGTATGTATGTAGTTGTGTGCATGATTTATATCTTTTGTGTACATGAGCTATACACTTTATGTGCATCAGAAACTAGATTTGGTTGTGTGCATGAGTTTGTTTCTTTGGTGCATGAGTTTTACTTCTGTGTTCATAAGTATAACCTACTATGTACATCATTTTCTATGTTTTATAAACTTAAAATTTGATTGTGGTTGTGTGCAGGAGTTGAACCTAATGTGTACATGACGTTTACTTTCTGTGTGCACTAGAGTTTGCATGAGTGTTTTTCATTTTCTGTTTATTTATTATTTTAAGCATCAAGCAAAAGAAAAAATGTATGTGAAATTTGACAATGCATTTATATCTATAAACTGTAGGTGACGACACACAAAAGTATTGAAATTAGGCATGGAACAATGCAAGTTGTTCCACCTCCAAATCTAACAATTAGTGCATCTCCAGCTCCAACTAGTAAATTTGTTAGTACAACTCCAATATCAAAAAATACACGTGTTACCACAACTTCACCTCCAGTTCCAATTAGTGCATGTTCAGTTACAACTAGTAAAACATCAACATCAACATAAAATGGTCATCCAATTGCATTGTGTGCATGTATTTTACCTTCTGTGTGAAATACAGACTTATGTATGCATAACTGCATAAGTGCATGACTCAAATACTATATGTGTGCATGAGTTAGATATAATGTGTGCATGATTTTGTTCTTTTGTGTGTGTTGGTCAATGTTTTTGAGTTCACTAGTCAATTATTTTGTAGGAATAGATTTGTGTGCATGAGGTTGTTCTTATGTTGGGCATGAGATTGTTCTTATGTGTGCATTAGTCAATGCTTCGGTGTGCATGAGTAAGTGTATTGTTTACTCTATATTTGTAGGAAAAATTGTATGTCAATTTCCTCAAGTACAACAAAATGTAAGTCCAATCTCAAATATTGGAAGACAAGAGATAATCCAGCAAAGAGACTAAAAACGAGTTGACGAGATAAAAAAGAAAATATCACATTGAAAATGTGCAAGGAATTGTGTCCTTTAATCAAATGTGCAATTACTAATTATGAAATAGGACTATTTATGGAGATTAATAATTTAGATATTTTAGGAGTCGCATGCTATTGCTAGTGGCCAATACGACTTATGGGATTAATCTGGTTAAGCCCATGGCTAGAATAACTGAGTCCTATGAGGTCACACACTTAGAGTTTATGGACTGGATCAAATGAACTTGCAGGCTCGATAAGCCTGTATGATTTGGGCTCTGTGGAATAGTTAACGAAGTGGATTGCTCCCCAAGTATTAGATAACAATTATTTATTACATGGAAATAACACTAGTACAGAAACAAGCTTTTACCACGGTTATAAAACAACCGAGGTGTTTCAACAAAAGTGGAGTTTTTACACCAGTTAATTTACTAACTGTGGTAAATATGTTGACAAATTACCCCGGTTGTCTTGGATTCCAGAGCGAGCCATCGTCTCCCTCCTCAATCACTACAACCTCATCTCCCTCAAACAAATCAAGAAAATCCACGCTCTTATCATCACCTCCAACCTCAAAACTCCTCCCTTTCTAAGTAAACTCATCGAATGCTACTGCACAATCTCACCTCAATCCGCCCACCTTATTTTCAACCACCAAGATGACGAAAATCCTTTCCTCCTCAACACTCATCAAATCCAGCCAACCCAAAGACTCAGTCATTCTCTTCTCAAAATCTTGTACACCCTTTGATGAACACACTTACATGCTCGGGTTTTGAAACATAGGTTTATGTTGAATGTTCATGTAACGTCCGCCACTTTGGGCCGGCCCGATCCCAAGGGTTGCATCCCATACACTCCAACCCATCCTTGGTAGCTCCGCCAATAAATGACGAGGGGTGTGGCGCGGGTGTGATTCTCACGTCGCCTACAGGAGATGAGATCAGCCACGCCATCGCACTAAAGTTCAAACCCACGAACAATGAGGCTGAGTATGAGGCCTTGATCGCAGGGCTAGAGTTAGCCATCGGCCTTTCAATCTCTGTGCTATCATGTTGTTGCGATTCAGAAGTTGTAGTAAAGCAGGTGCAGGGGCTTTATGAAGCGCGAACAGGGAACCTCCCACAATACCATGCCAGGGTCGCGACATTGACCTCGGTTTTCATGCATTTCGAAATCAAGGCAATCCCAAGAGAACTGAATAAGAAAGCAGATGAGCTCGCGAAGATGGGAGCCGGTTGGGAAGGTCCCAAAGAGGAACGCGAGCGAAGATCAGGGTTCATGGTATCAAAGGGGGCCCCCCCGAAATATCTGTTTTTTTGTGAAAGAAGAAAGTGCCATCAGTCACGAGACTGAGATGATGGCAATCAACACTTTGTCTGAAGATTGGCGTCGCCCATTCATAGACTACCTCAGATATGGTCGCGGTGCAACTGATCGAAAAGAGCTCATGCAATTGAAAAGAAAGGTTGGACGCTTTTATATCAGCAGAGGTGAGCTTTACAAAAGAGGAGGTGACCCTTGTGAACTGAAATGTATGGGCCACTATGAGACAAAGGCCTACCTCGAAGAGCTGCATGCTGGGCTGTGTGGGACACACGCAGGGTGGAGACCTCTGGTGTACAAGGCTTTGCGCCAAGGGCATTTCTGGCCCACAATGAAACAAGATGCTCAAGCAATGACGCGAGCTTGTCAGGCGTGCCAGTATTTCGCCCCTGCCTCTCACCAACCAGGGGTGCAGCTTTAGATCATGGGAAGCCCCCATCCCCTTCGCGATGTGGGGGTTGGATCTTCTTGGCCCTTTTAAACCAAAGGCCCCGGGTCAGCTCGAGTATATCATTGTCGCGGTTGACTATTTCACAAAATGGATTGAGGCGGAAGCACTCGCGTCGACAACAGTACCCGTAGTGAAAAAATTCCTTTAGAAGAGCATTATCTGTCGCTATGGATTGCCACGCGAGATTGTTACCGATCATGTCCCTCAATTCAACTCGCCCCAGCTGATGGCATGGTGCAGCGATCTGGGAGTTAATTTGAAAATTGCTTTAGTTGCACATCCACACTGCAATGGACAGGTAGAAGCCGTCAATAAAAGCATTGTCACAGATGTTAAGAAAAGACTAGACAACGCTAAGGGCAGATGGGCGGAGGTCCTGCCACTTACTCTCTGGGCCAATCGAACCACAGTGAAAAAAGCAACGGGGGAGAGTCCCTTCGCCCTCACGTACGGGGTGGAGGCTGTGGTTCCGGTAGAAATCTTGTTCCCAAACGAAAGACTCCTTCACTATGACTCGGATACCAATGACGAAAAGATGAGGATGGAGCTCCAGCTTCGCGAAGAAACTCAAGAAATGGCGGTTATCCGGGCGGCCGCTTACAAAGCGGGTGTCGCGAAGTATTATAACAAGCATGTCAAGGAAAGAGGATTCGTGAAGGGAGATCTGGTCCTGAGAAAGACAGAGGGAGGAAAACTCGATCCCAACTGGGAGGGGCCATATATAGTGGATCGTGAAGTCGCACCAGGGGCCAATCGACTGAAGGATAGCTCTGGCAATCACGTTGCAAATTCCTGGAACGTGATGCGACTACGCCGCTATTACGCCTAGCCTACTCCCCCACACAGGTATGAATTCCCACGTTTTCATAACATGTCTTCATACCTCAGATGAATATTTCATAGAAAGCGATAAAACTGCGATATAAGATGTTCTAACGAGCTGTATGCAGGCGAAAGGACCGATTGAGACTAAACATTAGCAAGAATCTATCATCGGGTTACCAAAGGAATAAATACTTTCGTCACAAAGGGGGACGTGATCTCAGAATAAAAGGTACGTGCGCATCTCGAGAATTCAGGAGGTCGCATTAACCCAGTGACACTGGGCTGGGGCCAAGAGCACCCACCCAGGTTATGAAGCCGTGACCGTTCGAGAGTGAGTAACGACATTCGTCCTCCTCACCTCGACCACGAAGTCCTGGCCTTGAGGGGATAGCAACCCATCAAGGCACGGAGAACAGCGAGTGACACTCCTGAAAAAAGTCAATCATGAAACTATATACTTGGCTTAGAGATATACAATACAAAAAGCTAATGAGTCCCCATCTGCTTTGACAGACACTCCTGCACTATAGAAACGAACGATCCTAGACATGATCGCGATACAAGGCCGGGCTCTAGACTATATCATCGTCCAGACAGAAAACCTTGGCAATTTGTGATGATACTGGCGCTAATACTCCAATTATTCGCGAGCATGGATTTCCCAAGGCATCAAGAACACCTTAGCTAATGTATGATGAGATAAACACGCGAGCTACTTTGTTTTGTCACAAGAACATAGAATCTGATTCCAATTCATTATAGGAAATCCCATGCTCAAACACAAAGACACTCATGGACGCACGAAAAACCCTACCACTGGCTCATACGCATGCAGTAGTCAGGTAAGAACACACTCTTTACCACATCACAGGTCATGACATAGGAATAATCTATACTTACGCGATCGACTTTCTCGCATGGTTTTTTGTAAGACCAACAAAAACAGAAGAGTCCTTCCCGACGAAAGATGTTGAAGACTGTCCTATTTAAGATATTAAGTGTTCTCGCTTCGGAAACATTTTAAGTTCTAAAGTCTATGGATGAAACACATACTTTTAATCGCGATGGCACAGAGGTGCACACTACATTTTAAGTTCCAAAGTTTTTCCGATAATCTCAGTCTAACTTATTCATAAACCCTCGTTCATTCTCCCTCCTTCTTTAAACACATAGCGTTCGTGAGACTGTAAACATGCTCACGAGCACTATGGGGGGAGGGGAAGAGGAGGAGAAATCACCATACAAACACAAAATAAAGAGACATTAAAAGGCACTAAGCCTAGAGAGGAACGACGATCTTCACTTGGTACACCACAGTCCGAATGGGAACTTCAGAAGGATTGGCACGCCACATGGTGAAGGTCACTTCATCTCCCTCACGAAGATCATTCTCATACGCAAACTCACTCCAACCTTCACCCAGAAAGTAAGAACTCCCAACCCTGTCCAAAGTCACGTCCCAAGGTTCGAAATTGACGCAAAGGACAAGGCTCTTACCACCGAAATGGCTAAGGTGTTGGTCACAATGTTCCTTTGGGAAACGCTATACGTGGAGAAGAGGGGTCCAAGAAACGAGCAAGCAGAGAAAGACAAAGTAAAAAGGGATACTTACCAAGCATCTGCCAGTAATGGCAGAGGAATCCATAGTAATAGTGAAAGACTCATCCAGAGACCCCTCTCGAGTTCGTCGTGTCCTGTCCATATCAGAATTCTTTGAAAAAAGAAGACAGGAAACGCTATTTATAAAAGAAAATCACCTAACCCACATTTAATGCATTGAATGACTTGAGCAGAAAAGTGGTTGAGAAAACGAGAGAAGCAATAAATACGGAAACACACATAGAAATAACAATACGACCTCCCCAAGAGGCCCAAAAATAATCCCAAGGCTCGCGACCACAAAGGATTCGCGAACCGCCAAAAATTCCAAGTAGTCATTGTACACAACATCAATCCTGAACTCACAAAGATAAACATCACAAGAAAAGATCAAACGTCGTCATTCACATGATCGGTAGGAATGTCCAGGTATTGGCTAACGTCATCCATCGCCACGTCGTGAGTTTCTTTTTCACCACCAACATCCCCTGCCGACGCGATGTTCTCATCAATAGTGGTTTCCTCACTATCAATATTCACAATATCGTCGTCGTCACCTGCCTCAGTGGTCTCAACACGAGGGCGCTTCAATGGGTCCCGAGTCTCTTTCATCCTTATCTCCGAATAAACCACGTCCCTAACTCTTTTGGGCGCTTTGGGAGCGGGAACCACATGAATATGAGACTCCATCCCTTCAGTAACCCCTTCACCTTCCCTCAAAAAAGGCTCGACTACCCAGCCTTCAAGAAGGCTCGCGTCGTCGTCAATAAAGGTCCCGACGGGAGGAGAGGGATACGGAGGAAGCTCCGCAGGAAGACCACAGAAGTCAGATGGATCGTAGGGAAACTTAGGCACCTGGTGTTTCTTGAGTTGACGCTTAAGCGAGGCGATTAACAGAACATCACGAGCAGTGCTAATGAAGTTAATACGATCTTTCTCGCGAAAGCTTGATGCATACTGTTTCGCTCCTTCGCGACGACCTTGAAAGAAGGCCTTATCTTTTTCCTGCCGGAGCAAGCCTAACTCTGTGTCGTGATTACGTCTCTCTACTCTGGCGGCAATCTCCATTTCACTTATCTTGTTCTCCAAGTCAGCATTCCTTTTCTTCACTTTATCCAGAGCCTGCCTCGCCTCGTCCCTTGAGTCTTTGAGCTTATGGCCAAGTGCTAGAACTTTCTCATAATCCTCCCCCAACTGCTTATGGCTGTCCTCAAGAGCCAAAGCATATTGCCCCGCAGCCTCATTAATAAGGATCGACTGCGAAAAAGAAGGAAAATGACATAGAGATGATGACCAACCAGAGAAGAGTCTACAAGAAAATAGCAGGGAGTAAAAACTTACCGCCAAGTTAAGCGTAGAAAGACCTCCACCACCGCGAACGATACCCTCTAGGTAAGAGGGCATCTCCGGATAACGAGGACGATCATTGTGAAAGAACTTTCTTACCACCTTTTCCTCGAGAAAGAGCTCATCTAAATCTTGAGAGGGGACATCATCGCGACCCTCAAGAACCATAGGCCGCTTACCCCTCGCGATGGCCGAGGCCCTCTCAGTAGGGGTGCCTCGGTTTGAGGGAGGAGTCCTATCAGCTCCAGAGAGAAGCGAAGCTCCCCTTGAAACAGGAGGACTCGCGACCGGAATAGTCTGGTCAGCCAAAGGCTCTGACGGATCGGCAGGCGACTCTTGAATATCGATACCAGTAGAAGAGGCTTTTTTCTTGGAAGGAGCCTTGTGTTTCTGCGTGAGCTGCTTTCTACGTCTGGGCTTCGCGGCAGGAGGAGCGATTTCATCGATTGGTTCTTCGTCGAAAGAATCGTCGAAACCATCCAGAGTTGGGAGCCTGGAAAAATATCCTTTTTCTGAAAAACATAAGAAAGCATCAATCTATAAGGACATGGCGTTATAAAAGGGAAATGAAGACAAAAGATGAAAACAACAAGCAAATAAAATGTCACGCGAAGACATGAAGAATACCGTAATGATGTTCAAGGCTTAACCCTCGCTAGGCTAGCACCTCGTGGGTAATACATGCCAGAAATATGCGCTTCGAGATGAGGTTAGGGAAGCTATGAAATTTATCAAAAAGACAATCCTTCTTAGGCTGAGACCAGTCACCAGATCTAGGTTGGGTCGCGGTCATCGATATTTTAGTAGAGAACCCGAAATCTGGTGGAGGTCGTACTAGGAACCAATCCGTTTTCCACTTCGGAAGTCGGGGGGGTCCGTCCCACTCGGTTCTGCCGTTCTTCACAGCCGTGAACATCCCCTCTTCCTCGGGAGCCCTTCGCGTCCGGAACATAAGGAAAAAATGGCAAGGATTGGGTTTTACTCCAATGTCTTGACACCTCATCACATAAATAACGAGTGTGCGCCAGAAGTTAGGGTGCATTTGGGCTGGGCTATATGTCAGCTCTTTCAAAAGCCTTTTTGTGAAATCGGAGAAAAGGAGCCTAAAGCCTAGTTTAAGAGAGGAAATACTCAACGCGAAGAAAGAACCATAATCGTCAAGAGAAGCGCCACCCGAAGATGGCAAGGCAAAAATTGTCCCCTCCGGAAAAGGATAAGAATCAGCTACTGCATAAAGATCGCGAAGTTGAAGCTCAGAAGGAAGAGCCAAAAACGGATTCCCGAGGACCTTGACTTTTATATAACAAACACGACGGGTCAGGACCTGTACACGACCCGCCGGTTTATTAAAACAATCCTCGATTTCAATACGAGGAAGGTCGCCTTGCCAGGAATAATACTTTTCGTATTCCACGCGACCAATAATTACACCTTCAGGTTCCTGAGGGAGAAGATCGTTATTGTTACTAGTCACATCTGGTCGCGAAGTGGAAGGGCCTTCGCCATCCTTATTTCTAGTAGTTTTCCCTGAAAAGAATTAAAAAAAGGGAAAGAAGGAAAAAGTCAATTTTCCAGGGCAAGAATACGAGACGCCAGGGCAATAAGAAAGCCTCGCGAACCATAAAGACAAGGAAACAAGGAAAACCCTGGAAAACGAGAAAGACCAGATCCAGAAAGGAATCGAAGAGACACTCGGATGAATGTCCAGATGAACATTCTGACGAATACTCAAGAAATGAAAAGCACCAAGAACCCTAAATAGTTTAAAACAGTTTCTAAAGAAAGAAAACACCCAGAAAATCAAGTTTAGAAGGACGAAAAAGGGAAGCGGCGCCGTCCACTAAAAGCTAGTAGGAAGGCGGAGAAAGCCATTAAAACCCCCATGAAAACTAGCATAAAAGCTTCAAAAAACACGACAAAGGCAGAATACCAGGGAAGCGTCGAAATTGCGAGTAAATATAGTAGGAGAAGTGAAATAAAGAGCGAATTCGAAATAGAACTTACCAGCCATTTGTAATATGAAGATTGTCTGAACGAGTGAAGGTTTCTTGAAATTTTATTAAGAACGGTTTTTTACAGAGGAGCACGAACAGTCGAAGTAGAGAGGAAGGGAATAATATGATTTGATGGCCTTATATAGGAAAGTGAGAAAAATCCCAAAAAGTCGACACGTGTTGAAAGGTGTCAGAGCGCGGGAGACGAAGCGTCTCGAATTTGAAATTCGAAGGCGTCGCAAACAAACGATCTTCAAAGGACTCCCCGAGATCCCGACTTCAATTGTTACCCAAGCCTTACCTTCGCGAAGCCAAGGACTTGGGGGGCTGGATGTTGGACCCGGTTCTCGCGATTTGTGACGCGAACCCGGTTTGCGACTAATCAACAGACCGCGAGCCCATAAGGACAATAACTAAGTCAAGAACGAGAGGCCCATTAAGAAGCCCAATAGGTAAAGGGAGCGACACCAGATTGTGTGGGGCCCAATGTCCGATTATAAATCCTAACGGCAAAGAGAGAGAATGGTAGTGGCAATTGAGAGCATCTTCCTTCCCCCTTGAGCTAGAGAGAAAACACATAAGGCGATTACTCATTTCCGAGCTTGTCTCTTTGATCCCGATTCACCTCTTTTAGTAGAGAATCAAATGATCGGTACCTGGATTCTGGCTCTCGGTATCGTTATCGTGCTTTTGAGGTGTGAATCATCACGATTGGTTGAGTTTCATCATTTACTGTTTCATTGAGTTCGTTCACGAGGTTTCATTGATTTGGTCATTACTTCGATCGTTATCTTCTCTCTGTTTTACTTCATTCTATTGTTGTTTGAGGCATTGTGTTCATTTATCTGTAGCCATTACTGACTTGAGCGTCGGAGAGCCAAATCAGGGGGTCCAACCTTCCGGTTTGGTTGTGCGGGTACCTTGAGGATTGAAGAACATAAAGAACAGAGGAGGATAGTACATTTTGATCCGGATGAAGATGAGTCACAAGTTGTTGCTCCAGTTTGTGTGAGGAAGGTCTCTAGTATTTGAAGATTCACTAAAGGTCAGATCTCGCGAGGTGTTGATTGCGAGATCGCGAATATCTGGGCTCCAACATCCGCCACTTTGGGCCTGCCCGATCCCAAGGGTTGCAGCTCATACACTCCAACCCATCCTTGGTAGCTCCGCCAATAAAAGTGTAATTGGTTACCAAGTAGCGCTGCCGCTTGGTAAAAGGGTGGAGGTCTCAGGTTCGAGCTTCACCAACAACCTCTTGCGAAATAGTTGTCTTTAATTGGCGGAGCTACCAAGGATGGGTTGGAGTGTATGGGCTGCAGCCCTTGGGATCGGGCCGGCCCAAAGTGGCGGACGTTACAATAAAAGTGCACTTTTTATTGTAACACCCGCCGCTTTGGGCCGACCTAATTACAAGGGTTGCATCCCATACACTCCAACCCATCCTTGGTAGCTCCGCCAATTGTAGTTGGTTACCAAGTAGCGCTGCCGCTTGGTAAAAGGGTGGCGGTCTCAGGTTCGAGCCTCACCAACAACCTCTTGAGAAATAGCTGTCTTTAATTGGCGGAGCTACCAAGGATGGGTTGGAGTGTATGGGCTGCAGCCCTTGGAATCGGGCTGGCCCAAAGTGGCGGACGTTACACTTCAGTGAATCTTCAGGTTGTGCGAGGAAGGTGTTCGATGAAATGCTTGCGAGGAATGTTGATACATTTTACTTCTTTTTTGGTATTGCATTTGATACATTATTGGTCAATCACTAAAGGTAAGCAACATCCCTAATGGTCTCTTACTTGTTGACTGGCCAAGAGAGTATGAGCTAATATGAAAGCATTAAACCAAATTAAAATGTCGGTTTCCTACACATAAGTAGCTCCATATAGGGTCCCTAATTCAAGTTACATATGTGGTTTTATTATCAATTTCTATTGATTAGTAAATAGAGCTTTTGATTTAACGCTCTTAGTCGTGCATCCATGTTTTACTAATTCAACTTACCTATGTGGTTGCTGGAAATTATTACATAAAAACAGAATGTTGTGTATCTGCTAATCAGAGGTATGAAGACATTGCATTTTCGTGTACAACAACAGAATACAACAACAATGAGAATAGCCGAGCTTCTCAAAGCTCATCCGAAGGTATATTAGTAGTTAAATTAATTGTGTAAGTTGAGCTAAATATTATATACATGATCTTCAGTGAATGGGATTTAGATTCTCTTACATTGACTGTTATTGTGTTATTTACTTATTTGTCAGTGTGGCTCGATTTCCGGAATCACGCGGTATGATAGAGGAGGCACTTGAAGTGGCATTAGATCCCGATTACAGGTTTGAGTTGGCCATGCAACACTAGTGGAAAAAACACCTGTTGAGGCGGTCAAAATCCCCCCTGTTGAGGCGGTTAGGGGTCGCTGTAATAGGGGGGCTGCAACAAGTATTTATCTGTTGAGGCGGACATTTGTTCGCCTCAACAAGTCACTTGTTGAGGCGGTCAAAAAAGTGACCGCCTCAACAGATGGGCAAAAAATATTTGCTTCTCATCTTTTGCCCGCCTCAAATGTCTCAAAACCCATTCCTTGACCGCCTCAAATGTCTGAAAACCCGACTTCCATTTTGTTATGCCCGCCTCAAATTTTTTGTCTGTGAGGTTCACTCTTTGTTTGCCCACCTCAATAATTTCAACACAAAAATTGAAATTTCACCCCTCATCAAATAGATCCATAAATTCCACACACAAAAATAAGTCAATAAACATACAATCTGCCTCAACTTTCGAACAATATACTTAACATAAACTTTTATTAAAAATGAAATTTGAGAACATTAGGTTACAAGAAATTTATTCAAGAACAAAAATTCCAACCCTGTAACATCGAATCGGTGGGATCTTCCATGGAGGGAGGTTCAGATCTGATGTGAGAAAAACGAGAGAAAAGGGAGAGAGAAAAGGCCGGCTGAAGAGAGGGGCATGATACGAGTCGCCGGAAATAGAGAGGCGCGTGGATCGAATGCAACTTCCAACTCTTGAGATCGAATGCAACTTCAACAAAAACTTCAAAGAAATCTTCAGATCTGTAAATATAGGGTTCATCGGTTAGAAATCTTCAGATCTGGTTAGAAAAACCTCGATATCGACTTCTTCGTCTCCGACTTTCTTCATCTTCGGCTTCTTTGTCTCCAGCGGACTTCGTCTCTGACTCTTCGTTTTCGTCTCGATCTGCTTCGTCTCCGACGTGCTTCGTCTCTAGGTTCTCCTCTTCCTTCCTTCCTTCAAATTCGTCTGCTCTAAGGCCGCCTCTTCTGGGACAGAAGATGAGATGTGAAGCGAGGTTGAAGAAGACGCTTTCTGTCGAGATGTTGAATCCGGCCAGATCCAAATCCCTCTTGAAGAAGACGCTTCTGTTAGAGAGGAGGAAGAATTTTGAAGTGGCTAGGTTTTCTTGAGGAAAGAGATGATAGCAAGTTGGATCGGATATTTTAGAGGAAGAGAATAAGATGATAACAATAGATTGATTTTTTTCTTTTTTACATTTATTGATTTATATAAGTTGTTGGATCTGTATCTATATAATTAATCAATGGATGAGAATTGTGATCCGTGTAAGTGATTGAAAAACTTGTACTTTATTAATTTAATATGTAGTAAGTTGTTGAATCGGGCAAGAGTGTACGCCTCTAAAATTTCCTTCGTCCAAAATTTGAGGCGCGCAAGAGTGTACGCCTCATTAGGGTACACTTCTTGAGGCGAACGCCAAGTGACCGCCTCAACAGGTAAAAAATACACATATTTGTTGAGGCGAACAAAAAGGTGACCGCCTCTAAAGCATCTGTTGCAGCGAACTAAACGAGTGACCGCCTCAACAGATAGTAGAATAAGACTTTTTGCAGCGGATTTTAAGGTGTCCGCCTCAACAGGGGGGCTGCAACAAATGTTTTTTCTACTAGTGCAACTTGGCAGACTAGAAGTTGCAAAGGTATGGTAAAAAGGAGAAGTTATAATCGCATTTTGCATATTGATCGTTTTGTAAGCATGAATGTCTTAACACTTGCAGGATATAGCTAGTGAAGTTCATGAATCAAAGTGGAAACAATTAGGTGATTTAGCGATGTCTGCTGGAAAGGTTCTTGCTTACCCTCTCAATTTGCACTATATGTTTCTAATCTTTACCTACAAGTTTATGAATAAAACAGACATTGAAACAAAACACTTGAAAATCCGAGTAACAAGAGGACACAAATAAAGAAGCTAAGAGCTATTTGCAAAGCACACTCATAACACACCCATCTCTTTTGCCTCTACAAATGTTGCCTCTGCTATTTTTTGGAGACGTGTGGCCTTTGGGTAATTAGAAACGTCTGCATGCTTCCTGTGCTTATATGCTCTTTGTCTTTATCATTTGGACATGGCCGACGAATGCAAGGGATTTGAGTGGTCTGTTGTTGCTGTATTCTTCTATTGGTGATGCTGAAGGTGTTGGACCCGGTTCTCGCGATCAATAACATGGACCCGGTTCTCGTGATTATAATGACGCAAACCCGGTCCGCGACCGAGGAGCAGGCCGCGAGCCCATAAGGCCAGAAATTGGATCGAGAATGAGAGGCCCATTAAGAAGCCCAATAGGTGAAGAGAACGATATCAGATCGTGAGGGACCCACTGTCTGGTTATAAATCCTAACGGCAAAGAGAGAGAAAGGAGGCAGGCGACTGAGAGCATCTTCTTCCCCCTTGAGAGAGAGAAAAACACATAAGGCGATTACTCATTTCCAAGCTCGTCTCTTCGTTCCCGATTCACCTCTTTTAGTAGGAAATCGGATGATCGGTACCTGGATTCTGACTCTCGGTATCGTCATCGTGCTTTTGAGGTTTGATTCGTCACGATTGGTTGAGTTTCATCATTTACTGTTTCATTGAGTTGGCTCATGAGGTTTCATTGTTTTAGTCATTACTTTGATCGCTATCTTCTCTTTGTGTTGCTTCATTTTGTTGTTGTTATTGAGGCATTGTGTTCATTTACCTATAGCTATTACTGACTTGAGCGTCGGAGAGCCAAATCAGGGGGTTCAACCTTCCGGTTTGGTTGTGCAGGTACCATAGGGACTGAAGAACATAAAGAACAGGAGAATAGCACATTTTGATCGAGACGACAATGTGTCACAAGTTGTTGCTCCAGTTTGCGTAAGGAAGGTCTCCAATATTTGAAGATTCTTAGAAGGCCAGATCTCGCGAGGTGTTGATTGCGAGATCGCGAACATCTGGGCTCCAACACTGGCGTCGACCGTGGGGACCTCCTCGCGCAGCTAGCTCCCTTTGAAATCTCAAGAGTCAGTTCGCGACGGACAACATTATGGTCGAAACCAGCAGAAGCGGAACAGTAAACGCCACCACGTCACACATCAATCAAAACACTCTCAATCCCCCACCACTCCCTCGTGTCGAGGAGGAAGCCCCCGAGCTTATCACTATCCCTCGGGAGCAGAATGAGCTTTTTGCCGCCTAGATAGCGCAAGGCGCCTCGATTGCCCCGAATACAGCTAACCAAAGGGTCGAACCTCTCAACGACCAGACCAATCGCGACGCAAGAGAGATTAATCGAGAAGAGGTAGCTGAAATTGTCCCGGATGACAGAGCCTCGGTTTCTAGAAGGCCGAGGGAGAGAAATGATACTCACGACGTGGGTCGGGGAATGTTCGACTTGAACCAGACCCCAATGAGTCATCAGGAGCACTACAACTCTCAACACGATGTTCGTTATGACGAGAGGGGCCGAGCATACTATCCTATGCAAGACCAGCGCGAACGTCAGGGAGCACCCCACTATTATCGCGAGACATCCCAGAACCCTCCTCTCAATTTCTCAACAATGTTTGGCCCCACAACTTTTGCAGAACACATCATCAGGGCCCCTCCACTACCAGATTTTAGATTCCCAACTATCAAGGAATACACCGGTAAGGGAGACCCTAAGGAGCATCTTACCCGATATAAGTACGCCATGATCGCGAGGGGTCCGGATGAGGCCACCCTGTGTAAGGGATTCCCAGGAACACTCGCGGACACTGCCATGACATGGATGTTAAATCAACCACCCGGGAGCATCTCGTGTTTTGCAGACATTGAAAGAGGATTTTTGTTGCATTTTGGCTCTTCGAAGAAGAGGAAGATAACCATGCAAGAGGTGGTCGGGGTTAAGCAAAAAACAGGTGAAAGTCTGGAAGAGTACGTAAAAAGATTCTCGCTGATGGTTTTAGAAGCTGATGACTTCGATGATAAAACCGTCAGGGTCGCATTCTTAAATGGGCTGGCCGACGGGAGCGAGTTCAAAAAGCACCTATACAGAAAACAGGAAGGGTCCTATCAGGCCATGTTGGAAAGAGCTTATGTCGAAATACAAGTTGAGACTCACTCGAGCGCACCCGCGGGGGGTGGAGGTCAGAACAAGCAGAACCAAAACCAAAACCAGAGCTCCAGAAAGGGTAATCAGAATTGGGGGAACAAAAGACAACAGTTTGACCAGGGACAGGGTGATTCGCGGGCCCCAGGTTTAGTAACTCAACGTCAGAATCAAGATCGATATCAGGATTACAGACAGAATACGGACCAAAACCAATTTCAGGAACAGAATTTGATGAACCAGAGGGATGACAACTCCGGCTACAGAGGTCGCGGCCTAGGCAATGGAGGCCGAGGTCACGGTCGCGATGGAATGTGGTGCGCCAACCACAACTCCACTACTCACAACACGGATGAGTGCCGAAGTGGCCCAAGAATGAACAATGAACCTGAACAGAGAGCAGTCCTCATGAATCAGAGAGGCGGGGGGAACAATCAAGGAAGGGGTGGTAGAAACCCTGGCCGGGGGCCATTCAGAGGGGGAAACAACAACGGTGGGCGAGGAAGGGGGCGCAATCAGCAGCACGCGAACGATCCTCATCCACCTCAACGCAACCAAGATTTCCCGCGACCAGACGGTCATGTAGGGACCATAGCCGGGAAGCATGTCCCTATACCCCCGAACAGGCGTGAGCAACGCAAGATGATCAACGCACCACTCCCTCGCGGGCTCCCAGTTATGAGTATCGCGAAGCCCCTTCCCAGAGAGCCATATCAACTGGTTTTCTCTAACGAAGAGATCAATGAGTGGGCAGTCTCTTCTGGTGACCCATTGGTTATACATCTACAAATTGGCACGAAACTAGTCAGCCGTATTCTGGTAGACACGGGCAGCTCTGCCGACATAATATATCTGGATGCCTTCGAAAAGCTAGGGGTTGATCCACGAATGAAGAGACCGACGCGAACGACCTTAGTGCGCTTCGCGGGAGAAAGAGTCACTGCTCTAGGAGTGGTGAGTTTAGATGTAGTGATGGGAGATGAGACAGGGCCACGAAGATCAGAAAAGATTGATTTCGTAATCATCCCGACAAGCTCTTCGTATAACGCAATCATCGGGAGAGGCACATTGTGTAAATTTGATGCAGTAGTATCCATGAGCCATTTCTGCATAAAGTTTCCCACACCATCCGGGGCTGGAATCGCGACGGGTGTGGAGAAGGAAAGCATCTCTTGTTATATCAAGTCTGAAAAGGGAGAAGAAACGCCTCTGCTCGCGAATCAACTCTTTGTCCCGGGCATGCCTAATGTTGAAGAAGAAGCTGAGTTAGATGTTCGCGAGCCCCCTAGATATCAGAATTCTGAGGGAGATGTGGACAGAGCAAAGTTTTCCGGATTTAAAACACAGGAAGTCACTCCTTTTGTAAACAAAGAAGAGAAGTTATCGGTAGGGGGTAACCTTGACCCTATGGTGATGGTGGAGATTGAAAACCTGCTATCGGAATCGCGAGATGTCTTCGCTTGGTCCCCCAAAGATTTGAAAGGAATTCCCCCATCAGTGATCACTCACTCTCTAAATATTAGCAACGATATCCTTCCCAAAAGACAGCGAAAGATTAAGCAAGCGGGTCCGAAGAATGAGGCCGCAGCCGCAGAACTCGCGAAACTCCTAAAAGCTGGGTTTGTTAGACCAGTACAGTACCCGGCTTGGTTGGCTAATGTCGTCATGGTCGCGAAGAAAGGAACAGGAAAATGGAGGATGTGTGTAGACTTCACAGACTTAAACAAAGCTTGCCCGAAAGACAGCTACCCACTACCTTCTATTGATCAGCTTGTAGACTCCACTGCAGGACATGAGGCACTCAGCTTTTTAGATGCATACTCGGGATACAACCAAGTCATGATGAACCCCCTTGACTCAGAGCATACCTCCTTCATAACAGACAAGGGAACCTTGTGCTACAAAGTGATGCCTTTCGGCCTTAAAAACGCGGGGGCCACTTTCCAGAGATTGGTAGACCGCATTTTCAGTGATCAGATAGGGGATACAGTTGAGGCCTACGTTGACGACATTGTGGTGAAAAGCAAGGAGCAGGGTGATCATGCTCGTGACCTGGCAGAGGTATTCGCGACGCTCAGAAAGTACGGGATGAGTCTAAACCCAGACAAGTGCGTGTTCGGGGTCACAGAAGGAAAATTTTTGGGCTTCATGATTAGTGCTTGCGGTGTCGAGGTAAATCCCGATAAAGTCAAAGCCGTTCTCGATCTTGAACCACCGCGGTCTACCCATGAGGTCCAACGATTTGTAGGCCGAGTAAATTATTTGGGGAGATTCTGCGCCAAGTTGGCCGAACGGAACCTCCCCTTCTTCGAAATTTTGAGAAAACCAAAGAACTTTGAGTGGACTGAAGAATGTGGTCAAGCTTTCGCGAGCCTCAAAGAGCATCTGACAAAGCTCCCGATCTGATCTTCCCCGATTCCGGGAGAAACTCTTCAGTTGTATCTCGCGGCCAGCTCAAGGGCGGTAAGTGCAGTCCTTATTCGCGAGTCAGAAAAGCCAGTCTATTTTGTCAGCCGAGCTTTATTGCCCGCGGAGACACGGTACTCCCCGGTTGAGAAGTCTGTACTTGCGCTGATAACGGCTGCTCGCAAACTAAGACCTTATTTCCATGCACACCCGATTGAAACCCTAACGGACCTGCCACTGAATAGCTTCATGACAAAACCAACTGTTGCAGGGAGGCTCACAAAATGGGTCATTGAAATGTCAGAGTTCGATGTGGTATATCGGCCCAGGCCAGCTATCAAGGCACAAGCACTTGCCGACTTCATTGTCGAAACAAGTTTCAGAGAAGGGGAAGTGGTGAATCCGTATGGCGAACAGATGATGTGGATAATGCACACAGACGGAGCCGTAAATGACGAAGGATGTGGAGCGGGTGTGATTCTCACATCGCCTACGGGGGATGAAATAAGCCACGCCATCGCACTGAGATTCAAACCCACGAACAATGAAGCTGAATATGAGGCCTTGATCGCAGGGCTAGAGTTAGCCATTGGCCTTTCAATCTCTGTGCTATCATGTTGTTGCGATTCAGAAGTTGTGGTAAAACAGGTACAGGGGCTTTATGAAGCGCGAACAGGGAACCTCCCGCAATACCATGCGCGGGTCGCGACATTGACCTCGCTTTTCATGCATTTCGAAATAAAGGCAATTCCGAGAGAACTGAATAAGAAAGCAGATGAACTCGCGAAGATGGGAGCCGGATGGGAAGGTCCCAAAGAAGAACGCGAGCGAAGATCAGGGTTCACGGTATCAAAGGGGGGGGCCCCGAAATATCTGTTTTTTGTGAAAGAAGAAAGCGCCATCAGTCGCGAAATTGAGATGATGGCCATCAACACTTCGTCTGAAGATTGGCGTCGCCCATTCATTGACTACCTCAGATATGGTCGCGGTCCAACTGACCCGAAGGAGCTCATGCAATTAAAAAGAAAGGCTGGACGTTTCTATATCAGCAGAGGCGAACTTTACAAGAGGGGAGGTGATCCTTGCGAGTTGAAGTGCATGGGTCACTACGAGACAAAGGCCTACCTCGAAGAGCTGCATGCTGGGCTGTGTGGGACACACGCAGGGTGGAGACCACTGGTGTACAAGGCTTTGCGCCAAGGGCATTTTTGGCCCACAATGAAACAAGACGCTCAAGCGATGACGCGAGCTTGTCAGGCATGCCAGTATTTCGCCCCTGCCTCCCACCAACCAGGGGTCCAGCTTCAGATCATGGGAAGCCCCATCCCCTTCGCGATGTGGGGGTTGGATCTTCTTGGCCCTTTCAAACCAAAGGCTCCGGGTCAGCTCGAGTATATTATTGTCGCAGTCGACTATTTCACAAAATGGATTGAAGCGGAAGCACTCGCATCAACAACAATACCTGTAGTGAAAAAATTCCTTTCGAAGAACATTATCTGCCGCTATGGGTTGCCACGCGAGATTGTAACCGATCGTGGCCCTCAATTTAACTCACCCCAGCTGATGGCATGGTGCAGCGATCTGGGAGTTAATTTGAAAATTGCTTCAGTTGCACATCCACACTGCAATGGGCAGGTAGAAGCCGTCAATAAAAGCATTGTCACAGATCTGAAGAAAAGACTAGATGGCGCCAAGGGCAGGTGGGCGGAGGTCCTGCCACTTACTCTCTGGGCCAATCGAACCACAGTGAAAAAAGCAACAGGAGAGAGTCCTTTCGCCCTCGCGTATGGAGTAGAGGCCGTGGTTCCAGTAGAAATTTTGTTCCCGAACGAAAGACTCCTTCACTATGACTCGGAAACCAATGACGAAAAGATGAGGATGGAACTCCAACTTCACGAAGAAACCCAAGAGATGGCGGTTATCCGGGCGGCCGCTTACAAAGCAGGCGTCGCGAAGTATTACAACAAGCATGTCAAGGAAAGAGGTTTCGTGAAAGGAGATCTGGTCCTAAGAAAGACAGAGGGGGGGAAAACTCGATCCCAACTGGGAGGGGCCGTACATAGTGGATCGCGAGGTCGCCCCAGGGGCCTATCGACTGAAGGATAGCTCTGGAAATCACGTTGCAAATTCCTGGAACGTGATGCGACTACGCCGCTATTACGCCTAGCCTACTCCCCCACACAGGTATGAATTCCCACGTTTTCGTAACATGTCTACATACCTTAGATGAATATTTCATGGAAAGCGATAAAATCGCGATATAAGACGTTCTAACAAGCTGTATGCAGGCGAAAGAACCGATTGAAACTAACCATTAGCAAGAATCTATCATCGGGTTACCAGAGGAATAAATACTTTCGCCACAAAGGGGGACTGGGCTGGGGCCAAGAGCACCCACCCAGGTCGCGAAGCCGTGACGCTGGGCTGGGGCCAAGAGCACCCACCCAGGTCGTGAAGCCGTGACGCTGGGCTGGGGCCAAGAGCACCCACCCAGGTCGCGAAGCCGTGACGCTGAGCTGGGGCCAAGAGCACCCACCCAGGTCGCGAAGCCGTGACGCTGGGCTGGGGCCAAGAGAACCCATCCAAGTCGCGAAGTCGTGACCGTTCGAGAGTGGGTAACGACATTCGTCATCCTCACCTCGACCACGAAGTCCTGACCTTGATGGGATAGCAACCCATCAAGGCATGGAGCTCAACGAGTGACACTCCTGAAAAACGTCAATCATGAAACTATATACTTAGCATGGAAATATGCAATACAAAACGCTAATGAATCCCCATCTATTTTGACAGACACTCCTACATTAAAGAAGCGAACGATCATAGGCATGATCGCGAACGAAACAGAAAATGGCAGTTTGCGAGGAAACAGGCGCTAAAACTCCAATTATCCGCGAGCATGGATTTCCCAAGGCATCAAGAATACCTTAGCTAAGGTATGATGAGATAAACACGCGAGCTACTTTATTTTGTCACAAGAACAAAGAATCTGATTCCAATTCATTATAGGAAATCACATTCTCAGACACAAAGACACTCATAGGTGCACGAAAAACCCTACTACTGGCTCATACGCATGCAGTAGTCAGGTGAGAACACACTCTTTATCGCATCACAGGTCGTGACATATGAATAATCTATACTTACGCGATCGATTTTCTCGCAGGGTTTTTCGTAAGACCAACAGAAGAATCTTTCCGGACGAAAGATGTTGAAGAGTGGCCTATTTATAATATTAAGTATTCTCATTTTGGAAACATTTTAAAGTTCTAAAGTCTATTAATGAGACACATACTTGTAATCGCGACGACACAAAGATGCACATTACATTTTGAGTTCCAAAGTTTTTTCCGATAATCCCAGTCTAATTTATTCATAAAACCTCGTTCATTCTCCCTCCTTTCTTAACACATAGGGCTCGCGAGACTGTAAACATCCTCACGAACACTATGGGGGGAGGGGAAGAGGAGGAGAAATCACCATACAAACACAAAATAAAGAGACATTAAAAAGCACTAAGCCTAGAGAGGAACGACGACCTTCACTTGATACACCACAGTCTGAACAGGAACTTCGGGTGGATTAGCACGCCACATGGTGAAAGTCACCTCATCTCCCTCACGAAGATCATTCTCATACGCAAACTCACTCCAACCTTCGCCCAGAAAGTAAGAACTCCCAGCCTTATCCAGAGTCACGTCCCAAGGTTCGAAATTGACACAAAGGACAAGACTCTTACCACCGAAATGGCTAAGGTGTCGATCACAATGTTCCTTCGGGAAGCGCTATACGTAGAGAAGAGGAGTCTAAGAAACGAACAAACAAAGAAAGGCAAAGTAAAAAAGGATATTTACCAAGCATCTGCCAGTAAGGGCAGAGGAATCCATAGTAATAGTGAAAGACTCATCCAGAGACCCCTCTCGAGTTCGTCGTGTCCTGGCCATGGTGGTATTCTTTGAAAAAGGCAGACAAAGAAGGAGAAGGCAGGAAACGCTATTTATAAAAGAAATACACCTGACCAGCAGTTAATGCATTGAATGATTAAAGCAGAAAAGTAGTTGGGAGAACAAAAGCAATAAACACAAAAGACATGCAAGGAAATAATTGTACGGTCTCCTCGTGAGACCCAAAGAAAATCGTCTAACACACATTTAGACTCGCGATCACATTCCGATCCACGGGCCACAGAACCAAATAACAAATTGTGTATAACACCAACCCAAGAGTTTGCAGACAACGCATGAAAAGAAGTTAAACTTCGTCAGGAAGATCCAGATACCCATCAGCTTCAACCAGCGCTGAATCGCGAACCCCTCCCGCACTACCAACGTCTTTGGCCGACGCGATGTTTTCTTCAGCAACAGTCTGTTCGCTGTCAATAGTCACAACATCGACCCCAGCATCCACATCAGACGATCTGGCACAAGAGCGAGTCGAAGAGTCCGCTGTTTTCTTCATCCTTTCCTCCGAGTAGATTACCCTTTTAGGCACTTTAGGAGTTGGGACTAGAGGAATGTGAGACTCCATCCCTCTAACGACTCCTTCGCCTTCAGGTAAGAAGGGTTCGACGACCCAACCTTCAAGAAGGCTCGCGTCGTCGTCAATAAAAGTCCCAAGAGGAGGAGAGGTATACGCAGGGAGCTCGGCAGGAAGACCACAAAGATCCGTAGGATCGTAAGGGAAGTTAGCCACTTTGTGCTTTCTGAGCTGACGCTTGAGTGCAGTAATCACCAGGGTGTCGCGAGCCAAGCTGATAAAATCAATACGACATTTCTCGCGATAGCTAGAAGCATACTGCTTGGCACCTTCGCGATGACCCTTGTCAAAAGCTTGGTCTTTCTCTTGTCGAAGCAAAGATAGCTCTGCATGGTGATTGCGCTCCGTAGTCCTGGCCGAAAGCTCCAAGTCACTTATCTTCGCCATCAGCTCATTTACCCTGTCCTCCAAAGCAACATTCCTCTCTTTCTCCTCTTTTAGCTTTTTCTTCGCGGCCTCCTTAACATCTCGGGCTTTGTTAGCAAAATCGACCATCTCGTTATATTCTCCCTCCATCTGGACGTAGCCATCTTCAAGGGCAATGGAATATTGCCCCGATGCCTCGTTGAGAAGAAGCGACTACAATAAGCAAAATATACTAGTTAAAATCACCTACCGACAAGAAGGAAGAAAACCATTCAGGAAGAAAAGAAAGGAGACCAACCGCCAGATTGAGTTTCACGAGCCCTGCTTTACCCCGAGCAATGCCCTCTAAAAATCCAGGCATCTCTGGGAAACATGGTCGATCGCGATGAAAGAACGTTCTCACCGCCTCTTCCTCGAGAAAAAGCTCAGCCAGGTCCTGAGAAGGGGTATCTTGACCACCTTCAAGGGTCATGGGCTGCTTACCCTTGGCAGTCTCTGAGGCCCTCCCTGCAGGGGTTGCTCGGTGCGAGGAAGGAGACCCGACGGCCCCTAAGGGGATCGTCGAACCAATCGGGGATTGGTCGTCTTGAGGCTCTGGCCCGCGTGTTTCGGTCTCCACAGATTGAGGTACGGACTCGCAGATATTAATACCGCCAACGGAGGTTTTCTTCTTTTTGGAGGGAGTTTTGTTCTTGTTCGCCAGCTGCTTTCGACGCTTGCTCTTCTGTGGGGCGGGAACCTGCTCATCAATAGTTTCCTCGTCAAAAGAGTCGTCAGAACCCTCAATAGCCGGGAGACGCGAAAAGTATCCTGTCTCTGCAAATAAAAAATAAATATATAATAAAAAATCCATAAGCATATGACATCGCGAGTTCGTAACAATAAAAAAAAGAAAAAAAAGAAAGGATAAGTAACAATAAACAAGAAAAACCATTGGACGAGAGACATAAGAAATACCATAATGGTGCTTAAGACTAAGTCCACGCTGGGCTAGCACCTCGTGGGTAATACACCTCAGGAATATGCGCGTCGAAACAAGATCAGGGAAACTATGGAACTTGCGGTAAAGACAATCTTTCTTAGGCTGAGACCAGTTACCAGATTTAGGTTGAGTCGCGAGCATCGATATCTTAGTCGAGACCCCAGAACCCGGAGGTGGTCGTACCAAAAACCAGTCAACCTTCCACTTCGGTATGCGGGGAGGACCATCCCACTCTGACTTGCCATTTTTTACGGCTGTAAACATCCCCATTTCCTCAGGAGCCCTTCGCGTAGAGAACATAAGGAGAAAATGACAAGGATTGGGTTTTACCCCGATATCTTGACACCTCATCACATAAATAACCAAGGCCCTCCAGAAGTTAGGATGCATCTGAGCTGGGCTGTAGGTCAGCTCTCTCAAGAGCATTTTAGTAAAGTTGGAGAAGGGGAGCCTAAAGCCTAATTTAAGGGACGATATACTCAAAGGAAAGAAAGTGCCATATTCATCAAGGGAAGTCCCATCCAGAGATGGAAGGGCAAAAATTGTACCCTCTGGAAAAGGATAGGTATCCGCGACGGTAAAAAGGTCGCGAAGGGTAAGATCAGAAGGGAGGGCCGTAAATGGGTTCCCGAGGTTCTTGACCTTTTTATGATGGACGCGGCGAGTCAAAATCTGTACACGACCCGCCGGGTTATGGAAAATATCTTTGATTTCCACGCGAGGAAGATCACCTCGCCAGGAGTAAAACTTCTCGTAGTCCTCGCGACCGATTATTACATCCTCAGACTCCTGAGGAGGATTTTTATTGCCACAACCTGCATCTGGTCGCGAGGTGGACGGAACTTCGTCGTCGTTATGTCTAATAGAGTTTCCTGTGGACGATCAAGAAGAAAAAGATCGAGAGTTAGTTTTCCAGGGAAAGAACACGAAACGCGAAGGCTAGAAGGAAGCTTCACGAGCCATGGGAATAAAAAACAAAGAAAACCCTGGAAAACGAGGAATATAAGATCTAAGGGGAAGTTAAATAGATTTCTGGTAGAAACCCTAAGAAATGGTGATATGAATAGTTCAGAGGCCATGAGCGGGAAAAAAGAATTGACTTTAAAGAACAGTGAAGGTTTCAACAGTCTAAGATGGCCTTTAAGGGAAAAAAGAGTGCCCATCGAACAGAAGAAGAAAGAAGAGGCACCGCCCAGTAAATGACAAATAGGGGTACGATGAAAAATCGCCTGACCGCCATGAAAACCAGTAAAAGCTTCGAAAGAACACAAGAAATAGCGGAGGTATAGAAATATCGAAATCAGGTGTAGAAGCAATAGAAATCAACAAATGAAAAACGAATTCAAGATAGAACTTACCAGCCATTTGTAATTCGAAGATCGTCTGAACGAATGAAGATTTCTCGAAATTTTATTAGGGACGGGTTTTACAGAGGAATATGAGCGGTTGAAGTAAAGAAGAAGAGAAGAATGTGGTCTGGCGGCCTTTTATAAGAAGATAAAAATCCCAAAAGGGAGCCACGTGTTGAAAGGTGTCAGAATGCGGGAATACCAAACGTCTCGAATTTAAAATTCGAAATTCAAAACAAGCGCGATGGAATGAGGAGGAGTCGCGAGCGAATAATCTCCATGGGACTCCTCGAGAACCCGGCTTCAATTCTTACCCAAGCTTTGCCTTCGCAAAGGCAAAGACTTGGGGGGCTGGCTGTTGGACCCGGTTCTCGCGATCAATAACATGGACCCGGTTCTCGCGATTATAATGACGCAAACCCGGTCCGCGACCGAGGAGCAGGCCGCGAGCCCATAAGGCCAGAAATTGGATCGATAATGAGAGGCTCATTAAGAAGCCCAATAGGTGAAGAGAACGATATCAGATCGTGAGGGACCCACTGTCTGGTTATAAATCCTAACGGCAAAGAGAGAGAAAGGAGGCAGGCGACTGAGAGCATCTTCTTCCCCCTTGAGAGAGAGAAAAACACATAAGGCGATTACTCATTTCCGAGCTCGTCTCTTCGTTCCCGATTCACCTCTTTTAGTAGGAAATCGGATGATCGGTACCTGGATTCTGACTCTCGGTATCGTCATCGTGCTTTTGAGGTTTGATTCGTCACGATTGGTTGAGTTTCATCATTTACTGTTTCATTGAGTTGGCTCACGAGGTTTCATTGTTTTAGTCATTACTTTGATCGCTATCTTCTCTTTGTGTTGCTTCATTCTGTTGTTGTTATTGAGGCATTGTGTTCATTTACCTATAGCTATTACTGACTTGAGCGTCGGAGAGCCAAATTAAGGGGTTCAACCTTCCGGTTTGGTTGTGCAGGTACCATAGGGACTGAAGAACATAAAGAACAGGAGAATAGCACATTTTGATCCAGACGACAATGTGTCACAAGTTGTTGCTCCAGTTTGCGTAAGGAAGGTCTCCAATATTTGAAGATTCTTAGAAGGCCAGATCTCGCGAGGTGTTGATTGCGAGATCGCGAACATCTGGGCTCCAACAGAAGGAATATCTATACTTTCTAAACTAGCTCAAGAGCAAGGCAAAAACAATGTTACCTTTCTTTGTCAATTCATGTTGGGTAAATTGGAAGAGTGCCTTAATCTGTTGGTGGACAGGTAAGATATCATATATTCTTTGCGTGTATGTGCTTTGAATACTTTTTTGTTCCCTTAATAACTCTTTTTCTGCTTATAGCAACCGAATACTTGAGGCTGCTTTGATGACAAGATCTTATCTTCCCAGCAAGGTTTCAGAAATTGTTGCCATATGGATAAAAGATCTTAGCCAGGTTATAAGCTTGCCAACTAATGCTTTTCATAATTAGAATTTCAGATGATATAAAATGTACTTTTGTTGACCTTTCTCTTCCGGTTTCATTAGAAATAAATAAAATTTGACGTATATGTTTGTCATATCCTATTCCCTGCATACAATGCTTGCCAATTTAAATGTGTCTGTAAATAGTAAAAATATTTATCCATCTAAACAATGAGGGATTAGCTCAAGGAGAGGGTGCTAATGGCAGTGGGACTCCTGCGGGTAATGTTCTTCATATTACTTGGTTCCTTATGTCAGAATTAATTCTCAATTGAAATGACATTTTTTGTCATTGGTTAGAGTTTGTTCTAATAGGTGATGAGGTTTTAAATGATGATTCTTGTTCATTGATTCTTCAACCTTTCTCCTCGTACTGTTTGCCCATACTTGAAGACAATTGTTTGTTGAATATCACATACGTATTGTTTACTGTTTGCTGAAATAATATCAAAGGAAAAGAAGTTGTCACAGGAAAATAATATCACATACGTACTGTTTACTGTTTGCTGAAACAATATGAAGACCACTGTTTGCTGGAAATAATATCACATACGTATTGTTTGTTGATCAGGTTGCAACATGTCCTACTGGTGACTTGTCACAGGAACGTGTCTGAGTCTGAGAGGAACAAGTATGGAATTAAAGACAACTTGGTTAAATAATTTTATTACAAGGTAAATATTGTATGTTTTTTTTTCATGTGGTACAAATAGTTGTTTGAGACACCGTTAAATGTTTTGTACGAATGACTACAATTAGATGCCTTATTACTACAATTACAATCTCATTTTCTACTAGTGGGTGCGGTTTTAAAGCGGTTTTTATAAGAATTACTAGAAACGGGAACCCGCGCTTCGCGCAAGTATAATTTGGGTTGATTCGACTGTTTCTTATGCTCTATGATCATGCTGTCTTCGATCTGAATAAAAGAATTACTTTACTTCATTCCTCAAATAAACACAGAGTCAACCTAAATGTCATGAAAAATAGTGTGAAATAGTTGATAATGTAGAGAAGAGAATTTGTTGATAGCGCAGACACGTATGAGTTTATAGAAGGATAAATCACACGATTACTATATGCATAGAAAATTATTTTACCCAACTTGTTTGACAACAGGAAACGACTACACTCTTTTGTTGTGTTAATATCATCCAGATCATTGCAACATGTGACTGTATCTACTACGAATGCGGGTTGTGCCACGCAACGAAATGCATGATCCAGTACGACATATAGTTTTGGTGCAATTCTGTGTGCAGAGTTTGATTATAGAAGTATCAAACTTAAAATGAAGATAGGCGAAGAATCTAAAACATTTATGCATTTTTAATGTTTCACACAGCAGGACACATAATCGTTTGCGTGTTCACATATCATAACATTAACAACAAACCCACTCGAAACCACGGTATCTAAATTCCAGCCTAGGTCACTCCTCGCGCTTCGCGCGGGCCTGACGGGCTTAATTGTGTCGATATTTATATATTTGATATTATTTTCACATATATATTTATGCAACAACTTTTAATAAAAATAGATGTTCTTAATTAATTAAATATATAAATTTTAACATACTTGCTTAGTAACGAAATCTGAAAGGTATAATTACTAATTAGTTATATTTTAAAATCATTATCAACATAATAACAACCTGTTGAAAAAGATTTTTCAAAAGACAACCAACGTGTTCAAGGAGAATCTAAAAAGACATACGCTTGGAACATGTAAAAATCGATGAGGAAAATGCGATACAGAAACAAATAGACCAACATACGCTCAAAACACAACAAAAAACCCAAAATTAAGAGATTAAATGAAAGGAAGAACAACTTATCAGGTTGTCTCCAAAACATATTCTTATTAAACGGACGTCCCAAAATGGAAACCTTTCAATACAGTATATAGAGAAGTCACTCTTGCCTTTATAAATAGAATCGATCAAGAAAACGACAAATGTAATGACTCGTTTGGCGGTAAAAGGGAAGTCACTCTAACCTTCTATAAATAGAGAATTAAAAATACATAATCCATAGATAATTTATTTCCTAATATCATTATAATCTTTTCATCGTTCTCACATAATATAATACAACTCTACAGACTCTAAAATGCAAACAATTTTTGTGACTATGCTTACAAGACAATGTGGAGAATCTCATATTCCAAAGCTTAATTGGGATTTTAATAATATTTATCTTTGTTTATGAGGAAGCAACTTTTACAACTAAAGCTCTCAAGTTTGTAGATAATGGTCGATGTGTCCACTTGGCGTGATTATGTAGTTCAGTGTTGTAGATCAAAATATTTAGACCGAGATTTACCGATTAACCCATACAATTCTATTTTTGGTAGAAGACTACTATACAATTCGATCAGCGCAGAGTAGCAAAATATAAAGACCGAGTCCTATTGAGATTGATAGATGCAGAAGCTAACCGAAGAGTCAAAATCGTTGAACACATCATTTGTACTAACGATAATTATATGCATAATATGAATAAGCAAACAAAAACAATATCCGAATACAGACAGGCCTGTAAAAGGTTAAAAACCAAATAAGTTTCCGTTGATGTTTTAGAAGAACATGAAACAATTTATTTATTCTTTTTGAGGGATGAACATATTGACATAGTTGGTTAAAAATAAGCAATAAAATATTAAAAAAATGATCAACCGAAAGACTCAGCAATCGTAATTCAAAAGCATCCGCATTCAAATTAACAAAAAAAAATTGATCACTTCGAAAGACTCAAAAGTAGAGTTGTGTTAGTTATGTAAACACACTCAAAACAACCATGATAAATTCAAACCAATTGATGGATCTAAAAACCCAAAGCTTCACACTTACTCTACAAAGCAACATGATTCTTAGAATGTGGAAAACATTCCTCCCATTTACAAAAGAACTCAGGAAATCCACTGACATTTATCTGAGTTTCCCTCTTTGGCATTTCGTCAAACACAAAATGTGTACTAAAATGATGTCAATCAAACCTTTGCAATCAGTGCAGAGTTTAAATGCTTCAAGTTTGGCACCAATCGTGAATTGATTTCTTTAGCTGCAACAATATGCATGACCTAGATAAAAGCTCTGATCTGGAATGAGGTAATTACTGTCATTCTAAAAACAATGTAATGAAGCAGTGGCTGGAAGACAATCCCTTTCAAGAAATAAGCTTACAGTTGGAAATGTGTTATTGGAAGATTGGGCCTTGCTCACATGTTCATTTAGATACACAGACTTGTCACCTTGTTTGTGACCAAGATTTTCAATCGCTCTATTGGCATTGACCGACACTCGCACATAATGAGGTGGAACAAATGTAATAAAAAAAACGACCACCAATAAATGAAACATAGAAAAGAAAGAAAATATAGGATTAGATAATGAATTTCACCAAATTTAGTTGACAGATGAAAAGTGAGGTACGGTGAAGGGACCAAAGTTTAAATTTATTAGGTACACCTTGCATGGGTTAAATCATATTTAGCAATGTGGTGGAATAAAGCTACTATCAATGCACAAAGCATGACGATAAATGTTCTTTCAAGAAGAATTCCACTATATGTCAGGGCAGAAAAAATTCTATTTGAGGCCGGTCAACACCGTTCATACGGAGGAGAAGACATTTGACATTTGCAACCCTACAACTAAATATATTTATCTATTAGCAACTAAAACTCACTTTGTAAACGGATAAAGCAGTCCATGATTCACTTCATTGAAACAATGAAAGTAACATGTTGACAGAGGAAGAGTTTATTTGTGTTGAAAATTGGAAGGAAATACAATTTAATCAAGGAGGCACAAAAATTATTGAATAGCCACTGAAATCAACCTCAAGTAGTAAGGTTGCACTAACCTCATTTGCATTCATGAGTTCCACTTCCAATCTGCCACACAACAAATAGAAAATGATCATTTAATTTCCCCTCATCAGCTCATCGCAGCTTGTTGTTGTCCATCAAGGTATCATAAGTGAAGAAAGTTCACATCCAATATAAAGGTATAACATATTCCAAGCCATAGCAAAGTGCTGAGATGCAGGATGATCATGTTGTCACATAAACATAAACTTGTTCAATTTATTACAAATTATTTTTGAACATCATCTATGATCCTGTTTTATTACTTTCACTAACAAAACAGTTCTGTAGAAGCAAAAGAAACAATTCCAAAGAGAAAAAGTAGCAAAGCTGCCGCTAAAGCGGGATGCATCACAACATGCCAAAAAAGCTTAGATTACTCGAGATCGAGACTGATTGAATCAATTTGGAATCAAAGCTGGAAAATCGGAAACAATGCAACAATGTTAAACTTAAACGGCATGAAAGTGTGAATTGAACGCTAATCCAAATTCGAACGGGAAGAATCACAAACTTTAGTGGCCAATTGCTTCCTTGGGTTTGTAAGCCAAGAACTACAACTTTCAACCAGTTTTCATGGTAGTTCAGTAATAAGAGTCGAATCATTAACACGATACAACATGTGCAACTGCAACACATCATTCTAACATGAACGAATAGTGTGGCATGAATATGGATACATGCAAGAAAATTAAGAGCATATCAAGGTATAAAGTAAAGGAGAATATGATGAGTTATATGATAAAAGGGTAATATTTTAATGAATTTTTTTAGCACTCATAGTTAATCCTCCTATCGTGCACAGAGTTTGTAATTTATATTACAGTATGATCATCTCATACCCTTTGAATCTTTGTTCAAGGATCCTTTTAATTATGCATACATTTAATACCCTCTCCCTTGAACATCAGTTCCTGCACAAACCCATTTCATATCATATTACACCATTAAAAAATGAGTTGTTATTGATGGAAAAGTTAAACATCATTATGCAGAGAATTCTCTCACCATTATTAGTATACAGCTTGTAGTTGTTAACGTAATGTTGATTCAACCATGTTTACAACTTAACAAATAAGACAACATGTAGAAATGATTCCAAAGATTCAAAGATGATGATGATTATAATTGAATTAACAAAACATCTAATCAAATATATATGAGTGGAGGTGTAGCATCTACCTCAACCCAAATGATGGAGTCTTGAACGCTTTATTTAAGCTGCAATGCTAGAGCAAGTGGACTCTTAAACAGCCCAAGATCATACAGGGTCGCAGTTCCTACGCCTTAGCACCATATTAAAAATACAATGACTTTCTTTATGACCAGTCGTGGAAGATAGTGTTGAGATGTATCTGCAATGGACATCGGAATTGCAAAAAACGTAAATATCAACAATTAATCCAAACGGTTACAATGCAATAAACCACAATTGAAGAATAATAACGCTACCTAATAAATGGGCCGGAGTTTTGCTGCAAGTTTCTCATCATACTTCACTCTGTAGAAACCGGTTTGGTCCACGTTAACATTAATCCAGGAACTCTCTCCGACATCAATAGTTTCAGACTTGGATTTCAGTAGAAAGTTCTGTCGAGAATCGTAAGAACTGCAACATAATGTGATGGGGGCAATCCATTGGCCATCTAAAGCTGAAACACTTAACAGAACCTGTGACTGTTTACACATTTAAGAATACTGTTAGTCTTCTGGAACCCTTGTAACTGATCACAAACAAATATATAAAGGATAAAGGATAAGACCAGGCCGAAAAGAAGAGCTATAACATGAACCTGCTCAAATTCAAGCTTTTGACATAATCAAATGAACTGTGCACAATTTAATCTTCAAAAGAATAACAGTGAGAAGCGAGTCAGCAGACCAACACAATCAACCTCAATTTATTAAGACCTAGAGCCAGTCTAATCTAATTTTTTACTTTATCACCAAAATGTTCAAAGCAAGTTTCTGCATAGACTGCGAAGTGCTTTTTGCATTACAGCAAGAAAAACATAGTTTAGTAACTTCGTAAATCCTGGGAACCATTTCATACAGACTTGAGAGGAGAAGAAATGAAACTATGATTCAACTTCTCTTACGAAAAAGGTTATGTTAATCAATACACGGAAGAAGAAATTGACACCAAATATCATAGAAATTGAAAGTCCGTGAAATACAGTTTAAGCAAAGTAGCTCAATTAAGGAAATTGAGTAAAGGTTCTCTGTTTTATGTAAATTTAATATGGATTGTGCAAAAGCTTTGTACATATACGATGAACATTACAACGGGTAGTAAATATAATATTTGGTTCAACAAAATCACATACGAATAGTGGCGGATATGCGGGGGCTTGGGTGATGTTTGGCTCTTCGAAATTGTGAGATGAGGCTACCTCTTGAGAGAAGATGTATTATTCACTCCCTTTTAAGAAAATATACAGTCCTTCAACCAAAGGAGTTCCTCTTTGAGACCCTTGACAAACAAAAGCCATTGTGAATTTTCTACATGTTAATCTCAAATATCATCTAAATCTCTGTCAAACCACTCAGATGTGTCACATATCGAGAAAGCAAATCAAAATCCCAAAACGAATCCAAAAGTAAGAAACCCTAAAGTCCTAAACCAGATAAATTGAAAGGCAGTTCATGAACAATATGAAATAAACAAAAAAAAATATCGGGAGTAATTCAGCAGAACACACCTCTCTCGAAACATTTGCAACTCTTGCAAATGTATTAACAGCATACTTGTTGCTAGAAACTGAAGAGAGGTGAACAATCGATGTGAAAAGCTTGACAGCAGTTGGGCATCACTCGAAGTTTCCCATCTTCGTTGAATTCGCTCAAACAAATGGTGCATTCGAGATACTCTGTTTCTTTGTTTTCTTCCTTTCTGAAGCGAATTACAGGGATTAATCTGATGAGGGAACCCTCAAGGCCGTAGGAGATGATAGCGAGGGAGAATCCGGGAGCTGGGTCGTCTTCGGAGCGGTAGCGAGAGCGGAAGAAGCGATGGAGGAGGTCGATTCAGTGCCAGTTAAGGCAACATTCGATGACGAAGATGTAGTAGTTGATGAGTAAGAAACCAGTATCGAGAATTCCGATTAATACAATGATCCCCTTCAATTTTAGGGGCATATAAGAAGAGAATGAAGGAAAACGGAAATAATTATAGGCCCATCGTGTAACGCTCCAGAATTGATGAGAATTGATGAGGATGGCTTTAATCCGCCAATACTCAGTAGGAAGGATGAGAATAATAATCTCAAGAGGCAGATGGAAAATAAGCAAAGCAGAGATAAAATGTAAAAGGAACTAACCATCGAACTGGACACTTAAAAAAGCCCAAGAAGAATGGCCCATTACCTATATCAAGTCCATTAATTTTAGATCTATTAATTTTTGATATCGATTTCATTTAATTTTGACATTTGACCGTCAATCTCTATATAGATAAGATTTATCGAAAATCACCCGTATGATTCCCTATATTGCTCAAAATCACTCGTATGTTGCAATATTATCGAAAACCATCCTTATGAACCACTCCGTCACTCAACAACCACCCCTCACTAACTTCCCTTAAATACTTATGTCACGTGGCATATTATATTATTTATTTATTTTTTAATCTTGTAATGACATTTTTTCCTTCCTTCAAGGACAATTTATATAAATTACTAAAAAGTAATCAAATCCCCATATTCATCGTCTTCCCCAAACCCCCCGAAACCCATTCTTCGTCAACAAACCCTAAAACTTCATCTGGAACGTATAGGACAAGAAGGAAAGGTTAAGAAGAAGAAGTGGTAGATACTTCTTAGTTGATCTTCCAGAGAAGTACTAATTTCCCAGCCATTGTTCCTACAGAAGAAAATGACAGGTGCTTCCAATACTGCAGCAAAATTTAATGCAGCATGAAAATCACCCTGAAATATTGGCAAGTAGACCATGCTTAGTCGAGATTTCTCCGTTTTAACTATGCTTAAAAAATCCGAAGAAATGGCAGTCAGCAAACTCAAGTAAGACCCGAGAACGGGGTTAGGGTTTGGCTTGGTACCTTCAACTTTCCAGAGGAGGCGACTAGGGCATACGAGCGGGCCGTGCGCACCAGTGCGACAATGGGGCGGTGCTTGGCTGAAATGTTGGTTTGAACGACTTGACTCAGCCGAGTTACACTCCGAGTGCAGGACCGATGGATGAGAAGTTTGGATTTGGATACGAGGCGAAGATGGAGATGGGGGAGCAGTTGTTGGATCTGAAAAGTGTGTTGGGATTGTAGTATAAAGTGGTGGTGAAGAAGATGGGTTTGAGACTTTTAATTATTTTTACAGAAATTACATAACTAACCAAAGAGTTTGAAGAAATGAGAAAAATGCCCTAACAAGATTTTGGAGGGGTGATTTCAGTAATAAATTTATATAAAGTTGACACGTGTCATAAATTTCAAACGGAAGTTAGTGAGGGGTGATTGTTGAGTGACGGAGTGGTTCATAAGGGTGGTTTCCGGTAATATTGCAACATACGAGTGGTTTTGAGCAATATAGGGTATCATACGGGTGGTTTCCGGTAAATAACCCCTTTTATAATTCATTCGGATACATTTTACCACGGTTATGAAAAATTACATACGACGTAGTGATTACCCCGGTTGTATATTTTTACGTCGTCCACATTTACCCCGGTTGTACCATTTTTCCATGACCACATTTATCCCGGTTGTAATAATTACCACGTCCATATTTACCCCGATTGTGCTATTTTACATCGTCCACAATTACCCCGGTTGTTTGGTTTACCACGGTTAATCTTCACTACAGATTAATTTATTTTTACCACAATTTTTTGGTTTACCACGGTTCTGGAACCGTAGTAAATACGTAAACGTGGGTAAAACTGTAACCGGGATAAACACGTTTATGTCAGGCACTTTAACCCCGGTTCAGAACCAGGGTATTCTTTGCCAAATAACCGGGGTAAAAAGCTATTTCTGTACTAGTGTAAAGGCTAAAATATATAAAGATATATTTACTTTCCTATTATTATTATAAGATAACAATATTATTAAGATCATCAAGATAATCTAATATATATTAAGGAGGTGATTTAGGAAATCCCTAAGATATATATATATATACGAGACTAGTTGCACATGTTTGATGGGCTTTTTCATGACCTAATAGCCGTCAATCCACAAACAAAGCAGAGATTGCTCACAAGCAAGATTGCTCACGATATTCAATTAAGCAAAAGTTGTTTGTTCGTTCGTTATTGTCCCTCGTTCCAAAGTTGTACTTTTGAGTTCCTCGATCTAGAAGAAGAGACTTAAAGGTGATCCAGTTTATTGTTCGTGTGGACTAATTAGAGGAGTCACACTTGGGGTTTTAATCTTTCCATTCCAGCGAGATTCAAACACGCATCAAGAGGTATTTATTCTTTCTTATATACGATCTATTTAGTTTATGCATGAGATTCTTGGTTAGATGTTAGGAAATCGTTTCCTGAAATTCCGCTTTAAGCATCTAAAATCCCTACAAATGTGGGATTAAAAAAGGAGACAAGAAGTAGAGGGCTAATATGAGAATGAAGTATTGTCACACCCTCCTCATAAGTCAACAAAATGAGTTGAAGAATAAGGTGGAAGAAAATGTAAAGAAGCTTGTTGTGTAGAAAGAAGAAAAAGGTTATGAATATACATCATACATTAAAATCATGTAGTAGATTCTATGGTTTTTGCTGAAAACTTTTGTAGTAGGAACATGATGTAATCTATTGCTTGTAATACTAAAAAATATAGCTGAAAATTTCATAGTTTTGGCATCACAAAGTCGAAATGCAAAAATATTGCTTTTGTGTGCATGAGTTAGTTCATTTGCATGCATAACCAGTGCTTCAGTGTAATGACTAAGTTCTTCTAAGTGGATGATTCAGTGCACTTTAATGCACACATAAGACAATTTATTTAGGAAAATTGTGTGTAAGTTCATTTGTGTGCATGAGGTTGTTCTTATGTGTGAATTAATCAATGCTTTTGTAAAGAAGCTTGTTGTGGTAGAAAGGAATAAAAAGGTTATGAACATGTACATCTTACATTAAATCATATAGTAGATTTTATGTTTTCTGTAGTAGGAACATGATGGAATTTGTTGCTTGTAATATTCAGAAATCTAGCCTACAATTTCTTGGTTTTGGGCATCACAAAGTCGAAATGCAAAAACATTGGTTCCGTGTGCATGAGTTAGTTCATTCGTGTGCATGACTAAGTTCTTTTCAGTTCAATTGAGTGCTCAATTTATTTTAGAGAAACAATGCGTAAGTTCATTTGTGTGCATGATATTGCTTCCGTGTGCAAAGATGAGAACTAAAAATAGTGATATAAAACTAGTCATTGATTGTTGATAACATTTCACGAGTTCATTGTTTGAATGAATCCCATAACATTGCACAATATATACATTAAAAACATTTGTAAAAAGGCCAAAAAGATCTCTCTAGAGTCTCTAAAGTGTGTGTGTGTGAGTTCGTTCATCCGTGTGCATGAGATATTGCTTCGGTGTGCACGTGCAACACTTCTGTGTGCATGGGACATTACTTTTGTATCTCAAACTCAATCAACAAAATTTGGTCATGTCTTGCATTTGTGTCCAAGCCTATTATGATCTCCACAAAATCAGGATGGTACTTTTGCTTACAATCAATCAAAAAACACCAAAGAATTAAATATAACAGATTGTGTGCTTTTGTTTACAATTGTGTGTTTGCAAGTATCAAACGCAAAATAGATTTGGAAATAGCAATCCAACATAACAAATAATATCCTTCAAGGGAATCTGATAAAAAAAATCTCCCTACCAACCTTCAAATTGACGGTGCGCACATAACAAACCAACATTGCATTGAAAGAGAATCATTTGGTTAGGGGATTTTAAATCACTCTCCAGAAACTCAAAAAATTGTGTGCATAAGTAAGGTGTCCGGTGTGTATGAATTTTGTGTGCATGAGTTTGTGCTATATTGTGCAAAAATCAGCTTCCATTTTTAATGACTAAAGAATCTCAAAAAGTGTATTAGCATAAGTCAGAGGTCAATGGTCTAGTGTGCATGATTTAGTGTTTGTGTATGCATGAGTTTGTAGTATATTGTGCATGAGTCATCTTGACTTTTAATCAATCTTAAAGAATCTCAAAAAAATAGTATGTATAAGACAGGGGTTTGGTGTGCATGAGTTTGTACTTCTGTGTGCATGACTTTATGCCCTTGTGTGCATGACTATGTGCTCATGTGTGCATAAGTCGGTTCATGAGAGCTCTCTTAATAAACAAATTTGCCATGAGTTAGTTTATCTGTGTGCATGAGATATTGCTTTTGTGCGCATGAGTTAGTATTTCTGTATCTCAAACTTAATCAAAGAAGGGCATGTCTTGTAGTTGTGGCCAAGCTAATTAAGAATTTCACAAAACTGAATGATACTTTTATTTACAATCAACATAAACTACGAAAAAATCTTTAAAACACAAAAATGTTCTTTCTAGAGATTTAAAAGTATGTGTGAATGAGTTAGTTCATCCGTGAGCATGAGACATTTCTTTTGTGTGCCTGACAAATTGATTATGTGTGCATGGTTTAGTGTGTCTGTATCTTAAACTAAATCAACAAATTTTTGGCATGTCTTGCAGTTGTGGCCAAACTTATTACGAATTCCACAAAATCAGGATGATACATTTGCTTACAATCAACAAAAACTACTAAAAATTGAATACTCAAAGAATTATGTGCTTTGGATTACAAATGTGTGTTTACAAGCATCAAGTACAAAACAGATTGGGGGATAACAAGCCAACATAACAAGCAGTATTCTTCAACAAAATCTGATTTAAAAACTCCCTAACAACCATAGATCATCGAGGCACACACAATAAGTCAACATCGTATTGTAAGAAAAATCATTTGGTTAAGGAATTTTATCAAACATGTGGCGTGCTTCACTTAGTTTCTCTCCTTTCTTCGAATAACTTGCCATCAACGAATTCCATGTTATCATAGCCTCCACATCTATCACAATGAACAATCTCAAAGTTGATTTCATCTCGTTTGACCTAATGTTAAAAACATTTTTGAACACTATATCAAAACGGCTTCAAATCAATTGCAAATCTGAATCTTAGGTGTGCATTAGAAGGAGAACATGAAGAAGATGAGGAATTGATTCAGTTCGACTCAATCAATTCAATTGAATAATCAATGTCAACGGCAGAATGATTTCACGAGCAAAAACAATCAATACCTGAATTGATCAAAGGAGAACAACTCTGGACAAAGGAATTGATGTCAGCGATGGGATTACTTGATGCATCTATGTCGAAGATTGAAGCAGGAAATTGAAGCAGATGGAGAAGCAAAGAGGAAAGAAGGAGTAAGAAGCAGAGGAATGAAGATCCAGAGCAGCGACGAAAATTCACGCTCCAAAATAAGAAATAGAAAAGGGGGAAAAGAGACACATGGACGGTGGGATGGGAAAGAGTTTGTTGAAAAATTAAAGAATGAAAAAATATCCTTAATCCTAATAGGAATGTACATTCTCATAGGGTTTTTTCATAAACCAGGGGACACAAAAGTGAGGGTAACGTACTTGAGTGGTAAAGAGTGACATTATATAACTACAAGGTCAATAGCTCGATGATGGAAAATAATTGTGAATCTAACTTGGCCCAGATTACACGTGCTTGACCCTAAACTTGTGTCCATTCAAATGAAGAGTGAAGTGAAGTGCATGGGGAAATTAATTCAATCGAGTGTCGGTCGCCACCATATCTAGTGTTTTGACCCATCCTTAGCCTCCACTCATCCATCTCTATCCACCTTTTTCCATCTTAATCATACATTTTTGGTCTTGTTAACATCTTAAACCTACTTTGTTAGTGCACTTATGACCTAATATTCACAAAGTCCATCTACACCATTCATATTTTAGATCAGTTGCCCCACTACATATGTTTTATGTTTTCTAATATTCACAAATTTCAAGGTAAATACTT
Source organism: Oxyria digyna (assembly GCA_029168935.1). Classification (NCBI taxonomy): domain Eukaryota; kingdom Viridiplantae; phylum Streptophyta; class Magnoliopsida; order Caryophyllales; family Polygonaceae; genus Oxyria; species Oxyria digyna. The sequence goes on from JAPVLV010000005.1 coordinate 12,815,697, forward strand.
GTTACATCGAAACCTAAATCTAGCTTAATAATTATATTAACATACTCCACTTGATTTAATCAATTCAGATTTGGAGCGCATATTCTCGTATTAGATTCGGGTTCGATATTCAGGTTTTGAGCATTTTCGATCAGAAATTAAAAAAATGTCATTTATTTATACAATCTAAATACGTTAGGAAGGTAAATTTATAGATGATAGAATATTATCATTAAAGATATATAAATAAATAATAATAATAATGTATATTAAAAAAATTATATAATATCATAGATATTATAAATATTTATTTACCTTTCAATCTTTAATTCTTTATCATTTTGTAATATTTGTTATTTTTTTAGCTTATTTAAAACTATAGAAAAGGTATATACAATTGTTTACTAATTTGTGATATTTATATTTATTTTTGCCTTATTTATCATATTAACAGGATTATGACTCATAATAATATTTGAAAATATTGCATGCAATCTCGTTGTGATATTTGAGTGCCCTGATTTTTCAAATTTAACCCATTTATTATTAGAAAATTGTGAAAAAAGAAAATTCTCTAATTTACCAAATCTGACAGATTTTATTGTGATATCATTTGTCTTTTATTTTACTTAAATTTAATATATATATTATTTAGAAATAAAAACTGTAATAAATAGAAACCGACGTGAGTTATTTTAATGAAAGATGTCTACGTGACATAGGGAGAATGAGCAGGAATGGTTTTGTTTTAGTAGTTATTAGAGATTAAAGAAAAGGGAAAGTGTCGGGTAAGAATAAATTTTAAAATACGAACGTGAGAATGATGCACATTAGAACTAATTTGGTGCACATTCGTTGACAAAATTAAATACATCCAAAATTTGAAAAAAAAAAAAATTTAAAAACATTTATTAGGAAACTGGAGAACATTGAGGTAAAAATTATTTATGCACATTAGTCATTCCAACATTCTTATTTTAAAAATTATTCTCAACGAAACTGCACCGAAGAAAATATTAGAAAAGATGTAAGATGTTTAAATCATAAGTAAGTAGGCAGGAGGGATCGGAAATAGAACGATGGATTGAAATATGGTTGGTAGGACTAGGAGGAGTTGAGATGTTTATTCATGTAAACAACAATGGCCAATGTGAATTTTATTTCATGACTATGACATCCAAATCCTCAAATAATAAATTCCGGATTTTGGTCCCCTTCCCAGTAGACCTGGCAAAACTGATCCGAATCCGAAATCCGAACCGATAAAATCCGAACCGAGTCCGAATTTTGATCCGAAAAATGGCGGCGGAATAATCCGAACATGAACCGAAATCCGAACCGAACCGAAACCGAACCGAAGTATGTACAGTCCGAAAAAGACCCGAATCCGAACTAATCCGGACAAATCCGATCCGAACATTATCCGAAATGCATTATACCGAAAATAGTCCGATCCGAAATAATCCGAAATATAAATTATCCGATCCGAATCCGATCCGAAGTGAATTTGATCCGAAATTATCCGATCCATAAATCACTTGATCCGAAATAATCCGAAGTAAATTTGATCCAAAATTAATCTAAATAAAATGGTGAAGTTCACAAGCAATTGTTCAAAACAATCCTAAAATAATAAAATGAGCAACGCCATCAAATATCATTCACAATACATTAATACATACACTTCGTTCTGCTGTCATAATAAAATAGAAAAAAAACACTGATCCACATTAATCTTGTGTCAACCCATATTTTTCAACAACGACCTACATAATCAGTTATGCAGTTCATACCAAGCCTGGCAAAATAAACGCTCCCCTCCAATGACAAAGATAACCTAAGATGACTGAGTCGAAGCAAAGATAGCAAATCCAACAGCCGATCCAAGATCTGTAAAACAACATTAATTGTAATAAGTACATGTATAGATTATGATGACTAGAAAATAAAAAGTTGACACTGATAACACATGATCAATCTGAATGTTTAAACAATTCAAACACATTACAGAATAAACAACTAAAATTACAGACAAATTTAAAAACAAAAAAAAATGATCTCACCGTAACAATTCTCCAAGAAAGCTTAAGATCATTCGGTCGTCCAATCCACCTCCGAACCCACATTTTCTGGCTCATCCACTATTACATAGGTTTCATTGGTTTGTAAAACAATTGAATACGTTATGAAATTTAAATTAAAACAATATACAAGATTTAATGCACACAAGTAATGACATACCAGCATAACCAAACAACCAACTTCGAGAAGTAATCAGAGCCTCCACATGTTCTGGAAGTAAAGATGATCGCCACTTGTTCAAAACCCTACCTGACAGCAAACCATTAACCAAGAATACTAGATATTAGGAGAAAGAGGGAAAAAAATAGAGAATGCCTCAAGTAAATAAGAATACAAAAGAATAATATACAAAAAAAATACACCTTACCTCCAATACTAAAGGTTGATTCAGAAGCAACAGTTGTGAGAGGCACAGTCAAGATGTCCCTAGCTAAATGAGAAAGCTTCCCATGTTTGATCTCATTTTCTTTCCAAAAGGCGAGGACATCGAATGGTGTATCTTGATCATGATGAAGTTGAGGTTCTTCCAAGTACAAATCCAGTTTGTTTTTTGTGCTTTCCAAAATGATTGGCTTTTCGAATGGTGTATCCTGAAAGTAGCAAAGTGAGTAGTAGTTGTCAACTTAATGCCTGAATAAAGAAGAGAACTGCAAAAGCAAATAAAAACAGAAACTTACAGCGAAGTCAAACTTCCTTTTTCGATTGTCGGTCTTTGAACATGCTGACTTGTTGGATGTGGCTGTGGAAGTTGGTGCCTCATGCAAACTATTGATCTCTACTGAATCGTACTCTTCATACAACTTGTCTAGCTTATATAGCACCTCATTAAACTTACTGATAGCTTCTTTCTCATTATCATACAACCTTCAAAAACAATGTTTCAAAACTTGTCTCTTATGACGAGGATCAAGAACTAAAGCAAAAGCAAATAGGGAATTGTACTCCTGACCCTCAGAACTAAACCAATATTTATCAAATTTTTCCTTCATTGCTTTGGCCATAGTTCTTAATTCAAAGTCATCACTCTTCTCTAGCTCTTTCAAAAGCATTGCAATCCTCCAAACATTCTCAAAATACAGATTCGCTGTTGGATAATCACTGCCAGAAAACAAATCAGTTATGTCAGACAAGGGTTCCAAAACATCTCGCAGCTGTTCAACCTTCTCCCATTCTGATTCACTAGGAAGATACTTGTACCCAGCAATAGAAGAGCTCAAGTCAACAAATGCCTCCCGATACAAGAGAGCTCTGTCTAACATGTAGTACGTCGAATTCCACCTAGTATCAACATCCAACCACAATCCCTTTTTCTCATTGATGCTTGTATTATTCACACTAGTATTGAAGGCTCTCTTTCTTACCTCAGACCAGTTAACATACTTCACACTTTCCCTTATCTTGGTGATAGACTTCTCAATCAACTTAAGACCATCCTTAACAATGAGGTTCAACACATGAGCAGCACAACGGATATGAAAATATGCACCACCTTGTACTAAATTGTTACCAATATTAAGGCTTTTCTTCAAATGGTCCTGCATCTTATCATTACTAGAAGCATTATCCAATGTTAATGCAAAAATTTTCTTTTCAATTCCCCAGTTACGAAGTAGCTCAAATAATACATTGTACATCTCATACCCGCTATGCCCTGTTTCCAGATGAACAAAATTCAACACTTTGCTATTCAGTTTCCAATCAGAGTCTACATAATGAGCCGTTAGACACATGTAACCTAATGTTTGACACGAGGTCCACATATCAGACGTCAAGCAAATTCGGCCAGGAACATTAGCAAGGATCTCTTTCAAGTCAGCTTTCAAACTCCGGTGCAGTTTTAAACAATCAGCCTTAGCAGTATTTCTACAAATAGTTCGAATCTGACTATTCAAATATGTATGAATTTCCCTATTTCCCTCATGTTCGACCCAGGAAAACGCATAACCATGCCTAATAATTGCTTTAGCAATCAATTCTCTGTAATGCATCTGATTAAACGATTGTGTCAAACTATTTGACTCCTTAGACTCCATAAACTTCTTATATCCAGCACATTTCTTAAGATGAGTGTTCAAAGTTGAAGTACCTTGGACTGAACTTGCATAACTATAAGAAACGTTACAGTGGTTGCAAAAAGCTCTTGCTGGCATATTCTCTTCTTTTGACTCAACTAATGTGAAATGCAGCCACGCAGGACTTCGCGAAGCTATCTTCTTTTTAACACGAATGTCTGTTGAGATTGATTCTGTGGGGCTGTCAATATCATTGCTGACTGTGTCCTCAAGAACTTCTTCAGCATTTATGTGTGTATCTGTCATGGTGCCTGACTGCCTGTTAAGAATGGCATAGTTTTAGATAGATGAAAATGACAATAGCACACACAGCAGGACACAAGAACATTACTTCATCAAATCTGTAACGAAGGAACCAAGCATCCATCTAAGAGAAATTAAGCACCTATCTAAACTATTTAAAATACTGGACATAGCTTGCAAAAATTATCACTGCTATTAAAAAATTTCCAGCCTACTTAAAACGTCAAAGAAGAATGGATCTAAGTGTCAAACCAATGAAGATTAATTGAGATGGAGAGGTTAAGCGGAGGTCGGAAGCTACTGGTCGATCTGAATCGCCGCAAACGAAGACTCGACAGTGGACGGGAGAAGGACTGAAGGAGGAACAAGGACTGAAGGAGGAACAAGGCCTGCGTGAATCGAGAGTGTGAGACGAATCAGGAGCAAGGAAGGAAATCTCGAAACAGAGATGAGACGGGCCAGCCGTACCACTGTTGGCAGGTCGAACCAGCTGGGGAGCCGAACGTTGGGGAGGGCGAGCTACATCAAATCCGGGCTGGGGAGGGCAACACTACATCAGGTGAGCTACCGGCGACGTGGTGTGGCCGTGTGGTCGAGTACGCTGGCCGTGTGGTCGAGACAAGAGAGTCGAAAGGGCAAGCTACGGGAAAAAGTTAGGTTTGGAATTGTTGATTTGAGAATTGGGTTTACATAATTGGGAAAGTGGTGGTAAAATTTTGGGAAGTGGCGGCAGAAAAATTAGAATTGGAGCCAAATGAATTTGGTTGTACATATTTTTCATTTCTTTAAGTTCTGTACGTACTAGACTTATTACTCCCGTTCCATTTTATTTGTCCTGTTTTAACTGAACACGAATACCGATGCACGTTTTTTATCATAAATATTTTTAATTACATTTTGTTGAAAATTATAAAAAATATATAATGTTAAAGTACTTAACGAGACGAATAAAACAAGATCAAACACGACCATGTTTGACTCTTATTGGAATTATATTGATAATATGTGAAGATATCGACTCGATCTGACGGTCGTATCTCGATAAAACGATGAAAACGAGGCAAAATGGGCCAATGAGGCCCAATAGGCCCAATTACCCCAAACGGCCCAATTGGCCCAAGTGACCCAAATGATTTTGATTCGTATTGGAATTATATAGATAATATGTGAAGAGATCGACTCGATCCGACAATCAGATCTCGAGATCCGACGATATCATTGAATAGTTGTAGCGATAATCAATGAAGCTCGATGAAAATAGTTGGAAATGAGCTAGTCCGATAACCGAGACTCTCTTTTCGTTGAAACTTTTTATATATTTTGGTTCGTATTGGAATTATATTAATAATATGTGAAGAGATCGACTCGATCCGACACTCGAATCTCGATAAAACGATGAAAACGAGGCAAAATGGGCCAAATGGGCCAATGAGGCCCACTTAGCCCAAATGGCCCAATTGACCCAAGTGACCCAAATGATTTTGATTCGTATTGGAATTATATAGATAATATGTGAAGAGGTCAATTCGATCGGACACTCGGATCTCGAGATCCGACGATATCATTGAATAGTTCTAGCGATAAACAATGAAGTTCGATAAAAATAGTTGGAAATGTGCTATTCTGATAACCGATCCTCGTTTTTTGTTAATTTTTTTATATATTTTGATTCGTATTGGAATTATATTGATAATATGTGAAGAGATCGACTCGATCCGACATTCGGATCTCAATAAAACGATGAAAACGAGACAAAATGGGCCAATGAGGCCCAATTAGCCCAAATAGCCCAAATGATTTTGATTCGTATTAGAATTATATTGATAATATGTGAAGAGATCGATTCGATCAGACACTCTGATCTCGAGATGCGACGATATCATTGAATAGTTCTAACGATAATCAATGGAGTTCGATTAAAATAGTTGAAAATAAGCTATTCCTATAACCGAGACTCGTTTTTTGTTAATTTGTTTTTATATGTTTTGATTCGTATTGGAACTATGTTGATAATATGTGAAGAGATTGACTCAATCCGACACTCGGATCTCGATAAAATGATGAAAACGATTAAATTCACAATTTAACATTATTAAATTTTAAGTTGGTATTTTTTAAGTAGGAGGCTCCAAATATTTTTTTTAACCAATATTGGTCTCTATTTATAGATCTCGAAATAATAAAATCATTGGTATTTTTTATTTATTTTTATCATTATTAAATTTTAAGTTATAAACGTTTAAGTGAATAACAATTATAAAACATAATCAAATAAATATACCTACTTCACCAATCAGGGGCTGCCACGTGACAGCTCCTTTAAAAAAATTAAATTTGGGTCTTCTTCTTTCCTTGCCACAAATGAGGCAACTCTCTACCAAAAAAATTGAATTTGAGTCTTCTTTTTCGGCACTAATGTATTTTTTTTAAAAACGCTTTACCAAAAAGAATATTAGATATTTATATATACGATTAGAAACTGCCTAAGTATAATAGTCCATTCTTCTAAACTAAACTCAAATCCGAACAAAAACCGAAACAAATCCATCCGAATGGTATCGATCCGAATAATATCCGAACTAGTTTTATCCGAACCGAACCCGAATCCGGAATTATTCAATCCGAATGGTCTCAATCCGAATAATATCCGAATATGAATTTATCCGAACTACCTTTATCCGAACCGAATCCGAATCCGAACTACCTTTATCCGAACCGAATCCATTCAATCCGAATGGTCTCAATCCGAATAATATCCGAATATGAATTTATCCGAACTACCTTTATCCGAACCGAATCCGAATCCGAACTACCTTTATCCGAACCGAATCCGAATCCGAACTAGATGAGCCCGAACAATATCCGGTCCGATCCGAATCCGATCCGGACCGACTACAATCCGAATTGAAAACTGGTCCGAACGAATCCGAACCGAATTATCCGAACCGAATCCGAACCGAATGATCCGATTGCCAGGTCTACTTCCCAGTACAATTATTGGCTCTTTTCTCAAATCTAATTCCACGTGTCTAAATTATGTGGTTTCCAAACTTGCACGAGGTATTATTGCTATTTTTTACTTTTTAAAAATTTTAGGACATATACATGCATTAGGCGTGATGTTCTACACGTGACGTCATGCGTTACACGTGATGATATACACGATTCTATAGTGTGTAAGTATGAAGTTATAGGATTAGTGAGTTTTGAGAGCGTCTTGGAGCATATTTCTGCATTTGAAGTGAAGACGACATGTGGAGCTTTCATGTTGATTTTGAAGACTTGTTGCTGCAGACGATCGTTCTGTGAAGGATGGCGACCGCCACCATCCTTACGACGATCGCCGTTTAGAAGAAAGAAGAAAAGACGAAGTCAGCGGCGTTGTGGCTAATTAGCCATAAAATATCCAGTTGTATCTAATTAGTCATAAACCTTAGCCACAAATTATTTGTTGGAAAATTCCCACATAGTAGCAACAAATATTTTCATGGCTAAATTTATGTCTTTTTAGCCATAAAATATCTTGTGGCTAAATTTTTACCCATTCAGCCATAAAATGTTTTGTGGCAAACTTCTAACCTATATAGGTTCATGGCTACAATGACATTTAGCCATGATAAAATATATTTATGTTTATATTTATTGCAAAATAACTAATCATCAAAACAACATAAATTTATATTAATTATATCCAATGTATAAATTAAGCTTTTTATAGAGAAACAAACATTTACTAATGATATTAATAAGACAAATATTACAAAAGTGTTTCATGTGCACTATCAAATTCTCTAAACCATGGACACGGTATATCAACATTACTTGATACCTAAAATTCATATCACCATTAAAACATATCTAAAATACCAAAGTAAGTCAGAAGAAGCTTAAACATCCAAAATGCCTACTAAGGTGTTAGTGTTTAGTTAGAGAATATTCAAAATACTAAGTCAAAAGCATCCACCTATTAAGGAGTTGGATTGGACTCTTGAGGAGAGACAAAATTAGAGGCATGATTCGACTCTTGAGAGGTAGTTGCATTAGCACCTCCATGAATTTGCAACAAACGTTGGAGCATTGTAGTAACTTTTTTTGGGCTTGAACGGTTTTCATCTCATCTCGCATCTCCCTCATCTCATCCTTAAGAGGCTTCATAAATGATTCTGACTTACTTGCACTTGATGTAGGCATGCTATTGAGATTTTCAATCTTTCCTCCACGAACTAGGGCAAGCCCCTCTTCGGCTAGCCCAAAAACCCTATAATTGTGAGGTCCGTTGCATGCTTGTAACCGTATCTCCATCTCCTTGGTCCTAGTAAGAGGTTCTGAAGATGAAATTTCAACAACAAGTCGATCGAACTCGGCCTTCAAAAGAAAATTAGAGCAAAAATCAGCAATGCAGTTTTTGTAACTCAGCTACTTGTAAAAAATTCAGCAACTTCAACTCAAGTTTTCTACAACTCAACAACTTGAAAAAATCAGCGAATTCAACTCAATAGTTCAATGTATAACAATGCAGATTATAAGTGCATTAGTGCAGAAATTTTTTAACTAGCTCCATCCATGTACGTACAAGAGTGCAAATTATAAGTGCAACAGTCCCAAAAATACAACTAAATTCCATGTACCACAGATTGAACATAAGGTGCAAATCAGAAAAAATATGCAACAACACAACAATTCAATAATGCAAAAAAAAAACTAAATAACAATGAAAAAATCAGCGAATTCAACTCAAGTTTTTACAACTCAAGCACTTGAAAATAATCAGCAACTTCAGTAACTCACTTTTATCAAACTTGAGTTGTATAAAACTCAATTTTATCAAACTTGATCTGTATAAAACTCAGTTTTATCAAACTTGAACTATATAAAACTCTGTTTTTATTTGCTGAATTATAAGACTTGCTCAGTATAAAAACTCAACAACTCAGTTTTACCAGACTTGCTCAATTTTAAATAGCTCGGTTAAAAAAAAAAACAGGTGTATGAACTCAGTTTTATACAACTCAATGCAACCAAAATCTAACTGAGTTTTTATAGTTTATAGACTTGTAAAAACTCATTTGCTGAAAATAAAAACAAGAAGTGAATCTGGAAACCAAAAATTCAGTCAATAACTGTTAGTAAAAAAACTGAGTTGAAATGAAGAGAGGGGTTGGGTAATACTTACTACAGAAGCAACATGTAGTGGCCCCATCCCATTCCTCGATTGTTTCCTTCATCTTTCTACAAGAATAAATGATAAAAGGAACAACCAGACAAAAGAGTGAAGGAATCAATATCTGAAGAAAAAAATAATTCATGAGTTATTTTGAGCAATATAACATATTTTACGGGTGATTTTCGATAAAAACCCCTATAACAACAGTAAGACGAGTACATATAATATGCCTGATCGATTGAGGAGGCAGATTCAGGTGATTTAATTTATACATGCATATATCTACACGATTCTTAAATAACGCCCGGTACTTTATTCAAACAACGCCGGGTCACTCGCGTTCTGCGAGGACCCGTGCACTCGCGTTCTGCGAGATTAGCAAAAAATTAGGTTAATTACATGCATGCTAATCTCGCGTTCTGCGAGTGTACGTATCCTCGCGTTCTGCGAGTGTACGTGTCCTCGCAGAACGCGAGCTTAGCATGTCAGATTGACGTTGTTGTGCGCCATTACTACATGTCTTGTCCCCACCTAACTATAATAACTACCCCCTTATTTTAAGTATTCCGTAACACCTATTAACCCTACCCTAACACCTCTTTTTATCATCTTTCACCTCTTTCACCCTCCATTAAAACCCATTTTCAAAACCTTAAAACTTCAAAACACTCTAAAAACACCTAAAATAATGGAAGATGAAGAGGAATTCAACAAAGGAGGGAATGAAGATGGTGGTTCATCAAGTTACCATTCAAATGAGGTAATGTTCTTACTTAATTTTTGAATTTTAATTTGTTTTGCACCATTAAGAGCTAAAATGAACTTATTATGTTGTATTTCATGTTAAATCTAGTAGTAGTGGTAAGTGTTGAAGAGATGACTTTTGCATATAATGTCAAAAACTTAGATGTGTTCATGTTTTTAGGGTTTTTATGGTTTTGAATGTAGGAACTCATGTTATGTTAAATTATCCCGTTCAATAACTAGTTTCAGGAAATAGCAACTTCTCGCGTTCTGCGAGAGGAAGCCACTCGCAGAACGCGAGAAGTGCCTCCCTCGCAGAACGCGAGAAGTTGCACATTACAGAGTATTAACAGAAGCATTGTGTATAGGTGAATTTTTCTTTGTTCACTGGATTGAATGCAATCCAGTTGAATGACTACACCTACCCCTCGCGGAATACGGTGCCCGTTTCGCCACCGTCATTTGATTTAGGGATTGACGACTTTGGATATTATCATCAACCATCTTTATATGAACAACATGTGCCATCTACATATGAATTGCCTATGCCATCTACTTATGAGTTGCCCGTGCCATCTACTTATGAATTGCCATGTACATATGAGGTGCCATCAAGCTATGATGCGTTTGATTCACAATTTGCTAACCCACCAACAAACGTAGGAGAGGAGATGTGTTTTCTTCCCTCTTTACGCACTGCACCAAAGTTTGATAGTCCCGTATGTGAGGAAGAGGTTGTTTCTAGGGATTATTCGGAATATTTCACTACGGAGCAAGTGTTTGCCTCTAAGGAGATTGGTCATTTGTGGGCTTTGAATGTTGCAAAGCAACACAAGTTGATGATCTCTATTGGAAGGACTGTACCATCTATTGGAAGGACTGTACCATCGTTGTCCAATGGCCAGTCACTGCTTTGCTTTGTCCGTTGTTGTGGCTTCATCGGACCTTTCAACTGCAGAAAAATACAAAATTACACACTGCAGGCCAAATTTACAAAAAATACAGTTTCTGCAGAATTACAAGCTTCTGCAGAAACCAAGCATTTTCTCGCGTTCTGCGAAGAGTAACACCCTCGCGTTCTGCGAGTATGCCACTCCTCGCGTTCTGCGAGAAAATGCACAGAAATTGCATTTTCTGATAATTCTGCAGAATTTCTGTTAATGTATTAAAAATGCAGAAAATCAATAAATTAGTAAATTACCTCCCCTTTCTGGATGTGGAACGCCACATGTGCTTCAAATCCCTTAAGCAACTCGGGATCTTCTGGACCGCCAGGTGTGGCATGAGTGAGCTCAGGATCATACTTTGGCTCATTCTTCTTGGACTTCCTCTTTCTTGTTGGTTTCTGGACCAATTCTTCTTCTTCTTCTTCTTCTTCATCATCATCATCATCATCATCACCTTCTTCTTCGTGTTCTTCCCCAACACCTTCATCCTGGTACTCTTGTTCCATCGGTTCTGGTTGAGGATTGTAAGAAGAAGAACAAGCTTGTCCACTTCCTTGACCCATGTCTTCAGGAACACTTCCCTCACCAAATGCACCTCCCCACCCTTGTCCACCGACCCAACTTTGTCCACCCCACCCTTGTCCAACTTCCACTACAGCATACTGAGGAATGAAATTGTCCCAGCTTCCCGATTGTTCATATGGAGTTGATTGTGGTGCCCATTGAGTTGACGGTTGTGCACATGAAACTGACTCTTGAGAATAAAGGTCCCAATCATCATTTCGATACCCTTGATATGTATCTGCTCGTTCTATCCCACTAGGCACAGAACAGTCTTCCCCGGCATAACTATGGACACCACTGTACCGCTCTATGGGGCGATAATCAACGTCGGGGAGCCCCTCGGGGAAGAGCTCTACCGGTGTTGTATTCTTTGCTCTCCTTTTCCCTTTTGCATTTTCAACCGGTGGATTTTCTCTCACAGCGTTCCTATTTCTTCGACGGGTTGAACGTCCAGGAAGATCCATTACCTAAAAAAATGTAAAGTAGAATCAGTATATAAATATAACATTATATAAAGTAAAATCAGTATATAATAAAAATCTGCAGAAGAGGAAAGAATTTCCAGTTTTGTCAATTACTCGCGTTCTGCGAGTACCATGACACTCGCGTTCTGCGAGTACCATGACTCTCGCGTTCTGCGAGTAACATGACCCTCGCGTTCTGCGAGTATACTACACCCCTCGCGTTCTGCGTCAATTTGCACAATCATGAGTTTCCGACAACAGTTTCCGGCGAGATTTTCCGACGAAAATTCAATATTTTAGCTAAAATACCTATCAATTTAAGTAAATTACCAAATAAACATCAAAACCCTAAATAAAATCAACAACCCTAATCAAAAACCCTAACCCTAATGAATTTCAACATAAAACAACATCCACTCATCCACCATAATTCAAAAATCATCATCTTTCATCCATTATACAACCATTTCTAAATCAACATTCAATATCAAAACATCATATAATATGCAATTTTCTATACTAACAACATATATTCATCTAAAAACAACATTAAAAAGCATAAGAGTATTAGAAACATACCTTATATGGAGATTTGAATTGAAAAGAGGAAGAAGAAGTAGGTTGAAATTGAGGGAGATGGTAAAATGAGAAGAGAGCGGCGGAATTTTGTAATGGTGGTTGTAAAAATGGGCCGAGTAGGGTTTTTCACCTTTTATAGGGAAAAACCCCCTCGCGTTCTGCGAGGATGCGCTCCCTCGCGTTCTGCGAGGGGACGCACGCTCGCGTTCTGCGAGGGGACGCACTCTCGCAGAACGCGAGGGACCGGGCGTTATTTAGAAAACGCCCGGGCGGTATTTAGCAAGGGCCTATATCTACTACCTATCGTTACACATTTTAGCCTATTATCTACGACTTCGACACAAGACGTACGTGGGCCTGACTTCAATTCATTCCTTTTATATTTTGAATCATGGGAGTATTGTCCACCATATGCCCTGTCTGATCTCCCATTATGCTGCAAGTCTGCAACATTAATAGGCCGATGAAGCAGCTCTTAGATATTTTAGGGTATTTATAGGAGCATCTTGTCTATATAAAGATTGGCTATCCAATGTCAAAATTGAATGAAATTGGTACCTCGTAAATGTTGCTCCTGATAAATTTAGGATTTCACTAAATAAATTTACATCAATCATTTTTTCTAATTTAAAAAGATGTCCAAAAGATCAAAACGAAGCGTTTTGCTAAAAAATTAAACACCCTCCTTTTTTTCTTTCATTAGATCCGTGGTAAAACTGTACAACGGTTAAAATTTTCCAAACTAGAGATTCAATTGTTTTAAATTTTAAGTAAAAATGTGATATACTGATTATACTCCTCTGGTTTAGTATCATATAAGTAGTTAGTTTTTTAATATTTTTTTTTAAAATTCAATTTACACAACGGTAATTAATTACTAAGTAATTAATAGAATTACATGAAGCTGGTTTGATTTTATTTTTCATGTAATATAACGTAAGTCATTTTAGCCTTTTAGTAGTTATATAGAGATTTTTTCTATTTTATTCTTGAATTTTGGTTAGAAAAGTAAGAGGTGTGTTAAACAGAGAAACATGATTATTAAAAATGTAAGGAAACTAAATGTAATTTTTACATACAGAGTTTTGATATTTTTAATATCTATCAAACCCACTAAATATCGGTAATATTAGAGAAAAAGAATAACTTTTATATGATATTTCTATGTACAAGATATTTATTTGATACAAGAATAAAAAGTAGAAGAATATTTATTATTGATTTTACCACAAATAAATTAAATTAATTTAAAATTTAAATGTGGGTTAATATTATATTGAATATGTTTAAATCAAAATGATAATACTCAAGAAAAAGAGAACATAATTTATAATCTTAATTCTAATACGAGCCCCCACGGTATAAATTTTCTAGATCCGCCACTGCCGATAACCCCCAATTCCTCGATCCCCACTCTCCATTTCAAATTCACCGATCAACCTCAATTTTGACTGTGGTAATTTTCTTCTTACATAGATGACAGTGAATGATGTCTACTTGTCTTTTCTCCCCCTCGCGCACATACTTGACCGTATGATTGTGGGGAAAAATCCCGCACTCGGAAAATTTTAACTGGCACCCCAAACCTTTTTTTTAAAACCCGGTTCAGTTTTGGGCGCAACTAGAATGCGCCCAAAACTAGATCGAATTTTTGAGCATTTTGAAGGCAATAATAAAAAGAAATTTCATGGCAATCACTCTTGTACACATGAAATTCAATGCCTTAACATCACTCAATGTTGTATGTTTTCATTGACTCTTTTTTTCATGACCTCTTGTAATTAAGATTAGTCAAATTAATTTGAGTTTCTGATTTCAAAAACTGAATTATGTGCTATCAGTTTGTGTTTTCGAATCGAATATAAATATAAAATGCAAAGAAAGATGTTTGGACAAGAAGGTTGTGATCACATCAGATGGGCTGCTAACATTGTTGTTGGATTAAATATTGGTGTTCCATGGTTAATGTGCAAGGAAGATGACTCTGTTGATCCCGTTATAAGTTCCAGAGTTCTTGTTGACAATCTTAATTCTTTTTAAAATAAATTTTTTAATAGTTAATGATCTTATTATGACAGATTAATATACTTGCAACGACTTTTACTGTTATGTGTTTACTAAAACAGACCTTACAAACCTCTCATGTGGACAGAGGTTTGAAGTGGATGTTATGATTTTGCAGTAATTGACTTTATCATTAGATTAATAAAGTAAAAAGTAAAAAGTCAGATCAATAACTTTTTTCAAAAGTACACATGAAGGCTTTAGTAAATTATACTCCCTCCGTCCCAAAATATGAGTCCCATTTTCCTTTTTGGGCGTCCCGAAATGTTAGTCATATTTCTATTTTTGTCCATAAACTTCTTCCAATTATACCCTTACTCATATTATTTTAATATTTTACATTCATCATTTCCAATGCACTTATGTACTTTTCATTTGTAAACTCTTCTCCCATTGGTTAATGAATTATTTTAATATTTTACATTCATCATTTCCAATGCACTTATGTACGTTAAAGCATTTGCCTTAATCCAAGATATTTTTGTACAATGAGACTCATATTTTGGGACGGATGGAGTATATATATATATACAAATAATATGCAGGTTTACAGAGTTTAGAGGACCGACTTACCAAAGAATCTAAATTCCCTATATTCAATTCATGTATCATGTGTCTTTGTAAAAGGATTTAACTTTTGCAATTACTAAATTTATACAAAGAGGGAGATCTGTTGTGAACTATATGGTATGAATTTTTTCCTCTTTCAATTTCTTTGTGCTTGAAGTGTTTACTTTTTACTTATCCTAAACTACATTTTTCGTCATTAGTACCAAACTTTGAGCCCTTATCGGAGGCCGTTTGCATCTAATTTTAGTAATTGTAAACAATATTACATATTGCAATATGCTAGCATGTTGTTTTCAAACATTTACACTCAGTTTCCAACAAGCATGATAATTTAGTAAACACGTCAAAAATGTATACAATGGGGAAATGACATTTAATAATTGGTCCTCAAGTTTATTCAATTGTAATGAGTTATAGACAGAAAAATAGATCATATATTCACCAACTTGGCTATTAATAAATCAAAATAGATTACCTTATTTTATATACCAAAATATGTGGAGTTGGTAATAATACTGCAAGCAAGACTTGAACAAAAATTTAGCATATAGAGCATTGAAGAAATTGCATACGCAAATAACATATATTTAAAAACTTCTGTCATGTACATTACATGAATATTAAAAATCATATTTTTAAAAACTTATGTCTCGTATATTACAATAATATTACAAAATGATATAACAATTTGGCGAATTGAGAGAAGAGGTACAAATCATCAAACTCATTTGATTATATGATATAATATCATTTCAATATCTATTATGAAACATTTAAGAAATTATAATTACGCAAGACCCGTACGCGGTTTTCAGTCTGTTGATTTAAGCCCTAATAAAATAGGAACACCAATACACGAGCTAATTGTTTGGCAAAAAAAAGCACCCGAGCTAATTAGGTAATGTGATGATTTTAAAGGGAGAGACGAATTCATAGGTAGTTGTGTGTCAATTGCTAAAATGATTAATAAAACATTCAGGAAAAACATAATCACTAATTAAACTTTATTTTTTTTCTTTTTGATAGAACAAAGATTAGAGATTGTTTTGTCGAGGTTAGATTCTATATCATAAAGGGTTGTGAATATGATTAGCCCAATCTAATTTTAGGCGCCTATTAAACAACGTTAAATCATATTAAAAACTGTAATTTCCCCGGGCGTAGCGCGGAGGCCCGTTTCTAGTCACAAAAATAATTGGACAACATTGTTTTATACTCCACTTTCTTAAATACAAGATTTTTAAAAGGATTTTTTATACTCAATATGATTGATGACAAAAACGTGGTGCCCCAATGAAATTTATGAGTGCTCTTATCATGAGGGATATTTTAGGTATTAACTAGAATAGTTCCTGTGTAGACCTAGTAAACTGGTCGAATGTGTCGGGTTCGGGTCGACAAAAACAACAAATTTCAAATCTTCGTTTTTCTTTATTATAATAAATAAAATAAAATTTAAAACATATTTGTATAATAAAATAATATTATTATATTGTTATTTTTTAATTTAAATAAAATAAAATATGTGAAAAGTGGGTCCCTCTATGAGTTTCGAGAAGTTCGGGTCGGTCCGGGTTAGTCCAACGGATTCGGGTCGAAAACGGATTTGACCCAAACGGGTTCAAGCACTTTTCGGGCCGGGTTGGGTCGAGTATTTTTGGGATCGGGTCGGGTCGACCCAACGAGTTTCTATTATTGTGCCCTACTCGAGATTTTTTATATTCTTTTACTAATAAAAGTTGATTAAATAATTACGATTAATATACAAATATGTAGTATCTTTGTAGATTATGAAACAGATGTACACTATTTAATACATAATTTTGGTAGAAAGCGAAAAAGTACTAGAAAATTGAGAACACAATTTTTCAAACAATACATAAAAACTTAAAAGCAAAAGAAAATTAGTAAGATATTCAAGTTTCCTACAAACTATCAAAAGTTTTTTTATATTACATTAGCAAAATATTATTATATTGTTATTTTTTAATTTAAATAAAATAAAATATGTGAAAAGTGGATACCTCTACAAGTTTCGAGAAGTTCGGGTCGGTCCGGGTTGATCCAATGGGTTCTGGTCGAAAACGAATTTGACTCAAACGGGTTAAAACACTTTTCGGGTCGGGTCGGGTTGGGTATTTTTGGGATCGGGTCGGGTCGACCCAAAGAGTTTCTATTATTGTGCCCTACTCGAGGTTTTTTATATACTTTTTTTTAGCGGAATTTTTATATTCTTTTACTAATAAAATTTGATTAAATAATTACGATTAAAATATAAATATGTAGTATCTTTGTCGGTTATGAAACAAATGTACATTGTTTAATACATAATTTTGGTAGAAAGCCAGACAACACTCTTCAATATTTTTATTGAAGTAAATGTAAGAAAATAGGGGTTAACAAATCTCCTTACATCACTTAAAATAAAAGTACTAAAAAAAATCAGAACACAATTTTTCAAACAATACATAAAAACTTAAAAGCAAAAGAACAAAAAGTTCTTTGTATATTACATTAGCCAAAGATTGAACTTGACACATTGTTACGGTTAACCGACGTTAACGGTACGGTTTACGATATGCTTAAATCACTAGTCGAAATACCGGTTAACCGCTCGTGCCCACCCCTAAATTAGAGCGGACTTCTTATATTTACCGGATCTAAGAAAAAAAAATGATACAGACCATCTAAATTTTAGTGCGGTGATAGTTAAGCAATGTCGTACTCGATATGCATGACTCCATCCACTACGTAAGTACGTATACCATACGGAAAATCATTTAGAAAAAGAAAAGAAAAAAGAGAGGATGAACGTGAAACCGAGATACCCGGTGAGAGATTTAGCCTCATTTGTCGGTCCGATGAAGTTACCGGCTATCCTGGGTTTCCCGCTACTATTGCCAAGTTTCCATTAACGGATACATTTATTATATTTTCCGCCCCCCTTTCTCTCACTCACCCCATTCCCCTCCTGAAATTTCCTCTTCTTCTCTGCCGACGATCTCTGCACTTTTTTTTCATAGTTTCTATTTGACGCCCACCCTTTTTGCTATTTACCGCCCAGGTCATCCGTGCGTCACGCATGGAATTAATCCGTGCGTGACGCACGGATTGCACATTCCAGAAAACGCATGGATTGTATCCATGCGTGACGCACGGATTAATTCCATGCGTGACGCACGGATACAATCCATGCGTGACGCACGTATTTGCATATATGAAACTTCTAACTTTCAATGTATTCAATGTATTTCTAGTTAAGTGTGCAAAGAAACACATTTTTAGTGTCTTTTTTAAGGCGATAAAGCCCAATTCGACAAAAACGTCATCGAAACTTTATCGAAATGGAATGAAACTTTGTTTCAATCCTTATAATGTCTATTTGATCATGTGTGTAACTTGAAAATCAAATTTAGACCTTTGTAAGTGAAACATAGTTTGAAAACCGAACAAAGTCGCAATATGTATGGCGTACCATATACAATTTGAAATATAATAAGGTTGAACATTCGTCAACATAACAACAATATAAGCATTCTAAATATAAAAATAAGATTTTGCAACATAAAACCATGCGTCACGCATGGAATTAATCCACACACGACGCATGGTTTTACACCATACGTGACGCATGGATTTTCATATGTTTTTTTGTTGCTTATATGATTCATGTCAATGTATTCAATGTATTTTTAGTTATGGCACACAAAATAATGCATGTTCCGTGTTGTTTTTAAAGGCTTTAAAACCACAATTCGCCATAACGTCGTCGAAACATCATCGGAATGGAATGAAACTTGTTTACAATGCTTATTAGAGATATTTAACCATGTCCATAACTTTGCATCAAAACCTTTTGCTTTTAGAGTAACACGCTCTTTGTAAAACATCAAACTACTCACCACAAGCTTAACTTGTTGCAATATATATGGTCGTAACATTGATGTTCACGTATGTTTGAAAAATTTATACAAAAATGTGTTATAAGGCATATAAAGTCCCAATAAAGTCTCACACATACAAAACGGGATTCGAAACTATGCCAAAATGCTAAAACCACTAAAAACGCCTTAAATGGACTTAAGGCGGTTTTTGGCGAAACGACACACGAACGATGTCCGAATGTAATGAAACTTGTTTTCAGTGGCTATTATGGATATTTAACCATGTGGGTAACTCCCAACCACAACTTCTAACTTTTAAAGTACCGCCTCCTTTGTAAAAAACATACTAGTCGTAACTCTCTAACTTGTCGCAATATGTATATTCTACAACATTGACGGTGATTATTGTTGAAAATACTATACAACATACTCTTATTAGGGATATTCAGTAGAAAAGAGGTCTCGCTCACACGAAATGAGGCACGTAAACGCTAAAACCACTAAAAACGCCTTAAATCGACTTAAGGCGGTTTTTGGCGAAACGACACTCAAACGATGTCCGAATGTAATGAAACTTGTTTTCAATGCCTATTAGGGATATTTAACCATGTGGGTAACTCCCAATAACACCTATTAACTTGTAAAGTAGCATATCCTTTGTTTGGACTTCTTACGTGGCCTAAATGTCCAACCTTTGACAATATGTAATTTTATTTTGATTGGAAATCATGCACACATCAGTGTTACTAAGAATCAAAGGGATCATGTGTCCTTTTGTGCGTCACGCATGGAATAGAACCGTGCGTCACGTGTGGATTATATCCATGCGTGACGCACTGTTTTTCTTTTCAGAAATCATGTCAGCACGTATTAGTTGTATGACTAAACATGTTGATATGTGAATTTATGTTGATTTATGATATTTGAAATGTGAAACCTAGTTTGAAAGTGAAACGAGTCGACATGTTTTAAAATACCTACGAAATAGACACTCATAAGAAAAAAACAAGTAGTTCTTGCAACACAATAAGGTTCAACACTTCAAAGGTGCAACACAATAAGGTTCAACATAATAAGGTTCAATCTTCAAAGGTGCAACACAATAAGGTTCAACATAATAAGGTTCAACATAATAAGTAGATCTAACGACGAGGGTTGAACGGCTTGAAGAGGTTCCTGTATTCTCGTGCGGTCATCCTTGGTCTAGTGGATGGTTCCCCTCTCTCCCTTTGACGTTCTTGTCTCTCCCGTTCACGTCGCTCACGTTCACGTCTCTCCCGTTCACGTCTCTCCCGTTCAAGCATATCAAAGTTGTCTGCCACGCTAGACGCCGTACTAATATCGGAAATATCAGATTCTTGATCGGAATAGGACATCTGTATAATCAGAAACATAACCAAATTATAGTTACATAATCAATTAACTTCTGCATGTTGAAAATGTTGAATGTGGCAATTCCACGCGTGACGCATGGTCACTAACCATGCGTCACGCATGGTTATATTCCATGCGTCACGCATGGAATTGCCACTTCCAGAACTTCAGTACTGCTTTCTAATATATTCTCAAACCCTAATCTCAACATTTTTTTCTGAAATTCAACAGTTTGTCAATAATTTGATTAAAACCACACCATATCAAATTTCAACACCCTCATTTATAACCCTAATTCACAAAACCCAAATTCAGTATCAAAATCCTAATTACACTATCTACACATGAAAATATCAAATTCAACAAGAAACTATCAACAAAGTACACAATCCATTCATATATTACAAGTTTAATCTCTTCTAATCAAAGTATAACATACACATTGGATCTACATATGTAAATATTATCAAAACAACATCAAAACCTCATATATACATCAATACCATACCATAACAATGAAATCTTAATGTTTACATACCTTATATGTAGAAAGATGATGAAAATTGTTGAAAATGGGGTAAATCCGTGCGTGATAGAGCTTCAGCCGCCGTCAAGAGAATGAGGAAGAGAACAAAATGGTAGGGTTTTGATGTTGGGCCTTTTATAGGCAAAACAATCCATGCGTCACGTATGGAATGTGACCATGCGTCACGCATGGTTTGACCGGAGGTTGTCGTCGTCGTCGTCTTCTGGGTTGTTCCTCCTGCTCCTCTTGCTCTTCCGCTTCTTCATGTTCTTCATGAACATTCCCATAGGTCCGATCCTCTTCCTGACCCTGTTCCTCATGCTCCTGCTCATAATCAGAATCAGAATCACGATTGGCACCCCCAGCTGATGGCCCTGCACTGCTACAAGCAACCAGTGCGTACTGGTCATCACCCGTCTGAGGGTTCTGAAAGTGATGAGAACCAGTAGCTTGCCTCATCATCTCCACAAATGATTGGTCATGTTGTGGATAGCCCGGATAGCCTGAAAACTGTGTTTGTTGTGGAAACATAGTTTGATGTGGGATCAGAATGGGGGTGCCAGGAAAGTAATGAGGGGAACCCTGGGGATCGAAACCTGCAGCAGACAAAGCTAGCTGTTGTTGTTGTTGTTGTTGTTGTTGGTGTTGTTGTTGTTGTTGTTGTTGTTGTTGTTGTTGCTGTTGTATCTCATCAGAAAACTCTAAACGACGAGGAGGCGATTCTTGTCTATTCTTCTTCTTCCTTTGTTTTGGAACTACGGGATCTTTTTTCTTCAGATCTCTGTTTCTTTGACGAGTATCCCGTCCAGGTCGACGACCACCATCCATATCTACATCATAAAATGTGCAATTCCACAAAATTAATCAGTTTACTGAATTTAATCAGCATATCATCAAAAACTCAATCATCATATCATCAAATACAATCTGAAACTGCAGAACACAGTTCCTGGAATGTGCAATTTCATGCGTCACGCATGGCTTCCATCCATGCGTCACGCATGGTTGCAATCCATGCGTGACGCATGAAATTGCACATTCCAGGGTTATGTTTTTGGGCTTTTATAGGGAAAAAATCCATGCGTGACGCATGGTTTGTTTCCATGCGTCACGCATGGTTTGGTTCTGTGCGTGGCGTATGGATTAAAACCATGCGTCACGCACGGATATAATCCATGCGTGACGCACGGCGCCTGGGCGGTAAATAGCAAAAGGGGTGGGCGTTAAATAGTAAGGGCCTTTTTTTTCCCTTCAATTTCTTCAAAACCCCAAATTCTTATCTTATAGCATTTGCTTTCAAGCCCTAACTTAGCAGTACTTATGGTGGTTGGTTTTACCACTCATCAAACTTTGGCCCTATAACCATAACCTTTGCACCAAAAAAAAACCTTGCTTAAACATCTCATCTTTATTTCTTTATTGGGCAAGTAGAATAAAATACACCAGGGAATTACTTTGGGTTCGCCTTCTTTGATGTTCTTCTACTCTCCTGCTTTGACCCCTTATTATATTAATCTGATTCTCTGCCATTAATTATAGAGAATCCCCATTTATCTTCGTTTCATTCCAAGGGGGTGCTGAGATTTTCATGTGGTTATTAAACACAAAGCTCGTGAAGAGTTTCAGAAATATTCTTCTATACTAACCAAGAAAAATGGGTTCAATGCTGTTTGCTTTTTGAGCAATCGCTCCCTGGTTCAAATTTGAGCAGAAGAAGCACTTATTTTAATGGTTTCTAGGGTTTGTGATGGTACGGAAAAACTCACAGAGATGACAGTTGTGAAGGGGCCGAAGAATCTTCAGAGAAGAAATGTGTTGGTTGGGATCAGATTTGATGGCCAAGACAACGAGCTCCTCAGCTGGGCTCTTGTCAAAGTTGCTGACACCGGAGATCAAGTGGTTGCTGTTCATGTTTCTAGATTTACTGGTAATTTTAAATTAAACAGGATATTACTGTACTGTATGCTTTCTTTATCTGATACATTTTGTGTGTGTTGTTGTGGGATAGATGACCCTATGAAAGAAAAGATGTTGTTGGATGAATTGCTTGACAGTTATAGAGATCTCTGCATCATAAAGAAGGTATCGCTCTTCAAAACGTGTATTTTCGTGGTTTGTTGCTGTATTTGACAGTTAAAATAGCTAAGCTTTTGCTAACTGATGAGTGTTTTTAGATTGATCTGGTGGGGAAGATTCTGAAAGGGAATTCCATTAGAAAGGGTCTAATAAGAGAGGCTAAAATCTGCCATCCTGTAGCTGTGGTTGTGGGAACGAGCAATCAAGCTGCCCTTGGGTAACTAACTAATTTACCTGATATTCTAGTAAAGATGGTAACGCTTTCTTTTTTGTCCTTATTCTCGTGGTTCCTTCTTATTTACTGTCAGAAAAAATTGTTTTCTTTCAGCGGCTGGTTATCGGCTGCTAAGTATTGCACAAAGCATTTGCCTCCTAGCACTGAAGTACTCAGTATCCACAACGGGAAAGTTGTCTTCCGAAGGAGTACTTCTAGCGATCAATTAACAGGTTTATGTTTGCTTTGTTAGATTTCTGTTGACTAGTCTACTTTTTTTCTTTCTCTTACATGAATTGTAAATTCAATTTGATTCAGGTAGAGATCCTAGGCCAAGCATCAGCAGATCTACACATCACAGATCCAGTATTAGCAAGAGTCATTCCGAATTAGGGGATGAAACTCATTCCAGATCCAACAGTATTTCCCCGGACGACAATTTGGAACAGAAAAAGCCTGGCTGGCCTTTAATGAGAAGATCCAGTATTTCCTCTCATGGAACATTAGAAGCAAGAAAGATGTCAGTGGTTCAATGGGTTATGAACTTGCCTAACCGCTATCCACACGAAGCTTCAGTTGAAAGTCCACAAAGTGACAGCTGGGATAATTGTTTGAGTACTATCTTAGGAATCCCATATGGAGAAAGGATCCTTAATAGTCCAGAAAATAGGAGAGTTAGTCAGTTATTGTGGGGTGAAATACCGGAGTTTGACATGTTGTCTGCAGTTAGCCCTTCTCCTTCCGACTTCACTTGTTTCAGTTATGAAGTTCTGAAAAACTCAACTTCCCAATTCTCGAAAGGTATTTCTAACACTCCTAATCCTACCATAGACACACAACAACAACATCAATCCCATTCTATCAGATTTATCTGTCTTAATCTCATGAACATAAAATTGTTTCGTATGCCAGAGAACTTGATTGGAAAGGGAGGATGTAGCCGGGTTTACAAGGGTCTTTTTCGTGATGGAAGACATGTTGCTGTCAAAGTAACAAACTCATCAAAGGCGGCATGGAAAGATTTTTCGCTGGAAATAGATATTATCTCGTCCTTGAAACATAAAAACATTACACCATTGCTTGGAGTATGTATAGAGAACAGCAAGCTTATATCTGTTTATGAGTTCATGTCAAATGGAAGCTTAGAGGATAACTTACATGGTATGAACTTCTTTTGAATAATTTATCTGATTTTTTCTGTACCTCTATTGAGGTATGTAGCTTATCTGTTGGTCTTATACTTAAAATCAGGTGATATAAGTGAGAACTATGTGCTGCCATGGGAAACAAGGTTCAAAGTAGCTGTTGGAATTGCTGATGCCTTGAGTTATTTGCACAATGGATTTTCAAGGACTGTAATCCACAGAGATGTGAAATCCTCAAACATTCTCCTCTCTAACGAATTCAAACCTCAGGTAATTACTCCTACTCATATGCAAAATGCAACTCATAATGCAGTTGACTTATGCTATGAATTAATTGCAGTTGTCTGATTTCGGGCTGGCGGTGTGGGGTCCCACAAATTCATCTTCTGAAACATATAATGATGTAGTAGGAACATTTGGTTACCTAGCACCGGAATATTTCATGTATGGAAAGGTCAGTGACAAGGTTGATGTCTACTCATTTGGGGTGGTTCTTCTCGAGCTTTTATCAGGAAGAAAACCAATTGATTCATCCAAAGGCCAAGAGAGCTTGGTCATGTGGGTAAGAAGCGATCACCATTAATAGATACTTTTTCACCTTTACTGCAACAAAATACTTAGTAAAAAACTACTTCCAAAATCAGGCGAAACCTATCCTTCAACACGGAAAGCTTAGAGGAATTCTAGACCCCAAATTGAAAGCAAATGTTGATGGGAGTCAAATGCAAAGAATGATTCTTGCAGCTACTCTGTGCTTAACAAGGTCAGCGCGTCTTCGTCCAAATATGAACCAGGTAAACCATGTTTCCTCTGTTTTGAGCTCAGATATAATACAATACAAATACTAAAGCTCATGCATAAACATATTTCGTTTGCTTTGATCCCTGCAGATACTAAAGCTCCTAAGAGGAGAGGAAAGCATAGAGAAGTGGACCAACTCCTACAAAGAGACCAGCCTAGAAGGAGAGGAGGATACAAATAATAAGGACGACGAAGTGTATATAGAGAATAATAAAAAATCAGAGCACATGAACCTTGTGATGCTTGATATGGAAGATGATTGTATGACATCAATCAGTAGTAGTATGGAGCGGAGTTCCCAAATGACTCTAGAAGACTACTTGATGGGGCGTTGGAGCCGCTCATCAAGCTTTGATTAACTGTCATAGCCAAATACACAGGTGTATAGAGTGATTTCCTTTGGTGTTGATTAGGTATAGGAGATGAAGCAGTTTTTGCGCCCTGTTTGTGAGGTGGTTGTTGTGTATGTATCATTATGGTAAATGGAGTAATGTCCTATTTGATGTGGTGTAAAAGGGTACATCACATTAAGCCTGTTGCTCAGGAGCAGCAGAGTACAACATTAAACCTGTTATTTTGCAGGCTTCTGGTTTCCATGAAATTCAAGCTAAATGATTACATAATTACAAAAGTATCAAAGTCAAGTTGATCTAGCACTTTGTGAGGAAAAGCTTATTTCACGGCATTGCATGACTGTATTGTTCAGTGCTGCACATGTATATAAAGTACATTTTGGCATTTATACACAAGCGTCACTGAATTTTATTATATTTGTCCAGAATCTGATCTGTGCTCCGAATTTTTACACCTCTCAATGTGCTTCAAGCACGCTCAAAGGCTCAAAACCATTATTATGACAGAATATTGTCCTCTACATTATTCGGATTTCATAGAAAGAAATTATTCCGATTTCATAGAAAGACATTTTCGACTCACAGAGAGCTTTTTCTTCTCTGATCATGTCCACCACCAGATGTAATTTAGTCTTTTCTTGTCAGTGATCACTCGCCTTCTAGGGCTTTTTTAGTTTCTCTTTCCTCTATAACCAACCAATCACGCCTGGACAACTATTCGCTCCTCCTTACCCATCATCTAATTTCGATTCCCCGTCTTTCTTTTCGCTACATTGTCTCTTCAATGGCTCATGCGCACAATTTTTAGCATATAAAGCTCTTTCCTTTCGTCTTTCTCTGCGTATTTCCTTTTGCCAATGCCTCTAAATTTACTTTTAAGGGTTGCTGATTTATAATTGCTTAGATTTTTAGGGTTTTGGTTCGATTGCCTCAGCCAATCTGGTGGACAGCGACTTCCAGTGGTAAGGTTAATTTAATTACTTTTGTGTGTTAGGTCAATTTTGAATTGTGCTCACACTGCTATCCCTGAATTTCAAGCATTAAATGAGCTTCCGCTTATATTGTGTTGTTGTAGCTGTAGGATTCTAAAGATATAGAGGATCTTTGGCAATGTGGTGAATATACAGTAGAGCAACACTTGATTTCAGTTGATTTAGGGTTCCACAATTGAGAGGAATCCTTGATCAAGTGGGTAGGCTTTTCATTGTTTAGCTTCATCTTGATCTGATGGACGACGGGGAGGTTGATTTCTCGAACCAGGAACTGTTTCCATATCCCATGGGAGATATTCCAAGCAATGGCTCCATGGATAGTTTCTTTGAGGAGCTTCTTAAGGATACACATACCTGTAGTCATACCCACACTTGTAATCCACAAGGTCCTGATTACTCTCACACACACACCTGTTTCCATGTCCACACCAAGATTGTATCGGCCCCTTCTGATAACGATGACAAGGCGGACAACGACGATTCTGCTGAGTCCGTGGACAAGAAAACCAAGAAAAGGCCGACAGGAAATAAGGAAGCCGTTCGAAAATACCGTGAGAAGAAGAAGGCACGTGCTGCTTCACTTGAGGATGAGGTCATAAGGCTGACGGCGTTAAACCAGCAGCTGATGAAGAGATTACAGGGTCAGGCTGCACTTGAAGCCGAGGCAGCTAGGCTAAAGTGTCTGCTCGTGGATGTACGAGGAAGAATTGAAGGAGAATCCTCCAAACATTCTCAAAATACAGATTCGCTGTTGGATAATCACTGCCAGAAAACAAATCAGTTATGTCAGACAAGGGTTCCAAAACATCTCGCAGCTGTTCAACCTTCTCCCATTCTGATTCACTAGGAAGATACTTGTACCCAGCAATAGAAGAGCTCAAGTCAACAAATGCCTCCCGATACAAGAGAGCTCTGTCTAACATGTAGTACGTCGAATTCCACCTAGTATCAACATCCAACCACAATCCCTTTTTCTCATTGATGCTTGTATTATTCACACTAGTATTGAAGGCTCTCTTTCTTACCTCAGACCAGTTAACATACTTCACACTTTCCCTTATCTTGGTGATAGACTTCTCAATCAACTTAAGACCATCCTTAACAATGAGGTTCAACACATGAGCAGCACAACGGATATGAAAATATGCACCACCTTGTACTAAATTGTTACCAATATTAAGGCTTTTCTTCAAATGGTCCTGCATCTTATCATTACTAGAAGCATTATCCAATGTTAATGCAAAAATTTTCTTTTCAATTCCCCAGTTACGAAGTAGCTCAAATAATACATTGTACATCTCATACCCGCTATGCCCTGTTTCCAGATGAACAAAATTCAACACTTTGCTATTCAGTTTCCAATCAGAGTCTACATAATGAGCCGTTAGACACATGTAACCTAATGTTTGACACGAGGTCCACATATCAGACGTCAAGCAAATTCGGCCAGGAACATTAGCAAGGATCTCTTTCAAGTCAGCTTTCAAACTCCGGTGCAGTTTTAAACAATCAGCCTTAGCAGTATTTCTACAAATAGTTCGAATCTGACTATTCAAATATGTATGAATTTCCCTATTTCCCTCATGTTCGACCCAGGAAAACGCATAACCATGCCTAATAATTGCTTTAGCAATCAATTCTCTGTAATGCATCTGATTAAACGATTGTGTCAAACTATTTGACTCCTTAGACTCCATAAACTTCTTATATCCAGCACATTTCTTAAGATGAGTGTTCAAAGTTGAAGTACCTTGGACTGAACTTGCATAACTATAAGAAACGTTACAGTGGTTGCAAAAAGCTCTTGCTGGCATATTCTCTTCTTTTGACTCAACTAATGTGAAATGCAGCCACGCAGGACTTCGCGAAGCTATCTTCTTTTTAACACGAATGTCTGTTGAGATTGATTCTGTGGGGCTGTCAATATCATTGCTGACTGTGTCCTCAAGAACTTCTTCAGCATTTATGTGTGTATCTGTCATGGTGCCTGACTGCCTGTTAAGAATGGCATAGTTTTAGATAGATGAAAATGACAATAGCACACACAGCAGGACACAAGAACATTACTTCATCAAATCTGTAACGAAGGAACCAAGCATCCATCTAAGAGAAATTAAGCACCTATCTAAACTATTTAAAATACTGGACATAGCTTGCAAAAATTATCACTGCTATTAAAAAATTTCCAGCCTACTTAAAACGTCAAAGAAGAATGGATCTAAGTGTCAAACCAATGAAGATTAATTGAGATGGAGAGGTTAAGCGGAGGTCGGAAGCTACTGGTCGATCTGAATCGCCGCAAACGAAGACTCGACAGTGGACGGGAGAAGGACTGAAGGAGGAACAAGGACTGAAGGAGGAACAAGGCCTGCGTGAATCGAGAGTGTGAGACGAATCAGGAGCAAGGAAGGAAATCTCGAAACAGAGATGAGACGGGCCAGCCGTACCACTGTTGGCAGGTCGAACCAGCTGGGGAGCCGAACGTTGGGGAGGGCGAGCTACATCAAATCCGGGCTGGGGAGGGCAACACTACATCAGGTGAGCTACCGGCGACGTGGTGTGGCCGTGTGGTCGAGTACGCTGGCCGTGTGGTCGAGACAAGAGAGTCGAAAGGGCAAGCTACGGGAAAAAGTTAGGTTTGGAATTGTTGATTTGAGAATTGGGTTTACATAATTGGGAAAGTGGTGGTAAAATTTTGGGAAGTGGCGGCAGAAAAATTAGAATTGGAGCCAAATGAATTTGGTTGTACATATTTTTCATTTCTTTAAGTTCTGTACGTACTAGACTTATTACTCCCGTTCCATTTTATTTGTCCTGTTTTAACTGAACACGAATACCGATGCACGTTTTTTATCATAAATATTTTTAATTACATTTTGTTGAAAATTATAAAAAATATATAATGTTAAAGTACTTAACGAGACGAATAAAACAAGATCAAACACGACCATGTTTGACTCTTATTGGAATTATATTGATAATATGTGAAGATATCGACTCGATCTGACGGTCGTATCTCGATAAAACGATGAAAACGAGGCAAAATGGGCCAATGAGGCCCAATAGGCCCAATTACCCCAAACGGCCCAATTGGCCCAAGTGACCCAAATGATTTTGATTCGTATTGGAATTATATAGATAATATGTGAAGAGATCGACTCGATCCGACAATCAGATCTCGAGATCCGACGATATCATTGAATAGTTGTAGCGATAATCAATGAAGCTCGATGAAAATAGTTGGAAATGAGCTAGTCCGATAACCGAGACTCTCTTTTCGTTGAAACTTTTTATATATTTTGGTTCGTATTGGAATTATATTAATAATATGTGAAGAGATCGACTCGATCCGACACTCGAATCTCGATAAAACGATGAAAACGAGGCAAAATGGGCCAAATGGGCCAATGAGGCCCACTTAGCCCAAATGGCCCAATTGACCCAAGTGACCCAAATGATTTTGATTCGTATTGGAATTATATAGATAATATGTGAAGAGGTCAATTCGATCGGACACTCGGATCTCGAGATCCGACGATATCATTGAATAGTTCTAGCGATAAACAATGAAGTTCGATAAAAATAGTTGGAAATGTGCTATTCTGATAACCGATCCTCGTTTTTTGTTAATTTTTTTATATATTTTGATTCGTATTGGAATTATATTGATAATATGTGAAGAGATCGACTCGATCCGACATTCGGATCTCAATAAAACGATGAAAACGAGACAAAATGGGCCAATGAGGCCCAATTAGCCCAAATAGCCCAAATGATTTTGATTCGTATTAGAATTATATTGATAATATGTGAAGAGATCGATTCGATCAGACACTCTGATCTCGAGATGCGACGATATCATTGAATAGTTCTAACGATAATCAATGGAGTTCGATTAAAATAGTTGAAAATAAGCTATTCCTATAACCGAGACTCGTTTTTTGTTAATTTGTTTTTATATGTTTTGATTCGTATTGGAACTATGTTGATAATATGTGAAGAGATTGACTCAATCCGACACTCGGATCTCGATAAAATGATGAAAACGATTAAATTCACAATTTAACATTATTAAATTTTAAGTTGGTATTTTTTAAGTAGGAGGCTCCAAATATTTTTTTTAACCAATATTGGTCTCTATTTATAGATCTCGAAATAATAAAATCATTGGTATTTTTTATTTATTTTTATCATTATTAAATTTTAAGTTATAAACGTTTAAGTGAATAACAATTATAAAACATAATCAAATAAATATACCTACTTCACCAATCAGGGGCTGCCACGTGACAGCTCCTTTAAAAAAATTAAATTTGGGTCTTCTTCTTTCCTTGCCACAAATGAGGCAACTCTCTACCAAAAAAATTGAATTTGAGTCTTCTTTTTCGGCACTAATGTATTTTTTTTAAAAACGCTTTACCAAAAAGAATATTAGATATTTATATATACGATTAGAAACTGCCTAAGTATAATAGTCCATTCTTCTAAACTAAACTCAAATCCGAACAAAAACCGAAACAAATCCATCCGAATGGTATCGATCCGAATAATATCCGAACTAGTTTTATCCGAACCGAACCCGAATCCGGAATTATTCAATCCGAATGGTCTCAATCCGAATAATATCCGAATATGAATTTATCCGAACTACCTTTATCCGAACCGAATCCGAATCCGAACTACCTTTATCCGAACCGAATCCGAATCCGAACTAGATGAGCCCGAACAATATCCGGTCCGATCCGAATCCGATCCGGACCGACTACAATCCGAATTGAAAACTGGTCCGAACGAATCCGAACCGAATTATCCGAACCGAATCCGAACCGAATGATCCGATTGCCAGGTCTACTTCCCAGTACAATTATTGGCTCTTTTCTCAAATCTAATTCCACGTGTCTAAATTATGTGGTTTCCAAACTTGCACGAGGTATTATTGCTATTTTTTACTTTTTAAAAATTTTAGGACATATACATGCATTAGGCGTGATGTTCTACACGTGACGTCATGCGTTACACGTGATGATATACACGATTCTATAGTGTGTAAGTATGAAGTTATAGGATTAGTGAGTTTTGAGAGCGTCTTGGAGCATATTTCTGCATTTGAAGTGAAGACGACATGTGGAGCTTTCATGTTGATTTTGAAGACTTGTTGCTGCAGACGATCGTTCTGTGAAGGATGGCGACCGCCACCATCCTTACGACGATCGCCGTTTAGAAGAAAGAAGAAAAGACGAAGTCAGCGGCGTTGTGGCTAATTAGCCATAAAATATCCAGTTGTATCTAATTAGTCATAAACCTTAGCCACAAATTATTTGTTGGAAAATTCCCACATAGTAGCAACAAATATTTTCATGGCTAAATTTATGTCTTTTTAGCCATAAAATATCTTGTGGCTAAATTTTTACCCATTCAGCCATAAAATGTTTTGTGGCAAACTTCTAACCTATATAGGTTCATGGCTACAATGACATTTAGCCATGATAAAATATATTTATGTTTATATTTATTGCAAAATAACTAATCATCAAAACAACATAAATTTATATTAATTATATCCAATGTATAAATTAAGCTTTTTATAGAGAAACAAACATTTACTAATGATATTAATAAGACAAATATTACAAAAGTGTTTCATGTGCACTATCAAATTCTCTAAACCATGGACACGGTATATCAACATTACTTGATACCTAAAATTCATATCACCATTAAAACATATCTAAAATACCAAAGTAAGTCAGAAGAAGCTTAAACATCCAAAATGCCTACTAAGGTGTTAGTGTTTAGTTAGAGAATATTCAAAATACTAAGTCAAAAGCATCCACCTATTAAGGAGTTGGATTGGACTCTTGAGGAGAGACAAAATTAGAGGCATGATTCGACTCTTGAGAGGTAGTTGCATTAGCACCTCCATGAATTTGCAACAAACGTTGGAGCATTGTAGTAACTTTTTTTGGGCTTGAACGGTTTTCATCTCATCTCGCATCTCCCTCATCTCATCCTTAAGAGGCTTCATAAATGATTCTGACTTACTTGCACTTGATGTAGGCATGCTATTGAGATTTTCAATCTTTCCTCCACGAACTAGGGCAAGCCCCTCTTCGGCTAGCCCAAAAACCCTATAATTGTGAGGTCCGTTGCATGCTTGTAACCGTATCTCCATCTCCTTGGTCCTAGTAAGAGGTTCTGAAGATGAAATTTCAACAACAAGTCGATCGAACTCGGCCTTCAAAAGAAAATTAGAGCAAAAATCAGCAATGCAGTTTTTGTAACTCAGCTACTTGTAAAAAATTCAGCAACTTCAACTCAAGTTTTCTACAACTCAACAACTTGAAAAAATCAGCGAATTCAACTCAATAGTTCAATGTATAACAATGCAGATTATAAGTGCATTAGTGCAGAAATTTTTTAACTAGCTCCATCCATGTACGTACAAGAGTGCAAATTATAAGTGCAACAGTCCCAAAAATACAACTAAATTCCATGTACCACAGATTGAACATAAGGTGCAAATCAGAAAAAATATGCAACAACACAACAATTCAATAATGCAAAAAAAAAACTAAATAACAATGAAAAAATCAGCGAATTCAACTCAAGTTTTTACAACTCAAGCACTTGAAAATAATCAGCAACTTCAGTAACTCACTTTTATCAAACTTGAGTTGTATAAAACTCAATTTTATCAAACTTGATCTGTATAAAACTCAGTTTTATCAAACTTGAACTATATAAAACTCTGTTTTTATTTGCTGAATTATAAGACTTGCTCAGTATAAAAACTCAACAACTCAGTTTTACCAGACTTGCTCAATTTTAAATAGCTCGGTTAAAAAAAAAAACAGGTGTATGAACTCAGTTTTATACAACTCAATGCAACCAAAATCTAACTGAGTTTTTATAGTTTATAGACTTGTAAAAACTCATTTGCTGAAAATAAAAACAAGAAGTGAATCTGGAAACCAAAAATTCAGTCAATAACTGTTAGTAAAAAAACTGAGTTGAAATGAAGAGAGGGGTTGGGTAATACTTACTACAGAAGCAACATGTAGTGGCCCCATCCCATTCCTCGATTGTTTCCTTCATCTTTCTACAAGAATAAATGATAAAAGGAACAACCAGACAAAAGAGTGAAGGAATCAATATCTGAAGAAAAAAATAATTCATGAGTTATTTTGAGCAATATAACATATTTTACGGGTGATTTTCGATAAAAACCCCTATAACAACAGTAAGACGAGTACATATAATATGCCTGATCGATTGAGGAGGCAGATTCAGGTGATTTAATTTATACATGCATATATCTACACGATTCTTAAATAACGCCCGGTACTTTATTCAAACAACGCCGGGTCACTCGCGTTCTGCGAGGACCCGTGCACTCGCGTTCTGCGAGATTAGCAAAAAATTAGGTTAATTACATGCATGCTAATCTCGCGTTCTGCGAGTGTACGTATCCTCGCGTTCTGCGAGTGTACGTGTCCTCGCAGAACGCGAGCTTAGCATGTCAGATTGACGTTGTTGTGCGCCATTACTACATGTCTTGTCCCCACCTAACTATAATAACTACCCCCTTATTTTAAGTATTCCGTAACACCTATTAACCCTACCCTAACACCTCTTTTTATCATCTTTCACCTCTTTCACCCTCCATTAAAACCCATTTTCAAAACCTTAAAACTTCAAAACACTCTAAAAACACCTAAAATAATGGAAGATGAAGAGGAATTCAACAAAGGAGGGAATGAAGATGGTGGTTCATCAAGTTACCATTCAAATGAGGTAATGTTCTTACTTAATTTTTGAATTTTAATTTGTTTTGCACCATTAAGAGCTAAAATGAACTTATTATGTTGTATTTCATGTTAAATCTAGTAGTAGTGGTAAGTGTTGAAGAGATGACTTTTGCATATAATGTCAAAAACTTAGATGTGTTCATGTTTTTAGGGTTTTTATGGTTTTGAATGTAGGAACTCATGTTATGTTAAATTATCCCGTTCAATAACTAGTTTCAGGAAATAGCAACTTCTCGCGTTCTGCGAGAGGAAGCCACTCGCAGAACGCGAGAAGTGCCTCCCTCGCAGAACGCGAGAAGTTGCACATTACAGAGTATTAACAGAAGCATTGTGTATAGGTGAATTTTTCTTTGTTCACTGGATTGAATGCAATCCAGTTGAATGACTACACCTACCCCTCGCGGAATACGGTGCCCGTTTCGCCACCGTCATTTGATTTAGGGATTGACGACTTTGGATATTATCATCAACCATCTTTATATGAACAACATGTGCCATCTACATATGAATTGCCTGTGCCATCTACTTATGAGTTGCCCGTGCCATCTACTTATGAATTGCCATGTACATATGAGGTGCCATCAAGCTATGATGCGTTTGATTCACAATTTGCTAACCCACCAACAAACGTAGGAGAGGAGATGTGTTTTCTTCCCTCTTTACGCACTGCACCAAAGTTTGATAGTCCCGTATGTGAGGAAGAGGTTGTTTCTAGGGATTATTCGGAATATTTCACTACGGAGCAAGTGTTTGCCTCTAAGGAGATTGGTCATTTGTGGGCTTTGAATGTTGCAAAGCAACACAAGTTGATGATCTCTATTGGAAGGACTGTACCATCTATTGGAAGGACTGTACCATCGTTGTCCAATGGCCAGTCACTGCTTTGCTTTGTCCGTTGTTGTGGCTTCATCGGACCTTTCAACTGCAGAAAAATACAAAATTACACACTGCAGGCCAAATTTACAAAAAATACAGTTTCTGCAGAATTACAAGCTTCTGCAGAAACCAAGCATTTTCTCGCGTTCTGCGAAGAGTAACACCCTCGCGTTCTGCGAGTATGCCACTCCTCGCGTTCTGCGAGAAAATGCACAGAAATTGCATTTTCTGATAATTCTGCAGAATTTCTGTTAATGTATTAAAAATGCAGAAAATCAATAAATTAGTAAATTACCTCCCCTTTCTGGATGTGGAACGCCACATGTGCTTCAAATCCCTTAAGCAACTCGGGATCTTCTGGACCGCCAGGTGTGGCATGAGTGAGCTCAGGATCATACTTTGGCTCATTCTTCTTGGACTTCCTCTTTCTTGTTGGTTTCTGGACCAATTCTTCTTCTTCTTCTTCTTCTTCATCATCATCATCATCATCATCACCTTCTTCTTCGTGTTCTTCCCCAACACCTTCATCCTGGTACTCTTGTTCCATCGGTTCTGGTTGAGGATTGTAAGAAGAAGAACAAGCTTGTCCACTTCCTTGACCCATGTCTTCAGGAACACTTCCCTCACCAAATGCACCTCCCCACCCTTGTCCACCGACCCAACTTTGTCCACCCCACCCTTGTCCAACTTCCACTACAGCATACTGAGGAATGAAATTGTCCCAGCTTCCCGATTGTTCATATGGAGTTGATTGTGGTGCCCATTGAGTTGACGGTTGTGCACATGAAACTGACTCTTGAGAATAAAGGTCCCAATCATCATTTCGATACCCTTGATATGTATCTGCTCGTTCTATCCCACTAGGCACAGAACAGTCTTCCCCGGCATAACTATGGACACCACTGTACCGCTCTATGGGGCGATAATCAACGTCGGGGAGCCCCTCGGGGAAGAGCTCTACCGGTGTTGTATTCTTTGCTCTCCTTTTCCCTTTTGCATTTTCAACCGGTGGATTTTCTCTCACAGCGTTCCTATTTCTTCGACGGGTTGAACGTCCAGGAAGATCCATTACCTAAAAAAATGTAAAGTAGAATCAGTATATAAATATAACATTATATAAAGTAAAATCAGTATATAATAAAAATCTGCAGAAGAGGAAAGAATTTCCAGTTTTGTCAATTACTCGCGTTCTGCGAGTACCATGACACTCGCGTTCTGCGAGTACCATGACTCTCGCGTTCTGCGAGTAACATGACCCTCGCGTTCTGCGAGTATACTACACCCCTCGCGTTCTGCGTCAATTTGCACAATCATGAGTTTCCGACAACAGTTTCCGGCGAGATTTTCCGACGAAAATTCAATATTTTAGCTAAAATACCTATCAATTTAAGTAAATTACCAAATAAACATCAAAACCCTAAATAAAATCAACAACCCTAATCAAAAACCCTAACCCTAATGAATTTCAACATAAAACAACATCCACTCATCCACCATAATTCAAAAATCATCATCTTTCATCCATTATACAACCATTTCTAAATCAACATTCAATATCAAAACATCATATAATATGCAATTTTCTATACTAACAACATATATTCATCTAAAAACAACATTAAAAAGCATAAGAGTATTAGAAACATACCTTATATGGAGATTTGAATTGAAAAGAGGAAGAAGAAGTAGGTTGAAATTGAGGGAGATGGTAAAATGAGAAGAGAGCGGCGGAATTTTGTAATGGTGGTTGTAAAAATGGGCCGAGTAGGGTTTTTCACCTTTTATAGGGAAAAACCCCCTCGCGTTCTGCGAGGATGCGCTCCCTCGCGTTCTGCGAGGGGACGCACGCTCGCGTTCTGCGAGGGGACGCACTCTCGCAGAACGCGAGGGACCGGGCGTTATTTAGAAAACGCCCGGGCGGTATTTAGCAAGGGCCTATATCTACTACCTATCGTTACACATTTTAGCCTATTATCTACGACTTCGACACAAGACGTACGTGGGCCTGACTTCAATTCATTCCTTTTATATTTTGAATCATGGGAGTATTGTCCACCATATGCCCTGTCTGATCTCCCATTATGCTGCAAGTCTGCAACATTAATAGGCCGATGAAGCAGCTCTTAGATATTTTAGGGTATTTATAGGAGCATCTTGTCTATATAAAGATTGGCTATCCAATGTCAAAATTGAATGAAATTGGTACCTCGTAAATGTTGCTCCTGATAAATTTAGGATTTCACTAAATAAATTTACATCAATCATTTTTTCTAATTTAAAAAGATGTCCAAAAGATCAAAACGAAGCGTTTTGCTAAAAAATTAAACACCCTCCTTTTTTTCTTTCATTAGATCCGTGGTAAAACTGTACAACGGTTAAAATTTTCCAAACTAGAGATTCAATTGTTTTAAATTTTAAGTAAAAATGTGATATACTGATTATACTCCTCTGGTTTAGTATCATATAAGTAGTTAGTTTTTTAATATTTTTTTTTAAAATTCAATTTACACAACGGTAATTAATTACTAAGTAATTAATAGAATTACATGAAGCTGGTTTGATTTTATTTTTCATGTAATATAACGTAAGTCATTTTAGCCTTTTAGTAGTTATATAGAGATTTTTTCTATTTTATTCTTGAATTTTGGTTAGAAAAGTAAGAGGTGTGTTAAACAGAGAAACATGATTATTAAAAATGTAAGGAAACTAAATGTAATTTTTACATACAGAGTTTTGATATTTTTAATATCTATCAAACCCACTAAATATCGGTAATATTAGAGAAAAAGAATAACTTTTATATGATATTTCTATGTACAAGATATTTATTTGATACAAGAATAAAAAGTAGAAGAATATTTATTATTGATTTTACCACAAATAAATTAAATTAATTTAAAATTTAAATGTGGGTTAATATTATATTGAATATGTTTAAATCAAAATGATAATACTCAAGAAAAAGAGAACATAATTTATAATCTTAATTCTAATACGAGCCCCCACGGTATAAATTTTCTAGATCCGCCACTGCCGATAACCCCCAATTCCTCGATCCCCACTCTCCATTTCAAATTCACCGATCAACCTCAATTTTGACTGTGGTAATTTTCTTCTTACATAGATGACAGTGAATGATGTCTACTTGTCTTTTCTCCCCCTCGCGCACATACTTGACCGTATGATTGTGGGGAAAAATCCCGCACTCGGAAAATTTTAACTGGCACCCCAAACCTTTTTTTTAAAACCCGGTTCAGTTTTGGGCGCAACTAGAATGCGCCCAAAACTAGATCGAATTTTTGAGCATTTTGAAGGCAATAATAAAAAGAAATTTTATGGCAATCACTCTTGTACACATGAAATTCAATGCCTTAACATCACTCAATGTTGTATGTTTTCATTGACTCTTTTTTTCATGACCTCTTGTAATTAAGATTAGTCAAATTAATTTGAGTTTCTGATTTCAAAAACTGAATTATGTGCTATCAGTTTGTGTTTTCGAATCGAATATAAATATAAAATGCAAAGAAAGATGTTTGGACAAGAAGGTTGTGATCACATCAGATGGGCTGCTAACATTGTTGTTGGATTAAATATTGGTGTTCCATGGTTAATGTGCAAGGAAGATGACTCTATTGATCCCGTTATAAGTTCCAGAGTTCTTGTTGACAATCTTAATTCTTTTTAAAATAAATTTTTTAATAGTTAATGATCTTATTATGACAGATTAATATACTTGCAACGACTTTTACTGTTATGTGTTTACTAAAACAGACCTTACAAACCTCTCATGTGGACAGAGGTTTGAAGTGGATGTTATGATTTTGCAGTAATTGACTTTATCATTAGATTAATAAAGTAAAAAGTAAAAAGTCAGATCAATAACTTTTTTCAAAAGTACACATGAAGGCTTTAGTAAATTATACTCCCTCCGTCCCAAAATATGAGTCCCATTTTCCTTTTTGGGCGTCCCGAAATGTTAGTCATATTTCTATTTTTGTCCATAAACTTCTTCCAATTATACCCTTACTCATATTATTTTAATATTTTACATTCATCATTTCCAATGCACTTATGTACTTTTCATTTGTAAACTCTTCTCCCATTGGTTAATGAATTATTTTAATATTTTACATTCATCATTTCCAATGCACTTATGTACGTTAAAGCATTTGCCTTAATCCAAGATATTTTTGTACAATGAGACTCATATTTTGGGACGGATGGAGTATATATATATATACAAATAATATGCAGGTTTACAGAGTTTAGAGGACCGACTTACCAAAGAATCTAAATTCCCTATATTCAATTCATGTATCATGTGTCTTTGTAAAAGGATTTAACTTTTGCAATTACTAAATTTATACAAAGAGGGAGATCTGTTGTGAACTATATGGTATGAATTTTTTCCTCTTTCAATTTCTTTGTGCTTGAAGTGTTTACTTTTTACTTATCCTAAACTACATTTTTCGTCATTAGTACCAAACTTTGAGCCCTTATCGGAGGCCGTTTGCATCTAATTTTAGTAATTGTAAACAATATTACATATTGCAATATGCTAGCATGTTGTTTTCAAACATTTACACTCAGTTTCCAACAAGCATGATAATTTAGTAAACACGTCAAAAATGTATACAATGGGGAAATGACATTTAATAATTGGTCCTCAAGTTTATTCAATTGTAATGAGTTATAGACAGAAAAATAGATCATATATTCACCAACTTGGCTATTAATAAATCAAAATAGATTACCTTATTTTATATACCAAAATATGTGGAGTTGGTAATAATACTGCAAGCAAGACTTGAACAAAAATTTAGCATATAGAGCATTGAAGAAATTGCATACGCAAATAACATATATTTAAAAACTTCTGTCATGTACATTACATGAATATTAAAAATCATATTTTTAAAAACTTATGTCTCGTATATTACAATAATATTACAAAATGATATAACAATTTGGCGAATTGAGAGAAGAGGTACAAATCATCAAACTCATTTGATTATATGATATAATATCATTTCAATATCTATTATGAAACATTTAAGAAATTATAATTACGCAAGACCCGTACGCGGTTTTCAGTCTGTTGATTTAAGCCCTAATAAAATAGGAACACCAATACACGAGCTAATTGTTTGGCAAAAAAAAGCACCCGAGCTAATTAGGTAATGTGATGATTTTAAAGGGAGAGACGAATTCATAGGTAGTTGTGTGTCAATTGCTAAAATGATTAATAAAACATTCAGGAAAAACATAATCACTAATTAAACTTTATTTTTTTTCTTTTTGATAGAACAAAGATTAGAGATTGTTTTGTCGAGGTTAGATTCTATATCATAAAGGGTTGTGAATATGATTAGCCCAATCTAATTTTAGGCGCCTATTAAACAACGTTAAATCATATTAAAAACTGTAATTTCCCCGGGCGTAGCGCGGAGGCCCGTTTCTAGTCACAAAAATAATTGGACAACATTGTTTTATACTCCACTTTCTTAAATACAAGATTTTTAAAAGGATTTTTTATACTCAATATGATTGATGACAAAAACGTGGTGCCCCAATGAAATTTATGAGTGCTCTTATCATGAGGGATATTTTAGGTATTAACTAGAATAGTTCCTGTGTAGACCTAGTAAACTGGTCGAATGTGTCGGGTTCGGGTCGACAAAAACAACAAATTTCAAATCTTCGTTTTTCTTTATTATAATAAATAAAATAAAATTTAAAACATATTTGTATAATAAAATAATATTATTATATTGTTATTTTTTAATTTAAATAAAATAAAATATGTGAAAAGTGGGTCCCTCTATGAGTTTCGAGAAGTTCGGGTCGGTCCGGGTTAGTCCAACGGATTCGGGTCGAAAACGGATTTGACCCAAACGGGTTCAAGCACTTTTCGGGCCGGGTTGGGTCGAGTATTTTTGGGATCGGGTCGGGTCGACCCAACGAGTTTCTATTATTGTGCCCTACTCGAGATTTTTTATATTCTTTTACTAATAAAAGTTGATTAAATAATTACGATTAATATACAAATATGTAGTATCTTTGTAGATTATGAAACAGATGTACACTATTTAATACATAATTTTGGTAGAAAGCGAAAAAGTACTAGAAAATTGAGAACACAATTTTTCAAACAATACATAAAAACTTAAAAGCAAAAGAAAATTAGTAAGATATTCAAGTTTCCTACAAACTATCAAAAGTTTTTTTATATTACATTAGCAAAATATTATTATATTGTTATTTTTTAATTTAAATAAAATAAAATATGTGAAAAGTGGATACCTCTACAAGTTTCGAGAAGTTCGGGTCGGTCCGGGTTGATCCAATGGGTTCTGGTCGAAAACGAATTTGACTCAAACGGGTTAAAACACTTTTCGGGTCGGGTCGGGTTGGGTATTTTTGGGATCGGGTCGGGTCGACCCAAAGAGTTTCTATTATTGTGCCCTACTCGAGGTTTTTTATATACTTTTTTTTAGCGGAATTTTTATATTCTTTTACTAATAAAATTTGATTAAATAATTACGATTAAAATATAAATATGTAGTATCTTTGTCGGTTATGAAACAAATGTACATTGTTTAATACATAATTTTGGTAGAAAGCCAGACAACACTCTTCAATATTTTTATTGAAGTAAATGTAAGAAAATAGGGGTTAACAAATCTCCTTACATCACTTAAAATAAAAGTACTAAAAAAAATCAGAACACAATTTTTCAAACAATACATAAAAACTTAAAAGCAAAAGAACAAAAAGTTCTTTGTATATTACATTAGCCAAAGATTGAACTTGACACATTGTTACGGTTAACCGACGTTAACGGTACGGTTTACGATATGCTTAAATCACTAGTCGAAATACCGGTTAACCGCTCGTGCCCACCCCTAAATTAGAGCGGACTTCTTATATTTACCGGATCTAAGAAAAAAAAATGATACAGACCATCTAAATTTTAGTGCGGTGATAGTTAAGCAATGTCGTACTCGATATGCATGACTCCATCCACTACGTAAGTACGTATACCATACGGAAAATCATTTAGAAAAAGAAAAGAAAAAAGAGAGGATGAACGTGAAACCGAGATACCCGGTGAGAGATTTAGCCTCATTTGTCGGTCCGATGAAGTTACCGGCTATCCTGGGTTTCCCGCTACTATTGCCAAGTTTCCATTAACGGATACATTTATTATATTTTCCGCCCCCCTTTCTCTCACTCACCCCATTCCCCTCCTGAAATTTCCTCTTCTTCTCTGCCGACGATCTCTGCACTTTTTTTTCCCTTCAATTTCTTCAAAACCCCAAATTCTTATCTTATAGCATTTGCTTTCAAGCCCTAACTTAGCAGTACTTATGGTGGTTGGTTTTACCACTCATCAAACTTTGGCCCTATAACCATAACCTTTGCACCAAAAAAAAACCTTGCTTAAACATCTCATCTTTATTTCTTTATTGGGCAAGTAGAATAAAATACACCAGGGAATTACTTTGGGTTCGCCTTCTTTGATGTTCTTCTACTCTCCTGCTTTGACCCCTTATTATATTAATCTGATTCTCTGCCATTAATTATAGAGAATCCCCATTTATCTTCGTTTCATTCCAAGGGGGTGCTGAGATTTTCATGTGGTTATTAAACACAAAGCTCGTGAAGAGTTTCAGAAATATTCTTCTATACTAACCAAGAAAAATGGGTTCAATGCTGTTTGCTTTTTGAGCAATCGCTCCCTGGTTCAAATTTGAGCAGAAGAAGCACTTATTTTAATGGTTTCTAGGGTTTGTGATGGTACGGAAAAACTCACAGAGATGACAGTTGTGAAGGGGCCGAAGAATCTTCAGAGAAGAAATGTGTTGGTTGGGATCAGATTTGATGGCCAAGACAACGAGCTCCTCAGCTGGGCTCTTGTCAAAGTTGCTGACACCGGAGATCAAGTGGTTGCTGTTCATGTTTCTAGATTTACTGGTAA
Organism: Oxyria digyna; assembly: GCA_029168935.1. Taxonomy (NCBI): domain Eukaryota; kingdom Viridiplantae; phylum Streptophyta; class Magnoliopsida; order Caryophyllales; family Polygonaceae; genus Oxyria; species Oxyria digyna. Next base: position 12,859,202 of record JAPVLV010000005.1, read on the forward strand.
TTTTAAATTAAACAGGATATTACTGTACTGTATGCTTTCTTTATCTGATACATTTTGTGTGTGTTGTTGTGGGATAGATGACCCTATGAAAGAAAAGATGTTGTTGGATGAATTGCTTGACAGTTATAGAGATCTCTGCATCATAAAGAAGGTATCGCTCTTCAAAACGTGTATTTTCGTGGTTTGTTGCTGTATTTGACAGTTAAAATAGCTAAGCTTTTGCTAACTGATGAGTGTTTTTAGATTGATCTGGTGGGGAAGATTCTGAAAGGGAATTCCATTAGAAAGGGTCTAATAAGAGAGGCTAAAATCTGCCATCCTGTAGCTGTGGTTGTGGGAACGAGCAATCAAGCTGCCCTTGGGTAACTAACTAATTTACCTGATATTCTAGTAAAGATGGTAACGCTTTCTTTTTTGTCCTTATTCTCGTGGTTCCTTCTTATTTACTGTCAGAAAAAATTGTTTTCTTTCAGCGGCTGGTTATCGGCTGCTAAGTATTGCACAAAGCATTTGCCTCCTAGCACTGAAGTACTCAGTATCCACAACGGGAAAGTTGTCTTCCGAAGGAGTACTTCTAGCGATCAATTAACAGGTTTATGTTTGCTTTGTTAGATTTCTGTTGACTAGTCTACTTTTTTTCTTTCTCTTACATGAATTGTAAATTCAATTTGATTCAGGTAGAGATCCTAGGCCAAGCATCAGCAGATCTACACATCACAGATCCAGTATTAGCAAGAGTCATTCCGAATTAGGGGATGAAACTCATTCCAGATCCAACAGTATTTCCCCGGACGACAATTTGGAACAGAAAAAGCCTGGCTGGCCTTTAATGAGAAGATCCAGTATTTCCTCTCATGGAACATTAGAAGCAAGAAAGATGTCAGTGGTTCAATGGGTTATGAACTTGCCTAACCGCTATCCACACGAAGCTTCAGTTGAAAGTCCACAAAGTGACAGCTGGGATAATTGTTTGAGTACTATCTTAGGAATCCCATATGGAGAAAGGATCCTTAATAGTCCAGAAAATAGGAGAGTTAGTCAGTTATTGTGGGGTGAAATACCGGAGTTTGACATGTTGTCTGCAGTTAGCCCTTCTCCTTCCGACTTCACTTGTTTCAGTTATGAAGTTCTGAAAAACTCAACTTCCCAATTCTCGAAAGGTATTTCTAACACTCCTAATCCTACCATAGACACACAACAACAACATCAATCCCATTCTATCAGATTTATCTGTCTTAATCTCATGAACATAAAATTGTTTCGTATGCCAGAGAACTTGATTGGAAAGGGAGGATGTAGCCGGGTTTACAAGGGTCTTTTTCGTGATGGAAGACATGTTGCTGTCAAAGTAACAAACTCATCAAAGGCGGCATGGAAAGATTTTTCGCTGGAAATAGATATTATCTCGTCCTTGAAACATAAAAACATTACACCATTGCTTGGAGTATGTATAGAGAACAGCAAGCTTATATCTGTTTATGAGTTCATGTCAAATGGAAGCTTAGAGGATAACTTACATGGTATGAACTTCTTTTGAATAATTTATCTGATTTTTTCTGTACCTCTATTGAGGTATGTAGCTTATCTGTTGGTCTTATACTTAAAATCAGGTGATATAAGTGAGAACTATGTGCTGCCATGGGAAACAAGGTTCAAAGTAGCTGTTGGAATTGCTGATGCCTTGAGTTATTTGCACAATGGATTTTCAAGGACTGTAATCCACAGAGATGTGAAATCCTCAAACATTCTCCTCTCTAACGAATTCAAACCTCAGGTAATTACTCCTACTCATATGCAAAATGCAACTCATAATGCAGTTGACTTATGCTATGAATTAATTGCAGTTGTCTGATTTCGGGCTGGCGGTGTGGGGTCCCACAAATTCATCTTCTGAAACATATAATGATGTAGTAGGAACATTTGGTTACCTAGCACCGGAATATTTCATGTATGGAAAGGTCAGTGACAAGGTTGATGTCTACTCATTTGGGGTGGTTCTTCTCGAGCTTTTATCAGGAAGAAAACCAATTGATTCATCCAAAGGCCAAGAGAGCTTGGTCATGTGGGTAAGAAGCGATCACCATTAATAGATACTTTTTCACCTTTACTGCAACAAAATACTTAGTAAAAAACTACTTCCAAAATCAGGCGAAACCTATCCTTCAACACGGAAAGCTTAGAGGAATTCTAGACCCCAAATTGAAAGCAAATGTTGATGGGAGTCAAATGCAAAGAATGATTCTTGCAGCTACTCTGTGCTTAACAAGGTCAGCGCGTCTTCGTCCAAATATGAACCAGGTAAACCATGTTTCCTCTGTTTTGAGCTCAGATATAATACAATACAAATACTAAAGCTCATGCATAAACATATTTCGTTTGCTTTGATCCCTGCAGATACTAAAGCTCCTAAGAGGAGAGGAAAGCATAGAGAAGTGGACCAACTCCTACAAAGAGACCAGCCTAGAAGGAGAGGAGGATACAAATAATAAGGACGACGAAGTGTATATAGAGAATAATAAAAAATCAGAGCACATGAACCTTGTGATGCTTGATATGGAAGATGATTGTATGACATCAATCAGTAGTAGTATGGAGCGGAGTTCCCAAATGACTCTAGAAGACTACTTGATGGGGCGTTGGAGCCGCTCATCAAGCTTTGATTAACTGTCATAGCCAAATACACAGGTGTATAGAGTGATTTCCTTTGGTGTTGATTAGGTATAGGAGATGAAGCAGTTTTTGCGCCCTGTTTGTGAGGTGGTTGTTGTGTATGTATCATTATGGTAAATGGAGTAATGTCCTATTTGATGTGGTGTAAAAGGGTACATCACATTAAGCCTGTTGCTCAGGAGCAGCAGAGTACAACATTAAACCTGTTATTTTGCAGGCTTCTGGTTTCCATGAAATTCAAGCTAAATGATTACATAATTACAAAAGTATCAAAGTCAAGTTGATCTAGCACTTTGTGAGGAAAAGCTTATTTCACGGCATTGCATGACTGTATTGTTCAGTGCTGCACATGTATATAAAGTACATTTTGGCATTTATACACAAGCGTCACTGAATTTTATTATATTTGTCCAGAATCTGATCTGTGCTCCGAATTTTTACACCTCTCAATGTGCTTCAAGCACGCTCAAAGGCTCAAAACCATTATTATGACAGAATATTGTCCTCTACATTATTCGGATTTCATAGAAAGAAATTATTCCGATTTCATAGAAAGACATTTTCGACTCACAGAGAGCTTTTTCTTCTCTGATCATGTCCACCACCAGATGTAATTTAGTCTTTTCTTGTCAGTGATCACTCGCCTTCTAGGGCTTTTTTAGTTTCTCTTTCCTCTATAACCAACCAATCACGCCTGGACAACTATTCGCTCCTCCTTACCCATCATCTAATTTCGATTCCCCGTCTTTCTTTTCGCTACATTGTCTCTTCAATGGCTCATGCGCACAATTTTTAGCATATAAAGCTCTTTCCTTTCGTCTTTCTCTGCGTATTTCCTTTTGCCAATGCCTCTAAATTTACTTTTAAGGGTTGCTGATTTATAATTGCTTAGATTTTTAGGGTTTTGGTTCGATTGCCTCAGCCAATCTGGTGGACAGCGACTTCCAGTGGTAAGGTTAATTTAATTACTTTTGTGTGTTAGGTCAATTTTGAATTGTGCTCACACTGCTATCCCTGAATTTCAAGCATTAAATGAGCTTCCGCTTATATTGTGTTGTTGTAGCTGTAGGATTCTAAAGATATAGAGGATCTTTGGCAATGTGGTGAATATACAGTAGAGCAACACTTGATTTCAGTTGATTTAGGGTTCCACAATTGAGAGGAATCCTTGATCAAGTGGGTAGGCTTTTCATTGTTTAGCTTCATCTTGATCTGATGGACGACGGGGAGGTTGATTTCTCGAACCAGGAACTGTTTCCATATCCCATGGGAGATATTCCAAGCAATGGCTCCATGGATAGTTTCTTTGAGGAGCTTCTTAAGGATACACATACCTGTAGTCATACCCACACTTGTAATCCACAAGGTCCTGATTACTCTCACACACACACCTGTTTCCATGTCCACACCAAGATTGTATCGGCCCCTTCTGATAACGATGACAAGGCGGACAACGACGATTCTGCTGAGTCCGTGGACAAGAAAACCAAGAAAAGGCCGACAGGAAATAAGGAAGCCGTTCGAAAATACCGTGAGAAGAAGAAGGCACGTGCTGCTTCACTTGAGGATGAGGTCATAAGGCTGACGGCGTTAAACCAGCAGCTGATGAAGAGATTACAGGGTCAGGCTGCACTTGAAGCCGAGGCAGCTAGGCTAAAGTGTCTGCTCGTGGATGTACGAGGAAGAATTGAAGGAGAGATTGGTTGTTTTCCGTACCAAAAGTCTGTCAATCCTTGTAATGTTCAGTGCAGTGATCAGAATTATTGCCTTAATCCAGGACAACAACAAGGCAAAGATGTCGAGAGTGTATTGGATGATCAAGGCTTCAATGGCTGTGATTTTGAGACACTTAACTGTTTTGCAGATCTAGGAAGTGGATCCAAAGAGTGTCCTGGTCGAGGACCTTGTGACGTGGGAATCTTGGCACCGACACCTAATATATCTGGTGGTAGGAGGAAAGGTAGTAACTCTTCTGTTTGATTATATACAAGTTCTTCTGATAATTTGTATTCCTCTGCTGATTTAGAAGTACAGAATGTTTGATCTGGCTGCTTTTCTTGTCTTTTATTTTTATGACGGATACAGTGGCCTGCAGTTACAATTGGTAACTGTTTGAATCTTTTAATTTGAGATGCATGTATCTTGAAAGTATATTATCTGTGATTGCGTAGAGCAAGAATTTTCAGGAACTTGTTTTAATGGTGCCTTGCATGATAACGCTTTTTTTTTTCCTGGATAGAATCCCATTTCTTCTTGCCTTCTTTCAAAAAAAGAGCTCCTTTTTTTCACAAAATCATTCTTGTTCATTAGACAGGCTTATATCCTCATTCTTCATGGATCATGTTGTACATTGAAATTGTTGCTGTTTTACTTCAGTCCAGACTTTGTGATTTCTGATCATCTGCCTTGTATTTTTTTACTTTGTTAGGACGTAAATGTTCTGCAACACCAGATAAACGGTCGAAAGGTACAGGCAGGCATTGAGTACCGAGTCAATCACAAGCGAAAGCCAGCAATAATGTAGTTCAGAGACTGCAGAAGAATGCTTATGGAGTAGTGCGGAATGCACACTATTTTGTGTTTGATGGGTAAGATATCGGCTTCATCTTATTCTTTTCTCATTTAGATTTTGTTTTCCTCTTTATGCTTTAGAAGTGATCTGGGTTTGGTGTATTTTTTGTGTGTAAAGGATCATTTGTAGCTACTGCAGCATGATCATCATTTCATAATGGTTATTATTTATCACATAATTTGATTCCCAATGAATACATAAGCTGGGAAAACATTTATTCAGTCTACAAATCAACGAACAATGGGCGCCTGTTGAAGACGGGCTATTCTTTCTGCCGTCTTCATTTGGAGATATTCCCATGGATCCATAGCTGGTGGAGCTCTTCTATTTCTCTTCCATTATCTATCTGCAACTGCAAAGTCTGCAACTGCAGGTGCACCCTCCTTTTCTCGTAGTGTTCGCCCCGTACCATGTACATCATGTACGGGTATTTAACATTACTAGATCCGGAACCCCGCGCGAAGAAATCGCGGTTTTTCGTTTACGGTTAGTCATTAAATATTCCCTAATTTTGAAATGAGTGAACGATGATATAATACGGGTATTTAACATTACTAGATCCGGAACCCCCGCGCGAAGAAATCGCGGTTTTTCGTTTGCGGTTAGTCATTAAATATTCCCTAATTTTGAAATGAGTGAACGATGATATAATACAATTCTACAAACTTGTAAAATGAGAATACAATTATTACAACGGTATGTTACAACCGAAATCAAGAATGAAAAACTCGAGAAGACATTTGAGTACTGTAATAGGCAAGACATATATATACCAAAAACCCTAAGTTAATTCATCATTCAACTCAACAATCAGGTGAGAAGATGAAAGGCTAGAAGAAGGGTTGAATATCAACTGAAGAAATAAAGCCTAATCGATAAATCAAATTTAACTCAATAACTCAATTAGGCCCGATGGATTAATTACGGTGGCCCGGTACGGATTGACATTACTTTGTCAAATCCATCAATTTTTATATAGATATATCATATATAAATATATAGATATATAATATATAGATAGATTAAAACATCCAATTAACCCACATTAATTTTTAACCGAAGAAGGAGGGGGCTTCATGATAAAACGAATGGATTGGCGAACGGGATTATACGGAAATGAGTTTGGAGGTTGTGATAGAGGAAAGAGACGAAGACGATGTGTTCTTAGTTAGTGATGAAATTAACATTTAAGAGAATAGATAATTAAGATAAAAATTTAAAAATATTAGCATATTATTAGGTACAAATTGTCATTACTTCATCAAACCCAACAATAATTTTTTATATATATATGCAGATAAATAGTGATAGTATTTTTCAAATACTTGTATAAAACAAAACCAATTAAAACTTCCATTAGAGTAATAATGTTTTTTCCTTTGCTAGACGGAGTATACTCATTTTTTCAAACTTTAACAAAGTTTTTGCTACTTCAAATCAAAATGAAAAATTACTTTAGATTTGTTAGTGGTAGTTATCCAAATTACAAAGTAAAAAAAACAATTTAAATTACATATCTAGATTTTAGTGATGTCAAAAATATAACACTGATTTTGTATAATTGACAAAAACAGAATGTTTCTTACAAAATAGATAGATGAGACCCATAATCTATTGGAGGAAACTTATGAGCAAATAACTCTTAAAGTAGAAAATGCGAATAAATCACGTTCATAAATTACACGTCAATGTTTATATTTTGAATGGTATTGTTCATAATCTGAGCCATAATTTTTTTTGAACGTTTTCAGTGAGGGACGTGGTGACATACTTGTATTACTGCGAACTTCACTTCTTCTTTTTTTTGTCAAAATGATCTCAAAAATTTTCATCGCTCAAATTATGAACATTAACTTGTTACTTATAAACGGTATTTTTTCCTACATTAAGCCTTGTTCTCACGAGAACTTTTCTCTTATTTTAATAGTATATAATACGAGTTACTTTTTTATCAACCACAATACTAATCTATTATCTTTATCAATTTTACATTTATATTATATAATACGGGTTAATTTTTTACGTTTCTCCAACGTTAAGCCTTGTTCTCACCAAAATGTTTCTTTTATTGTAATAGTATATAGTTTTTTATCCTTACTTTGCTAATATATACATTAATTAATTTGATAACAAAATTAATTACAAAATGGGTTATAACCAATTGTACAAATAATCTGCTAATGAATGTAGAACAAATACCTATAGTTAATTGGTAAAGAAATAAAAGTTACATTTTTTTCGGCTTAACTAATTTGAAAATATTAATATAGTTCACAAACTGCAAAATTAAGACTAAAATCTGGTAGCTAAAATATATTAATAACATTTTGAAAATATTAAATAGTAATAATTTAATTTTGACAAATAATAAAAAATAACACCTAATATGGGGTCGGAATGAAGAAGATGTTAACGCAAAACACATAAATAACTGAACTTCATAAACATGTCTTGAACTTGAGGCAAATGACATGGGTGCCATTGCGGCATTTCCTAATTACTTCATCGTTAACAAATACAGTACGTAGTATCATTTTTTTTGGTCAGACAGTACGTAGTATCATGATACTTATTACTTATTTACTGCAGACATTGAAAGACAATTTTTTAAAAAAAAGACAAAGCCACTAAACTTAACATATTTACACATGCATTAATGTTAAAGTATGATGGTTGCAGCAAATAGCTTGCCCAGTTTATCATCAGTTCCACACATGACTTCGTCTCATTGAGGACCTGAATTGGAAAGGCAGTTAAAAGTTAAACTCGCATTGATACAAAGACAACATGGAGAAAGATATTTTGAAATACTCATAAAAGCATAAACTTATCACATCAGAAGAACATCTAAGTGTCAAAGCTTCTGTAAGAAAACTTTAAATGGAGATAGTTCGGAGCTGCGGAAGGTTAGAATAGCTCATATGGAGATACTTTCATCTCCAGTTCATATGAACTTAAAAATAGAATAGCTAATTCACTGACACATCAAACCTTTGTAAAATAATATTTTATCTATATTTTGAATGGTCAAAGCTATAGAGAAACCTGTATATTGTAAATTTCTGATGACATTTACTACTTACCAAGTAAAACGAAAAAACACTAGAGGGCAAATTTCTTACATGTTTTCTTGAACAAAATTATCCTACAAATAAAATAAAAGAACAAAAGTTGATTATATACCTTAACACTAGAAAATCCGGAAATATGTCAGGTAAACTACGAACAAAGGCGGAAGCTAGTGCAGCAGACGCACATGTGGTGGGTGGTGGCGAGCGCGGGCTGAGTAACAACACCATAGGGTAGTCCAAATACTATTTCCAAAGCTAATGGAGGAAGAAAAACGTGTTAATCGAGCAATAGATTTAAAGTATAAGAAAGCAAAACAAAATCAATTTCAATAAAAAGAATATAATGTGGTTCTACAAAATCATTTTCTTGGACATACATAAGAGAGATCAAATTCCTTATTGCCTCATATTATACCTAGCTTCCTTATCAAAGTTGAGTTTTTTTCCCTGAATGAAGTTGCTATATACATTTGAGTGCGTGCTCCATGCCTCTATGTAACTCGTAAGTAGCAAAAATAACATAAATTCGTTAGCCAAAAAGAATTTTTGCAAAGAAAAAAGTTGCAAAATAACTACATTCTAAAAATATGTCATTAATCTTTGATCAAGATCAAATTCCCTTCGAGATTATAAATTTCAAATTCTTCCATTCTACAACTCTAAAGCGAGTAAAATCATAGATTAATATAACAAAAAATTGTTACCGCTTTGCTTTCTTATAGTCAGCCTTAATACTCAACCCCTAACCCATCAAAATTTTGCTTTAACGCCTTAATCTGCACTGTAAACACATGTTGTTGTAGTTGATGAAGAGTAATTAGTCAACTATCTTAATTGCATTTTTTTTCCCGAAACATGATGGAAAAGTCTTGCAATCTGATCGCAAACCCTAGCAATTGTCTCTCTTTACTAGTGCACACTCTTTAAACTTTTGTCTAACTCTCTGCTCTTGAGCCTACTCTTTTGAACTTTCTTACAAACAGTTGGTGTTCATAATCCATATTAATACTTAAAATATGCGATATAGATCCACTTTAGCTCAAGTAAATTCTTGTCAAGGAGAGTGGAGAGACCGTACCATGTTACCTTTTTTTGCTAATCTGTAGCAAAGTCGGTCTTCTTAGTGAGATCCAATAGATTTTACTGCATCTCCTGTAAACCAATACACATTTTTGAAAAAAAAGTCTTGATAGAAATTGGAATCTACAAATCTATTGAACTCAGTAAAATGACGTAAGGGATCAAGAGTTCAGAGGCCTTGTACTGAGATATGTGAATGATGTGTAAATCTCATTAAACTCAATGATAGGAATACAAAGTATATATACAAGTGAGAGCCATTTAAGCATTCTAGACTATTCCTAGACATTAGATATCCTAGACTATTCCTATGAGTTGTACACGTGCCATGTCATCAATCCAAGGCACTACTCAAGATATTACACTTTCTAGTCGTTAAGCTTAGTATCCTCCCTCGATCCAAACGACACTAAGCAAAGTTGGGATCACATTTGAATAAACCGGGATGTAGGAAGAGGCTTAGTGCGCAAATCGACCTTTTGATCCCTTGGATGTGATGAAGGCAACCTGAAGAGTTTTAGCATGAACCCGTTCGTGAAAAAAGTGGTAATGAAGATCAAGGTGTTTGATTTTGTGATGAAGAACCGGATTAACCTCAAGGTATGTAGCGCCTATGTTGTCACACCAGAGAGTAGGCAACTGAGGCAAGAACATTTGTAGTTCAACAAGAACAAATTGTATCCAAAGAAGTTCCGCAGTGGCCTGAGCAACCACACAATATCGAATTGTGTCGTGGACCTTGAGACTGTCGATTGTTTTTTGGAACACCAGGAAACCAGATTTGAGATTTGGAAGACGCAGTATGCGCCAACGGACCGTTTATCCTTGATATTACCCCCAGACAACATCTGATACCCAGTCGGCATCAGAGTATGCAGACAAAGAGTTATCCCATGAAGCAGAGATTTGGACATGTAACGAGTGAGAAGCATTAAGATACCGAAGGATCCGTTTGGTTGATTGCCAATAATGAACATGTGGATCGTGCATAGCTTGACAGATCTTGTTTACGGCAAATGCAACATCGGGGTGGGTGAACGAGAGATAATGGAGACTCCCGACAATGCTGCGAAAAAGGTGGGTCACATCTGGTTTGATGGCAGGTGTAGTGGCCATGGGCGTTGCTGCCTGTTTGGAATCCGCCATCTTTGCTTTGGTCACAAGATTTTTGATGTAGCGCTGTTGGGACAGATAGAAACCCGAGCTATCCCGACGAACTTCAATTCCCAGAAAGTAAGATAATGGTCCAATATCCTTGACAGCAAAATGAGTGGACATAGTGGATATGAACTTGCTGGAAAGAGTTGGAGTAGAGCTAATGACAAGCAGATCATCCAATTACACAAGAACGAATACAGAGCCGGTCCCTTGGAGAAAGGAGAAAAGTGAAGAATCATATAGACAAGGTGAAAAACAATGGTAATTAATGTATCACTGAGACGAGCAAACCAAGCTCAAGGAGCATGTTTTAAACATAGAGATATTTGGAAAGTTTGCAAACATAAGTAGGAAAAGAGGGGTGGACAAAACCTGGAGGTTGAGAGACATAGACATCTTCTTCCAAGGAGCCATGAAGAAAAGCGTTTTGTATGTCAATTTGGCGCACCGTCCAAGAGTGCATAGCGGCGAGTGAAAGGAGAAGGCAAATAGTTGATGGCTTGATGATGGGACTGAATGTTTCAGTGAAGGCAGATAGTTGATCCTTCCGCCGTTCAATTTCTTCATTGGAATGACGCTTCGTTTTGAACACCCATTTGACCCCCAAGATGTTTGTATTGGGAGTGGAGGAACTATAGTCCATGTGCCGGTGGAGATGAGTGCTTTAAATTCTGCTTCCATAGCTTGACGCCAAGGTTGATGTTGGCTTGCCTGACTGTAGCACGTTGGTTCCTCAGAGACAAGAGTAGTGGCGGAACAGTGAGGAGACGGTGGCCATGGGATAGTGCCATCGGTGCGAACAAGTGGTTTGGTCCTCTGAGTGCGAGTGGTCATGGGATGGGGCGGCAGAGGAGATGTAGGGGCAGTTTGAGCAGCAGTAGATGAAGGAGAGGGAACAGAGGGAGATGGAAGAGGGTCAAGGTTGTGTGTATCAAGAGAAGGGAAGTCCGAAGAAGTTTGGGAATCGTACTCAGGAAAGGCAGATTGGAACGGGTAGGTGGATTGGGAATCATTTGTGGGCCGAAAAGTAATGAGGATTAAAGGAATTTAGTGGGGTGGCTGATTGAGGAAAGGTTTGGGTCGGTGGAAGAATGGGCTGATTTGTGGTCTCGTGTGAAGGATTGGGAAGGGCCGAAAAAATGGTGTGAGTGGATTCAGAAGTGGGAAATTTTTGAGAGTGAGTGTAAGGGAAAATAGACTCGTGAAAGATAACATCACGGGGGGTGTAGACACGCTTCGTGACCAAATCAAGACAAGTATAACCTTTGTGATGAGTGCTATATCCGAGGAAAATGGTGGGAGTGGAGCGAAAAGATAATTTGTGAGCATTGTAAGGGCGGATATTAGGGAAGCGAAGGCAACCAAAGGTGTGAAGAAATTTGTAGTCGGGAGTGTTGTAGAAGACAAGTTCATAGGGACTTTTGTGATTGAGGATGGGAGTAGGAAGACGATTGATGAGGTAAACTGCGGTTTGAAAGGCAAAGTCCCAAAAGGTTAATGGAAGGGGGGAATGATTGAGTAGAGTAAGACCCATATCAACAATGCGTCTATAGCGTGATTCAACACTCCCGTTTTGTTGGTGAGAGTGAGGGCAAGTGAGGCGGTGAGAGATACCTTGGTCTTGGAATATATTTTTGAATGGTTTGAATTTTGTTCCCCCATCGGTTTGGATGGTGATGATTTTTGTAGAGAAGAAATTTGTAGTGAGTTTGATAAAGGCTTGAATGATGTTAGGCACAAGATTTTTGGTGCTAAAAGGAAAAAGCCATATGAACTTAGAGTGATCGTCAACTATTGAAATAAAATATTTGTGGCCATTAAATGACAAGTCATGGGCTGGACCCCAAACATCAATGAAAAGAAGCTGCATAATTTTTGTGGACTGAGACGTAGTGGATGGGTGAGGCAAGGCGTGGGCCTTGGCCCAAGAGCATGAGGAGCAAGGATGGGTCGAAGATCTAGGGTTGGGCTACAACTTGTTTTGTTGAGCAACTTGTTGAAGATCCCGTAAGCCACGGTGGCCTAAGAGGTCATGCCACAATATCGTCAACTGAGTAGAAGCAATGTTTATTTGAGGCAATGACGGTGAAGCAGAAGAAGCCGGTGAGAGAGACAATGCCAGAGAAGAGGTGGGCGCCGACAAGACATACAAACCGTTCTCAACGTGGCCCCGAAGAAGAAGCGCCCGGGTTTTCGAGTCCTTAACAAAGAAACAATCATGGTGAAATTCAAAGAATACATGGTTATCAATACAAAACCGAAGGACCTAAAGAGAAGATTTTTTGTAAGTAAAGGTGTATGGAGAATTTTAGAAAGATAGAAGGAGTGATTTGAAGAGTAAAGGGTAGAAGAACTGTGAGTTTGAATAGGGATTAGGGACCCGTCACCAAGGGCGACTTGTTTTGTTCCTGCATATGGAGTGTGCTCAATCCGGAGGTTCGAAACATTGGGTGTGTAGTGGTGTGTAGCAGCGGTATCTGGATACCATGCCAGTGCTATGGTGTAGTGCGCCTGAGCTTGCAACGAGGTGGGCGGGGGAGCTTGAAAGGACTGATTAAAGCAGTTATAACATTTTAGGGTAGTATGCCCTAGTTTGGCACAAACCTGACAAATAGGGCGATTGTCAGAGGCACCACTGAAATTCTGACGTGGACCACCCCTCCTCTGTGATACCCACGACCTCCTTTCTTATTGTTGTGGCGCCCACCTCTGGGAAAAGGATGCCTGCCTCTGCCATTTGTGAAGTTGACCTCTGGAGAAAAAGAGGAGCTGGTCTGAATTACGGACAAATGAGGAGTGTAGAGAAGCGTTGTGTGCTGGTGCTGCAGGCGACTTTTATGGTTGAGGAGATGAGACAAAATCATGTTGGGAGAAGGTAACGTAGCCATGGTGGACAAAGAAGTCACCATCGACTCATACTCGTCGCTCAAACTATTTAGTAAGAAGACGACAAACTCCTCATTGGGAACAATCTGACCGGCTGCAGTGAGGGCGGTGACGAGCTGCTTCATCTTGTTGTACTATGTATTCGGTGACTGTATCGTTTCCCTTCTTCAGCGAGGTGAAGCTGGTTCTGAATGATATTAGCGCTGGAGCGAGCAACGAAGAGGCCGTGAAGGTGTCATCAGGAGTGGAGCATTCCAACACCTGAACAAGGACATATTCAAGGCAGGGGAGACGTGAGGATAGCGAGGACGAGCTGGTTTCGCTGAGCCACTTTGCGTCGCAGCCGACTGCTGGTCGGACAAGAGAGTCGTCGGCATATCCGAACAGGGACTGGGCGCGAAGGTAGGGCTGGACTTGAGTTTTCCATAGGGGAAAATTATCAGCAGTGAGTTTGACTGTGATGAAGGAGGAGAATGAGGGAAGAGAGGGGTTGGAGGGAGTGGCAGCCATGAGAGCTTTGTTTGTATCCATGGCGAGGTGAAAGAAGAAGAAGGGGGATAATGTTTAGGGTTTGGCGTTGGCCTTTTTGCTGGCTCTAGATACCATGGTGAGATATGTGAATGATATGTAAATCTCATTAAAACTCAATGATAGGAATACAAGGTATATATAAAAGTGAGTCATTTAGGCATTCTAGACTATTCCTATGACTTGTACACGTGTCATGTCATCAATCCAAGGCACTACTCAAGATAGTACAATTTCTAGCCGTTAAGCTCAGTACCTTGAACTACCTCTTAAGCTTTTTCGAACTTCACATTTGAACATCAATAGAGGTTTTTTGGTGCTTTAGAAAAATATGGCCTTTAGGTTTAAGATGTTTGGAAGTTGAGGGAGTGTTGTTTTCCATTGGGATTCAACGAGGTTTTAAGGGATTGGATTCGTTGTTTTGAATAAATGGAGGAGATTGGTTACATGAAGAATTTGGATTGAAGATGAATATTTCGGGAATGACCTTAGGGATGATGGTGGTTGGATTCACGGTGGAAAAGGTGAGAGAATATAGGGGAGAGAAGAGGGCTCTTTAGTGAACGGTGACACAATTTAGAACGATGATACAATACAATTTAACATGGTTTACTGAATTCCACGAGCAGAATGGAAGAGATCGTGGAGAAGTGAGCGAGCATTGTGGAGTTTTCCATTTTTTCTAGTTCTAACTTTTATGTGATTTTCATTAGATTTTTTTTAAATAAATAATGTTTGATTAAGTATTATAGTTTTTGGTGGAAAAAAATTTGAGATGACACTTATGTGGCGCTGAGGTGCGCAATATTTTTTAAAGACTTGACTTCTTCCTTATATTGTAGTTAGGTAGATTTCGAAAGTGGATTAGTGGTCAATACACAATACCGTGATGCATTGGTGTAAGTACAGAAATTTAGGAGGGGCTGTATAAAAATAAGTCTTTGGTAAAAAATTATTCGTAAAATACTATCCATATCAAAGCCATGAAATTCTGTCATCGCGGCACACACGTGAGTTTTTCCATTTCTTTATTCTTATTTTTCGCCCTTTTTAATTAAAGAATACAAAAAAAAAACAAAATTGAATGAATTATCATCGCCAAATTTATACCGTACACAAGGGTGGTCTCAATGTTTTGGAGGCACTTGACCTGAGCGAAAATAAATTAAAGCCTCTAAATTTGTTTTACCCTATATATGATTACATTTTTCATATGATTCTATAAAAAATATTACAAAGTTGAAGTAAAATATAAAATACTATACGAACAACAGTAGAGCTATTTTGTATTTAGCTCGACAAAATTACATATAACAGTAAATAGGAGAATAACAAATATTCTAGAAAAATATTAAAATATAGATACGACCAAAAGTAGAACTATTTACAATGATATTGTATTTAGCTCAACAAAAAAATTACATAAATAGATTTTTAAAATCATCAAAAAGAGCCATTTCGTTACTATCCTCTTCTTTAGATATAATTTGTTAATTACCTTACTATCCTCTTCTTTCCTAATCTTTTATCCCTAACCTCTGCAAATTCCATTGTTTGTAAATTAAGAGAGAGGTTAAACGAACAATCCTAATCACTGCTAAAAATGGTGCAGCCCGGTGTCGTACCTCCTTGAATGATTTATTGAGAAATAAGTACATTAGGCTATCGTAAATGTGTTAGAAGTTGAGCATGTTCTACAATGAATAGTGCAGATGATAAAGAGAATTGAAATAGCAATTAAAAGCATACATCTTCAATCTTGGTTACTCATAGAGTTTCTAATCTAGGAAAAGAGGGGAGTTGGCTGCATCTGACAGGGTGGTGGTAGACATGGGTTTTGAGAGTGCATATGGTGGGGTGGGTGCAGTAAAATTTGGGGAGATTGTGTTGGGGTGGAATCATCAATCATGTTGTGGAGTGGAATCAGCCGACTCCACAACGTCCCAATACGAGAGGGGAAGAGATGCGTGTTTGAGGAGGGAGAGGAAAAGATGGTGTGCACTAAACCCATCAATTATTCTTCTTTTCTTTTTTAATTAGATTAATGTCCACTATTTCTTATCAATCCGATTTAAAAGTAACACTAAACCAGATTTATAGAAAACCCGCGCAATTTACATGGGCCCACAAGTTTTTTTAATAAAAGAATTGGGCGCATCACAACTGTACCGAAGATGGCTACGGGTGCGGGGTTTTTAGCCGATAACAAAAGGCCTTGCTAAATACAGCCAAGAGGAAGCGCATCCTCGCAGAACGCGAGAGTGCGTCCCCTCGCAGAACGCGAGGGTGCGTCATCTCGCAGAACGCGAGGATTTTTTTTCCCTATAAAAGGGGAAAAACCCTACTCGGCCCATTTTTACAGCCACCATAAAAAAATTCCGCCGCTCTCTTCTCATTTTACCATCTCTCTCAATTTCAACCTACTTCTTCTTCCTCTTTTCAATTCAAATCTCCATATAAGGTATGTTTCTAATACTCTTATGCTTTCTAATGTTGTTTTTAGATGAATATATGTTGTTAGTATAGAAAATTGCATATTATATGATGTTTTGATATTGAATGTTGATTTAGAAATGGTTGTATAATGGATGAAAGATGATGATTTTGAATTATGGTGGATGAGTGGATGTTGTTTTATGTTGAAATTCATTAGGGTTAGGGTTTTTGATTAGGGTTGTTGATTTTATTTAGGGTTTTGATGTTTATTTAGTAATTTACTTAAATTGATAGGTATTTTAGCTAAAATATTGAATTTTCGTCGGAAAATCTCGCCGGAAACTGTTGCCGGAAACTCATGATTGTGCAAATTGACGCAGAACGCGAGGGGTGTAGTATACTCGCAGAACGCGAGGGTCATGGTACTCGCAGAACGCGAGTGTCATGGTACTCGCAGAACGCGAGTGTCATGCTACTCGCAGAACGCGAGGAATTGACATAAGAGGAAATTCTTTCCTCTTCTGCAGATACATATTTATATACTGATTTTACTTTATATACTGTGATATTTATATACTGATTCTACTTTACATTTTTTTAGGTAATGGATCGTCCTGGACGTTCAACCCGTCGAAGAAATTGGAACGCTGTGAGAGAAAATCCACCGGTTGAAAATGCAAAAGGGAAAAGGAAAGCAAAGAATACAACACCGATAGAGCTCTTCCCCGAGGGGCTCCCCGACGTTGATTATCGCGCCATAGAGCGGTACAGTGGTGTCCATAGTTATGCCGGGGAAGACTGTTCTGTGCCTAGTGGGATAGAACGAGCAGATACATATCAAGGGTATCGAAATGATGACTGGGACCTTTATTCTCAAGAGTCAGTTTCATGTGCACAACCGTCAACTCAATGGGCACCACAATCAACTCCATATGAACAACCGGGTAGCACTATTGGTGGCTGGGACAATTTCATTCCTCAGTATGCTGTAGTGGAAGTTGGACAAGGGTGGGGTGAACAAAGTTGGGTCGGTGGACAATGTTGGGGAGGTGGATTTGGTGAGGGAAGTGTTCCTGAAGACATGGGTCAAGGAAGTGGACAAGCTTGTTCTTCTTCTTACAATCCTCAACCAGAACCGATGGAACAAGAGTACCAGGATGAAGGTGTTGGGGAAGAACACGAAGAAGAAGGTGATGATGATGATGATGATGAAGAAGAAGAAGAAGAAGAAGAAGTGGTCCAGAAACCAAAAAGAAAGAGGAAGTCCAAGAAGAATGAGCCAAAGTATGATCCTGAGCTCACTCATGCCACACCTGGCGGTCCAGAAGATCTCGAGTTGCTTAAGGGATTTGAAGCACATGTGGCGTTCCACATCCAGAAAGGGGAGGTAATTTACTAATTTATTGATTTTCTGCATTTGTAATACATTAACAGAAATTCTGCAGAATTATCAGAAAATGCAATTTCTGTGCATTTTCTCGCAGAACGCGAGGAGTGGCATACTCGCAGAACGCGAGGGTGTTACTCTTCGCAGAACGCGAGAAAATGCACAATCTTGCAGAAGCTGATAATTCTGCAGAAACTGTATTTTTTGTAAATTTGGCCTGCAGTGTGTAATTTTGTATTTTTCTGCAGTTGAAAGGTCCGATGAAGCCACAACAACGGACAAAGCAAAGCAGTGATTGGTCATTGGACAACGATGACTGGTCAGAGATTCCCGGTGCTGTTGGATTGTCAGATCTACCTGACATGATGTACGAAGCAATCGACTATCCGTTGATTGAAGCGTTCATCGAACGATGGCAACCGGAGACTAACTCATTCCACCTCCCTTGTGGTGAGATCACTATTGGCCTTCTGGATGTACATATGATTTTAGGCCTACCTATAGAAGGGAAAGCAATGACTACTTGTAAGAAACTGGGTGCCAAGTTTAGTCATGATGAGATTATAAAATACTATGGTAGGAAGGGGGCGGAAATTTTTGGAGTAGATCCTCACACTTTAGATTCTGGGAGGGTGAAAGCTGATTGGTTTAGAAGGCATTGTGAAAACCTAGGTCCAGAGCGAAAGGGTTTAGGATGGGTGTTGTATACTGCTTCCTCGCTCTTATTTCCGGACAAGTCACAGAACTTGATTCGGCTTAGATATGGGCCTTATTTGGAAACCTATGCCCATGCTACGGGCATATCGTGGGGTTCAGCTGCTTTGGCCCATCTGTATAGGCAGCTGGGGGTATGCACACGATAGGGTTGTGCCCAGATGTCTTTCTGTTACACCTTGTTGCAGGTATTATACTTTCTAAGCGTTTAATTTACATACTTATATATATTTTCATATTTAACGTACTTTGTATTTCTTAGGCATGGATCTACAACTACTTCCCACACTTCCGACCTACTGAACGTCCTCGGTGGAGAGCGGAGCAACCATGGGCATACCGGTGGATGCCTAAGAATGTAAAGCTGAAGAAGGGGCAAGTCGGAAGGGACTATAGGGGAGCGCTCGATATTCTTATGCCGGAGATGGTAAGTTTCTGCATTTTCTGGGATTTCTGCATTTTTTTAGTACGCAGCAGTAATTTGTTTGATTATGCAACATTTTCTCGCAGAACGCGAGTCTGTGGCTCCTCGCAGAACGCGAGGATGCACACACTCGCAGAACGCGAGAAAATGCAAGTTTCTGCATTTTGTCCTAGACTTCACCACGCGTTTTTTCTGTCATTTTGTTAGGTATGTTGGAACCCGTATGGAGCACAAGACTTCACCGATCCTGAGCTTGCTCCCGCTCTATTTCACGGGGTGCTATCTTGCTGTGACATCACCGAACCACACATGCCTGATAGGTGTCCGAGACAATTTGGGAGAGTGCAGCGTATTCCTAGGCCAGTCATCGAACCGCTCAAAGCTCATAGGTTGAAAAACATTAGGTGTTATAGTGTTTTTTATGACGCCAACCAATGGCTTTGGGAGTCAAGAGATGTTCACTCTTTGTCTCTCGATGATATGGGGCCAGTTGCCTATGCACCACATGAATGCTCCCATGATTACATGGATTGGTACATCAAGAGGACCCATAGGTATATCCGTCCTGCAATCCCTGGGATGATTACTGAGAGACAGGTGATTAGCCGGGTGTACAATGACATGGACCGGTATCGGTTTGCCACTCCAGAGGATTTTGATTCATATCACGCCCAAATGCTACTATGTATGTCAAATCTCGCTCCCTTCCGACCACGAGAAGACGAGTAGCCTTTCGTTTTGTGTTTTGGATTGCTTTCTTAGGTGTTTTGTTGCGTGGATAATTTTGTTGGATTATGTTTAGGGATATGTTGGCGTTTTTTCAATTCTGTTCGTTTTTTGCATAACCTCGCAGAACGCGAGGTGTACCCTCCTCGCAGAACGCGAGGTGTACATTCCTCGCAGAACGCGAGGAATTACATTTTCTGGAAAATGTCCATTACATGAGTTCCTGTTTAAGAATTTAAAAAACCATCTCCAGTTCAACATTACATTACAAATTCAGCGAATAAAACATAACTTCAACATTACATTTCAAAGGCGGCACATCGATGTGACACAAGATCGTGCAAAGAAAAAGCATCTCTTTCAGCGTTTCGCCACCAAGGAGTAAACACATGAGGTAATGGGCAGTTTTCTTCAAGACGCAACTACAAGAAAACAACAACGTTAGGAAGTTGCATATTAGATAGTAATTCATAAGTAGATCCAAAAACTTACCGGAACAAAATGTCTCTCACTCTGAATATAGAATAAGCAGAACGTCGGAAGTGTGTCACCATCTTCTAACCAAGTAGGACGTTGTAGAGGAAGGTAAGTGTAGTTAGCACTTTTTCCCACCGTTACGAACACTATGTTGAATGTGGATGCCACAAGGCATCCCATTTCCGGGGTAGCTAGCCAGTGATCTTCTGGAGCCCTTCCTATTCCTTCCCATGTAAGTTGGTGTAAAGCGCTCTCCAAAGTTGGTTGTTGTGGAGGTCCAATCCAAGTTCCTTGAACTAGGTGCCAAATCTATTTGACCTTAGCTATCATCAAATCTCTTACTTCCCTCCATAAGTGTTGGTTGTCATGCAATTCATGAGCTATTGCTCTAAATCCACAATTTCCATCTCCATTTACCTCAAACCAACCATTCACATGGGTGCGCATTGACGCGGGTATGTGAGACTTGTACTTGCCAATCACCTTAATCTTTGGTTTCTTGAATGTTTCAGAATTAGAAGCATTTTTTTGCTTCTTTGGGGGTGTTTCTTCCAAATCTCTAGCATCCATCTCAACATTAGTGTGCTCCCATGCAGACGGTCTTCTTTGCGTTGACCTAGGTTGTTTGTTAGGAGCTCCGACTGGACGACCTCCGGTGTGCTTTGAAATAGCCGGCTCTTTTAGAGGAGTATTTACTTTCCCAATGTCTAAAACAGTTTGTGCACACTTTTCTTGATCATGGGGGCACAATTTCGGAAACGTTTCCTCATAGAAAGTCTGAAAAAGACGCCTTGCCACCTTACTCTTAACTTCCAGTATGCCGGGAACATCAACTTCTTCCAAACTCAAAGTACTCCAGAAAGGGTGCAACTCTGATACTCTTAGTGGTCTTTGCTCCTTCCAATGTCTTACAATCTGATGAACACACATCAACCCATCTCTAATCTTGATCCCGCAGCTACAAAACATATTAAAGTGCGCACCTAATCTCTCCCCCTTCGTGTATTCCTTAAGCAAAAATTCTATGCATTTGTAAGAGACTTTGAACTTCAAGACTTTAAACAAGTCCGCCCCTTCAACAACTGTGAAGCTCTTATTCAAACTCTCGGTGAAAGACACAGTAATCTCCTTAAGTTGGTTCTCCGCCATTGTTTTGTATTCTTTGAACATTGTGTCTAGCCTAGCATTTCCACTTGACAAGTATGACTTAAGACATGAATGTGCTCCTTCAACTCTAAAATGTTCGAAAAACAATAAAATGCAAATACAAATCAGAACCTGTGGATCCTTCTGTAATGTGCAACTCCTCGCGTTCTGCGAGGTCTGTCCACCTCGCGTTCTGCGAGTTCATTGATTGTTCCAGGATCTTTGCATTCGAACATGCATCAACACTGAATCAAGGAATTTACTCGCGTTCTGCGAGATGGTATGCGTTATGCGAGGTGTGCATTACAGAAGCTCTTTTTATCATATGTAGAAGGTAGACATAAATAACAGAACATACCTGTTTGTCGTGTTATTCCCGAGAGTGAAGACATTATCCGTCCATGCTGAAACAAGTCTTTCTTTGTAACGGTTTAGCCAATTCGTTCTCACGTACTTCAATACGGTTGGATAAGCTCGCCATTCGTCCTCAAGTTTCTTCAAAGTACTCTTGTAATCTTCTTCAGTGGTTTGTTCGAACACGTTATAATAATCATTTGAAATATGAACCCCCAATGCTTGTGTGCCCATAACTATCTTCGCTCTCGCCTCTATGTTCTTCCTTACATGTCGCCTACATAAGAGAAACTTTGCATTTGGCCATAACTTGTCTGTTGCATTCATAAGAGCCATCTCACGGTCAGTGACGAAGCAAGTAGGCGATGCTCCTATTCTCAAATACATCGTCTGCAGCTGCTGCAACGCCCATAAATAACTATCCTCGCTCTCAGCCTCTAACCATACCCCGCACACAACAAAATTCTTCCATGTAGAAGTCAAACCGACTATCTCCAGGAAGGGAACATTGTACCTGGAACCAAAATACAGTAAGATAAATACAACATAAAAACAGAATGATAAATACTTACCTGTTCGTGCTATAAGTCGAGTCCATCAAAAGGACATATGGAAACGCCTTTAAGAGTTTCATTGATTCGGGGCTAGCAAAGAACAAGTCGCCTATTATCGAAGGGTTCGTTGCACTTGGCCTATACTCCATGAAGTAGTTGCTCTCTTTGCATTGGTGAAAGAATTCTTGAACCACGGTTCTACCTTCCATTTCCTCTTCCCTTATATGTCTTACCAAATTGTACACTTGGTTCTTCTTTGTGCAACTTCCGGGATCCTTGTTTATCTCAGTGTAAATCTGATTTGGAGAACAATGTGAAAGTACCATCTCACGAACCTTTTTCTTTTGATCCGGGGTTGGCCTCCCGGCAAATGCATTCCCGACCAAACTATCTCCAATAGGATGGTTGTGCAAACCACAAACAACCACTAATCTCCAATTCTCTTCAACCCGGTTCTCCATGAGCTTCAACTGAAATTTACACCCCGTTTTCTTGCTCTTTGTGTTTGATCTAACACCGACACCTTTAGGCCTATGGCTTCCCCCTTTCTCACAAATGATTTGAATCTTACCACTTTGCCCCAGTTTAGATGGTACAGTCCTTCCAATAGAGATCATAAACTTGTGTTGCTTTGCAACATTCAAAGCCCACAAATGACCAATCTCCTTAGAGGCAAACACTTGCTCCGTAGTGAAATATTCCGAATAATCCCTAGAAACAACCTCTTCCTCACATACGGGACTATCAAACTTTGGTGCAGTGCGTAAAGAGGGAAGAAAACACATCTCCTCTCCTACGTTTGTTGGTGGGTTAGCAAATTGTGAATCAAACGCATCATAGCTTGATGGCACCTCATATGTACATGGCAATTCATAAGTAGATGGCACGGGCAACTCATAAGTAGATGGCACAGGCAATTCATATGTAGATGTCACATGTTGTTCATATAAAGATGGTTGATGATAATATCCAAAGTCGTCAATCCCTAAATCAAATGACGGTGGCGAAACGGGCACCGTATTCCGCGAGGGGTAGGTGTAGTCATTCAACTGGATTGCATTCAATCCAGTGAACAAAGAAAAATTCACCTATACACAGTGCTTCTGTTAATACTCTGTAATGTGCAACTTCTCGCGTTCTGCGAGGGAGGCACTTCTCGCGTTCTGCGAGGGAGGCACTTCTCGCGTGACGCGAGGGGCTTCCTCTCGCAGAACGCGAGAAGTTGCTATTTCCTAAAACTAGTCCTTCAACGGGATATTTTAACATAACATGAGTTTCTACATTAAAAACCATAAAAACCCTAAAAACATGAACACATCTAAGTTTTTGACATTATATGCAAAAGTCATCTCTTCAACACTTACTACTACTACTAGATTTAACATGAAATACAACATAATAAGTTCATTTTAGCTCTTAATGGTGCAAAACAAATTAAAATTCAAAAATTAAGTAAGAACATTACCTCATTTGAATGGTAACTTGATGAACCATCATCTCCATTCCCTCCTTTGTTGAATTCCTCTTCATCTTCCATTATTTTAGGTGTTTTTAGAGTGTTTTGAAGTTTTAAAGTTTTGAAAATGGGTTTTAATGGAGGGTGAAAGATGATAAAAAGAGGTGTTAGGGTAGGGTTAATAGGTGTTACAGAATACTTAAAATAAGGAGGTAGTTATTATAGTTAGGTGGGGACAAGACATGTAGTAATGGCGCACAACAACGTCCATCTGACATGCTAATCTCGCGTTCTGCGAGGGACGTGACACTCGCGTTCTGCGAGGACACGTACACTCGCGTTCTGCGAGATTAGCATGCATGTAATTAACCTAATTTTTTGCTAATCTCGCAGAACGCGAGTGTACGTGTCCTCGCAGAACGCGAGTGACCCGGCGTTGTTTGAATAAAGCACCGGGCTGTATATAAGAACCGTGTAACAAAAGTAGTGAGGAGATACGTTTGAAGGTTGTCAAGGTATGTTATGTAATAAATGTCAATTGAATAGGTTCATTTTAATATATCACATATTCTCATTAGAAGTTGATCTCTTATACTTTACATTGTGCAAAACAACCAAACAATGTCGATTGTGGGTACTACGTATGTAGGTACATGATGGAAATTATTGAAAAATGTGTTACCCTAATACCGACTAAGGTATGTATGTATATTTTGTTGATACTTAATAAATTCATTACAAAAAATTGTTGTCTATATTTTATTTTGACTTATTATTTACTAAATATTACAGTTCTTTAAAGACTCTCCAAAGTACTATGAAAAGGAACATATCAATTTAGTTCGTGATGTTTGCCTTGAACTTTTAGAGCAGACAATCCAGAATCAAATCAATCAACAAGAGCTAAAGTAGAGGCAAGTTACTGGTAACTTGCATTAGGGAAGTATCAAGCTAGTACGCTGCATTTTTCAGCTGTTTTTGTGATATTACACAAGTGCATATATTAGTTGGATACTCAAGTACGAAAGTAGGATGGTTTCAAGAACAGATTGAATACATTTAATGACTTTGTTATTTTTCTTCATTGATTATTAAATTTAGAGAATCATGTTATGATTTTAGTGTTATATGCAAAAGGAATCAATGATTGAGATGATTTCGAAGTGGTACTATTGAATTATAAATAGGTGTGCATTTTTATAAAGAAACAAATGAAAAAAATAAAATAAAAAATTATGGGACCATAGTTATTTGTAAAACCCTGGTTAATAATTTTTATTTGTATTTTTCAAAAAAATATGCACCACGGTTAAAAACAAAGCGTGGTTAAGAACCCAGACCACGGTTTTCCTAAACCGGGGTCCGAGAATTGACATTTTGAAACTTAACCATGAAAATTTTAAAAACCGAAGTCTGACAGTTGTCGACGATCGAAAGAGCGATGATAAATCAGCAAGGGATAAATGAAAACTAGGCTAGAGGTGGGAGACGAAATCGAGATATGACAGTTTTTTATAGAAACGATTTAATGATAAATCAACAAGGGATAAATGAAAACTAGGCCTATAGAAACGATTTAATGAAGAGACGTGGTTGTCATGGACGTGGCTTGGTGGCTATGGCAGAAGGTGGGCGGTAGATTGGTGGATGGTGGTGGTGACAAGGTGGTCGGAAAAACTTTTTTTGGTCCGTTTTCAATGAAAAATTATGGAGAGCAAGATAAAAGCATGAATAACACGAAAATGAAAAAAAAAAATCAGAAAACAATGCAGTTTGATAGGTAATGTAACACAAAAACTCAAGAGTTTCTAACCAAATTTGCATAGGAAGTAGATCTAAGCATGGAGAGCATGAAAACAAGAAACAATTGGGAGAAAGAGACACTTATCTTGACCACATGAGATCTGATACCAATTGATGAGAATCAACCTCCTCTTTGAAGGTATTCTTCCCGGATTTGCTCGGATCTAGGCCAAGAGTGTCTATTTCGTCTCTTCTTGGTTTCTTGACTGGTTTCTTGATGAATCTTGAGTTCTTGGAGGTCCTTCAATGGTGGAAACAAGCTGAGTATGATGGAGGAGAGTTAAGGCCACAAGGAAGTCCAAGGGAGCCTCTTGAGGAGGCTCCTTGGTGAGATCTTTCAAGTGGTTCAAGGACAACTTTTTGGAAGACAAAAGATGATTGATTGGCTAGGAATTGAGATTACAATGATGTTTGAGTTGGAAGATATTAAGAGCAAGCTAGGGGAGATTCTCACCCAAGCTATTTGCTCTTCTTTTAATCTTCAACTAAATGTTCAAGAAAGACATAAAGAGTTTAAATACTAAAGGGTTTCATGCCTTAATGGCCTGGTAAAGGAATAAGGCCCAACCAAGGCTATAAAGTAAAGACTTGAAAACATTGGACATGCGCCAGCCTTATCAATTCACCGTGGGTGCGGTGGCACTCTTCTCGTCCATGAGACTCAAACTCTAAGCCATATCTGGGTGTCCTTGGAGTCGAGGCATGGGGCTGCCTGATTGTCGTGGAAACCTAGATGATGGTGGCTTGATGATGTCCAATGGTGGCTGGATCTCATCATAAAGGGTGAGATGTGCTGCACCCATGAGTCTAACTTAAGACCTGTGGGTAATGGCACCATGCCTATACCACTAGGCCACGAGGGACTTGACATTATCTATCTATCTTAGATTATTTTTCCAAATTTATTTGGTTATTTCCGTTATCTCACAAAATTGGTGTATCTAGCCTATTACAAAACTTCATAACACTTGTTCAAAATTTCTTCTCTGCAAAAATCAAATCCATTCAAACGGACAATGGCACAGAATTCAAACCTCTAATCCCTATCTTTCAACAATTAGGGATTGATCATAGACTCACTAGCCCATACTCTCATCAACAAAATGGCTCCATCGAAACCCGTCATCGTCGCATTGTTGACACTTTTCGTTTCTGGGAAATTTTAAGAGATGGCAATTGCAAGGGAAGTAGTCGGTGGCAAGAACAAATACGGAAGAATGAATTGAGATGTGTCGGATAAAAATATCTTGTGCCATATGTGCTTCTCTCGATTCTATTACTCTCGGAGGCGGCAGCGACAGATCTGGCGAATGCGAGGGAAAATCCAGTGGTCACAGTAGCTCTCTCGGTGGTTGTCTCGGTTGGATTCGCAATGGAAAAGGAGAAGTCCAACGATGTCGCAACACAAAGAAACCCTAGAACAAAAGAAAACCGGAGGCGAGGATGATTAACTTAAATTCCGTCCATGAGAAACCGGTTTTTCAATAAAAAAGGAATTTAATCAACCTGTGGGCGCATCACAACTGCGCTCAGACAAGTCCCGGTTTAATTGCGCGCATCTCGCTTGCATCCAAGACCGGGTGCGCGGTATAATTATGCGGGTGCGGGGTTAAACGACCTTTGTTATCCAAAACTTTATCGTTATACTTGTCCATGGACGTGCACACACCAAATTTGTCAACAATTGCACCTGAACTACAATAAATAAATATGAATAAGATAACCGAAATCATTTCGTACAATGTAGCTATCGCTTTGAAATCTTCTCTAACAACATCGCCAACTGAAATTCATAATGACTCATACAGAGAGCAAGAACCTTCTTCCTATATAGTACTCCCTCCGTCTAAAAATATAAGTCCCTCGAGCTTCATTCTCTTCTAAAAAAATATAAATATTTTAAGGGTTTTTTGACCAAATTTTACTATTTCACCCTTAATTTTTATGGACAAATTCTACTTAGGAGAAGTATATTTTGGTGTTGCTAAATTCGGTAAAGAAATGAAGGAGAATTTAGTCATAAGTTACAATTGTTAATTTCTATCTCAAACGCTCTAAGGACTTATATTATTAGTGGAGGGAGTAGATGTACATTAATTATACTCTCTCCAGGAATATAGGTCTTTGCCTCCTTCTCTTTTAACATAATAAAAGTCTTTTTAGTTTTTTTTTTGAAAAGCTATTTTTAATACTATTTTCACCTATTTTACCTTTATTTTTTATGAAAAATATCTATTTTGATAAGTACATATTCAGTGTTACTAAAATAGATAAAAAAAGAAGAATAGAGGACAGTTTGGTCGTAAAATAAAGATGCTAATATCTATGTACAAAATCTAAAAGATCTATATTACCATACGTATATATATTACATTTTTTATTTTAGAATTTCACTCGTTATTGGCATGTGGACGTCAAACTGGAGTAAGATTGTATACGTGACTAGCCTTACGTAATCTGTGTGATGCACGAGTCTTGTTTACAATTACTTAACTGCTAAATTGTCGAATGTAATGATGTTCACACATAAATTATTACATCCATGTGATGCTGAACTGGATTAGCGTATTGCAAGAGAGATTTGTTGTGACACCATAATATGCTCATTGTTGAATTATTAAGAGGCTTAATGTGTTTGTTAATGAATAAGAAATAATACCCTAAGAAACAACAACAACAAAATAGAAATTATAAGCTAGAAGTTGAGATCAAATTTCCCAGAGTGTTTATGACGATAAAAGGCATCTGGATTGAGATATCGATCCAAAAACCAAGAGAACACATAAAATCAATCGAAACTGATCAATAAATCAGCAATAAAAAACATTGAAATTGTAATTAGAAACAAAGAAAATAATTAAGACATTGATTCAACCTTCGGTAACATATTTTTGTCTTATCAATCATATAATATAACCCATAATCCATATTATCTACCATTTGATGTCAAACAGGCTTCTAGTAGTAGTGATACTCCCTCTTATCTAAAATAAGTATCATCTTAACATCGGACCGAATTGAATATATTTTTTATTGGCTGCATGTTTGCTTTCAAATAGATTTATAGAAGCTATTTTAGTCATGTAATATTTGTTAAAATCATACGGCTTATCATATATACCTTATATCTCTATAGATCCAGGCTTAGCTTTGAGTGTGTATTAGCTCGAAGCTTTCTTCAATGCATGATTGCATTTCATTGCTCAAGATTTACATATACATCCCATCTTTTGTCTCTAAGGAAAGAAAGTATGGAAGTATTGGTGCTACTTCTGGTCTGACATCAAGTTTAGCATTCACGTTTTATCAAAGATCAAGAGAACTTGAGGATTTCAGTTTACAAAGCATACAGGGAACAAAGGGGTTAAAGATTAAACAAGACATATAATAAGGTTCATACCTGGTCCGACATATAATCTACAAAGACAATTTTAACTCATATCCATCAATACTAAGTTAATCCTCACATGTTGATGAATTTGTTTGTACTTGTTGTTTTGGGATTGGTTATTGATACTCTGGGAGATTTGCTTTGAAAACTGTTGATCCATTTTTTCATGAAACGGGAAGATTTGAACCCCATAAGTCATAACAACCTCTGCTATCATACTTCTTCCCAGCATTATGCTTTCTGAGAAGCGAAAATCGAAGTACGCTCATCTCTTCCGATCACTTTGTTATCAAAACTGTAATTGATGGTTGATTAAGGTTTAGCTACTCTCTTTGTACCCTTATAGTTAAGCATTTGATTGATTCTTATCGCTAGCTTCTCAATTGTTCGGAATGAACATGGTTTTCATGTGGAACTTTGTGGGTTTTATCAGCTAAGTCCTAGAAGATGTAGGCATATGCTCAATTTGTGGTTCAACTTTGGGTTTTAAGCATCCAACCTTGTTGCTCAACATTCGTATCTCTATACAAGATGGATATATGTTTTGGAGAGTGCCTGAATGCTACATCCATTGCAAGGGATTCGATGAGTTCAAGTCGTTCATCCATTGTCTTCCCGAGTTTAAGTTCTTTTTCCCTTTTCCGAACATTTTTAATCTTGGTTTCTTAGATTGTCATATCATATGCAATGAAATGAGTGACTATGGTACTTCGTACATCTCTTCGTTCATCTTTTTCCTTACTTTCTTGTATTCATAACTTTGTTTGTGTCCTACATTTGAACAACAAGTTGCAAATTTGGATAATGACCAAGAATCAATCAAGCTTGCTCAAAACGCAAAAAAGGCGATTGACACAAAATCGTGAAGCTGCAAGAAAACGTCCAAGTAAAAAGGTAGCGGAATACATCTCTACTCAATCACAAATACTCAGAAACTTTAACACATTACTACTAATTAACTATATTTCCTTATTCAATCATTTACCACACTTTATGTCCAGGAATTGAAAACTAGTCTGAAGCTTGTTCAACTGAAGCAAGTGAGCAACAACTTGAGCAAGTAAAATTACAGGTACTAAAATTGTGATATGAGTTGGAATATATCTATTAAAAAAAAACGTTATTTATAATGGATGCCTACTGCAAAATATATGTGCTAGTGTCTCATCACATGCTTATCTTCGGTGTGACATAAATTTAGGTTCCTTTCCATAATCCAACCTGTTTGATATTGTCATACACAGAATGAAAAATTCAAATTTACAATTTTTCCTTATGTGAGTAAACTTTTTTTCAAGAAGAATATCTACAGTTGAAAAATGATATATTCAATGGTTGATGCTCAAAATGCAGAAGAAACAATGGGCTTCAAAGTGCGGTAAATTCTGATGTGTTTGATGCTCAACTTTATATACTTAATGTCTGAGTATTTACAATCTGAAACTATAATCAGTGTCCGATGCTCAACTTCAAATATTCTCTTTTCTACCATAAAGTTTGTAATGTTGTTGTTAGTAACTTCAAAACTAGCAATTGCACTCTATTTGATCTTTGTGATGTTAGTAATTTAAACTTCTTTCATAGTTATTATCATTATGGTGTGTTATGCAATTCTATGTATTGATGATTATAAGAACTAGAGACATTGTTAATATCTTGATATGATCATATCCTGTTATGGATTGGTTGTTGGCGGTTGACAGAATAAAAGAATGGAAAGACGTGCAATGGGGATTTGGTTAATTGTGATACATGGATGAATACTCACCTCCGTGAGGATGAATAATTACAGTTTCCCATCTTATGTTTATATTTGTATCTTTTGGACATTAAACTATTAGTGCAATGATAATTTCACTTGATGCTCAATATTCATATCTCTATATTTTTGGAGAATGACTAAATGGTACATCTAAGCTAGATATTGTGAATTGATCTTTTTTGTTTGCTTGATTATTTAAAGGGTCACTGAAGGATGAAGTGGCAAGCAACAGAGGTGGAAACAAGATTGTGCTTGAGAAAAGGGATGACATTTGACTAAGGAGAGACTGAGTTTGAAGTGACAATGGGTGATTGAACTATTATCTCTCTTACCAATGAAGGCTAGAATAAGAGATTGCAAATCTTATTACAAAGAGATGAGTTGGTGTGGTGTTTATATACTCCACTTCCCGTTGAAAAGGAGCTCTGAATGGTCATCGAGTATGTACGCATTAGCACATAGCAACATCAATTCCATCTTTCTGTATAAAACTTTGAATCACCATGAGTTATGATTGATAAAATTATGCAATGAATCTAAGATAATGCAAATGTCCTCCGAATTTGTAAGTTTACAAGACTTGCTCTCTGTTAATGTAAAAGTCTTCTATAGAAAAACACAATTATGTCCCAACTTTCACTTATGAATAAAAAAAAGTCATAACTTTTATATCAATAAAAAATAATCTACACTTTCAATTCATAAAAAATAGTCATAATGTCATCAAAATTATCCAATATGCAATCGAAAAGTTATTTCGACCATTTTTTCATAAATTGAAATTTGAGATTATTTTTCATTAATATGAAAGTTGAGACGAGTTTTAATTCATAAAAGAAAGTTGAATTTAATTTTCTTCCTTTAATAGATATAATAAGTTTCTTTTCATTTAACATGCATTTTTTTTTGGTTAAAACATTTAACATGCATTTACATTGTGCGGTGATAATTTATAACCATACCTGCTATGCATAACACAATAAAAGTGTTAATGGATAACCCAACAAATTGTGTATTTACGATTTAATTTAAAATAGTTTGCAAATTTCACTATAATTATCAAATAAAATAATATACTTAATTAATTTATACTTTTTGTATGCTATTCCATCATAATATCTTGCAACAGTTGCAAGTTATCTGAAATTAAACCAATAAAATTAGACAATGTTTTTAAACTGAAACTTCATTACGTTGATTGACTTATAATATATATATACATATTTCCACTAAACAAGGTAGTGAGTTATGAATAACATATATCTATAAGTTAAACAAATTTTCTACATCGATATAAAAATTTGGAAATTTGGATGTTTTTCTGTAATTTTAATGGGTTATGCCTAACACTTTTAGTGGTTTATGCATACACAAAATCTATTAATTTATACAATCCGATAATTGTAGTTAAATACTGACCCAATACTAATTAATACTTCCCTTATGTTTAAATATTTTATATTACTTAAACCTCTTTAGTAAATAACTAAACGATAGGAAACGGTTTTATTTTAAGTTTAGATTCAAGATAGATGTTATTAGCTTTTTTTTATTATATTGTTTGAATAAAGTATAATATTAATATTATTTATCGTACATATTTCTAATCTTTTTGTTATTCATCTATCTATCTATTTATGTATTTATACATATACTAAAACAGAACGTTGGTTTGCCATATGTCGTCCTTATATTCAATTCGCCTATGTGTCGACTTTTAAGCTATGCTACATCATCCACCATGTCATCATCCACGTCATCCGACTTTATATTTTGATATATATCAAAAATATATCTAATAGGTTATATAACCAAAAAAATATAGATTTTTATCTTTTATCATATCATATATTTATCTTATATATATATAAATATATATCTTTATCTATTATTATGTTATCAATCTAATTAAGTTGAGTTATTACTGAACTTAAAATATAAAACATAAATCGTAAACTATAAGCTATAATCTAGAAATTATAAATCATAAAGTATAAACTACAATCAATAAACTAATTAATAGTATAAGTATAAATATATTATTAAAATATTTATTACATGCGACACGTACATGGTACGAGAACACACGCTAGTACATATACTAAAATTGAGTGGTGTTTTGCCACATGTCGCCCTTACGTTTAATTAGCCTATGTGTCAATCTTTCGACTATGCCACCTCCTTCGTCATGTCATCTGACACGTTGTCGTGGCTTTAATAAAATTGCAACATCATCAATTTCATTACGTACTATAAATTAATGATAAATAATCTCAATTTCATTACATTTGTATTACATAATATGTACTTCGTATATTATAGGGTTCAATTTCACTATATTCATATAACAATGGTACTTCATATACTATATGATACATCGTATAATGTGTATGTGGATAAATTATTCTATCTAATATTAATTTACTCTTCTTTAAAAAAATATGTTTTAATTAGAGAACAAATTGATTTTTAAGTCATTCTATCTTTCATAGGAATTTCTTTTTATACATATTATGATAAGATGTATGTGGATAACTTATTCTATCTAATAATTAATTTACTCTCCTTTAAAAAGATTTCTTTTAATTAGAGAATAAATTGATCTTTAACTCATTTTATCTTAGTAGGAAAAAAGTATTTATAAATATTTTTTATCTACTTTTTATATATTATGTATTCCACCTCATCTCCTAAGAAAATTATTTATAAAATATAGCCTAATTAAGACCAAAGTTCTTAAATTTAGATCTATTAACAACTCATATTATGAGTTTGATTTATATTTGTATAATTTGTATTAATCTTTTTAATGAAATAATCATTTTCATAATCTTTAAGTAGAATTCATTGAAATAATTTCTAAAAGCAATATTAGATATAAAAAATTAATTTCAAATATGGTACTTATATCATCGGATACGCAATTCTTATCGAATAAAGGGGGAATTTATGGTGGTTGTTTGTTTTGCCATTGTTATCAACAAAAATAATTAAATTTCACTCTCTCGAGTGATTTGTTTCTTCCAACAATCTTCTATACATATACTAAAACAGAACGTGGTTTTGCCAAATGTCGTCCTTATATTCAATTCGCGTATGTGTCGACCTCTAAACTATGTTACATCATCCACCATGCCATCCTCCACGTCATCTGACTTTTATTTTGATATATATCTTTGAATTAAATAAGTAAAAAAATCAAAAAGATATCTAATAAGTTATATAACAAAAAGAAATATAGATTTTCATCTTTTATCATATTATATCTTTATCTTATATATATATAAATAGAGGGAGGCTCCGGTAAGACCATTTTTGTAGTAAAACGGAGTTAATGAATAGGAGCCATAGGATGAGATTAAATGAAGGGCTAGATTAGAAGTCTTGTAATTAAAAGAAAATAAGGAAAAAATAGCATAACCCCTTCCTTAATTCACGGTGCCTCTCTCTCTCTCTTCCATCAATTCACGCTGCCTCTCTTCCATCGTCATTCACGTCCAGTTTTTTCTTCCCGACAGTAACAATAGATGATTGATACAACACCACTCAAATCTCCATGGAAGAAGGTTAGTATTGAGATATGCATCAAATTTGTTTACTTAAATCGACTTTGGTATAATAGATCCATAGGATTTGATTAGGGTTTTATTAGGGTTTGAGTATATTCGACACTGATTTATGCATCAAACTAGGGTTAAACAGGGTTTCGTTCTGATATGCGACAACACCAAAACGATATGCATGTGACATTCGGCGGTATGCAGTAGCAGTTTAGGGTTTCACATTAATTTTGTTATGCAGTAAAACTGTAGTCGTATGCGTTTCGGAATACTTGTTATGCAATTGGATATAATTGATATGCAGTAGATACGTTTTGATTCTAACAATAACATTCGCCTATCAAATCGAATTATTAGTCAAGTGGATGTGACATTCGACTTTCATATTAGATTCACAAGATACTTACATGTAAATCGCCCCTAAGTTATATTTTTGAGGTTACGCAATCTGATTTATTTGGTATGCAGTTGTTCTAAATGAATGTGCATTTACGGTTCATTGATATGCACAAAACTGTATCAGGTATGCAGGAGAACCGACCTAATGATGTGATATATTCTTCCTCAGACGATGGTGTCGATTGTATGTCAGATGATGACGAAGAAGCATTATATGGTACCGAATGTGTTGTTGACGCGAAAGACACAAACGAAAAGTATTGATATTCACTAAGGTTCGTTAGGGTTTCATCCTAATATGCAACGACGATGGTGTTAATCGTCGTTGTGCGCTATTTAGGGTTTTGAATGATTTCTTTTATGTCGTAATTAAGTTGGCATATGCATTTTTTCCCACCGTTATGCAATCGGAATTACATGATATGCACTAGATGTGTTGATTTGCTATCAATGTTTATCGCCTCTCAAATCGCATGCCCTATTGAATTTTACTATGAGTCGCTAGAGTTTCATTATGATATGCGATAACAATAAATCAATACGCAATTCATAATCGTCGTTATGCAGTAGTTATGTTGGATTTCTCCCCTAAGTTCTTTTTTGTAGTTATGCAATCTGATTTATTTGATATGCAATTGTTGTTAACGGATGTGCATTAACTGTTCATTGATATGCGAAAAACTGATTCAGGTATGCAGAAGAACCCAATTGATGATGTGATCTATTATTCCTCAATGTACGCCTTTTTAGTTGATATGCGCAACACAAGTTCAAATATGCAGAAGAACCCAAATGATGAAGTGATGTACTCACTAGTAGAAAAAACACCTGTTGCAGCCCCCTGTTGAGGCGGTCACTTTAAAAACCGCCGCAAAAAACCTTTTTCCACTATCTGTTGAGGCGGTCAGTCTTTTTATTCGCTGCAACAGATGCTTTAGAGGCGGGCAAATTTTCGTTCGCCTCAAAAATATGTGTGTTTTTGACCTGTTGAGGCGGTCACCAGGGCGTTCGCCTCTAAAGTTTGAGGCGGGCACGAACGGACCGCCTCAACAGCCCTCGTCGCAAACATAATTAGAGGCGGGCAGTCAGTGCCCACCTCAAAATCCGTCGTCTCAAAAAAATTAGAGGCGGTAGAGGCGGTCACTATCCGCCCGCCTCAAACAATTATCAGAAACATAATTAACTTGGGCGAATTTGTCTCGACATTTCTATTCCCTCAAAATTCTCTCGCCGCGCCGCCTCCTCCAACTCGCCTCCTTGCCGGCCACCACCATCTCGCTGCGCCGCCTCCTCCTCCTCGCCACCTCCTCCAACTCGCCTCCTCGCCTCGCTGCCTCGTCGCTGTCGTCGAGCCTGTTCTGGCCTCGTCGCTGCCTCGTCGTTGTCGTCGAGCTCGTCGCTGCCTCGTCGCTGTCGTCGAGCCTGTTCTGGCCTCGTCGCTGCCTCGTCAGTAATTTGTCGCTCCTTATAAGGTAATTATGGAGGAACTTTAGTTTTTGCAAAATTTGATGTGAATTCTGCAAACATCCGAAGGGATTGGATTGAATGCCTTGTTGATGTTTTTGGGCGTTTGTTTGTGCTGAGAGGTTTGAGCGGAGAGATGAATTTTACACATCTGAGAAATCCTGGAATTAGGGTTAGTTGTGTTTGTTCCTCTTGCTCTTCCTGTTGCTGTAAATCTACATTCTCTTGTCTTCCAGTGCGGCCTTTCGCAAGTGTTTCTGAAGGTTTCCTAGCACAATAGTTTAGTTCTTTAAGAAAATATTTTTGCAGAAAAAATGGTCTTTTTTCCCCCTCTGGGAGATTTGTATTAATATGGAGCTTGTTTAAAATTGAAGAGAGAATCCATACAAAAAATTCTATTAGTTTAAGCGCCTTATACAAGGTAAAGAGCTTTTGATTTCTTTGGAGGTAATTTATTTATGAATTTTTCTTGTTCTTCTGCAGCTCTATTTCTATTCTTTGAAGAGCTTTTGTTCATTTCTGATTAATTACTTTTATGTGTTCTTGTGTGGAAGGTGGTTCTACAATATCTGCAGTTTTTCAGGAAATTGAGGGAGAAGATGATGATCGGAGAAGGGCAAGATATGAGCGCTACCTGAAGACTGAGGCACGAATTGTATGTAGATTGTAGACACGTCTCTCTAGAATTCTGTTGTCCATAGTTGGTTTAGCATTCTCTTAAGATTACTTTTTTATTTTTCACTAAAAGAGAATTCATACGTGTGTCTTCAGGCACAAGCATTAGCAGACATGAATAGCCGTGAATTCCAGGCTCAGCAGGAGCAGGAAGAGCGACATGTGAGTGATTCTGAGTTTTTTTTATAGTGTTCTCAGTACAAAGTCAATTCCCTAATTTTGGACTTGACATATTGTTCTTGATCCCCTTATACATACAATATACAACAGAGGATTGCTGAAACTAAGGATTTGGAGATGAAACGTTGGGCTGCAGGCAAGGAAGGAAACTTGCGAGCACTTCTATCATCCTTGGATCAGGTGCGTACTGCTTATTTTACCTTTATATATATGCTTTCATGTCATTTTACTTTCATCATACGGATGCATCTTTGAATGTGGTGGTGCTTTTCCTTAGAGCTGTGAAAAAAGCAGGGTTGGGCTAAGTACTCTTACCCGGTCTGCTTCCATGAGTTCATTTAACAATATATTTCGGATGCTAAAAGCAGGTAGCTAGGTAGGGATTTTTTGTCAGAATGGAAAACTTATTAGCCAAACAAGTTCAGTTAGTGCACAATTGCACCTCCATGAGAGATCAGCCTTTCCACATAATTTGGGCTTTCCTTCATTTTCGGTAAAGCCTATCTGATTTTTTCTTAGATACTGACAGTGTCTTAGAACTAACATGATGATAGACTACTTTCCTATTCTTCATATTAAATTCCTTGCATGTACATGGAGAGTTGAAAATAATATCAAGCTGGACTATGCATATATAATCTTTTGTGAAGGCTTTCATTCACTGTTTCTTCATTTCATCTGCCATCTAGGTGCTTTGGCCTGAATGTGGTTGGAAGACACTCTCTTTGGCTGACTTAATCACTTCTGGACAAGTTAAACTTGCTTATAAGAAGGCAGCTTTGTATGTTCATCCAGATAAAGTTAAGCAGAAAGGTGCTCAGGAAAAGTATGTCGCAGAGAAGGTTTTTGATTTACTGAAGGTGACACATTTAATTTTCCACTTTTATGTTCGGTTTTCAATTTCATATCTCTTGAACACATATCGTCTTGTGTGCTTTGATTGACCTAACATCTTCCTATTCTTGCCTATGTTTTGCTCGGTTTTTATTTGACAAAAAAATCCAGAAAGGAAACTTATTGTTGAAGTTACTGACATGCCATTCGAAATGCCCATGTATATATTTATATGAGCACCAGCATTGTTAGAGTTTGCATATTATCTAATTATGACTTGTTGATACAACAAAATTTCAATTATAGGTATTTGATAAATCTAAACATGGCAGTTTCTCATTTACTGCATTGACAAAAATGCAGGAAGCTTGGAACAAATTTAATCAAGAAGAACTCAGATAGCTCCTTGTACGTCGCTGATTTGCATGGAAATTTATCCAACTCAACCGAGAACTTGCTTATCTATCAAAATTAGGTTTGCAGCTGATGTCTAGTCTTTTTTCCCCTTCCTGTTTATGATTCCACCCCAAAACTGGCTTGAGTTCGCCACTCTTCTCTGTTAAATTTATTAGTGTGTAATTAAAGCAATCATACTGTACTTTTTTTGTTTGAACACGTTCATTTACATACTCAAAAATAATTGAAAGTCTGTTAATACTTTTGATCCTTGAGATTTTATATGCTATTGGCCTTTTTTTGTCGTTTCTGATTTCTTTATTTATTTGGCCTTTGATTTCTGTGATTTTCTGCCAAGAACACAAGAAAAAACAGTTGGGATATCACACTGGATGGTTGTTCCTATTCCATGTTAATTGGTGGTAGAGAGCTCTTTACCTTATATGAGTGATACCAGATCAGAGGAGTGCGCCTTATACAAGTGAGGAACTCGATGTTGTTCGTGAGCAATGGGCTAAGTTCTTTACAACCAAATATCTATTAGTTTAAGCGTATGTTTTGGATATTTGAATAATAGGTTTTGTACTTGCATATATTCTGTTGAAACTGAACACATATTGTATGTGAAATGTATCTGCAAGTGGAACTAGACGTTCAGAATGATTGAAACAGGTTGCTTATTTTGTTTCGTACAGGTTGGTTACTGTAAATTCAAACCGAATATTTTTAGAAAAAAAACACTTGTTGAGGCGGGCGGAAGAATGACCGCCTCAACAGATTCATCATTTGTCCCATATGTTGAGGCGGGCAGAAGGGTGACCGCCTCAACAGACCCCTCTGTTGAGGCGGTCACCCTTCTGCCCGCCTCAACAGAGGTAGAAAACGTTGCACCTGTTGAGGCGGTCACCCTCCCGACCGCCTCAACAGCTCATGACCTGTTGCAGCGACCCCTGACCGCCTCAACAGGGGGGTTTTTGACCGCCTCAACAGGTGTTTTTTCCACTAGTGACTCTTCCTCAAACGATGTTTTTTTTTATGTAAGATGATGGTTTTAAAGACGGAGAATTATTATTATTCGGTTCTCAATGTGTTGAAGACAGACACAAAAAGCATGAACTTTCTCATGATAACTGAAATTGCAGAGAATCCTTTAGTTGGTGTTAATATGCAATTTAATATTTTAGAGATATTGGAATTAGAGTTAATTTTTGGTATTACGTAAACTTGGGTTTTAGAAATATTGAATTTTATATGCAGTTTAATTTAAGAGATAAGTGCTCATGTATGTTTCAAGTTTTACAATTTTATAGTTGATATGCAACACATATCTATATAAATGCAGCAAATCCGTAGCGATATGCACCAAATCCGTAGCGATATGCACTAAATCCGTAGCGATATGCACTAAATCTGTATAGATATGCACCAAATCTTTAGCGATATGAACCAAATCTTTAGCGATATGCACCAAAACTGTAGTGATATGCACTAAATCTGTATAAATATGCACCAATTCTGCGACAATATGCACCAAATTCGTATCGATATGCACCAAATTTGTATCAATATGCACCAAGTCGTTGCTCATTCTATTTTCCATCTTCATATGATTTTCCTTTCATTAAAAAATATATCTTATATGACAGATATGTGTCTTACCCTTAGAGGAACGTGCTTAAAAAATAATGATTCTCCACCATAATTAAGATGTAAAAAAATATAGATGCAATTTGAGGAGGTTACCCTAAGAAAATTGTCTAAAAGACAATTAACAGACTTGCATTATGCACAAAGGTATTCCTATTTATTACTAGCCAGTAACCAGTGTCTGATATTCATCCAAGAAAAAGAAAAGAAATTAAAATGGCAGCTATTTTTTGCTTGTAGTGTTACACGGCTAAATCTTCATCTCAAGCACGTTGAACTACAATAATTAGCAAGGCTTGCTTCTCTAAATTGTGCCCAGTTCTTCACATTTGTGGTTCTCCATCAATGTTCGGATTTCGTGCATCCTCTTTGAAGGAATTGATATCAGATTCTTTTGCATGTTGGTTGTACAACAATCTGTACACAAAGAATGCTGCAACTGCACCACTGCAAACAGACATATATTTAAGAACAGTGTGTAAGAACTTCCTTTCTGCTAGAGTATTTACTAACAAAAAAGTCGAGAAAGCGGTGCAAGTTTATTGCTACTAAAGTATATATTTAAGGTCAGACTAACAAAATTTGGAAGCCATTATAATTTTGGTCAAACTATATGTTCCTTACTAAGTAAGTGGATACAAGAGAGGCAAGAAGAAACTGACCTGATAGCAGTGCGAACTAGACCAGAAAATGATATTTTCTGCATGCAAGAAGAGGAGGAAAGTCATGAAATGCACTAGCCTACAGTAAGCAGTTAGAAATGGAGATACTAGTGAAAGATCTTACCTGGAAGAAAAGACGAAACTCTCTTAGGAATAGAACTCCAGCAATTGCTGCAAAGACAAAATCAGATAATTAGACATGATCTGAAACCTGATAGGCATATTGACATAAAGATTGAAACTTCAAAAATGGAAGCAAAAATCAAAAATCAGTCCCATTGCAGCAAAACACACCAGCAAAACCTATATCCATTCGGCCATTCACTCATACCGAATCAAAAATCAGTGAATCTACTATGAAAAATCTACTATCAAAAAGAGAACAATGGAAGGCGACCTGGAAGCACGTTCTCAAAAATTCTCAATGAATCTACTATCAAAAATCTACTATCAGTCCCATTGCAAAATTCTCAGAGAATCGAACATGGAAGCAGGTTCTCAAAAATTAAGTCCCATTCAAAGGCGACCTGCAGAGAGTCCCATTGCAAAAGTCCCATTGAAAAAAAACTAAGAATCGAACAGGTTAATTCGAAATTCAGAATCGAACAGGTTCTTAGAGAAACGAAATAAAAAATGGAAGCAAAATTCAGTATGGAAGCAAAATTCTACTACCAGATTCTCAGACCGAATCTACTATAAAAAATCGAAATCGATAACTCAGAGAAACGAAAGATCTCTTCATTCGAATTTTATCAAAACCTAACTTCGAAATCTAAAATGGAGATGCAAACAACGAATGAAGAAACGAGAGAGGAAGAGGTACCTTGGAAGAGTGCAGTCGGACGAATGAAGAGTGCAGTCTCCGACGAATTTAGGGCAACAATGAGTGGGAGAAGATTTAGGGAAAGAGAGGCAGAGGAGAGGAGGAGGAGGACGAATGAAGTCTCTGCGGAGGAAGGCGAGAGGCGGAGAGGCGAATGAAGGAGGACGAATGAA
This sequence comes from Oxyria digyna, assembly GCA_029168935.1. Taxonomy (NCBI): domain Eukaryota; kingdom Viridiplantae; phylum Streptophyta; class Magnoliopsida; order Caryophyllales; family Polygonaceae; genus Oxyria; species Oxyria digyna. The sequence goes on from JAPVLV010000005.1 coordinate 12,900,610, forward strand.
GTCTCTGGTGCGGTTGAAGAGAGGCGGAGGAGAGGAGAGGGCTGGAGAGAACGAGAGAGAAGGGTTTAGGGAGGAGAGAGAGGGTTGAGATTTGATAGCGGGATTTAGGGGATACTGATAAAAATTAAAACATTTTTTTATTCTTGATAATTCTGATTTAATCCTTGTCATTCATTCGAATTTGATCCAACGCCTCTAAATCGTTAACTCCGTTTTTCCCTAAGAGGTGGTTTCTCAAGAGCCTAATTAAGTTGAGTTATTAATGAACTTAAACTATAAAACATAAATCGTAAACTAATCTATAAATTATAAACCATAAAATATAAAATACAATCTATAAATTAATTAATAGTATAAAATATAAATATATTATTAAAAAATTTATTACATGCGACCTCGTACATGGTACGGGAACACACACTAGTTGATATCTATATATTGTATTTTCTAGAGTAATGAGCATAAATGGATTAAAGGTCTTAATTGGGGGTCCGATTACGGTGAGGACGACTCTCTAGATAAGGACTAAGGATCAACTTCATCCTACATATACTAAAACAGAACGTTGTTTTGCCACATGTCGTCCTCATGTTCAATTCGCCTATGTGTCGACCTCTAAGCTATGCTACATCATTCACCATGTCATCCTCCACATCATCCGACTTTATATTTTAATATATATCTTTGAATTAAATAAGTAAAAAATCAAAAAGATATCTAATAGGTTATATAATAAAAAGAAATATCGATTTTTATCTTGTATCATATCATATCTTTATCTTATATATATATATATATATATAATTATGTTATCAATCTAATTAAGTTGAGTTATTAATGAACTTAAACTATAAAACATAAATAGTAAATTATAAACTATAATCTATAAATTATAAACTACCATCTATAAACTAATTAATAGTATAAAATATAAATATATTATAAAAATATTTATTAAATGTGACCACGTACATGGTACGGGAACACACGCTAATGCTCTACTATAGTAGTACACGTTTTCTACTTGACAATGAAGGAAGGCTACAAGTGTACCAGTCTACATAGTACTAGATTGAACCTTTATTAGGATCAATTAGTGCAGGACCCAAATTTTAAAATACTTGTAGTGCTGGTTTCACTTTCATAGGACCAATTAGTGTTACAATTAATCAAACTTTATTGATTAATTATCATTAATTCTAAATTCATTTAAGTTCTTTTTGTTTCTATTAATTAATGATCTCTTAAATCTAATTAATTTTAACTTCATTTAAGTTCTTTTTATTTCTGTTAATTAATGATCTTTGAAATCTAAATAATTTAAAATCCATTTAGGTTTTTTTTCTTTATTAATTATCTTATTCTAATTTAATATATCTTAGAATTATAGCTCCTTTAGAAGGCCTCTGTGTTATGTTAGAAACTTGATTATATAAGTCACAAATTAAACTAATGCGATATTAGAAAACATGATGTCAAATAAAATAAAGTATTGAGTAAATTTCTCTCATGATAGCTTTATTATATTATTATGTTTTAAAACTACTTCATACATAAATATAAGAAAATCGAAAAATTCTTATAATTACAAATATTAACAAATTTGATAACAACAACAAAAATATTAACAAATAGTGCGTAACTATATTAATGGGTCAAAATCTGGTCATAAACAACCCTTAAGTGATAAATGAGAATGAACGGGGACCGTTCATTCGAATTGATCTAACGGTCCAGATCTCTCTCACTTCCCACACTGGCAACTTCCTACTCGCTAGCTTTTTGTGTGAAACACACGCACTACATCGTTCCAACGTGATTCAAAATTGGAGCGAAAACTGTCTCTTCCCATTCTTCTCAAAACTTCCACAGAAAACCTCTCTCGCAAAGGCGATCAAACCCTAACCTCCTACTCGCTTGCTTTTTCTTCGATTTCTCAACGAAATCACTTCGTTTTCTCTCGCCGATCATCAAAAACAACATACTCCTACAAATTTTGCGATGTCTGGCTCACAGAAGAACAACGAAGGAAGAGGTATGGTGTTTAATCCCTAATTTTAGCGTATATGATGCTTTTTCCTGGGATTTCTCACTAATTTCTCTTCATTTCACTCCGTCGTTCACCAAAATCCATCAACTCGCTACTAAAAATGGCAGGATCTCTGAGAAGCCAAGTACCAAAAGGTATGGAGTATAGTCTGGTATTTGGAGTTAGGTTTTTGCTTTGACATGTTAGATTTCGCTACATGCATGTTTGATTTGAATGTACTGAGTGTGAAAAGTATATTTGTATGAGTAGATCTACTATATTCGGTGTGAAATGTTCATTTGTATGTACTGAGTGGTCATTATTTGATCATGACTGTGTTTTTACTCTATGTTCACCAGATCTTGTATATATGTTCATCAAAGTTCCTAACAAAGTTCATCAAAATACATGTTCATCACAGTACATCTAAATGTTCATCAAATATCTTGTATTTGTTCATCGTATCTTGTATATACGTTCACCAGATTTCTTTTCAATGTTCACCAAATTTTTTGTGATTGTTCATCTCATGTCTTAAGATTGTTCATCAGATTTCTTTTATCTGTTCATCATAAATCTTGTTATTGAATGTCCAAGAGGTATGAATATTATCCTCTTTATAAACTTTGTATTTTTGCACAATATATAACTTGTATGTTCAATATTACAGAGATAAGAAGCAAATAAACAAATGACAGATCACAAAGAAATTTGTCATCCCAAGAACAACAACAACAGGAGGAAGAAACAGTTCATGGTAACTAATGTTCATCAACTCTTTTTTCTTTGTTCATCACAATTCTTCATAATGTTCATCATTCCTCTCATATATAGTTCATATGTATGTTTAATAATGTTCATCATTGTATTTCAATATGTTCACCATCTTGTTTGATATTGTTCACCATGATCCTTAATTTTGTTCATCAACTTTTTACATGTCTTTATACTAATAAGTTACTTTTAATGTTATAGCATCCCCTAAACATAAGATGGCAAAATCCAGGAAAGTAGTTGCTACAACAAGCAAGAGAAAAAGAAGTAGCCAAAGGATACACTGTTCTCAGACCAAGGGAAAAGAGATTCAGTTGTACAGCCCAGAAATTCCTGTAACACAAATAATGAAGAACTTGAAAAGGCCTAGGGGGGGAATTGTGATAAGAGATGTTGAAGACCAACCGGAACAAGCATCCAGGACAAACAAGTCTGAAATTGTGCAGTCAAGGAAAGGGAAAGAAAGAGTGACTGAAAGCATCAAGAAGCAGTTCCCTGCTCAAAAATGTAGAAGTTCTCCAGCGCTTCTGGTTTCAACTTTGGCTAGAATGAGTCCAATTCAAAAAAGCTGCATAGTAGAGATGGGATTCGGATGCTTGCTTAAATGGAAAGTGGACAAACTTCCAACTAAAATCAGTCACTGATTGTTGAAGAACTTTAATGTCGTATCCTGCACAATGAAGCTTGCCAAGTCAGTGAGGCACAAAATTACAACGCAAGATGTTCACGACTACCTTGGAATTCCTGTTGGTGGGATGCAAATAGAATTGAAGAGAACATTTACTGAACATGAGGATTTACAATATCAAGATCTTCACCGAAGGTTCAAGAATCAATTTCCACTGGAAATCGACACTGAATTGGATGAAGTCAAGTTGCGTGACGCCTCAATGATTCATGCATCACATGTCGCAGAGCTTTTGATAAAAACTGTAGTACCTGGAGAGTGGTTCAAGAGAAATTTCATGATGTTGCTTGTTGCAACCATTATGGACAGTCAGCCAAATGGTGGATTGAATTATAATATTCTTCATTACCTTGAGTGCACCGAGATGATTAATCACTACGACTGGTCAAAATTGCTAGTTGACCTCAAAGGAGTCTTTTGATAGGACAACAAATGCTAGTTTTTTCAGAGGACCAATCCTTCTACTACAAGTTAGTGTTCACCAATTTTAATCATTTTGTTCATTATCATATCATTATATGTTCATCAAACTAATATTTACTCATTTACTTTATTTGCTTGCAGTTGATATATTTTGATCGTGTTATTCTCAAGAATGTTGAACATGAGAGAGAGTTTCCAATAATTGTTAATTGGGATGCAGCCATGCTGAGGGCTAGAGAGGCAGAAGAGATCAAGATTGGTGGATTTGGAAAGGGTTATGTCAGAGATCCTCCAATTTTTACAGATGATGATGTGAACAATGCTGCAAACATAAGAGACAGTCCATCCGCCTTATATCATTCACAAGAAGAAGCAACTGAAGATGCAAGTTTACTGGTAAGTTTTCCAATATGTGTTCATCAAATTCCTTATGAAAGTTCATCAACATTGTTCTATATGTTCATCAGATTGTCTCTACCTGTTCATCAAATTTTGTAATAATGTTCATCACATCTGTGAACAATGTTCATCAAACTTCTGAAAAATGTTCATCAAATTTCTGAACAACGTTCATCAAATTTCTGAACAATGTTCATCAAGTTTCTAAACAATGTTCATCAAATTTCTGAACAATGTTCATCGATTTTGCTTTATTGGTTCACTATAATTTATTTTCTTGTTCATTAATGTTTCATTGTTTAATATTGAAACAGAGTTTCTTAGAGGACCATATAAAAGAGGGACAAGAACTTGCTACCAAGATTAGAAACTTCTTGGGAAGAATTGAGCAGGCTCCCTCACGTATAGCAAGTAATAGCTTGTTCAAGAAGGTGAATGAAGCTATTGAAAGAATGCTAAATGTGAGGGATGATGAAGAAAATGCAGAGCAACCACATCAAACAGAGGAAGACGAAGAGACATTGACCCAACAACAGTTTTGGCGCGATGCATCTAAATGTTTGGAAGAAGTGGAGAGAACTATGAAGGCCAAGAAGAGTTATGTTGTGAAAGATGAAGATGATGTTCCAGAGAAGACACCAGATGAAGTCATTGGTGAGACTTGTCGAAGCATTGCTAGAGATTACATTTCAGATATTCCATCCTTCTCTTTGGGAATATTCTCCCAATCACCTGAGAGGCCTACAGTGGTAGTTGATCCGCTAGAAGAAACTACAATATCACCTGAGATGCCTCCAGTGGTAGTTGATGTGACAACAGAAACCACAAGACAGTACAAGAGGAAATTTCATTCAAGGTAATATACAAGGCTTCTTAACTCTTATTACTATCTATGCTTTTATGTGTAATAACTTGTTGTGCTTTATTTCAATTTTAGATTCCTAAATCTGTGGTTGAAAGACAAAAGAGGTTGGATGCAGCTACCACGCACTCTGAAGATATCGTTGAAAGTACTCCTGTTGTTAACAGCAATGTTGACGAGACAGTCGAGGAAATTGATCCTATAGGTGATGAGGTGAGGATGGAAGAACAAAGAATTGAGAAAGAGAATGAGGTACATATTTTGCTTATAAATGTTCATCAATTGTTCTATCAATGTTCATCAAATAATTGAGTTATGTTCATCATTATTTCTAATTACAGATAGAGAAAGAACAAGGAAAGGAACCAGAAAGAGTGGAGGTGGAAAGGATGGAACAAGGGAAGGAAATGGAAACACAATCTGAGGACAGGGGCGGGAAAGAAGGAGTTGAGGAACAAGTACAAGGGATGGAAATACAATCCGAAGAGGTGGTTCCTGAACCACAACTAAAAGAAAAGGAAAGTGTACAAGTTCAAGAGGTGGTTCCTGTTCAAGAGGAAGAAATAGAAGCCCGAGATGTGAGGCAAAATGATGAGGAGAAGAGGAAAGAAAAGGGAAAGGACAAGGTGGAGAGTGAAGGAAAACAGACAGAGGAGCAGGTTGAGAAGGTGATCTTTATCATCATTTGTTCATCAACTTTCTTATACATGTTCATCAAACTTCTCACTTATGTTCATCAAACTTCTCACATATGTTCATCAATCATATTCAGGCACTAACTGAGAAAACAATGTTTGTTTGGAAGACGGGGAGTGAGAATGACCCAAAAGTAATCAAAAGAAAGAGACTAATTTCTTGGGCAAACAAATCTCCATACAAGCAAAGGATTGTGGACATCAAAGAGAAACCAACTGCTCTAGAAATGAAACTCAGCAGCTGGATGTTGGAAGATTTAACACACCTAGAGTAAGAAAAGTTTAATTAGTTTTCTTCTAAAGTTCATCACTGGTTTTATAAATGTTCATCACCTTGTCACATTTTGTTCATCAATTCTGTTCTAGATGATCTTCATTGTTTTTATATTTGTTCACCAGTGCTTTTATATTATCATTTTTTGTTTCAGGGACATTGTTTTCAGCGTGGGACATTTAAATTTCAAGAAGAATGACTTTCTGAGCATGCAAAACAATCTATATGTTGAAAGCAATGTGATTGACGCATGGGCACACTTGCTGAATCTCAAAGAGGAAGAAAGAGATGAAGCAAAACCTCTTAGATTCTTTGCTTCAATTGATACAACGGTAGGAATTTTTAATATGAACAATTTTGTCATTAACATGTGGAAACATAACTAACGAAATCTTTTGATATTTTATAAAATTTTGTCCCGACTATGGTGGGTTTTGAACTAAAAGATTCAATCACATTCTTCAATGGTGAAATGGAAACTCAGTTAGCAAGACTGCCACTTCACAAATTGAATGATATTCAGTTGGTAAGTATTCTATTAAACTTATCTATAAAGGTTCACCACTCTATAGACAAATGTTCACTGTGTTGTTTAAACTTGTTCATAAGACTATCTATACATGTTCGCTATATTTTTTAAACTTGTTCATCAAACTAACAAAGGAAGTTCACTGTGCAGTTTGTCTTCCCAATATACCAGAGTGAACACTATTACTGCATTGTTTTCAATCTCAAGAACCCAAGAATAGATTTCATTGATAACTCCAGTGTTCAAGGCAAGAAGCTTGTGAAATATAACAACGTTCCTAAAGTGATGGTAAGTTTTAATACTGGATATTGTTCTTCAGTTTATTTGGTAATGTTCATCATTATATTTCAGTATGTTCATCATCATATAACTGTATGTTCATCATCATATAACAGTATGTTCATTATCATATAACTGTATGTTCATCATCATATAACTGTATGTTTTAAATATGTTCATAATTGTTTTTCAATATGTTTGATATTATTGTGTTTTTATTTTACAGAGAGAAATGTTTGTGGAATTTCTAAGGAAGCATGGCATGGAAGCCAAAGCAGCTCTATTCGAAGACGAGAAAAAGGTCAAAGCTGAACGTCTTTCAATGTACTGGAGAGATGACAAGAACAAGCAGGATTGTGGTATATATACCATGCAACACATGGAAACGTACTTTGGGGAGGGGCTGACAAATTTTACAACTTCTTTGAAGAAAGGTAACAATAAGCAAATGGACATGATAAGGGTCAAGTACATTTCAGAGTTGTTAACCAACAGATTCAACAGTGCTTACCCACAACTTATAGAGTGGGTAAATGGAAAATGCATAATGTAGAAGTTTGACAATGAGTACAAGAATTCTTTTGTTCATCTATATATTACAGAATGTTCATCAAATCACTGAACAATGTTCATCAGCTTAACTGTGAATGTTCATTGAATATTTAGCCAAAGTTCATCATATTAACACTGAATGTTCATTGACGTTAATCTCAAAAGTTCATCAATATGATAAGTAATTTTACTTGTCTTTTTCACAAATATTCATCATATTAATAATGAATGTTCATCGAGCTTAGATACAGAGTTCATCAAATTAACACAACAAGTTCACCACATTAACAGAGAGAGTTCATCTAATTTGATATCGATGTTCATCAATTTTTCCCATGTTGTTCACCAGATTATATATAATTGTTCACCAAGTAGATTACAAATGTTCACCAGAACTAGATTTACACATAAAGACTTAAATGATAGTTTTAGAATTATCTAACTTCAAACACTTGTTGAAGTATTCTCAGGACATGTAGAGTGATTGTGTCCGGATTTCAAACATATTGAACAACACTTCTTCACCTTGTTAGAATTCAATCTAACTTTCTCAATTGTACTTTTCAAACGTGATGTTTTTGGCCTTCCTTTGTTCTTTGATTGTGGAGGTGGAAGGACAGATATTGTATTTGGTAAAGGACCAACAAACTTCTCAAATCTTGCCTCTCTGCTTTTTGTAGGAGTCTTGTTGTTACTCATAAAAGACGACTCAGCCTGAATGGATGAACTGTACAACTCACGCCTCTCCTTTAGAACAATCAACAAGTCTTTCAATTGATCAGAATCATGCTCAATTTCATTGATAATACTATGTATCTCAGACATAACATCATACACTAAAAGCTTCTTCTCATCCATCTCAACAGATTCTTTAAATACTAAACCATCAATCTCAAAAGTTGGCTTCAATGTTGTGCTCTTACTCCATCGTGGTAATATATATTGGTCAGGCATTTTCACATCCAAAGGTGGACCAACACATCTGATTACCAATATCATGTGACAGCATGGAAGACCTATCTGCAAGAACCTATTACAAGAGCACTTATATTCATTTGTGGATGGTAAGTGCTGAACCACAAATGATTTCTCAAAATGTCCACGAACACGGTAGTAATGGACATCACCCTCTGTGAGAGAATTAACCAAGGCACAATCATAGGCAGATGAGAGAAGTTGAGTTTGCAAATCATCAAAAATAGGCAGTGTATAGACATCACAAAGTTGAACTTCCATTTGGGTCGGTGTCTTGAGAATCAATTGCATTTTCAAATTGCAATATGAACACTATAAGGGATGATGATGAGCCAATGAAATGTGAGAAGAAGAAGTTCTGAGATTCAGACCTCGAAGTTGTTCTAAGCAGGCCACCCATATGGACATTTTGAAAGAAAGCGGGAATCCATAAGTGTCGTAGATCAAACATTGTCTTGAGCCGAACATTGTCTTGAAGATTGAAATCATCTATAATACCATGCCAAAGCTCCTCAAAATCCACAAAAGTAATCTCATCACTCCAAACAATAGCATTGAATCTATCCCTGAAATCTTTATTTTGCTCTGGTTCAACCTTAATCTTACCGGGCACTTTGAACATTATGTGCCACATGCAAAAACGATGAACACTTGAGCTAAAAACCTCCTCAACAGCAGCCTTGACAGCAACATCTTGATCAGTCAAAATAACAAAAGGTTCATGTCCCATTGCCTTTTTGAAATGATCAAACAACCACACATAAGATGGAATATCTTCGTTCAACAATAAGCCAAATGCAAAGGTGATTGAGCACTTGTAGTTGTCAACTCCAGTGAAAGGAACAAACACCATATCATACCTGAAAACAAAAAGCAAAAACTCATAATGTTCATCAAAACTGTATTATTTGTTCATCAAATGATTGAACAATGTTCATCATTACTGATAACAATGTTCATCAAAACTGGGATAAGAATGTTCCTCAACTGGTATGAATGTTCATCAATAAATCTAACAGTGTTCATCAAAACTTGTATGAATGTTCATCAATAAACTAGCAATGTTCATCAATAAATTTTTATATGTTCATCTATAAATAAAACATAGTTCATCACAACTACAATGATTGTTCACCAAAACAAATAGGAATGTTCATTAATAAATTTAACATTGTTCAACATAACTACTTAGAAAAATTCTCCTAAACAGGTAAGAATGTTCATCAACATACCTATTTGATTTGTATGTTGCATCAGCAGTCACTACATCACCAAAGAATGAAAAACTCTTGTGTGCAATCGGATCAGCCCAGGATAAACGAGTTAGTTGATTATGCTCATTGACATAGTATTCAAAATAGAGAGCCTCACATCTCTCTTTCTTGCGAAAAAGGCTATCAATTACCATTTGAGCATCACAACCAACCATATACGCATTGAGATCTCGGTTAAAATTCTTGAAGTCACACAGCGAGGCACCAACATTTGCGTAAGATCCAACATAATTCTTGAACATCTTAAATGCTTTGCTAGTCCCAATATTGGACTTGATACAATTAATAATAAAGTCTTCATAAAATGCAGTCAATTTCCGGTTACTCCTGGCAAGATATCGTTGTGATTCATCAACCATATAATGTGTATGACGCTCCTCAAAAATCTTAACAGAATAGCCATCATGACTAAGATAGCGAAGTGCTAATTTAGCAACACAACCACATCTATCTGAATTCCTCTTCCTTTTTGATGAAGTGGAGTCATCTGCAGTATTTCCATCTACTTTCATATATTCCTGCCTACTGCAACAAAGATACTTCCAAATTGGAACTTTGATCACATCTTTAGTGCTAGTCCCTGACATGATACGTACACTAAAGCCTGCCCTGATGGCATATTTTTTATAGAATTCAATACCATCTTCAATTGAAGCAAACACTTGACCAACATATGGCTTGTAAGAATCTTCACATAATGGTAAAAAGTATTTCGTATTTCCAGGAGAAATAGAAACTACACCATTGGCATTGGATTGATCAACACCTAGAAAAATGTTCATCAGATATTAAACATATGTTCATCAAAATACTTATCAATGTTCATCAAACTACTTATCAATGTTCATCACAAATCCTGTAAATGTTCATTACACATTAAAATGCTGTGAATGATCATCACATCTAGAACAAAGTTCATCAAATCAGTATTAAAAGTTCATTAAGACTGCATTCAACGTTCATCACATGTTTTATAAAAGTTCATCACAAATACTGTATATGTTCATTATATGTCCAATAGAATGTTCATCACTTCTATTACTGTTGTTCATCAAATCCGTTATAAATGTTCATCAAATCCGTTATAAATGTTCATCACAATTCTTCTAAATGTTCATCACATCACTAAAGATTCATCTTCAGTTTTTTAAATGTCCAATATATGTTCACTAACAGTCTTATTAACGTTCATCATATGTCTTGTACATGTTCATTAATTACCTCGGAAGTATGATATTAAGCTTTTTCAAAGCTTAAACATAATCAACAATAGTTCATCGATGATGTTGATCAAATTTGAGATAAAAACTGCTTGATTATACACGAATCATCGTAATACTTCAACAAATAAGCTCAAATTGTAGAGAAACAGGGGGATGAACTGGTGAAACAAAGAAAATAGAAGCAAAACCTAGATCCATAGGTAAAATGAAGGAGAAACAAGCTAACGAATGATAATCGATGTGTTGGATTAGCGAACAGAGCAATCAAGAGAACAAGAACACCTGAATACAAAAAATCAACAAAATCAGCTCACGTAAAAACAAAGGATATAGAAACGTAAACAAGATGAGGAAAACAAAATAAAATACGAATGCGAGAAGAAGAAGAAGGAATTACGCAGCAGAGAAGAGAAGGCAAGATCCGAAGAAGTTTTGTTGAAAAAACTTGGGGGAAAAGAAAACGAAGGCGAGAAGAAGAAGAAGGAAATTTACGAGATCTGTTGAACGCGCTTGTACACGCGCCCAAAAGTGAATTATCCACATCCGTCCGATCTGGCGAAATCAAACGGCCCATAATCATTCTCATTTATTACTGTAGCAATCATTATCACCGGACACTTTTCCCTATATTAAATTACATACGAAAACACATAATTTTCTCGCGCGGAGCGCGAGTCTTGTATCTAGTATATATAAAGGTTGTCCATTGGTAATTCTTAAAACCTTAAATGTGAGGCATTAAATGCTAATTAAGGGTTATAAATTTATTCAATATCTCTCATTTCTCTTAACTACTAGATTCGGAAACCCACGCTACGCGCGGGACAATTACGGTTTTTCGTATACAGTATAATGTTGTAAATAGACGGTTTATGGTGTAGATATGCGGCGGACGACAGTAGAGATGAAGATAAAACAGAGATATTTGGACGAAGGAGGGTGATGATGAACAACTTTTTTCTTTAGTTTAAATTTTTTTCTTTTCATTTATTTTAATAAAAATATGGCATGTATACGAAACAACAATAATGTATATGAATAAATAATAACTTATCACCTCATATTCTCACCAATTCGATATAGATATATTTTGTTATACTAATTTTTATTAATAAATATTAACAAATTTGTTGTGTTACAAATTTATTAATTTAGTGCATTCATTATCTAAATTTGATATTATGGAGTTGAAGAATATGAAGAAATGTAGATATTAGTTGTACTGGTTGCAATTAAGAGAAGATGAAAGTTTTTTATTAAAATTAATGAATGAGATGAGAAGGAATTGATGAGAATTATGTTTAAACATTAATTAGTCCAATTGACATTACTTTCAAAGGATGATATATAGATTAAAAATATCTAATTAACCCAAATTGAAATGAAGGGATTTGAAGGTGGCGTCGGGATGAAATGAAGGGGTTGGCGAACGGGGTAGAGATCAGAATGAGTTTGGAGATTGTGGTAGATGAAGGAGACGAAGATGATATGTTCTTAGTTGGTGATGGAATTAGCATTAAGAGAAGAGATAATTAGGGTAAATATTTAAAATATTAGCATTCAAATTAATTTTTAATCGGGGAAGGAGGGGGAACCGGGATGAAGCGAAGGAATTGACGACCGGGATAAAGACGAGAATGAGTTTAGAGATTGTGGTACATGGAAAAAATGAAAAGGATGTGTTCTTAGTTGGTGATGGAATTAATATTTAAGAGAAGAGATAAATATGATAAAAATTTAAAATATTAACATTTATTAGGTACAAATTACCATTCCTTCATCAAACCCATCAATTTTTATATATATACTAGATCCGGAATCTCGCGCTTTGCGCGGGGAAATTACGGTTTTTCTGCGGTTAATCATTAAATAGGACATAAATCTAAAATGAGTGAAAGATGATGTAATAAAATTCTACAAACTCGTAAAATGCAATATAACTATTGAAACGATGGTTACAACCGAAATCAAGAATGAAAAACTCGAGAAGGCGTTTGGATACTGTAATAGGCAAGACATATTTATACCCAAAAAAAAACTTAAGTAAAATCATCCTTCAATTCAGCAATCAAGTGGGAAGATGAAAGACTAAAGAGAAGAAGAAGGGTAAAATATCAACGGAAGAAATAAAGCCTAATCGATAAATCAAATTTAACCCAATAAACCAATTAAGCCCGATGGATTGATTACGGTGGTCCGATACGGATTGACATTACTTTGTCAAATTCATCAATTTCTATATAGATATATTAAAATATCTAATTTACTCATATTCATTTTTAACCGAAGAAGGAGGAGACGTCAGGATAAAACGAATGGATTGACGAACGAGATTAGATGAGATGAGTTTGGAGGTTGTAGTAGAGGAAGGAGACGAAGACAATGTGTTCTTAGTTACGTTAGTGATGAAATTAGCATTTAAGAGAATAGATAATTAGGATAAATATTTAACATATTAGTATTTATTAGGTACAAATTGTCATTACTTCATCAAACCCAACAATTTATATATATATATATAGATAGATAATAAAAAAAAGTTATTTGATGTTATTTATTTTCCCTTTTATTCTTAACGTAATGAAAAACATTTAAGATTATAAAACTAATTCTCTAATCTTGCACGGGATTGACCAGATCAAGTGTAAAATAATTTTATAACTTTATAATATGGAATTTTTTTTAGAAAACACAAATCTTATGTAAGTACGCTAAAAAACAAAAATATCATATATTGCTCTTTTGTTTGCACTTTTTAGAAAGGTTATTACTGAGCATAATCTTAACCATCTTGCATAGAGTTGTTTCCTTTTAAATTTAAAAATGGGTTATACAAGAACAAATTAAAAAGTAAAGAAATCTTGATAATATTTTATAATTATGATAAATCGAATCAACTCTTTTCGTTAGCAAAAACGTACGTTTCAATTGAATATTTGAATTTATTTAGGGAATCATAAATATTAATATGTAGCTAAAAATAAAGGGGTTAATATTTGGACTAGTAAATCTCATTTTTGAGCCGGCATACCCGAACGTTATGTAGTAGTGTTCATCTTTTTTAAAAGGAATCGAAAGCGTCTATTGAGTTAAATAAACATATGCAATTGATGAACGAATCCTCTTACCTGAAATAAAATATTTGATAAATCAAACTTCATAATGTCATGTAATTGACTAATACATTAAACTCACAAACATTTTACCCACAAATAATATAAAAACGTATTGCCATGGTATAACATAAACTCACCTATATATCTAGGTACATATATACAAATATTCAACACCAACTGACCAAATAAACCGAAATAATATTTAGTTTTCCTTTGTGGTTATTTTTCAAAATCTTTGTTGTATAATTATATATCTCACATATGTTTCTTATTTATTGACAGATTATGGTCAAAGTGGAACATATCCTATCTGAGTGTTTTCTCGGTAAGTATGTTAATACGAAATGATGGTTGTTTGTTAGATATATTTTTTAGTCTTCGATCATGCTTTTTGGTTGTGTTATTTATGCGATTTTATTACTGAAGGATACGACAAATGTTAATTGAAGGAGATAAACAAATGACTTCTACGTTTGCGTTGAAAGAAGAAGCCCTTGCTAACCTGAATTTGTTTGGTGCAATGGTTCCAACTTCTAAAGAAGCAACGAAACATCTTATGGATGACATAATTTTTTAAATTTTCCACACATTTTCCTAATGTTAATATTATATGTCCCCTATATAATCCTTTTTTTCAAAAATTCAGGCTACCCAGGCACTTTCAAATGTTGTTAATGGAATTGGGGAGACATACGATATGTTGTTCTTAGCTAGAGATTTTGATGTTTAAAAGGACTTATTTGAAAAAGTACGGAAGAATGTTGTGAAGATTATGGTCTTATTGTTTTGCATTACACAATACTGCGTTTTGTGTTTCTGTTGTTCTTCTCCTCCGTTGTTTTTGAAATTTCGTTCAAGATTTCAACTGTCGTGTTATTTATATGTTATATTTGCATAGCATATCTGGATGTATTTAGAATACCTTTTCTCCTTCCTTGTGGAAAGATAATTAAATTAATTCTTTTCTTCTTTCTTATGCACTGACAATGCTGCAAGAAACACAAAATCCAGGTAAAATGTAATTACAAAACAAACCTTGATTAACTTCAATGTTGTGGTTTGATCATGGAATAACACCTACTAAACCATTTTTTCACAAAAACTAATCAGAAACCAAGTATAAGGGTAGGAAAAAGGTATCTGAAATGACAATCTTAATGGGACCAAATAAAGAGACAGGTAACTCAGCTCACATAGTCAAGACAAATTTTTTCTGAATATCTCTTGACCGTTGTAAGCCCGGCTAATTTGGAACCAACAGGACCAACAAAAGTAAACAAAGATAGAACAACAACCATCGAGCTACGCCAAAATACTATGATACAGGTCAATGGGAATACCAGACATTTTACGGGATACACCTTGATGTTGTAAACACGGAATCAGGTACATAACAGAGACGAATTTGGAAAAAAGGAAAAACGTGCTCAAATATACAAACAAAGGTGTTCATTAAAATGTTAAAACCATACAGGTAGGGATACATCAGTAACATCGAAGTCATACCCCTCCAGTTTCGCAAAACATATATCAAAAGACGAGATGGAAGGGTTGTAACCTTCTGCGTGTTGGTACTAACATGAGATATACAATGAGTCGCCAAAGATACATACAAATGTCACGAACCAAGGGTGGATGAAATAACAACATCTTACAACCAAGGAAACTGTTTGCAACAGAGACAACCCTACACATATACGGAATCAAAGCACACAAATGCACCCCAAAAGTGATAAGGTTGTTTTTCCACATCCAAACAAATACAGATGTTGACCCCACACGTGACGGAACAGAATATGCCATAATGCGCCAAAATACAACACAACTATCCATGTTCACTTCCTAGCTAGAACTGAACAAAACAACACCAGCAGCAAGAAGGTACACATACAATGAAGCACCAAATCACTACAAATGTAATGAAATTTCGGAAACATGGAAACCAGAAGAGACCCATAACATAGTTGGAAGAATACTCAACGTCAACAAGGTAAACAAGGAAGAATTCTGTCTACGCATGCTTCTGAATATAGTAAGTGGGCCGACATCATTTGAGGACATAAAAACAGTGGATGAAATACAATTTGGGAGCTACGAGGACACATGTAAATAAATGGGAATTCTGGAATATGACGAGGGAGCCGGGTATAGCAAAAGCGAACATACCTGTTGGATACACGACGATCACATAGCTGAAATGACAACAATTTTAGAATCAACACAACATGAATACATTAGACAACAAGAGGGAAAAAATCATGGAAAAACACTGCGACAGATGACCTAACGTCATACTAAATGAGACATAATCAGGTAATGATAGTTGTTCTTTGAATATTAAACTTTCCAAAAGGAAAAAAAAACATAATTGGAAACAACAAAACAACTACCACTAACACAATTTTACCAAGGCTTCAATTGCAGGGGGATAAATCTCAAAGGGAAACAGAGGTGACATTGACGCAAAAAGCCAGTAAAAAAGAAGGAAAGACAAGTTCTCAAAGAAACAAACAAAAATTACAAAGATACTTCTACAAGCTTAGCTAATTCAAAAACATAGAAACTTTAATAGCTACATGTTTTACTTTATCAACTTTTAAACACGAAAAGGGCATAAGTCAAGAAGAAATCAAGAGAAAAC
Organism: Oxyria digyna; assembly: GCA_029168935.1. Lineage (NCBI taxonomy): Eukaryota > Viridiplantae > Streptophyta > Magnoliopsida > Caryophyllales > Polygonaceae > Oxyria > Oxyria digyna. The sequence continues at coordinate 12,917,343 of JAPVLV010000005.1, forward strand.
TTTGAAATGTTGGTGTGATGTAAGAATCACGACAAGTAGAATATTAATGATTTCTATTATGATCTGTATTCACATGATAGAGGACGAGAGCTGGTCGCACGACTATAAAGTCTGTCAGGAGTTACCTACTGATAGAATATACAAATAGTTAAGTTTCAAAGATGATCATTTTTCATTTTATGACAACAACAAGGAATAATTGAGTATGCACAGTACTATAAAACAACAATGCAGTAATGATTCCTCAAATCCTCATTAGAATTTTCATAAGGCAAAGAAAAAGCAATATATTACACTCTCCATATCATCTTGCATTCTTAATAGCTTTATGACATTAACCATTCCTCCAATAAAATAGTAGTTATCAATAGCATACTGGACCAAAACTCTCAATACAATGATCATATTTATTTCTCAGATTGAAAAACCAATTAAAAAAGAATCAAGAAAAGAAGACAAACACTTATTTAAGAGATAAGTTCATGTTGTTAAAGAAGATTTGGAAAGAAGACACAAATGAGGAAATAGGAACATATTCAATTCAAAGATAACTTCAGTAAAAAATCATTGATCGATATAAGAGTCAAGTCATTCTATGATCATTGAGTGACGAAGTACCATCATTGACTTCTATTCGTGTAAGATCCCACCAATTATAGCATTTTTTATGTCTTAGAAAAATAATAACCGAAACATGCTTAAGAGATAAACTGTTAATCCCAAGAATATCATTAACTTCTACCCAAATAAAATGGGCCTTGGTCATCAAAAGGCGCCATTTCCCACGCAAACCTTTTTTTGCTATGACAGTCAATAAAAGCCAAGCCCGTAGGACTATACCTGCCTAATCCAGTTTTTTGCTACAGACAACTATACGTGGCAATATCTAGAGTGACTGACCCACAAAGATTGAAAATACTATTTCTACACAATGGAAAAGAGCCTAAGAATTATACAAGGAACATTGTTTTCAAGGAATCATTCAACCACATAAGTGGGCAAATACAGGTGCATATACTTGCAACACTACATTGTTTGTTATTGTTTAAAGAATTACATTAGCCAAATAAACTGCACACACTAATAGGTACATAATCCTGCAAAAGCATAAAGACCACAAGAACGGGGCATTGATTTGTACCGGATTAGTGGCCCCATTTGGTTGCAGGAACAAATTCAGCAGAGAAAACAGAGCCATGACATCGGAATTTGCATATTAACCCAACTACAATAGGATGGAAGCAGCACGGTCAAGCTGAAAAAGTGTTCCAGAGGAAAAAAAAATCAAATGATGTACATGGAGTAAATTCAAAACATAGCTACAATGAACTCAAACAAAGTCCACGAATATAACCAAATATATCATACTCAACCTATCCACACCCAAATCCAGGTAAGAAATAGAAATTACAAGTGTAGTAAAAGATTAACTGACATTCACAATTATGAAGGAAGACCACTGTCAGGAGGAGATAGGGTGTGGAATTGACCACCGACAACGTCACCCCTGCAAATTAGGGATTCTACCAACGGACGCCAATTCACGTTCAGCCCCACAACAGAAACGAACAATCCACTCAACCCTACGTCTAAAATCTAAGCTTTGCAGAACAACTAAAACGTCAACATGCCCCGTAGTAAAGGAAATTCTTCTCCGCCAGGAGAAAAAACGCGTGGAACAATGAAGCCCCCCTACTTTCCTTAATTTTCTACGCATAGAATTGCATAATCAAATGCTCGCAAAAGGACAAAAAAACACTGAGGCCACTTCCATTGCGAGGCCAAAACAAGGCCATGTAAAAATAAATTATATTTTATGGAAATTAAAACCCATCATCTCTTAAATGCAATATACAGTGGAACAACAACTACTGTATTAAGTATACACATAACAATAAAAAAAACATTCCAATTTGAAACAAACAAGTATACTACAGTAATACTTGACCACTTTTAATTTCCATTTCCAAAAAACGATTATATTTCAATTCAGCCCAACGAAACTCAAATAAAAACACTAAATATGTTAAAGAATATAACTATCTCCATTGTATTATAGTACCTAAATGAATGTTGTATGTACATGCCTCAAGCTTCCACATTTAACCTTAATTAGCAACCGTAATACCGTACACAAATTCGGAAATCACAACACACATTAGGAGAAGAACACGAAAGCAAAATTAAAAAGGGATGGATAAAGATGAGGTGCACTAATTATTGCCCTCGGAGGTGTGGGTGTTGTAGAGTTGGACAATTATGTGCCTCTACTACAAAACGTGTAACCAATTCTATACATACAGTAACATATCATATATGAATTGGCAGACACACAATCGTAATATCGTAACCAAATATCGTATTTTATTCTTGGTCAAACAATATAAATTACTGATGTTGTTGAATGTACACATTAGAGTAGACAACCCACACATGTAAACTGAACAAACAAAAATTCGTAGATTGGTTGGCAGTGCCCCACCCATAACAAGGGTAGCAACTCCTAGACCGAGATTAAATTGAAGTGTTAGAAAGAAAAAAATTACAAACACAAGAAAACACGAGAAACAAACCTAAGAAAAGATAAATAAGAAACAAAACAACTACGAACATAATCATCAATACTACAAAGACATAAGAGAAAAAAAAAATAAAGATACTACGCACTTCAGTAGTTAATAATAATGATCACAAAATCGCATTGCAAATCGTGTTTCTTGGCTCGATTGACCCACCCACCATAAATACATAATACTCCGTATCATCATTTCGCATTAAATATATAAGAGAGACAAAATTCAAAATGAAAAGATTCAAGATGGAGTAAGATATTTGGAGTATATTTGAACCGTAATGAATTTTTTTTTTTACACCAGCAATTTACACCAACTAAAGTATTGTTTCTCACGTATTAAAATATGCTAAATATCATTGATAAACTATAGAGAATGCCATAGTCGAAGATTATATCATACATGTGGTTTCCATATTCCAAAAATGATGAAATAATTATGAACAATATTTTCTTATTTGAAATATATTTTTGTCAAGATTCTGTTTTTTGAGTATTGAAAAGTGTAATTAATGACACAATCAATATACGGAGTATAAACTTTCACCATCACCGTTAGCTAGCATACTTTGTAATATAAAATCATATTGCCTCCACAAAGCCAGACATGAAAGTACAAAAACAAATAAAAATTTAACCGAAGTGGAAAGATTGATGGACTGAAAACATGAAACGGAAGTACATAAACACTCATTTTTTTTCTATTTAAACTCATAGGGTCACGCATACGGGTAGCGTGGACGTGAATATGGGTCACGCCTCCAGAAAACGTGGGCGTGACAATTTTACGGATATCCGGTTCATGTAGACTACGCTCACGCATTGCGTAGGCTTGAGTATAGTCCAAAGTATGCGTGTATGTAACGTAGAAAAGGAAAGATATTAAATTTGCAAAAGAACCCACGTCCACGCAAGGTAAGTGCGTGGGTCATTGTTATTTTGTTTTTATTTTCACTTTTATCCTTCGTGTACGTTAGACGAAGACGTGATATTTCAAAAAATACCTACGCAAACGCGACGCGTGGTCGTGGCTAATACGTTCGGATAACCGAAAAACAATCACGCATACGCTTCCTGTATACGTGGTATCATACTCACGCCCACGCAAATCGTATGCGTTATAAGTTTAAATAGCAAAAAAAATGAGTGTATATAACATCACCCTTTAAAAAGGACAAAAAATCTTACTATCTCAGTAGTATTCTCGAAAAGAAAAATAGAAAAAGAAACGTAAGAAAGTGAGCAATGCCGATCGAGCTTTTAAATAAAAAAAATTCCGTGAAAATCAACTCAAAATCAAAATCAAAATCGTCAGCCTCTTGGAACAACCGGCGTTGGTCAGACTTGAGTCGTGGCCAGTCACTTTGGATCTTCTATAGCTGCAAATGTAGCAGTTGCTATGCCATGTTAAAAAGAAGGGTAAATAATATTATTTTAATAGTTAAAAAAGGGTAGTTTGGGGTTTATGGGTTTGTTTGGGGGGTAGGGCCTAGTTTTGACATACAAATGGATACATAATCTGCTCTAGACAAGTTGATTTGGTGGCCAGTGGCCACCACTATTACTTTCCTCAGGACCTCATCTCTCTTCTCCCCTCTCCCTCGCTTACAGTTTTCAACCACCGATTTCTTCGCCGATCTACTCTCCCGTCGTCATCCGATTCCGCCGACACCGCTCACGGTCTCACACGCAACAACCAGACCAAAATCTGGAACCAGAATCCGATTTTATTCTTCATTGTATCGTACTTCTTTCTCTCTCATGTTCTTTGTCGATAGTGGAATTCAGTGATCTCTGCAACTCTCTGTCGCTGTTTTTTGATTTTACATAATCTAAATATTTTCTCAAAATTCTTGTCGCGTCGTTGCTGATTTAGCCAAGAGGAGGACGATCCTGATGTTTGGATCGTTTAAAAGTGAAGTGATTATGAAGGAGGATTGGTGATTTTGGTAGATCAGGATTGTTCTTTGATATTTGGAAATTTGGAAGTGGTGAGCGATGTCCACCTCGTGTGATTCCTTCCTACAAAGGGGATGCACTACATAGCTGCGCTCCTTCAGAAACTTCAAGGTCCACTGCGTAACACTCAAATCGCCACGATCCTCAAAATGCAACTTCTTAATAAAGTTTGCGATTTGTTTTGTGGATGTTGTATTCCCGGGAAAATTCTTTCTCAACTCTTGACTAATACCAGATGGCGGAGTGAATACATTCTCCAACGACGTCACGAAGGTCACCTCATTCTGCGTCATTCGACCCGTGTACGGATGACCAATGAAGCTAGTAGCAATCTTATGATTTTGATGTCCGTGCTTTACCTTCAAATACCATCCATCTCTGGCATCCCTAGCCTTGAACTTATAACCTCTGATCTCAAACTTACAGTTCGTCCTCATATCCCTAGTCTGCCGCTCTGTCAGAACAATCTTTGTTCCATCTTCTAATTCCACTTTCTTTTTCCGTAATCTATACACTCCAGAATGCTCGCACATAATGTTCATTTGACGTATATTACTATGACTAGTAACTAATACCATCATAAGCTCTCTACCAGTACTCTGAACACAATGCCTCAAATGTTCCTTAGTAGGAAACGTTTCTTCGGATTCAAATGCATCCGAGTAATCCAAACCCTATAATTCATTTTAGCTAACCCCAATCAATCGAAACTACAATAATAATCGCATCTATATCTTATTAATCCACATGAATCACAACTACCAATTCTACTAATTTATATGCACCTAAATAGAGAGAAAACAATTAATACAAAATTAATCACTAACCGAAAAATCACCGGCGTCGAAGTCTCCTTCTTCTTCATCGCTATCATTCCACATCTCGTCTTCGGGTTCACCGGAATACTCTTTCTCGTCCGCGATCGCATCGACATTGCCGTCGTCGCCTTCACCATCGTCGCCTTCCACATACTCGTTCTCTTCGCCGCTCGCATATTCAATCTTCGTCACATATTCAATCTCCTCACCATCATCCAAGTTTGTTACTCTATTATTTGACATTTTCGGATGAATTGAATGAAAAACACAATCAAGTGGGGGATATATAGGCCTTTTCCAATGGTCATGTTCTCCCAAAGAGCTGCTGGGGGAAATTTTTGCCTGTAGGTTGGCAACCAACGTACGTTGGTCTCCAACGTACAGTGTAAAATCTCCCAACGGCTATATTTAATTTAACGTTGTACGTTGGAACCCAACGTACGTTGGCTTCCAACGCACCACTTCAAATTTTCCAAACATCTCCATTTTCCCAACGGCTATTTTTGTAACGGCTACTTTTTCAAATTATACCTATACGTTGAAACCTAACGTATACAGTTTACGTATTTTTTATTCGGCTTCGCGTATTCCATATTTTGCTTCGCATTTGTGAATTTTGGTTTTACCTGTACGTTGGATAACAACGTACGTTGGCTTTCAACGTATATAAATGTAGTGCCAAAAGTTACAAAATGTAGTGGCAATAACCGCTGCCTTTTTTTACACTACTCCACGCGAGCCTTAAAAGTCAAATTATAGACTGGTCTTAAATCTGAAAAAATTAAATGTCAATCAACCATATATATTATACTGGATAAACATATATAATGATTTTACAGTGTTACGATTTCTTTTTTCATATCTCAAAAACTCATTATTAGGTTGTACTAGTCTAGTCACCTTGCCATGCGCGGATTTATATAATCTAATGAGTTAGCCATAGAGAATCCTAATCTTAATATATTATAAAGTTAAGGGTTCTCTGAATTAAACATCTCTATAATGGATTTCCTACGTTTACGAATATATCGTCCAAATGAAGATTTTGACTCATCAACACATCTCTATAATGAATTCGTATGGAACATATCACCATCTTCCACTCTTTGATTCTGCAACATCTTTATTGTGAAGTTTTATAGGCCACAAAACCCGCGCGTAGCGCGGTCCCAAAAAGTCTAGTCTATGTATAAAATTATATTTGAAAAAATAAGTGGATAACTTTGAAACAATATGCTACGTAAGATTTTGAATATAAATCTATGAATAACGAAAATAAATGATATTTTATACACAATCTTATTTGATCAAATTACTTTAAGTCAATTCTTATTAAATTAATATATATTGATTTCAACTCTTTTATCATTTATATAAATTATATAATTCAAAGCACTACCATAACATACAATAGTCAAAATTTAGTTTCAAAAATAAATAGTAGATAACTATGAAAAAAGATGACATGAGGACAAAGCCTCATGTTAAGAATAAGGATGCATGTGAGCCGTTGATCTGGATATGGTAAGTTTAATCCCAGTCGTCCCTCCTCATTTGCGTGATTTACACGCTCCTTCCTTATTCTCGCTTTTCTCGCTTTGTAACAGAATTTCTCGATTTTCTCTTCTGGTGCACAGCTTCACCGTCTTCTCCCTTCTTCTTCTCTTCTCCTTCCTCACTTCTCACATCTGTTCTTGTGCTCGTTTTTGTATCAAATCGTCACTTCTTCTATCACGTTTTCCTTCTCCGTCCACGTCCCCTTGAAAACAGGTAATTTCTCTTCACCTAGCTCTGAATTTGTGTTCTTCGATCTAATTGGGAATGCTTATACCTTCGTTTGTGTGTTTTGTTCATTGTTTGTGTATTTCGAAGTTCCATACTGTTGCGTTTGTGTTTTCTGAATTATCTCTTCGTTCATCATCTTTCTCCTTCTCCTTTTGTTATTGTTCTAATTGTTTAGCTTGATTTGCTTACTTCTTTGCGTGTCTATTGTATTTTGTTATTTGATTGTGTTCCTTTTTTTTATTGTTCTCCTTTTTTCTGTTGTATTTTGTTGTTTGATTCACATTCGTTTTGTTTCCATGGCAAATTACAAGAAATTATACTATCTTCTACTATTTGTCGCCATGTGAACACTTATGTGGTTCTGAATGAAAACATATGTGGTTTTGAATGAACACATATGCCTTCTACATATGAACATAATATTTCTTGTTTAGTTATCTATTGTTTATCACTTCGATGAACACATATGTGTATATGTATGAACACATATTTGGTTTTGAATGAACACATATGCCTTTTACATATGAACATAATAGTTCTTGTTTAGTTATCTACTGTTTATGACCTCAGATGAACACATATGTGTATATGTATGAACACATATTACTTTTGCAATGAACACGCATTCACATCTTTTCCTTTTTGTGTTTTATAGGCAATTTTAAAATGGAAACCAAGTTTCCTTCTATTTCCCCAAGCATGAGTGCTCAGTATTACACTCCTGTTTGTGATGATCAGTTGAAGCCATATGTTGGTCAAATTTTCCCAAATCTGGAGTGTGCCACTAAGTTTTATGGGGTATATTCAAGCGCATGTGGATTTTACATTCGTGTGAATTCATCAAGAAAGACAGAACTGGACCGGGTATTATTATTTGGAAGTATCTTGTTTGCACTAGAGAAGGATTTAAACATGTGTCTCCTTATGCTGAGTTTAACCCCACTGCTGAAGTTGTTGTTAGGAGGAGAAGGAGGGTGTCTAATAGATGTGGATGTGAAGCAAAATTGTGGCTTAAATTTGAAGATGGTATTGGCTATGTGGTGAAAATTTTTGAATCTCGTCATACACACCCTTTTATGAATTTGTCTGAGATGGTTTTCTCCAAAGGAAATAGGAAAGTGACTCCATTTCATCAAGATTTTATTATGAACTGCATCAAGTCCAATGTTGGAGTCACCAAAAGCTACAAAGTGTACAAGAATTTGGTTGGTTCATATGCTAATGTAGGGGCCACTGTTGTTGACTTCAAGAATTTCATGAGGGGTCTGAATTCTTACATGGTTGGTTGTGATGCTCAGATGGTGATTGATGATTTCTTTAAGAAAAAGGAACGTTGTGATGCCTTCTATTTTGATTATGATGCTAACAAGGAAGATCAACTAACTCGATTGTTTTGGTGTGATCCTATTCATCGTAAGAGTTTTTCATATTTTGGGGATGTTGTTTCAGCTGATGCTACTTACCAATTGAATAGGTATGATTATTTTTCTTATATCTCATAGTTTTTTATATGAACACAGTAAACCAAATGTATGAACACACGTGCAGTTGCATATGAACACACACACTATTGCATATGAACACATACACTATTTCATATGAACACAGTCATATTACATATGGACACAAGCACTATGAATTCTTAGTTTCTAATTTTTATTCATACTATAGGTACAATCTGGTGTTTATTCCCTTCACTGGTGTTGACAATCATAAGAGGTCCATTACGTTTGGTGCTGGTTTGCTTTTGCATGAAGACATAGAATCATATGTTTGGTTATTTGAGAATTTCAAGAAGGCAATGGGCCATGAACCTCATGTTATTATAACTGATCAAGATGCTTCTGTTAAAGATGCCGTGGAACGAGTTTTACCCGGGTCCGCTCATCGTTTGTGCATGTGGCATATAATGATGAAGGTTACTAACAAGGTAAAATTCCCGCCCGACACATGTGTCAAAATTGTAGATTCTTTTCATAAAAAGTTCAATGCCATTGTTTGGAGTGATGAGCTTAGCCCCATAGAGTTTGAAGATGCGTGGTTCGCAATTCTTCAAGAATTTGGTTTGCAATCTCATGAGTGGTTAGGGGTAATGTTTGAGCTACGCTGTTATTGGATTCCTTCTTTCTTTCATGATGTGACTATGGCTGGCTTGTTGAGGACAACTTCAAGATCTGAAAGCCAAAACAGTTTCTTTGGGAATTTTCTAGGTTCCCAATCAAGTCTCGTTCTGTTTATGATGCAGTTTAATAGTGCAATGGAATCTCAACGACACAGTCAAAAGAAGCTTGATTTAGATTCATTTACTTGCACTCCTCGCATGAACACTCTTTTGCAGTTGGAAAAAAGTTGTGCAGAGATATATACAATCAATGCATTTTATGATATTCAAGAGGAGCTATACAGTGCGACATATAATTGTACACTTGCATCGTTGAAAAAGGAAACAAACAATCACTACTATGTTGTGGAGGCTGAATTTGGCAAGATATGTACAGTTGAATTTGAGGTTTCTAGTGGAGATTATCATTGTTCTTGTAATAAGTTGCGCAATCTTGGCCTCCCTTGTAGCCACATCTTCATGGTGCTAAAAAATTGTCATATAAACAGTTTGCCTCCTACCCTCATCAACAATCGTTGGACGAAGGAAACAATTTTGCAACCAATTTTTGAAATTAATGGTGCAGATTATGACGGTAGTGCTCAGATTGACGAGAAGAAGCGATTGTTGGCTGAAATTATGACAGAAATGTATTCTTGTGTTGATGTTTTGGGTGATGATATTGGTGGCCTGAAAAGCTTGTTGTGTTTGATTAAGGAACAAAAGACATTATCTGCAAGTGCAAGCACTGTTGAGCCTTTTGTGTCTACTTCAACAAGTAAGTATACATTTCAGAAATTTGTTGGTCCTTTACCAGATCAAGTTAGTGTTCACCCCCCTGAACAAGCAAACAATAAGTTCAAGAAGAGACGCATTAGAGGTGGTCAAGAAGTTGGAATTGAAAACTCAAGAAAGAAGCGCAGAACATGTTTCATATGCAATCAGTCTTGACACAACTGTACAACATGTCCTCAATATGTCCCTTAAGTTTCATGTCCTTATTTTTATATGCTCTATGTTTGATGAACACCTTTGGCTTTATGTTTGAACACATGTTGTCAATCAGATGAACACAATATTAGTGTTTATGTTTTTTATTTTAATATGTTTCTGGATTGGTGAACACATATGGCTATCCATATGAACACATGTTGTTAGACATATGAACCCAGTTTAATTTTATAGTGAAGCTTGTATTTTTTGTGGTTTTATTATCTTGTTATTTATCTTTTGTTAACATTTGGGGATGAAAACTTTTGTTTCGATACATGAACACATATGGCCATACATATGAACACATCTTAATTTTCAAATGAACACATCTATATTTCCAAATGAACACATATAGCTATACATATGAACACATGTGTGTTTTCGAATGAACACATCTGTATTTTCAAATGGAAACAGTTGAATACATTTATTATATAGTTCTTACTTTTTGTTAATATTTTTAGTTGAACACTCATGTCTGAATTCATGAACACAAGTTTTTTTATTATAAAATGCAATCTAAAAACATATGGCTTGAGATTTTCTATGAACACACTCAACCAAATATATGAACACACTGGTAATGGCAGATGAACACACTTGATATTAAGTGCTAAATATTCAAGTTTTTGCAAACCACAAACCTTTCAAAACAATAAAACATTTGTCATTGTTCTAAGAATCCTACTACCACTTCCAAACACAACTATTCTATTTTTTACATCCAAATTCAGCATAACATGCAATTACTCTATGTTCTTGTTCTTTGTTTCAGCTCCCTTGCTTGCTTTCTTGTCCTTTAGCAATTTGTCCATCAAGACTTGTACTGTCTTCCTTTCTTCATTGTACTCACTTGTGAGTATAGCATAGCAGTACTTCATCCTCAAGTTATTTCCAGGGTTCCAATCTGACAAGCCATTTCCCATGTATGTTTCCATATGCCTAATTGTGAAAACTCCACAATCTTCCTTGTTCTTGCCCTCTTTCCAACTCATCTCCAGTACTTCAGTTTTTATTGTCTCTTCATTTTCCAATATGTCAGCCTTTGCATTCATCCCGATGTCCCTTAGGAATCTTACAAAATGATTTCTCTGAAAACAAATCAAGAAAAAGAATACTATTATAAAGCTTTAATATTATATCATTAAATAATATAATTAAACTATATTAAATACTAACCAGAATCTTTGGAACGCTTCCATACTTATCTGCTTCGCCACTGTTTGAGTTGTCTAGTATGTGCACATGTGGATTTTTCACATTTATTGTAATTACATAAAAGTGCCCACCTTTGATGATTGGGAACACAAATTGCATGACATATTAAAAAAACATTGATGTTAGTAATCCCATATGTGCACGCATAGCACGCTTCGTAAGTTTATTTCTTACGAGGCGCGCGTAGCGCGCTTCGTTAACATACCACAAAATATGAAATCATTCACATGAATACATTTTAAAATCAGTATATGAACACACAAATTATTTCTTATTATTTTGTGCAATAAACTTGTAAGAGTTCAGATAAAAGAAGTTATTCCTCATGAACACATATTCAGTTATGGCTGAACACATGTGTTAATCACTCATGAACACATAATTTATTTCTCATGAACACATACACATTTACTCATGAACACGTATGACTTGCCAGATGAACACATACACATTCACTTATGAACACATACACATTTTACTCATGAACACATACACATTATGGGTATGAACACAAAAGATTACAGTTAAAAACACATAAGATTATTCTCGTGAACACAAAAGAATACATGTATGAACACATAAGAGAATCCACATGAACACAAAAGATTACAGGTATGGACCCATAATAACTTCCACATGAACACATAAGAATATAAAGAAATAACTTACCAGATCAATATTTTGTATCTTGATGTTCTTGTTCTTATAAGTTTGAACATCATTGAAGTTAGCAATCATTGCATCTTTGAACAAGGGATATGTGGCATTTTCCAGTGCAATTGGTGATGTTACTGTAGGTATATGTACATTAAAACAATAAATGAACTCATAAGAACATTCACATGAACACAATAGAAATAAGTTATGAACACATAAGACAAAATTCAAAAAATATAATAAGTAATTATGTTTACCAGATGAACAGTTGGTATGAAGTATCTCCAAGGTGACAGTGAACCTTTGTATCTTTCATTCTCATTTAGAATTGATGTGTAGGCATCAATTATTTCACTATCGATACAACGCTTAATCTTCAATGACTAAGTCTTCTTTGTAAAATTTTCACTCATTCATTTTAAATACGAACAACCTGCAACAAATTTTATAAAGATATTAATAAATTTATTCTGGATTTATATTCAATTGGGCATCCAAAACTACTTACTCTAGGTTACTTTTGTTCCCAACTACCCAATTATAAAGCTTCCTCTCGGCATCTGATGGTTTTTCAGTGACATTGATTTCTCTTGTTTTGAATGGCGACTTCATAAGGTTTGAAGGATTTGGTATCCTTTTTGAAACCACTTCAGAAGAACTGCATACAAATGTGACCTGGCAAAATGAACACATAAAGTTAACACAACTTGAAAATTGAATGAACACATAAGCATGTCTATATGAACACATAAGATTTTCTATATGAACACATATATTATTTGTACCCTTTTTGTTCCACTTTCACTTCCATCCATCTTCTCAGTAGAAGTCTCCTTCTTTCCCTCATCATCCTTCTTCTCAGTGGAAGTCTCCTTGTTTGTGTCCTCATCTTCCTTATCATTACCACCACCACCACTCTCATTCCCCTTCTTAGCATCATTTCTTTCACTGTCGTCCAATACCACAATCTCTGCAACATTTGTTGTGGTATCATCATTCTCTCCCTCTTCCATCATTCAACCACTCTCATTCTACAACATTTAATGAACATTAAACATAGAATCAAATGAACATAGGCTTAGACTTTAATGAACACATTATCAAAAATAGATGAACACAGATAATATGTGTACCTCTCTTGCATCCTTCATGACATAATCTTGCTCACTGTCTTCCAGCATCACAATTTCTGTAGTAGTTGTTGTGGCATTATCTTTTTCTCCCTCATTCATTATTTCACCACTTTCACTGGCTTGGAATATTTCCTTCTGCATATATTTAAATGAAAGCTAATTATATTAACAAATGAACACATATTAAATAATGCATGAACACATAAGCAATTCCATATGAACACACATAATATATTTACCTCTTTTTGTTCTTCATCATCCTTCTCATTTCCTTCACCTTTCTCTTCTACTTCCATTATGCTTTCACCTTTCTCTAACTCAAATTCTACATTCAAATTCTCATCAACTTCCATTCCTGCATTTTCAATCTCTGTAGAAACATCTTGTAATCTCTCAACTTCATGTATTGGAGTATCATTTTTTAACTCACCATCACCTTTTTCCACTTCAGGTACACCTAGATCTACACCTTCTTCTTGATTTTTTTGTGGTGATTCTTCTTGTGTGATCACTGGTGAAACTCCCAAATCGAAATTTGGCGTGGAGTTAAAAAAGACATTCTGAATTTAAAAAAAGATGGGAGTTAGTAAATAACTGAAAAATATGAGCACATGAACAATATAGTTATTTCCTATGAACACAGTAGTGGTTTGCCATGAACACAATAGTTATTTCCTATGAACACAGTAGTGATTTGCTCATGAACACAATAGTTATTTGCTATGAACACAGTTGCGATATGCTATGAACACAATAGTTATTTGCTATGAACACAGTAGGGATATGCTATGAACACAGTAGTGAAAGTATTACCTTTTGCATTGCTTCTTGAATACCCTTTCTTTGCATTCTCAGTGATGTGTATGTTCTGATAGGATTGGTTGTTTCTCTTTCCTTCTCAGACGCAGATGCAGTTGTTTCGCTCTGTTAAATAAATAATTTGTGTTAGGCAACACATTAATATTTCAACACAATATTGAAAAGTTTTATCTTACTTGCTCAGTTATCTTTGATAATTTGCCAATAACATGTGACAATCCTTGAGTTCCTAGATATTCGTCATGTGCTTCCTTCTCTTGAATTGTTTTTTCAATTTCATCCATGCACTTGACAACCATATCCCATAACTCATCTTGACTGCTTTGGCTTTCATTTTCAGACCCATCCTCAGTTTGAGATTCTGAACAAAGCCTTACCTTTATAATCTTCTCACACTCAAGGTTAACCTTGTTGAGTACACCATGTCCGGCTAGCTGTGGAGGGGTTTCTTTATTCCTCTTTATGAATTTTCTTATCTTCACAACCATCTCCTCAGCATCTTGCAGGTAGCCTTCCATAAATGCCTTAACTTGGTCATTTTGCACAGTGTCATCCTTTCCGTCATTTTGGAATTTTCTTGTCTGCCCTTCACCACTAAATATATGCTTGTCTCTTGTGTATCCTTTGCCAAACCCACCATACTTTAGTTCTTCATCCTCCCTTCCTTTTAGCATCTCAGTATTCCACTTAGAGATTATGGGAAATGCTCTTTCAACCCCTTTTCCTTTCAACGTCACTCTATCGGCATATATAAGCTGCATTTAAATAAGATGAACACAATAGTTAGATTAGATGAAAACAACAATATAATCAAATGAACACATAAGTATAATATGATGAACACACAACTCTGAAATTCCATTCTTATCATGAACACATATTCAGTTATGGATGAACACATGTGTTAATCACTCATGAACACATAAGTTATTTCACAAGAAAGCATACACATTTACTCATGAACATGTATGACTTTCCAGATGAACACATACACATTCAATCCTGAACACAACTATATAATCATATGAACACAGAAGTGTTATCAGATGAACACACAAATTTTCAAGGATGAACACAATAGTAAGGACCTTTGAACACATGTGAACAAGCACGTGAACACAAAAACATTTTGAGATGAACACATAAAGCATAAGCATTTGAACACATGTGAACAAGCACGTGAACAAGCACGTGAACACAAAGTAAATTAATTTTGAGACTAAAGATTTACTTACCAAGAGAAGCAAAACAGGACCTTTGAATGTACTATCTCATGTAATATACCTGTCAACCAAATTGCCTCTTTACAAGCCTCAGTAGCAGCAATGTACTCTGCCTCAGTAGAAGACAGAGCAACAATAGGATGCTGCTGAGATTTCCAGGATATACAATTACCAGCCCAAGTATAAAAGAATCCAGTAGTAGACTTACGTGTATCCTTATTACTAGCAAAGTCAGAATCAACATATCCTTGGACCTCAGTCCTAGGTGCAAACTCAGAATACATTAGACCAAGTTTATGAGTGCCAGAGATGTACCTTAGCATATATTTCATACCTTGCCAGTGCCTATCACCAGGGTTAGACATATATCTACTCATAACACTCACTGCATAAGCTAAGTCAGGTCTAGTACAGAGCATTGCATACATTAAAGAACCAACAGCCACATCATAAGGAACATTTTCCATTTTCTTTTTGTCAGATTCAGAAACAGGACAATGAGTTCTAGAGAGATCCAAATGACCTCCTAATGGGATGGAGGTTAATTTGGAGTCTTTCATGGCAAACCTATCTAAGACTTTAAGCAAATAATCAGTCTGAGATAAATGCATAGTCTTCTTAGTTCTATCTCGAGTGATAGTCACTCCTAAAATCTTCTGGGCAGGACCAAGGTCCTTCATGTCAAAGTGAGTTTTTAAATCATGTTTAACACCAGAGATTGCAACCTTAGAACTACTAATTAACAAGATATCATCTACATACAAGGGAGCCTTAGACTGCACATTTTTATAGTACAAACAAGTTTCATATAGGCTTCTAGAGAACCCTAGAGATATCATACAAGAGTCAAATTTCCTATTCCATTGTCTAGGAGATTGCTTAAGTCCATAAATGGATTTATTCAGTAAGCATACATGATCAGGGTTTTTATTATTAACAAAGCCCTGTGGTTGTCTCATGTAAATAGTCTCAGTCAGGTCTCCATGTAAAAAAGCAGTTTTTACATCCATTTGTTCAAGTTCCCAGTCATAAACAGTGGTCATAGCTAAGAGGAGTCTCATGGTTTTATACTTCACAACTGGGGCAAATATTTCATTATAATCTACTCCTTCTTTTTGAGTAAATCCTTTTGCTACCAGTCTAGCTTTAAATCTAGGTGGATCATGCAGAGTTGTGCCCTCTTTAATTTTGAAGATCCATTTACAGTCAATAGTCCTAGCCTTATCTGGTTTAGGAACTAATTTCCATGTTTGATTAGCATGCATGGATTGTATTCCCTCATTCATAGAAGTTATCCACTCATTAGCTTGTTTACTATTAGCAACTTGTTCATAAGTTTCAGGAGTAGTAAATTTGATCACTTCAGCAACAGTAAAAGCAAACTCAACAATTTTAGGAAAACACCCAACAAAATTCACATCATATCTCCTATTAGGAATTCTAGTCCTAGGAGTCCTATCTCTAACAAGTTGATAATCAGAGAGAGGATGAGAGAAATTTTTACCCAACAGTTCAGTATTACAAGTCTGTACATTGTGAAAATTTTGTGAGTTTTCAATGTTACCTGCCCCACTTGATTGGTGAGGTTGTTGTACTTCATGGTTGCTCGAGCCACCTCGAGGTTCTTCTGGGTTCTCTTGGTGCTCAGAAGAGGTGCCAGCTTCACTTTGCTGAACACTTGGAGGATCCTCAACCTCCATATCCTCTTCTCCATAGGCCTCCTCTTGATTCACATCATAGAAGACTCCATTTGAGATGTTTGTACTGGTATTTGTACCTGTAGGCTCAATAGAAGACATTAATTTTGACTTAAAGTAATAGTCCTCCTCATTGAAAGTCACAGACCTAGAGGTTATAACTTTGTAACCTCCAGGTTGTATGAGAAGGAGTTTATAGCCTTCTACCCCATCAGGATAGCCTAGCATAATACACTTAAGTGCTCTAGGTTGCAGCTTGCCTTGTGATGCTTGAGCATAGGCAGTGCAACCAAAAGGTTTCAAGTGAGTTATGTTAGGCTTATTTCCAGTCCACATTTCTTGAGGGGTTTTAAATCCTATTGTGGAAGAAGGGCTCCTATTAATGAGATAGGCTGCAGTCAATACAGCTTCTCCCCATAGGCTACTCTTCATTCCAGAAGTAAAAAGCATACACCTAGCTCTTTCTAACAAGGTTCTATTCATTCTCTCAGCAGTACCATTCTGCTGAGGGGTTCCAGGAACAGTCAAATGTCTCTTGATACCATTTTCTTTGCAATATGTATCAAACAAGTTATTACAAAATTCTAAGCCATTGTCAGTTTTTAGACACTTCCGTTTATGGTTGGTTTGACTTTCAACTAACACTTTCCAAGACTTAAAGTTTTCAAAAGTCTCATCCTTAGTTTTCAGCAAGTATACCCATACTTTTCTTGAGTAATGATCTATTAGAGAAAGAAAGTATCTTCTTCCTCCAATAGTATCAACTTGAGCAGGCCCCCAGAGATCTGAATGAACATACTCTAGAGGATTGCTAGCAGTATAGGTTGACTTGCCAAAGCTGTGGGCAGTTTTCTTACCAAGCACACAGTTTTCACAGAAATTCAGGTCACAGGGTTTAAAGTCAATCATACCATTCACATACAACTTGTTAAGACCAAGGTTGCCTAAGTGTCCAAGTCTAGCATGCCACTTCTTAGTAAGATCCAGATTATCCTTTTTATTAACTCCTATGGAGACATTAAGTTCAGGAGAAGCTGTAACATAGTACAATCCTCCTTTCTTAATGCTCCTTATAAGGACAGTGTTATTTCTAATCACTTCCCTTATACCATTGTGAGTAATAATGTGACAATTCAAATCATCAAAGACAGATTCAGACAACAAGTTTCTCCTAATTTCAGGTACCCATCTTACATTAGACAGAGTTCTAATCTTGTCATCATGCATTTTTAAAGCAACACTCCCTATTCCTTTAATAGCTAAGGAGGTGTGATCTCCAAGCATCACTTCACCTCCATCACATTCAGTTAAAGTCTTAAAGAATTTCTTATAGGGGGTGGCATGCATAGTGCATCCAGAATCTAAGATCCAGGAGTAGCAATCAGTAGAGGGACTAACTACAAGGAGTTCATTGTTATACTGAGGGCATTGTTCACAAACATTAGAGTAATTCTTATCTTTTTCACTCTTATCTTTGTTCTTCTCATCTCTTTTCTTCTTATGACAATCAGAGGCATAGTGCCCTAATTTTTCACAATAATAACACTTCACTTTGGACATATCTTTATCCTGAGGGTTGGTGCTATTATTCTTAGGCTTATAGCCCTTTTTGTTCTTATAAATTCCCTTAGCCATCATAACTTCATTCTTAGTGTCACTCTTTGTCTCAGTTTTAGAGCCATTTCTAATCTTGAAGACTTTTAAGGACTCATTTTTCTGGATAACAGCCTCAGTGATCTTAGTCAGGGTAAGTTCATCTCTACCATATTGGATCACATCTTTTAGAGTCTCAAATTGACTAGGTAAGGAGTTAAGCAACAAAACAGCCTGGTGGGTTTCTTTAATTTCATCATCACATCTCTTAAGATCCTGTGTCATTTTTAGGAAATTATCAAGATTTTCCTGAACAGTCAAGGTGGTTTCCATTTTATATGTAAACAACTTGCACAATAGAGAAATTCTACTAGGTAAGGACTTAGTCAAGAAAATGGATTCCAAAGCATTCCAGAGAGCCTTAGGTTGAGTAAAGCTTACCACCTGACGAGCTATGTCGTCAGGTAACCTTAAGGTCATCTCAGAATGAGCAAGATCTTGCATATCCTTCATTTCTGAGTTGGTGATCCCCAATGGCCACTCCTCAGAAACTTAGCCCCCCTAGGGCTTCAGTCTCACTGAGTCTGTCATCTTAGCCCCCCTATGCAAGTGAACACACCTTGTTAGAATCTGGAGAAAGAAATTAAAGGGATAACAACTTAGGGTTTCTGTGAGTTCAAGAATAACAATCAAGAATTTCACAAAAAAACAACCCTAAGGCAGCAAATCTTGCTTGACCTAACTGTCAAGTAACAAGAAAGCACAGAAAACACACAGCGGAAGCAATACAAGTAATTTCAGAGAACCTGGCTCTGATACCACTTTGTAGAATCTTGGTACTATCTTAATAACCAGATCCGATCGATCTCTAGTGCAATTGATTCGAGAAAAGTAAATAACAAGATGAGAACAAAGGACACAAGAGTTGGTCACGCAGTTCGGTTACCCTACATCTGCGAAGTCTCAGTGGGGAGACTCATCCCGAATAATCCACTAGATCATATAGGTTCAACAATGGTTACAAAGACACCAAGCAAGACGAGCAAGCTAAACCTAAGCAAGCTATTACAGAGAAGAAGCTAGGACAAAGGTAAAGAAAGAGATTCAACCCCCTTTCAAGGCAAGAACAACTTCAAGGAAGAAGCTATGAAGAACGCTGAATGAATCTCTGAAGGCCACCACCGGAGGACTCAACTTCCACCGTGAGAATCACTGCGATCGAACCACCAAGAACCCTAACTCACAACTCTCTCTGTAATCTGGTAAGCGGCGGAAGTGAAATGGAATGCATCAGCCAAACCCTAACAAAGGGTTATATAGCTTGTCAGATCATTAGACAAAGCATCAAACGCTGCGTTTGATCAAGTCTGAAGAAAGGAAGACCAAGTTACAGAAGCGGGCCAAGTCATAGAAGCGGCCCAAAAATCAAGCCCAAACCAATAGGCCCAATTTCACAGATACCAGAAACCAATTACCTCAAACACAATGCCATCTCGACCAAACCTCTTAGGCTCGGGGTTGCATTACTGTGAGCCATGATCCCTGAACCATGAGCCACTTAAGCTAGCCTACTCTAGTCCTAGCTCGGTGCTTGCTTGACCTATTGTCGAACCACAGAATATACATACAGATATGGATTACACATTTACAACAATGAGTATTTAATTTGATTACATTCCCTTATGATTTTCTTGCTTGAACTCCTTGACAAAAAAGCTCGATCCATTGATTTTCTCATACCTATTTAGGGAATCATACATATAAGATTGTATGCTAAAATCCAGCAGTCCAGTAACTACTCTTATAAAAAAATTAACCCTTAATAAAATTGAATCAACCACTCACATTGACTGCTCAGATTCTTCATTCTCGTCCTCGATGGCTAGAATTTCTGATTGCGGAAGACGCAAGATTAGGGCTTAGTTTGGAATGGAAATATTTTTCTAAATGATACTTTGACATCGTATAAACGATGTCATTGCTGCACTATTCTTCTAAATGATTTCATGCTTTGATCAATTTCAGAGCGAATATTTTTAACTTCATTAGTAAGAACTGTATAAAAAGATGCTAAGAAGATTGCATACATATAGGTAGCTTCAGTAAACGATACTTTGACACCTGATGTAGAGCACATAGCCATGATTCTGCCGATGTTGAAACCAATCAGATTACCAATTGAGGTCATGTTGTACTTCAAAATCATATCCCTGCAAAAAATGGATACTGACTCCTATCAAAGACCAGTTGAACTCATACATGCCGAGTCTGAGCGGCACACACACAACTGCATAGATCGATGTCTGACTCAGGCACCATTCAAACTCAAAATAAAAATTCAGTCAAATAATATTAAAGCAAGGAATATACCTTTTCTTGAGAGGGCTATAAACAGATCTATGCCTGATATGTGAATGGCAAGTTAATGTTTCTACAGATGTGAGTGGCCATTCATTACAGAGTTTGATACCTTTAGGCGGAAATACTGAGAGAAGAAAACAAAGAGTAGTTAAATCCCCATGAAACAATCTACCAAGCCATAGTCCGATCTCGAACACAGAAATTCAAATCCACAATTCAAATTTATCAGACACACTATGAATTTTAAAACTGCTAGACAAAAAAAATGTGGATCTTGTTCAACCTCCATAAAAACATATAAGATTCAATCATATCGAAAAACAAAATCAAACCAATCATTTATGAATTTGTTCATCAGAACTACATTTTTTAGATCCAAGTTAACAGAAGCTCAAGTCCAGCAAACAAACCAAATAATGGAAAGAAGGATGATGGACCCATAAATTGAATGACAAAAAATGTTCAAATCAACTCAGTACCACTTCCATGAACAGACACCTTCATAGTAATAATGCAGTGCGAGGCCTCTTGGATTGAGGGACCTCCTCAGAAACAGTGGTCGCGACCTCAACCGGCGATTCCAATAGAGAAGGAGGAGGAGAAGCAATAGTCACGCCAGGAAAAGATGGAATGTTGTGAGTAGGAGTCGCGAGAGTGAGGGAGCCGGCCTCGTCGAAAACCAACCCATCCAAATTCGGGAGATCGGAGAACATGTCAGCGTCTGCAAAAACAACCACACAAGTAAACATACTAAAAAAAAACGCAAGCGCTAAGAACAAACACACGAACAAAAACCTCGGGCATGGGCTTTGAGGCTAAGTCCCCTGGCAACCAGTAAGGCATCCGAGATTGTCAACTCAAATCGTTTTTGAACAGCTTTGTCAGGATAATCCTTATAATCACGAATGAATTTATCGCGAGTCTCCTTTTGAAAGAAGCATGGAGCCTTTCTCGCATTAGGCTCGCGTACTTGAACATAAATGTCGGAACCAAGCGGGGGACGAACTAAAAACCAACACGTTTTCCACCCATCAATCTTCGAAGGCAATCGAAAGGCACTAGGAGTCTTGGCTTGAGCGGTATAAAACCCATCCTCGCGTGAGTTCTTCTTATATGAATTAATAAGAGCATAGTGAGGCGTATTGGGAACTATCCCAATATCCTGACATCGCATGGTGTATACGATCAGCGAACTCCAGAAGTTTGGATGCATCTGTTAAGGACTGAAGCCTAAATCCGCCATCACTTCAGTCTGAAAGGACGTCCACGGGAGACGGAAGCCAGCTTCTAAGGATTGCCTGCTTAAAGCGAAGAAGGGCCCGTATTGGTCGAGAGAAGTGCCCTCGTGGTCGGGAAGGGCGAAAATAGTTCCCTCAGGAAAAGGGTATCGCATAGCGAAACGGCGAAGATCGTCAAAGCCAAGACTGCTGCGATGGGCCGTGTTAGGAATTAAGGTGCGAGTGTGTTTTATTCTCTTCGTAAGAATACTTATTCGACCCGGATCCACGAGGAAGGGTTTCTCTATTATTATATGGGGTAAGGACCCCTTATGGGAGAAGAAACTAGCAAATTGACCATAATTGGTCTCGGCTCGCTCTTGAATAACGCGAGACTGGTTTTAGATTTCTTGGACTTCTTCGCCTTACTCCATTTGGATTTTTTGGTAACGCGAGATCATCTACGAGAACTAGGCTCGCAACCACCAGAGCCCCCTCGGAGCCAGATGTTGTGCGCCCCAAATACTCAGCCTGAGCTGAACGTTCGTAGAAATCATCGCTACCTGAAAGCATAGGCAAAGTAAATTTCAGTTTTCCAGGGATGGAAAGAGAAAACAAGAGGAGAACATCGCAAGTGGAAACAACGCGAGTCGAGGGGAATTAACGCGAGGCGATGGGAAATGAGCAAACAAGAAATCCCTGGAAAAACTGAAACTCGGAAGATCAAAGGAGAAATTAAAACGACATCAAGATGAATCAGGCCCAAGAACACGGAGAATCTTGTGGAGGTTTGAAATGGCGAAATTGACCGAAAAGGTGTATTTTACTAGACAACGTCTCGAGAAACAAGAGTCGGAAAGAGAATCTGGCACGGGAAACACCCAATGGACAAACAATCTCTAAGAGAGATCTGTCAAAATGAGGAGCCCGAGCAAAAAATTCTGACAACAGTTATCAAGTACGAAGAAAACGAACGACGAATCTGTGGAAAACCCTAAAATCAAACCAAAACGAACATTTACGAAGTAGAAAGAAAAGGAAGAACGATAGACTAACCTGCCATCGGAAACCGGGTGAGAGCGGCGGCGAAGACGACCGTAGAGAAGAAAAGAGAACACCGGCGGAGTGTTAATTCGCAGTTTTACAGAGAGCAAAGAGGGGTTATGACGAATTGGGAGGAGGAAGACGAAGATGGGTATTTATAAAGAAAAATCGGAAAAAGAAAATGCAATAAGAAGACGACACGTGGACAACATGCGCCCAGCGCGGGAATTCGTAAAGGTTTTTGAATTCGAAACGTCTCCCCAAGAAATTCAGCCGAAACACACGCGACCTTTATACGCGATGTGATCATACCAAGTCAGGTGGCCGTTATCATATCGAGAACGCGACTTCAAGGAGACAAACCCAAGGCTTAGGCTATTCAGCATAAAAGCTTGGGGGGCTCGATGTTGGAGCCGGTTCTCGATGGGCTCGCGGAACCCAAAGAGAGTCGAGTTAGGCCCAGAAGACGCGACCAAGGACGGCCCATGAAGTCAGCCCAGAAGACGAAAGCGGCCCATAAGCATACGGAGCTCAAAAAGAGGATCCGACGAGATTAGGTATCGGAGGGGCAAAGTGGTAATTGACTCGCGTGGGCCCTGGCGAGAGTATAAGAGCATAACCAAATGGAGAGAACAGAGAAGGGCCTCATTACTGGATAAACTCTCTTTTCTTCTTCCTCTCAAGAGCGAGAAAAACACAGAAGCGAACCAGAGCTTCAATCTTCCTAAACGACCTTCTCCTTGAGGCGTTTGGACGATCAACACTTGGATTATGACTCCCGGTGTTGCTATCGAGCTTTCGATGTTAAAATGAGTGATTTCTAAGGCCATTTGGGTACTGGTAGCGTAGAACTTGAACGGTTTTAAATGGTGTTTTGAGTTCTCCTTTTCATTACTTTACTTCTTCCTATCCTCTCTTGCTCTTGTGTCAAATTGTACTGTCTTTGGTTGCTTATTTGCACGTTTGCTGATTTGAGCGTCGGAGAGCCAAATTCGGAGCCACCCCCTCCTGGTTTGGTTGCGCAGGTACCTTAGGTGTCAAGAGCAAGGTTGGTCCTTAGGGAGAAGATGACGAAGGGCTAAGTTTGATCGGGTGAAGTACAACATACAAGTTGTTTGTCCAGACTCGCGGAAGAGGTCTTCAGAATTCCTTCGAAAAACTGACGCCCTGTGTCTCGCGAGGTGTTGTGTCGCGAGACTGCAATTCCTGGGCTCCAACAATTGTGAATGTGATACTCAATTATTGATAAGTTAAGCAATCACACTGCTTCAATCATAATACTTCGACTTATATCATTTATGACATCATGATTAAATGGTGATCGGAAATAATATCGAGTTCAATTTCTATTGTAAATGTGTATAGAGATTTCGATGGAGCCTATTATTTTTGGTAGGCCAATCGAAACGTATGTAAAAAATTTATTCAATAAAAAGTTGTCCTTTTTCAAATTTCGTGTAGCACAACTTCATGCAAATGGAGAGCTAGTGTTTTAGTGTCTCTCAGATATTCACTATAAATGCCAACATAAAAAAATGTGTCTTCTATACACAATTGTTATTAATTCTATCTTTACGTAACAAGAACCACTTCACAAGTGACCATACAAAAATTAGATGAACACAATACTTGGGCCGTTGGGCTAAACAACCATTAAGCCACTAACTATAAGCCCATCTGTAATTATACTTATTACAAAAATAATTTTAGAAAAGGGGTGAAACCCGTAATTCTGAAAAATCAGATCTGAAAACGGAATTTGAAGCTAAACGTTGAATTCAATGTCATGGTTAACCTACCGCCCATATCTCATCCATTTTCGTCTAGCTCTAGTTCGAAGCTCGTGAATCTCCTCCTGTTGGAGCCCAGAAATTGCGATCACGCGACACAACACTTCGCGTGACACAGGGCGTCTGGACAATCAATTTATGTAATACTATTCGTCGTCTTCTTCCTCGAAATTAACCTCACTCTCGACACCTGACACTTGCGTAACTTAATCGAGAAGGAAACCGGCTCCGGCTCTTTTAAGCTCCGATAAGAAAGATACGTAAAACCGAACTCACAAAAACAACGCAAGTATACGCAAAAGTAAAGAAAAGTAACGTGAAAGGAGAGTATATTATCAAAGACGTCACGTTTCAAGCTTTACAATAAAACGAGAAACTCAGATACCGCTTATAACAATACTAAGGCTTTACAGCGAAACTATCAGTGATACAACAAGTGCTTTATGCCTAAATTCTTCTAGGAGATAGAGTATTTCGGAAGTTTGTGGTTAGGGTTTGCTCTTGTGCTTTTCTTCTTCTTTAGAGGGAAGTCTAGCCTTTTTCTCTTATGATCCGGATCTCTTTCCTTATCCATAGGGTTGCGCTTTTATACTATCACCTGGGACCCACGCGAGTCTATTACCGTTTTGCCCCTCGATACTTAGTCCCGTTGTATTCTCTTATTGGGCTTCACCTGTTTATGGGCCGCTTTATTCTTCTGGGCTGACTTCTTGGACCGACCCGGCACGCGATTCATGGGCCTGACTCAACTCTCTATGGGCCTCGCGAGCCCATCGAGAACCGGCTCCAACATCCAGCCCCCCAAGCTTTCATGCTGAATAGCTGAAGGCTTGGGCCTGTCTTCTTGAAATCGCGTTCTCGATGTAAGCTTGGCTCTTAAACTTTGCACATTCCCATCGCGTGATAGGGTCGCGTGTATTTCTGTTTCGTTTTCTCTGGGCGACGTTTTGAATTCGAAAACTTTACGAATTCCCGCGCTGAGCGCATGTCGTCCACGTGTTGACTCATTATTGCACCCCTCTTTCCCTCGATTTTTTCTTATATATACCTATTCTCGTCTTCCTCTTTCCCTTTTCCGCCATAACTTCCATTTTCTCTGCAACTTCTCAAACCCGCTGTACCCTCCACTTTCTCTGCAACACTCTTCGCCGGTGCTTTCCTTCCTTCTCCATCGTCATCTTCGCCGTCGTTCGCAGTCGATTCTCCATGGCAGGTTAGTCTTCCGCTCTCCTTTCTCTTTTCTACTTCGTTTCTTCGATTTTTTAGGGCCTCCATCGTTGCTCCATTTCCTCTCGCCCGCAGAAATTACACTTGGTTCTTTAGAATTGCGAGGCTTCTGAAGGTCATTCTTTGTTCACTGGGTGTTTTTGCGTTGTATCCCATTTTGACTCTTATTCTTTGGTGCGTTCGTTTGGGAAAAAACGTGTTTTGGTCAATTTCTGCCATCTTCGACCTTCGTGGTGTTCTTCGTGTTCTTGGGCTTGGTCCATTCTGATGTCGTTTTGGCTTCCCTTTTGATTCTTGAGTTTCAGCTTTTCCAGGGATTTCTTGTTTGTTATAGCCTCGCGTTAGTTACCTTTAGACACGCGTTGCTCCTAATTTTGACGTTCTTTTTTTCCTTCTTTCCATCCCTGGAAAACTGAAACTTATTTTGCCTATGCTTTCAGGTAGCGATGATTTTTATGAACGCTCAGCTCGGGCTGAGTATTCGGGGCGTACCACATCCGGATCTGAAGGGGGTTCTGGTGATCGCGAGCCAAACTCTCGTAGACGATCTCGCATTTCTAGAAAATCCAAGAAGAGCAAAGCGAAGACGCCCAAAAGACCCAAAACCAGACTCCCGTCTCGCGTCATTCAAGAGCGAGCCGAGACCAATTACGGTCAATTCGCCAGCTTTTTCTCTTACAAGGGGTCTTTGCCCTACGTAGTTATAGAGAAACCCTTTCTCGCGGGTCCCGGACGCGTGAGTATCCTTACAAAGAGAATCACGCATTCTCGCACCCTAGTTCCCAACACCGCCCAACGTAGCAGTCTTACCTTTGATGATCTTCGTCGCCTTGCTACGCGATATCCCTTCCCTGAGGGGACCGTCTTTGCCCTCCCCGATCTCGAAGGCACTTCTCTCGACCAGTATGGGTCTTTCTTTGCTTTGAGTAGGCAGTCTTTAGAAGCCGGCTTCCGTCTCCCTTGGACGTCCTTCCAGACTGAAGTAATGGCAGATCTAGGCTTCAGCCCTTCTCAGATGCATCCAAACTTCTGGAGCTCTCTGATTGTCTACATCATGCGATGTCAGGACATTGGGATAATTCCTAATACTCCTCACTACGCGCTCATCAATTCGTATAAGAAGAACTCTCGCGAGGATGGGTTTTACACTGCTCAAGCCAAGACTCCTAGTGCCTTCCGATTGCCTTCGAAGATCGAGGGGTGGAAAACTTGTTGGTTTTTAGTCTGTCCCCCTCCTGGCTCTGAAATTTCTGTCCAGGTACGCGAGCCCACTGCGAGAAGGGCCCCATGCTTTTTCCCCAAGGAGACTCGCGACAGATTCATTCGTGATTACAAGGATTACCCCGACAAAGCAGTTCAAAAACGTTTTGAGCTGGCTATCTCGGACTCTTTACTGGTCGCCAGGGGACTTAGTCTCAAGGCTCATGCCCTAGGTTTTTGTTTGTTTTTGTTTCGACACTCGCGTTTATTACGATTATTTACACTATACTCACTTGTGGTGGCTTTTGCAGATGCTGACTTTTTCGCCGATCTTCCGGATCTGGGGGGGTTGGCCCTTGATGATTCGGGCGCGCTAACAACCATCGAGGCGCCTACCCGCATGGTCTCATCCGTCCCTGATCCGACTCCTACTCCCCCAGCCGCTGCTTCGGAAACACCAACGGAGCTTGCGACGACAGTTTCTGAGGACGCTCCTCCGGTCCAGACGTCTCGCGTACCTTCGGTTCGCGATAAGGGGAAGCAGAAAATCGTCGAGAAAAAACGCAAGAGGACGACGGAAGTGGAGTTTGTCTCCTCCCCGGAGCCTACTGATACCCCTGTCGCGAACTCGACTTTCATCCATAGCTTATCCGCGACGCGTGCGTTCATTGAGACGATATCGACCGTTTTTCCTCCCGCACCTAGCCTCTACGAGGAAATTTCGGAAAGGCCTGGCGGCTTGTCCAAACTTCTTTTCGCCGTAAGTCTCCTGTTTCTACTTATTTCTTGCTTTCTTGGGGTGTTTTTAACTCTTCATTTTTGTAGGGGATGAATCTCATCGCGAGCGCGACTCAAAAGGTGCTTGCCGCTGAAGATGAACTCAAGGAGCTGAGGGAAGAGGATCAGTCGACTCGCGACGCCCACAGAGCGGCCAAGTCTAAGCTTATGGGAGAAAAGAAAGCCTTGGAGGAGGAGCTTTCGAGGGCCAAGACGACGATGAAGGAGATGGAGGGTGAGCTCGCGTTCCTGTCAGTGAAAGACGCGAGGATAAAGGAGTTGGAAGCTCAGCTTGCGTATGAGAGGTCTACTCATGTCAACATCGTCACTGAGTACAATACGCAATTGAACGACCTTAGACAGGAAAACGAGAAGCTCCACGCGACGATGTCTGAGAGAATCGCTTACGAGAGGAACATGGCGGTGGAGGAGTATTGCGGGGGTTATCGCCAGCGTGCTCGCGTTGATTTTTACAAGAATGCTGCCAGCACGCTTCTCCTTTGCATGGTAAAGATGCAGATGCTGAAGTTCAAGGTTAAGGACTTCCCTTTCAATGCTCAGGACCTGTGCGGGCTTTCTACTGATCTTCCTGAGTACCAGCCCCCTTTGCCCGGAACCTTCATTGATGACGGGGAGACTCCACTCGAGGCATGGGGAATTACGCGTCTTGCGCCTGAGAGGGGTATAGTTAAGGGTAAAGAGAGTCAGGTTCTCAGGCCCCCTCTCCCGAAGGTGGTCGCTCCCCCTCCTGTTGAGAAGCCAGTTCCGAGCCCTCCTTCTCCTTCCCTCTCGTCTCGCAAGAGGAAGGTGTTCGCGTCTGATGCCCTCCTCGACACTATTCAGCCTTCAACGCGTTCTAGTGTAGATCATGCGGGTGGTTCAGGTTCGCGAGCATCCGGTGTTCGAGATGTTGTGGATCTGGAGGCGGACAGCGTCGAGGACGCGGAGACTGCTGCTAAGACTGTTTCTAAGTAACGTCTTTTGTCTTGAACAATGTTTTTTTTTTTTTGCATCCGGAATTGGGATCTTTTGTAATCAACTTCTGTTTAATGTGGGTATGATGGTTACGAACTTTGTGCTCTCCTTGTAATTAACTTTTATGTTATGGGTATGATGGTCGCGAGCTTTACATTGTTTCTATATTTTGGCTCTGCTTGTTTTGTGCACATTTATCTCGTCTCGTCCCCCCCGTTTTGCGTTTCGGAAACATGAGTAAGTTTGCGAAAAAGGAAAATGCAAAGAGATAAGTGTCGTAACTACGATTCATCCTGTACATTTAGGCAAAACTGACTTGTTACATAATGTCGCGAGAGTAAGCATTGCAAACTATTCTTCTGCTAACTATTGCATGATCGTTACACGCGAGGTTCATCTTTAGTCTTTAGCCGCGGCGCAGTAGGATAGCATTTCCTTGGTGTGGTTGTCATGGAGTATTCTTGGTCTTTGTCAAGCATTTAGTCATGGTGCTGCTCTTGCGTGGGATACCTAGCACTGCACATGTAGAGGAGCATTTAGCTTTTGGTTTTTATCCTTAGGTAGTAGCACTGCGCATGACGCTAACCCGCCCATACTTTCGCGACCAAGGGGAGTTTTTTAGCTCAGCCCTGGAAGCTGGAAGCACGAGCCGTCCTCACTTTCGCGACCAAGGGGAGTTTTCTAGCTCAGCCTTGGAAGCTGGAAGGAAGACACGCGACTGGGGGGGTTTTTTAGCCCAGCCCAGCCGTCTACGCTTCCGCGACCAGGGGGAGTTTTCTAGCTCGGCCCTGGAAGCTGGAAGCACGAGCAGTCCCCACTTTCGCGACCAGGGGGAGTTTTCTAGCTCAGCCCTGGAAGCTGGAAGGAGGACACGCGACTGGGGGGGTTATTAGCCAAACCCGGCCCAGCCGTCTACGCTTTCGCGACCAGGGGGAGTTTTTTAGCTCAGCCCTGGAAGCTGGAAGCACGAGCAGTCCCCACTTTCGCGACCAGGGGGAGTTTTCTAGCTCAGCCCTGGAAGCTGGAAGGAGGACACGCGACTGGGGGGGTTATTAGCCAAACCCGGCCCAGCCGTCTACGCTTTCGCGACCAGGGGGAGTTTTTTAGCTCAGCCCTGGAAGCTGGAAGCACGAGCAGTCCCCACTTTCGCGACCAGGGGGAGTTTTCTAGCTCAGCCCTGGAAGCTGGAAGGAGGACACGCGATCCGACTACGTTCCCTGTGCTTTTCATGTTATAATAACCACAAGTATTGTGAACGTACCTGAGTTTTTCGGGTGGACTAGGCGTAGAAACGACGAAGCCGCATCACGTTCCAGGAGTTGGCAATGTGATTTCCAGAGTGGTCCTTGAGGCGATAAGCCCCGGGCGCGACTTCGCGATCTATAATGTAAGGTCCTTCCCAGTTGGGGTCGAGCTTTCCCCCCTCTGTTCTACGTAGCACAAGGTCTCCTCTGGCAAATCCCCTCAGTTTTACGTTCTTGTTATAATATTTCGCAACGCCCGCTTTATGATTGGCTGCTCTGATGGTGGCCAGGTCGCGAGTCTCTTCTCGCATTTGCAACTCTAGCTGCATTTTTTCGTCATTGTCGTCCGGACTATACTGAATCACGCGGTCCGTAGGCACAATGAACTCGACCGGTACTGTGGCCTCTATTCCATAAGCGAGAGCAAATGGCGTTTCTCCAGTTGCTTTCTTTACTGTGGTCCTGTTTGCCCAGAGTACTAGGGGTAACACTTCGGCCCACATGCCTTTGGAGCCTTCTAGCCGTCTTTTCAAGTCCATGACAATGCTTTTGTTCACTGCTTCTACCTGGCCATTGCAATGCGGGTGAGCGACTGAAGCAATCCTTAAAGTGATCCCTATGTCTCTGCACCATGTAAACAATTGCGGCGAATTGAATTGTGGTCCCCTGTCGGTTACGATCTCGTGAGGGAGGCCATACCTGCAGATGATGTTTCTCCAAAGGAACTTTTTAACCGCCGGGACGGTGGTGCTCGCGAGGGCTTCGGCTTCGATCCATTTGGTGAAATAATCAACCGCTACAATGATGTACTCTAGTTGACCTGGCGCTTTTGGTTTGAAAGGTCCCAATAGATCTAGTCCCCACATCGCGAAGGGGCAAGGGCTCGACATTATCTGCAACTCAACACCTGGTTGATGACATGCCGGGGAAAAATACTGGCATGGCTTGCAACTCTGAGACTCGCGTTGTGCGTCTTGTTTCATGGTGGGCCAGAAACTTCCCTGCCTTAATGCTTTATAGACCATTGGTCTCCAACCCGCGTGAGTTCCGCATAACCCCGCGTGAAGCTCCTTTATCAGCACGTCACTTTCTATCTTAGTCAAGCATTTAAGCTCGCGTGGTCCGTATCCCCTTTTGTAAAGTTCTCCACGACACATGTAAAAACGTGCAGCCATGGAGACAAGCTTTCTCATTTCTTTCGGATCTGAAGGACCTGTTCCGTTAGCGAGATACTGAATTATAGGGGTGCGCCAGTCGCTGACTGGCTCGGTTATCTCCATCAGTTCCGCCTGATTGCTTATGGCGCTTTCAGACTTCACGAACCAAAAGTATGGGGCCTTTCCTTCTTTGATAATGGCAGTGGGACCTTCGCTAGTGCATTCTATATCTCCATACTGAGTTTGGGAACCTCGCTTCGCGAGTTCATCAGCTCGCGTGTTTTCCTCTCTGGATACCGCTTCAATTTCAAAATGCCCGAGCAATGAAATCAGGGCTAAGGCCCTCGCGTGATATTTTGGGAGATTGCCTGTCCTGGCTTCGTAGGTCCCATTGATCTGATTCACGACGATCTGAGAATCGCTCACGCACTTTACCACATGTACCCCCGCGTGAACGGCTATTTCCAGCCCTGCGATGAGTGCTTCATATTCTGCTTCATTGTTTGTGGCTTTGAACCTTAGTGCAATCGCGTGATCTATCTTATCCCCAGCCGGGGAAGTCAGGACGACTCCAGCCCCGCAACCATCTACGTTTGCCGATCCATCAATGTGCATCACCCACGCGGGATGTTCCGGAGCTATAATACCTTTTTCTAGTTCTCTGAAACTTGTTTCAACTATGAAATCTGCCAAAGCTTGTGCCTTGATGGCGGGTCGCGGTCTATAGACTACGTCAAACTCTGTCATTTCAATGACCCATTTAGCGAGCCTTCCAGAGGTTGTTGGTTTATTCATAAAAGACGGTAGGGGTAAATCCGTCAGTACTTCGATGGGATGAGCATGGAAATAAGGTCGGAGTTTACGAGCGGCTGTTATTAACGCGAGCACTGCTTTCTCAACGGGTGAATATCTGGTCTCGGCCGAAAAAAGTGCTTTACTGACGAAATAGACGGGGACTCGTTGCTCCTTTACTAAAACAGCGCTAACTGCACGCGTGCCAGCCGCGAGGTACAGCTGCAAGCCTTCACCAGGTATTGGGGACGCGAGGATTGGGAGTTTAGCCAGATGTTCTTTAAGACTCGTAAATGCCCTTTCACATTCTTCAGACCATTCGAAGTTTTTAGGCTTTCTCAGTATGTCGAAGAAGGGAAGGTTTCGCTCCGCGAGTTTTGCGCAAAACCTTCCTAAATAGTTGACCTTTCCCACGAATCTTTGGACGTCGTGAATGGACCTTGGTGGTTGTAGATCTATTACGGCCTGGACTTTGTCTGGATTGACTTCGATACCGCGTGCACTGATCTGAAAGCCTAGGAACTTGCCTTCTGTGACTCCGAAGACGCATTTCTCAGGATTGAGGCTCATACCGTACTTTCTCAGGGTTTCAAAGACCTCCGCCAGGTCGCGAGTATGATCCGCTTGCTTTTTGCTTTTAACCACTATATCGTCAACATAGGCCTCTACAGTGTCACCTCTTTGGTCGCTAAAGATCATGTCCACCAGTCTCTGGAATGTAGCCCCCGCGTTTTTCAAACCGAACGGCATTACTTTATAGCAGAAGGTTCCTTTGTCTGTGATAAAAGCAGTGTGCCCTGAGTCGGCCGGGTTCATCATTACCTGATTATATCCAGAATACGCGTCCAGAAAGCTTAGAGCTTCATGACCCGCGGTGGAGTCTACCAACTAGTTGATCGAGGGTAATGGATAACTGTCTTTGGGACATGCTTTATTGAGACCAGTGAAATCTACGCACATGCGCCACTTCCCCGTCCCTTTGGGATTTTTCTCTACCATTACAACGTTTGACAGCCACGTTGGGTATTGCACTGGTTTTACGAACCCTGCTTTAATTAGCTTCGCGAGTTCTACCGCAGCTGCCGCGTTCTTTGGTCCCGCTTGTTTTCTTTTTTTCTGCCTACGCGGCTTAACCTCTGGACTAATGTTCAGGGAGTGGGTCATGACACTTGCCGGGATCCCTCTTAAATCCTTTGGCGTCCACGCGAACACATCCCGGGAGCGGGTGAGTAAGGTCTCGATCTCTTGTACGACTTTTTGATTCAGTCTCCCCCCTACGTAAAGTTTCTCCTCTTTGTTGGGGAAAGGAGTGAATACCTGCTTTTCAAACCCATCAAAATGCGGCTTATGCCCTTCCCCGTCTCCCTCAGTATCTCGCGGTCTAGGTGAGGCGCGAACTTCTAACTCAGCCTCTCCCAGAACGCGTGGCAATCCAGGAATAAATAATTGGTTGGCAAGTAAGGTCTTGGTGCTGCCCTTTTCGGACGAGACGTAGCAGATACGGCTCTCCTCTTGATTTCCTCTCGCGACCCCTACTCCTGTCAATGTTGGAAATTTTAAACAAAAATGGCAGATTGATACGACCGCCTCAAACCTGCACAGCGTCTCGCGTCCCAGTATCGCGTTGTAGGAGGATGTTATTGGGATCACCACAAAATCTATCTTTTCTGACCTTCTTGACCCTTTCTCTTCACCCAAGATGAGATCTAAGGTGACGACGCCCAATGCCCTTACGCTGTCACCCGCGAAACCTACTAGCGTGGTTTTAGTGGGCCTGAGTGTAGACTGATCAATTCCCATTTTCTCGAACGCGTCCCAGTATAGTATATCGGCTGAGCTCCCAGTGTCGACGAGGATTCTTTTTACCAGCTTGGTTCCTATCTGAGCATGGATGACCAGTGGATCAGCGGCCTCGACAGCCCAGGTATCTACCTCTTTGTCACTGAAAGCAAGCGTGTAAGGTTCAGACTTCGATCTCGCGACACTATAGATCGGTTTTCCCTGAGGCTTGGGTGCGTTGTTAACGAGTCTTCGCTCTCGTTTGCCCAGGGACATGGGTTCATGGCGGCCCGCGATCGTGCCTACATGGCCGTCCATGCGAGGGAAGTTCTGGGACGGGTGGCGATTAGGTCCCTGATTCTGGTTATTTCTCGCGGGGGTTTGCTGTCTCGTCTCATTTTTCGTTCTACTGCCTCCCCCTTTACTCCACGCTCCTCTGTACGTGACGCCGTGACCTGCATCAACGCTTCCCCTCTGAGCAGTCAGGACCTCCTGCTCACTCGGGTGATGTCGTCGCGACCGACACTCCAATGTAGAGTGAGTATTTACTCTGTGGTATTCGCACCAGGTGGTGGGCCCCTGGCGGTCATGACTACGATCCCCACTGCCCTCAACATCGCGTCGGTTGTCCTGTTCGGCTACAAAATTTTGCGATTGGAATTGATTCTGATCGTGATTTTGGCCCCTGAACTGTCTTTGACCCTGATTCTGATCTTGAATCTGTAACCCGGGTGCTCGCGAGTCGAACTGTTCTTTCCCGTGATAACCCTGATGGCGCTTATTCCCCCAGTTCGGGTTTTCTTTCTTATGACCCTGAGCGGGCTTGCTCTGATTATTTCCCTTCAAAGCGACTCCTGAGTGTGCTTCCACATTAATTTCTGTGTACGCTCTCTCGAGCATGCCTTGGTAGTCTAAATCTCTCTTGCGGTATAGGTATTGCTTGAAGGTGCTTCCATCATTGAGCCCGTCAAGGAACGCGACCCGAGCGGTTTTATCATGGAAATCTTCAGCTTCCAAGATCTTTTCCGCGAACCTCTTAACGTAGTCCTCTAGTGATTCATGCGGCCCTTGTTTGACTCCTACTACCTCTTGCATTGTCACTTTTCTCTTCCTCGAGGAGCCGAAATGCAACAAGAAACTTTTCTCTAGATCGGCGAAACAATGGATGCTTTCTGACGGTTGGTTGAGCATCCAGGTCATGGCGGGTCCCGCGAGCGTGCCTGGGAAACCTTTGCACATTGTGGCCTCATCAGGGCACCTCGCGAGCATAGCATACTTGTAGCGTGCTAGGTGCTCGCTGGGATCTTCTTTACCATTGTACTATTTTATGATAGGAAATCTGAAATTAGGCAGAGGGACTGACCTGACTATATGCCCCGCGAAAGCAGTCGGGCCGAACAAGAGTGTCGGGTTGACGGACGGATAGGCCTCAAAGGCTTGCCGCGGGTGGGTGGCCTGGTTGTAACAAGGTTCCCCCTCGTACTGGCGGCGAGAAGGTCTTTGCTCGGCGTGAATCCCCTGTCCTCTTCCTTCGGTTCTCCCCCTGTAAGATTGATCTCCCGCGTGGCTTGCAGGGGGTTGATTCAAATCGAATCTACCAGGGTGACAAGGCCTTTCGCGTCCTTCGACCCTTGTTCCATGCGACACTGAAATTCCGTCGTCAGGTACGTGTTCAGCACTCTCTTCCGCGACCGATTGCCCTCGTCCGCTCTGACTCTGTTCGTGCTCGCGTGACCGAGTACTTGGCCGTCGCTGGTTTCGGCTTCCGCCCGCACTTTGTCCCATCGTCTGTAGGTAAGCACGATATTGTACCAGTGCGGGTCCTGCCAGAACAATTTCCTCCTCATGTACATGTGGAAAACGTGGTCGCGTGCTACTTACGTCTTGAGTTCTCATCTGGCGAGGGGTGTTGTCGCTTCTTTCGCCACTGGTATTCATCTTCTCAGATAGTTGTATTAGAAAACACTTCGCGAGTATAGATAGTAAGCCTTACTTGTGCGAGGAGGTCCCCACGGTCGGCGCCAGTGTTGGAGCCCAGAAATTGCGATCACACGACACAACACTTCGCGTGACACAGGGCGTCTGGACAATCAATTTATGTAATACTATTCGTCGTCTTCTTCCTCGAAATTAACCTCACTCTCGACACCTGACACTTGCGTAACTTAATCGAGAAGGAAACCGGCTCCGGCTCTTTTAAGCTCCGATAAGAAAGATACGTAAAACCGAACTCACAAAAACAACGCAAGTATACGCAAAAGTAAAGAAAAGTAACGTGAAAGGAGAGTATATTATCAAAGACGTCACGTTTCAAGCTTTACAATAAAACGAGAAACTCAGATACCGCTTATAACAATACTAAGGCTTTACAGCGAAACTATCAGTGATACAACAAGTGCTTTATGCCTAAATTCTTCTAGGAGATAGAGTATTTCGGAAGTTTGTGGTTAGGGTTTGCTCTTGTGCTTTTCTTCTTCTTTAGAGGGAAGTCTAGCCTTTTTCTCTTATGATCCGGATCTCTTTCCTTATCCATAGGGTTGCGCTTTTATACTATCACCTGGGACCCACGCGAGTCTATTACCGTTTTGCCCCTCGATACTTAGTCCCGTTGTATTCTCTTATTGGGCTTCACCTGTTTATGGGCCGCTTTATTCTTCTGGGCTGACTTCTTGGACCGACCCGGCACGCGATTCATGGGCCTGACTCAACTCTCTATGGGCCTCGCGAGCCCATCGAGAACCGGCTCCAACACCTCCTGCTATGGGTGAGTTATTTTCTCTCCTCCATTCCGAATTCCGAACTGGTCTATCATGTCATGGACGACTGGTTTCGGTGGTTCGCACCTAGGTCTCGTTCTTCTTTGAAATTCGAAAAGTTAGATACTTGTTTAATAAATGTGTGTTGGTGATTTGGTGTGAGCGTTATTCTGATTGAAATTCTTTTAGTAATTGAGTTTCTTCTTCTTGTATGTTTTAGTTTGTAATGGCATTTGGAAAGTCTACTGCAAATCATTTGTTTATACCAAATTTGTGTAGTTTGTTACTTGTTCGAAAGGTAAACAATCTGAAATTATTAGGAATTGCAAGAATTTCCTCGGATTAGCAAATGCATGAACTAGTTAGTACTATGTAGCTCATGAGGAATTTATTGATGAATGT
Organism: Oxyria digyna; assembly: GCA_029168935.1. Taxonomy (NCBI): domain Eukaryota; kingdom Viridiplantae; phylum Streptophyta; class Magnoliopsida; order Caryophyllales; family Polygonaceae; genus Oxyria; species Oxyria digyna. Next base: position 12,954,632 of record JAPVLV010000005.1, read on the forward strand.
TATCATATTTTAGGATAGTATAAATTGACAATGTTGCATGTTTGACAATGTTTTTCATTACTGATTGACAGCGGAAGAATTGATTTGCACGAGTGTTTCCCTTTGATGACATCCACAATCTCGTTTACTTGTTCAGAATACAAGAAAAATTCAACCATGCAGTATTTCAGAAAAAGCCAGTCTTCAGTCATTTTATCTGTTGACAGTATTACTTTCTCTTATGCCTACGTCCTCCATTATCGACCGTTTTGGATCAAATCATCTAAGTAAGAAGATCAAAATCTGCACCAATGATTATGATTGTTATACAAATAAATGCAATCTGATAATTTAGAGCATGAACTTCATTTGCAGGAGCTTGTGGTTTTTGAGGAGTAGTGTGAATGAGAATCCAACTAGCAGAAGTGGCACTACACGACTAATAAAATTCATTCAAAATCTTCAGATCAAGTTGAGTGCCGGGATTAAAAAACTGAGGCAAAACCTGCCCATGAAATTTCTTTTTTTCTTGGTGGGATTTTACAGTGCAACTGCATTCTCTACCTTTATTGGGCAAACGGGGGATTGGGACATTTTATCTGCAGCATTAGCTGTGGTTGTGGTTGAGGGTATTGGGGCCCTCATGTATAGAACTTCTGCTATGTCCTCGAACGGAGTCAGGATGTTGATCGTTATGTTTAATTACTGGAAAGCTGGAGTTTCCATGGGTCTTTTCTTGGATTCTTTCAAGTATGAAATAATATCTTTTACTCCTTTAGCACATTATGTTATTTTTGCATTATTCTGCATTGTGTTAGGTTCTGAAGATGTCTACACTATTCTGTAGACTTTGTAGAAACAACTTCAAAAGGCTGCTATATTTACTTCTAGACAATCGACCCAGCTGCTAAAGAGACTAATTTGGCTCTTCTGATCTTTGCCGGTATGTGTCTCTTCCTCGTCCTAGACATATTTTTTGTAAATATTCTTTTCAGAAAACAATTTGCTACAATTTATGAAATTTATGAACTGCAGAGTTTAAACTTCTAAAGAATTGTCAAAAGTGAAAATATAGATGCAAAGAATGACCAAAACTATTGGAATATCAGTTTGTTTGACTATAATAATTATTGTGCTTGATTTTCCAGGTTCAAGAAACTGATAGCATCCTCTGCAAACTCCATGTTCAAAGCCAATACTCAACAGAGCTGTCACATGAAATGCATCAGCCTGGTGTGGCTCTGCTTGTTTTGTGACTTGAAAATTTAGCACCGGGATACAATCACAAACATTAGGATGCAAGGAATTAGCATCACCTACTACAGAGCTCGTCGTTGCTTGGGAAGATTAATGAGAAATGGTGATGGGAATTGCTTAACATCAAATGCACAGTATTGTTGTTGTGTTCATGATAAAAACACACAATTATCGTTATTTTGGTGAAGTATAACGAAAAACTAGTCTAAGACTCGTGCCATGCACGGGAATTGTCATACATCAAACATGAATGTATTGGCTAAAGATTAGCAATAACAATATTGATGTTGGTAGTGATAGTGATTGCCTCCAATCCTACTATTTCTTACCGACTTTTATTTTAAAATCTATATTGTTTTGCAAAAAAAAAAGTACTATAATACGAGATAAATGGTTTAGATGTAAGTGTTATATCATTCCAACTAACTGAATAAGTAAACTTAACATTAGTTTATTTGGGTCACTAAAGGGATGCATTTCAATAACATGGTTTCCATTGTATTGAGCATTAAACCGAAGATGACTAAGATAATATATATGTATACCCCTCTTTATCAGGGGTTGTACATTTGAAAGTAAAAGTCTTTAACAATGACATCTCTAATTTTTTACAACTTCACGTCTATTAAATGTTTTCCTGCATAGCAGCTCCTCCTTTTGTTCATGGAATTTCACAATGTCTCGAGTATTTGTCAAACAATCACCATTTAAAACATCTCCAAGTGATTCCCTCTTTCTGAGTAGCTTATCTGCATTAACATGAAACTATACATTAAATTTCAACCATGTAAAATGTGAAAGCTAAGATAATTCTTCTATGACAGAGATGGTCAGTTTTACTAATTTAAGATAATTTTACAAAGTGATGGAGAGTAGATTCCGATTTTCATGCATTGCAAGAACAAAAATACCTTTACAGGAATAATAGCAAAATCAAGAAGCGGAAGCAGATTCCGGTGATTGAATAAAGAAGACACGCGGATCTCTTCCCGAACCAACTCCAATTGCTCGTTGTTTCGAATGAGCACTTTTTTCATAGTATATGTGCCATCATCTACACAAATCAATCAATTCCCGTATTAAATAAACTGTGAGCCCTATAGAAAAGAGTGCATCTTAAAGAATACAAGGATCTTAATTAGAGTAACAAATCAAATCAGAAGAATCTCAATCAGATTATACACAAGCATCCATGAGGGGCCTAAAGTCAACATCAGAAATTCTACAACATGGCAGCCAAAGTTAGCAATTATATGTTCACCCAAATCTCCAACTATGGTCACGCAAATCTTAGGGAAATAAATAATATAACTCGAATTTTCTTTAGTTCGAAATAAGAATCTCAATCTCAACAGTTGGCATGAGATTGCAAGAAGAAGAAATGGAATACAAGAAGCAAACTGAACCTGTTAAATCAGCATCAAAGAAGCTGGCACCAATTAGATCGGCGCCTTTGAAATCGGCCTGCCGCAGTATAGACTGCAAGAAGGAATTGAATTTTCAAACAAAGTTTTAAGCTCTTAGAGAGTTTAGGAAAGTTGTTAGACTATTTATTTATTTATTGTTTAAAAACATTGTTAACATATTAACAAATTACATTAAGAAAAATAAAAATATTAATTTGGAGCAAATTATTTTCTAGGTTTAAGTAAACTTAATCTATCTAATTATTATTAATCTATTTTACTTTTGATATATAATGAAATTTAAAACAGATATAAAACTATAAAAATCTAACCATGTTAAAGAATAACAACAACTTAATAAAACTCAATATTAATTTTTTTTAATTATTCACTAAAAATTTGATAGTTAACCAATGAAAAACACATAAATATATTTTATTTATTATAGCGCATAGCGCGGGCATAAAATCCTAGTTACAATAAAAATAATTGCCTGTAGCATTAATGAATGGTTCATAATTTACCAGAAAATATCTATCTAGTCTATATAAGACTGGTTGTCTATTGTCAGAAGTAAATGAAAAGAGGTTTTTGAGCCAAATCACCCTTTATTTGGCCGAATTTGCGTCAAACCACCTCTTACTAGTGCAATACTCGTGCCATGCACGGGGATATGTTTATATAATTACTTGATAATAATTTTATAATCGGTTTTGACATATATTTTATAATATTTTATATTACTACAACCTCAATGAATATCTATAATAAATAAAACATATTGTATTTATGTATTTTTTCATTCGTTACCTATCAAATTTTTAGTGGATAATTAAAAATATAATTGATATTGAGTTTTATTAAGTTCTTGTTATTTTTTTAACATGGTTAGATATTTATAGTTTTATATTTGCTTCAAATTTCATTATATATCAAAAGTAAAATAGATGAATAATAATTAGATAGATTAAGTTTACTTAAACCTAGAAAATAATTTGCTCTAAATTAATATTTTTATTTTTCTTAATGTAATTTGTAAATATGTTAATAATGTTTAAAAAAAATTAACCTAACAACTTTCCTAAACTCAGTCTAAGAGCTTAAAAAGGCTCACCACTTGGCGTTCTATCTATCTGACAAGTGGCTACGTCTTAGTCAGACTCGTGTACAAAAAATTTCACCATCTAATTTCTTTTTTTTCCTTCCTTCTCCGCTTTTTGGTAACCCACCTCATTTGCAACCGGCGCAACTGTTCAACTGCTCCTCCACTCCGCTGATTTGTAGTTGCACGATCTGCTTATTTGAAGTTGCAACCTCTACATCTTTCAACTGAAAATTGCTTTAAAAAAATACGAAAGTCGAACGATTTTTGGCTTATTCAACTGAAAATCCGCTTCCATTTCATCTTTGTCTCCCCACTTCTATTTTTTGTATCGCTTTCTTCTCTGAGTCCTCATATGGAGAAATTGAACAGTTTAGCACAACATCTCCACCTGTTACCGGGTTCTTCTGATTTCTTTCTCTCTCTTTTTTTGGCTTATATTCATTCGATTTCAGTTAGGATTTGAATCTAGATTTCCACGTTAGCTTATGATTTAGCTGCAATTATTTTGGCCCGTAAATGAAAACACATGCACAACATCAGAGAATCCTACTATGATTATATTGAGAACCCTGCCGGATTAATTCTATTGTTTACTGTTGCACAAGTTTTTTTCGCTTAACTTTCCTAACATCTTTGCACAAGTTTTTGACTCTTATAGACAGCCATAGTTAGGAAATTGTGGTGGAGTTTCTGGTTTGTGTGCTATGCGTTGAAATTCTTATTGCATTTGTACAAGAATAGAGTACTTTGTAGTTTTTTTTTATCTAAATGGAGCTGCTATGAATGACCCAAGCGGTGGCGTCTCTAAAGATGGATGTGGTGTTACTGTAGAAGGATCTGCACCTATTCCTGACAGAATTTTCACTCCTCCAGTTTATGATTCCAAGGTACTCTTATCTTGGCTTAATTGTACTGTTTGGTTTAAAAAAGATAATATCTGATCAGCTTTTAAACCTCTGCTACAGATAATGATGTTGACTATGTAGATATCTTTGGTGAAGAGAATGAGGATGAGAAGAAGGTTGCTGAGGGACACACAACTTTTGTAAAAATTCTATTAAGAAGAAAGAGTGAAAGTTTCTCATTGTGTATTACAGTCAGATTTTGATGCATTCTTTGTTGAATGTTATCTGTTTTGCTTATTTGTCTTATTTGTGCTGATGTGTGATTAATCAGCTGGTAAGTCATCAGTCTTGATGGACATCAAACCATGTGATGATGAAACTGACATGAAGAAACTAGAGAAAGTTGTTGAAGCCTTGAGATGGAACCCTTATTTTAGGGAGCATGTATGTTCTATTTCTCTATGAGGAGTGTATAGTATGATGTTGAGGCAAAGGGGTGTGTGATACAGATGATGCTACCGAAACTGTGAGTTCATTTTGATGTACGTACGCTGGAGCGTCTCCAAGGACAACCCATGATGCGATCCCGTCGCCAAGCTGAAGGCCGAAGAGACGACAAGAGGCGGTGCTATCGAAGATAAGATGAAACAAGGGTAGAGTGGCGTTCACAGTTGGCTAACCCAATTGAGCTCATTTCTGGATATGTTTGGGACCCAGAACCAAATGACTTGCTCTCCAAAGTAGAAGCCCAACGGACAAACGATGATCAAGTTATGGCTTCTACAAGGTCAGAAATTGCAACAGCTCGTTCGGTCGAACCATTTATCCGTTTGGGCCCATTTTTGGATGTTTCCGGTTTTGGACTTATCTTTCATGTGTCAAAAAATGAGGTCCATTGGAAGTCGGGAGCTACTGGTTCAATCAGATCAATTCGAGAGAGATATGGGCCTTTTTGGTCATGAAGAGGATTTGGGCCAAATGGGCATGTGTTGGACAATTTCATTCTTAGTATTACTCTTAGGAGTATAAATAGATAAGTTTTTAGGGTTTAGAGGAGATTAGACAAATTGAGAATTGATATTACGTTTTTAGTTTTGACGCAGTTTGACGTCGTTTTAGCTATAGCTTTGGTTGGATATTGAATTGCAAGCGGAAACCCTTGGTTTGATTTCAACTTGTGAGAACGATCTGTTGGTTGCCCATATTTTCGATCTCCAAACCTCGAAAGAACCCTAGGTGGATTCCTTAGGTTAGTTCGAGTCAAGTGAGTCTTTCTAGATCGACGACTTAGTCAAGAAAGACGTCACTTGCTTATCGAGTCCGAGTCAAGCGAGTCTTCCTAGATCGACGGCTGAGTCAAGGAAGATAACACTTGTCGACGACCAAGGTTCGTTCGATCGTCTGTCACAACGATCTCTCAAAGCCGTCTCCAACATCGACTTCATCCTTGTGTCATCCAACATCGACTTCGTCTGCCATCACATTTTATTCTACGATTTTTTTTACATTTGTGCACTGAATAATAGTGGTAAATTGAATACATTTTCTTTTAAAGCATTTAGTATATGCCCTACTCAAATTGTATGGTAAATTGGTCGAGTTAATTATCAGCATATGCTTTGTGGTTATGACAGACTATGAATATCCTTGTTGAGCACAACTCGTGTGTTGAATTCAAAGAAGAGAGAGCTCCAAAATTAAGTGATGATTCTTCAGAAGATCATCATTGAGTTTGGAGGCCACGTTCGAGCAGAAAGCTACTCTAAAGTCTTTTACTGTCAACCCAACTTCATTTGCAAGTCAAAACTCCACTGGCCAACCAAAGCAAGATGATGGAGATTCAACCATAAAAATGACAACATTCAGTTGCTACTGATTTACTTGCAACTTCACGGCAATAGCACTTCGACTTTGATCAGGAAGGAGACCCTAGATTCTTCTTCAAGATTTACTTCCTGTTTCTACTGATTCAGCTGAGAAATTCCGGTCGTGCGTCCAAAATCCGGTCTTCCTCATGAATTTTAAGGTAGGCACGGGCTGTTTAATGTTGGTAATTGTAGTTCTTACTGTATTTTCATAAGTTTTGAATCACATCAACAATTTTGCAGGCAACCTCAAATTTTCATACATTTGAAACTTAACGCTTGTCTGTGTCTAGTGATGCTGGATGTGCTTAGTGTTTGTTGTGGATAGGGATTTGGGAATCTGGTTCTTTTTTTAGCTTGGTTACAAGGTAAAATTTGTGGTTTATTGTTATGATGAAGCAAGGCGAGCTTCATACTATGTCTAATGTTACGGGCTCTTTCGAGTACTTGATTTTTAGCTTAGTTACAAGGTAAAACTTTTCATATATTTGTCTAAACAAGGTTCACACATTGGATGCTATAATTTTTTTAGCTTATAGGCTTCTTCACATCTTGAATATATGACGGTAGCATTAGGGATTTAAACTCCTTGGACTAGATTTTATTATATAAGTTTCAATTATGGCTTGCACAATCATTTACCAGTAAGTTAATTTTTACAATTAATATTAATTATACAAAAATTAACTTATTGTTCAATTATGTTACACTAGTTACAAATTAAACAGAACAAGAACACTATTCAGAATCAGAGTTATCCATGTTTATCAGTTAGCACAGACCCACGTATTACGATGAATCAACGCCTTCCAAGGATCTTCAATTTCTTTTCCAGATTCTTTTTTACATTCAATAATTCGTAGATAACAGATATTTTTTTTTTATAAAGACTAAAACCGGAGTCTTACCTAAAACCAGGTAACAACCCCTGACCATCCTTGCGGATGATCCTAAAAAAGTCAGAGTAAGCACCTAGCAGACTCGACTGAAGGAAGATAGGTGTCATTGTTCTGATATATAAATCAGATAATACTTCGTCCTGATTACAGGACAACACAGTTTTTAGAAAATGCATATTTATTTCTGGCTTAGCCAAAAAATCAGCGGCTTTATTTGCTTCTTTGAAACAATGGAAAACTTGGAAATTTTCAAATGATTTTAATATATGTTTAACATCCAGAATTATGCTTCGAATCTCCCAAGGTATTTTCCAAATATCTTTAATAGAGTTTATCACCGTAAGATTATCTCCTTCTAAAATAACATTTTTACACTTCATTTTGAGAGCCAGTTGAACTGCATATAGAGCACCATAAAGGAGGTTAGTGATATTGTTCTGAATTGGCAAGGAATTGGTGATAGGAAAATCTCCTTGGCTGACTGTGGAGCTGGTTTTCTGAGTGTCCTAAGAAGACTAACAACATCTACCTCAGCAAGCTTATGACTTTGGAATGCATAGTCTACTATACTTGGAAGATGAGAAATGAAGTCATTTTTGAAGCTAGTACTATCAATGTTGATCATTGTGCTTCTGAGATTATAGGAGTTTGTAAGCTTAGAATTTTACATAAGCTTAGCATTTCTGGAATTGGTTGTGTCGGTTGTGATGTTCATGGATGGATTCTTCTTCGACACTGGAAGCTTCGTGTAGGCTATTCTGCCGGAAGCGGGAGGTGCGATTCCTTTGTTTGTGGTGGGGTGGCTTGCACGAGAATTGCTGGTTGGATTTTGCGGGGAGGGGGAAGAAGAGGAAACAGAGTGATGTTTGAGTCAAGAGGAGGAGGAACATCGAATGTGGTTTAGTGTGAAGCTGAGTAGAAATATAGGAGATGGAGAGATGTTCAGTTCCCAGATCCAACTGAGATCTCCCTAGAAGATATGGCGTCAAATCCGTCAATGACGTTATTTGTGAAAATCAGAAAATGGGAAAGAGAATCGGTAACAGATCCAGATCCAGCCGGGAAAATGGGAAAATGACCTCATTTGTTAAAATTGTTACGAAATAAAAATAAAAAATAAAAATAATAACAACCAATGAAAATTTGACAAATGGCTGGTGGTAGAGCCAGAAGCAATGAGAGAGCTCGAAAAGTCTAAGCTTTAATAGATAAGATAGATGAAGAATGATAATGTTATTTAATCAAACTTTAATATTCTAAAAAAGAGAAGAGAAATATCTTTCTAACTCAATTAAAATTTTATATTGTATCAAAGTATATTAAGTAAAACACTTTAAATGAAAATGCAACAATCACTTAGACTATCAATATTACCAATAAACATAATTTATATCTTTCTACCTCAGTTAAATTTTGGCTTGGTCTATATGCACACGTTTTTTTTGCTAAATGCACACTATTCTGTGCGGTAACAATTGCAGTACAGAACTGTGCGTTAACTCTTACCGCACCAGAAGACTCAGGGGCATTGTTGGAATTTTTTCTGAAACCTATACGACGCTGGTGCGGTAAGAATTACCGCACAGATCTGTGCGTTAACAATTACCGCACCAGATTAATCCCAGATTAAGCAAAAAAAAAACAGATTTTCATTAACTTAAACCCTGTGCGGTAACAATTACCGCACAGGAATATTATTTTTTTTAATTAATATTTTTTTTTTAAAAAGTATTTAAAAAGTATTAAAAAAATATTAAACCTGTGCGGTAAGTGTTACCGCACAGGTTTAATATTTTTTTAAACCTGTGCGGTAAGCGTTACCGCACAAAATGGTGCGGTAACCCTTACCGCACCACGTTACATCTTTTAAAAAAAAAATTCTTTCTCCCCCGACCTTCTTCCTCCTCTCGTCTGCGAAAATTGCACCGCCGAAACCCTAAAATTCGCCACCCCTCAAACCACCGATTAACCCATCAAAACCTTCAATCGACGATGGATTCGAGTTGCCCCGACCATGGCGGTTCGTCTGGGCCCTTAATTTCTGCCGGAGTCGTCCCCCCCACCGTGGAGCAGCCAACAATGGCGGAAGCGCCGTCGACCTCGTTTCATGACGCTTGCTGGGTTGCTATGGAGGAGGAAGAAGAAGAGGAAGAGGAGGTTCCATTGACGTTCAGCGGTGGTGCCCGGAGAGAGCTCCGACGGAGAACTGCGGTGGTGCCCGACCCGACCCGACCCGATACCAGCAGCCCAACCCGCCCCGATACCCGCTCCGAGGCGAAGAAACCGAAAGCGACCCGTCCAAAACGTCGGTCCCGGGTACGCTACTCGAGCAAATAGAAGGTTGAATTCTCAAACCGAGGCGCAACCGGAAGCTTTTTCGACTCCCGTAGATCTACATCAAGTATGTATTTTTATTAAATATTCTATAACTTTTGTAATGTTTTTAAATAGTTTAATTATTTTATTTCGTAACGTTATGAAATTATTTAATAAGTAATTTCATAACGTTATGAATTTAATAATATTTGATAACGTTATGAAATTTTTAAATAAATTTCGTAACGTTATCAATTTATTTAATTTAATTAATTTATTAAATTTATAACGTTGTGAAATTAGTTATTTAATTTCATAACGTTATGAATTTAATAATATTTGATAACGTTATGAAATTTTTAAATAAATTTCGTAACGTTATCAATTTATTTAATTTAATTAATTTATTAAATTTATAACGTTATGAAATTAGTTATTTAATTTCATAACGTTATCAATTTATTTAATTTGATAATGTTATGAAATTAGTTATTTAATTTCGTAACGTTATGAATTTAATAATATTTGATAACGTTATGAAATATTTAAATAAATTTCGTAACGTTATCAATTTATTTAATTTATTTTATAACATTATGAAATTAAGTAATTTATTGCGTAACGTTATGAAATTAAGTAATTTATTGCGTAACGTTATGAAATTAAGTAATTTATTGCGTAACGTTATGAAATTAAGTAATTTATTGCGTAACGTAATTAAGTAATTTATTGCGTCACGTTATAAAATTATATTATTTGGTAACATTATGAAATTAATTAATTTATTCGTAACGTTATGAAATTAATGAAATTTTATAACGTTATGAAATATAATAATTTCATAATGTTATGAAATATGACATTCTATATTGTAAAAGTAATGAATTAATTATTTTATGAAATATGACATTGTTCTTCTCTTATTTTGTAACGTTATGAACTATTAGTATATAAAGTATTGAAATTAGGCGAATTATAACGTTAATTTCGTAACGTTATGAACAAAATGTTTAGAAATTAGAGATGATTTTGATTAGGATTGACGTTACAACAACTGTTTGTAACGTTACGACGTCATGGAAAAGACGTTTTTGAATTTGACGTTATTTTTGTAACGCTATGAAAATAACGTTACGCTATAACAACAACATTAGGGGGTGCGAGATACGATGGCCTCTAGTGGTTTTGTTCCGGGGGCTCCTGTTGCTGCAGAGCGTGTTAGGAGGACGCAGATTACAGCGTCCATACGTCAGAGTTTTGCTACTGCTCGAGATCAGCTGAATGCTTCTAGTTCGACACCCACTGGCGAGGCTCGTGCACTTACAGATACTGGGGCAGTTAGGGATTGTGGTCTGGATGTTGATCCGTGTGCTGATGATGAGGGTTACAGTGAGAGTGAGGAGGAGGGTATGGACGTCGATGATACAGCTGCTGATTTGGATGATGATATGCTGGGAGACGGTGAGGGTTTAGGTACAGATTATATTGTATCTCATCTCGATATACCGACAGATCAGCTTAGGAGAGACGACCCTCCTACAGATTTAGGTCCTTCATCGCCAGCTCCTACAGATTTAGGTCCTTCGTCTCCTACGCCAGATGTACCACCTCCGCCGACTGATGATGTACCGCATCCGGCTGCTGCACCTCATGTACCACCTCCTGCTGTACCTTGGATGCCCGGAGGTCCTTTTACAAAGGAGTTGCTGAAGAGTTATGAGACGCACATCGCCAGGGCTATTTATGAGCTTACAGTTGTTGATCCTCCCGCACCTGTGATTCCAGCTGGCCCCCGTCCTCTTCCTCCATTTATACAGAGACAGCGAGGAGGCCGAGGAGCTCAGGCAGATGATGATGTTGCTGATGCAGACGCTGCTGATCCTCCAGCACGAGGTGGACGCGGTCCACGCGGAGGACGAGGACGAGGACGTGGACGTGGACGTGGACGTGCTGCAGATCATGCTGATTTTCCACAGCCTGCTGATCTTCCAGAAGGCGAGGCTCCTCTTGATTTGGTATGTATTTGAACTATAATGTTCATATGTGAAATATGAACGACATTCTGTAGAAGTAACTGTGTTAATTTTTTACTTTTTTTCCAGACACGGAAGGTCGTCAAGGTTCACTTCCACACCGCCTACTGCACTCCACTAGAGGCGTTTAGGAGACCTGGTCCAGATTCGTGGTTTCAGCTTGCAGAGCGATCTGGATTGACTGATCTACGCTATATCGGGTCCGGTCCTGTCGATCATGTGTTGGTTTCTGCTTTCGTCGAGAGATGGCACCCAGAAACCAACACATTTCATTTGCCATTTGGAGAGATTGGTCCTACACTTCACGATGTGGTTGAGATCCTGTCGCTGCCTATACATGGCAGGAGTTGTAGCTCAGTTTTGAGCAGGGAGGAGATCTTCACTTTTGCTGCTGAGATGCTTCACGTAGAGGAGGCACTGGTGAAGACTTGGTATAGGGATGGAGGCATTCCTTTGGGTTATCTTCAGCAGAGATTGAAGGATATGATGCGGATGGAGGATGGACAGAGAGATGAGAGCCTCATTGCGTCTATGTACTTACTGTTGCTTCTCGGCACTACAGTTCTAGTGGACAAGTCGACTACAGCAGTCAAGCACTGGTGGTTAGTTCTTTTGGCCGACCACGACAGCACTGGCCGATATGCTTGGGGAGCTGGAGTGTTAGCTCATCTGTATCGCAACCTTGGACAGGCGTCGAGGCGATTGGCTATGGGGATGGGGAGTTCTGGCATTCTTTTGCGGGTTAGTACGCAAACAACTATAGGATTGGCTATGTTTAGGAAGTCGAGTTCTAATTATCTTTTTTTTGCAGTCGTGGATCTGGGCATATTTTCCACATTTTCGTGGACATTTTGTGACAGATCCACTTTCTATGGACCACGCCGCAGCTGCTATGAGGGAGGGCAGAGAGGTGCCACAGGGGAAGAGCACGGATCGTTTGGTTGCCATTCGTGGCATGCTTGACCGTGTTCGTTATGAGGAGGTCAGATTTTAAGAATGTATGCTTTCGTTATATTGTGTGAATGTAAACTATACTAACTGTTTTGTAATGTTTTGTTGCAAGTTAATTGGTTTCCCTTTGCAAATGTGGATTTCAGACTTCCGCAGTACGCCCCGTCTTTGTTTGAGGGCATTCTCCGTTGTCTGGACATCGAGGAGCTCTATCAGCCAGGTCGCCTGCTGCGACAGTTTGGACATGTGCAGGGTATCCCAGATCCTCCCCCAGAGCCCATCCAGGTAACACGTAACAACAGGCTGACGCATTATTCAGTTCACTTTGCGGAGGATCTGCTTGGTGTGTGGGATCAGGACCCCAGGCCTTTGTTACAGATTCGGGAGCCACGAGCGACGTACTATTGGGCAGTCACAGATGATTATCTCGATTGGTATGATCGAGTTTCTCATCCTCTAGTGGATCCCAGATCACGTAGACTCGATCGTCCAGTTGGTCCGCTGCGTATTCCACCTTCGGTTGACAGTTTTGCGGTACGATTATAAATTTTATTAGTCATATTCATTCAATTAGTATATTTGATAGTAATGTTTTGATATGTTGTTAATATAGCGGACCCAGCTAGTGACTTGTGAGATTCGAGCTTTCTTGGAGACACCACCAGAGAGGAGGCCTGCAGATATGGATGAGTTCATGAGGCGTCTCCTTGGAGTTTTGACTGACGAGGCTCCACCGATGGCTCCAGCTCCGGTTCGTCAATCTCAGCTTTCTCGGCATTCAATCCACGAGGAAGGGCAAGGTAGTGGGCAACGTAGTGGGAATGAGGGTCGTGACTTGGAGTGATGTATAGTTTGTTTGGATACTATGTTTTGGTAATGTTTGGTTAACTTTTGCTTATTTATTTTGGGCTTTTCTTAAAAACGCGAGAAAATGGTCACAATCGCAAAAAATAATTAAAAACTACTAAACGTCAAATATTGATAAATGATTCAAAACGTGTCGAAACGACTAAGAAACGAAAAAAATCGACTGAAAACGATATAAAACAAGCCAAATCGAAATATGGAGGATTTCCGAACAAGTTGTAAAAAAGTGTAAAAATGTGGCCAAAATGATGGCATAATATGGCCAAAATGAGCAAAGCTTAGCAAAACTTGACTTTTTTGGAAAAGGCGAAAAACGACCAAGTACGTCAAATATTAATAAAAATGGTTCAAAACGTGTCGAAACGACTAAGAAACGAAAAAAATCGACTGAAAACGATATAAAACAAGCCAAATCGAAATATGGAGGATTTCCGAACAAGTTGTAAAAAAGTGTAAAAATGTGGCCAAAATGATGGCATAATATGGCCAAAATGAGCAAAGCTTAGCGAAACTTGACTTTTTTGGGAAAGGCGAAAAACGACCAAGTACGTCAAATATTAATAAAAATGGTTCAAAACGTGTCGAAACGACTAAGAAACGAAAAAAAACGACTGAAAACGATATAAAACAAGCCAAATCGAAATATGGAGGATTTCCGAACAAGTTGTAAAAAAGTGTAAAAATGTGGCCAAAATGATGGCATAATATGGCCAAAATGAGCAAAGCTTAGCAAAACTTGACTTTTTTGGAAAAGGCGAAAAACGACCAAGTACGTCAAATATTAATAAAAATGGTTCAAAACGTGTCGAAACGACTAAGAAACGCAAAAAAACGACTGAAAACGATATAAAACAAGCCAAATCGAAATATGGATAATGGATAATGGATAATGGATAATGGATAGTGGATAGTGGATAATGGATAATGGATAGTGGATAATGGATATAAAACAAGTCATATGTGTACAGTTTGGGCCCATATCGTTTTAACGCCTTGAAACGATGAAAATCGAAATTTTGAAATTGTAACATGACAACAAATACGGCGAATAGTTATTTTCATTTTGCGGAATCGAAAAATTATTATTGAAAATGTCAACGGGCCTAATAAGGCCTAATGAAATTTGAATGAGGCCCAAACACAAAAAACGACAAAAAATGACATAAAACGGCTTAATAAGCACTTAAAACGTAAAAGTCAAGAAATGTAACATTAATATTTGAGCATTACCAATCAAACGCTATCGTTTTTATAAGAAATTAACAACTTTAACACTTAGAAGTATGTAAACGAAGACTTTCACCTGTATGCTACTACTCTCAAGTATATAAGTTGTATAGTTATACTCATATGTATGTGATACCACTTCGTTACTAAAATGAACTTCATATAATGTGTTTATTTCATCATATAACATTAGTTTAACACTTAATTGTTATCGTTTGACTCAACTGACCTCGTATTTCATTAGTATAATATGAATTTTTATCATATAACTCTTCGTAATCTCATATTACATTAGTAAAACTTGATAAAATTATTCACAAAACTCTCAATAACGACATATTTCAGTAGTATAACATTACTTTGGGTAATAAAACTTTTTATAATATCAAATAGTATAAGAAAACAACATAAAAAATGAATTTTTATGTAATTAGGGTTGGTACTACAACAGTTACCGCACCAACCCTAATACCCTAAACCCTACAAACACCAGAATCAAATATTCTGGGTAAAAGGGCTGGTGCGTTAACAATTAACGCACAGAATCTGTGCGTTAATTGTTAACGCACCAGAATCTGGGCTGGGCTTGAATGTTGGGCGTCGTCTTTGTTGGGCTGGGATTTTTCTGTTGGATCTTGACGAAGTTGTTTTATCAGTTGTGCGTTTATTGCTAACGCATCACCATATTTTGCTTGAGTGTGTTACAGCTACCACACAGCTGTAAGTCACCTTTGGATGACCGAATTACGTTATTGGGCCTTTGTTGTTGTGGACCTTTTGTCTACATCGGCCCAAATCTAAGTTACCCTAGTAAAACCTCGGCTATAAATTCACTGCCTCAGTGAACCCTATTATCTCATTCTCACTGCGCCGTAAAATAATTAGGTTTCAAGTTCTTACTCTGTATTTCAATTAAAAGTCTCATTTTTTACTGATTTCGTTAGATATCTTCATTGTTTCTAACATGTTTTCTTACTTTGTATTACAGATTCAAACAACCATGGCATCATCTTCATCCTCCCCAGTTCCAGCAGAAGGCAGTGAGATCCAGTGCCCGAGTAGAAGGTGCTCAAGAACAATCAAGGTGTTCACTGGTAATGACAAGAACAATCCCCATACGTATGGACGAAGGTATACCACATGTCAGTGTAACTACATGATCGTGTATCTTGAGCCAGAATACGACAGTCATCATCTCCGAGTCATTGCAAAACTGTTGAAGGAAATAGCTGACCAGCAGTTGAAGCTGGTATATTTTCACCAGGCTAAGAGTATTGAAGCAGCCAAACACTGGATACAACAGAGGTTTCCCAATGACCCTGTTCCTAGTTTTTATGACAGTGACTCTGATTAGGGATCTGGGTATCAAATCAGTGAATCTCCGTTAAGTCTGTGTTTAGTTTAAATTTCAAGAATGAGTATGTTGTCTTTCCTTAATGAGTCTGTTGTCTTTCCTTAATGAGTCTGTTGTCTTTCCTTAATGAGTCTGTTGTCTTTCATTAATGAGTCTGTTGTCTTTTTAATTTATGCTGAGTGTGTTGTAGTTTATGGATTCACTGATTTCACTTCACTGTTTCACCTACCTCATCTAACTCTACTGAAAACACTATTTAAAGCAAACAAGACAAGTCATTACATATTTCAAAGCAGACAAGACAAGTCATTACATATTATAAATCAATTCCAATCGAAGTCTAAAGATCAAGGCTACTAAACTATTACAAATCAAGTCATGTAGTCCATACGCTTTCCAGCAGTGAAGCGGTATTGTCGAAACAAGTCCACTTGGCCAGCATATATCCCTTCCCACCACTTGATGTTGTCATCTGCAAATCTTCTCCACGAACCGGAACAACGTGGCAATGGTGCCCCATCACGGAGCCAAACCTAGATATACAAAGAAAATTAATCAATAAGTATAAATGATTTCGACGTTTCATGACGTTTGTTTAGATTACCACAGATTCTTACCGGTATCCAGTGATTACTGCATCCGACAAGAGCTATCCCAAATATCTTCTGTGGAGGACCAGGGCTCACTGTAGACTGCCTTATTGGCAAGCATAAACACGGCGCATCCCAGGACAGTTGCACTAAACCAACATTATACACTGTGGCAAACACCAAACCCATAAATGGCATGTCCATCCAAAATGGTCTCTCACAAGGACTTCTCATGTAGTTAACTTGAGCAATAAGATCATCCCATGTTCCTACCCGTAGTCCACGTCGTATGGGCTCCCATGTCTCTTTGTTTCCAAGAAGCTCCGCTGCCAACGCAGCACGGATCATACGATATTGACTCTGTTGCATACCCGTAAGTAGAGCCATTGACCGATACCCACAATGTCCGTCTGAACGCACATCTTTCACAGAAGTCATGTAGGAAAGCCAAAAGTAGTCAATATTTTTCACCCCCAAGTTCACCCCCATATAACTTATGGCTTCTTCAATCTCTTCTTCATCTTCTCCTTCCTCTGTTTCGTTTCGATCTGGATAGCAAGCTCTTAGGGGCACGGCATTCATGTCTTCGTCTTCTAAATCGATGGTCTCTGAAAACAATGGTTCAGGTTGGGACTGTGATCCAAAGTCGAACGACACTTGACTTGCTTGCTTTTTAGGACAAGTTGGTCGTTCACTTTGCCTATTTGCCTTCTCCTTTGCGACTTTTTGCGCATTCTCAGTATTTGTTAAGTCTTCTCTAACGTACTCGTGGTAACTCTTTTCCCTCTTTTCTCTAGGAGGAGAATTCCCATTTCGCTGCTTCTCCTTGTTCTTTGATCCCGGCGGCCTTCCTTTTCCTTTCCTAAACAAGTTTGTTGGCTCTACCAAAGAACTTTGTTCCGGATGCTCCAAGTCAATGTACAACTCACTTAATCTGAAAAGAGTTCCATCCCTCAAATCTCCACTTTCCCATTTCGCCCACATTTCACGCATTCTGATCTCCGGAATAGACATTGAACGATTGTCGTCGGGTAAGGACAAATTTATTGCATCATCTTCCCATCTCAGTTCCTTCCAGAAGTCATGAAAATCATCCGGAACAAGAGGTGTCTTTGAAATGATTGCCCTAGCAAGATCGTGTACGCATGGCATCCCAAGACAATCTCGAACCCAATGATCATCACAAACATTTGAATACTCCTCCTTCAATATTTGCTGGTACATTTCCAACAACAACAGAAAACACCTATCTGACACTCGGTAAAATAGCCTTGAAAACAACATTCGAATGCCAGGAGGAAAGGTTGGGTCATCAAAGACCATTTGCCGAGTGGTAAGTGCTTGGTTCATCGTCGCCCTAATCAGGTCCATCTGAACTATGACCGCATGGTGGATCCTCACGATCACTCTGTTGAAGCCTCCTCTACTAGAACCCACAATTTCTTTCAACACCTTATGCATCCCCTCCACCCTAAATAAACACAATTTCTAATCATTAGCATTAATAATATGGTGGTCCAAATTTACAACTAAACAAACAAAGATACCTGTTTGTAGTCCTTGTGTGAAAGTGAAGAGTGTAGTCCGTCCACGCTCTAACTATGAACTCCTTGTACGGAGTAAACCAGTACTTTTCAACGTAACCAACAATGCCCTTCTTCCATGAATCTCTCAGCTTTCTCAACCTCTCTTCGTAGATTTCTTCGGTGCTCGAGCAAAATATCCCCCAACATTGCGTAACAAAGTTCTCCGCCCTTTTAGTATTTTTAATCACTTTTTCTGCGTGTGACTGGATATTGTGCTTAATGTGCACCCAACACAATAGTTGCTTCACATCAGTGTCTTTGAACACAAGTTTGATTGCTCTCAACAAAGCCTTCTCACAGTCGGTCATTATAGCCTTCGGCATCACTCCCAAATTTCTACACAACTCATGAACGCACATCATCACAAACTTGTAATGCATTACTGTCTCCTGAGCCATGAATGCATATGCGATGTTGAACGTCTTGTGCGTGCAAGTGAAACCAACCATCTCCACTAAAGTCATATCATACCTATTTGTCTTGTATGTGGCGTCCATGATAATCACGTGAGGAAACTTCCTGAACAAACGAATCGACTCCGGGTGAGCGAAAAAAAGGACTTCAACCTCATTCGTCCTCGTGTTCCTCAAAGGTTGACAAAAATACTTGTTCTCTTTCTGAAAATTTAGAGACCACTGAGTAACTGACAATTCACCACGATCTTCAAAATTGATCTTCTGCAAAAAATTGGCAATCTGCTTCATGGATGTCACATTTTGCGGGTCTCTTTTCCTAAGCTGAATAAGTATGTTTTTTGGCGTCTTGCGATCATCCCCCGCTTCCCTTGCTATTTTCTCCTCCTCTTTGCTCATTCTACCCACGAATGAATTCCCATGAAAACTAGTAGGAAGAGTGTGGTTGTGACGACCTTCTACAACATTCATGATCCATTTATAACTATAAGGCCCTTCTTTTATACGAACCCCATATAACTCAAATGTACAACCACATTTCTTCGATTTTCGGTGACGAAGCCTCGGAACCGGCAATTCTGGATTTTTTAAATTCACTTTCGGCCTACCCGATCTAGGTTTTCCAAACCTATCGCATACAAAATCAACGCAATATTTGCTAGATGTACGATGTACCAAAACTATCATTAAATCCCTTGCTCTCTAATTTGTCCATTCCATCATCTCTTCTTTACTATCCCACATTTGCGCAGTACTAAAATGTGGTCTAAAAGTCTTCTTCCTATATTGATTAAACTACATTACTTAGATACGCAATTTTAACTAATTAACCTAAATCTCATGCAATTAAATACAAAATTTAAATTGATAATATACTAACCAAAATCGGTAACGGAGTCCAATCGTCTAATGCAATTGATACATTTGCTTCGCCTTCTTCCTCTTCTTCGTCCACTTCCTCATCGACTTCTTCGTCTTCTTCGTCCACTTCCTCTTCTTCATCGACTTCGTATTCTTCTTCCACGACCCCTGATATCCAATTGTCGTTACCATCATCCTCACTACTCTCATAATTATAAGACATTGTAGTGTGCATTGCAAAACTTCAACAAGATAGCTCAACCTATATATACAACCAAAAAATGCCCGTTGGAATTTTATGCCCGTTGGTGCGTTAACTATTACCGCACCAACGGGCATAAAATTCCAACGGGCATTTTTTCAAAAAAACCTGTGCGGTAACACTTACCGCACAGGTTTAAAAAAATAGTTACCGAAAAAAATATTAAACCTGTGCGGTAACACTTACCGCACAGGTTTAATAATATATTAAACCTGTGCGGTAAGTGTTACCGCACAGGTTTAATATTTTTTTAATTCTTTTTTAATACTTTTTAAAAAAAAAATATTAATTAAAAAAATTAATATTCCTGTGCGGTAATTGTTACCGCACAGGGTTTAAGTTAATGAAAATCTGTTTTTTTTTTTGCTTAATCTGGGATTAATCTGGTGCGGTAATTGTTAACGCACAGATCTGTGCGGTAATTCTTACCGCACCAGCATCGTATAGGTTTCAGAAAAAATTCCAACAATGCCCCTGAGTCTTCTGGTGCGGTAAGAGTTAACGCACAGTTCTGTACTGCAATTGTTACCGCACAGAATAGTGTGCATTTAGCAAAAAAAACGTGTGCATTTAGACGCAGCCTAAATTTTAACTTGGATTAAATGAAAAACGATAATAATCACAATTTTTACATAGCAATAGCATATCATGCAAAAAAATGAAAAGAAGATTTACAGTTTTATTTAAATTATGTACGAAATTGTGTAAATACTTGATATTCGTATATTTGTTCATGTCTTTAACAATGTATAAATATACATGTATTCATGTGCATGTAAATGTAAACGAATGTATATACGAATATAAAAAAATGTGCAAAATCCTTATAATAATTTTTAATAAAGGATTTGGTATAGAAAACACCGCTAAATAGAATTGTTATCGAGACATTTCTCCGAACTCGAGTATTATCTTATATTATAAATTCAAATAAAATACTCCGTATTATCATATTCAAATAGTAGTTGTAGTTAGAAATTATATCATGTGGCGAATTTGAGTTAGCTCAACACATGATGTTGATGTTTATGTCATTGCTATTTCTAAAAGCATTATACGTGCATGAAATTTCACTTATGCCTAGATTTAGAACTTATGAAAACTATTACTATAAGGTACTAAAATATTCAACTTATGGATTTTGAAGATGACAATCCCACTATATCGATCAAACAAAAAAGTGATTAAAGGTTACTCAAATCAAGTTTTTATAGTGATAGCTATAAATTTGTTAAAGGTACTTACTCCCTCCGTCTCTAAATGTTTTTTCCATCATCAATTTTGACAATATTCACGTTTCAAGAAAATCTTCGACATATCTTTTAATATATTAGAAAAAATATATTCATATGGGGTCTTGTTTGATTCGTCTCAAATCAAGAGCTTTCACAATATCAAAATTTTATAATTTTTATTAATGTGTATTTAAAGATATTAACGTTATAAAATGTGTCTCGGCAAATGTGTTGGAAAGAGATGAGAAAAACACTAAGGGATGGAGGGAGTATGTGATATGGATCGAAAGTGAGTGTCAACATGAAATGTTTTCGCGTTATAATATTGACTATGTGCCCGATAGATATGCACATGTTTTTTTAACAAGCAAACAAAAGGCCTAATATTACAAGGAATAAAGGCCTAATATTACAAGGAATAAAGGCCTAAATCATCTTCGCGGATGATCTTTACAAATTCTTTCAAAGAAAAGAACGAAGAGGTCCTAGTGACTAGGAGGCTTTGAAGCAGACGAGTTTCATTGGTAGAACAACAATCATTCCATTGGACGAGGAAACTTCATAGCTCTTCAATATCAGTACTTTGGGTGGCCAGAAAGTCCGCAACTCGATTGCAATGTCTCCGAATATGTCGAAACCTGCAAGAATCAAAATGTCCAGCCATGGAACGGATGTCCAAAATGATTGTTCGAATTTCCCAAGGAGGGGAATTAGAACTATTAATAGCATTAATAACAGATAAACTATCACTCTCAACAATAATGTCTTTAATCTGAAAACGAGTCCATGGAAAAGAAGTTTATATTTTGTTTGTGTATGTTTGATCCTTGATGGGAATAATATTGAGATGATTACAAATTTTGATTGTTTATCGTTTGATTAGAATTATGTTAAATTCTTATGCAATCAATTTTTTTTGGCCGAACAGGCCCGAAATCAAATGAATATGTTTTTGCCATTCATTTTTTTTGTCTTTTGATATTCATCCTTTTTATGGTTAAATGTTCACAGTATTTTTACGGAGATGCTAAATCAACTCAAATTTTAGATTTTTTCACTTAAATAGTTTCGTACACGTATTGCACGACCAAAAAGTCTCGTGAATGCATTACGGCACCGTGCAAAAGTACATGAATATCTGCCTCTCTTTTTTTTCGTATTTTTGTCCCGCACTCACAATGCGGGAGCAAAACTATTATTTTTTTCAAAAAATATTAAAATTTTAATAATTAGTTTGCGGGAGAGAGTGTGGGACTATTTTCCGATTTTTAAATTTATCTAAATCAGTTATCCGTTTGATTGTTCCGCTCGAGTAATGCGTATGTGTGACTCTTTTACGGTCTCGAAATGCGTGTGCGTGACGAATTGAGTGTAAAAAAGTCCAAAAACTGAGTGCGACTAGCATCGCTCTATTTTTGTACGTAATCGCTAAATAGACTCAATAACATTGCTATATACACTAGTTAATCTTGCGCATACTGAACGCAAAGGCGAGGTCTCTCACATAGTTGTTCAATATATCAGCCTGGATATAGATTGAATATCCGTATTTTTTTGAAGAAACAACAAAACCACACTCACAGTCAGCGTGAGGTTTGGTGGAAGAACGAAGTGGGTTGCCACAAATGGAAGAGGTTGTTGTGACGATGTTGGTTACCGGCGAAAAAGGTTGAGCGTCAGTTGAAGGAAGAGGAATGGGCCGGCCGACAGAGAAAAGATCGGCGAGGTGCGGATTAAGCGGTGGAAACTATTTTTTATGTCGAAAATTTAAAGATTGGCTTCGCAACGTGTTAGAAGTTACTCAATTAATGCTTCGCAGCGTGTTAGAAGTTACTCAATTAATACTTCGCAGAGAAAGATTAATCGTCGAGATTGAAAGAGTCAATTCAATAGATAATTTTTTACTTTGGTAATTGTTAAGAATAATTAAGCAACTTGTTAGAAGGAGAGCATGAAGGAGGTCTTAGAAGGGGAGCATGAAGGAGGTCTGAAAAAAATTCGAAATAGAGGTGACCACAAAAGAAGGGGGGGGGGGGGGGGGGGAAGGGGTGGAGCATCAGACGAAGAAGAAGGAAGAACAAGGGAGGGTGGAAGAACAAGGTGAACACCCGACGACGACGAATCTCAAATTAGGGTTTTGGAATATATGCAAGAACTTAGGAAGAAGAAGATATCACGCAAATCATCTGGGTGATTCTACTAGGAAGAATTTGGGTCTTCCCAAACCCCAAAATCACGGGATAACGGCCAAAAGCATGCATGCACTCTCACGCCAACCAAACGCGTGGGTTGTTTTCTCATTTTGCAAAAACCGGTTATCCACTCTATACCACGCAAACACTTTGCGTTACTATGATGAAATATTACGCCCACACTTTTCGTACGCGTGGTAATATGAGTGTAAATAATAAAACAAAAATGTGTGTATTATATATGATGATTGTTTTTCTCTTTTATGTTCATCACTCCTATCGTAAACATATCTATCAGTTTTCTTAGATGTACATCAATTGTAATAAATAATAGACATCAAATTATTATATGTCTATATAATTTTTTGATTAAATAATTTTCATTCATTGAAGCTAACACTTTTTGTGTTTTTTAATACACTCACTAACTTTATCTCTCTTATATTCACCTAACTTTTACTTTGTTCTCTTTCCTTATATTCAATTTTATCTCCACTACTTCTCTCATACACTAGGACCCTAAGGCCCTGTTTGATAAGTTAGAGGGGGGAAACGAGTGGAATGGTATTTGTAGAAGTGAAAGTTGAAGAAATCTTTTGACTAAATAACTTTTCATTCATTAAAACTACTCGTTTTTTTTAATCCACCAACTTTATCTATCTTATTTACCTAACTTTTACTCTTTTCCTTATATCCAACTTTATCTCCACTTCTTCCTCTCATCTATTAAGACCCTAAGCAAGGTTCGATAAGTTGGACAAAAGAGGAAAGATTAGTGTAAGGATGTTATTGGAAGTGAAAGTTGAAGAAATTTTATACTTGACCCATCCCCTTCCATGTAGACAAATTCCTCAAGTTCAACTCCAAATTTATCAAGTTCACCAAAAAGAGGAAAGATTAGTGTAAGGATGTTATTGCAAGTGAAAGTTGAAGAAATTTTATACTTGACCCATCCCCTTCCATGTAGACAAATTCCTCAAGTTCAACTCCAAATTTATCAAGTTCACTAGGCCTAGGCTACGTTCGACATGTTTGATTTGTTGATTGAAGTGTTTTGAAATTCTTGTTTCAACTAGTTGATGTTAGCATAGCATATAAATACTTGTAACTACTTGTAATAGTTAGAGATTTTGTTACACAATACAATCATCCTTCTTCTTCCACTTTCTCTCCTTAGTATTCTAGCATGGTATCAGGCTAGTAATCTTCCACTTCTTCTTTTTCGATCAATCATCTCTTCTGATCTTGAGATTTGCCTTTCTCTGATTTATTTTTTCGTTGTCTTTGATTCTTTGATTCGATTTCAATATGCCTCAATCAAACAATTCACCGGCGCGAACTTCAGAGAATTTTCCCCCAAATCCATGGGGACAATCGCAGATGGATTTTCATGATCCTGATTTCCTCCATCCTTCTGATGGACCTGGTCTTGTTCTTGTCACGAAGTTGTTTGATGGCAAAGGATTTTATGCTTGGCGTCAATCCATGGTGATCGCCTTATCCACCAAGAACAAGCTAGGATTCGTCGACGACGAAGTTACTCGACCGGGTCGCTCTTTGCCTATCTATCGCCGATGGGAGAGAGTCAACAATATGATCATAGCTTGGATGCTCAATTCCATGGTTTGTGAGATCAGTGGAACTTTTCTTTTGTCTGGATATGTTGGACAAATTTTCACTGATGTCAATGCTCGCTATTCACAGTTTAATAGCGCTCAAAAGTATGCAATTGAGAAACAGATTGCTAATATTTCTCAATCCTCTGATAATGTAGCTGGATATTTCAATCGCATCAAGGGATTATGGGACGAACAAGATTAGAAGAAGAACTTTCCTCCATGTTCTTGTGGATTAGCAGAAGTTTTTCACAAACATCAAGATTCTCAACGCCTTCTGTAATTTTTAATGGGATTGAGTGAATCTTTTCCAACTGTGAGAGGCAGAATCTTGACGATGGATCCAGCTCCTTCTAACTCTCAGGCGTATTCGATTCTTCTTCAAGAAGAAAGGCAAAGTGAGTTGTATTCTTCTTCTCGAGTACTTCTTGAATCATCTTCTTTACATGTTGCTTCTAACAACACTTCTCAGCATACTACTCAACCTTCTGGTTCCAAAGTGTCTTCTGGAGCATCTAATTCCAATAGTAATAGAGGCAAAAGATCTTATTTCTGTACACATTGCAAGTGCAATGGACACACTGTTGAACGTTGCTACAAGCTTCATGGTTTTCCACCAAATCACAGATCATCTCAGGCACATTTTGTTGCAGATATTGAGAGTGCAGTGGCTTGTGATTCTTCTCACACTCCTTCCTTTGGCACTCATAATTTGACCAGTGATCAGTATTCTCAGCTTCTCAGTTAATTGAAGAAAACTTCAGTAGGATCTCAATCTTCCTCTATGGCACATCTGGCTGGTATACAATCTTTATCCATATCTTTAAATTCTGCTAGAACTTTGTTTTATCAGAATGATTGGATCATAGATACAGGAGCCAGTGACCACATGACCTATAGAATGGAGTCTTTCACTGACTTAAGACCTCTGATAGTCCTATTCATATTTCTATGCCCAATGGTTTAGTTCTAGTTGTTGAACTGATTGGTTCAGTCTAGTTCACTTCAGATATTATTCTTCGACATGTGCTCTATGTTCCTCAATTAAAGTTTAGCATATTGTCTGTGAACAAAATTTCCACTCAGATGGGTTGCAAAGCAGTTTTTGATGACAATGAATGTTGGTTGCAGGGTCCAACATTGAAGGATCCTTTGCTGCTTGGTAGAGTGCACAACAAACTTTATGTTGTTCCCGCATCAAGAGATTTTAAGTCCTCCAATAATGTTGCTTCTGTTTGTTTAGCTAAGACCAAAGATGTTTTCCTTTGGCACAACAGATTAGGATATATGCCTTTGTCTAAACTCAAAACTTTAGTTCTTATTGATTGTAATTCTGTTGACATTTCATCATGTAAAATTTGTGCAAAAGCAAGATTGCAAAGAAAACCTTTTTCCCACTAGTTCCATTTCTACATCATATGCTTTTGAGATGTTACATGTAGATACTTGGGGTCCTTACAAGACTGAAACACATGATGGTCATAGATATTTCATCACAATGGTTGATGATTTTACAAGGATGACATGGACTCATCTTATGTAGACAAAGGGGACAACTTTTTCCTTGCTCCAAACTTATATTGGTTTGGTTCAGAATCGGTTTAGGAAGAAAGTCAAGGTTGTCAGATCTGATAATGCCTTTGAGTTGGGCTTAAGTAAGGAAGGTATTCAGTTCTTCTCTTCTAATGGAATTATTCATCAAAGAACTTGTGTGCACACTCCTTAGCAGAATGGTGTGGCAGATAGAAAGCACAAACATCTCTTGGAGGTTACTAGAGCTTTATTGTTTCAGTCTAAGGTCTCTATCCAATATTGGGGTCATTGTCTCTTGACTGCCACCTTTCTAATCAATAGGTATCCTTCTTCTAACTTATAAGGTATCTCTCCCTTTGAGAAACTTTATGCTCAACCTCCTCTTTATGCTGCCTTGAAAACATTTGGTTGTTTGGCCTTTGCTTCTACAAGCACTCTAGGAAGAGATAAATTACAACCTAGAGCTATCAGTTGTGTTTTCCTAGGATATTCTTTTGGGGCTAAGAGATATAAACTTCTAGACATGGATACAAAGGGAGTTTTCATATCAAGAGATGTTACTTTTCATGAGAATATTCATCCTTTTTCTCATTCACCTACTCCTACCTCAAACACTATCCTACCCATACTTTCTTCTGACAATGCTCATTACACAAATGACTTACCTACTCCTTTCCCTCCTCCTACACTCCATTATCCCATACCAAGCACCACTGTAAATCCTACTCCTTCTATCCCTTTAAGAAGGTCTTCTCGAAATACAAATCCTCCATCATATTTGCTAGAATATTTCTGCAATTTTGTTTCTTCTGATATTAATCATTTTCCTACAACCTCTTTTTCCTTCACTGCCCTATCCTCACAAAGTCAATCTCTCCTTTCTTCCATTCAACATTCCACTGAACCAACCACATATGAGGAGGCTTCTCAGTCTACTGATTGGATGCAAGCTATGAATCTGGAGCTTCGAGCTCTTCAGAAGAACAATACTTGGGAGATTATGGATCTTCCTAAAGGAAAGAGACCAATCAACTCTAAATGGGTATATAAGCTAAAGTTTAAGGCAGATGGGACACTTGAAAGGCATAAGGCAAGGTTGGTTATCAAAGGTTGTACTCAGAGAGCTAGGATAGACTACATTGAAACTTTTTCACATGTAGTAAAGATGATTACAATAAGGGCCCTTGTGATTACTGCTGTAAAAAAGGGATGGTTTATGTCTCAATTAGACATAAACAATGCTTTCCTCCATGGTGATATTGATACAGAGATATACATGAAGGTACCACTTGGCTTGTCTTACTTATTTCCCAGTCAACTCTGCAAACTCAACAAGTCCTTGTATGGCTTGAAACAAGCTTCTAGACAGTGGTATAGTAAGTTGTCTGATGCTCTTATTTCTCAAGGTTTTCACCAGTCTTTAAATGATTACAGCCTATTCTTTAAAAGGTCTTCCACTTCAGTTTTGTTCTTAGTCATTTATGTTGATGACAGTCAATCTGAGATTAAGCTCCTCAAAGATTTTTTGCATGATACATTCAGTATCAAGGATTTGGGGAATCTGGGATATTTTCTAGGCATGGAATTTTTGCCTACAGATAGAGGTCCGGTAATCACTCAGAGGAAATTTATTCAAGAGCTTCTTCATTATTTTTGTCCACCAGATTCAAAGACAGTGACTAATCCTCTTGATCATTCAGTCAAGCTCAAACCTACTGATGGAACTCCTCTAGTTGATCCTACACCTTACAGGAAAATAGTTGGCAAACTAAACTTCCTCATCAACACTCGTCCAGATCTTGCTTATTCAGTCCAATACGTATGTCAGTTTATGCAAGCTCCTACTTCTACTCACTGGCTTGCTGCTATGCACACATTAAAGTATTTGCAGGGCACTTCTACTCTTGGACTTTTTCTGCCATCAACTCCAGATTTCAAGCTCATAGCTTATTGTGATTCTGATTGGGCTTCATGTCCCACTACTAGACGCTCGATTAATGGCTTCCACATCAGTCTTGGAGGTGCACCTCTGTCATGGAAATCCAAGAAACAAGTGACTGTTTCTTTATCTTCTACAGAAGCTGAATACAGGTCTCTTAGGCGTGTTACTGCAGAACTGGCTTGGCTTACAAGGCTCTTACATGAGATGGATGTTCCCAATGTTCAACCAGTTCCAGTCAAGTGTGACTCTCAGTCTTCCATTCACATCGCCAAGAATCCAGTTTTCCATGAACGTACAAAGCACATCGAATTAGATTGTCATTTTGTTAGAGAGAAATTGTTAGAGGGTTTAATTTCTCTTGAACATGTTCCAACTACTTTACAGTTAGCTGATGTTTTCACCAAGGCTTTGCCTCATTCTGTTTACAGTAATATCCAATCCAAGTTGGGTTTGATTCCTTTAGATCAATCTCCAACTTGAGGGGGGATGTTAGCATAGCATATAAATACTTGTAACTACTTGTAATAGTTAGAGATTATGTTACACAATACAATCATCCTTCTTCTTCTTCCACTTCTCTCCTTAGTATTCTAGCAATTGAAGTAAGAAAGACGTGTCTGACACCATAAATCCAGCTTGCTGAAGCTAGTTGATTGAAGTTGAAAAAAATGATGATATCAACACACTTCAATGTGAAATTTGTACCGTGGGTGTAGAGGGGATTACAAAAGGCAAAATTGTTGATTGATTAACATTATAATTCTTCTTTTACCCCTGGATTTGCTCTCAACTTTCTCATTCTCAGATCCGAGATCCAGATACCCTCATCCAACGTTCTCCTTTTTTACGATTTGGGGGAAAAAGTTAGAACCCTAATCATTTGATTTATGCATGAAATTTTTCGAAATAGTTCATCTTTATGAACCGAAAGTTTTGTAAATATATTCATTTTTCTTTATCGGTTCAATTTAGTGTTTTTTATATTGTTTTTAGTATCCAAAATCGTTCGTATGGTTTTGGTGTGTAGGTTTGAAGTTGTTGAACTTTTTTGAAATTTTGGTTGGTGTTTTTTCTTTAGGCTCCCTCCGTTTTGGTGCAAATGAAACGAAACTAATGAAAAAGAATCAAACACATGAAAACAAAATTGGCCATTCATCAACGGCAATAGTAAAAAATGAATAGGGTTTATGATGGGGATGGAGTTGAATGGTCTATATGCCACTGGAATCCCTCCCGTAAATGGAACGCCTGACCCAGTCGGACACCACCAATGCCCTAGTCCTCCAACTCACTTGCTTGCTGTATTGTTTGTTTTACAAAAACATAATCAGAGAAAAGAAATGAAGACAAAGGATAGAGGATATAGGTACCTTGCATAGATAGAGTACCAAAGCCACTGAGAACTGCGACCAACGGACAAAAAATCTCCAGGAAGCTGAGCTGTTGTTTGCTCTCCACCCAGTGGTGCAAACTGACCTAAATGCTTATACCTGAAAGGGTGAAATCTGTGCCGACCTTCTGCTCTGAATCTGATTGGACCTTTTGGGTTCTTCTCACAATATTCCATTATGTTAAAACAGTCAGCAAGATAACTCCCTTGTTGAGCAGCAACCTGTGCTGTTGCTGGAAGATTCTTCATCTTTGTGTCCACTTCTGATAGAGCTTTCTTGAAATCCTCAATCTGAACCTCAACTGATCCTTTCCCAGCAGCAGCATTACCCAACAAATCCACCATGCTTTTCATTTTCTTGTTTTTCAGAAACAGTTCCACTTGAGGGCTATGTTACCAGGAAACTCCTGGAAGTTTCCGACACGGAGACGTTTCAGACACGTGGAAACGGCAACATCAAATTTAACGAAAAAGGAAACGGTGGGGAAACGACAACATAAATTATATATCAATTTAAAGAGAACAAATAGTAGAATAGATATATATATAAAAGATTCATAAAAATGATTAAACACATGATATTATATCACTTATAAAACCAAATACAGTAACTTAACAACATACGTAATTTTGAGTAACATAATCAAGTTCAACATCTGAAAAACTCACAAATTAAGGGAGGTAGAGTATCAAACAACTCGCCGGTCGGAGGTGGCTAAGAGAAATCTGAAGAGAAGCGGGATGCGGAACTCTGAAATCTGAAATTAGGTTTCTATTCGTTCATTCCTCTTATTTCTATATTTTATTTTCTTTATAAAAATTGGGAAACTCCGCCGGAAACGCGTTTCCGTCCATTTTCGGAGTGTCGTGTCCGATTAAAAAGTCAACGGAAACGGTCAACGTTTCCGAGCCTCCAGAAGACGTTTCCGACGTGTTTCCGGGCGTTTCCGAGTGTCCCGAAGTGTCCGACACGGGAAACGCTCGGTCCTAGGAGTTTTCGAGTAACATAGCTTGAGGGTACCTTTCTACAATGTCTTTAATTGCATCTTTCATTTCCTTCACTGTTAATGTTCCTGATTTATCCTTGCGTTGATTAATTGTGGCAGTGTCACCATGTGAGATGCTATTTCAATTATGTGGTTGAAATTATATATGTCACTACAAGAAAAACCGTTTATGGCAACGACAATTTTTTGTCGTTGTAAAATCAACCTTTTAGCAACGACAATCTTGTATCGTTGTTAATACTGTAGCGATACATAAAAAATTCATTTCCCTCCAACTATATCTAGCGCGCCCACTATAAAATTTTGCGTTTAGTTTTTGCAACGGGTTTGTCGTTGCGAAAAATAATGAATAAGAATGACAACAAAAGTTGTCGTTGCAAAAGCTTTTTTAAAACAATTGCAACGAGCAAGTCGTTGCTAAAGAATAGGTAAATAGAAAACAAATTGCTGAAACCTTTATCGTCTCCCTCGATTTTTCCTGAAACCCAACCCTACCTCCAGCTCGCTCGATTTCGCCTCTTCTCGCTCGCGCTTCTCCCTCCAGCTCGTTGCAGAGCTTCCTCTTCTCCCACCTTCATCTCCGACGACCTTCTACTTTGGTCCG
Source organism: Oxyria digyna (assembly GCA_029168935.1). NCBI lineage: Eukaryota > Viridiplantae > Streptophyta > Magnoliopsida > Caryophyllales > Polygonaceae > Oxyria > Oxyria digyna. The sequence continues at coordinate 12,985,967 of JAPVLV010000005.1, forward strand.
GTGCTCCGACGACTTCGCCTCTGCAACCGGTACTCTCTCAATTCCCCATCAGGTGTGTTCCCAATTTTTAGGGTTCTTATTCACCCCGATGACTTCTACAATCTCCTTCCGTCCAACCTGCCTTCTTAGGGTTCTTATTCACCCCAATTTTAGGGTTTTTATTTCACCAGGTTTCTCCTCTTTTGCAGTCACCGTCTTGCTCCTCCTCCCCTTAGCCGTTTCGCCGGGTTTCTCCTCTTTTGCAGCACCAACCTGCCTTCTTCCTAGCAGGTGCGTACATGACTCTGTGTGTTCGTTTTCGTTTTCCTAGTGTTTAAACTCATTTACAGAAACTTAGCTGAACTGAACTCATTTACAGACAGCTGAACTGAACTGAACTTTTTTTTGAACTTCTGTTTCTGGATTGATAAGCTAAACTGGTTCTGTTTTTGGATGTTTCTGAAATGATAATCTGATAAGTTCATATGGTAGCTGAACTGAACTTTTGTTGAACGGAACATTTTGTATGCTCAGTTTGTGATTCTTTCCTCACAATTATTAGCAAGCTGATAAGTTCAGTTGAATGCATACACTGTTTAATGGCTTAGATCACAATTGATTTTTAGATTAAGTATAAGACTTGCAAACCTCCAGTTAAGAATTATACTTATGCTGTCTTTCATATTTTATTCAGTTATCAAAACAAATGCTTTTAGTTTTTAGGTTCTTGGAATTTTTCTTACTAGTTCATTAAATATGTCTTGCACTTGTGGATTCCTGAGGATTGAGCTAAATCCTAATCTATTTAAATCTCAGATGCATAACAGTTCTTGGGAATTTTTCCATTCATGCGGCCAATTTGCTCTCTTTCTTGATAATTTTGTTTCCTTTGAGTCTTATTTCTCTTTGTTTTTTGAAGAGTGAATTAAATCCTAATCTTTTTAAAATGTCAGGAATGGTCAAACAGTTTATTCCTGCAACTTCCACTAATCATGGAAAGAAAAAATATGAACTATTATACATCTGTTTTAACCAAGTTACTATCAAGTTACTATGCTGAAAAATGACAGCTTTCCTGTTTCCTTTGATTTCTTTTTCTAATTCTTAGTTTGATTTGGTCTAACAATTTGTATTGTGCAGATATCTTTGTTGGTTAAAAGAACTACTCTTTTCTGGTTAAAACAAGGACCCCTCTAGCATTTTTTAACCTAACATGGAATAAGTGGTTTAGATGAATGATGATAATAATAACTTCTAATAAAATACTAGCCTTGTTTGAGGATAAAACCATCACTTCATACTTACTGTGTACAATTTGGTGCTTTCTATATAAGCTTAAACATGAGTACGCTGACTTGTTCCTAGTATTTCTAATTCTTTCCACTGGGGTAGGAATATTAAACTTTGGGTTATGAAAATATTAATGGGTGCACAGGTTGACAGTGAAACAAGAAGGTAAGTGAGTAGAAATTATTATAGTAGAGTAATATAGGTTTATAAATGGAGTGGGTTTTGACTGTTAGCTAGGTAAAGTCTAATTATTGTCATTTTATTCTTTGTGAAGTTGTTTCACTAAGTGCACTTAGTAACACTTAGTGAATCAATTTATATAGTCATAGTCATTTTATTCTACACTTAGTAACACTTTAATGGTGTTGGTGCTCAGGGTACTTTACGTTTTTTGTGGTTACATTTATTCATAATACATCAAGAACTGCAGTAGCTTAGAAATTATAGATCCTCTGAAGTACATGGTTATATTTCCAATAACCTGCTAATACTAATTAATGCCTTAGCTTTTTCCAATAACCTGCTAAGTGATCAATTATTTTGGACCTCATTAGTATTGCTAATTGATCATAATAGCTGAGTGGTTTATATTTCTCTTATTCCGGTAGTCTTCCCAGTACATTTCTATGCAGCTCAATATTCTTAGCATATTGATGCAGCCTAAGTCCTGTGCTTGTCAGCTTTAGTAACACATAGCACTAAAACAGAACATTTGTTGCATATAATGCATTATTTTGCATTAACTGTGAGAATTAGTATGAAATAATGCATTTTTTTTTGGCATCCAAACAGACCATTAGTGGGGGCTAACAGTGCACTTTCTTTGTCTCCTTTTCCCTCGTTTTTGTGCCTTATACTTTGGCATCCATTATTCATCTACTTGAGCCAGTTTAACATTACGGCCTTGCAGATATCAGCAGAGGCACAAGGACCATGTTGATCGATCGAAGCTGTTACATTGATTAGTAAAGTTCATGTCATCTCCACATTCTTGAAGATTATTCAACACACGGAATCAACCTCATACATACATTGGAGTTTCCACAGTACTCTCTTACAGTAAGTTGGCAATTGACAATATACATGTATAATTAGTAAGATACCATAACGTATAGTATATGCATAGTCAGCCAAGAGAAATCTGCAGAAAGTCAATAGAGTGTTACGTTACATCAACCTATAGTTTACATGTTTACATCTTCCATTTGAATTTAGAGTATTAAATTCCTACAAACAGAAGATTAATACCACATATATATTTCATTACTGGACTACTTTCATTATGAGCTCAGTTAAGGCCCAGTGATGATCACGTGGGCCGGGTTTCTTAGACCTAAAGAGTCATTACTAGCTCACTTAGGCCCAAGTTTTAGCGTCAATCTTGAGTATATTTGAACAATCTCAGGGGCGCCAAATTCCTTTTGCAGGCTGGCAACTGAGCAGTGAGCCCGTGGTCTCGTACCTCTCTGTTCTAACAATGCTCACATGACATCACATGGTCATATTCACCATATTAATTGAGTTGAACATGATATCAATCGCTTAGAAACAAAGTCGGATACTAAAAAAAGAAAGTCAGACCTTAAATTAAGCACTTGCCTGAAGCATTTGAGCATAGGACAAGTTCGTGGCTGTTATGATTCTGTATACAACTTTTTGCTTCATTCAATATCTTAGTATGGAGATTTGCTAATATTATTAGGTTTGTCTGTATGGATCAGTTTCTTGAGTTGTATCAAAGGAAGTTTACTGGAAAGAAGTTTGGCCTTGCAGGAAATGCACGACATTTGGTGAATGAGTGTGGTCGTGTGGTAAGAACCAAAGCGCCATTAAATGTTAAGAATTGGAAAGAAGTTTTATCTATTGCAGGTGACAACATGTGGAAGGAGATTTAGGTACTTTTTATTTACTTTTCTTTTGATTTGCTGAAGTGTGGTATATATTTACAGGTTTTCTTCGCTGATTTTCTAGTTTCATATATGGGGAAAGAAGTAGACTACTAGAATGGATGAAAATCAATTTCGTATGAAAAATGAGGAGTATGAAGTGAGATAAAAATATGAGTTATGACATTACAGTGGACTAGTTTCTTCCAATTTGTGGTTCATTTCTATGATTTTGAACCAAATAAGGCATGAATGTGTATGTTGCTGAATGCTGATGGTAATTGTTTTTTATTGGTTGGATTGAAGTCGAATATAGTGTGCATGCAGTAGCTTAAAGAATGTGTATTTATGAAACTGCAGATGAATTGCGTTATGGAATATTTTTGTCCTAATCATTATTTTGGAAAAACATTATTTTGGCCTTGCAGGAAAAGTTTCAAGTTAGTGATTCTAGTTGCGATCTGAAGATGTAAAATTTCGTTTTAGATACAATGCAACGTTTGTATAGGCTATGGAAAAGTCGATTGCACTATTACTACAAGAGTCCTGAATGTGGAAAAACTGATATTGAACGCTTAAAAACTCCCCCACCTGATTTGCCTCAAGAGCAATGGGAATGGTGTGTGAATTATTATGGTTCAAATGAATTCAAGGTATTCACTCTTTTAACATTCATTTATCTAGCTTCATAGTTGTTCCTTTATAAAAATATGTTTTAATTTATCGTACAGATTGTAAGCGAAAGGAACTCCCGAAACAGATTGTCTGAGAACAGATGTGCTCATACTACTGGAAATTTAGCCTTTGCTGAAGTTGAGGAAATGATGGTAAGACTTAATATAGTAGTTAATTAAGTATTATTTGCACATGTTATTCATTGTAATTAAGGTAAATTTACTAATAAATATTTAATGATGTGCTAGATAAAAGAGAATGGCGGGGTGAAGCCTTCTGCTGATGTGATATGGCTTATGGAGCACACTCGTACAAATAAAGAAGACAAACTTGAATGGGCTGACGGAACTCGTTCTAAACTAATTCATGTATGTATCATAGATTCTAATAGAGCAACTTTTACATTATTTTCTCTGATTCTAATCTTCTTTTGAATTTTGTTGAAGGAAAAACTGAAAAATGTAGTTGCTACAGCTGTGAATCAATGACACAAGAAGAAATATTGACACAAGTTCTGAAGCCAAGGTCTGGATATGTTCGTGGAAAAGGGACAACTTTGCATGGTTATACCAAAGGAAAAAATCAGTTGGAACAACAAAGACTTATGGAACAACAACAAGGGAAAATACAAGAACAAGACGAAAGGATAAAGGAACAAGACCAAAGGATAAAGGAATTAGAAGAGAACCAGAAAAAACAACAACAAGCAATGGAAGATTTCAAGCGTGAAATGTTGCAGCAGCTTGCAAACACGGGTGTTCGGTAATTATGTCCAAAGGTACGTTTTTAAACAAACTTTCTAATCAACCCTTTTCCACTAGAGATGCATGACCCTAAACAAACCTTCTAATCAACAAAAGAGTTGTTATCTGGAATCATTAGTTGCTGGGAATTTAAGGATCCGAAAACTGAATTAATTTTGTTCTGCAAACTGCATTTTCTGGAATCTTAAACTGTTGGGAATCAAAGGATCTGCAAACTGAATTCTCTGGAATCATTAAAACTTAAATAATTTTATTCTTCTAGTTTGATAATAGACAGAGGATCTGCAAATTGTTTACTTCGTTTACAGAAGTGATCTGCAAACTGTTTACTCCGTTTACGAAAGTGATCAGCAAACTCTAGGAATCTTCTATAAAGTCAACTCAAGATGATGACTATCTCCTTTGTTTATAGAAGTGATTTGCAAACTGAATTTTGCTCTTGTATGATAATAGATAAATTGTAAGTTTTTAGCCTTGTTTATATGAAAAAATTTATTCAATGGTACAGGGAAACAAGTAGATGTCGAAGGATGATTTTGGGATATTGTGGATGACACAAATATTATGAAATGATTTTGGTTTTATGATTCGGGATGTAGCTAAGTTGGCAAATTAAATACTTGAATGTTAGACATGTTTTTGGTACAGGTTGTAATTTAAACAAGTTTTTGAAGGTTATATAGTCGAAGTTATTGTGTTTATGATTTTGGATAGAGGTTGGTTGAATGTGAATTATAAGGGTAGAAACAGGTATTGACAAGAGGATATTGTAATGTCGTTGCAAAGCAATGATCTATCGCAACGACGACAATAGCTCTTGTCAAAACATCAGATATGTATTGCAACGACAAATGTCGTTGCAATACTTTAATAGGTATTGCAACGACAAATAACGTTGCAATACGTTGATATGTATTGCAACGACAAATGACGTTGCAATACGTTGATATGTATTGCAACGACATTTGTCGTTACAATACGTTGACATGTATTGCAACGACATTAACGTTGCAAAAGATGTGACGAGTTCGGACTGTTATTAGCAACGACAACTAATTAGCAATGAACAAAGTCGTTGCGAAAAATTTTTGTTTTGGCAACGAAAAAAGTCGTTGCAATAGCCTTTCACTACGGTGTTACCGGCAACGACCTAGCAACGACAATTGTCGTTGCCAAAACCTATTTTTGCAACAACTTGATATGTATCGCAACGACTTTTGTCGTTGCTAAAAACGGTTTTTCTTGTAGTGTGTGGTTGAAAGTAACTACAAGAAAATAGGAAGATGTTCAACAACAAAAGAATATGAGTTTCTAATTTTTTATGTACGGTGATTAAAGTTGTAATTACTGATATATAAGAGAGAAAAGAGAGGAGAAGAAATTATCTATCATTTTCACAAACACATAAACACAAGAGAGAGAATATAATTCCATCTGCGAGAGGGAAGAGTAAAACACAAAGAGAGGTTTATATTTCTTTGTAAGGTACTTACTCTTCTACGACAAGCTTGTGGTTTGTACAAGTTGTCGGTTATTTCCTTCATATAGTAACAAACATATCACCCCGAGGACGTAGGCAATTTGCCGAACCTCGTTAAATTCTTGTGTGTTCATACTACTTTTTTCGTTCCATATTAGTCGAAGTTTCCGCAGCTACTCAACAATTGGTATCAGAGCTAAACCAAGATCTACGGCGGTAAAAGTCTGATTTTGGAAACAATGGCTTCTAGTAGTGGAACCGTAAAAGTGGGTAAGTATGAGATTGAGAAATTCAATGGGAAGAATGATTCCTCCTATTGGAGGATGCAGATGAAGAATCTGCTAATTTCTCAAAAGTTGCACAAGGCATTATTGGGTAAGGATAAGAAACCTGCAGATATGAAGGTTGATGACTGGGATGAGCTCGATATAGAAGCACGTGCCGCCATAATCTTATGTCTTGAGAGAGACGTTGCATTCATGGTGGACGACGAGGAAACTGCGTCAGGCGTGTGGGAGAAGTTGGAGGCAAACTTCATGACGAAGACTCTAACGAATAGAATCTATATTAAGTCACAATTATATACTTGCAAGATGGAGGAAGGAATTTCAATCCGTGATCACATCAACAAATTTGATAGGATAATTTCAAATTTGAAGGATATTGATGTGAAGGTTGAAGATGAAGATCAAGCTCTTATGCTTCTACTTTCATTGCCGAAATCATACGAGAATCTTATTCAAACATTAATGCTTGTGGGCGAAACACTGACCATGGATGAAACTAGAACGGCGCTTCTAGCTGATGATCTGCGGAAGGTGGCCCTTAGTGGTATGACTAGTGCAAACAATGAACAAGCACAAGGTTTGTTTGCAAGAGGAAGGGGAAATGACAGAGGAAATAGCAAGAGGGGAAAGTCTAGATCAAAGTCCAGATCTCTAGCGGAAACTCGTTGTATCAAGTGTGGTGAGCTTGGGCATTGGAAAAAAGATTGTTCTAATAAGAAGGTACAATGGAAGAACAAAAACAACAAGAATAAGGGAGATCAGAATGTGAAGCACGAAGCTAGCATCGCTTCAAATGAGTATGACGCGGAATGTTATTCTGTTACATATGAACATTCAAGCAATTGGATTCTTGATACTGGATGCTCTTATCATATGTGCCAAAACAGGAAGTGGTTCACTTCTTATAAGGCCATGGATGGTGGAACCGTTTTGATGGGTAATGATCATGGTTGTAAGACGGTGGGAATTGGTACAATTAGAATCAAGATGCTTGATGGTGTTATTAGGACGTTAATGGATGTACGACACGTGCCCGATTTACGAAAAAAATCTGATTTCTTTGGGTGCATTAGAATCAAGAGGTTGCAAGCTGATCGGTGAAAACGGGGTTCTAAAAGTTGTTAGTGGTTCTTTGTTGGTGATGAAAGGAATTCGTCATCGAAACTTGTACCATCTTTTTGGAAATACAGTTACAGGTGATGTAGCAGTTGGAACCAGCGAAAGTAAGAAAAACCCAACGGAGTATACTAGACTTTGGCATATGCGTCTTGGACATATGTGAGAAAAGGGTCTAAGTTTGCTTGGTAGTAAAGGTTTGTTGAAGTACATTAAGAAGCCTTGCATGGACTTTTGCGAGCATTGTGTGTAAGGAAAAGCACATAGGGTTTCATTCTCAACAAGCAACCATAAAAGCAGAGGGATATTAGACTATGTCCATACAGATGTTTGGGGTCCGGCTAAAGTTGCTTCCAAAGGTGGTTCTAGATACTTTGTCTCGTTTGTAGATGATTACTCAAGGTATGCTTGGGTGTATTTTCTTAAGCATAAGAATGAGGTATTCGAGACGTTCAAGCAATGGAGAGCAATGATTGAGAACAGAACAGATAGGAAGCTAAAAACTTTGAGATTTGATAATGGTACAGAGTACACAGATGGCGCTTTCAAAAGGTTTTGTGATGAAGAAGGCATTGTTCGACATTGGACAGTTAGAGACACACCACAACAAAATGGAGTCGTAGAAAGATTGAACCGTACACTACTTGAGAAGGCTAGATGTATGCGCTCCAATTCTGGGTTAGGACGTGAATGGTGGGCAGAATCGGTTGCCACAGCTGCTTATATTGTGAACCGGTCTCCACATTCGACATTAGATGGGGATACCCCTTTTAGGGTGTGGTCAGGAGAACATGAAGATTATGGAAAGCTTAGAGTGTTTGGATGCATAGCATATTATCATGTCAAAAATAACAAGCTTGATAATAGGGCCAAGAAGGAGATTTTCTTGGGATATGCAAGAGGCGTCAAGGGCTACCGTCTTTGGTGTTTAGAGGACTCTAAGTTTGTAATCAGCAGGGATGTTACTTTTGATGAGAACTCCATGGCGGCTTTATCAAAAGCAGATGTGCCTAAAGGTGGTGATGTTGCAATATTAAAATCTCAAGTAGTTGAAATAGAAGAATCTAAAGACCAACCAGATTCAATTCATGATCAAGAGGAATCTCATGGTGAAAGATACGGTCAAGATAATGATGAGCTTGAACATGAGGAGGTTCAGCAGGAAAATGCACAAGTACTACAACAACAACAACAACAAGATGAGTTTTTGGCTTCCACTAGACCAAGGAGAGCTTATAAATCAGTCCAGAAGTACGGGGTCGATGAGCCTTTGAAACATTATGGGCATGTAAACTTTTTAGAATATGCACTCTCGGTGGAGGATGATGAACCGATCACCTTCAAACAAGCTATCAAAGATGTTGATAGAGAGAGATGGTTGGTCGCAATGGAGGAAGAGATGGAATCTCTCCATAAGAACAAGACATGGGAGGTCGTCCCATTGCCCAAGGGTAAGACTGCTATTGGTTGTAAGTGGGTGTATAAACGAAAATCAGATTCATCTGAGCTCGGTGGTACAAGATACAAGGCAAGATTAGTGGCTAAAGGTTTTGCACAGAAGGAAGGTGTGGATTACAATGAGATCTTTTCTCCTGTGGTAAATCATACTTCTATTCGGGTGCTTTTGAGCATTGTTGCTCATGGTGATCTTGAGTTAGAACAACTTGATGTGAAGACAACCTTCTTGCACGGTGACTTGGATGAGGAAATCTACATGTATCAACCAGAAGGGTACAAAGTAGAGGGAAAGGAGGGTCAGGTATGCCGCTTGAAGAAATCCTTATATGGGTTAAAATAGCCGCCTCGACAATGGTACAAGCGATTTGACTCTTTCATGCTAAAGCATGGATTCTCCAGAAGTGATTATGATTGTTGTGTCTACATTCAAAAGCTTGGTGGAGCTGACTTTATTTATCTTTTATTGTATGTGGATGACATGCTTATTGCTTCAAGAAGCACGGTGGAGATAAATAAGCTAAAGGTCGAACTTGGTAAAGAGTTCGATATGAAGGACATGGGCGCTGCTAGGAAAATACTGGGTATGGAGATCAGAAGAGAACGGAAAACTTGTCAATTATTCTTGAGTCAGAAAAGTTATATCGAGAAGGTTATTGATAGGTTTGGTATCCGAAATGCTAAGTCGGTGGTGACTCCATTGGCACAACATTTCAAACTCTCAAACAAGCAGTCTCCTATTACACCACAAGAAAAGGCACACATGAATGGTGTACCCTATGCTAGTGCAGTTGGAAGTTTGATGTACGCTATGGTGTGTACACGTCCAGATATTTCACAAGCTGTCAGTGTTGTTAGTAGGTTCATGGCGAATCCTGGTAAGGCACATTGGGAAGCGGTAAAGTGGTTATTGAGGTACTTGAAGGGTACTATCAATGTTGGACTATGTTTTGGTGATAATACATGTCGAGTTAGGGGTTTTGTGGACTCGGACTATGCAAGTGATATTGACAAGAGAAGATCTACCACTGGTTATGTTTTCAAGATATATGGTGCTCCGATTAGTTGGAGATCAATGCTACAAGCTACAGTTGCACTCTCCACAACAGAGTCTGAATATATGGCTATGGCAGAGGGAGTGAAGGAAGCATTGTGGTTGAAAGGTCTTTTGTATGACTTGGGAGTGACGCAGGATAACGTAGATTTATGGTGTGACAGTCAAAGTGCGATTCACTTGGCTAAAAACCAAGTCCATCATGCTCATCATGCTCGTACCAAGCATATTGATGTTAGATATCATTTTGTTCGAGATGTCATAGAGGATGGTGATATTTCTCTTATGAAGGTTCACACAAATGATAATGCTGCAGACATGTTAACCAAAGTTGTGACAGGCAGTAAGTTCCAACACTGCTTGGAATTGCTTCAGATTGGCCCATGCTAAATCGCCCGTCACAACCATTGACCCAGTTTTTTAATCTATACCATCTCTTCTGAACTTCTCTTCTGCAAAAGTAGTAATTCTCTTGTCAAACCTGAAACAAAGAAATTACACTAGCATGAGAATTAAATCATTTAGCATCTCATCTAAACAATCTGTGCATTATACAAGTAACTTGCAAATATCAACATCATTTAATAGAAGCATAAACCGAAGTGGAAATCTTACATATTTAGAATATGATCTGTTGCCTCCAGAAGTGTTATCTTGACTTGATCTTTGACATTAGGATACAGGTTTACAATATCTTCATTAACAAAATCATGCAACTCTGCAGCAAACTCAACACCAGTAGGGCCACCTCCAACAACAACAAAGTGGAGCAATCTCTTCCTTTCTTCAGCACTGAGGGAAGGAAGGTTGGCCTTTTCAAAACAGTCAATAACACTTCTGCGAATCTTCTGAGCATCTTCAACTTCCTACAAAAAGATATTAAAAGAAAGCAAAACTAACTATGAGGAATTCAAGCAAAGTTGATCAAGAAACAAATGCCAGAAAAAACATTTATCCACTCATTATTACAGTTATTCCCGAAAAAAGAAGAAGTCATCATACCTTCAAGAAATGTGCATTCTCTTCCACACCAGGAATGTTGAATGTGTTGGAACGAGCTCTTACGGCTATGACAAGATAATCATAGTCTACTGAAAACTCTTGTTGGCCGTTCAAAACAGCATCTTTATTAGAGCGGCAAAACACTTTCTTATTTGTTGGATCTATGCTGAGACACTCTGCTTCCCAGAAGTGTGCATTGAACTTTTTCTACGAAATACAAAGGAAGAAAGTGTCAAGACTAGGAAGTGGTATCATGCAATAATGCAGTAAACAGGGGTAATAACTGGATGCTAGGATTTGCATTATCTTTGCAACTGCATATGAAATTGTTGTTTTTAAGAACCCTCACATGTGGCATAGTTAAAATATAAAATATATGTGCGTGCAACACTTTGATCTTCTATGTGCAATAATTTTCGGATTGATTCTTGTCTTTGTTTTTTATAGGAAAGTGTGATGGCAGCAACTGAGATTGAGACTGGAAAGAACAACAAGGAAGGTGAAGAACAAGAGGTAGTTGAAAAAGAAAAAGTAGTGTGTGCAACACTTTGATCTTCTGTGTGCAATGATTTTTTAATTGATTCTTGTCTTCTTCTTTTTTTATAGGAAAGTGTGATGGCGGGAACTGAGATGGAGATGGGAGAGAAAACAAAGGAAGGTGAAGGGCAACAGGTAGTTGAACAAGAACAGGTAGTGTGTGCAACATTTTGATCTTCTGTGTGCAATGAGTTTTGGATTGATTCCAATCTTTATTTTTTATAGGAAGGTGTGATGGAGGACACTAAGATGGAGACGGGGAAGAACACAAAGGAAAGTGAAGCACAACAACAACTAAAGGAGGTACAATCGAAAAATATAATTTTTACTCTTAGTGTTCACCAAAAATATAATTTACTCTTCTGTGTGCATTATATTTACTCTTCTGTGTGCACCAAAAATATAATTTTTATGGATTTATTTTGTTTTTTTTATTATAGGGGTAATTGAAAAAAGGGACAGAGGATGAGCCAACAGAAATGGAACCTGAGGTGGCTCAAGAAGTGGGTCAAAATGAGGTTCATATAATGGACAAGGGACGGGAGGAAAGTGAGACACAAGAAATTGAGACACAAGATGTGGCTCAAAAGGAAATTGAGGTGGATCCAGTGGAAGGAAACCAAAACACAAATGACAAGGGAAAGGAGGTTGGAGATATCGAAAGTGAAAGCATAAGGAGAAGGGAAAGAAGGCAACTGGAACTGATAGTGATTTTCAGAAAAAGGTATATGATACATTAGAATAGCTTCTGTGTGCAGCATGTTTAGCTTCCGTGTGCACCATGTATTTGTGTGCAATGGTTTGTAATGTGTGTGCAAAGGTTTTAATGTGTGTGCATCAGTTTTAATATGAGTGTGCATGACTGTTAGAGGAAAATTATATTATTACTCTAGAATGAATGTGTGTGCAAAGGTTTTAATGTGTGTGTGCATGAGTTTTGGTTTGCGTGTGCAGAGGTTTTAATGTGTGTGTACAACACAAAACAACTACTGTGTACATCAAATATTTCACCTGTGTGCATCACATATTTCACCTGTGTGCATCACTTTGTAATAGGTGTTTTTCCCAAAACTATTTTTGTATTTGTGTGCAGCATGTTTAGCTTATGTGTTCATGACTTTTTTGTTTTGTGTGCATGAATTTATTAGGATTCAGAACAAGAAACAGGGGCGACGACAACGGAAGCTAAGAAGGACAATCTACCAAAAACGGTAACAATATAAATATCATGTTTTTAAATGAATATGTTTTTGGTATTGATTAATAACTGGTTGTGTAGCAGGTCAAATAATATGTGGAACTAGTGAAACACCAGCACAAGAGAAAAGGAATATCAATCCTTCAGCGGTTCTAAACTCGCCATGGAGACAAAGAGAAGTGAATCTTTCTGAAAACATCACATCAGAAGAAAAAGCCTTTTACAACTGGGCTACGGCAGAAATAGGAAATGATGAAGAGTAAGTAGTTTATTATTATGAATATCTAAACTAAACAGTGAATTACTTGATGCCTAACTAAAATGAATATTTTATGTTTCTGTGTTGTAGTGGTTATCTCTTCCATTTGGGCCCATACAGTTTAACTAGACAAGACTTTGTCACACTCAAGAAAAATGGAGAAGTAGACAGTGTGGTACTTGATGCATATACAACCTATTTGAATGAAAATGAATGAAAAATGGAGAAGTAGACAATGCTGGTAAGAAAATCTACAAAATTTATATGAAATATTTGCACTGAATTTATTTTATTTTCTTTTGCTAGAAATTTAACGTGCAATACAAAAATTCTACAATGGAAGAAAAAGCGCGAGATTTCTCCGAAGCAATGATAAAAATCTTCAGTTGTGTCGACTCTTTTACGCATAAGCAAAAAACACTGCAAAATATTGATTTGGTAAATTTCATCTATGTGCATGAACTTTTTCTTCCGTGTGCATCAAATATCTCTTTTGTGTGAATCAAGTATTTCTTCTGTGTGTGACAAGGCGAATTTGTCGTATGCCAAGTCAAGTAATCCTAACAAGCTCACTAACAAGTATAGTAGGCAAGCAAGGGTCGAATCCCAAGGGAATCAGGTTATCGATTCTTGCTTGCCTACTATACTTGTTAGTGAGCTTGTTAGGATTACTTGACTTGGCATACGACAAATTTGCCTCGTCAAATTTGGCGCCGTTGCCGGGGAATCAAATTTTCTTTTCTTTAAAGTTCTTGTTTTGATTAACCTTAGTGTTGACTAGTGAATGGTCAACACCCGTTCTACTAATCAGTCTCTTTTCATTCTTGATCCAGAAATCGAGAGGACTTTCCATCGAAATCAGAGAGAGAACAGAGCTGAGACTGATACAGGTGCAATGGAAGGCGCTCAGTTGACTCCCGAGCAAAGAGCTCTTGCTGATACCCAACGTCAATTGGCTGAAATTCAGTTAGTTGTTTATGCTCAACGGGCATTGATTGAGGCGCAGCAAGAGGCAAATGCGCTAAGAGACGGCGGTGTTGTCCGCACTTTGAGGGAGCGTTCTACTCCCAATCTGACACAACAACCTTAAGTTGTGGTTCTTCCACCCCTTGCTCATGGGGTGACTTTTGAGCTCAAGTCAGGGGTGATCAATCTGCTTCCCACATACCATGGTTTGCCTGGTGAGGATCCAATCATGCATTTGAATTAATTCCATGACACTTGCATGACAACCAAACCACCAAATGTTACTGAGGAGCAGATCAAGATGAGAGCCTTCAGGTTCACTTTGAAAGATGGTGCTAGGTCCTGGTACTATCATTTGCCTACCGGTTCGGTAGATAGCTAGGAGAAGTTGCACAAGGTGTTCTTGGGTAAGTATTTTCCAGTTAAAAAGGCAAATGCTCTGAAGAAGGAAATTGCCCATGTAGAGCAAGGTGAAGATGAGACTCTCTATGATTACCTTAAGCGTTTCAAGGAGTTGTGTGCTAGTTGCCCTTTTCATGGGTATGATACCGAGGACCTGGTCCTACATGTTTGCAATGGTCTCCTTAATCATGAAAGGAGAATGGTAGACGTTGCTTGTGGTGGGAGTATTCTCAACATGACACCAGAAGATGCCATGGAAAAGTTGCAAGACATGGCTGAGAGCACTAGGAGTTTTGGTAGGACATACACTAGGAAAGGAGTGAATGCCACAAGCTCAGGAGACCCCGCTCTTATGACCGAGCTCGTTGAGCTAAAGAAGATGATCTCTCAGCTGCACAAGGACATCAGCAGGTAAAGGCATGTGGTATTTGCTCTGACCCTTCTCATTTTACAGACAAATGCCCTGAGCTTCGAGATGATGATGTTGCTAAAGTCAATGCTGCTGGTGGATATGGACCTCCACGACCTCGAAATGATCAGCCGAACAACTACAATCCGAGGTATAGAGATCATCCAAATTTTAGATGGCGTGATCAGAATGAACCCCAACCTCAAGCTCAAGCCCCACGACCCAATTTTGGACCTTCAACTGCATATATGTTGAGATCATTGACTCAGCATTTCACAACCCATGTCCAAACTACTGAGTCTAGTATCAAGAACATGGAGAAACAGATAGGGCAGTTGGCTGAAGCTGTGACCACTCTTGCACAACAAAAATCCAATTCTCTACCATCTCAGACGGTAGTGAATCCGACCAGAAATGTTAGTGCTGTGACAACAAGGAGTGGAAAAGTGTTGGAAAATGCTGCTGTTGAAAATGCAGATTCTGAAACAGGTGAAAATCCACGACCGCGGGACGAGAACCGCGATCGCGGAACATGTTCTGGAGAAACAGCGTCAAATCCGCGACCGCGGGATGAGATCCACGATCGCGGAATTGTGACTGAGGAAACAAGAACAAATCCGCAACCGCGGGCTGACAGCCGCGATCGCGGAAATGCTCCTGGCGAATTGGTTTCGGAGGACTTTTCAAAAGATGCTGGAGCTGAGGTCGAGGACCGGGGCGACTTCCGGTTGAGGCAAGACGACTATGTCCGCCCCGACTTCCCACCTCTCAACTCAACCAAACCTCCCGCTCCTTTTCCTGATGCTTTGAAGGACACGAGGAGGCCGGAAAATGATAAGGAGCTATTCGAAACCTTCAGCAAATGTGAGGTAAATATCCCTTTACTCAAACTCATTAAAAGTATTCCTAGATATGCTAAGTTCTTGAAGGAACTCTGCACCATCAAGAGGAATCAAAAATTGAAGGGACAACAGAAGGTGACGGTAAGCGAGTGTGTCTCCGCTGTATTCCAAAGGCGAATGCCTAAGAAGTGCAGTGATCCGGGCATGGTAAGCATTCCTTGTCGTATAGGTGATACTCACTTTGAGAGAGCTATGCTTGATCTTGGTGAATCTATAAATGTTTTGCCCTACTCGTTGTATAAGATGTTTGGTTTAGGTCTTCTTCATGAAACCAGGATAATTATTCAACTAGCTGATAGGTCTACTGTTTATCCTAAAGGTGTAGTTGAGAATGTTTTGGTAATGGTTGATAATTTGTTCTTTCCTGCTGACTTCTTTGTGTTAGACATGGAACATGATGGTCAGGTTGCACCTATTTTGTTAGGAAGGCCTTTTATGAGAACCGCTAAAACAAAGATTGATCTAGCTAGTGGGTCTCTTACTTTAGAGTTCGATGGGGAAGTTGTGCAATTTAATATCTTCGATGCTATGAAGCACCCCATTGAAGATGCTGCTTCTATTTGTTCCATTGATGTGATTGATCCTATAGTTCAAGATACTTTTAATATCTTTGGCTTAGATGAATTGCAATGTGTTATGGAAAACAACATCATTCACCCACCACAAGTTAATCTCTCTCTTTCTCCTGATATTCATAGGGTTCTAGCTCAGCTAGACACGTCAGGTAGATCTTTGGCCGGCAGGCCCATGTTACTGACTTTGGAGAGCGAGAAGCTCCTCCCTTCTGTTTTGCAGGCACCAGTGATTGAGCTTAAGCAATTGCCAGAGCACCTGAAGTATGCTTTTCTTGGAGAGAATGATACCCTCCCGGTAATCATCTCTAGTAAGTTGTCAGGTGAGCAAGAGAAGAGATTGGTGATGGTGTTGAAAGAGCACATTACAGCTCTTGGGTGGACTATTGCCGACATCAAGGGAATTAGCCCTTCCACCTGTATGCACAGGATCCTACTTGAGGAAGGAGCTAAGCCCTCTAGGCAACCCCAAAGAAGATTAAACCCACCTATGATGGAGGTGGTCAAGAAGAAGGTGCTGAAACTTCTTCAAGCTGACATGATCTTTCCCATCTCGGATAGTCAATGGGTAAGTCCAACACAATGTGTCCCTACGAAGGGGGGCATTACAGTTGTTGAGAATCAACATGGTGAGTTGGTTCCCACTAGAGCTCAAACAGGTTGGAGGGTATGCATTGACTACCGTAAGCTGAATGCGGTGACTCGAAAGGATCACTTTCCTTTACCTTTCATTGATCAAATGCTTGAACGACTTGCCGGTCGTCCCTATTATTTCTTTTTGGATGGATACTCAGGTTATTTTCAGGTGACCATTGCACCCGAAGATCAAGAGAAGATAACCTTTAAATGTCCTTTTGGCACTTTTTCATATCGTAGAATGCCTTTTGGATTATGTAACGCACCTGGGACTTTTCAACGATGTATGGTAAGTATCTTCTCGGAATATATTGTGCATTTCATTGAGGTATTCATGGATGATTTTACGGTACATGGGGATAACTTTGATGCATGTTTACATCATTTGTCACTTGTGCTTAAAAGATGTGTAGACACTAATTTAGTGTTGAATTTTGAAAAGTGTCACTTTATGGTTGAACAAGGTATTGTTTTGGGTCATATAATTTCAGCTAGGGGTATTGAAGTCGATAAGGAAAAGATTGACATCATTCAATCGTTGCCTTATCCTACTAATGTGCGTGAAGTGCGTTCTTTTCTAGGCCATGCAGGTTTCTATCGCAGTTTTATTAAGGACTTTTCAAAGATCTCAACACCTCTATGTGAGCTTTTGAAGAAGGAAGTGACTTTTGAGATGTCTACTGAGTGCAAGAAAGCATTCGACACTCTGAAATCCCACCTCACTGAGGCACCCATTATTCAGGTACCCGATTGGTCTCTACCTTTTGAGATCATGTGTGATGCTAGTGATTATGCGGTGGGAGCTGTTCTTGGTCAAAAGGTTGGAAGAGCAATGCATGTGATCTATTATGCTTCCACAACCTTGAATGGCGCTCAGAGGAACTATTCCACCACACAGAAGGACTTGTTAGTTGTGGTGTTTGCCCTTGAGAAATTTCAACAGTATTTGTTGGGCACACAGGTGATTATCCACACTGATCACGCTGCTCTTCGTTATCTCATGACGAAGAAGGAATCCAAGCCGAGACTCATTCGATGGGTCTTACTTTTGAGCGAGTTCAATGTGGAAATCCGGTACAAGAAAGGAGTCGAGAACTCAGTAGCTGATCATCTGAGTCGGATTGTGCAAGAAGACGGTGAGTTACGGGCTTAGATCCAAGTGAACTACCTGGTTCGTGAACAGTTCCCGCCGAACTACACAAAAGCTCAAAAAGACAAGATCAAGCGGGAATCGCACTACTATGTTTGGGATGACCCCTACCTTTGGAGACATTGCGTTGACAAGGTAATCCACCGGGTAACCCGGATCAGTGAGCTACTCTCTTCTCTTCCTCATTTATTTTCTATGTCTTTCACACTGAGGACATTGTGTACTTCAAGTATGGGGGAGAGGGATTTAGTTTACTGCTTATCTTTAGAGTAGTTTCCATTCGGTTGTTTGAATTCAGTTCGTATTTATTCAAAAAAAAATAATAATAATAATAATAAACAGAAAACGCCACAAATATGTTAAAAAGGCAAATGAAAATCCTGGGATGGGCTGAAAACATGAAAGGGCGGTTCCATGCAAAAAGCAGGTAGTCTGGTCGGCAATAGGCTGAGGCAAAAGTGGACTTGAGAGATGTGAGCCAATTGTGAGTTATCTAGCAAAATGAAATGAGTGGCTAGGTGAAAACCCTTCGGGGCGCCTAGGCAGAATGAGTGAAATGAGTGTCTTAGGACCATTTTTTGCTGCTGGCGAGGTGTCATAAGAAGGTGGTGATATAAGGAGGAAAGGGTAGGCCACTATGGAGGAATAAGGTGCTAGATAGGAGCTAGGATTAGATTTATCTTTTGTACTCACTATGGTGTTTGGAAGCGAAGTGTGTTTGTAATTTGTAGTTCATTCTTTCTCTATACTTCCTGAGATCTATGTGTGCTGATTGTAAGGGTAAGTTTCATTTAGCTTACTCGGGGACGAGCAAGGTCTAAGTATGGGGAAGTTCTTGACGAGGCGAATTTGTCGTATGCCAAGTCAAGTAATCCTAACAAGCTCACTAACAAGTATAGTAGGCAAGTAAGGGTCGAATCCCAAGGGAATCAGGTCATCGATTCTTAAAGTAACAATTATGATTAACGAGTGTAAGTAACCAAAGGGGGGGTTTTGGTATGTTTTAAGAACAAAGTAACGAAAGTTGATTTGTTTTGTAAATATATCAATGGAAGGTGTTTCACTCGACAATTATCCACTAACAGATTAACAAGTTGATCATAAACTCCTTTTAATCCTATGTCGAATTACTCATATGATCGTTCTAATCCCTGTTCTAATGTAGTTATTAGTCCAACTAGTCCTAATAACCCTTACTCAACTATAACCTTGAAACTATCAAGATTCAATAATAAAGCAGATTTAAGTACAGGAATGGATAGATACATGCAATACCATAGACAACTAGTCAGATACTCGACGTGTACTCAATTCTCTTCACAATTTACATTCACAACTAGTTCATGCAAATTGTGTGTGTTACAAACAAGTATGATATTTCAACTAGAAATAACCAAACAATAGCAATATGAATGAAATGAAACTACTTAGATGGCCAATCTAAATGAGCAAATCTAATTCAATAACAATACACACAAGAGAATAAAGACAATCAATATGAATAGAACAAAGGAAAGGAATCTCACAACTTAATCAATCCGAAAGCTTCAAATGTCAAGCAAAACAATGGAAACTTCAGCAACTCATGAAGTTTTTGGGAGAAAACTCTAAATCTTGGAAAATGGAATGTAGAAGATGATAGAAGATCATCAACACCTAAACATATAAGTCTTCTGCAAAATTCAACTGCCAAATTAAAGCTAAAAACGTGTGAAAAACGTTACAGAAGTAAACACAACATACTAAATCGGGCAAATGAAGAAAGTCTTCTCTGGCGGATTTCCACGATCGCGGTTTGGGACCCGCGATCGCGGATTTTTTTCTGTAAACAAGGCTGGTCCGGTGAAAATTCCGCGATCGCGGTTTGGGACCCGCGGTCGCGGAATTGCTTTTGTGGCTTCGTCTTCATCCTGTGGTCTTCATCAGCTTCGACTCCTCTTCTTATGCTTCAATGCTCCGCATCATCCTCTGTAATCTCATATGTGACTCAACTCTCCAGAACTCCATGATTACAGAATACATCATATCATCTAGCATAATCCTATACAAAATGAGCTAATAACCTATAGTAGCGCTATGTAAAATACCGCTTATCAGTGTGCATGAACTTTCTCTTTTGTGTGCATGAACTTTCTCTTCTATGTGCATCAAATATCTCTTCTGTGTGCATCAAGTATTTCTTCTGTATGCATGAACTTTCTCTTATGTGTGCATCAAATATCTCTTCTGTGTGCATTAAGTATTTCTTTTGTGTGCATAACATCCTACTCTCTCTGAATTGCTCAGTTCCTGTTCACTGTACACAACAAAGGACACTACTTCGTGATAGCTATAAATGGCAAGTCTCCACAAGTGCATATTCTGGATAACTCAGCAAGTGGTGAAGAGGATAAATATGGCACAATCCCGCAATCATTGGTAAGTACACAAACAATATAATTATCATTTTATTATTACAATAAAATAAATAACTAAAGCATTAAATATCTTATTTTGGTGTAGAGATATTGTTTTATCCAATTCCTAAAGAACAACAACATGGAAGCCAAAGCTATGTTGTTTGAAGATGAAGTAAAAGTTCCAACAGAGGGGCTGGAAATGACTTGGAGGGATAAAAGAAACAAAAAAGATTGCGGGATATATGCTATCAGACACATGAAGACGTACATGGGGACAGGACTATCCGATTGGAACAATGGCATAAAAAAAGGAACGAAGAAGTTGTTGGACACTCTAAGGGTCAAGTACCTTCACAAGCTCTTGACCAGCGAATTCAATACACACCGAGATAAGGTGGCGCAAATTCTTCAAATGGTGCATAAATCAAAGACTACAAAACCTTCTAAGAAAGTTGGATAAACAATGTAGTAGGGGAAACACAGGAAATATTATGTGTAATTGGTAGTTGAATGTTTGGTTTTAAACAGATTCTAGTTAGTTTTTGGATGAATATTGACGGTAACTCTTTTGTGTTTGGATATTATGCTTATGTTGGCAAAACAATATAAATCCGCATTAGCTTGTATATATATTGGCAATGGTTTATATCTAACGTGTGCATGACTTAATTATATGTGTTTCACTAGTACAAAAGTAATGTGCAACACAAAACTAATCTGTGTGCATCACATATTTCAATTGTGTGCGTTGGAAAAATTCTAGTGTGTGCAATACTTAACTTTGTGCATGAAAGTTAGAGGAGAATAATATTAATACTCTAGAATGGATGTGTGTGCAAAGGTTTTAATTTGTGTGTGCATCAGTTTGGGTACCTGTATGCAAATGTTTTAATGTGTGTGGATCAGTTTTAATATGAGTGTGCATGACTGTTAGAGGAGAATTATATTATAACTCTAGAATGGATGTGTGTGCAAAGGTTTTAATGTGTGTGTGCATGAGTTTTGGTTTGCGTGTGCAGAGGTTTTAATGTGTGTGTGCAACACAAAACAACTACTGTGTGCATCAAATATTTCACTTGTGTGCATCACTTTGAACAAAAGATGTCTTGCAATAATACTTAAGTCTAAAAACTCAATATTACAAAACCATGAGTCTAAAACACACATAAGTCTAAAAATCAATGAGTTTAAATTTAATCCACATATTGGGGGCATGTCTTAATGTTGTGTCCAGACTTATTGCAGATCTTACAAGCCCTCTTTTGCTTCTTCGACTTTTCAATCCCGATCTCTTGACCACTTCTAAGGCGTGTCTTCTTAAACTTGTTGTTTGCTTGTTCAGGAGGATGGACGCTAACTTGGTCTGGTAAAGCACCAACCAATTTCTCAAAGGCCAACTTCTTGGTTGAGGTTGAGGCAGAGGGATCAACCATTGCAGAACTGTTGAATGCAGCCTTTTTATCCTTTAGCAAAGCCAAAAATTGTTTCAATTTATCAACGTCTTCTCCCACAACATCAACACATGCATACATTTCTGTCATGACTTCAGCCAACAACCGCTTCCTGTCATCAATCAAAACACTACCATCAAAAACTGCACCATCAATTTCAAAAATAGGATGTAATATTGATTTCTTAGTCCAACGAGTGTTGAGGAGGCTAGGAAGGAGATCAACCGCATGGAAATTTTTCAATGCAGTGAAGATGTGACAACAAGGAAAACCTAGCTTGAGGAACTTATTGCAAGAGCACTCAAACACATTACTTGACTGCACATGTTCAACTTTGTAGATCCTACCAAATTCATCGAGAATTTGATAATAATGAATCCCATCTTCTTTTTTCAACTCATGAAGTGTGCAATGATATGCACCACTCATGAACTCTTCTTGAACTTCATAAAATGCATTGATGGTGTACACACTTGCCATATTCTTCTCTAATTGCAATGGTGTCTTCAAACGAGGAGTAGAAGTACATGAATCAAGATCAAACTTCTTTTGGCCATGACGCTGGGATTCAATTGCACTATTGAACTGCATCATAAACACAACTAACCTAGATTGAGAGCTCATAAACATGCCAAAAAAGTTGCTTTGGCTTTCAGATCGAGACGTTGTCCTGAGAAGACGATACATTTTCACATCTTGAAAAAATGAGGGTATTCAATAGCGGCGTAGCTCAAACATGACAGATAACCACTCATGGCCTTGTAAGCCGAATTCTTCCATAACTGAAAACCACTCATTTTCAAACTCCAAAGGACTAAGGTCATCGCTCCAAACAATAGACTTGAACTTAGAATGGAAGGAGTCGATAAAAGAAGGAGGTGTCCCGGGAGGAAATTTGACCTTGTTGACAACCTTCATCATAATATGCCACATGCACAAACTGTGAACAGATCCAGTGAAAACACGTTCAACATCGACTTTAACGGCACCATCTTGATCAGTTATGATGACGTAAGGATCATGGCCCATAACTTTCTGGAAGTTTTGAAAAAGCCAAACATACGATTCAATGTCTTCATGCAAAAGCAACCCAACGGCAAATGTGATGGACCTTTTGTGATTGTCAACTCCAGTGAATGAAATAAATATCATATTATACCTGCAAATAATAAACACAAAAGAAAAACTTATGAAATACGCTTGTGTGCAGAACTTATACTGGGTGTGTGCATTAGATTGACTGTGTGTGCAAAACTTATTAAATGTGTGTGCATCACTAATGTATTTTCTGTGTGCTCTACAAATTAAGTGTTTGTGTACAGAACTTATACTATGTGTGTGCATTAGATTGACTATGTGTGTGCAGAACTTATTAAATGTGTGTGCATGACTAATGTATTTTTTGTGTGCTTTACAAATTAAGTGTTTGTGTGCAGAACTTATAATCTGTGTGTGCATGAGATTGACTGTGTGTGCAGAACTTATCAAATGGAATTGAATTTTAAAAAATGAAGAAGCCACAAAAGTACCTATTCAATTGGTATGTAGCATCAGCAGAAACAACATCACCAAAGTACGAGAAACTCTTCCTCATAATAGGATCACACCAAAACAATCGAGTTAGTTTATTTTCCTTGTCTACATAATAATCAAAGTAGTACGCGTCGCAACATTCCTTCTTCTTAAAAAGGTCATTAATGACCATTTCAGCATCACTTCCAGCCATGTATGAATTCAAACCCCTCATAAAGTTCTTAAAATCAACAACCATGGCGCCAACATTTCCATAAGACCCCACCAAATTCTTGTAAACTCTAAAGCTCTTGGTTACACCGACATTTGATTTAATGTAGTTCAACATAAACTCTTGATGCAATGGGGTCACTTCCCTCTTCCCTTTGGAAAAAACCATTTCAGAGGGATCTAAAAATGGATGTGTATGACGACACTCAAAATTGGTCACTCGATATCCGTCGTTGCCTGCATGTCTAAGCCACATCTTCGCATCACATCCACAACGATTAGACACACTCCTTCTTTTGACAACATTTTCACTTGTTTGATTGAAATCTGCAAATGGCGATACATATTTGAATCCTTCTCTCGAACAACAAAGATACCTCCACTTTATTGTTTTCTCTGAATCGTTGAATTTCTTTGTTGAACACACACGAGTAGAAGAACCACACGCCTTTGCATAAGATGCATAAAATTGCATGCCATGAAGAAGAGTTGGAAAGAGTTGACCAATATATGGCGTCAAGGCAACATCACACTCAGTGGTGTAAACCTAAGCTAAACTACCAGGAGAAATAGATGAGATGCTTTCTTCAATATGTTGCACCTCCTGAAAAAGGAATGAAACAACAGAACACATTTAAACTTATGTGTGCATCAACTATGTCTTGTGTGTGCAGTGGTTATGCCTCATGTGTGCATCACTTTTTTCATGAATACATTATTTCAAACCATACACTAGTTCTAGTTTGTGTGTGCAACATAAACTTCTTAGGAGTGCATTAGAGATACAAATTAATCTAATGCAAAACCAATTTTGTTCGTCCATAATTCTTATATACATGGAAACTCTAAATTTGATGAGTATACAAGACATTACAACTAGAATACACTTGCAAAAAACACATTGGACCTAAATCATACCAGAAAACATAATTCCTAATTATCACTTGCAACAATCAACTATAAAAGCATGGCAAAACCTAGGTTTTCATGTTCAAATTCAATCTAGCTGACATTGTATGCTTAATAAGTCATGGAGTCACCGACAAATAGAAAAGAAGCTCTTACCAGAGTCGATCGATGCAGAACCGGCTTGGACGGAGGGAGAGAAGTCGTCGGCAACAGAATTAATGGAAGACTCTATTAAATGGCGAAAGGAAACCAAATCGAGCGAAGACAAAATAAGCAAGACGGAATGGAGGCAGGAATCGAGAGGAAACGACGAAATGGAGGAAGAAATCAAGAGCAAAGAAGATCGAGCAAGACGACCGAGCAAGCAGAAACGAGCAACGTCAGAAAAAGAGAGAGAACTCAGGAGAGAGAGAAAAAACATATTTGAGGGAGATTTTTGACACGTGGACGGTTGGGATGAGGTGGGGCTGTTAGGGGATGGAGGGTGTGGATGAGTCCTTATTCCTCATATGGGATGCCATCCTCATGGGATCTTTATGTGATTATCAAATTTGTCAAAATACAGTCACAAATGAGATAATCAATTTTATGTGTTTCTCAGCTCACGACCAGTCATAGGATTCTATACATATAGAACATACTAGCCTAGGTCCTGCACCATGTGCTAGTTTATATAACTCGATATAATTAATAAGTAGTACGAAGTATTATATAATATATAATTTTATATGAAAATAAGTTGATATCTTAAAATGATATTGATATATAATTAAGTTTTAACATTTTAAATATAATAAACAACGAATATAAATGAATTTTTAATACCAAAAATCTTATTTGATCAAATTATTATAGGTCAATTTTTAACAAATTTAAATAAATTTATTTCAACATATATAAAACTATATAATTTAAAACACTAGCATAACACAAAAATATAATTTTTTCTCTTATTTATTAAGAAATCAATCTTTTTGTTGTAATATGTCATATCATAAAAATAAAATAATAAATTTATAAAATAACATAATAGGATATTGGGAGGTCAAAATCTAAAAAATTAACACATAAAAATCTTTTCGTAATCTGAAAGATCTCAAGCAATCTTTTTGTGATATTTTTGCACATGATTTTCCAAATTTAATCATTTTTTTTATAAAATTACAATAAATAGTAAAAAAGTTGTGATCAATGAAATGACGAGAAGTGAATGACCTGAATGAAAAGTATGTCACGTGACATAGATAGAATTGGAGAAAGTTGATTTTCTTTAGTAGTTATATAGAGATTAAACATCAAATTTGCTTTCATTTGATCATATAATATTTTTCAAGAAAATTTAAAATTTAATAAATAAAATAATTCGATCAAATATAAAGATAGGTGATTATTTGGATATTTTTTATTATATTACATATCTAACAAGCACTATCATAAAATAAAAAATATTTTAAATATTATAATTTTAAATATTTTTTTTAAAAATATAAATAAACACAATCTCGTGCAAGACTAAAGTTCCGCCCTACATGCAAAATCCTAGTATATATTAGTGCATGCATGTTAAGCTACGGAAAATCTCTCATTAATTACATTCTTTTCACTAGGGAAAAAGTAATTTTGCTGATCTGTATATGCAATTTCTTATCCTCTGAATTAAGATTTGCGATGCATGACAAAGATAATTAACTTCTTAAATAGGTAAAATCTTGATGTTTAATTACTTGACAAAGTCTACTTTGACCATTATGTAATTATAGTGTTACAAATTTGAGTGTTAAATGGGAAACAAAAGTTTAAAGAAAGATTTGAGTATCCCATTATTTATGATTGAGCCTTTTTTTAGATGACTAAAAACTGACAAATCTGTGAATATTTCTCCCTCTTTTTTCTGATTCCACGGAGAAAATTAAGATATGAAATGAAACCACCAACTTGGAATTGAATTTAGTTTCCAAGTGTTGAATTAGCACCCTCCCACCACACCCACACATGAAACTATGAAACCACTCAAATCTCTGAAAACTTCAAATTCAACAACCATTTTTAACAAATTCCTTTTTTTCTTTAACTTTCCTTCCTTCCACCCATTCATGTTTATTTTTGCCGTCTCCTTAGTTCAATGAAATTATTTCCAAGATAAAAAAATCACTTTTTTCCATTCCTTTTAATATCCTTATTTAGACTTATTTAGTCAATAATAATAGAGAAACTATTTCCTAGTATAAAAAATTATTAAGTTGCATCTTTTGAATTTCTATCCCCTCTATAAATACACCCAAAACTCCCACTACCACTCCCTTTTATTTTTTTTAATTTTCTTTTCTCGTGCATGTCCCCAACATTTCAGTTTTCTTCTCTTCCAATCCTTGGGAGGCGTTCAGAAGAAGTGTATAGGAGAAGGAGATCAACCAGAATTAAGCAAAGTTGCTTTCTTTTTTGGTTGTGAAACTCTCGAAATCTTGTACGAGTCATTCAAGCACCAAATCGGTGGATAAGAAGAAGAACAATGGCCTTTCAGTCACAAATTTATGCCGATTTATCGTTGATACAACAACAACAATATCAGTTGGTTTCGAGGCAGTTTCAACCTTCTGAAATCAACAACAACAACTTTGTGTCAATGGCCTTCTCCGATATCGTGACAAGACACTTGGAGAATCAAAGAGTCGAGATTGACAACTACATGAATCTACAGGTAACTAATGTTAATGTTGGTTGGTTTGAAAAACTAATGTTGGTTTGATTGTAATGGTTTTCATATTTGGTACACTTTTTAAATTTCAGAACGAGCAGTTAAAACTGGCGTTACGAGAACAGAGGAAGAAGCAACTGATGTCGCTGATCCGCAACCTGGAATTGAGAGGTGCGATAGTGACAAGAAAAAAAGACCAAGAGTTAGCAAAATCTCGAAAGAGAGCCATGGATCTTCAGAATTATATAAAGAAGATGGAGATGGAGAATCAGTGTTGGAAGAGGATTGTAGGGGAAAGCGAAGCCATGATTGCGAATCTCAACGCAACAATCCAGCAGTTAAGGGATAAAGCAGTGAATTATTGTGATGTAGAAGACGCTGAGTCGTGCTGTGACGTCTTCTCTGAAGATGAAGAAGAAGAAGAAAGTCCATTGATGATGTGCAGAATATGTAATTCTGGGAATTCAAGCGTGTTGTTGCTTCCTTGTAGGCATCTGTGTTGCTGCAAAGCGTGTGAAGCTTCTGTTTACGTTTGTCCTGTGTGTAATTCTGCAAAGAATGGCTCTATTGATGCTCTATTTTCCTAGAAAAACAAACTCTGTTGTTTACTTTTGCTATTTTATCTTCAACAGAGAGGTGAAGATCGAATTTTACTGTTGCTTTAGAGCATCTGTGAATACGATTTCACTAGTCACCATCCTCGAGTATATTTTTATGTTTGTTTGTTTTGTTTCTGCTAAAGCTATGTACATTTAGGATTAGGGGGTTAGGATTTGTACCGATTTTTCTTGGTTCATCTTTTACTAACGGATTACTTGTTTTCACCCCTATATCTAATACTTTGAGCCGGTTTATTAAACTCGACGTGATGGCGAGTTTTATTTTTTAGAAGAATTAGGTCTACGGAACCCGTGCGATATACGACTTTTATTTAAAATTATTAAGCTCAAGATTTTATTAACGATGCTATGATATACCCTGATTTTGTGTTATATATCACAACGATATACCCCGATTTATAATCGGACGACTAAGGAATAAGCAGAAAGACAAAAGTAATATTAATCATATCAAATACTAATTATAATTATATCGTAATCTTAATAGATTGCTTATAAACAAATCTATAATTCATTAAATCAGATTAGTCAGAGTTTTGATGAATCATCACCCATGAAATTGAATTGATTCCTGGTCAGATAGGTGAACATCTATTATTTGAAAAAGGTTAGTGTTAACTAGCGTGTGTTCCCGTACCATGTACGGGGTCGTATGTAATAAATATTTTAATAATATATTTATATTTTATATTATTAATTAGTTTATATATTGCAGTTTATATATATTTTATGGTTTATGATTTATAAATTATAGTTTATAGTTTACAATTTATGTTTTATAGTTTAAGTTCATTAATAATTAAAATTAATTAGATTGATAACACAATAATAGATAAAGATATATATATAAGATAAATATATAATATGATAAAAGATAAAAATTGATATTTATTTTGTAATATAACCTATTAGATATCTTTTTGATTTTTTTTGCTTAAATAATCCAAAGATATATATTAAAATATAAAGTCGTATGATGTGGATGATGACATGGTGGATGATGTAGCATAGCTTAGAGGTCGAAACATAGGCGAATTGAATATAAGGGCGACATGTGGCAAAACAACGTTGTGTTTTAGTATATGTATAGATTTCATCTACCATGATCATACCACTTGTTCACTTGGGTTTGTTCGGTTACGTACTTAAGTTGGTAGAAAAGTACATAAATGGACTTAATTACGTACTTAAGTTGGTAGAAAAGTACTTAAATGGACTTAATTGAAAAAATCAGTCACTTTAGATAAGTCATACCCAATATATGTGTTAGTTCAATGGGCCACTTAAGTAAGTATTTTTATGTAAAAAAGGACTGATCTGAACCCCAAAAAATAAGGGTGTTTAACCCCACACCCGGAAAATTATAATCGGCATCCGTTTTTAGGCGTATCTTGGGTGCGTTTAAAAAGTCGGGTCAATTTTTTTTTTTGTCGTCAAAATACTCGAAAATACGATTTAAGTTGGGCGCATCCTGAACTGAACCGGTTTTTATTTTAATATTTTCGACACACCCGGGATGCGTCCAAACTGGATGCCACTTAATTATAAAAACCCGAGTGCGGGGTTTTCTCCGTAAAATAAACATGGGGGTGATGCTTTCTCAATAAGTCCTCTCAGGTTAAGTAAAAAAATCACCTCATAATGTTTTTGCTATAATGTTTCATAGTAGAGTAGTAATTCTCAATACATGAAAACACCATAAATCCTTGTTTTTCGCGACTATTGAAATTCTGACTCTTTGTTGGTATATTATGTAATTGCTCATGTACCTATTGATGTTTGTTTTATTCTTTAAGGAACCCCACTTGACTAGATACGGGTCTCGCACTCCGCGCGAGAAAATTACGGATTTTCGTATGTGATTTAATATAGTTATACATTATTTGTTAATATGTTGTTATTGTTATCAAATTTATTAATATTTGTAAATATAAGTATTTTTATTTCCTTATATTTATGTTTGAAGTAGTTTTAAAACATAATATTAGAATAAGTTTGCATTGTCATAAGAGAAGCTCACACATTAATTTAATTTGTGACTTAATCAAGTAGACTATAAATAAATATAACATAGGGATATAAGAAAGATATTTAAATACATGCCCAAAAGTCCAATAGAAGGTGATTAAGAAATGAGTAATGCATTAAATTGGTACCAATTTCATTCAATTTTGACAATGAACAGCCAACTTTTATATAGATAAGATTCTTTAACTTATATCTTACTTTAAAGGGGTAATTAGGTAAATATTCCTTTTAATAATTGAATTTAGCTAATTAAATCAGAAGTGGAAGATATAAAGTTTTTGACCCCTATAAAATATGAGTGTGGTTTCGGTGAGAATAGTTTTTAAAATGAGAACGTGACTAATGTGCACCAAAATATACTTAAATGTGCATCAAAATAGACTTAAATGTGCATCAAAATTTTTGATGCACATCTTTTGAAAAAGTGATGCACATATACAATTTTTATCTAAATGTTCTTCAATTTATTAAATGTTCTTTAAAAAATGAATGTTCTTTAAATTTTTGATGTTTTTAAATTTGTCAACGAATGTGCACCAAATTAGTACTAAATGTGCACCAATTTACTACTAATGTGCACCATTCTCACGTTCGTATTTTAAAAGTTATTCTCACCGGACACTTTCCCATTAAATATTGCCTTATAATAGACATAAACTTGTCACAGTGTGACACGTTTGTACTTGTCACAAACACCGATTCACCTTTATTACAACTTGTATTTGTCACAAACACTCATTCACCCTTATTACAGCTTGTCACAGTGTGACAAGTTTGTAGTTGTCACAAACACTCATTCACCCTTAATACAACTTGTCACAAACACTCGTTCACCCTTATTACAACTCGTCACGAACACCAATTCACCCTTATTAAAACTATCACAAACACTCCTTCCCTTTATTAGGATCCCCTTCAAAGTGTTTGTGACCCTGGTCAAGTCTCTCCCCTTCAACGTCCTCCCAACACCTTCGAACGCTGAAAACGCCGTCGTTCGATGCGAGCGGGCCACAATCTCATGCGGCGGCACCATAATCCCATCATCACTGCCCTCCGATCATACCTTCCCCATCCAGATCGGCACCTTCACCGACGCCGATCTCGAGATAGGACTCGTAATCGGCGAAGGAGGAGCCGCCTATAGCAAGGGGCTGACGCCCGTCTTCTTCCTCTGCAACACGGGACTTCGGTTATGGTTGTCGCTCAATCCGATGGCGGCGGAGAGTTCGGAAGTCGGAGCGAGGAATTGACGGGGAGAGGTACTGGAGAAGGAAGTCGAGAGCGGTGTGGTTGGATTTGAAGATCTGGTGGTTCGTAGGAGACGAAGGAGTTGGAGTTGGATGTGGAAGTGGATCCCTAAAGTCGATGAACGGTGATTTGTATACGGGTCATACAATTTAGGGTATGTTTGGTGAAACGGTTTATAAATTTTTTTTTATTTATAAACAGATTTTCATGGAAAAACATGTTTGGTGGAATAAACATATTTAAATAAAATAAACATTTAATTTTTATAAATACGTTTGGTGATATCAGTTTATTTGCATTAGTAGAGTTCAAAGCTTCATATCTAGGGTTTACTTGTCTAGCAATTTGGGGGTTGGAGGTTCCAAGACGAGATTAGTAGAAGTTGTAAATGGTGCGGGTCGGAGCCACTAGGAGGCAGCCAAGAGATGCTGGTTCGAGCCACGCACTAGAAAGTCTAGAAGGCTAGAAGGGTGCGGTTCGATTCAATTAGAGGTTGCTATGGGTTCGATCCAATCTAATTGGAGGTTGCTATGGGTGAAGATTCGAGCTGCTTGACCGTTGCGAACTCACCGGAGCAGTCGACGAGAAGGGAGCGAAACCCTAATTCGAAAATTAAGGAACCCTACTTCTTTAGAATTGCCAACGAAAGAGAAAAAGCTGAAATTGAGGGAACCACACTTATTTTTGCAGAGGTAATTGACTGAAATCGCCGGTAACGGGAAAGATTGGAGTGTTGGTGGAAGACATGGATTTGGCTTGGAGGAGAGAAGTGCTTTGAGGAAGAAGGAAATAAGGTACGGGAAAAGAAGTGAAAGGGTGGGTACAAATATTTCTATCAAAGAAAAAAGAAAATCAATAATTACACTGCACAAATTTCAAAATCCATAAAACCACTTTTTTCAAAAAAAACATTTTATTGAAAAAAAAACAGTTTATAATCTATTGCCAAACAGACCCTTATTTATCACGATAGGAGCCTAATAGACTAAATATAGTTATCAAAGTGTCTTTTTTATCAAATTTTCTCTACTTTAAATCTCTATTATAATTTTGTAATCTATTAATACATTCAATTATTTTGTTATATCTTTAAAAGAATTATTGATACTTTCACAAATTAAATAATAGAGGTTTTTGCGCCAAATCACCCTTTATTTGGGTTGTTTTGCACGGAACCACCTCTTATATCATTTTTAGCAAGAAACCTAACAGATTCAGAATATCTGAATCAAGAAACTATCTGAATCAGAGAGGAAGAAGTAAGAAAAAACAGAGAGAAGATTTGGGAATTTTCTGATTGATTTATTGAAGCAGGTTGTACAAGCATTTACAGATATATAAGGAGCTAGCTAACAAACAAATTGAGTGCTAACTAACTAACAACTGGTAGAAACGATCGTACCACTAGATTCATTACATTTGTCATGTCTTTTTCCTAATACATCGAGACTATTGGTTATGATGAGGCCATCACACGGATTGTTGATGTGGCATTAGAGGTGTGTTTCTTCCGTGGCTGGAGACTGAGCTAAGTAGCTTGACACCCCCCGCAAGATGGAGCATCCAAGGTCATGCCCAGCTTGAGAAGAAGTGTTTGTAAGTGTTGTGATGGCAGGACTTTGGTCAAAATGTCTGCAAGTTGATGCTGGGTAGGAAGATATGAGAGTTGAAGAAGACCCTCCATGACCTTGTCTCGAGTGAAGTGGCAATCGATCTCTATGTGCTTAGTCCGTTCATGAAAGACCGGATTGCGAGCAATATGTAAGGCTGACTTGTTGTTACAGTGTAACATGACAGGAGTGAGGTTGGTTAAGCCTAACTCAGTGAGTAGTCCAACAAGCCAAGTGACTTCAGAAGCTGCTTGAGACATTTCCCTGTATTCTGCCTCAGAAGAACTTCTTGAAACAGTAGCTTGTTTCTTAGAGCGCCAACATATGAGATTATGACAAAAAAGAAGGACATATCCTGTTACAGAACGGCGAGAGATTGGACAAGCAGCCCAATCTGAATCAGAGAAGGCTTGGACAGTGAGTTTAGTACCTGGCTGAAAAAGTAAGCCATAATCTGGTGTCCCCTTTAGATACGTGAGGACATGTATAAGTGCCTCAAAGTGAGAGGTGCGAGGCTTCTGAAGGAATTGACTAAGCACTTGAACAACAAATGATATATCAGGCCTGGTGTTAGTCAAATAGTTGAGCTTCCCCAAAAGACTTCTGTAAAGAGTAGGATTATCATGAGGAGTGCCTGCTTCCTCAGTGTCATGAAGCTTGAAATTAAGTGGGAAGGGAGTAGCACAAGAGGGAAGTGATCCAATCTGTGCTTCCTCGAGTAATTCATTCAGGAATTTCTTCTAAGAAAGAATGAGCTTGTCTGTGGAGTGAATGACCTCCATCCCAAGAAAGAAGTTAATTCTGCCCAAATCCTTAATGCTGAACATAGTATCCATGGCATTTTTGACATTGTTAATGATGAGAGAGCTTGTACCAGTTAAGAGTATGTCATCGACATAGACAGCAAGGATGACAGTATATGTTCCATGTCTTCTGATGAAAAGAGAAGAGTCAAACTTGGATTGCACAAACTCAAGAGTGTGAAGAGTGTTGGAGAGCTTGGAAAACCATTGGCGTGATGCTTGTTTGAGGTCATACAAAGACTTAGTGAGCCTGCACACTGAGTTAGAGGGATTAGGAATTCCTTCAGGCATAGTCATGTATACTTCCTCTAATAAATCTCCATGAAGGAAGGCATTGTTCACATCCAGCTGGTGAACAAGCCAACCTTTGGTGATAGCAACAGATAGAAGGGTGCGTATGGTGGCCATTCTGACCACCGGAGAAAAAGTTTCTTCAAAGTCTACTCCATATTGTTGTGTGTAACCTTTGGCTACTAGGCGTGCTTTGAATCTCTCAATGGTGCCATCTGCTTTCAACTTTATTTTGTAAACCCATCTGCATCATATGGGTTTCTTGCCTGGTGGGAGTGAAATTGTCTCCCATGTATGATTAACCTGCAAAGCATCTAATTCTTTCTCCATAGCAATAATCCATCTAGGGTCTTTGATAGCTTGGCGATATGTTTTGGGCTCAGTTATAGGAGAAGGAAGAAAAGAAGTGGAAAAGCAATGCAAAGGAGTGAGTAAACTGTTATCAAAACCATGTATAAGAGGAAATTGCTCAGTAGGAACAGTACAAGCACAAACATAATCCTGTAAATGTGAAGGTGGTCTAGTAACTCGAGTGGATGTCCTTGTAGTGTTAGGATGAATGTTGGGAATGGAATGCTGGGAGATAGGTTGTGAATCATTGACAGGTGATGATGATGTATGTGATCTAGTACCAGAAATAGTAGGAGATGGGGTATGTGGTGGTATAGTAGGTGAAAAAGGTACTGTATCAGGTAAGGGTGTAGGTAAAGGATTAGCATTGTGACTTGAGGTAGTGGATTTATGAAAAGGAAAGATGTCCTCATGAAAGAGAACATATCTGGAAACAGAAATGGCATGAGTCTTTATATTCAATACTTTATATCCTTTGGTTCCAAGTGGATACCCTATGAAGACACATGGAGAACTACGAGGATCAAATTTATGCTGGTTGTGTTGAAAAGTACTCACAAAGCAGAGACAGCCAAATGATCTGAGGTGATTATAAGTAGGGTTGTGATTGTGAAGAAGTTCATAAGGAGTTTTGAAAGATAAACTAGACAGAGGAAATTTGTTAATGAGATAAGTGGCATGAAGAATGCACTCACCCCAGTAAGGTATTGGGAGATTATATTGGAAGAGTAAAGCTCAGGCAGTTTCAAGAAGATGTTTGTGTTTTCTCTCAACAACACCATTATGTTGAGGGGTGTTAACACAACTGGTTTGATGAATGATGCCATTGGAAGTGTAAAAGGTTTTGGCTTCATTACTGCAAAACTCAGAGCCATTATCCAATCTTATGGTTTGAATGGAATGGTCAAACTGTTTTTCAATAAGCTTGATGAAGGCTTTTAATGTGGGGAATGCATTACTTTTATGAGAAAGAAGGTGAGTCCATGTGGTTCGAGTATAGTCATCAACAATGGTTAAGAAGAACATGAAACCATTATAAGTTTGATCCTTATAAGGACCCCATATGTCAACATGTATAAGTTGGAAAGAGTAAGTACTTTTGATAGAACTAATGGGAAAAGAGCCTTTGTGCTGTCTGGATTTGGGGTAAATGTAACATACATCATCTTTAATATCTTTGTAATGTTTAAGAAAAGGAAAATGGATAAACTGGCTATATGGGACATGCCCCAGCCTGTGGTGCCATAGTTTTGAGGAAACACTACAAGAATTGACACTCTTATTTCCTAGAACAGAAAAAGTAGCAAGATCATGTTGTGCAATGTAAAGTCCTCCTTGGAGTTCACCAAGAACCTGAGATTTGTTCAATGAAGGGCCCTGGATAATTAGACATTGAGACTCAGTAAAGAGAATTGAGATGAAATATCTTTGGCTAACTGTCTTACAAATAATAGATTGAAAGTAAAAGATGGGACATGAAGGACATTATTAAGAATGATATCAGGGGGTAAGTTTGACAGTGCCAATATGTGAAATGGGTGCATTACTCTTATCTAGCATAGTAATAAGACTAGGAGAATGCAAGGATTTATAAGATGAAAGAGAAAAAGGTGTGGGGTAATATGATGTGTTGCTCCACTATCTATCACCCAAGAATGAATATTACCATGAATAGAGAATGAGAAGTCGTTACCTGCCATCATACTTGTTGGATTCTCATCAGAAGAAACTTGATGCTTACTGAGAAAAGTCAACAATTTGTTGTTTTGATCAGCATTCAACATATGTCCAGCAGAAGATCCTTCATTACTTGAACCAGAAGGATCACCAAGCCCATGATCTGTACCAATGCTCTCATGTTCAGCCACATATGCTCTAGGAGTCATGGAAGAATTTCCCTGATTATTCCTTTGGTCAGGGAATCCATGTAATCTATAGCATCTGTCAACAGTATGTCCTGGCCTTTTGCAATGATCACATAATTATGATGGTCTGTTTCCACCATTAGCACCTCCTCTCTTTCCACCTCTTCCAGAATTATTTTGACCATTAGATTCTCGTTGTCCTCTTCCCTGAGGTCTGTGGTACCAATACCAGAAACATAATGTAATTCCCTTTGCTTCTCATCGTGAAGCACAATCTGATAAACTTCATCAACACTAGGTGTAGGTTTCATCATTAACACATTTTCTCTCACCATGTTATATGAATAATTAAGACCTACCAAGAACTGAATGATATGTTGCTTATACAACATTTGTGGCATTATCCCCACAGTGCCACAACTGGTACACTTTGGAATTTCAACAAGCATTAAGTATTCATCCCATAGCTTCTTGAAATTAGCAAAGTAAGAACTCACAGACAAGTTTCCTTGTGAAACATTAAAAAGATCCTTCTGTACTTAGTGCAACTAGGATGAGAAAATCTAAGCTTCAAGATATCCCAAATTTGACAAGCAGTGTCACAATATATCAATATATCAGCAATTTCCTTATCTACTGATGAAGGAGCCAAGCTATTACCATACTGTTGCAGCGCATCCAAAGAGGATACTGAGGAGAAGAAATATCTGGTTTTTGATAACTTCCATCAACGAGTCCCATTTTGCTCTTCGCCATTAGCGAAACCTCCACTGATCTTCGCCATTGATAATAGTTTCGATCATTCATCTTCTGCGTAGCTAAAGAAAGATTTGGATGATCAAAATGATGAAGGAACATAACCTCATTGGAAGCCCTAACATCGCCGCCACTATCAACACCTAGATCGTTAAGCACCATGATACACTAACGATCTGAAGCGGAGCGCAAAAGAGAATCAATCACTGTAGCTCTGATACCATAACAGATTCAGAATAATTGAATCAAGTAATCAAGAAACTATCTGAATCAGAGAGGAAGATGTAAGGAAAAACAAAGAGAAGATTTGGGAATTTTCTGATTGATTTATTGAAGCAGGCTGTACAAGCATTTACACATATATAAGGAGCTAGCTAACAAACAAACTGAGTGCTAACTAACTAACAGCTGGTAGAAACGATCGGACCACTAGATTCATTACATCTGTCATGTCTTTGTCCTAATACATCGAGACTATTGGTTATGATGAGGCCATCACACGGATTGCTGATGTGGCATTGGAGGTGTGTTTCTTCCGTGGCTGGAGACTGAGCTAAGTAGCTTGACAAAACCACCCTTATATCTAAGTCTGTTAACAATCTACCACCCTTTTCCATTTTCCGTTCAAACATCCGTTAAAATTGTGAAATTACTAATATACTCTCACTTCTTATAAATAATCAAGGGCAAACTTGTCCTTTTACCAACCCCAAATTTTTCCTACGCTTGAATACACGAGCCTTGATCTGTTTCGACTCCTACTCTATAGTGGTGTCATTTGAGCATCCAAGATGTAATCAACATGAATCCCCTTCATCATCATCCACATCAATCTCATTGTAGAATGCAGGAAAAAAATTATTCTCTAATTAGCAATACATTATAAAGAATTGCACATGAGTAAGCAACTGCAGTTCTCATCTCTACTTCAATTGGTTTTCTCATAACACCCCATCTCTTCAAGCTAGCAGCCGCTTTCGCCGAGTCGAAATCCTTCTTGGAGGAACCAGAATTTGGGTCTGAACACAGCACCATTAGCCATGAAAGAAAATTAGCAAAGGGTAACCACTTTGTCCAACAAAGTACTGAGGAACAGAAACTCCCTTTACATCAACTGGGAGAGAATTCAAAAGCCTTCCACTTTCAACATCCTTGTACAAAGTTGTTGATTTTAGTATCTCAAAATTTCCTTTATCGCCATGGAAACCCTTAACAATGTTGAGAAGCTTGGAATTTGAATCAACAAGACAACAACAATCTGGGTGGCAATAAATTGATCATCACGAGAAACCCTTTTGATCGGAATTGTATACAACCCATCACGTCGGGGTTAGGGAGTTCGGTGGATGATTCAAAAGCCATTAGAGACCGATTTGGGCTGATCGGCGCCGGTGGAGAGGCGGGAGAGTAAAATATAGTGGTCAATGGGGTTGGAAAAGACAAGTTTGCCTTTGATTTTTTTTTAAAGTGAGAGTATATTAGTAATTTTACAATTTTTAACGGATGTTTGGAAGGAATATGAAAAATGGTGGTAAATTGTTAACATACTTAAATATAAGGGTGGTTTTTTGCAAACAATGATATAAGGGGTGCTTCCATGCAAAACAAGACAAATAAAAGGTGATTTAGCGCAAAAAACACTAAATAATAATATACAAAAACATACTAAATGCATACATGACACAAGGAAAATATAGGCTTCAACTTTAACTGGTTAGAAAAATCACTAAAAATATTTTCAACTTTAACTGGTTAGAAAAAACACTAAAAATATTTTCAACTTTACCCAAAAACTAAAATGTAAAACAAACAACTTTTTTTTATTGAAAATAAGGTTAATTCAAAAACAACATGACACATCATAAGAGTTTTATGTACGTTGCAAAGCATTCCTCTTTGAATTTAGAAAACATTTAATTGACAAGTGATTTTGACTATTTTTGGTTTATAAATTCAAAGTTGGTATTCTTTATTATTGACTTCAAAGTTGAGATTAACTTTATTTGGAGAAAAATGGAGATTATTTTTCAAAAAAAATCTATTATTTTAAGTAAATTTAGGTTACTACTAAAATATACCTATATAAAATAGGAAAAAAATCTCATGAGGACCTTAGACTAAGATAGGAATGAGGATGCACTAGGACCGTTGATCTCGTTTTCTAGGTTATAATTTCAGCCTTCCACGCACATCTTCTTTGTTCTCGCTCTCCCTCTTGCTTTTGTTTCCCGATCTCCTTCTCGCTGTCGCTTTCACTTCTGTTTTGCGATCTCCTTCTGCTCTCCTTCAATCCTTCTTGTTCATCTGTGACCTTCTATCTTTGGTCCTCCCGCACGGATCATATGTGTTCTTTGTGCTCGCTTCTTCGCTTCAATCCTCCTCGAAACATGTAATCTCTTATTTTGATCTTTGATTTGTGTTCTATTTGATTATTTGATCTATTTGGAAGTTCTTATTCTGTTTTTGTGTTTTTGTTTCACTGTATATGTATTTTGAGCTTTGACCTAACTGTGTTTTTGTTTCACAAATATTCTCACTATGATTCTAATGGAATTTCTTCCACTCCATACATTGATTTGGTTGTGTGTGTTGTAGCTTAAAGTTGGAGGTTGTTGCTTGAACATTTCCGACTGAGCACAATCGTTTAAAAACCAGATTGTTATGGATCAAGGTAATTTGTCTTCTATTTCTCCTAGCATAAGTGCTCAGCATTATACTCTTGTGTGTTGACATTAATACTGAAAGAGTTGTTGCGTGTGATTAAGGAACAAAAGGGACTTCTTGTAAGTTCGAGAGTTGTTGAGCCTCTACTGAAACCTCAACAAGAAAGTCTATGTTTCAGAATTTTTTTGGATCAAGTTAATGTTCATCCTCCTCAACAAGCAACCAAAGAAGAGACAATTAGGAGTGACCAAGAAGTTGGAATTGCAAATTCAGCAAAGCAACATCGAACATGTTTCATTTGTAGTCAACTTAGACACAATTGCATTGCACGCCCACAATTAGTCGCTATATTCTCTCTTTTTTTATTTGGTGTTTTTGGTTTTGATGTAATGAATCAGAGTACCAAACTGTATCAAATAATTTTTTAAGTTAGTTTTTTATACATTTCTATTATAATTTTCAACCATTGTATGAACACACAAGAAATTATTCAGGAACATAAATTTTCTGAGCTTCAAACATTTTACTTTTGATTTTGATGCTCATGAACAGAGATGTTCTCAATATTCAATATGAACACATATGCCCAGACATATGAACACATTTTGCATATGAGATGAACACACATAGTAAAAAAGTTATATTCAACTTTTGATATTCATGAACACATAGGTTCTTCTATCTAACAGACAAAACCATATGGCTAGACATGTGAACACATATGACTAGATATATGAGCACATATTGGTTTGAAGATGAACACAACAAGATTTAATAATGATTAAAGTTATATTCCAATTATGATATTCATGAACACATAGATTCTTCTATCTGAAAGATGAACACATATGGTTTGAGAGATGAAAACAAGTATAATTAATGATTAACAAAGTTCTAATCCCCATGTGATATTCTCAACCTAATTGATGAACACAAATAGATAGAAAGATGAATACATAAGCCTTAGGCAATGAACACAAAAAGAGTTAATGATAAACACATTTAAGTGTTAATATATACAGACTACTACAAATCGTATTCATCTCAAAAGTAATTCCACACCACAATACAATCATTCAAATTAAACCATCGATGTCTCACAAAACAACAAACCTAATTTTTACATCGCTTGTTTACTAAACTCAACAATCAAACCTCCTATTTATTGTTCTTAACAATTTCCGTATTAATCTGAATTTCTTCCATGATGATCTCTACTCTTTTCTTGAAGTTATAAATAACTTTTGCTCGAAGAGGGAGTCGGTGTTTTTCTCTTTTGAACTTTTTCTTGTATATGTTTTCTTCTGAAGTGTCATATGATGTTGAAGCTGTTTTATCATCAGTGGATATTGTCCCATGAGCTAAGTTCATCTTTGATTTATCACCTACAATTGATAAACATCAGGGATACAAAAGAGTTAGCATATGAGAACATGGACAATCACATAAGAACACATTTACATTCACTCATGCACACACACAACAATGTTAATGCATACAAAATGCATGACATCCCCACATACATATTAAGTTCAATATGCACATAAAATCATTAGTATATGAACAGATGTGCTTTCACTATTGAACACACACGACTTAGATGATGAACACCTATTTTCATATGAACTGAACATACATGAATTAGTTGATGAACACATACATATTCTATAATGAACACACATGGCTTACATGATGAACACATGTCTTTCATATTAACTGAACATACATGACCTAGTTGATGAACACATACATATATATTAATGCACATAGAAGCATTATTATATGAACACATGTGCTTTGAACGTTGAACACACGTGGCTTAAATGATGAACACATAATGCTAAGATGATGAACACTCGTTTTTCATATGAACTGAACATACATGAATTAGTTGATGAACACATACATATTCTATAATGAGCACACATGGCTTACATGATGAACACATGTCTTTAATATTAACAAAACATACAAGACCTAGTTGATGAAAGCATACATATATATTGATGAACACATATATATTAATGCACATAGAAGCATTAGAATATGAACACATGTGCTTTCAACGTTGAACACACGTGGCTTAGATGATGAACACGTATTTCTTAGATGATGAACACCTATTTTTCATATTATTTAAACATACATGAATTTGTTGATTAACACGAACATACTCTTTGATGAACACATATGGCTTACATGATGAACACGTGCATTTCATATTAGCATCACATACATGACCCAGTTGATGAACACATACAAATAAATTGATGAACACATACATACAAATTGATGAACACATACATACAAATTGATGAACACATACATAAGTCGGTGTTAATTATAACAAGATATATGAGATTCACACATGCATTAACCAATTATTCTTGTCAATCTTTTCATATGAACACATAAAATTTAGTTATCCACACAATCATCATGAAACATCACTCATCATGAGATTCACATGCTTCTTAGTAAACATGTGATTCAAACATGGATCAACAATCATCATCTATCAAATTATCAAGGATCAATAGTCAATATCTATCAATTCTAAAACATGAACACACATCGAATTCTAATATATCTATTATAGAACTAAACATCATAAATAAATAGTCAAGGGTACTAGTATGAATCGAAGTACTCATACCTTGAATGTGGATCTTGTTCACACCGTTCTTTTCCATAGTACTCTTCTGCATTTTGATTTTGTTCTAGTTAGGTTAGAGGACTGCGAATCTAAAAGAATTGAGCGTGAATTGTGGGAAATCGTGAAGAAATTCACAGATCTGAGTAAACGAGTTTGAATTGTGTTGAATGGGAGCATAATCTGATTTAATCACCTTTGATTTGCTCGAATTTTGTGTGAATCTGAATTGTGGTCGCTTGTTTTGAATTTGTGAATAAGAGGGTGGGAGAGAGGTTTTATAGGCGCGTGGATTTTTTTGCTCCTTCTTCTAGTTGCTTGCCCTTGTTGGGGTGTTATAGACTGTTGGATCAATTTCATCCTACGGATGAAATTGATCCTTAGTCTTAACACTAAGAGGTGTCCTCACCCGAATCAAACCCTATAAAATATATTGTTATTTTTTGTCTAATGATATAATAATCACATAGTTCTATCTTATTATGTTCTAAGTAATTAGATTAATAAACCTCCTTTTATCAAATAGAGGTGAAAAACTATAACCGGAAAATAAAGAGGTTAAGATTAAAAATCGTTAGCTAAATTGATCTTCTTTCTTTTTATTTATTAAGAAAATATGTTGCTTATAAATATTGTAAATCATTTGCTTACCTTAACCCATAATTGTACTAATCTGATATGAATTACTCGATATATTGATTTACTT
This sequence comes from Oxyria digyna, assembly GCA_029168935.1. Taxonomy (NCBI): domain Eukaryota; kingdom Viridiplantae; phylum Streptophyta; class Magnoliopsida; order Caryophyllales; family Polygonaceae; genus Oxyria; species Oxyria digyna. The sequence goes on from JAPVLV010000005.1 coordinate 13,028,778, forward strand.
TGTTTATAATAAATTTGACCTCATTTTATTTATACATATCATTGATATTATTTCCAATTATGATCCTTTAAATATAAGTTTTTTATTCATTAAAAACATTTTATTTCAATTAAATGAGTCTTAAAACAATAATTTCTATTAAATATGATTTATCAAGTTTATAAAATATAAATTTTCTCAGTTGGATTTTTCATTATTGGTATTAAATGAATTTGATCTATAGAAAAGTTTATTTATAAATATCTCATGTTATATTTTTTTCCCATTTATATGATACATAAAACATAAAAAAAGATAGTTTAATTTATTTAGTTTTGCTTATGACTATCTTTGATAACTATTTTTTCTAATTATATGATTCTTAAAAAATATGATTTTATTTATAGGACTTTAAAAAAAAATGGTACAATTATTTACAAATATATAATTTTATGTAGCTATAATATATTATATCTCCAAAAAGAAAAAGAAAAAAATGAAAAATATTATTATTTAAAAAACCTACTACCTTATATATGGGTTGAAGTAAAAATAAAAATACACATATTAAGGTAGGTTCAGGTAAAACCATATTTATGGTTAGACGAGTGTATCAATGAGAGTCGTTAGATTTGATTGACGGTTGGATGATGCACAAGATAGATATTAAAGGAAAAAAAGACAATAAAAGATTTTCATTAGTTACCAAAAAATAGAGAGAGAAAGTTGTCACCATAAAAATCTCACGTCTTCTCTTCGTCTTCTCTCTCCGTCAAATCTCTCTACGTTTATCGTCTTCTCTTTCCATTCTTCATTCCCATCAGACAATATTCATCTTCAGCTTTTGATACAAGGTTTGTTCAATGAATATGGAAAAAGGTTTGATTATTCTTCCTACACTTTGATGCGGGGATAAGCCGCTGTTGTCCGATCTAGACACCAAACTTCGAACAGAAACTCGAACAGAGAAGAAAGGCGGAATTAGAATGAGATGAAAGAAGGATAAGTCGAATGATAGGCCAATTGGAACCAAATCAAACAACGATAAAACCCCTGAACTTAAGAACAAGAACCTTACCGAATGATGAAGAAACCCCAACGGATGATTACAACCAAACACAATGACTTTGGTGGGTCAAGGCACCTGGAGGTTGCTCTATGGAGTCCCGATAGCACAAACCTTATGGAGGAGATTGACACACACAAGTACAACTAGGGCGAGTTCAACAACAATGCACACGGGGCACTCTTCTCACAAAAGCTCTCTTTTGGGAGGAAAAAACGATAAACGCTGTATTCAATATCAAAGTCTGGGGGGCTAAACAATAACTAGGGCAAACCTTATATAGGGTTTATAAGGATGCCAATTAAAAGAAATAAAGCAATAAAAGTATTTCCTAAAAATAGCTAAAAACCAATTAAAAGAAATAATCCCGGAAACAATCAAAACAAGATAATCTCGGAAGTCTTCAGCAGGGAATCCGCGGGCGCGGAAAAGGAGCCGCGGTCGCGGATTTAGTTCTGCGAATCAATGGATTTGTAGACATGTCGGCGACACCTCTTTTTGAAACGGCTCGTTCTCTCTCGTCCGAGATCGGAATTGAGCGATTCCAAAGCCTAGAGTTTCGTATTGAAGTCTAGTTTATTTCATCTTCAGTACTTGACTTCTCATATTGACTCGAACCGGATCTCTACGAGCTTGAATGGCTACAATACGAGCTCGGGCTACTATCAATGACTTGAATGATGGCTCATAGCGATCTTTAGCCCTAGCTCCAGTGGTTAGCACATCTTTAGATTTAGGACGAGGTGTCCTTGATGATAGCTCAGATGCTCCCGCATCACACTTCTTACTCGATTTTGCTTCCATTTAGGGTTTCTTTGTTCAAATCATATTTAATTTGTTCACCGACGAAACTTCAGTGATATTCGTAACAATTGTTTTAGTAATGCGTAGATATTCATTCATAGGCGAAGATATTCATTAGGGTTTTACTATTTTTTACAAGGTCGGATGAATAACATATATGATATATTGAATAACTTCAGTTTGTGATAAACAACTTATTATGCTCAGTCAATACGATATTCATGCATTATTCCTGAATATTCATGGTGTTGTTCATTATTTTCTTGAATATATTCGGTCATACTAGGTCTGAGTTACTTTAATTGAGAATCAAAACTATTTTGAGGCTTGATTCTGAATTAGCATGTTCCTGAATAATGATAGTAGAAATTATAAATTTGCATGTTTATCAAAAGGTTTGCAATTGTTCGACTTCACTAATCAATTACATGAGATTTGAAAGTCAAACAAGTTTTTTAGGTGTAATTAGTTTGATTCATTCGTTAATTTTGGGGTTTTGTAGTTGTTTCGAACAATTAAAGGCGTTTTGAGTGTTTTGCTTTGTAAATCGTCAAATCTTGAGTATTGTCTTTATATTCATACTTGCTTGGATATTCGTATTTTCGGTTTGTATTTTCATTTGTCAATTTCATGAATAGCTATACATAAATCACGAATATCGAAGGAGACGAGCATAAACCTAAATTCAATTCCAGATTGTGAATATTCGAATTATGAACTTACCAATATTCTTGTAAATTCAAACAATCATATTGATGTATTACAAATATTCTTCGTGTTGTTTTGAATATCTTATCTTTGTCGTCCATATTGTATTGATATTCATGAAATCGTGAAATAATATCCATTCATTTTGTATGCATGATTAGTTATTATAACTATATCACAGTTCATTAATGTACTGCATACAAATATTCATACACCATTTATATCTTATCTTATCATTGTTGTTTATTATGGTGTTCGTACTTAATACATGGATATTCATAATGTTCCATTAAAATATTTATGGTTTGTTTTCCAATATCTCGTTCTTCCAAAGAAATAGAAATTCGTACGTTATGTTAACATATTCATGATATTGTGTTTGTTATTCAGAGGTGAAAAAAAGAAAAGGGTTAAAGCGACGAAGAAATCTTTGAAGATAATATTAAAATATTTAATAATGAATTCTTCGTGAAGAGGATCAATTACAAATGATCAAGGGGTATTACTATAGGCAAAGTGTGGATGATCGCTTTTCATTCTCTTAGTAGTTAATAGTCATATTATATGATGTGATATTCCTTATAGTGTTGTAAGTATTCTTGTTAGATCAGTCTCGATGTTATATTGAATATTACTACTCTCGGTCATGTCTTTATGAGTATTGATGGATGTGAATATCTCCATTTAAAACATGGATATCACCACTTCATATTTTGTTATTATTTTTGTGTTTTACAAATTCGTAGATAAATAATTCTGTTATTACTTTATTTTTTGAATAAGGTTCATGTTTAAATGAATATCTATGTGTAGTTTGTGGATATAACTGAGATAAATTTATATAGGCGTGAATACCACTAAGTGGTAATATGAAGATCGCATTCAATCTATATATATATATAAAAGCTAATCGTTGTTTGCCGAAAGTAAATGAAAACCGTACCGGGCCCGGTTCATTTACCTCTTATTTTGGGCCCATTTTTATTACTATATAGGTTGCAATATCTGTAACTATTATCTTCGGAAACGCATTATACAAGTTCATCAAAGTTTTGTATTTCATAATGAAGGGACAGTACAAAAAATGTCATCCATATGCTAACGTTCTCCCATCTTGAGGCGACCGTTGAGACATTTGACGACAAGCATAGGAATGGATATTTCGGATCCAATCGCGAGTTGGATTGCAATCCTTGCGTACATCATCTTCTTCCACGTATCTGTCATTCTTCTGCCATTAGTATTCCTTGCCTCGAGCTTTTATCACGTGCTGATATGTTATGGGATTGCTATCGTACTAGCCTTATGCATTTCCTATGGGAGTGGGGTGACAGATTGGTCCCTAGTTGCATCATTCGACAATACATCATTTTCATCATGGCATCCTTGCTCGAGGTCGACAGATTGGTCCCCTTCTTTTAACAACGAGAAAAGACCTCCGGAAACAGCCACGAAGCTTTCTCTCCTACTACTCACACTCTTCTTCGCCACACACACCGCAAACTCCTGCTCCCCTTCCGACAGAGAAGCTCTCCTCGCCGTCAAATCCAGCCTCCACGAGCCCTACCTCGGGATCCTCGACACCTGGACCGGCGACGACTACTGCAACAACAAATGGTACGGCGTCAGCTGCGATCCATCAACCGGCCGCGTCTCCGATCTCAACCTCCGCGGCGAGTCCGAAGATCTCATCATCCAGAAATCCAGCCGAGGCGGATTCATGTCAGGCTCGCTCTCCTCCGAGATCTGCAATTGAATCTCTCTCTCTCTCATCAGCTCTTCTCGCTTTTGCGCTTTTCACAATTTCTGGAAGGTTTCGTTTCTGTTCATTATCACTAGTGTTCTGTTGAATGCGAAATTATTTCTTCGATCTGTGAAGCTGAGGATCGAGGACGCCGCTTCTTCCGCCAAGAAGAAAGAGATGGATGGATTCTGTAAAAGGTATTTGAATCTCTTCAAGAAGCCTCTGTACGTTAAGCTCTCAAACACGAATTCGAACTCAAAGCCGAGGGAATCGCTTGATGGCGCAACGCTGTTTTCATTGCCGAGGAAGAGCGAAGAGCGACCTGTGAAAAGGTTGGGGAAGTGCAGATCTGCGGGAGCGATGCGCTGCTTCAGCTTCATCTCGAAGAAGGTGCCCCAATTTGCCCAGATAATGGGAGGAGATTTCCGGTTGCTAAGGCATTCCTAGTATGATGCTTCACGAAGATGAGGTATAAAATTGCAGAATTTGGGTGTTGTTCTTTGTTTTGATTATGAATTGACTGTGTATGTTAGGTGTTCGACGAAATGCCTCCATGGAAAAATTTATATTGTTATTGTTCTTAATCTTGAAGCAGAGAGACTGGAGACAACCCTAACTCGGTTTCAGCAAAACAATCTGAAAGGAAATTTTTCTCATTAAATCCTAATTTCGTCGCTTCTCACAACAATTTCGTCAACTGAGGCTTCTTACCTGGAATTGAAAACTGCACATGTTCCGTTTGATGAGGAAGCGATTACGGTTGCTGATAAGGCCTTATTCTTGCATACAACGAAACACATCTGCAAACGCCAAAGACCAAGAGGAAGAGGGTCGTTCTTGGGGAGATTCCTTCCAACATCTTTGCCACCTTCAATGGAGACGATTCCCACAACAAGGCAAAGCAAATTGTCCCAGTTGCTTCCCCCTCGCCACTGAATTCACCACCAGCGAATCTGATTGGAATCGACACGATGAAGTCGGATGACGATCCCCAAATGTGTGCGCCCTACGCTACTGGAATATACAATTACTTTCGAGAAATGGAGGTACGTTTTGTTTGTTTTTTCAATTTAGGGTTTCTGATTATGGCTTAGGATTCTTTTCCCTCTCCCTTTCCACAGATTAAAGTCATTCTCCCTTATTTATTGTCATTAAGTTCCAATTCAAAGCCCTTTAATTCTATATTTATTCTCTCCTTAATGCTCCAATGTCGGTCTTTTTTTTCTCTAGGTAGTATTTATACAGTCTCTCCTCCATTCTTCATTCTCCATTCTTCATTCTTCATTCTTCGGTGTCTCTGTTACTAACGTCAAATGTTGCCCAGGGACTGCAAAATCATCAATGGGTGAATTATAAAACCCCGAATTTGCTATTGGTGCTACTGTTGGCCTTTGAATCCTCCTCAAATGCAGGATTTTGTTCTTCAAAAACAGATATGAAACAGGTAATGAATATTTTATTGTAATGATTTCTTGCAGCAAAACTGAATACTTTGTTTTAATTTCTTAGTCTCTGTGCTTTTATATGAAGCTTACCGTGTTCCACATCGTAGAATAAGGATGTGATTGCAGATCAAATCCACAAGCCATTTCTGTATCTTCATCTGAATTAACAATAAAACAACCAATCTTGAAGTCTTTATTCTTTTACCAGTAAGCTTTTGATCAATGAGGATCATACCTAAATCTGTTGGGTTGGTTCTGTCAGCATTTAGTTATTAGCGCGGTATTGATTGAGAAAGTGTGACTATGCAGATGCTAACACTGGTATTGAAATCTCTCTTGCTGAAATTTGTGTCTGTTTTAGAACGAGGGAAGATTTGACAGTCGTGTAGAAATATCCTTGATGCTACCAAACATTTCACTCCCTTTGCCCTTTGTTTAGCTTGCATGTTTAATCGTATCTGATTTATATATCTGTTTGTGTCTTCAGATTTCAGAGAAATCGACCACTTCGAGCGAGTTATGGACAAAGGCGATATTCTAGATCATTGTACATTAACACATGCATCATGTTGAATTTTATGAGTCTAGATGGGGGTATCTGATGTGGCTAAAACGTACCCGCAAGTGTACGGGGTCAGTTGTAGTAGTCAAGTGTCGATCTCACAGAGACCAATGTAATACTAATTGTAACTCTATCAGTGAATTAAGTCGAATAGATATTGATAAGGACGAACCAAGCTAACTAGGAATAACAAAGAAAACAGATAAATATATATAGATAAATGTGTCTAAGGTTAAGGATCACCGCAACAATGCTTCTGTAAATAAAATCACACTCTGTCTGAATCTAGTCCAATTATTTGAAGGTAAGACATCTAGGGTAATCTACTAACTCCTTTCAGACGATAGTAAACGTGTTTGAACTAACTAACAATCGCTGTCGCGCAGAGCTAATCTCATTCAAACCCATTAACGCTCTTAGAGTCTAGGAATAAACTGAAATAACATTCGCTGTCGCGCTCCGCTAAATCAGTCTAAACCTAGAACATCTATGATGATTTAGTATCCCCAAAAGTAATTAAGTCGCTTTCGCACAAATAACACTCAGGTTCAATTCCTAGGATTCTGGTAAAAGTTATCACCTTTCAGTCTCAAACTCAACCTGATTACCTATTAGTGTTTTCACCTTTCAGTCTCAAACCCTAATAGGATCCAATTCGCATAATACTACTATGGTCATAAAGCATCTAGGAACGAATCAAATAATATTTCAATTCAGACAAACATATAATTCCAATTACATACGCATTGTCTGGATCACCATAACCTTAGAACTAGGAATTTAGCCAAGCATGATCGAAGACATATTCGAAATATTTAAACTAGCAATCAACATATACGAATTATTCAATAAACGTAGGAGATAAGAAAACTTAATCTCAATGATGAACATAATCCGAGTTGACAAATGCTAGAACAATAAACACTGTCTTCAAATCAAACGAAGGCAAGAAAATCCCCTCTAGAAATGCTGTCTGCGGTGGCTCCCCAAAAACCAAAGAACGACGAAAAACAAAATAAAACCTCAAAACTAGAACTAGCCCCCCTCAGAAAACGTGTCACCCTCTCCAAATATAACTCCCCAAATCTGCCTCTAAAGTCTACGTAACCTCCTCCTCTCATTAATGCCATGTCATCCAAGTTTTTAACCAAAAGTCCATGTCCACTTCCCTTCGTTCAACTCCACAAAAGAATGTTTGGGCCACCTGATTGCCGGCTGAAGTCCAACTCCAAGTCCATGTGAATTCCAAAGTTGGGCCGGCACCAATTCATCAATTGATCAGAATGAGGCAAATCCAACACAGCTCATTGTTTCATCAAATCGGATACGGTCCATTATGTCCACGACCAACTAGCTTGTCTTAAAAATACCTGAAATACATATAAAAACGAGTGTAGACTCCGAATACAAAATAATGCAAAACTAACTATAAAACATAAGAAATATGCATGAGAATGACCTAAACTAATATGCAATTAGGCTCCTAAAATATGTATAAATTAGGTGTTATCAAATTCCCCCAAGCTTAACCCTTGTTTGTCCTCAACCAAGTACACAATCAAGAAATCCACAAAATATGATAAGGTTGAAAACATTCATGAAGGACTAAACATTAGACAAAACCATCATAACATGACTCACAACCAATACATTAAATCAAGTTAGTTCTTCCACTCTAGTCCTCACAAGGATAAAGAAATGAGATCACTTCACTCATGTGTTTGGGTATGTGTTTCACTCAATATAAATCCTCAACTTTGAATGTTAAACTACCATAAGCTTGCAACAGTGTTCTTAATCTCCACTACTATAGACTATGCACATAACAAAAATCATGAGGTCTTTTCCAAGGTTGTAATGAGGCCAAGGTATAACACAAGGCATATGGATATTTAGGCCATGTGGTGCTAAATCCGGGGAAGAGGATCTTACCAAGACAACACCGAACCAAAATTTCCTCTCAATTGAAATACAACCTTCAAACCCATACAACTTAACCCTTATATATAATATGGTCTCCTTTCTTTTTATGATTGCTTCTTCTTCTTTTATTTCAATGCTACTTTCTTTCTTTCTTTCTTTCTTTTTTCGATTTTGATTTTTTTTCTCTTTTTTTTTTTCAACACTTTTTGTAGAAGAAGAAGCATAAGAAGAATCATAAGAAGAATGAAGGATAGGATACCCATTACAAACTTTTAACACACTTTAACCACCATACAAGTAACTTCCCCCAAGCTTGACTAAGATCCACTCTAGCATAACAATTCAACTATCCTAATCCCCGGATGGGTAGAATGATCATATAGGCTCGGTATGTTTTTGTGGAGCTTTCAAAGAAAAGGCAATTAAGGCTCAAACGGGCTACAACAAGAGGATACAAGTATAGGGTGGCCAAGGTTAAAGGGCTAACAAAAACAATGCCTCAATCATATTAATGTCATGCACATAAGTCGTGAATGTAGTCTCGAAGAAGATATTAATGCAAGTTCTAGAGTTAACACACAAAGAGAGTTCACTCACATGAAAGTAAAGAGAGGACACTTATAGAATTTAGTCCAAGAAAGGTCAATCCTCACCGGCTTTTGTCTAGAGTATCGGTTCTAACAAGATTCAAGTTTGGCGATCACATTACATGCTCAAGTCAAATATCAAACATTTAAGCCCTCATTACCATGCATATATCATTGCATTATCAACAACCAAAGCATATTAGGAGTTTCATGGATTGTACATCACAAAAGAAAAAACAAAAAGTAAAACCCGTGAATCATATCAAACACCTAAAATATAATGCAAATGCAATGCATGATGTATGAAATGTCATGAGAAAAATAAAAAATTAACACTAAAATGCAAATGATGAAAAACTGACACTAAAATGCAAACGGAGCTACACATGGAATTATCCTCCCCCAAGCTTAAATTCTACATTGTCCCCAATGTAGAAATAAAAGAAAGAGGAAAAAAGAAACTCACCAAAGATTATCAGGTATTAAAGCATCTTCACTCTATACTTCGGGATCGTCAAAAATTAGTACAAGTGCAGAAGAATTTTCATCAGCATTCTATGTTCCATCTTCCAGTAGCATTGTACGCAAATAGACAAAACAAAACCCCACACGCAAAGACTATGCATTCCATTAGTAATAGACAGACAGATATATAATTAGATGCTCAGACAAACACAAATTCATACAATATATGATAAATCCGAGCATGAATAAATCAAATAAGATCATCTCTGTCAAAAGTATATTTGACCACACAGACCAACGGATCATTAACAATCAAACTTTTAACCATCACCACGTAATGATATCAGCAAATTAGCACATCCCAAATCAGTAGCAAAGGCTACCACAAATCATGTCACATACAACATGTCACTGTCATAGAATTTCAGACAAACAATGCACTGGACAACTGACAAAATTAGCCCACAAAATGAAACAACAATCACCAACAGAGGCACCAATTATGCCATTGCAATCCAAGTAGAAAATTAAGCACAGTAGTAAAATAACCAAACATGATCAATCATCAACTAATCACAGGACAAATCAAACACTTACCGTACCACCAAGTAGAAACAAGTAAACTGATTACCGGCAACCTAGATAGAGAAGTGGATGAGGTGGCCGGAATTGAGGGCTGAGATGGTGGCAGACGGCGTATAGATGGCTGGAACTGGGGATGTTGGTGGAGCAAGGCAGTGCAGCAGCAGTGGTTACGAGGCGACGCCGGAACGGTGGCTGCGGCTAGGTCGGAGGGTCGGAGAGGTAATGGAAGGTGGAAGCGGCTGCAGTGGCTGGGCTGCGGGATGGTGTGGAAGGAGAGGGGCGAAACGCAGTCGTCGGCGGTCGGACTGGGGTGCAGCAGCGGCTCGGGCTGGCGTCTCCGATGGAGGGGGAGGGGATGGGACGGCGGCGGGAGAAGAAGATGGAGTGGTGGTGGGGTTGTGAAGGGAGTCGTGGGCATGGAAGGGAGCTTGGAATAGGGTTGGGGAAAGTAAAGTAACGCAGCGTTGCGTTGCTTCATTTTTTTTATTTTATTTTTTAAAATTAAATAGGGGCACGGTTTGTAACGAAACCGAACGGTTTGTAACGAAACCGAACGGTTTGTAACGAAACCGAACGGTTTGTAACGAAACCGAACGGTTTGTAACGAAATCGAACGGTTTGTAACAAACCGTGCCACCTTGCAGAAGCCCCTCCAGAGAAAAGGCACGGACGACGACCAACATGAACAGTTGGTGACAGACCGTGCCTGTTTGCAGAAGCTTTATCCGTGCCGTACTCCAGAAGTGTATATTTGTCATCCCAAATTTATTTTTAACTAAGTGAAGAAAATAAGAAAAACTTACCTTGAGTTGCCTCCCAAGAAGCGCTTGTTTATGGTCGTTAGCTTGACCTTCACCAATGTCAAGTGCTCGGATCAGGCGGGTCGGTGATACCCAACTCGATCGGATCAGGCTCTATGTAAGGCTTCAGTCGAATCTTTCTCACTATAAAATACCCCGAGTTCTTATGCCATAGCTCCACAGAATCATTGGGAAGAACTCGGTTCAGGTAGTATGGACCGGACCATCTTGTACTCTTGCTTCCCGGAAACATGCTCGACTTATGATGATAGAGAATCACATGATCCCCTTGCTTGAATTCTACAAGAGCACGGTCAGCAGAGCGTCTTTTTCTCTTCTTCCGTCTACTCAGGACCTCGTTGCAAGAAGAGGTCGGAATAGAGCTTTGTAACACCTTAAGCTCATGAACCACCGGGTCCTCCTTGTTCTCTTGGGTAAATTCATTCCTATAAATTTGTGCCTCATCCCATTGTTTATCAATCCCAATCACTATAGAAGTGCATTGCTCTAAGTGGTGCACTTCAGGTGGCTCTGTAGGAAAATTTGATATAACCAACTCAGCAATCAAATCCTTCATCTTTAGATTTTCTTTGGTTAGATCATCTACTTGAATCTTCAAAGAGTCCATCAATCCTGAAAGTGAAAAAAATTGGGTTAATAAAGGTTTAAGCACATCATCCAACATAGTTGTAAGAACAGGAAGAACTTTCTCCACTTCCCTATCATGTCGTTGGATGAATTCATTAAGCTTACTCTCTTGCATGGGTGGGCATGTCTCAGCCTGAAGCGGTATATGTTGGGTTGTCATCCAACTAGGATTAGAAGATTGTGCTTTCCAAGCAATTATATCTCCAAAACTAGCGTGACAATTAGTCTTGTCGTGATCTTCAGCTCCACAATTCTCACAGAAGAGGTTAAAAGATATTGGGTTTTGGCCATAACCCAAATTGTAGTTTACATGATCATACCTCTGAGAACCTATATTAGACTGAGAAGGAAGAAAAGGATAGGAATTTACCTCATACTCACCTGAATACATTTTTTTCGACTCACTCTAAAATAGCCCAAAAATAAAACAAAAGAAAAATAAAAGACCTAGAAACACCAATAGAGATAACAACTAATATTAACAAATTGGTCCCCGGCAACGGCGCCAAAAACTTGATGTGGCTAAAACGTACCCGCAAGTGTACGGGGTCAGTTGTAGTAGTCAAGTGTCGATCCCACAGAGACCAATGTAATACTAATTGTAACTCTATCAGTGAATTAAGTCGAATGGATATTGATAAGGACGAACCAAGCTAACTAGGAATAACAAAGAAAACAGATAAATATATATAGATAAATGTGTCTAAGGTTAAGGATCACCGCAACAATGCTTCTGTAAATAAAATCACACTCTGCCTGAATCTAGTCCAATTATTTGAAGGTAAGACATCTAGGGTAATCTACTAACTCCTTTCAGACGATAGTAAACGTGTTTGAACTAACTAACAATCGCTGTCGCGCAGAGCTAATCTCATTCAAACCCATTAACGCTCTTAGAGTCTAGGAATAAACTGAAATAACATTCGCTGTCGCGCTCCGCTAAATCAGTCTAAACCTAGAACATCTATGATGATTTAGTATCCCCAAAAGTAATTAAGTCGCTTTCGCACAAATAACACTCAGGTTCAATTCCTAGGATTCTGGTAAAAGTTATCACCTTTCAGTCTCAAACTCAACCTGATTACCTATTAGTGTTTTCACCTTTCAGTCTCAAACCCTAATAGGATCCAATTCGCATAATACTACTATGGTCATAAAGCATCTAGGAACGAATCAAATAATATTTCAATTCAGACAAACATATAATTCCAATTACATACGCATTGTCTGGATCACCATAACCTTAGAACTAGGAATTTAGCCAAGCATGATCGAAGACATATTCGAAATATTTAAACTAGCAATCAACATATACGAATTATTCAATAAACGTAGGAGATAAGAAAACTTAATCTCAATGATGAACATAATCCGAGTTGACAAATGCTAGAACAATAAACACTGTCTTCAAATCAAACGAAGGCAAGAAAATCCCCTCTAGAAATGTTGTCTGCGGTGGCTCCCCAAAAACCAAAGAACGACGAAAAACAAAATAAAACCTCAAAACTAGAACTAGCCCCCCTCAGAAAACGTGTCACCCTCTCCAAATATAACTCCCCAAATCTGCCTCTAAAGTCTACGTAACCTCCTCCTCTCATTAATGCCATGTCATCCAAGTTTTTAACCAAAAGTCCATGTCCACTTCCCTTCGTTCAACTCCACAAAAGAATGTTTGGGCCACCTGATTGCCGGCTGAAGTCCAACTCCAAGTCCATGTGAATTCCAAAGTTGGGCCGGCACCAATTCATCAATTGATCAGAATGAGGCAAATCCAACACAGCTCATTGTTTCATCAAATCGGATACGGTCCATTATGTCCACGACCAACTAGCTTGTCTTAAAAATACCTGAAATACATATAAAAACGAGTGTAGACCCCGAATACAAAATAATGCAAAACTAACTATAAAACATAAGAAATATGCATGAGAATGACCTAAACTAATATGCAATTAGGCTCCTAAAATATGTATAAATTAGGTGTTATCAGTATCTTTTCACGCAGTCATTTCTCTACTGTTATTTGTGTTGTTCATGTTGTAATCTAGATTAGTTATGAACTTATGATTTGTGAAACTGAACAGCAAAGCAGTAAGGATAATTGGTGATGATAAAAGGTTCAAAGCGGTTGAGAGATCTAGAGACCGTGAGGATCTGTTTGTAGACTACATGTATGAGCTAGAAAAGAAGGTAATTGCAAGCCTGTTTGCTTCGTAATATTGCAGAAATTGTTGTCCGAATACTTCTTGTATTGCACTCTTCTGTGTGTGATATCCTGCTTCATGGCCTTTGCACCATCAGCCATCACTTTTAAACCTTTATCCTCAATAATTTTTTGAAGATTTGTGCAACCTTTACCCTGGAAGTTATTTAGCTTCATGTACAAGATCTATTCAAATTGTCTATTTGTTGAAATTTAGCTTCATGTACAAGATCTATTCAAATTGTCTATTTGTTGATGTTTGCTCTTTGAAACTTCTGACTCTAGAGTGGTAAGATTTAGTTTTTTTTTTTGCTTAGTTTCTTATGCACCCATGTCATTCATATTTTTCAAGATGGCAACATGTAGTAGTTTGAGAAATCTATTCTGTGTTAGTTGCACTGGTCATAGACCCTCATTGATATCAGTACTCAGTTGTAAATTTGTAGTATCTGCTCAATAAATAGATTATGGTCATCAATATCCTTTTATTATTCAACTACAAGGTAAAAAATATTTTTTAACCCTATCGATTCTTTAATCCCCTAAATATATTTTCTGGCTAGGGATGTTGTTGAGCATTTAATGTTACCAAATTACTTGAAATCATACATGTCCGGTTTGTTGAGGATTCTTGATTATTTTGCTTTTGTATTCTTCCTTTGGTTGATGAATTTTGTTTTAATCTGCGAAAAATGTTCTTATAGGAACGGGCAAAAGCTGCAGAAGAACACAAGCGCAATATACTAGAATACAGGCAGTTTTTGGAATCTTGTGACTTCATTAAGGTAATCAAATATTCAATTGATTTATACTTTGTTGGTTCTGTTTGATGTCAAGGATCTCCATCATTCCTCTTCTACATGTGACGCTATTAAAATCTTGAAAAGTCAAATTAATGACGAAATACCTTTTCTGAGTGAAAGTAAACGACTATATGCAACCAAAACATAAACACTATTTTTCTTGTTGTAACGTAGAGATCATTGTACATTTCTGATTTACTCTGAAAATACTCTAGCAATGTGTTGGTAATTGATATCAATTTCACATAATGATAGATAATGCATTCTTACTAGCTTACTTTTTTGTTATTGGGCCCGAGTTAAATGTACGTTTTACCTTCTAAACTTGATCTTATCAAACTCTTTAGATTGAAGAATTTCCAGAATATGCGATCATGATTTGGGTATGACTGATTTTCAGATGGGAATAAGAGAATGTTGAATTAACTAAACCAGATTGGCTGATAATACTGGCTTCTGAGCTTTATAATAAATTCTTGGTTAGAGGATAGATTGATATGAAAAAACTAAAACACAAGCGTCCTTTTCACTTGGATTTCCTTAATGCTGATGTTTCTTAGAAGCAAGTACTAATATAGCAGAGTTTACATCCATGTTTTGTGCACATAAAACTTTTAATGTAGCATTATGTGTAGTGCACAAGACTTTTTATTTTATCCTGAGATTGGCCTCTTAGCTTTCCTAAATGAACTGAAAACTAAGCTAAGATGCCAAACTCAGGAGGAAGGAGAACCAAATGGAGACAGAACAAGATCAAGGTCTCTATTATCTCTCCTCCTCGGATTCATCTTAGATTTTAGGTTAAAATTCTATAAATTTGTTAAAGTGATCTGCATTATTTGTGTTTTGTGTATTTTCCAAGTGTGAACTGTCAAAGGTTGTTCTTCATGCAAGTACTGACTTGCTTTATAAACTGACAAATATGAAATTGATGAACTAAGCCAAAGTATATGTGAAGAATCTGGTTGTTCTTTTTCTGCAGGTTTATTTTGTATCTCTCTACTCCATGTGATGGTGCATGCGAGGGGAAAGCTATGGAATTTGATGAATTTATGCAGGCATGAAGCACAAAGACTGCGCAGGAGGAAAAAAAAAAGACGAAGTACAATGAAAGTAGTTATTTGAAATTATGAAATTATCTTATTGTCATAGTGTTATTACTTCAACATCAGCGGATGTATTTATTTTGTATACCATTATAAGTTAGGAACTTGGTTTCGAAATGTGTTGGTTATGATTAACCGTCCCTTCTAGGTTGAGAGGAAGAAATAAGAAGGCTTATTGATTACTGATTTGTTAAGCCATTTAGTATATTTTCACTTAATTTGTAAAAAAATTGGTTATGAATTCCTATCATCAATTTATGCACTTTTGTTTTTCGTAAAATATGTGGAGAAGTATCAGAGGATGGATGTGTATTCTCTGTAAGCAATTTCATTCGGTTTGTGATATTTTTTATTTTAGTGTTTGTGTCTAATTGTCTATTGAAGTGGCTATAGTGAACTGCCTTATAAGTGCTTTCTTGAATTCATGTGTTAGTTGCATATATTAGTTAACAGTGCAATGTGGTTTAATTTGTAAGTTTAACGTTGAGCATTGCTCCAGCTTTAGTAGTCTACATTATTCCAAATTATATCATATAATTGCTAGAGATCACTTATATCTTTTACTGTAGATATAGAGAATTTGCACGAATCGACAAAGAAAGTTGTATAAATTCTTAAAGTTCCCCCCGTGGTATGACGATCAAGGAAGAACTATGTGTTCTAAACATCAAAGAGGAGGTCATCACCCTAATTGATCAATCCAATCTCCACAAATTTTGGGTTCAAGTAAGTGCTCTAGCTTTCTACGCTTCTCGATTTCATTTCTATACTACGCTTTGTGATGTTTGATACTTTTGGGGCTCTTTGAATGTTATTGGAGTAAAGTTTAAATATGATAGATTTATTTGAGTTGAATGATTTTTATGTTGCCTTTAATAATAAAAGATACACCACCAACTCCAAGTGCTATCAAAAAGTCCGATAAGTTCTGCTCGAAGATCTAAAAGTGTTGCTCAGGTGATCAAGTTAACAGAGGAGTAGAGTGTAGTGATTATGTATATTTCAAATGGTGTAGAAATATCCCTTTGTGTAAAGCCTGATAGAAAGAAATTGTTCTAAATAAATTTTATGCAATATTAAAGACTTGCGCATATGTAAAAACAAGCACGGGGGTAAAGATTCTAATGATCCTTCATCAAATATGAAACAAAGAGATGTTTAATCTGTTGATTTTTACAATAAATTTAATTTATGCAATATCTTTAAATAATGTGATATACATTTTGAAAGCCATACATTATAGTGGATCATATTTCTTAGTGGTGCTAATGATTGATAATTGATTGGTTTTTGTTTTCCCAATTGAAATGAGTATTTGTTGTCAAAAAAGTCGGTGTTTATATTAGTTTCATGTCATAGTCACTTTTTTTTTTATTGTGGACTCCATTAGCTTCTCAGTGGCCTGATATGATCTACGCAAACCAAAGGAAATTCATACTATGCTTTAAATTTGTTAGCAAATCCTTTTCAATATAATCCGAAAACAAGAATAACTCCACAATAGGTTTTAGAGCACATGACTTATAACGTTCCTACAAATCATTTCAGCACAAAGAATATCAATTTTTTTTACCAAGTTGTTACATTCACGGAAATCATTTCTTCCTATCATAGTCCTATAACGTTCCTTTCTTTTTGACGTGTATTTATTTTTTAAAGTGAAATTAAATACATAATTTAAATTTGTTAATATGATAATTAGCTCGATACAAATTCTCATATTTCACAATGTCAAATTTAAAACCTACTTTTTTCAAAGAATCAGTTTATACACAACAAACTACCTCTTGCCAAACAAATCCTAAATATCTTACCTTACTCGAGGGGTGGATGTTATAGATTAAAGTTGACATGAATCAATGGATTAGCCAAACAACTATCTCCCATTCTTCAAATATTGTCAATCTTTATTTTATGCTTCTATTAGTTGTTGATAGAATCAACACATAAATATTGAGAACGAAATATGCATTTATATATTTCAAGAAAAATGTTAAGTATGTATAATATATTAAATATTTATACATTTAATGAACAATTATTATGATATCAAAACATATATATTCATTAGGATGTCGCTACAAACAAGGGGGACAAAGAGAGAAAAATAACCAATATAATTATTTCATTACGGGTTAGGAACATAGACTTCCATTTTAGGAAGGATAAAGGGACCCCAATGAACAGTTTAACAAAAGAAAAATGAGCAGCTTAACAAACCCACAATGTTATGGACAAATAAATGTACACGATTCAACAATATCAAATAAGTTGGAAGAGCCCCTCATTATAAACAAGTAAATGTCAACAAACCAATGGTATGAACAACCAAAGGAAACCAGTCATATGCTTTAGCGAATAATTCGTCGTAAGAACAATAGATAATCTCTGAAATTTGCAAAACCACAAAACCTAAGAAAACAAATAGAAGTCGAGATGTACACGTATTAAAAGAAACACACCAATGAAACAGAGTTATACCCCCGCGAAGCGCGGGTTTACGTTTCTAGACACTCAAAATTGAGCATCTGAAATTGTTTTATATGTCTCTCTTTATCAAGAAAAGTCATTGTGTATGTGTGTGTTTGACAGTCTTATATCTATTCTTATTTTATTTAACACTACTCATTGTCTGTACTGGTTTAACAACTGACATAACAATGTTTGACAATGGCATTGTTGTCTATAAGTTCAACCAAGGCCTTCATTTTTTTTGACACTGGAGGAAACGACGAGAATGAGCTTATTCTGGATGCAGTCCTGAATGGTTTCTATGAGTCAGTTAACATTCTTCTAAGGTAGATTGTTTTTGCAGTTTGCACATGGTAGACTTTTCACCACTTGCTCTTCAATATTACTATAAAGCATTAAAAAGGACTCTTCAGGAACAATGTCAACAATCTTATTCTTCTATTCCTTTGACGAGAACGTTGATGGCGACTTTTTGTGCTATACTAAATTTGTTTCCTGTACTCCTAGATTTAGTGTATTTATCATACAATAATAGTTGTTGGGAAATCCAACAATGGATTTTTCATGGTTTCATCTTCAGTCCTATTTATCATACAATAATACCTGTTGGCCAATTTTCTTTCATGTGCATACCATATCACCAGCATTTGGACATGGCATGCGAGCATCTGACAAGATCTCTGCTGAACTGATGTGGCATTCATCTGACAACAACTGTGGATTTACTTCTTCCACCTTTCAGTGGCTATGTATGGAAAATGATGACCATTTGGATCAAGCAGGTCATTTATCACCTGCATACAAAAGTTTTAAACCCCATTCGCGTCTATTGTAAATATTTGTATTTGGTTCATTATATTCTTCTTTTTTGCACAAAGATCTCATTTTGTTGCTTTCCAGATACGCAACGAAAAAGCTAGGAGGTACTTAATCAGCATGCACAAGAAGGAACCCATTCCTTTTCCCCAAAAGTTCCCAAATGTTGATCCTGTTGTGCTTCGTTTGCTGGAGAGAATGTTAGTGTTGGAACCGAAGGACCGACCCGTTGCAGAAAAGGGTACAGTTTGCATTTTCAGTTTGCAATAAGAAAGTTTCTACACTCATGCTTCTAGACTCATGAAAAAACATAATTTTTTCATGTTCCCATCAATCTCTTTACATGTTTGGAATCTATTCTGGATCAATATGCAAGTCAGGTCATAAATTGATGTTTTCTGCTAGCAATATAGTAAGTGTCATGTTTTTCTGTTTCATGTTTTTCTGTTTCATCTTTTTCCGTCAATTTCCATTTGTTGCTGCTTTGTCAACAATCCTAAAAGTTCATGATTTTGTTTTCCTGATAATATTACATAGTAGTGAGTTGTAGTTCATGATTTAGATAACATGATCTTCGAGATTCTTTTCGAATTGCTTTGGCTCTCTGATTAACTCCGAATATGAAACTACGTCTGGTTTGGTAGCTGTAATTGATCAAACACTCGATTGACAATATATTTTTGATGTATGTTGTTGGAGTTGTTCCTTCCGGGGAGACATTTCAGGTTTCGCAAAGGAATGCTATGGATGATGCAAAGCTTCTCCAAAATCCAATTTCTTCTCCTAGGTGATTTTCTTAGCTTTTATTTGCAGTTCTTATGGAGATGATAACACTGTCCATTTGCTGAAACTATTTGCAATTCTGCAAAAATTGACCAAATAACACCAATATGGGATTCTGTGCAGGAGAAAGTAAGAGATTCTCTTCGGGCCATTGAACAAGGTGAAAGTGTGTAAAATGAGATGTTTGTGTGTTGTTGTTGATGGCCCTCGGTTTCGCTTGCTGTGGTCTTCAGTTGAGCAGGGGTATCCTTTTCTCTTAGTATAAATATTAACTCGATTAGGCCTTTACTTAGCCATCTCTTTGTTCAAATAGTTTGTTGTTAGTTCGTTGGACATACATAACATGTGCATTTGTAAATGGTCATGTGTGTTTGTAAGGGATAGATGGAGAGATAAAGAGAGTTACTTGTGTCATGAATGGCATATTTGTTCATTGTCTCTTCTATATACTTCTATATATAGTAAAAGGATAGTAAGCAAAAAAATTTGGCTTAGTGGGTGGGTTTTAATCTGGTGCATAATCTCCTCAACCCCCTATACATTACTCATTGTACCTAAATAACAGGTTTTTGCATATTTCATGCCTAAATATGCAAAAATATACCGTTTCTACCTAAATAAATTATTGTGCTAAGGAGAGAAAATGAATCTAGAAGGGAAAATCCACACACATAAGGGAGAATCCAGGTTCACCTATTGTACTTGATGGTTTCCATTTGATTATAGTAAAATATTAGGGTATTAAACATCTACATATATAAATTACTTGATAAGTAGATCAACGATTTAACAATAATTTTAATGATATTTGTAACTTCAATCACCTTTTCGTGCAGTAAAAATAATATCGTTTTTAATAATGTAAAGAGTAGCAAATATATTAAATTTTCATTTTATGTAGTATCGTGATTGTGATGGATTGATAGATATCCAAAGTAGAGAAATAGGTTCAGAAGTAACTTAAAACTTTGCCATAAGGGCATATGTTAGAAAACAAAATATCAATTTTAAATAGATTAGATAATTTTGTTTGGTATTCGCGCGGGGTCCCGGTTCTAGTCTATATATAAAAGTTGGTTGGTTTTTGCCAAAAGTAATGGTAATGGGTAGCAATTAAAGGGTTGCGAATTGGGTTCGTTTTCCTGTTTCACCCCTAAATAAACCTACTCCGGCCTCCATTAGTCCATTTCACATTCTCCTCTTTCTCTCTTTCTGACATGGATCCCCTGCCTTCTCCCTCTTCTTTTGCTATGATGATTGGAAAATATTTTAAAATTGTTATGGCAGTGTTGTCACTCTGATTTCGACGAAGACAGAGGCAAGGAATGACAGTTTCTTCGACAGGGACGAGCCAGCTGTGTCCGTAGTCACCGCCATCGCCTCTCTCTAAACCCTAAAACCCCAACGCAACTCAAACTCCAGCTGCAGCCAGGCACCGCTCCTTCGTTTCTCCACTCTTCTTCGTTCTCCCTTGTAATAATACTCCTCCTAATGTCTGCAGCCAGGCACCGCTCCATCGCTTTTCAATTTTTATGATCAGTTTTTCATCTCTTTGCTATAGACTTTAGACCCTTGATTTCGTTTTTCAACACATCCAAATTTTAGGTTACAAAAGTCAATCGGTACCGGCCAACTTCGATTTTCATCTATATACTCTAAACTCACTCAGTAAATCGTCGATATCAACTTGCAATTCGAATTGGCAAGAACAATGTCTCCTTGCATAGTATGGATTAATGCTTCTTTTTGTGTAACTTGATAATATTCCTTAGTGTTGTTATTCGGTCTCGATTTCAACATGTTAATTTCGCTGGTTAGATGAGTCTGCTTTGAGTTTTTTAGGTTTGCAATTTCTTGATAATATACCTTACTGTATTTCTTCGGTCTCGAATGCAACATGTAGTTTTTGCTGGTTTGATGAGTCGACTTCGAGTTTCATAGGTTTGCAAGTTCTTGATAGAATTCCTTACTATTAATTTCACTGCTTAGATGAGTCCACTTCGAGTTTTTTAGGTTTGCAATTTCTTGATAAAGTTATCTACCTTCGGCAATCCGGATTGTGATATTCCTTACTGTTGTTGTTCGATTTCGATTTTCGATGCTTATATGAGTCTACTTTGAGCTTCTTTAGGTTTGCAACTGTTTTGATGAGGTTATCTACTTTCGCCAATCCGGATTGTGATATTTTTGTATGACACCATCTGTAATTTATTTTACATTGATGATTCTGTAACTAAGCTGAATATGGAGCGCTATTATTGAAAAATCGTACCTTATAATCTCACGGATAGGACTACTTGGTATGCTAATGTCCTTTGTGAGAGACTAAACTATTTTTGATGAACATAGTACATGTGTGACAGAATAACCTTCATTAAAAATAGACTCATGCTCACAGATGCAGTTCGATTTTAAGTATTTGCCTTCTCTATTTATTTTTTTGCGTAAATAGAAATTCAAAAAATAAAAGGAACTGGACTCCTTCCCTGGACTGAAAGACTCACTGCTACACCGCCTCAGTTGGAAGAAATTGGTTCAACTGCAGATAAATTCCAAGCCGACACTGTAAGTTTCTCTATGGACACAATTGTAGCCTGCAAAAAAACATTTTTATATTGTTTTTAAAAGCTCTGCTTGAGTAATTATTGTCTTTATACTCTAGCAAGGTTGTTAGCTTACACAATGTTATCATTGACAGAGCATATGGTATTTTAGAGTTGTTGAATATTGGAACAAGATGAAATCTGTTACAGAGAGGAACACATTAAAAATGTCATGGATATGAACTCTAATTTGGGTAGCTTTGTTGCTGCTTTAAAGGAAAAAAATGTTTGGGTGATGAATGTTGCTCTGGTTAGCACATCTTTTAGGTTGAAGATCATTTATGATCGGGGTCTTATTGGAACAGTACATGACTGGTAAGTCTGTTATCTTTTTATTGAAAATCAAGCAAATGAGTTTCTTAATTTTCTATATCTCAAAATAAGCTGAAATTTTCTCTTGCTACATTTTATCTACATTTGTGAATAATTTTCCACCTACCCACGTACCTACGATCTACTTCATGCTTGGATGGTATTTTCAGTGATCGAACAACGTGGTT
The DNA here is from genome assembly GCA_029168935.1 of Oxyria digyna. Taxonomy (NCBI): domain Eukaryota; kingdom Viridiplantae; phylum Streptophyta; class Magnoliopsida; order Caryophyllales; family Polygonaceae; genus Oxyria; species Oxyria digyna. Next base: position 13,051,380 of record JAPVLV010000005.1, read on the forward strand.
TGCAACATTAAGGATTTATTAATAGAAATTGATAGAATAATGTGTCCAAAGGGATTCATTATCATAAGAGATTCTCCTTCAATCGTCAAGTATGTCAAGAAATTATTGTCTGTAATACTCTATGGACAATTGTCTATGGACACAATTGTTAGTCACGTTGTTAGGAGATTCATTGAGCCTTGTGAAAATCTATATTGGTCGAGAGTTTCCTTCCTCATGTCTACTAACACCTTTTCCTCCTCTAGTGTAGGTCTTTCAGCATAAGGATTGGCCAATGATGTGGTTGTGAGTTTCATGATCACCCCTTAAGATCTATTCCCCTTTTTCATTCTTTCTACATGCAATCTGAAATTTGCAACCACATTTCTTTGTTTTAGTGTTTTTCCCAGTTCCCCCAGATTTAGGAACATACTGTCCATTGTGCTCGCATTTAAGCCAAGACCTTTCGAAATTCCCTTTCAAATCGGTCCTACCAACCTTCAACATTGAGTTATGAGCTTTTCCAATATCTCCTGCCACTGTTCTGCGTCTCCTCTTGAGCTGAAGATCTTATCATTGACGAAAACTTCAAAAATTCGATGATATATGTGGCTCCTCATAATGCTCAACACTGTCAAACTGTGGTATTGTCTTCAAATACGGGAAACGCTCCATTTCTTGAAGCAGCAACACAGATTGATATGGTTGCGATACAGATTTATATGGAGGTACATTGGACCAATCAATTTGATAGGAATGATACGGAGGATGATCAAGTTCAGAGACTATTGGCGGATTATCAAAATCAAAACCAAGATCAAACGAAGACACTCCTTCGGGTCCCACCGAAACATCGATACTAATCGATAGGTTGTTTAAACCATTGAACATTTGAGTATTATACTGCAAAATAAGAAAATACACAAAAAATGCACTCAGAAACCCTATTTCACGACCTTCGTCACGAATCATATGCTCATGTTCGTGACGTACCAATTTGCACATTTATGTGCAAATTCATTCGTCACGCACCTCACCTTGACCTTCGTCACAAAGGTTTCAATATGATCTGTCACGAAGCCTTTGTTTACCCATTTATAATGCACAAACCAACAAATCTACACCTATATTCGAATCAAACCACTTTCTGCTACGCTTTCATCATACACATACAAATTTATTTCATATAAAAATGTAATTCTAAGGTCATTCTATGCTAACATATAAATATGCATAAATTAAAACATGATAATGAGAAAATAAACACAAAACCCTTAGTTAAGACAAACCATTAAATTTACAAATACTAAATTTCAACACAAGCACTAAATTTCACACAACCCCTAACTTCAACAAACCATAAAAATCCACAAATACTAAATTTCAACACAAACCCTAAATTTCACACAACCCTTAACTTCAACATTATTTGAAACATTTTATATCATGCTCATTCTATGCAACACATAAAAATCACATCTTTTCTATATTACAATATGATTTTCACACAATAAACACAACTCCTAACTTCAAAACCCATCAATTTCGTACAAAACCATATATTTACTACAAACCCTAATTTGTACATTATTTAAAACAACTATAACTTACCTCATTGAAGTTCCCGCATGGTGGATCACCTTCATCAACATTTTTGTGTATGTAATCATCCCAATTTGACATTTTTAAAGAGATTGTGTTTGAATGAAAATGGAAAATTTGGAATATGGGTAAAAATGAAGTAACAAGAATGAAGATGGAGGTGGTTATTGATAGTTTGATGGTAATTTAATGTAATTAGTGTGGATTAGATATAATAGCTTCACTTTTGCAGGTATATGATACCTTCTTCACGGATGGAACAAATTGCTTCGGGACGGATGGAGTGAAGATCTTCGTGATGTACCGTGTGAAGACTTTCGAGAAGAATCTCCGGTGTTATTTCTTTGTGACAAAAATCATCTCTAATACCTTCATGACGAATCTCCGAGGACCAAATAAATTTTTTGGGTGTACCAAATAAAGACTTTGTAATTTTATTGATACTATTTCCTTACTTGAATACAAATAAATTAAAAAATATATACAAAAATCAATATCTTAAATTTTTTGATATCATTTCATCATTGAACATATACCAATTAAAAGATTATAAATCTCACAATTTCTTTTGTTTATATAATTTTAATTTAATAATTAATTAAAATAAATATAACTATATATTATATATTTTTATTAATATTAATTTTATGTGTTTATTTTCTATATACATAATTACAACGATGGTTATGTTAGTAGAATCCGGATCATATGAGGATAGACCTTCTGACACGGACGTGCGGACAAAATCTTAGCCGTCCACTGCGCATCATCCAACGATTCTCCTTTAACCTGTTTCTGAAACCTTTAAAACAAGATAAGGGTATTTTCGGAAATTTATACTGTCACATTTTTTGATTCGCTTCCTTTCTGCATCTCCAATCTCGCTTCTCCTCTTCCTTCCTCCAAACCCTACGCCACATCCAGATCAAAGATTGAATCCATCTGCCACATTCCTCCAAATTGCAGCGAGAATAGTTCTCCCATATGTTTTGTACTCGTTTCCTCGCTATCCTCTTTCCTCTTCTATGACGACTTGCAGTCCTGTATGGTGAGTATCTCTTCAACAATCGAAGTCGATGAAGACCACAATCCCGAATCCGTCTCAGGTGGCGAAGAGGAACAAGTAATCGGAGTGGATTTTTTTATTCTTTGCCTTCTGAGAATTGAAGAGTTGAACAAGTATGGAATTCTTATTCTCAGGCTCTGTGATTTTGGATAGAAATATTGTTGGTAATATTTTGATTGAAATGTAGACATGTATGATTCGTAAATTCGTCAGGAGAAAGAAGGCATGTGTGATCCTGATGATTTTGATTTTCGGATGTGTTTGAATTTAGGGTTCATTTTAATTTGGGGATTTTCAGTTCGGGAAAACTTATTAGACTGTTGAGCCTTTTTATGCATTCGAACAAATCAAATTCACATCTTAGGAGAATGAATTGCTTCAACTAGCACCCAATCACTAAGGTATTGGTGTGTGTAGAACATGTGGTCAATTAAACAAGTGAATTCATGTACTGATAATGAATTGTACAGGTTCTTTCCGAATGAGAAGTTTTCTTCCATACTGAAGATCTAATTTATCAGTTTCCTTCCATATTTTATAGTAAGAAATGGCAATTGCTTCGATTTTGGTCTGAGCTACAAATATTTCTCATTTTCATGGTCCTGCATAAGTGGTGCATCTTATTATTATGGTATCTAGAGTTGAACTCCAAGTTCGGCTAGAAATTTTTTATCACCCTGAACTTTTGATTATATTCCTTAAACTGCTTATTTGATTCTCTTGTTTAAGTTATCTGACTGCTTCTAGATCATTTATTTCATCTTGTTGCTTTAGTGTCTAACTAGTAACTAGAAAACAGCTTGTTGTTTTTGGTGTTCTTGTTAATAAGGAGTGGTTGTATCCTGTTGGAATGTCAAAGGTTTAGTGGTTTGGAGAGACAGGCCTTTGATGGCCAGAACGTCGCTTATGTCATCTATCTGGCTACTAGTCCAAGGGAGGATTGGAGATGGATTGTTCTTGGTATTGGATTCTGAGTAGAGTGCAAAGGCTTCCATTGGCCATGAACTCGTAGATGAGCAGAAGCTCGTCTTTCTCGATGCACCAGCCTTGGAGCTGGACTAGGTTCTGGTTTCTTAGGCACGCTATGATGGAAAGCTCGTCTAGGAACTCAGTCTTGCCTTCATGTCTATGCTTTGATCTCTTAAATAGCTCATATCGCACCTGTCGTTTGAGTTTTCTATCAACGCTTACATAAATTCTGAATCCTCCTTATTCAGTTGAACTGTTCCCTTTGGCCATCTTGATTTCATAGAGTCAACCTGCAAATATAGAATTGCATTAGACAGAGAGTAACCATGAAAGACAACACAAACAACTCTTGCGGATATAAGATGTGCTCAGAGGCAACAACTATAGCATGTCGTATGTTGTGTTTCATCGGGTTATGTTATCGATCATGAGCGTCTTTTCACTCTGTTCTTGCAGTTGTTGCTTCAATTCAAGAAATTTGTCTTCGTGAGCATCATAAGTTTTCACATACTTGACACTCGACCTGATTTTTCGAACAACGTCTTGCCCAACAGCCAGTACGTCCTGAGCCATTCCACTTAGGGTCCGAGAGAGGCAGTTTCCGAGCAGCAGCTGGCCATTTAGGATAGATGGGTTTTTAACGAATCATCCAGAACAAAGTCACCACCAACAGCACGCACTGCAGCTGCTTCTGTACTGCCTGCGTTAGGAATTGAAGATAAGAGAGAAGCTTCAATCTCCTTCCACTTGCGCTCTTCCTTTTCCATCAAAGCCTTTCTCCTCTCTTTTCCCCTTCCCTCCTCTTCTCGTCTCTGTATAAAAATTTGCTCTTCCATCTCCTTTTCCCTGAAGTAACTGCAAATGTTATCACACATAAATAAAAAAAAGACAAAATATATATTACAGGAGACAAAAAATATGTCAGGAAGTATCACCTCTCCTGAATGAGTTCAAACTGCCTTCGATCTTCAGGCAACCACTTCTTAATTTTCTTGGCACTTAAATCTGAAAGGCCGATACGGTCAAGAAAAAGTCTCAAACGGAATTCGTCCTGTCAGAGCACAAGGACATGGTTAGTCACCAAATGTTTCAGATACATAAGTCATAGGTAATACAAGCTTATCTACCTGCACTCTTTTTGTTTTAGCTGTCAATCCCCATAACAAAAGCAAGTAGCCACCAAATTTATCCCACATGTACACCCACTCTGCATCAGTTGCCTCTTCTAGAGCCAAGATACGCGCGTGAGCACACAGTTCTCGCCTACGACCCATATCATCGGTTGCTTCCTGACGCCAATTCCATATGCCTCTTGTCTTAGATAGGAATGAACCTGCATCTAACTCCTCATTCCTCAATCAGTCTCTAAGTCTTAAAACATCTGCTCTTGGATGCACGAAATTTCCTGCTCTGTCACGCGTGATTGTAGGATCCCCAACCAAAAGAACAGCTAAACTAGTTGATCTCTGTGGGGCTGAATACGTACCAGAAATAACATTTAGTTATGGAAAAAAACTGCTAGAACAAGGATTAGCAAAGAAAGATCCTTACAAAAATTATTCCAGTGAGGACCATAAAGTTCATTATACCAGTGACGTAAGTGGACTTGCACATTCAGCGACTGCAAAAAAAAAAAAAAATGTTGATGAACTTCGGCCCCAAAAAACATTGAAGCTGACATTCAAGCTATGTAAACTCATTTGCTTTAATTTTAGAATCTAAAGCTCCAAACTATCCAAAAGTAGCTAGGAATGTACAATAATCAGAGTCGGTACCTCTTCGTAAGAGATTGGTACTGAAATCTGCTGTTGATTATACTCCAAATATGAATCCCCAATCAGACATAAGACGTGAGACATTATGTTCCTCCGCGGCCATTTTCTGATGGATGACTCGAGGACAAACGCAGACGTAAGTAGACATTTGATCGCTGCCATGGGAGGGAAGCAGAGACCGAGCGAGTTCCATAAAATTGAATGACTATGAAATCAATTAGCAAAAAAAAAATCAGAGATTGGTAGAGATTAGTTACCCAGAATCATCAAAAACAACCCTAGAAATTAGGACAGAAATGGTGGCGTCGATTTGCAGATATGGATTCAGGAACCAAATTAGGGCTTGGTTATCAGGGGAATGAAAGAGGATAAGTCTGTAGCTGCAAGAACTAGGGTTGAAATTGATGATGGAGAAGGATGATGAGTGAAGACGAAGCATGCTCCTTCTCCATGGAAGAGAAGTAGAAGACAAGGGCAAGGTCGTCTTTTCAAAATGTTTTCTCTCAAATTTGCAAAATTGCCACCGTCTCGTTTAGGTGAGCGCGAGCGCTGTGCGAAACACTGAATTATTTCCCTCTTTTAATCTCCACCGTTTATTTCTTAATCTAAGGATGAAAACTGTCCTCGTCCAATCATTTGTCCTTGCCCAAACCTCCCTCTATGTTAGTAATCCCTAATTGACAACAACGAGCCTTCTTCTCAGCCTCGGTTCTCTTCGTCTGCTCACCCTATCTCAGCTTCGACCTCCTTCACTCACCATCGACTTCGTCTTCTCAGCCTTGCCTACCTCCGCCTCGTCTTCCTCAGCTTCTTTCCACCGCCTTCACGCCTCTTTTCTGCTTTTAAGTTTTGACCACTTAATTCTCCACAACCTAGGTAACCCTTGCTTTCTAACTTATGGCTTTTTAAGAAATAAATGAAGATTTTAGTAGAAAACAAATGTATTTGGTTACCAATACCCGATTGTTAATTTTCTGTTAGTGCACTTACTTGAATCAGTAGCAATAGCCAATTGCTTTGAGTCTTAGTGCAATTACTTCAATCACTTCTTGTATTGGTCTGACTGTATGACCACTTTTTTTTTTTTATTGTTAAAATGGTTTCTCTTTGTTAAGTTTGTTCGAGTTTCTGAAATTTTGAGCATGTATGTGTGAGATATGAGTTTTGAGCTTCTTAGCTTCAACCCTCTGTAAAATAGGTCGTGTAAATCTGTTCCTTTCTGGATTTTAGATTGTGATAAAAGTGTTGTGGGTTAAGGATTAACAATTTTTAATTGTCCTAGCTCTCTTCTTCTCGCATCTCGCCACTTGTTTCTGCTCTTATTTCTACCTTTTCTCCCACTTAATTGAAGTAAAGCATGTTGCTCGTTTTTTTAGTCTGAATTCGGAAGTACTGATTTTGTTAGAATTATACGCTAGAAAGTCCTGTTCCACTGAGTTTCTGTTATTATATATACTTTACTGTTTGGTTTAATTCCCACCCTCTTGTTCTTTTCAGGTGCTACTTATTTGAAATATCCATATCGTTGCCAAATTCAACATTTTAAAAGCATTTCCAAATAATAAGATGAATGAAGAAACTCTAGTTGATGAGAGTTTCTCTCTTTTCTCAAAGAAAAATTATAGAACTAAGCTGGTTGCACCAGCTGCCAGCCATGAACCAGAGACTGAGAGCCATGATAACGGGCTACAGATCGAAAAACAAACAGACTCTCCAATGCCATCTTCCTCGTTTGCAGATCTGGGTCTTTCTGAATGGGCCATAGCTACTTGCTCTGAGCTTGGAATGAAGAATCCTAGACCTGTACAATATCATTGCATTCCAAAGATTCTTGCAGGATGTGATGTTTTGGGCTTAGCTCAGACTGGTACTGGAAAGACAGCAGCTTTTGCGCTTCCTATCCTTAATCAGTTGGCAGAAAATCCTTATGGGGTTTTTGCTCTTGTTATCACTCCAACTCGTGAATTGGCATATCAGTTAGCTGAGCACTTTCGTGCTCTTGGATCCTGCTTGCATGTACGTGTTGCTGTTGTGATTGGAGGAATGGATAAGATTACTCAGGCAACAACCCTGATGCGAAGACCACATATAGTTGTTGCAACTCCTGGAAGAGTTAAGGTGTTGCTTGAAGAGAATCCAGATATAGCATCTGTGTTCTCCAGAACTAAGGTACATCAACACTATTGCACTCCTCGGTTTAGATATACATTTCGTTTTAGCCAAAAAAATTATGTTCATTAATACTTGTCTTTGTAGCTATTCTGAAGTAAAAAGTGAATGGTGATTACTGATGATTATTCTTGGAATAGAATTTTTTAAAACCTTTTTTTTATCTCTGCCCATTTCTTGAAAAAAGAAAATGTAAAAAGTATAGATAAAAAAGTAACTAAAAGTACAAATACTTTAGCTTAAATGATGACACTCTTAATATGTGTGCCAAGAATGTTCAGTGGTACAGTAGAATGTTCAGTAGAATGTTAGTGGTACACTGACATATAAACACAAATGTACATATAATACACCTGTATGATATATTTTTTCTTGATATCATTTGATTGCTCTATCCTGTAGTTCCTCGTATTGGATGAAGCAGATAGGGTGTTGGACGTTGGCTTTGAGGAGGAATTGAAGGTTATCTTCAAATGCTTGCCTAAGAGCAGGCAAACATTACTATTTTCTGCAACAATGACCCCTGACTTGCAAACGCTGCTTGAGCTTTCCTCGAATAAGGCTTATTTTTTTGAGGCATATGAAGGGTTGAAAACCGTTGACTCTTTGACCCAGAAGTATATTTTCATTCCCAAGAATGTGAAGGATGTCTATCTTCTGTTTGTTTTGTCAAAATTGGAGGACATGGGTATTCGCTCAGCAATTATATTTGTCTCCAGATGCAGGTATTATTGATTATCACTTTATCAGATATTCAATTTGTTTCATCCGTTATTCAGTTTGTTTCATCCGTTATTCAATTTGTTTCATCCGTTATTGTTGAGGCTCTTGTATCTTATTGTGGCGTATTCTATTATAAAACCTGCTTTACTCCAGGCTGATGCTCATTTGCTATATTTTGAAGGATGCTTTATATATTTGAACAAATATTGTCTTGTTTTTTTTTTCTATATAAACTAGAATGACCACCTTCACGCATGTCACATAATTTAATGCTATATACTCCCTCCATTTCATAATGTTCTTCCCATAGTTATGTGGGGTCTTATTTGATTCGTCTCGATGAGTACTTTAACATATTAAATTTTATAATTTTTTATTAACATATAGTTAGACATATTGATGATGCAAAACGTGACTCGGAAAATATGAAAAAAGAAACAGTAACTATATTATGAGACGGAGGGAGTATTAAATTAGACGAACAAAACAAAATCCTGCATGACTATGTTTTTTCTTACAAATTGGAAATAATCTAGTAAATTGTGTTGAATTATGAATAGTGTACAATACAATAAAATTTTGGTTCCTTCGTTTCATATTAAGCTTGTTTTGAATACAATACAATCGTGAAAACGTTTACGCGTGTTTTTTTCTTCTTGTTGAGCAGAACATGTCACCTCTTGAGCCTGTTACTGGAACAACTTGATCAAGATATTACTGCACTGCACTCATACAAGTCACAATCTGATAGGCTCACTGCTCTCCATCGCTTCAAATCTGGACAAATTCCAATATTGCTGGCAACTGATGTTGCCAGTCGTGGGCTGGATATTCCTACTGTTGATCTTGTTATAAATTATGACATACCCAGGTAACTTCTTTATATGTTAATTATATTATTATATTGAGATTTCAGGCTGTTCAAAATCTAATTTGTTTTTTGATGCTGATGCAATTTTTGTGGCAGGGATCCTACTGACTACGTTCATCGTGTGGGGCGTACAGCTAGAGCAGGCAGAGGCGGGATGGCTTTGTCTATTATCACCCAGGTTAGTTTAAAGGCAATCTACTTGCATTAAAAATGTACCTTATCTCTTCTTATATTTCTTATGGTGAATTTTCTATTACTATACAGAATGATGTGGATCTTATTCATAAGATTGAAGCTGAAGTGGGGAAAAAACTTGAAGAGTTTGAATGTAAAGAGAACGAAGTCCTGGCTGATATAACTAAGGTTAGAGGACAACTGGTTTTCACATATACATGCTCTTTATATCATGGCAAAACATTGAAGAAAAAGACCCCATAATGTAATCTGTGGATTGGTTTTACAGGTTTACAAGGCACGGCGAGTTGTAACAATGAAGATGCTTGATGATGGTTTCGAGGATAAGGTGAAAGAGCGCAAGAAACAAAACATGAAGACGTTAGCACAGAAGGGATTATTGAAGAAGAACAGGAAACGGAAGAAAAATGAAAAATGAAGTTCTGTTCGCATGGCTAATTCTAGTTTTGCTCATTTTTGAATTTTTGTTTTTGGAAGATAAAGACACGTTTTTGGTTCTTGATTTTATTGATTGTAAATACTAAATTATATTCAAAATATTGCTTGCATTTTAGTCCCTCTGTCCCATAATATAATTCCTCTTTCACTTTTCACATTTGTCGAGATAAATTTTGTATCGTTAATATCTCTAACTATATGTTAATAAAAAATTCTAAAATTTTGATATGTTAAAGTACTCATCAAGACGAATCAAACAAGATTTCATATAACTATGTTTATTCTTACATATTAAAAGTTATACGACAAAATGTATTAAAAGGTGAATATTGTCAAAAATGAAACAAGAATTATATACCGGGACGAAGGGAGTAATGAACATGGAAAAGTACCATGGAAATTTCGGCACATTTTATATATGAGAATATGCAACTTATTATCTTCCTGATGAAGCACGCACTTTGTAAAATTAACATTTTCCCGATTTTCGGTCGACTCGGAAGAATTTGTGTAGTTGCAAAAGCAGAAGGAGAATCAATTGATGTTTTTCTAATATTGTCAGACGATTGAGAGAATATAAACTTTATTATTATTAGTATGGTATAATTATGTTAATTAATAAAATATATTTTATTGAGCATTAGCCGCATCTGGATTCGCTTACGAAGGTTCCAAGTGTGAGTTTTAGTGAGACCCAGCCTTTGAGTTCAGCATGTGCTGCTTCTCTGTCAGGTGTCAAATAAGCTCTTCTGGACTAACGCACGAAAACGGAGAGCGATCGGGGTACCACCAAGAGTTTATAGTCTCAAAGGTTAGTCAAATTCAATACCAATCTCCCCGATTTCCTTCATCCCTAAAACCCTAGATTTTGGATTTGCTTTCATTTCCAGATTTGATTCACGCTGAATTTTAGACCTCCCCTTATGTTTTACGTCTTTGCGGTTTGGATTCAAATGATATTATGTACAAATGATCACTGGATTCAGGTTGCGGTCAAAATGCTTACGCTTAATCCAAGCTGATTGAATTTTCCTCAACCCCTGAGTCGTCTGATGTACTCTTCTCTTTTCTTTTTTTTGTTCCTGAAGGGAAGATGGCAGATAAAAAGAAGCCGCGAATGTCTACGGTATATCTCTACATACCCAACATTATTGGTGAGTTTAACTCTTCTCTGTTGGGGCTATACTACTAGCTGATACAATTCCTTTTCGTTGACTATTTGCCTTCAATTGCGTGTCTGACTTGCAGGTTACATCAGAATATTGATGAACTGTTATGCTTTCGCGATATGCTTCTCTCGCAAGGAGCTCTTTGTCATTCTCTACTTCATAAGGTGATTAATCTGTAACTTAAGGCTTCTGCTGTGCGTTTCCACTCTTTGAGAACATTTTTTATACACAGCCGTGTGTGAAGTATGAATCTGCTGCGTCTTCTGTTGTAGCTTTGTGTGTGATGGATTGGATGGATGGTTTGCTCGCAAGTTCAATCAAGGTATGCGATTTTAAACTCCATTTTTCTCCTTAAATGCTGAGCTAGGAGGGTATTCTTAAACACATGATATTGGCTGGAATTCTTTGTGAAATTGTGTGTTTTATTCTCACCAACTCTAATAAACAATGAAATCCCAAGAGGGTTGTGTGCTTATGACATCTTTTACGTGTATCAGGTAGAGTGCAACGGGATAGAAATGTGTGATTTTCTATGCAATCACTAGTCTCCTTATATTGAAGACTTATTTAGTTTAAACAGTATAAGTTTTCCTGTACAAATGTTATTATGTGGTATTTCTTGATTTATGGCTAGTTTGAGCGCAGAACACCATTTGTTGCATCATGTTTATGTCATTACAGCAGCTTTGCAGTGTTGAAACTATTATCATGCTAACTAAAACTTCTATCTTGGCTTTGACTATAACTTTGCATCTTCCCAGTATCAACTTTTGGAGCTGTTCTGGACATGGTGACTGATAGGTTTGTCACCCTCACCCTATTTCCAAAAACAATGACATGCTATTTTCTATCTTCAGAAATCTCATGCCCAATGAATGTTGTCTTGTTCCAGGATTAGCACTGCTTGTTTGCTCGTGGTACTTTCTCAAGTATACAGGTAGATTAGTTTTGATCCTAATATAAGAGTATTTGTTTCAACAAATAAAAAAGAGTCTTTGTTTCCTTTTGTATATAAATAGACATCTGATCCTTGTTTTTGGTGGTCTTCAAAGGCCTGGTTTGATTTTTGTATCCCTGCTTGCTTTGGACATCAGTAGCCATTGGCTACAAATGTACAGGTATCCACATGATCTTCATAGACCTAACTTAGTATTACTCGTGGTCATTTTCATTTACTTAATCTGTTATAGGCATAGGCTTATAGCCAGTGTTGCTGTTTATGCCATTCTATCAAATGAATTGTAAAGAAAATTCCCGGGCTTATTCCTTCAAGTATTTTCTTGTCGCCTACATGTTTACATCATATCATGGGTGGATTTCAGTACTTTTCTATCGGGCAAGGCTAGCCACAAAGATGTAAAGGATAGTACCAACTGGCTTTTCAAGGCATATTATGGAAACCGGATTTTTATGGCTTACTGCTGTGTGGCATGTGAGGTAAGTAGTGTTCTAATGTAGAACAGATCTGGTTACATTAGGATATACTAATGTTGGAATGCCACAGGTTTTGTACATAATCCTTTTCCTTCTTGCAAAGACCCAGAATGAAGATGTAATCAATGTAAGATTAGATTGGAGTATAAACCTTGTTTTTTCGTCTAAGCTGTAAAATTTAATTTTTGACGTTCCTTCTTTGTCTTCTGTAGGTAATTCTTACATCAGGAAAAGAAAACTTGCTTCTTTGTCCCCTGTTAGCGTTGTCTCTATTTGGGTGGAGCATCAAACAAATCATCAATGTGATACAGGTATTGAATTTCTCAAGGAACAGTCATAATTTTTATACCATAATTTATTACATGTGACATTGTCGTAATATGCAGATAGGATTGTGGTTTCATTTCTTATGGATTGATTGCCCTTTTATTTCCCATTTCCAGCTCAAAACTGCTGCAGATGCGTGTGTGCTTCACGACATTAACAAAAAGCAGTAGCTTTCAGATGTTCATCTACATCTGTCTGATATATTAGGAGTGGCGCTGGGACGGTTACATTGTAATGGGGGGTGATGGCTTGAAAATTGACACTGGAGGTTGCTTTTTTCTGTACTTGGCTCTTGAATTCTTAGTTCTCTTCTCTTGTGATGCTGAATACGAGGATGATGTTTAACATTTTTATCCAGCTCTGACATCTATACAAATCGGTTTTTGAAGAACAAAATTCAGATCACCATCTTGCTAATATTGCTTGTTCATCAATGAATTGTATATGTTTTTTGGTTTCACGAGATTCCATGCCAGTTTTATTTATTGAAAATGTTTCATGTTTGGACTCATTCTTTGATAATTTGGGAAAGATTGGAAAGTTGGGAGAGAAATCTATACTTGTCTTATTGATTGAAAGAACAAGTAAATCGTTCAATACAACACTGCAACTATTTATAGAAGCAAAACTAACAATCTGTTACAACTAACTAATTACTACTGCTGACGTGTCAAGTAGCTTCTGTGAGATTGTAAATGCCCTAGTTGGGTTGCCTGATATTATTGAGTACCTTATATAGCATTACAAGGAGAGAGAATAATCTCTATAATAAATGAGAAAATACATAAAGATAATAGGACTAAGTCTAACAGCCTCCCGCAGTCGATGCAGGAGGTTCCCGGATGCAGAGACTGGATCTGAAATCTAAGAACAAAGGAGACGGCAACCCTTTTGTTAGAACATCAGCAAATTGACTTGTTGTAGGAACATGTAAGACCCGAGCTTGTCCCAATGCGACCTTTTCCCGAACAAAGTGAATGTCGATCTCAATGTGTTTAGTGCGTTGATGTTGGACTGGGTTTGAGGACATGTAAACTGCACTAATGTTGTCACAGAAGACAACTGTTGCTTTGGACGTTGGGCAATGAAGTTCTTCGAGCAGAGATCGAAGCCAACAAGACTCAGCAATAGCATTAGCAACTGCTCGGTATTCGGCTTCAGCACTGGATCGGGAGACCGTGGCTTGACGTTTCGAAGACCAAGAGACCAGATTGGGGCCGATGTAGACACAATATCCTGAGGTGCTCCGGCGTGAGTCAGGGCATCCAGCCCAGTCGGCATCGGAGTATACGGTGAGCTCGTCAATAGGACCTGGATCAATAGACAAGCCAAGAGAAATCGTGCCTTTGACGTACCGAAGTATACGCTTGATGGCGTTGAGGTGCTCTGTGCGAGGGTCATGAAGGTACAAGCAACATTGTTGAACAGCGTAGCAAATGTCAGGCCGAGTGATGGACAAGTACTGTAAAGCTCCAGCTAACGAACGGTATTCTGACGGATCCGCAAGAGGTTCACCCGAAGATTTGCTCAACTTTGGTTTTGTGTCAACTGGAGTGAGACATGGGTTACATTGACTCATTCCGGCTCGGCGAAGCACATCCATGGCATATTTCTCCTGGCTGAGATGAAGACCGCGACCCCGTTTGGTGACCGCAATCCCGAGGAAATAGTGTAATTCCCCAAGATCCGTCATGGCAAATTCTTTGCTCAGAGCTGCAATGATGCGGGAGAGGAAAGAAGCCGAAGAAGCTGTGAGGATAATGTCGTCGACATACACTAAGAGATGAGCTTGATCGGATCTAGTTTTGTAGACGAAAAGTGATGGATCTGAGCGACTTCCCTTGAACCCGAGACGACACACATGAGTGGCAAACCGTTGAAACCAAGCCCTTGGTGCTTGTTTCAAGCCATAGAGGGCTTTCTTGAGCTTACAAACATGGTCAGGGAACTGGGTATTGACGAATCCAGGGGGTTGTTGACAGTAGACGGTTTCTTTGAGAGTGCCGTGGAGGAAAGCGTTCTTCACATCAAGTTGGTGAATGGGCCAAGTTCGAGCAACAGCTAGGGAGAGAATGGTGCGGATCGTTGTCGGTTTGACTACCGGGGAGAAGGTTTCGGCATAGTCAATGCCATGTTCTTGAGAATAGCCACGCGCCACCCATCTTGATTTATAGCGACTCAAGTTCCCATTGGCATCAAATTTGTGTCTGAAAAGCCACTTTCCTGTAACAACATTAACATCCTTTGGTCTTGGTACAAGTTCCCAAGTCCCGTTATTAATCAAAGCATCAAATTCTTCTTTCATAGATTGAAACCATAGTGGATTTTGGATGGCCATTTTGTGAGATGTAGGAATTGGAACGATGGAGGTATTAAGGTTGAGGAGAGTTTTTGGTTTGGAGATGCCAGACATTGCTCTGGTTTGCATGGGATGAGAGTGAGAATTTTTTGGTGGAATTGGTTTTGGATATGGGTTTTGTGAGTGCGGGGAAAGTGGGGTAATACGTGGGGTTGGATGATTTGGTGGGAGAGGGCATCTTTGACTAAGTGGAAGTTGAGGAGAAGGTGGGTGTGGGCCAGGGGGAACGTGGGAGGTAGATGGGGATGCAGAGATGGTGGGAGAATTGAGTGGGGGATTTGAGGAATTTGTTATGGTAACAAATTTTGAGCCGTTGGGTGGTGGGGTCACACAATCATGGGAAGAGAGATTGTGCGGATTTGGAGGTGTAGGAGAGAGATTTTGGGAGTGGGAAATTTGAATTAGGGCCGGCTGTTTTGGAAGGTGGGGCCGAGAGTGGGGTGGGGAAAATAGGGTTAGGATTGTGAATTAAAACATCCAGTAAATCACTCTTGTCATTTTTTACGGGAGGAATGAAATTTTCAAAGGGAAAAACCTGCTCATCAAATATGACATGTCTCGAAATAATTACCTTATTGTTGACCAGATTAAGACAGCGATAACCCTTGTGGTGCAATGCATAGCCGAGGAAAACACATGGTTGAGTTCTTGGTTCAAGTTTGTGTTTGGTGGTGGCTATAAGATTTGGATAACAAAGACAACCGAATACTTTGAGATGATCGTAAACAGCTCGCTTGTGGTGGAGGGATTCGAATGGTGTGGACAGATTTTGTGTAGTGGTTGGTGTAATGTTGAGTAGATGTGTGGCTGTGTTAAGGGCCTCGACCCAAAATCGAGGTGGTAGATGGCCATGGAAGAGGAGAGATCGGATCGTGTTTGTTATTGTTCGGATCATCCGTTCGGCCTTGCCATTTTGTTGAGAAGTGTGTGGACAGGAGAATCTATAGTCTATGCCATTTGTGGTGAAGAATGTGAGAAGTGAAGTGTTATCGAACTCGCCGCCATGATCAAATTGTATGGATTTAAATGGAGCATTGAATTGTGTTTTTGTGTAAGCATGAAAGTTTTTTATGATTGTGGACGTTTCTGATTTTTGTTTGAGTGGAAAGGTCCAAATATATTGTGAAAAATCATCAATAATTACCAAATAATACTTGAATCCACTAATACTCAAGATAGGAGAAGTCCATAGATCACAATGAATAAGATCAAATGCAGCAATAGATTTAGTGTTTGAGGAATGAAAAGGCAATCTAGTGTGTTTACCCAATTGACAAGCTTGACAAATACTCAAGTTGTCTTTATTACATAGAATAAATTTGTGAGAAATAAGAGAATTGAGAGCTTGTCTTCCAGGATGACCCATTCTGCAGTGCCATATAGACGAAGGAACAACTTGATTAACCGAGAGAGCATGTGAGATAGCGTCGGCTGGTTTATTTTGTGGAAGATAGGGGTAGAGTTCGCCTCGACTATTGCACCGATGGATCACGGTCTTGCTGGTAAGATCCTTCACAGAAAAACCAAAAGGATCAAATTCAACTGAACAACAATTATCAGTAGTAAATTTCCGGACAGAGATCAAATTTTTGATTAGGTTTGGAGTTACAAGAACGTTTTTAAGAACAAGAGGTGGTTGAGAGGAAAGCTTTTTGTGTCCAATTTGAGTTATAGGTAAGGTTTGTCCATTACCCACCATGATCTTAGAAGAAGAATAGATACCTGGACCAAAAACGGGAGAGAGAATACCTGCGTTTGAAGCCATATGAGAGGAAGCACCCGTATCCATGTAGAAGGATGGGTCGTTGACTGGGGATTGAACAGACATGTTGTTCAAGGCATGGATAAGTTCCTGCTGATTCCACGTAGGATTGATTTGTTGAGATAAGTAGGTTTGTTGGTTTGTGGAAGGACGGGGCCCCGCACCTAGGATCCCTTGAGAGTTCCACGGCTGCTGCTGGTTCCAGATCTGACTGCCGGTGAGTAACTGCAGGAGTTGTTGGAGAGAATTTTGAGGTTGGTATTGCCCTCGACTTGAGCCTCTACCTCGACCACGGCCCCAACCACGGTTTCGTCCACGTCCATTGAAGGATGTAGAGGGACGATGTGAAGGTGGAGGCGGTGGGTTGTTGTTTCCGGTTGCTGGTGGTGCAGGAGGTGCCACGTCGGTGGTGAGAGCGGCGACAGTAGGTGGTGCGGAGGCTGCACGATGGCGCTCTTCAAGTAGCAGGGCGTTTCGACATTGTTGAAATGTCGGAAACGGGTCTTTGAACTGAATCAAAGCAGCCATGAATGAGAAGTGCTCGTTGAGACCCCCTATAGTTTGGAGGACGAGATTCTCATCGGTAACGGGGTTACCGACATCGGCGAGACCATCGGATAGTTCCTTGAGTTTACGACAGTATTCTGTGATGGAGAGATCACCTTGACGAAGAGTTCGGAATTCAGATTCCATGTGGATGGCTCGGGTTTTCTTGTTGTCGCGGAAGAGGTTATCAACATCGAGCCAAGTCTCTAGGGCACTGGAATCCTCGGAGCGGAAGATAATCGCAAAAATTTCTTCAGAAATTGTTGCATAGATCCATGATTGGACCGTAGAGTCCAAGATTTGCCAGTTGTCGGCACCTGTAGGAGGAGAACCATTAATGTGGTTGTAGAGATTGAATTTTTTTAGAGTGACAATGAAGAAGTGACGCCAGATATTGTAGTTGGGAGGGGATTGGATGAGTTTGACAGTGACATGAGTCCTGATACTGGTCACATGTAGGGCTTGTTGGACAGCGATGGCCGTCGGAGAAAGAGAAGGGGTGGCTGGCGGTGGGTGGTTGGTTGGATTGTCGAGTATTCCGTCAACCATGGTGGGGGAAGGAGGTGGGAGAAATTTGAGGATCGTGAATTAAGAGGAGAGAAAAGAGAGAGTTTGTTTAGGCTATGATACCATGTGAGATTGTAAATGCCCTAGTTGGGTTGCCTGATATTATTGAGTACCTTATATAGCATTACAAGGAGAGAGAATAATCTCTATAATAAATGAGAAAATACATAAAGATAATAGGACTAAGTCTAACAGCTTCTTCACCCCCGCAAGCTGGAGCAGGTATCTGTGGAAGATGCATGCCAAGCTTGGACATAAGAAGCTTTTGCTGAGCAGATGGTAACACTTCAATAGCCTTAATATAATATAAATTTGGATGTTTGAGGAATTAAATTATAATCCCCACATTCAATAGTCTTATATTCAATACACCTTCTTTCAATGCTTTAATAATATGATTGGTTGATTTTATGTGTTTTTATTGGTAAAATAAAAAAGCTAATCTTCTTCAACCACTTTTTCCTCCTATTAGCACAAATACACATCATCTCTCTACTCAATATAACTATCAAACGATTGACGATTCCAGTCACAATACTGGTAAAATAAAGCACAATATTATCTACTGCAGACATCCCTAACTTATTTTTTTATACAAGACTAAAACCCGCGCGTAGCGTGGGCGGCAAAATCCTAGTATCTATATAAAAATTGTTGAATTTGATGAAGTAATGACAATTGATATCTAATTCTTATGGTTTGGTTCCGGTAAGGATGGTTCCTTAGATAAGGACTGAGGATGATGCACACAAACGTTATAACTCATGCACACACGAGTTATAACTAATGCACGCACTGTGTGCATGTGTAATAGATTGTGTGCATCATAAAAAAGTGTGTGCATGAGTTATAACATGTGTGTGCATTAATTATAGAGTTTGTGTGCATCATCCTTAGTCCTTACTAAATATTCATCCTTATGGGATCTTATTGATTTTTTTTTAAAGGTTAATACATTAAAAAAATATCACATTTAATTAGGCTCCTACAGTAGTCGTCTCACGTCTGTTCGTTTCTGCCAGTTGCACTTCCTTTCATTTCATCTCATAATTTGGGTCTTTTAGTTATATTTTGGGTGTATGTTCGTATGTTCGTTTCTTTATCGTATTTCCCTCATCAATTTTTATATGTTTTATGCGTATGTCAATTGAGATTTTCCTTGGATATGTTGGTTGTCTTTTGATATTCTCTTTCATCAAGTTGTTATTATGTAGATAATGAATTTAAGATATTACCTTTCAGATTCCGTTACTAATCGATATGTTAAAATTTATATATTTAATTAATTAAAAACATCTATTTTTTATTAAAAGTTACTGCATAATATCAACATGCTATCAATGTAATTCATTTCACTTTTTCTCTACACTAGGACTTTGTCGCCCGCGCTACGCGCGTTTTTTTAGTCTTGCGTAAAAAATTAGATCAAAGTTACTGGTGGTGACTGGAATCGTCACACGTTTGATCGCCATATTGAGTAGAGAGATGATGTATATTCATGTTAATCGAAGGAGGAAAAGGAGGTTGAAAAAGATTAATGTTGAAGGTGTTTTTTTTTAATCAAACTATTATAGTAATAAAAGAAGGTGTTCATGCCGCTTCATGTGGAGTGTGCAGTGTAGCCACTTTAACTGTATATATGATAAATAAAAAGTCAAACAAACGCTATTCCATAAAATTCTAGGTTTACTTCGACGGGGCAAAACTTCATTATGTGGATGATATAACATATGAAGAGAGCAACACGTAAAATCAACCAATCGGATTATAAAAGTATCGAATAGAAGGTGTTTAATATTTACAATATCTCATATTTTATCTTAATTTTTCTATTATTAGGCATTTTGTGTATCATATTTGTTGATCTGAAATAACATTTTTTAGTTTGTGAAAGAACTGATTATGTAATTTTTTGATATAGTTTGTGTAATCATAAATTTTCCATTTAAAATTCTATCTAACAAATCTTAAGGTAGTAAATTTTTCCTTACAAACGTGTAATTTTAAGGCGTGTGTTGATTAGTGAAATGCAATGAATTTAATCATTGGTGTTGCCTAATACTCACGCTTTCATACCGTTTAGTAAATTGTTTTACGAAACTAAATACACATTACATTATTCTTGCTAAAGCTTTTTAATTAGAGCCTTAACATTCGGTACATGATTTGTACAAATAAACTTATTAAGTCCATTTGATGTAAAAGAAGAGAAATTTATATAGGATGACTGCCCATCAATTTTAGAGAGAATAAAGCAGTAGTAGTTCTTGTAGGTTGGATAATGAATACAATGTCAGAAAAAGGATCTATTTAACATAGGTGGTAGAAAATATATGTATCTAAACCTCATTTTCTAATTTGTCTAGATTGATATAGAGAATTAGAAGTTTACTTATTTTCTTCTATCTCTTAATTTTAATGTTCTTTTCAGTTTAGATTTAAATTAACTTTATTATTGGAAATTAAACCAATTGTTGTACCTTTTTTGTGCCGAGTTTGAGCAAGAGTGGAATCAAGCAGATTCTGGAGAAGATCAAGTTCTTTGACATTCAAAGCTCCTAAATTTTCTTCAATCATTTGTCTTTCAAGTGATCAAACAAACTCATATTAAAACAAAGTCCTAATTATATAGCTAATTAACTTAATCAAAATTATAAATACCTCTTAGCTTGGTTTAAATGTTCAAATTTTGCCTTCAGACACCAACTCATCTTCTTTATTATTTTAACACAAACACACATGTGCATGAAGCTGAAAAAATTATAATGCATTTGTCAGGGTTCGTGGACTAATTTTCAATGCTTCCATCTAGCCAAATATGAAGTGTTTGGTTTGGTTTAAAAGGGTTATGTTTATAAATTTTCAAGATCATATATATAATTTTTCTATTTTCTCTTTTCAATCATCACGTTGGATTTTTTTTTTGTCAGTACCATATGATCTAGTTGCATACTCCCTTTCCCTCCAATGTAAACATAAAAGAACTTATAAAATAATGTAATTAAAGTAAATATAACCTTCACTTTCCACTAATCACAGCAGGGACACACCACATATTGTTTTTATTAAACTAAAGCAGGATGCAGTATACAAAAGATATTACTATGGTCCATACACTCTTGTAAACCAAGCGGTGATTCAAGTTTCTTGAGGGAATATTGATCATAAGCAAGAGATAGTTCATGTGAGTTTCTCACCATCCACATACAAATAATTGGTACTTATGCTAAATGAGAGTGCAACATCAATAAGCTTTTACCTTCCAAAGCAGTTAGAATCACAAAATCATCTAGATTTTTTAGCAACGCAAAAGCAGTTAGAATCAAAACCATAAAAAAAATATAGCAACTTCAACATGTTTTGGGTATCCATCTCTGACAGCATAATGTTGCACCATTATTCCAACCAAAGAAGTAAGCTCTGTAACACGGCAGTTGCAAGATCAAACATAGCAAGTGATGTATCTTTCCTAATTATAATCAATATAATGAACAACCTCAACATTGATGAAAAAACATTGCAGTGTCATATAATCATTAACATATACGATTCTATAATTCTGAAGGAGACAGATGGTGAAATATCAAGGTAAGAAGTACCTCTGGCTTCTTGTCGAACCATGCTTGGAAGCAATTGAAGCAAGAACACAACGTTATTTGTTAAATTACAACAAAAACTCAAGAATTCAGAACCCAAAATTTAATTTGAAGGAAAACAAAAAGGAACAAAAATAAAGGAAGAAAAAGATTATGTCGAACTCTCAAAATAAGAAGAAGTAACAACACTGTCATAGCTATCAAATTTTAGATAATTTGCAATAGCGTCGTCTATTCAACATGTGTATATCTGAATAAACAAATTGATTTTGATATCCCTAGTTGTTTAATATTTGACAAACAACACTGTCATACACCTAAACAATACTTTCTGAGAGAATAACTAATATCTTCTCATCCTGAGTTTATAATTCCAGGAACCCACCAAGTGATTATCTCAAATTAACCCATACTTGTGACTGGAACCACTTAATTTTCTAAAATTTTCAATACTTTGACGCAAATCCTGCAACTTCACACCCTAACCAACCGATCAAATCCCTATCCAAATAAACAAACTAAAACTATAGCACAATAAACAAACTAAAACTATAGCACAAAGAACAGGAAAAATACACCCAAAAACTTGTACAGTCGGTTTCTATGTTCTGCAGTGGCAAGAAGTAAGAAACCCAAATTCAATTGATAAAATATCTATATACAACACTTTACCGTGATAATTCTACTCACGTTCAACCCGAGAAAAGATTAGGAGTATATGCTCACCACAATTCGAGCTGTGACTTTATCGTGATTGCTGCTGCGAGCGCTATTGATTCCGTCATAGTCAGAACCTGAAGAATCTGCCATGACCTCAATCCGGCCTCCGCACAGTCTCGAAGTTTTTCGTCGTCCATACGTAATTGGAGAAACAACAAAATCACCTTCATCTTCCTAAATAATATGCCTGATATGCATAATGAATTAAGGATAGCCTACAAATACAAATTATAAATTTATTGTTAGCTTAGCAGATCCAGAAAGCATAGTTGATTCGTTAGACAGGGTGTTAACAATTTTAAATTTATTGTTAGCTTTAAGAAATTAAGGATAACCTACAAATACAGATTATAAATTTATTGTTAGCTTCTGCATTACCTTTCTTGCATTACCTTCTACAGATTATAAATTTTAGAATGTGTGGCATTGCCCAAGAATGAGGATAAGCAAACACAGATAATTAAATTTGCAGTTAGTCATGTCTACTTAACGTCCTGCATTACCTTCTGACACTTATGAAATATGTTGTTAAGACGTCGTCTTTGGTGTATCCCAATATGACTTCCAGATTAGTCTCAAATTAACTCTTCCCTAGGAATCACAAACAAAACATAGTTAATTCGTTATTAAATATTACTTAGAAACTTATAATATGAAGCCAACTTACTTGATAGCAACTTTGAGATGATCATAGGAGGTCTGTTTCTCGAGCCTTACAGTGAGGTCGACAACAAAGACGTCAATAATCGGAATACAAAGCAACATTCCAATTAGCTTTTCATTTATGGTTTACCATATATGTAATATTGCTTCGTTTTGGTTGCATCCAAAGCATGCATAGTAAACTGAGTACACAGATTAGAGGCGTCATCACTTGGATCTCTCGCCGTGATATAATTCAAGTAAATAGCTGATTTTACAAATCCATTTGATCCAAGTCTGGCACGTGCTGCGCCGCTCTGGATGTCTGGTGTTCAACCACTGCAGCTTCTGTTGTAGCCAACAACAGCAAAACACTGCCAAAGAAACAACAATCACACAACTTTTAACAATGACGCCAAACCAGAGGAAGAAGACAATCAACCTCAAAGTCAAACATAGGAGGTGTTGCTCACCTGGATGCATCTACTAATGTTGTTCTGATTACTTTGAGAGGAAACCGCGGCTCCAATCTCCAAGTTCTTCTCCTCACACGGCCAATCCACATATAGAAGCTCCTAAGCCGGAAACTGCGAGTCATCGAGTCTCCCATCTCGGAGTTCTTCTCCTCAGACGGCCAACAAAAGATGCAGATTGAGGGGGCAAACAAAAAGATGCAGAGATTTAAAGAGCAAATTTTGAGTGTTCACTTCCTGGTACATTGTAGTCCAGCATATGAAATCAATCCCATGAAAAGCAAACAATTACTAAACAAAATTTCCAATTCAATATATTCTGACAAAATTTAGTGAATACACATATGCCCACATCTTTATCAATCAAATCTTCTGAATGTACAAACCAAAATCTACGGATTCTGAACAATCTAGTACATACCGAGATGACCAACTCCTACAAACTCCAGATACGCATTAAACAACTGAGTACCGTCATTTTTGAGATCTGACTAATATTAGGTGGCGAATAGGCTCTTTTATTGTTCATCATTTCTCATTCTAAACTTATTATCTTTTGCAATTCTTAATTTATAAATAACCTTTTGGGTTTCCTGCACAAAGTAATGCATCACATAAGTGTAGTTTTGGAATTAGTGGGTGTCTAATATTGAAGTTGTCATGTCAAATCATCTTTCTCTCAAAGATAAACCAAAGTTTTAGATATATATCAAGCATATATATATATATAGAGGCCGGTTCCGGTGTAACGGATTTTGTGGTGTAACAAGGGGATTAATTATGAGCGTTGGATGGGATAAAATCAATGGCTTGGATTAATGGTGGAAAAAAAAAAAAAAATTAATAGGAGAGAGAGTATGTAATTGTTAGCACTTAACGTATTTGTAGGATTTTGTGATTTTTTCATTTAAATTTTAAACGTTAAACATGAGAGAGAAAGAGATAGAAAATTTATAAACAGAGAGATATAATCGATCAGGTTTTCTCCATTGCAGCCTCATGTTCACAACATTAACGCTCTTGCTCTTCTTCCAGATCTTCATTCTTCTTGAAGTTTTAAATTCTTTTTCCATTGACGCATGAATTTACAATGTCTACGGAAGAAGTTGATCGTAAAAGTTAGTTCTTGAGAATTAGGGTTTCTTAGTATTCAGTTATGGTTACTTTGCTGTTCGACGAAATCTGCAAAAATCAATGGCTTATGTTGCGCAAGAGATATTCGATTTTGATTAATCGATATTCATGTTTACAGTACAGTTTGTGTATTCGTGTTCTTATGTGAGATATTCATCTTCTCCGGGTGTTCTAATAGTTATATATTAGCCACTGGGGTTTCCATTACGAAAATAGACGGTATTCTAATATTCATCTTTGTTATTCGTGTTCTTCACCTGAAGTATTAGGTTTTAGGTTTTCCATTACGAAAGAAGACGGTATTCCAATATTAAGAAGACGATATTCTGTTGTTCATCTTTGTTATTCGTGTTCGACTGTAGAATATTCAGTACAAATAGTGATATATTAGGTTTTAGGGTTTTCCATTACGAAAGACTTTTATTCCAATATTAAGAAGACGATATTCCGTTATTCATCTTTGTTATTCGTGTTCGACTGTAGAATATTCAGTACAAATAGTGATATATTAGGTTTTAGGGTTTCCATTACGAAAATAGACGGTATTCTAATATTCATCTTTGGTATTCGTGTTCTTCACCTGAAGTATTAGGTTTTAGGTTTTCCATTACGAAAGAAGACGGTATTCCAATATTAAGAAGACGATATTCTGTTGTTCATCTTTGTTATTCGTGTTCTACTGTAGAATATTCAGTACAAATAGTGATATATTAGGTTTTAGGGTTTCCATTACGATAGAAGACGGTATTTTGTTATTCAACTCTGTTATTCGGTTCTTCCTGTATTTGTATTAGGTTTTAGGTTTTAGGTTTTCCATTACGAAAGACTTTTATTCCAATATTAAGAAGACGATATTCCGTTGTTCATCTTTGTTATTCGTGTTCGACTGTAGAATATTCAGTTATAGGAGTTCCATTATGAAAGAAATTAATGAAAACATAAAGAAGACGATATTCTGATGTTTATCTTTTTTATTCGTGTTCGACTGTAGAATATTCGTGTTCCAATAGTGATATATTAGGTTTTAGGGTTTCCATTACGAAAGAAGACGATATTCCGATATTCAACCTTGTTATTCGTGGTATACTGTTGAATATTCAGTTATAAGTGTTCTACTTTTTTCCCAGGTAAAAAAGTGGTCGATGAATGGTCAAGTGATGATTTGGTGACTGACAATTCAGGAGATGATATGGAGGTTTGCGAAACTGGAATAACAGACGTTGATGAAGAGGAAGAAGCTGAATTCGATTATGGAACCGATTGTATTGTTCATCCCGATGACCGTAATTCAAAGATATCTACAGCTAGCAAAACATGCAAACTTATCAATCATCATATAATACTATCATAATCCATAAAACCTTAAATCTCAACCAAAGCAAACAATTATATCTACATGTTCTTAGAGAAATGACGTACACTTTCATCGTAAACAAACATTCTTTTAGTTTCTATACCAATCATAAACTGAATATTAATAAGTAATATAATGAAATCTCCCCCATAATTGCTTTTTATTTAGGGGACAAATACAAACTTACTTTGGGACGCCAATATCCTGCAGCTTCAACAACGACCCAAACCCAAGTTTTTCCACAGCCTTTCTTTGGGAATCATTCATGTGTGCTATGGCCTTTACAAATATTCCTAAACCAGAGCGTTGCTTGATTGCGGGAAACTCCTCAGTGGCATTCTTCCTACGAACCTTACTTTTGTTCTCATCGTCGTCTTCGAAGTCTTCCCTTGTCCATAGCTTTGACTTGCCCTTGTCTTTTTTATTGTTGGATGGCATTTCTGGTTCTTTGGATGTTGAAGCCCTTGCTTGTTCTTTCCGAACATGCTGCATTTGGGCTTGAAGATTTCGTCGTTTCAGCCTAACTACAAAGGGTTCATCATCATCATCAAAAACTACATCATCTGCCGCAGAAACTGCATTAATACAAAATTCAAAAAACAAATCATAATCAGTCAAGCACATTATATCACATATATGAATATGATGTAAAAGAAAGTGAATACATGCATAATTACTGAAGACACATATAAAAATGTAATTTTGACTGAATTTTATAATGGAATATGGTTCATGAAAGAAATTACCATTCTCCTGTTGGTTGGTAGTTTCTGGGTTACGAATGGGACTGCTATCCACAACAACTCTAGACGGGGTTTCCGAGCCATAAACAACTAAGTCAGTTGATGTGGTTGTCTCCTCTGTTCTGCGTAAATCACTTGTTTTAACCAGCTTCTTACGCTTGGTTGCAACCTTCTTTGGTGAGATCTTGAGTTTCCTGAAATTACATTAATAATGTTCAGTGGTCTGCGTACATCTAAAGCATAGTAATGTAGATAGACTGCTCCTAGTTATATATTAGGGTCATCTTAGGAACTAGTTCCTGGAAATATATAAGCTTTAAGCTTGACAAAGAGAGAAACATCAGGAACAAATGTTCACTTCTGTTTCTGTCATCAACATTCATACAAAATGCAAACAAATGAAACCAGGAAATGTCAGGTCAAGTCAATCCAATCATCAGCCACACACAATTTTCCGAAGCACAACGGTAATGAAGACTAGACACAGACTCAAATAGAGCTGTAAAATTCTGGTTTGCAAAGTATACAAATATTCTAATACCATTCTACTAAAGCATAGTAATGTAGATAGACTGCTCCTAGTTATATATTAGGGTCATCTTAGGAACTAGTGCTGAAGAACACTGTAACCTTCTAAGCATTCCAGTAATCTGCATTTTGATTCATGTATATGATGAAGATTATAATTATAGTCTTTAAAAAATAAGCTTTTAACAAAATATTTTTGGAAACTTAAATCTAAGATAATGTCACACTTGTCAGCACCACCATTCTCCTTACACTTACACCACCAAAAAACTAAAGTAAACCAAGAGTCATTACTTACTGATTTATGGTACAAATATCTAAAACAGTACAATTCTTTAATAATATCAGTAGAGAGGGTGTTAATGATCAGCATCCATTTGTAGAATCGGAAATTCAACCAAAACTGCTTAAGCTTGAAACAGCAGTACAAACTTATTTATACTTTGATTGACACATAATGATAAGTATACCAAGTGACAGCCTCAAGGCACACACATTTGTTCTGATAATAGTTATTACTCAAGTCTATATCCCAATTTGACATGATCTTCAACTTCCATACATTTAAAGCTCCCAAATATTTACTGTCACAAATATAAGAATTTGAGAAGCACAGTTTTAACCAGCTATCCCAGTAAACATAAACATTGAAATAAAATCTTGAGTTCCCCAAATCTTCTTGATCCTGCAAAATATGTTCAGATACTACACAAGCCCAAACATGAAAATATTTAAACAGGATAAGAGGATACCATAAGAGAACACCAACACCAAAACTATTTTTATCCTTACTGTGACCATTAATGAGTACCCCAGTGCCTTCTATTACAATAAAACAATGATTGCACATATATTTCTCATGAAGTAAAACACATACTCCAACTGCCTCACATATGAAGCTAAAATCAATCAGATAAGATATACAATGGCTCCAGACATAGTGATCAAGAAAAGCCATGTAGAACTCATCAAAATGATAACTCAACCCACACCAGTGGTTGAAATTATCCTCAGTTGTGTTCAGCAAAGATAAGTTTTGAGAATTCCAAATATAAGGTTTGTTATAACCATCCAATTCCAAATACATAAGAATGACAAACCCATTGGTATCATAATCTCATATGTAACAAGCTATGTTTCTATCCTACTCCGACAAGATGTTCATATATATGTGTCACAATTACTTTGGTAAACTTGTGTCCACTGTGTTGGATTCTCTTTGACAGAAGATATCTCGTAAATAGACTTGTAGCAACGAAAAAGACTACAATCAAACATGCAATGGGTGAATCGATGAGGAAGACGAAGAAAACGTACCACTTCGAAATTTAGGGTTTAAACAAATTGGGGAAAACAAAAATTCATACAAACTTACATTCTCTGGGGTGAATCGAGGAGGAAGACGAAGATAACGCCGACACTAGGGAAATATCAACGACGCAACACCTTCTGTCTCTTCGCCTGCGAGTTCGGGGTTGAGTTCGAGGGGGTGAGAGAGTTCGAGGTTGGAATCGTCTGCGACAGAGAGGGTGAGAGAGCGATTGTGAATCGGGAGAGAGGATGTGCTGGGATTTGGAAAGCTTGACCGAGAAGATGAAGGGAGGGGGGGAGATTTTGAGCGAGAACGGTGAGGATGAAGGGAGGGGGGGGGGAGATTTTGAGCGAGAACGGTGAGAGAAGGAGAAGATTATGAGGGTTTTTAGATTTTGTTGATTAATTTGGGAATGAATTTTATTTTCAAATCCCAGCAATTTCGGGAGGGAGTGGGATCTGGTGTATGCAAGCCTATAATGCTATATGTACCATCCGAGGTTAAATCTAGGCCATAGATTTAGAGAAGATCCAACGCTCCTAATGAATCCCTTTGTTACACCATAAAAGCCTATTACACTTGAACCTAAATCTATATATATATATATATATATCAAGCATGAGTACAAAATGTGACATTGATAATCTGTTTGATGAAAATTCTGGCAGTAGTTTACTTTTCTGGCCGGGTTTTCTAAGGAACATCCCCTTTCTTTCATGGTACGAATGTGCCATGGCTTTCTTAGTAGGGACAGGGTAGTCTGTATCACTCATGTGTATCGAGAAGCTAATCGTCTTGCTGATGGGTTAGCTAATCATGCTTTTTCTTTTCCTATAGGTTTCCATTTCTTACAGCATCCTCCTAGCTTGTTTAACATTATTATTAGTGACGATGTAAATGGTTTGGCGTTTCCCCACTTTATCTCAAAATAGCCTTCTCTTTTCATTAATAAACCCTCAAGAGTGCCGCCTCTCCTTTACCAAAAAAAATATCACTTGAATTCATGTTGATTAAATCATGTAGTTAGACTAATTAGATCTATTGAGATTATGGCATGTGTGTTACCAAATCGGGTTTGGATGCATGATTACTATTTTCAATCGTTGATGGAAAAAATTACCCATTTTCGGTACTCATCATAGTACGAGCTTGATAACATTTTTGCATGTAGTTGAGATTATGGTTTGACCTATGAAATTGATTATATGAAACCATATGCTTTTGAATGGTTTAAGGATAAACAATCAAGGAGGATCTATAAGACTAAACATAGTGAAACTTTCAAGTAGGAACATGTCTTAGGACACTGGGTTCTACTGAGACGTAAGCCATGTTGCATAGGAATGAATCCTTTCTTAGAATCCACCATATCAAATCTAGCAAAAACCATATGTGTATAAATCGCTTGACTTAGACCAATAAGCCTCTTAGACCTATCTCTATAGATCTTAATGCCTAATATGTACTCTGTCTCTCCTAGATCATTTATTGAGAAATACTTCTTAAGTCATTCATTGACTGTCTCCAGCATAGGAATATCATTTTCACTGTAGGAAAGTCATTTTGCTCCTACTTAACTTCTCGTAAACACACGGTTCTTCTTTACATCTAATAAAATCAAATTTTTTGACCACTTCATCAAAACGAAGGTTCCAACCCCCGGATGCTTGCTTATGTCCATAGATAGAATTCTTAATCTTGCATATTTTCCTATCATTCTTTGGATCCTCAAAATCTCCGGTTGCATCATGTATACATTTTCTTCTAAATACCCATTTAGAAAACAGGTCTTGACATCCATTTGCCATATCTCATAGTCATAATATGTGGAAATTCCTAGGAGTATCCTAATAGACATGATCATAACGACCGGTGAGAATGTTTCATCATAGTCAACCCGACCGGTGAGAACATTTTTCATCCTTGTCTGTCTTGATCTTGAAGACCCATAGGGTTTTACATAAATCCGGTAAAAAATAACCCGATCCGCAAACCCGGCCCAACCCAACCCGAAATTTCTGGGTCATAGCCCGTCAAATTGAACCCATGACCCGTTTTTCTTCTAACCCAATTGACCCGAAATTTCAGGGTAAAAAATGGGTTGACCCGCCCCTACCTGTTTTTGACACAAAAAATTGGGCCAAAAGGAAAAAACCAAATAAAAAAACGAAAAACAATGAACCTGCAATAACCCAGTCTTTTGGTTGGTTTTGACCCAAAGCGACTCGACAATAAACGTGTAACAACCCGACCTGTTTTGACCTGGTAATTTTAGACCTGAACCTGACCCAACTCGGTTATAAACCCGTTTTAACCCGGTAATATTAGACCCGAAATGACCCGACTCAAAATATATCTGACCCGGGATACTCTGACCTGAACCCGACCCTCCCAAATCTATCAAGTCCCATAATTTGATTCTGAAACATGGAGTTCATATAGGATTTCATGGCTTCAAGCCACTTTTTGGAGTCGGGTCCGACATTGCTTGTTTATAGGTAGCAGGCTCATCATTCTCTAAAAGTAGAACGTCAATGCTAGGATTGAAGACAAACTCCTCATACCATCGAGGTTGACTCCTTGGCTTGTTTTATCTCCAAAGTGGTCCAACAGCTGGAGAGACTTCAATAGGAGGATTGAGCCCATTTGTATGTGGGACCTCGGGTGCTTCATCTACTTGAGAAATTGCATCTTGAATATATGGATGGTTTTCTTTTAAGAAGGCACGTTTTCAAAATCAAGTTCATATGTGACATCTTCTATGTCCTCATGTTGTAGGGTTTGGTGCTCAGGCTGAATCTCATCAAGATGAACATTTCTCCCACTTGACTTCTTGGAAAAGAAATCTTTTTCCAAAAAGACCAGCTTTACAACCCCAGACTTTCAGAAATGACAAGTTGAGAGGCTTCCGAAACCACATGTCATGTGGTGTCTTGTCAACTGATTGTGACAGAGTCATGTTCTGTGTGAACGCATCGGTAGTGAGGGCATAAATAAAAAAGGATGGAGGAAAATCATCAAAATTATCATTCAACGAACCATGTCTAACAATGTCATGTTTCTCCTCTCAGATACACCATTCAGTTGTGGTGTACCTCGTGGAGTCAGTTGTGTTAGAATACCACAACTCCTCAAATGATGGACAAATTCTTGGCTTAGAAACCCCCCCCCCCCCCCCCCCGACCAGATTGAAGTGCCTTTATCTCTTGTTTGTTTGTGTTTCAACTTCATGCTGAAATTCTTTGAACTTTTCAAAAGATTCAGATTTATGTTTTATTAGGTAGATATACCCTTATCTAGTAAAATCATCAGTGAATGTGATGAAGTATCAATAGCGTCTCCTAGCTTCTGTGCTCATAGGTCCACACACATCAGTATGTATGAAAGCTAAAAGCTCAATAGTCCTTTCGCTTGTACCTTTGATAGGTAGCCTTGTCATCTTACCTATTAGACATGATTCACATGTTTCAAATGATTCTAAATCAAATGACGTTAGTCAACCAATTGTTTGGAGTTCCTTCATGCGTTTAATGATAGTGTAGCCTAGACGACAATGCCATAGATTGGCTTGACTTATATCATTCAATTTTTGAGATCCAATATGTATACTCCACTACTATTCATATGGGCTTGAGGGTAAAAAATGTCATTCTTAGAAATATAAAACCATCCATAATGACATAATTATAACCCTCAAGGTGCAAAACTGAAATTGAAATCAAATTCTAGTAATAGAAAGGAACAAAATAACAATTAATGAAGTTCTAAAACTAAGCCATAAGGTAGTTGTAGACTATAATCTCCAATGGCAAGTGTAGAAACTCTTGCACCATTTCCGACGCGAACAACTATCTCACCCTTCTGCAAACCTTGTCCAATTTTGTCATTTCTTAAAGCCTTCTCTAGTGGAAAGATTGAGAGACTCACTTGAAAACTCCTCTATTTGATCCACCCGAGCAAAGATCTTGATCTCTAGAAATTAACTGCTAGGTTGAATATGAAATTCACGTGTGTAGAGGAAGTGGAAAATAGGATTAAGGTTTCTAAAAGAAAGTTCACCCCTATTTATAATTCACCAATTAAGATTATATATTATTATACAATTAACTATTATCTTTTATCCTTTCAAAAAAAACTATTATCTTTTATAAAATTTACAAATAAATTTATCTTTTGTATAACAGTAACTCATTATTAATCAACTATATTTCAAAGCTATATCTTATGTATATTTATATTATATACTTTATATAATAATTCTTTCAATATATCAAGTCAATAAACTCTTAGGGTGCGACATCGCAGGACCTAGTTATTATAGCAATGGACTTTATAACATAAAGTCCATAAATCATAATTGACTTCTAGCAAAGCACCATGACTACCTAAAATAACTGGATTGTAAATCTCCACTGAATGTCCCATTTCATAATTAGCAATTTCACATTAGATAAATGACACAATTGCTTCATCACTATGGTGGATGTAAACACTTCATTCAATTTCCATATCAACACGAAGGTGGTTCTTCATTACTATCTTCTCTGTCTCCTTCCGTCTCACATGGTCACCCTCAAAATGATGGTCCTCGTTTATCGCCCCTTGCCTAGAGATGAGGTGATGCGCCCCTGCCTAGCTCAATGACTCAACTTCTGGCTCCTCCCAAGTTCACTAGAGAAACCCGGCGAATCCTTGCTCAGATGGATAAGGTGTGGACACCAAGGCGCAACCTAAGTTGAGGTTAGGTGCTCGGAAGAAGACCAAGCACAAGAGGAGGCCATGTCATTCCATGACACTTAGGCCACGCCAAGGCTCCCCAAGCCAAGCTTCCTCTCATGCTCGAGCCAAGGCACCCAGCGCCCGGACAACGGCCTCTTGCGCCCAGCCAACGGCGCCCATTAAAGTGGAGCTCGAAGACTTCTCCGAGCGCCTGTCCACTTTGCCCGACCTAACTTCTGGCTATGTTCATGGACCACCTCCAGGGTTCGAGCGCACCACTGAGTGCCCGAGTGAACCCACTTCAAAGCCTCCAGCTCCGCGGAGCTTAAGGCCGCGTCGGCGGCCTCATTACCAAGCCATGTGGAAGGCTCACCTCCAGTTCCAACTCCGGCGGACCCGAGCCCACATTGAGCGCAACCCCCAAGTTGCCGACGAGTCCGGACAGAACGCCTTGGTAGCCCTCCTCCGCGCCGAGATTGCTCGAGGCTGAAATTTACTACAAGGCGCAACTATTTGGAATTGTTGTCTTTATTTGGAATTGTTGTCTCTATCTTGTTTTGTTGTCTTAAACACTAGGTTGTCTTTCTATTTGGTTTTGTTGTCTCTATTTGGTATTTGTTGTCTCGGTCCCATGTTCGGAGACTTTCCATTTTTAGAGAGTTGTTCGTCTCGGGATTTGCTAGCGTTTTAGAACTTTCTATTTTCAGAAAGTTTCTAAATATGGAAGTGGTCCAGCCTTGCATGGTTGGGCCGTCCTATTGGGCTCTTGGCTATCAAGCCCAAGCTCGCCCAAACCTAGCCCAACCCTAGCCGTCACACTTCCTTGCTTTCTCCTAGGTTTAGCCGTCATTTTTGCATTGTAATTCCTTTATAAGGTTGCCGCCTCCTACATTGAATGGCACGTTTAGCTTTTGAATTCAAGAACCATTGATGAGACGAGTTTCCTCCATCTTCTTGAACTAGGCGTCACAATTCCTTCGGGCTCTATCTTCTAGTCTCCTTCACCATAGCTTCTAACCTCTTTCGTCTACATCCCTAGCCAAAAGTTCCCATATCTTCTAGCCTCATTCTTCTACATCCCTAGCCTCATAAATTCCCTTGTTCGAGTAGCCCTCGATCGACACCTTCGAAACCCCCCACAAACCCTAGTTTGCCGAGTTGCCTATCTCGACATCCATATCCCAATTGCTCAAGTCATTCTTGACATCTATATCAACCGTATTCCGCTGCCAAAACTCCATTATCTACCTTCATTCACTAAAAGACATCCCCAA
Organism: Oxyria digyna; assembly: GCA_029168935.1. Classification (NCBI taxonomy): domain Eukaryota; kingdom Viridiplantae; phylum Streptophyta; class Magnoliopsida; order Caryophyllales; family Polygonaceae; genus Oxyria; species Oxyria digyna. The sequence goes on from JAPVLV010000005.1 coordinate 13,085,826, forward strand.
GACACTTCCAAGGTTCGTTGATTAAAGATCCTTCGAGCGCAATTGGTTTCCCGGAGACCAGGCGCGCATCAACTGGCATCAGAGCAAGGTTATCTTGTAAGTGTTTGTTGTCTTTTACAATCTATCTTTTCAATTCACTCGTGTTATCCATCTTTCTCATTCGACCATTGCTGAATTTTTTTTTTCTCACCTCCATTGTTGCTCATGGCTTTTTGCCATAAAATTGTCAAAAATTCACAAAAAAAAAATATTCACTTGCATTAGGAGATCTTCTTGTGAAATACTCGAAGATATTGAAAGATATTTGCCATAAACAATCAGCCCTTGACCTAGAAGATTGCCGAAAATATTGCTTGATTTTCTTGTTAGAATCTTTGCATATGTTTGAATATCCTTTTGTTAAGATAAGTTGTTTGTTAAGATTTGATTTCTTATCTTGTTTGGCTGATTACTCTCTCTCCTATCTTGAGCATATCTTGCTTTCTTTTTGCATTAATCTCGAACCATAACCAAAACAAAAAGATCAAAAACAAAAGTCGAGATCTAAATCAAAGAAAAAAAGAGTTAAGTCGAAACAAGACTTCTAGTTCGGCCAAGGCACAACCCAAAAAAGGTAACCCTTGAGTCTACACTGTGTTTGGTTCGTCCATTTCATACCTCTCCATTGTCTAGAGTCGCTTGATAATTCATCTTGTCTTTGCATGCTACTTTCTTACATCTGTGATTGATTAGTTTGCATAAGTGCCTTGCTGGATTTTCTTGCTTTGTTTTCGGTTGTATCTTGAGACTATAGCCAGCCAACACCGCCAAACGGCCAGCCAAATTAGACACCTTTGAGTGCTTTGTTTGGTTAATTGTTTAGACGGTTACACTTGCTTGGTTTCATTGCTTTGTTCTTGCTTTTGTGCACTTGATATCTCGCCATGGCTATCTCTATAGGTACCTTCACAGACCCGGAAGATCAAACCAACTCAGGCAACAACAACGACCAACAACCTCTCCTTCCCAACCCACCACAAGAGACAGCCCAAGTAGACAACGCCAATGCTAGAACTGCGTGTGACTTGGCTGAGGCTCTTGATGAGATTAGAGCCTTAAGGTCAAGGATGGCCTATTTGGAGCAAGAACATCGAGCTCTTTCAGTCACCCTTGCCCCACCTCAAGCAACCAACCAAGGCCGAGATGCACAACAACAACTTTCGGGGCTTGTTACTCAAAGCTCCCATCAAGTGCATCCAACCCGGTGTTCTCATGACAAAGGTAAGTCTGTCATGCCTTCTAGCTCTCAGCAACAGCCCCTAAGGAGACTCAACTCTATCATTGAGAGTCGCCAAGAAGGAGAAGATGATCGCTTCAGAACTTTGCCCTCACCTCTTCCAACCGAGAACGAAGGACACACAAGTGAAGACGATCATCGTTCACATGAAGAGAGATCTGCAGAGCGCCTCAAAGCACATCAAAGGGAGCATGAAAATGCTCCAAGAAGAGAGAAACAACGCCCTGCCCAAGTGCTCAGAAGTGCACAACGCCGAGCCCCCGAGCGCTCACCCGAGCGCAAGCAAGATGGCTCTGGGCCTTCCCGGCGCCACAACTCAAGGCGTGCTTCTGCATTTGATGTTGAGCAATTTGCTCATTTTCAAAGTCCAAGGAGTCCATGGGAACCACCTAGTGACGAAGACTCCCAAGGAACTCATTCCCGAGATGGCTTCAAAGAGTTTGACTCCGACGGCTTTGACGACGCAGGTAAGTACAATCCTCGTCAATTTCATCCTCCATTATTGGAACCAATTGAGAATTTGCAGGTGACTAGTGACTATATTCCCCCTGAACGCAACACTATGACGCGCCCGGGAATGGAAGCTAGACGCCCGGGACATGCTGAAAGACGTCCGGCCATTGGCTATAGGCGCCACGAGGACGAGCGCCATGGCGCAAGACATGGCTTTGAGCCAAGGGAGCACGCGCGCGCAGGTCACCAGCCCTATGAGCATAGGCGCCAGCCACATGGAGATAGCTCACCTCCTACAAGTTCCGAGGATGGAAATCCTAGAGACCACCGTCACCAAGGAGAAAGGCATAGAAGAGACCGTCACCATGCTGCGAGTGACGATGACATTCCTAGACTCCAAGGAGGATGACGTGCAAGAAATGATGAGCGACGCCCTAATGTTCAAGGACGTCGTGATATTAAGGTAAAAATTGAACCCTTTCCTGGTGATTACGACCCCTCTTTCTTTCTTGAATGGACGCAGGCAACTGAGTACGTCCTCAATCATTGTCACTATGATGAGTATGAGAAGGTCGAAGTGGCAACACTTCATTTCACCGGGGTTGCGAGAACTTGGTACCATAGGCTTGTCCAAGATAGACAACGACGCAATCTCCCACCTATTCGACAATGGCATCAACTTGTCTTTTCTATGACAAGGAAATATGTCTCGGACGACTTCAAGAACAAGATGAAGTTGGAGATTGATATGTGTAGACAAGGAACAATGACACCATTGGAGTTCTTTGCAAAGTTGGAAGACATGCACTTCAAAGCTAGAGTAAGTGCGTCTCCTTCAACTTTGAGGACGAAATTTCTGAGTGGCCTCAACACCACTTTGAGAGATCATCTAGAGGTCCTTCCCATCAAGGAAATTAATAGCTTGACGCACGCAGCCATGCAATTGCACAATCAATTGGTTAGAAAGAGAGCATGGCCGGCGTCACAAACAAGAAGGTATGATTCTAATCCCTTACCTTCGGTTACTACTAATCCATCTTCTTATAGTGTTTTGAAACCAGGATCGAGCTCCAAAGAGAATGACAAAACGGCTATGCCTCCACCAAAGATAAGTGACATTGAGTGTTACAAGTGTGGTGGACGAGGACACATAGGTCGCAACTGCCCTAACCCAAAGAAGGTCCTAATGACTCAAAGTGGTGAATATGAGTCATGTGAAGAAGAAGGAGACCAAGAGAAGGAAGAAATGGCCACGGTATTAACTCTGGTGGCTGAATCCGAGGACTATGATGCTTATGCTTGTCATCCACAAGCAAACAATGATGGCATGGCTCTTGCCCTAGTGACAAGACGCACTCTGCATGTCAAGGATGCCCCACACCGCGAGCAAAGGTCAAATCTATTCCAATCTACTTGTGTGATGAATGATAAGGGTAAGAAAGCTAATCTTAGTTTGATCATTGACGGTGGAAGTTGCTCAAACCTTTTGAGTGACAAAGTAGATTACTTTTCTCTTCCCACTTCTCCTCACCCAACTCCCTATGGTTTACAATGGATTTCGTCACAAGGGAGTGACATTGTTGATAAGCAATGCTTGATTGCTTTTTCTATTGAGAACTAACATGATGAAGTACTTTGTGATGTTGTCAAAATGGATGCTACGCATATCTTGTTAGGTAGGCCGTGGCAATTTGATAGAAGGGTATTTCATAATGGCTTTGACAATGAGTATACTTTTACTCATAATGATATCCGTATAAGGCTTTTGCCTATGTCTCCTAACCAAATTTTGCAGGATTCCAAGAATAGGAGAGATGAGCTGAAGCCTCAACCAAAAGTACAAGCCATGGTGCGCATGCACAAAATTTCTGAGAAGTTTCAATATTGGGCCGTGAAACATAATTGGTCTTTCGACCCACTCAAGATGGTTGATAGTGTGTGGAAAGAAAAAGCTGAACAAAGAAGGTTGGAAGCTTCCGAGTTTGGAACTACACAACCAATGCCGGCTCCCAACATAGAAATCCAAGAGATTGAAGACATTCTTCCAAACCACACGGGCGTCTTGCAAACTGTCTCGAGCGCTCATCCAGATTCTAATGGCACATGCTGCGTGCCAAACCTTGCTCGGGGAGTTGTCACAAGCGCCCGGACAACCAGGCCAACAACGCCTCAACCGCGTGCACCACCGGATCCACATGGCGTTCTCATTACCCACCCAGGCGACTCGAATTCTGTTTCGAGCACTCTTCATGAATCATTGGACACATGTTGCGTGCCCAATCTTGCCCAGGGAATTACTCAAGGCGCCCGGACATTCTGGCCAAGCTTAATCGCACCCCGAGCGCCACCCGAACCTCAATTCCAATTCTTTGGTTTTGGTAAGCACCCCTTCCCTACTTTTGCATTGAATATTGCAATGGGAAATGGTGTTTTCTTGCAGCTAGGTTCGACCCCAAACATTAGAGCAGCAAGTCTCGAATTGCGTGAAACGGGGACGTTTCACAACCAAGTGGGGGAGGGTGATGTGCCCCTGCCTAGCTCAATGACTCGACTTCTGGCTCCTCCCAAGTTCACTTGAGAAACCCGGCTAATCCTTGCTCATATGGATAAGGTGTTCCTTCAACACACCAAGGCGCAACCTAAGTTAAGGTTAGGTGCTCGGAAGAAGACCAAGCACAAGAGGAGGCCATGTCATTCCATGACACTTAGGCCACGCCAAGCTTCCTCTCATGCTCGAGCCAAGGCACCCAGCGCCCGGACAACGGCGCCCATCAAAGTGGAGTTCGAAGACTTCTCAGAGCGTCTGTCCACTTTGCCCGAGCTAACTTCTGGCTATGTTCATGGACCACCTCCAGGGTTCGAGCGCACCACTGAGCGCCCGAGTGAACCCCCTTCAAAGCCTCCAACACCGAGGAGCTTAAGGACGCGCCGGCGGCCTCATTACCAAGCCATGTGAAAGGCTCACCTCCAGTTCCAACTCCGGCGGACCCGAGCCCACATTGAGCGCAACCCCCAAGTTGCCGACGAGTCCGGATAGAACACCTTGGTAGCCCTCCTCCGCGCCGAGATTGCTCGAGGGTGAAATTTACTACAAGGCACAACTATTTGGAATTGTTGTCTCTATCTTGTTTTGTTGTCTTAAACACTAGGTTGTCTTTCTATTTGGTTTTGTTGTCTCTATTTGGGATTTGTTGTCTCGGTCCCATGTTCGGAGACTTTCCATTTTTAGAAAGTTGTTCATCTCGGGATTTGCTAGCGTTTTAGAACTTTCTATTTTTAGAAAGTTTCTAAATATGAAAGTGGTCCAGCCTTGCATGGTTGGGCCGTCCTATTGGGCTCTTGGCTATCAAGCCCAAGCTCGCCCAAACCTAGCCTAACCCTAGTCGTCACACTTCCTTGCTTTCTCCTAGGTTTAGCCGTCATTTTTGCATTGTAATTCCTTTATAAGGTTGTCGCCTCCTACATTGAATGACACGTTTAGCTTTTGAATTCAAGAACCATTGTTGAGACGAGTTTCCTCCATCTTCTTGAACTAGGCGTCACAATTCCTTCGGGCTCTATCTTCTAGTCTCCTTCACCATAGCTTCTAACCTCTTTCGTCCACATCCCTAGCCAAAAGTTCTCATATCTTCTAGTCTCATTCTTCTACATCCTAGCCTCATAAATTCCCTTGTTCGAGTAGCCCTCGATCAACACCTTAATTCGAAACCCCCACAAACCCTAGTTTGTCGAGTTGCCTATCTCGACATCCATATCCCAATTCGTCAAGTCATTCTTGACGTCTATATCAACCCTATTCCGCTGCCAAAACTCCATTATCTACCTTCATTCACCAAAAGACACCCCCAAGACACTTCCGAGGTTTGTTGATTAAAGATCTTTCGAGCGCAATTGGCTTCCCGGAGACCAGGCGCGCATCATGAGGGAAACCCGCCTTATCGTTCTTTGCAAAAACTTGTATTTGTACACAAGATGCCATCCTTATTAATAGTATTAGGGGTCCTGATGAAGTTACTTTTGGAAACTTGTTGTAGGTATTACGAAAGAACATATAGATTATGCCTACATTGGCCCCAAGTCACCTAAATATGATATCTCTTTTAATTTTTGGCTCCAAATCTTTCCGAATTTACTTCAATAAACATGTCTCCATCTCTTGTATCTACATTGTTACTCCTTGAGACACTAACACAACACTAGTAACGTCATCTGTCAAAGCTAAATTGAACAAGCGAACTGAAATATGGATCGTGACAATTTGTCATTTAGGAGATCACGCTTCATTGATCATGCTTGCCAAGCACAAAGTTATAAGAAATATTCCACGGAATTTCACTCAAAGCTACTCTCCATCTAGTAATATAAATTCTTGTAGTTTTTGAGATAGAAATTAAGAATTATAATTATCCTTCATTTATTTATCTAATTTAGCAATGCTCAATATATATTTGCTTTAAGTAGAATTTGTCCATAAAAATTAAGGGTAAAATAGGAAAATTTTGTCAAAAAACCTAAAAATACTTATATTTTAGGGGTTTTTGCAGGAAAACACCCGTTATTTGTCGGAATTTGCAGGTAACCACCCGCTATTAACGTATTTATTTTTAACCACCCAAATTCTATACTTTTCTTACAATTCACCACCCGTAAACAGTTTCCGTTAGATTTTCTGTTAAAACTTGTGAAATTACGCTTTTACCCCTCCATTTTTACAGAAAATAACAAGTTTGAAAGTTATGGGGCAATTTTTGTAATTTCCTTAAAACGGATTGAAAACCTAGTTCATCTTCTTCTTTCCCAAATCTCAATCTCAATCTCCCCCTAACATCTTCAGAGAAATCCAGTAAGCAGGGTAGGTCTCCAATCCTCCTCCTTGAAAATCGTCCTGACTGAAATCCGAGCAGTCGTAGGCTGCCTGCAACGTCGAATGTGGGCTTTCGGTGTCGAAAACGTCACTCTTCATCGAGCTCGGCATTCCAGAGTTTGAGTCGCCTTCACTTAGGTTTAACTTAGCCCTCAGCAGAGTCACCTGTTAGTGTTTCCATAAATGGGTAACTTAGGTTTATGCCCAAAAATGGTTTTGACACAAGAAAAGAAAAGTAGAGTGATTTTACCTCGTTTTGGAGCTGATCTTTTTGGTGGAGAAGAAGGTCGTAGCGAGATTGAAGGGAATCGAAAGAGGATTTGAGAGCGGCATAATCCCTCTGAAGCTGCTTGGTTTTGAATCTAGCTCTTCTGTTCTGGAACCAGATAGCGACTTGCCTGGGCTGCAAATTGAGGTCGTTAGCAAGTTCATTCTTCCTCTCCGGCTCTAGCTTGTTATCCACCTCGAAGCTCTTCTCCAGAAACTCCAGCTGCTCTGTCGTCAGCCTCCTCTTCTTCTCCGGCTGCCTCTCTTCTTCGTCGACCATCGAAGCCTCTGTGAAAAATGAAGGAGGGGAATCGGCGGAGAGAAGGGATTGGAGGAGGTGGGAAGGATCCATGTGAGGAGGGTTTGTTTGTTGCTGCTCTGTTTCTTGTTTCTTGTAGTGATCGAGAGATGGCGGCGTTGGAAAACGTGAGTGAGGGGGGGAAGAAAAGGGGGATTATGAAACGGTCATAAAACCAGGAGAAGAAAAGGGTGGGGTTTTAATGGAGGAAGGAAGGAAAGCGTGAGAGGAGAGAAATCCAAGATACATTAACCTAATCTGCAGAGAAATCCAAGCTACAAGGCAAGAAGATGAACTAGGTTTTCAGAGATGGAGATGGAGGTGGAGATTGAGATTGAGATTTGGGGAAGAAGAAGATGAACTAGGTTTTCAATCCGTTTTAAGGAAATTACAAAAATTGCCCCATAACTTTCAAACTTGTTATTTTCTGTAAAAATGGAGGGGTAAAAGCGTAATTTCACAAGTTTTAACAGAATATCTAACGGAAACTGTTTACGGGTGGTGAATTGTAAGAAAAGTATAGAATTTGGGTGGTTAAAAATAAATAAGTTAATAACGGGTGGTTACCTGCAAAAAAAAAAAAAAAAAAAAAAAAAAAAAAAAAAAAAAAAAAACCTATATTTTATTACAAGTTCATTCATTAAAATCAGCCTTTTCCATATTCCAACTTCAACGCCCTCCTCTCCGGAACGGCTCTACCGCCCTCGCTGCTTTTCTCAATTAGTTATGCCCCAAATCATGCCTATACATAAGTTATTAAATTTTCAAATTTATCTTTCTTAGCAAAGTAAATCAAAATCGTAGTTTTGATAAATTAGTAGTCAATGGTAAATTGTAAAATTCATCTTTGTTATATTTTAACTATCCAAGGAACAAAAAATGGAATAAGTTTAAGCTGTGGGGATAATGAAGAGATTATCCCCACAGCTGAGAGATTATCACGCAGTATGTCAATCGATTTTAAATTAGGTTTTAATGCTCTAAGATGTAAATTTTCCAAATTAAAAGAAGGGAACATATAAGGGAATATTACTAGGCAACAAACAATTTAGACTGGTATAAAATAATATACTTTCAAGTTAAAATATGAAGGAATTGTGTCATTTAACAACGGTGCAATTATTAATATGGAATAGAACTATTAATGGAGATTTATAATCCAGATATTTTAGGAGTCGCACGCTATTGCTAGTTGCCAATACGACTTATGAGATTAATAAGATTAAGCTCATGGCTAGAATAACTGGGTCCTATGAGGTCACACACTTAGAGTTTACGGACTGGATCATGCGAATCTGAAGGCCCGGTTAGCCTATAGGATTTATGGTAGGTGGAACAATAAACGAGGTGAATTGTTCACCGGGTGTCTGATAACAGTTATCAGTTATTTGGAGATTTGGACAAGGTAGACATGTGTTACACATGCCCATGGTGGACATGTGTCACACATGCCCAAGGAGCAAGTGTCCACACCTTAGACACTTGTCCTCTTTCTTGCACACCAAGGAGTTGGCTTGGGCCCCAAGTTGCCTTGGCCTCCAAGGACTAAATGCATATATATAGGTCTCTCTTATTCCACATAGATAGCACCCAAAACACACTAGACACGCCATATATTTCACACCCCGCACATCCTTGTGAATTTCGGTCTAGCAGAAGAAATCATAAGGAGATCTAGTTTATTGCTCGTGTGGACCAAGTAGAAAAGTCACATTTGAGGCTTTCATCTCTGTCTTTCAGGATCTACGAACAGGCATCAAGAGGTATTTGATTCTTCTTATATACATGATCGGTATCAATATATGCATGAGATCCTTATTAGATGTTAGGAAAGTGTTTCCTGAAATTCCGCTTTAAGCATCTAAATTGCCAACAGTGGTATCAGAGCCTCTTGCATAAATTGATATTGATCTTAATTTTGATGCATGTTTAACCATCATTTTGATTCAAGATGGATAAATTATATTTATGGGTTAATTTGCATTATTTTCTAGATTAATGAAATTTTGAATTTGCATGTCTAGAGATGCCTGAAATTGATTAAGTGTATGAAATTGTTTCATAATCTTATAAATCAAAAACGTTAATTTTATGAAATTTAAAATCACAATCCTACTTTAAATTTTGTAAAAGTTACAATTTTTGAGTGGGAGAAACACCGCGGCTGGGTGAAATCTGTTCACGGCGGTGAAGATAATGGTTGACGATTAGACCGTCGACAGGTGGGTCTTGATGGCTTGTTAGATAAGTTTCCTAATGTAGGAATACTTTATAGATAAAACTTGTCATAAAGTAGATGAAATATTAGATATTTCATTTTGGAAAATACAATTTTCAGATATGCATTTTAACGATTAATATTAGATATTAATTCCATAATCAATTAATAGAATTAGAGATAGATTTAATTAGTCTTTTGCTAATTTATATTTTCATGCATTTTAATTTGATTATTTTGCATGAGTTTTATCTATAATATTTGATATTATTGTGCATGTATGTTTTAATATATGATATTATTATTTGCATGCGGTGACAAGTATGAGTTATACTAGGATCACAAATTCTTGGTATGACATTTATGAATGCTTTACAAATTATTTTAAGCTTGCATGATTCTTTATTTATTTGAATTAGTTCACTTGTAAATAGACAATCATTGCATGCTTAAGTCTCTTAAAAGAAAATTGAGATATTGTCTTTCCATGTCATAACCCATGAGACCCTTAGAATTAATTGGATAGTTTTCGCCCTAGCGAGGTGTCCTTCTATGACTTTGGGATAGTGCGGGCATGTCTATATAAGGGGCATGTAAACCTTGATATGGTTATACTTAACAAGAGACCAAAAGACACAGTTTTGGATCTTGGGGCATAGAGATGGTCTGACATGAGATGTGACCATCAACCAAGAATTATAAGGAGTTATAATTAGTAATTGTTACTTACCTTGATCACATAAGACTTGAGGAAGTGCCTCAGTATGCTTGAGTCTTATCTGAAATAGGATCTTGGAATCATTTTATTCACAAGGGACATATCAAAATTGAATAAAATGTGCATTAGCTTAAATTTTAAAATGTTTTGATTTGAGCTCTTGCATGACAAGCATAATTTATCTGCATGTTATTTTCGTTCCTTGTAGTTATTATGTCTACTGAACCTTTGAAATTCACTCTCCGCTCGATTCTTGAGAAGAATAAACTGAATGGGACAAATTTTCTCGATTGGGAAAGAAACTTGAGAATTATTCTCAGGTCTGAGGGACAAGAGGATGTCCTTCAAACACCAATCCCTAAGTTGACTGACACCTCAACTGTTGAGGAAAAGTCAGAAGAAGAGGTTATAAGACGTAAGTCTGTGAATGTCACATGTCTTATGCTTGCTGCCATGGAACCTGCACTTCAAAAGAGGTTTGAATTGCAGGATGCTTACACAATCATGTCAAACCTGAAAGTTTTGTTTCAGGAACAGGCTAGGATTGAAAGGTATGACACTCATAGGCGCATACTAGAAAGCAAGCTTGAAAAAGGAAAACCAGTTGGCACTCATGTATTTGACATGATAGGTCTGTTTGACAGAATGACCAGTCTGGGTAATCCTTACGATGTAGAGATGGCAACTGACATCATACTACATTCCCTACATGATGGATACAACTAGTTCAGACAAATGTATCACATGCAAGGGATGGGTAAGACCCTGAATGAGCTACATGGCATGCTCAAAACAGCTGAGCAAAATATTTTACATGACAATAAGAAGGAAGTTCTTATGGTCAAAGGGAAAGGTTTCAAAAAGGGGCCTCAGGGGAAGCGTAAGCAGACTTACCAAGGGAAGGGCAAGCAAGTTGTTCATACCAAGGGAAACACAAATGTTGTGAAGGTGGATGCTGAACATGAATGCTTCTACTGCAAGGCTAAAGGGCACTGGAAGAGAAACTGCCCTAAGTACCTGGAAGATAAAAAGAACGGGGTTGTGAACTCTAACTCAGGTATATATGTTATTGAAGTCTTAACTTCCAATGTTTCTACTTGGGTATTAGATACCGGGTGTGGTTCTCACATTATTTCTAATGTGAAGGGACTAAGAAATAGTTGACGCTTGGAGAAAGGAGAGGTAGATCTGCGCGTTGGAAATGGAGCAAGAGTTGTTGCACTTGCCATCGGCGATTATAGTCTATCTTTACCTTCTGGTTTAGTATTGGAACTTCATATTTGTTATTTTGTTCCTTCAATTACTAAGAACCTTATTTTGACTTCTGCTTTGCATAATGAGGGTTTTGAATTCAACATTAAGAATGGTTGTATTTCTGTCATTAAGAATGACGTTTTCTATGCAAAAGCTATTATGAATAGTGCAGGACTATACATACTGAACCTCAAATCTGAAATATATAACATTAATACCAAAAGGCAAAAATCGAATGATTTAAGTGAAGCAAACCTATGGCATTGTCGCTTGGGCCACATCAGCATAAAACGCATGAAGGAACTCCAAGCTGTTGGAATCCTAAAATCAATTGATTTTGAATCTTTTGAGACATGTGAATCTTGTTTGATGGGCAAGATGACAAGGTCACCTTTCACTGGAACGAATGAGAGGGCTACTGAACTATTGGCTCTTATACATACTGATGTGTGTGGACCAATGAGCACGGAAGCTAGGGGAGGCAATAGATACTTCATTACATTTACTGATGATTTTAGTAGATACGGATATATCTACTTAATGAAACATAAATCTGAATCCTTCGAAAAGTTCAAAGAATTTAAGAATGAAGTTGAAACACAAACTGGTAAAAAGATAAAAGCACTCCGATCAGATCGTGGTGGCGAATATCTGAGCCAAGAATTCGGTCATCATTTGAGAAGTTGTGGAATCGTTTCAAAATTGACTCCATCAGGCACGCCACAGTTAAATGGTGTATCTGAGAGGAGAAATCGAACATTGTTAGACATGGTTCGCTCAATGATGAGTTTTGCTGATCTTCCTACATCCTTTCGGGGTTATGCCCTCACAACTGTTGCGTTTACACTAAACAGGACTCCGTCTAGAACAGTTGACAAGACACCACATGAGATATGGCATGGAAAGGTTCCTAGCTTGTCATTTCTGAAAGTCTGGGGTTGCGAGGCTTTTGTAAAACGTTTACTATCTGATAAGCTTGCACCTAAATCAGACAAATGTTTCTTTATAGGGTACCCCAAAGGAACAAGGGGGTATTATTTTTACAATCCAACAAAGAACAAAGTGTTTGTTGCTAGGGATAGTGTCTTTTTGGAAAAAGATTGTTTTTCCAAGAAGCCAAGTGGGAGAAATGTTCAACTTGACGAAATTCAAGCTGAGCAACAAACACAACAACAAGATGACATTGAAGATGTCACAACAACTAGATTTTGGAGGTATACCCTTTCAAGGGAACACCGTCCAGATTCAAGAACAAGTTCCTCAAGTGGATGAAGTTCAAGAGGCACCACAAGATGTTGTGGAAAACCCTCCTGCTATTATCCCTCCTGTTGTTGCACCACTTTGGAGATCAAGTAGGCCAAGACATCAGCCTAGACGATATGATGATTTCGTCTTGAATGTTAGTCCTGACATACTACTTTTAGAAAGTAGTGAACCTGCAACCTATAAGCAAGCAATGACGGATCCCAACTCCAAAAAATGGCTCAAAGCCATGAAATCCGAAAATGGACTCCATGTCTGAGAATCAGGTTTGGGACTTGATAGATTTGCCTGACGGGGTAACACCTGTCGGCTGCAAATGGGTCTTTAAGATCAAAACAGACAAGGATGGGCACGTTTCTGATTATAAGGCAAGGTTAGTTGCCAAAGGATTTAAACAGGTTCATGGTGTTGACTATGAAGAAACGTTCTCACTGGTCGTAATGATTAGGTCCATTAGGATACTCCTAGCAATTGCCGCTTATTATGATTATGAGATTTGGAAAATGGATGTCAAAACTGCTTTTCTGAATGGTTTTTTAGAAGAGGATGTGTATATGACACAACCAGAAGGTTTTGTGGATCCAGAGCACCCTAGGAAGGTATGCAAGCTTAAGAAGTCTATTTATGGACTAAAGCAAGCATCGAGGAGTTGGAACATTCGATTTGATGAAGCAGTCAAACAGTTTGACTTCATCAGATGCGAAGAAGAACCTTGTGTTTACAAGAAGTTTAGTAGGAGCAAAGTAGTTTTCCTAGTCTTGTATGTGGATGACATACTACTCAGTGGGAATAACATTCTGATGCTGGAAACAGTTAAAGAAGGGTTGAAGAAATGTTTCTCAATGAAAGACTTGGGAGAGGCAGAGTACATATTGGTCTTAGTCAAGGAACTTATATGATAAGGTCCTTGACAGATTCAATATGGCAAATTCTAAGAAAGGATTCCTACCTATGCAACATGGCTTACATCTCAGCAAGACTCGGTGTCCTAAGACATCTGATGAGATTGAGAGAATGAGCAAGATTCCCTATGCCTCGGCCATAGGTTCTATCATGTATGCTATGATATGTACACGCCCAGATGTTGCATATGCTTTGAGTATGTGTAGCAGATACCAATCAAACCCAGGATATGCACATTGGTGTGCAGCCAAGAACATCCTAAAGTACTTGAGAAGGACTAAGGACGAATTCTTGGTATATGGAGGTGATGACGAGTTAGTCGTCAAGGGCTATACTGATGCGAGTTTCCAGACAGACAAAGATGACTTTGAGTCACAATCTGGATACGTCTTCATTTTGAATGGAGGAACCGTTAGTTGGAAGAGCTCAAAGCAAGGGACAATAGTGGATTCTACAACGGAGGCCGAATACATTGCTGCTAGTGAAGCAGCGAAAGAGGCCGTCTGGATTAGGCAATTTGTAGCTGAGCTTGGTGTTGTTCCTAGCATATCTAGGGCAATTGACGTTTATTGTGACAACAATGGTGCCATTGCTCAAGCAAAGGCACCAAGCTCAAGCTCTAAGTCTAGACATGTACAACGAAAATATCACCTGATTCGACACTATGTTGATAGAGGAGATGTAAGGATGTGCAAAGTGCACACAGATGATAACATTGCAGATCCTTTGACCAAGCCCATGCCCAGGCCTAAGCATGATAGTCATTAACTCAGACATAAATGATTTATCTAAAGACCATATTGTGAGATTGGCTGATAGCACAAGGTTTCATGTGATATGGAGACATAGAGATGTCTAGTCAATTACATAGGTGTGCATAGATGATGCATATCGGACTGACTGTCCTCTAGACTCTCCAAAAGAGATTGCAGAGCCTTTAGGATTAAAACCATGATTAATGAGTTCCTCAGACATGAGTGTGATATTGTTTCACTTGACTAATGGTATGTCTTTGACACTGTTAAACGCTCACCGTAACAGGGAGTTATAAAGGCAGTGATTGGGATTACCAAAGGTTGAGTGAGAGCAATAGTCATACAAGACTGGAGAAGTCCTCCTGTTCCATGTATACCATGATACATTGGAAAGGAATGGTGTCTTGGCCACTTGAAGAGTGAGAGCTGTAAAACGCGTGTCCACACTCAGATGGATTAAATGTAATCATCTGTTTTGACAGTTCGATCTCAAGAGTTCAAGAAACACATTTGATATAGATATGAAAGTCACCATATCATCAAATGAGACATTAAGAGACAAATGAATTTTAACATTGCACGCTTGTTTAAGGACAAGTGAGAGATTGAAGAAATTGTGTCCTTTAATCAACGGTGCAATTATTAATATGGAATAGGACTATTAATGGAGATTTATAATCCAGATATTTTAGGAGTCGCACGCTATTGCTAGTGGCCAATACGACTTATGAGATTAATAAGATTAAGCTCATGGCTAGAATAACTGGGTCCTATGAGGTCACACACTTAGAGTTTACGGACTGGATCATGCGAATCTGAAGGCCCGGTTAGCCTATAGGATTTATGGTAGGTGGAACAATAAACGAGGTGAATTGTTCACCGGGTGTCTGATAACAGTTATCAGTTATTTGGAGAATTGGACAAGGTAGACATGTGTTACACATGCCCATGGTGGACATGTGTCACACATGCCCAAGGAGCAAGTGTCTACACCTTAGACATTTGTCCTCTTCCTTGCACACCAAGGAGTTGAATTGGGCCCCAAGTTGTCTTGGCCTCCAAGTTCTTACCTTGGGCTCCAAGGACTAAATGCCTATATATAGGTCTCTCTTATTCCACATAGATAGCACCCAAAACACACTAGACACACCATATATTCCACACCCCGCACATCCTTGTGAATTTCGGTCTAGCAGAAGAAACCATAAGGAGATCTAGTTTATTGCTCGTGTGGACCAAGTAGAAAAGTCACATTTGAGGCTTTCATCTCTGTCTTTCAGGATCTACGAACAAGCTTCAAGAGGTATTTGATTCTTCTTATATACATGATCGGTATCAATATATGCATGAGATCCTTATTAGATGTTAGGAAAGTGTTTTCTGAAATTCCGCTTTAAACATCTAAATTCCAACAAAATAAACGTTTTAAAATACGAGAGCTCACACAGAACTTTATGAATAGAGTTTATAAACGGTCGTTGACTACTACTCTTAGAAAAAAAAAAAAAAAGACTTCACCTTCGATCCAATTTTATTTAGTAACGGTAACCAGTCGATAAAATTTTATACCTTAAATAAATTTAGTTTCCATATTTTGAACCAGAATAATTCTCCCATATACTCTACAATAATGTTAAAAGATTTATCTGATAAATAAATCGTTAACCTAAGAGTATATATACACACAAAAGACATGGATCTTTAATTCTGTCGAGAAAAGAAAAACATCAGCAGGCGATCAATATGGCTCCTTTTCCTCTTCTCCCTATTTCGGCCGCCGTTGGGGCCATTCTGAGTATAGGGTATTTCTCTGTGCAACATTTCTCCAAACCCACTTGGGAACCTCCATTGCTGAAACCTCAATTGCCCACTCAGAAACCTCCGCTGGAGAAGAAGAAGAAGAAGCCAATTTTCAGCGAGAAGCTGATAATCCTTCGGAGCAGCGATGGCGAGACATTCCAGGTGACCGAGGCTGCGGCGTCGCTTTCTCTGACCATCAAGAACATGATTGAGGCTGTCTCCTCCGACCAAGTCATCCCTCTCCCCAATCTCACAGGAAAAACTCTCTCCAAAGTCATCGAGTATTGCGAGATGCACGTTCACGATCCTCCTTCCTCCACCATGGACTTCCTTCTCGATGAGGAACTTAGAACCTTCGATGCCAACTTTATCGACGTTGATCAACCCACACTCTACAACCTCGTCATGGTATGCTCTTTTTCTTCTTCGTACCATAACTTTTTACTTACTAGGGTTTCCTTTACTCAATAGAATATTTGGATGTGAATCTCTTGTGCAGGCTGCCAACTATCTGGACATCAAGGGGCTTATGAGCCTGACTTGCCAATCTATAGCAGACATGATAAAGGGGAAGACTCCGGGTCAGATCAGGGAGGAGCTCAATATTCCCTATGACTTTACCCCAGAGGAGGAAGAAGAGATCAGGAACGAAAACATATGGAGATTTGAGTAAGCCTTTTGCTCATTTGTTAATACTTGACTTCGAATAGTCTAATTGGCTGCTGCTGTCTATAACCTCCTACTTATCTAGCTTTTGGTTCCTTGGTTAGTTACTCCTTTAGAGAAATTTTTGTCACTCAGATTAGTCTGCCTTGGTTGATGTCTTTATTATGTTACTACAACAATGGTTTCTGTATAAACCTTTTAAGCTTTTACTGCATCGGTTTTAGAATTTAATTTACACATACGTTCTGATTAGTCTTGTTTGGATGATGTCTTTGTGTTCCTACAACAATGGTTTCTCTGTGAACCTTTTAAGCTTACTGCAATGGTATTATAATCTACATATATGCTCTGGTTAGCTGGTACTTTTTCTGCTTAATTATGACAGTGAAGAGATTTCCTTCATATCTAATTTTGAGCCATTGGGTTTCTCCTTTGTTCAAAATCCGTGGCTTCTCTTCAAACAGCAGCTTCTAATTGATAAATTGTACAAAATAACTCAGGAACCTTATTTACTTCCTAGTTGGTATTCTATATTCATAAAAATTGATAAGTTTCTCTATGGTCGTCGACCTTTACTGAACTGAACCTCTTGACTTGATATGCCAAAGCATTGAATCATCATAATGAGGTCCCAGGCTAGGTATTTAGGACTCATTTGGATCAGGCTCACTCTCATAAATCTGAAGTTATTTGAACATGGAGAAAAAATAGGTAAAGGAAGATATGCAGTAGTTCTTATGATTGACAATTGAAACTCGTTGTATGTTTGTTGTGATACCCTGATTTAGGACACCTACAAGCTTATGAACAATAGGATAAATGGGATTTAAGTAAAAACTTTCTGAGTGAAGCATTTGAACCCCGGGAGTTCTTTTATGCTTTGTGGCTGCTGCTTCTCTTACCGATTTGGCCTAAATTACCGAGTGAAGGCTTGAGTGGCTTTAACCATAGAATTACTTGTGAGTTTTAGCTTGGGGGTACTCTTACTAAACTTATCTTTGTAAATGAACTAATAATAGGAGTGAGGTTCATGGGATGGAGGGAAGATATGCATACACTAACATGGTATTCGTTTGTGATTGCATATGTGATATGACCGATATTTCTTGTTTTTGGGTTACTTGCTTTTTAGTGTTACGGTGTTACCCTTGTGTCGGTTGTTTTTAGCTTCTAACTAATATAACGATTTTTATAACTGTGTATTATAATCAGTGTTCTAAAAAACGCTATACGAGAACTGTACGGTGAACGAGTGTCCAGCGTTTATACGGTTGTACGGCCTTATAAACGGTTTTGATACTTTTTAAATTAAAAGGACTTATTTCTAACTAGAAATCATTTGTTATGTTGTTCAAAGTATATAGAAATATAATAGTATGCAATATCTCTAACTAAAACCATATAATAAATGATTTAATTTTTTATAATGTAATACTTAATTAATTTATTAAATATACCAAGCTAACGTGTATATATCATTTTCGAATAAGACATACTTTAATTAAGGCTGAATCTATACGCACTACATTTTGCAACTTTCCACACTACATTATCGTACGCCTAAAATGGGTGTACGCTGGTTTTGGGCGGACAGTGCAAAATTTCAACATCGATTGTAAGGCAAAATACAAAATACGGTATTATGTATACGCCCAAAACTGGCGTATAGTATAAATTTTAATAATATAGCCGTTTGAAAATAGCCGTTGGGGAAATACAATTTTTTACTCGTACGTCCATTATGGGCGTACGAGTTAAAAATTTGGTGTAACGGCTATTTGTCCAAATTCAGAAGTGACCGTTGGGGTATATTTTGCATGTACGCACGATTGTTTTTATCCCAACGGCTATTTTTTCAGAATATGACCGTTTGGGATGTAGTATGTGTATAAATGTAGGAACTTCGGATGGATGTTGAAGTCAAAAATGTCAAATAGGAGAGTTACAAATTTGAGTGATGGTGAGGAGTTTGAATATGTGACGGAGATTGAGTATGGGAGCGGTGAAGAGAACGAGTATGTTGAAGAGAACGAGCATGGGAGTGACGAAGACGATGCGATCGTGGATGAGAAAGAGTATTTTAGTGAACCCGACGACGGGATGTGGGACGACGATACCGACGAAGAAGGAGGAGACTTCGACGCCGGAGATTTTTCGGTTAGTAATTAATTAGAATCGTTTCGTATTTATTTACGTTATTTAGTTGCAAATAATTTGTAGAAGTGATAGTTTAGATTGATGTGGACTCGTAGTTTTAAGTTTTAGTTGTGATAAATATGGTAGTTTTTATTAATTATAGGGTATGGATTACTATGATTCGTTTGATACCGAAGAAACGTTTCCTACTAAGGAACACTTGAGGCGTTGGGTTCAGAGTATTGGTAGACAACTTATGATGGTATTAGTGACTCGCCATAGCAATGAGCGTCAAATGAATATAATGTGCTCGCATGCTGGAGTGTATAGATCAGGGAAAAAGAAAAGAGAGGATGGCGAAACAGAGGAGGTTGTTAATACAGAGCGGGATAGTAGGGATAAGAAGTCGGATTGCAAGTTTGAGATCCGAGGATATAGGTTCAGGGCGAGGGATGCGAGAGATGGATGGTATGTGAAGGTAAAATACGGACAACACAATCATAAGCTTTCCACTAGCTTCATTGGCCATCCGTACATGGGTCGAATGACGCCGAACGAGGTGAAATTTGTGACGGTATGTGTGAACAGCTTGACTACGCCGTCTGTTATTGCTACTCAGTTGAGTGCGGTCTTTCCAGGGAATACAACATCCACAAAACAAATCGCCAACTTTATTCAGAAGATGCATTTTGAGGATCGTGGAGATTTGACTGTTACACAATGGACCTTGAAGTTTTTGAAGGAGCGCAACTATGTAGTGCATCCCCTCTGCAAGAAGAAATCAAACGAGGTGGAAATCTTGTTTTTTGCCCATCAAGACTCGTTGCACTTGTTGAAGATGTTTCCGTACGTCGTGGTTATTGACGCCACATACAAGACGAATAGGTACATAATAGTTGTATATCAAAATTTTTTTGTTTAAATATATTGCATATGCCTCTTCCTTCATTATTTAAATATATTATGCAGGTATAAAATGCCTCTTGTGGAGATTGTCGGTTTCACTTGCACGCATAAGACATTCAACATTGCATATGCATTCACGGGTAAGGAGGAAACAATGCACTACTTGTGGATAATTCAGAGGCTTAGAAAGTTGTTTGAGGATGCCGGAGTAATGCCGACTGCAATAATGACCGATCGAGAACTAGCTCTCATCACTGCAATCAAATATGTGTTCAAAGATCTTCCGGTTCAACACCTCTTGTGTTGGGTTCATATCAAGCACAACATCGAGGTAAACGCTACCAGAATTTTGAAAAATAAGAAATCGGTGAAAAGGTTGTGCTCGCAAGTATGGAGACTTTTTCTATCAAGAACGGAGGAACAATACGAGGAAAGACTGCTAGGATTGAGAACATCTTGGAGAAGCGGCGTCGTCGGATACATTGAAAAGGTGTGGCTTATCCCTTACAAGACAAACATTGTTTGCGCATGGACGGAACACAATCTTCACTTCTTCACGAGGACCTCAAACAGGTAATTTTTTTTTAACTTACTTAAACGTTTCCGATTTATTTATTAGTTTATTATGTAACAGTTGTTTTACTTAAACGCGACATTGAATGAATAAAACATAGGGTTGAGGGAATGCATAAGGTGTTGAAGAAAATAATGGAACGGTTCAAGTATAGGCGGTTTTAATCGAATGGTTGTGAGGATCCATGCAGCCATCGAGGGCCAGATTGTGAAGGTGAGGGCCACCATGGAAGAGGATCGGATCAAGACACCCGGGGTTTTCAGACGAATGAATCCACAAGTGAAATTGATATTTCGGCATCTATTCCATAATGTGTCTGATAGAGCGTTGCATAAGTTGTGGGATATATGGGAGGATATAAAGGCGAAGAATTATGAGGAACATTGCGAAGATTACTGGATGCGAGAATGTCAAGGCCTACCGTGCATCCACGAGATGGTGCAACATATTATTCAGAAGAAGCCATTCAAGCTCAATCAGATTCACAGATTCTGGAGGCAGCTACAATGGGATAGGATTGAACTTGATAACGGGGAGGTAGAGATTGGTGTACCTCAGACCATGCGGGAGTTGAGATTCATTGAGCTCAACGATAGATGGCAAAAGGGGGAACTTCCTGAAAGTCAGTGGTCTCAGATAGCGGACTTGTACACAATGTTGGAGTATCCACATCAAAGTCTTGCGTTGGAGCCGACGGGAATCAAGGATCCTGGCAGACCAAGAGGAGCGGTAGGAAAGAAGTGGGGAACCGAGAGAGAGATGAGCGCGTTTGAGTACGCAAGGGAAGAATTAGAGAAAAATGATGCTGCGAAGGTGAAGAATAAGACGGTTAGAGGAAAGGGAAAGGGAAAAGCAACGGCGGCACAACCTACTTTCAACGAGCCTACTATAATGAGGGAGTTTGAAGTTGTTGGGTGCACTGCGGCAGAGGCGTTTGGTCATTCAAGTGGCACTGGTGGAGAGGGGTTCGGATTATCAGGTTGCACTCTTACAGATGAGTTCCCTCAGCCAGCAATGACGAAATGTGGGGTAGACTTCGGGGTTGACAATGTTGATCTCTTCATGTTTCCATACATTGTAGATGCACAAGACGTAAGGGCGGATGGACACTGTGGATATCGGTCACTAGCCATGTTGTTGGGGCATCACCAACAAGAATATCCTCGCATTCGCATGGAACTGACTACGGAGCTGTTAGAGAACAGTGATATCTACAGACGAGTCATGACCAGACTACGCCCGGATTTGGCAAACAACTTCGACGCTCTTGTTCAAGAGGTCAACTATAGCAGATCACCATGTCCTGAAAGATACTGGATGAGTATGCCCATGATTGGATTAGCATTTGCCACTAAGTTTCAGGTTGGTTTGATATACTTATCCAAAGTCCGATCATATTTGTGCTTACCGATGAAGGTGTATCAACAATGCTCCAGTCATGGTTTGAAAATTTATGCAATGGCTCGTGTGGGCTTAGCAAACCACTACATACCGGTATGATTTTCACTAAAGTATTTGTGATTTTCACTCAATTTTCTTAATGCTTAACATGGTATTTATGTTTTGTAATTTAGGTGTGCCTTAGAGAAGACTGTCTGGTACCATCTGTACCTGGAGTTTGGCGCATGTTCAAGGATCCTAGTGCGAATGGATTGGATCGCGGGTTCGCGCTGAGGATGCAGCAATGGAAGGACTATCGCATTAATTATGGTAGTATAGATGTTGATCTGTAGTGAATTCGGATGTGTTGAATGTTTCACCTTTTGAAATTCTAGTTGATGACTTCTGTTGTATGTCTGTTATGCTTTTAATATCTTGACTCCTTTTTTATAGTATTGTCTTGTCTGTTATTTTTTAATGTTTTAGATGGGTTAAATAAAACAAGTTCTGAATTCACTACAAGGGATTACTTGTTAAATTAAAACAGACACTCCAGAAACTACAACAGACTTAGCAAAGACGTAACAACTTTCAAGACACATAACAACATTACATCCTAATCGGAATCAGGGGAAGGAGGACCACGGCCATATTCATTGGGAAACAGAACTCCAAGGTGGAATAAGGCTGATTCTTTGTCCCACCTGTGAAAAATACGAAGTTTGAGCTCCATGTCAGCGTGTTCCTTCAACAGTTTGGCCATGACTCGGAGATGATGAGGGTCGTATTCTGGCTCCAGATACACGATCCTCCAGTTACAATCACATGTAACACTCCTTCGTCCATACGTATGGGGATTGTCCTTGTTATTAGCAGATAACACGGTGAGTGTCTTTGAGCACCTTCTACTAGGGCACTGGATCTGAGTGCCTTCAGCTGGAACTGGGGAGGATGAAGATGATGCCATGCTTGTTTGAATCTGTAATACAAAGTAAGAAAACATTTTAGAAACAATGAAGATATCTATCCAAATCAGTAAAAAATGAGACTTACAGAGTAAGAACTTGAAACAATGAAGATTTTACGGCGGAGTGAGAATGTGATGAAAGGGTTCACTGAGGCAGTGAATTTATAGCCGAAGTTTTACTAGGGTTAGGGAAAAATTGGGTCGGTGTAGACAAAAGGCCCACAACAACAAAGGCCCAATAACTTAAAATTATGTCATCCAGCTGTGACTTACAGCTGTGTAGTAGCTGTAACACATTCATTTTCATATAAGTGACATCCAGCTGTATGCTAGATGTAGAATTCATCCCAACAATTCAAACCATCAGCCGAACAATTCAGCCCAGCCAAGCCCAATAAGTCAACCCAGCCAAGCCCAAATAATTCAGCCCAGCCAAGCCCAATAAATCGAGTAAAACGGGATTAAAAATAAAAAAAAACGCGAAAATCGAGTAAAACGGGATTAAAAAAAACGGCGCGAAAATCGAGTAAAACGGGATTAAAAATAAAAACGGCGCGAAAATCGAGTTTGTGAAGGGACGTACAACGGAAAATGACAAGAAAAGGGTATTTAGCAAAAAGAAATAGTTTTCATGATGCAAGGGGTATTTAGCCAAAAAATCTTGAAAAGGAAGGGGTATATAGTAAAAACTTTGGATAGTTGTGTTTGAAATGGATAGTTTGGGCCCAGTTCGTTTAAACGCCTTATAACGCTGAAAATCAAAATTTCAAAATTGTAACATGATAGAAAATGAAGTCTTTAGTCGTTATCAATTCTCGGAATCGAAAAAAAATCAACGAAAACGTCAACGGGCCTAATAAGGCCGAATTGAGATTTGGTGAGGCCCATTACCTAAAAACGACATAAAACGGGTTAATAAGACCTTAAACATTGAAAAACTTGAAATGTAAAAGTTGTATTTGAGCATTACCAATATGACGGTTTCGTTTTTATAATAAAATAACAAAATGAACACTTCGAAATATCTAAACAGTCACTTTCACCTAGTAACGAGTTAATCTCAAGTATATAAGTCGTATAGTTTTACTCATATGTGTGTGATATCAATTCGTTACTCAAATAAACTTTACATAAAACTTTCATTAAATGTTATGAAACACTCAAATACTCCAAAATAACGACATTTCACATCTTCGTATTGTCCATATTGCTTGATTACTCGATATTTTATGCGTATTTCATTAAAACTTTCATAAAATATCGAGTAATCAAGCAATATGGACAATACGAAGATGTGAAATGTCGTTATTTTGGATTATTTGAGTGTTTCATAACATTTAATGAAAGTTTTATGCAAAGTTTATTTGAGTAACGAAGTGATATCACACACATATGAGTAAAACTATACGACTTATATACTTGAGATTAACTCGTTACTAGGTGAAAGTGACTGTTTAGATATTTCGAAGTGTTCATTTTGTTATTTTATTATAAAAACGAAACCGTCATATTGGTAATGCTCAAATACAACTTTTACATTTCAAGTTTTTCAATGTTTAAGGTCTTATTAACCCGTTTTATGTCGTTTTTAGGTAATGGGCCTCACCAAATCTCAATTCGGCCTTATTAGGCCCGTTGACGTTTTCGTTGATTTTTTTTCGATTCCGAGAATTGATAACGACTAAAGACTTCATTTTCTATCATGTTACAATTTTGAAATTTTGAGTTTCAGCGTTATAAGGCGTTTAAACGAACTGGGCCCAAACTATCCATTTCAAACACAACTATCCAAAGTTTTTACTATATACCCCTTCCTTTTCAAATTTTTCAAGATTTTTTGGCTAAATACCCCTTGCATCATGAAAACTATTTCTTTTTGCTAAATACCCTTTTCTTGTCATTTTCCGTTGTACGTCCCTTCATAAACTCGATTTTCGCGCCGTTTTTATTTTTAATTCCGTTTTACTCGATTTTCGCGCCGTTTTTATTTTTAATCCCGTTTTACTCGATTTTCGCGCCGTTTTTTTTTAATCCCGTTTTACTCGATTTGCGCGCCGGTTTTTTTTTAATCCTAATAATATATAAATCCATGAAAACTATGACATCCAAAATATACATCTCAGACACATCCAAAATATAATACTGCACATAAACATATCATTGCACAGGCCCATCCTCCTCTGGTACTACATCACCAGTCCATATGCTGATCCACCCCCTCATCATCCTCGCTTGTCCTGGAGGCAGAGTGTCACCATATGCACGTACGAAACTGGATATCTCAGAGGCGAGTATGTTGCCCCGCTACATTTTCAAAATGTAAATATAAGTAGAATAAAATAGATTATAATTATTACTTGAGCGATATTGACTGAAATACGTACCACAACTACAGAGGTTGTCGCAGGTATCTGTATGTGCTCGGCACGGTGGTCAAACGGTGCCCGTGGGTCCTGCCTGGGTGATCTGGAATCAACATAAGGATGTGACATGGCATTAAACCATGTCAGATATCCATCCTTGCAATCCCATGCATACTCTCGAAGTCCTCGTCGATCCTGCTCGTCTAAGGTGATCAATCGATCCGACAGGGTCTCTGGGGCCCAAGTGCAGTCCTCATCCCCGAATGTGACAGTGTACCCCGATGCAGAATCATTTCTGATCGCAGTAGGTGGTGTAATCGGGGGTTCGGGTATGCCTTGCACATACCCGAACTGTCGCAAACATCGGTCAGGATGGTGCGACTCCCTGACCTCAAAGGACTCTAGAGGCCCCCGAAATAGACCTAACTTATACTGGGGGTCGTTGAGATCCAACTTGCCCCAGGGGTTCCACTGAACCTATGTTTTTTTAAAATGACAAACGTATTTTTAAAAATAATAATTGCATAACATATGATGAAATTACTAATTAAATAGTACTTACCTCTGCAAATGTGATCTGGTCAAGGACCAGTCTGAGGGAAACTAGTCGAGCAGGATCCTTATGGTACTTGACTTTGTTGTTTTCCCAGATAGCCGCCGCCGAGGCATTCATGGATGTCAAGTCCTGCGTAGCATGACCCCGAAGACCATGGAAATACGCCCATATCCAAGCCTACAAATACCAGAATTTCATAATGTTTTATACATAAGCAAAATATACACGAAAAAAAAAAACATTAAACGAAAACTACCTTCAGCAGGAGCGGACAGCCAGCAAACCCCTTGGATTGAGCACGGGAGGCCTGACCCAACTGTCTGTACAGTTCAGCCAAGACGGCTGTCCCCCAAGCATAGGACCCTGTCTCATTGTGATCTACGAGGATGCTAAGGTATTTGTGCTTCACCTTCATCCGAGACTTGTCGACAAATGTCGTACTGCCTAACAGGGACAACAAGTAGAGCGAAGCAATATCACTCTCTTGCTGAGGAGTCCTGCAATTAATAACAACAAATGAATTAGTAACGTTAATCGAGAAATTATGAGAAATTCTTATAATATACGATAATTTACCTGTCCCGTATATCAAACATCTGTAATAGTCGGGTGTGGATCGTGGTGATGCCTATCTTGCCGTGGATGTTCAAACCCCCATCTGATAATTTATCACGGATTATAAATATTTAATTGAATCAACTAAAAAATGGAATCAAATATAAATAATAAAATAAACTCTACGTATGTAAGCATAGCGCAGCAGCCTCCTCGATCGTAGCAAACCCGAACATCCGTTGCACATGAGGATGCACAAACCCATCTATGTCTGCCTCAGCAGATCTGACAGCTCGTCCATGGATCGGAAGCTCCAGAATCTTCAGCACGTCTAACAAGGTAGGAGCAATCTCACCAAATGCAAAGTGAAACGTGTTGGTTTCTGGATACCAACGCTCCACAAATGCAGAAATCAGAATCGGATCGATGCTGTTGTACTCGAGCCGGGGATCTGCAAGGACATGTAAGTGGCTCCGCTCAACGAGCTGCCACCATGACCCAGGCACATTAGATTTATGCCTATCATACTCCCTGAAGAAGTCCTTGCGGGTGTATATATCCAACACCCTCTTCAGCTGATGTACGAAAGAGAAATTAATGAATTAGAATAGCGTGTGGATCGTTTTACCTCACAAATTCATTTAGGAAACAACGCATACCTTCGATGAGGGTGGTATCACATAAGTCGGGTCATGCTCAATACGCTCTGCAAGAGACGACGTCTCAGTCCATATCACCGGAGCAATGTGGGTGTTGTAATCCACCAAAAGCCGTGAACTAAGAGGACCTCCAGCATGCCCCACATAATCTGCATCCCCTGGAACCGGTACAGCTAAGCCCGGATCAATGTGCTGAACAGGCTCCTGAACAAGGTCCTGAATGGGCTCCTGGAGGTCTGGCTGATCCTGAATCTCCTGCTGATGATCCTCTGCAGAAGGAGACAATGATCCAATTGGAGATGGCTCACGCAGAGGTGATCCCTCATAGTAATCATCATGCATCTGCGCCTCCAAATCTCCTAGATCTGCATCTGGCTGATCTGCAACCTCTGGCTGATCTGCAACCTCGGTTGCCTCCGTCAACTCCTCTGAAAACTCCTCCGCCTCACTAACATCCAAATCATCCATCAAAGCTTTCCCTGTATCTCCTATATGCACTCCTGGAATGTCTGGAGGAGATCCACGACGTCGGGAAGCTGTGATCCCGCGTGCGCTAGGGTGACGAGGGCCCTTCTTCTTCTTTCTAACAGAACCACCCGTCGGAGTAATAGCCCTCTCTAAAGCCTATTTTCATATTTACGAATTATTATTTTATATTATTTGACGTTTTTCTTTTAAATATTTAATAATGTATTAATTACTAATTTTTTCTTAGGTACGACTTATTAATAATTTATTAAGACGCTATTTAATAATGTATTAATTACAAATTAATTCATTTCTTAGTAAATACTCCCTCCGTCCCTCTATTTCCTTCTTATTTCTCCCAGGCACGTATGCCGATGCGCGTTTTGTTTTACTAAAATCTCTAATTCTAAATTAGTAAAAAATTATAAAATTTTAATATTATTAAAATATTTCACAAGACGAATCAAACAAGATCACACATCACTATGTTTTTTGTTATATATTAGTCGGAATTACGAAGATTCTCTTAATTCATAAATAGTGTCAAAAACAGAATCGAGAATGAAATAAGGGGACGGAGGGAGTAACAACTAATTAATATTATATTAATAAATATTATTTAATATTAAATCTTTTTCTTTTACAAGTTATTTATCGAATAACGTGAAACGATAAAGAACGACTAATTATTCTTTAAATCGTTATTTATCGAATAACGTGAAACGTGAAACGATAAATAACGACCAATTAATAATATATTAATAAATATTATTTATTAATATAATATTATTTTCTTTTAGTTAAACGATAAATAACGACTAACTAATATTATATTAATAAATATTATTTACTAATTAATCTTATTCTTTAAATCGTTAATTATCGATTAACGTGAAACGTTAAACGATAAATAACGACCAATTAATATTATATTAATAAATATTATTTATTAATATAATATTATTTTCTTTTACCTAAACGATAAATAACGACTAACTAATATTATATTAATAAATATTATTTACTAATTAATCTTATTCTTTAAATCGTTATTTATCGATTAACGTGAAACGTTAAACGATAAATAACGACCAATTAATAATATATTAATAAATATTATTTATTAATATAATATTATTTTCTTTTACCTAAACGATAAATAACGACTAACTAATATTATATTAATAAATATTATTTACTAATTAATCTTATTCTTTAAATCGTTAATTATCGATTAACGTGAAACGTTAAACGATAAATAACGACCAATTAATATTATATTAATAAATATTATTTATTAATATAATATTATTTTCTTTTACCTAAACGATAAATAACGACTAACTAATATTATATTAATAAATATTATTTACTAATTAATCTTATTCTTTAAATCGTTATTTATCGATTAACGTGAAACGTTAAACGATAAATAACGACCAATTAATAATATATTAATAAATATTATTTATTAATATAATATTATTTTCTTTTACCTAAACGATAAATAACGACTAACTAATATTATATTAATAAATATTATTTACTAATTAATCTTATTCTTTAAATCGTTAATTATCGATTAACGTGAAACGTTAAACGATAAATAACGACCAATTAATATTATATTAATAAATATTATTTATTAATATAATATTATTTTCTTTTAACTAAACGATAAATATCGACTAACTAATATTATATTAATAAATGTTATTTAATAATAAAAAAATTCGTTTTATTCGTTATTTATCAAATAACGTGAAACGTTAAACGATAAATAACGACTAACTAATATTATATTAATAAATATTATTTATTAATATATTATTATTTTATTTTTAGTCGTTATTTATCAAATAACGTTTCACGCTAAACGATAAATAACGACTAATTAATAATTTATTAATAAATAACAAATAATTCATATTTCATTAATAAATCTTTTTTTAATCGTTATTTAAACGTTAAACGATAAATAACGATAAATAACGACTACTTAATAATTTCTTAATAAATAACAAATAATATTAACGTACCTCGTGGATCGAGAGCGTCTTCTCCGGCGATATCGAACGGGCCCGTTTTTCCGCACCGCCCCGATCACGACCACCCCGACCACCCCGAGCTCCACCCCGACCACCACCTGCTCCACCAGCTTCACCTCCAGCCACCTCGACGGCGCCACCAACCTCCTCCCCTCCACCACCAGAGCCCTCGCCAGCGCCACCGACCACCTCAGCCACCGCAGCTCCACCACCCCCCCTTTTCTTTTTCGCCGGATTCGTCTTCCGCCCAACTCCTCCACCTCGGACCCTTGCGCCACCAGCACAAATACGGACGGGAGGGAGAACAGACGAAGCCGCAGCCTCCACCACCGCCGCAGCCTCCACCATCGCCGGATTCGAGCTTTTCCCCATTTCTTCGGATTGCATGATTCCGAGTGAAATTGAAGAAATTGATTGAGGGATTTGGATTGTATGAGAAAAACGAGTCGAATGGGATAGATTTGGAGAAGAAAACGAGTGAAATAGGAGAAGAATGGACGGCGGCGATATTTAGGTTACGGGATGAACAGTAATCGCAGCTTCAGACGAGAGGAGGAAGAAGAAAGCGAGGCGGAGTTTTATATCATGGGCGTACGCCCATTGGCGTACGCCCATTTTGGGCGTACATACCATTTTGGGCGTACATACCATTTTTCAGTTTTCCACCATATACGTATACGTATACGTATGTTCGAGAAAATTGCACGGTAGTACGAAAATGTAGTTTAAAAAGTTTCAAAATGTAGTGCGTATAGTCTCTTCGTTAATTAAGGCCCAAACATATATAGTCCATTAGTAAGTGGCCCATTAGCCTAGACATCACGTGAGCTTTGTCTTCACCCAAAAAAGCATACGAGCTTCGTCATCTTCTCTAACGTCTTCCTCTAGACATTGCAGATATCGGTTTTCAAATTACAACGAGTTGAATTTGTAAAAATCTTTTAGTCCCTAAACTGTAAATGAGTTCGTTCTCATTGAAGATAGACTATAGAGTTTCTGCTTCTTTCATGTCCTTTGGTGTACATTACACCTCAATCTCATTAAACTAGAAGCCGTTGGACAACATTGAACGAAGCCGGCGCCACATCGTCATCAGAAACTTTTAGGTGAGGGCGGCCTCCAAGTTCTGACTTCTGACCTCCGTCTACCTTCCTCGTTATGACCGTCCACATTGTCATCGGTTGAAGTTTCCAAATAAATTTATCCCACATCCAAACTTTTCTAACCTGTTTGGGTGCTAGAGATGTATATAAGGACAAGAAATCATATTGCTTTAGTGTGCCATCAATATTAAAATTAAAATTGGGCCATTGATCCGTTTTCTGGGCTTGAAAATTCAAAGCCCATAATCGAGATAGTGAAATATTGATCGGATTTTAACGTTTAATCGGTAACCTTCGTGATTAAACGGCTGTCTAGCTCGGTTCAAACCGATTTTTCATTGGTATCCGTCTAGAGCTCCGATTAGCACATATTCGGTACGGTGGAGTGGTATCTAACGTTGAGACGGCGATTAATCGGCCGTACCAACCGTTTTTTAGAACACTGATTATAATTGATGTTTAAATCAAATTTATATAAATAAAAAGACATTGTGAGATTTATAATAATTTAAATTGGTATATGTTCAATATATAAATTATATCAAAAGATTTAAAATAGTGATGTTTGTGTATATATTTTAAGTTATTTGTGTTTAAGTAAGGAAATGATATGAATAGAATTAAGATAGCAATCTTTATATTAAATTTTAATTTTTTTTTAAAATGACATATGTTATATGATGATGTGAAATAGCTAGAATCTTATGTTTGTATTTTGGTATGTAAATTCATGTGTGTATGACTAGAATCTCAAACCGAAAAGTTGTGTGATTAGAAATTCCAATCACACAAGCTATGTTTATTTTTGGTCAAAAGCTCCGGTTTTTTCTTGCTCAGTTTGTATAGAAATTTTTTCTTTAAAAACATCTATATTGGTGTTACTTAGAGTTATAAACACCATTTAAAAATTGAAAATTAAAATGACATGACAATTTATTTGATAGAACCAATGTCATGAGTGGAGAGAAGTAACAAAAAAAATGTTACTCACTCTTAGAGCATCTACATTGGTGTTACTCATATTGAGTAACATAGTTCATTATTTTAATATTTAAACATTTTTCTTCTACAATCATGTTATTTGATATGAATAACATGTATTTTACTTTTATTTTTATTGTAAATTTAGATAATATATTATATAATATGGATGTCAAAATGTAGATAAAAATAAATTAAAAAGAATAAAAAAAAGATTACAATAAAATTTCATGTATAATGAAAGTTATAAGATATTTAATCAATAATTAAGTAATGTATTTTGTTATTGGGCCACATGTTTGCAAATAATTGGAGAATGGGAGTGATATGTGTCAGGAGGAGTAACATCTTCTTGTTACTCATGTCTTGAATTAAACAAAATTTCTGACATTTATTTATTTTCTACCTTTAAATAAAATCTTGTGTTACTCTAAGTAACAAGGATGCAGATGCTCTTAGAGCATTTGCATTGGTGTTACTCAAAATAACACACTCCATTTTTAAAATGGAAATGAAAATGAGTTGGCAATTATTTTGATTGAACCAAGGTCATGAGCGGAGAGAAGTAACACTATTGTGTTACTCTTCTACAATTGTTCAAATTTTTATTTTCATCAAAAAACAATTCAAAGAGTGGGTTATTGAATAAAAAAATAATTAAAAAATTTATAATAGAGTAACACTATTGTAGAGTTAAAATCTATGTTATTTGACATGAGTAATATGAATGTGGATGAAAACTCATTTAATATTAAAAAAATGGACTAGTTACTCAACATGAGTTAATGGATAAAGATGCTCTAAAGTTTTTGTTTGATCTTCGACAAATTGCACGTTGTAGCTTAATTTGGAGTTGGGAGTCGATAAAATTGGGCCAAATAGAATGCAAGGAAGGCATTCGATAAAATTTGTTTAGATTTGTAATTGGAATCAAACACATTTAGCAGCGAAAAATTTAATTCATAATAATGGAAGATAGTGGTTGAATCAGTTCCTGAATCAGTTCTTAAATTAAGGCTATTCAACCCGGCACCACCTTTTTTACACCAGACACCCCCTTTCGTTTGAAATGGGGTTTCGAACGAGTTTTTTAATTTTTTTTTAATATTCTCGTTTGGAATGGTGTTCCGAACGAGCATATAACCGGGTTTAAAAGTGTGAACCCGGTTTATTAATCCGGGTTCAAATAATACAAACAAAATGTATTATTTGGATATCCGATTTCCCGTTCGGAATTTTTTATTTAAATTTTTTAATGACGTCATAATTTTTTTATTTTTTTTAATTGTATATCGGATATCCGTTTTTTGTTCGGAATGGTATTCCGAACGAGAAACGAATATTTTTAAAAAAATAGTCGTTGCGCCAGCTAGCCGTTGGACCCCAACGGCTAGCTGGTGCAAAATCCACTATATATATGTGTTCGGAATGACATTCCGAACCACACTCGAATTCACTCTCCTCTTGATCTTACAAAATAACGCTCCCTTCTAAATCTTTCAAAAAAAACTCTCTTTCATCTCGATTATGGCTGGAACTCCTCATAATCCTTGGTTTTCTGATCCGACAGCTGCAGATGAAGAAGTTTACGCAGGAAACGACTGGTGGTCGGGTTATGAGCCGAATGCAAACTACGCTGGTCCTTCTTGAAGTGGTTTGAACATGGACGGAGCAACTAGTAGTAGTTACAACATCCCCATCCCCACTTACAATGACCTTGAAAGGCATCAACAACACACGTTCTGGGATCCAAATGTTATAGACGGAGCAACACCTCAAGAAGAGCCGGAGCAAGAGCAGGAGGAAGTCCGAGCACCACGTAGGAGACAGAACACTGAGTCGATTAGTATTTCTAAAAACCTGAAATACGCTTAATTTTGTAGAAATAGTGGAAAATGCTCAATAGTACTTCAAATGCATGCTAAAATTAGTAAATAGTGGAAAACGCTTAATTTCAATATTACCTGCAATGCATGGTAAAAAGATAGGTTAGAATATAAGAATTAAATTCATTGTGAAATTTAGTTTATAAGAATTAGTTTAATGCAGGTTAAAAGCGCATCAAGACTTTTTAGAAAATACAGAAAAGGTTGAAAATTACTTAAAATCGCATATATGGACTTTAGTTATAATAATCGATGCTAAATTTGTATATATTTCGTTAAAACTAGGAGGTAGTTAAAAACATCCGATCTCGAGTAGGAGAAGACAGAAACCCGGCTAATAGGGGAATTATTGCTTCTGAGAGGAGGGGGGATAGAAGATCTCGGGGTGATAGACCCCAACAGTTAGGTTCTCGGGGGTCAAGTGTTGCGGGGGTTAGGACCCGTCTCCTGTTCTGATGCCATCTCCTGGTCCGATGCCATCTCCTGTTCCGATGCGGTCAGGTTCTTCGCGGGGTAGATCTCGACAGACTCAGCAATCAGGTCCTGTTCCGATGCAGTCAGAAGCTGATGCGGCACCTCCTCTTCCGGGACTCAACGAGGGGCCTATATTGACTCGTTATGGGAACACATTGCTCATCAGATTTGGATAGATCTGAATCCCGATGAAAGTGCCCCCGTTAACTGAAGGCGCAGACAAGGCAGAAGTGCTTCGAGTTATGGTTGCCTAGAATTCCTACCGACCCGGAGCCAGATTCATGGTTTGTTATTGCCCAGGAGTCGGGGCTGCTTCACATCTTGAAGTGGCAATTTTGGAATGTGGTCCACAACCTCCTTTCTGCATTTGTGGAAAGGTGGCACCCTGAGATGAACACATTTCATCTGAATTGTGGGGAGCTTGGAATCGGTCTCCAAGACGCTTTGGAGATTCTGGAGCTGCCTATTGACGGGCGTGCTGTCACCACCCAATGGACGCATTTGGGTCTAGATGCAGATTCAGCGTAGTGTGCCGGTTGTTCTCTTATTTGTTTGGCGTTGACCTGGACAAGCCGTTTGATGCTGAGGAGCAAGAGATGGTGAAGTTCATAAGTAGGGGGAAATTCGACGAGCGGGAATTCTTTTGCCACGTTGTTTCGATGATCAACTTTCCTTCCTCAAATTTTGATATGTATCTGAATCCTCCAACTCTATTTCCCGCCTCTTCCTCGACAATGGATCCTGGTTTGAAATTGTGTTGGTGTCAGAAAAATCCCACGGTGCATATGTGTACCGAACAAATAGAGTGGGACAAGGTCAGCTATGGGAGAAGATTTTGGGGATGCCCGGATGCATGTTAGGATTCCCTTTTTGAAGACGAGGACGAGAAAGGGTGAAAATACAGACATTGGATCGATCCAGCCTACACAGGTCGTGCAAGGGTCGTTATTGAAGAACTAAATGCAGACAACTTTTGCAACTGGTCAAAGGCTGGAGGGATTGAGGAAGGGATGGAGCTGCTGAGGATTGGAACAAAAGAATGGGCCAACGAAATAGATGAACTGAAAGCCAAAAATGCCGAGCTCATGGAGAAAACGCTTCACTTGGTGCAGAATTAGCAGCAACACTTAAGAAATAGAAAATTCAGTATTTTTACTTTCTTGTATCGCTAGTTGTTCACCGTCTGTGTTGTACTCGTCCTGTTGTTTTTCAATTATGTTGTTGTTTCAATAATAATGCTTCTATGATTATGTTGACATCATTATGAAAAAACACCGTGGTAGGAGGCTCTGAACTGGGAGGAGAAAACATCGGAAGACATGTACAAGGACCAACCATGATAACACCACTAGTGCAACTTGATACCTCGTGGCAAATACCAATCCCATTGTAGGTGTGCACATCCAGAATTCACAAGAGCATGGCGATCGAATGTGATTCACTTCTCGAATGAGTTGCGGGACAGTCTTGAAACCCTCTAACATCTCTTCATACATATGCCCGTTTAGTTGGAGGTGCTTCGAAAGATCTAATCGGATTTCAACGTACCTGTTGCTCTGGTTTACCTAGTAAGCGACCAAGGGATCGATAACCACAATGACCGTCATCACCTACTTTCTCCACAACAGATATGTATGCGAGCATGAAAGGTCTATATCATCTATCCCCCAGTCGAAGTCGAGATAAATGATGGAATTGGCACCGCTACATTTCGATCTAGCATTTCCTCTGGCCCTCGGTGGTTTAGTTGCACTCCTTTTTACGATCGTGGCCTCACTTGAAGCTCTGTTGGATGCAACTGACGATTTCTTTTGTGAATCGGCTTTCGGTTGCACAGTTGCATCCTCTTCTTCTTTCATCCCCTTTTTCCTTGCTTATGCCTTCTCCTTATCCTTCTTAGCTTGAGCCCTCTCATCCCAACCCGGATATCGCTTTGTACCCGTCTTCTTCGCATGAATCTTAGGCCTTCCTCTCTTCGTCTCTCCCCGAGGGGGGTCCCGGACATCAACTGAAGAAGGATCCTCGCACTCACGCCACTTATCAGTCATCCTCTTCATATCGAAATCAACAACGTTACCGGTAAACCCCCCTTCAAAGAAATCATCCATAAGAACCTTATCTGCAGTCAATTGCACATCGATGTCTTTCAATTCCACTCCTTCCCACTTGATCTTCTTCCAGAAGATATCAATGTCGCTCGGCAACAATGGCGTTCCTTCTTCTACAAACACCTTAATCCTGTGTGGGCAAGGCAATCCGAGTGTTGATTCCCACCAAGGATCCTCACATGGGCCACATATCTTTCCCTCATCTGCCTTAATAACTTCTTTCAGTAGCATTCTCAAACACTTGTTGGAGCACTTCCTCAATATGCGCATGAAAATAGTCTTCATCCACCCAGGCTCGTCTTGTATCTCCTTCAGGCTAGTATGGTTGGACATTTCCATCTCGGCCCGTATTCGACGGTGATGATCGACAAACATATTGCCAATGTGTTGCACTAAAGTGTCGAATCCTCCAACAGCTGAATCAAACATATGCTTCAACATCGAGTGCTGACCTTCAACCCTGACAACAACATTGTACATGTTAAACATATAGCCAACCAAATGTCATGATCATTCTCGTTAAAAACAAATTCAAATATCTTACCTGTTAGACGTTCTTGTGCTAAAATGGCGTATATCATCGCAATACGCAACTATAAGTTTTTCCTTATGGGGAGTAAACCTGTGCTCTCAGCATATCGTACAAGATGACCATTCCTCCATGTTTTCCGGAAGTGATCAAGTCTCTCCTCATACTGCTTCTCTGTGTGAGACCGCATCACCCGTCGAACGCTAGCAGATGCACTTTTTTCGTCCAGGTTGTTCAATTTAGAAAATCCCTTAACATTCCGATCAACGTGGACCTGGCCAAGCATATGACGCACACTAGGAAATACATGGTCAACCGCCTAAATTGTTGCCAGCTCTCGATCATACATGATGCAATCCGGTCCTCCGAGTGCACCAAACAAATACTTGAGCTGTTTCAATGCCCATGCATAGTATGGGGCTGTCTCACAACAAATGAACGCTAGCGCAATACAATATGTATAGTTGGTGCAACTGAATCCAAAAAACTGAAGTAACGGCCAACCATACCTATCAATTTCAAATTTAATAATTATAATTCAAAAACGGTATTTGAAGTCATAATAATGAAATTTAGTCTGCCTATTAGTCTCGTACGTCGCGTCCATGATCACCACCCGAGGGAACATTCTCAACAAATGTTCACAATCCGGATGATATATGAAAAACGCTGACAACTTTTTCTCCCCGGTCTCCGGATTCGTCTCGTAGTGAATGTCTTTACGATAAGCTCTTTGATGGAGAAAATCTAATGACCACTGGGTCACGGTTAGATTTGCCAATGCTTTCTTCCTCTCCTTTTCCCTCACAATGTACACTTGCCTCCTTGATATTGTGGAAGTCGGATTTTCCTGAAGCAATTGTTTATAAATAACCTTCGGCATTGCCCTGGCCGCTGATGCAATCATTATTTTTCGTCTCTGCTCTCCCGTCATCCTCGAAGCAAATGCATGGCCAATCAAGCTGCTGGAAAGCAGTGGTTGTGACATGCCTTCTCAACTTTTAGTATCCACCCAGCCGGCTCAACAAGAGTTGCTCGATGATAATATCCTCTCAACATAAAAGGACAATTGTACTTCCTTAACCTACTAAGGTTGCTACGCTGCGACGATGGTTCTACTACATCGCCTTCAAGATTAATCTTCTTTCGGTGTTTTCTATAACTACCGGATTGCTCACAGTGCAGAAATATCCTCTTGTTGGCCATAGATGATTTCGTGGTGATAACCATACACAAGTCATAACCGACCTTCCTAACCCACTCTCTCAAAAGATCCATAGTAGGAAATCTCTCACTAGTCGTAAAATGGACACTATAGTCGATTTTTAAATATTCATCATCACTACAGTATCCCTATTTAAAATTACTCAAATTTGAATACTACTATATCAATAAAATAAATTCTAATGAAACGCTATAAAAAAAGGTTTATAGGTACTTACTAGAAGAACACTCCCGTCTTTCTTTCCAACTATCTGCCCTTGAAGAATTAGTTGAATCGCTTTCAGACGTCATTTTTTGTGCTTCTTCTGATTGGGTTTGATAATTTGGCCATACAACTCCGGTTTTATAGACTCCATGAAAATATAGTCGTTGGCATTTTCAAAAAATATAGCCGTTTTCCCGTTCGGAATGGGGTTCCGAACGGGCGCCGTCACGTATAAAAAACCAGGGTAATCTCGTTCGGATTGGGGTTCCGAATGAGATTACCCGAATTTTTGTGACGTCACTCATTTATATTAAAAAAATAAAAATAATAACTCGTTCGGAATGGTACTAGTTCACAATACGCGAATTGGTTCGGCATTTATTAAATTCAAATTGATTTTTCCGGACCGGTCTCGTTCGGAAACCCATTCCAAACGAGAAACAAATTAAAAAAAAAATTGGGCAATTTCGTTCGAAATGGGGTTCAAAACGAGAGGGTGCTGCTGGGTGCAAAAAAAGCTGTTACCCGGTTGCAACCCGTAAATTAATTCAAGGAAGGTGTTTAATTGAGAGTTAAGGTGCCATTTCTGGATATAAGAGTGCAGAGAAGCAGGAAGGTGTTTATTTGAAAGAGAGAGGACGATGTGACAGAAAATGGAAGGTTAGGCGTGAGTGTAGATCTGATTAGATTAATAGGTTCCAAATCTATTCACAAATTTCGATTTGTAAATGGAAGACAGTGGCTTAAGTGTAGATCTGAATTTCAAAATGGCATATTTTGAAAATTTGACGGACAAATGAGAGCATTTTAGTCGGTTTAAGTTATTTAACTATTTTCATTATTAAAAAATCAGAAAAACCATTTATCCATCTTTATAATATTAGATATGTTGGGGGTTAAAATGGTAATTTGAATATTTAACAGACTTTTTAGACGGAAGAGGTAAATGGGTGGTGAATTGCTAACAGAGGGATTAATATGAGTGATTTTCGATAATATTTGATTAATGAGGTGGTTTTGACCAATATATGGTATTTTACGGGTGATTTTGAGTAAAAACCTCTTCAATTTACCCATGTAGTTGAATTATGAATGAATTTAACCTCCTACCTTCGACCCACGTACACGTACATCACATGTACTAGTGTAAACTTGCAATCTACACGAACGTTGTAATTGACCAGGTCGGCCAAGTAGTCTGTCAGGTTCTCGATCGAGCCCTTTTCATTGACAATTGCCTGGACAAAGAACTTGAACATGGAGAACATATCCAACCTTCTATTCTTGATCTCCCTCAACTTCATCTTCCCAAATGCATCTAGGTCCTCCACCAGAAATAGGTGCCAAGAAATCCACCTGCAATTTTGTAACTCTCAACAACCCCCATGAGGATGACTTGACAAGTCCAGATTGTCAAATGCTTTGAGCGTGGACCAAGCTACGGTTATCCAAGTAGTACAACCCAGACTTACCACTGATGTGAACTTGCCACCCCCATTCGACCATGACTTGGTCTCATTTTCGGACATGCCCACATCAAGGACTAACCCCCTCCAAGGTCACTTAGAAGTTTACAAGGTGCGTCCTCGTTCAAGCTATATCCTTGGAAGATATGGCCTTGCGCCTGCCTTGTCCTCGACACGTCTCACCAAGCTTGACCTCACCAAGCTTGACCCCACCTTACCCCCACAATCACATCAATGACAGACCCTCCCTCCCTCTTTTTTACGTTATTTCAGAAATCCTTTTCATTTATTAGAATCAATTACATTTAAGGCTTGATTATGCTTTTAATGTAATATCTTAATTTTAGTGGAGTGTTCCTTCCTTTACAAGGAGGACTTCCCCTATAAAAGCAATGCTTCACTACTTACACCAAGCAACGATTTCCTGTTCAAACCGATGAGCTATATCTTGTAATTTTTGCAATTCCACGTTCTCCGCGTTGAGCCGATTCTTCAAATTTTAATATTTTCCAGCCAAGTCTTACCAAATTCAGTTTTTTGCACAATAGAATTAGGGGATTAAGAAATGAACGCGAAATTTATGCAGAAAATTGCAGTGATAAATTAGCTAATCATGATTGTATCTTCTAGGACATACGACATGTCAAAACAAGGGTGTTTATCATAGTCGGGGGTTCAGAGTCCTAATCAAGCGTCCCATCCATTAGGAAATAAGAATCCCAATGAATTGTTTCTCTCATTTCCTATACATATGGATTGACGACCATATCTACTTCCAAATTTAGATCTTCGAGAGTTATAGTTATAACGACGGGGTTGAGTTCATTCCCCATCAATTCGTCTGTTGTTGAGTTGTAAGCGGTGATGCCCATCATTTCAGGGATGACTGGATCTTCTTGATGAGAAAAATTATTACTGCTTAGTTCACTATCGATTACTTGGATGGTTTGGTTGGTAGGCAAAACCAATCCAGAACAGCTGCTCATCTGCACTTTGTCTCGACTATCATCTTGCACTATTTGATTTTTCGACAACTATGATAATGGTTTATTGTCGTCTGAACATTAGTCTTGTGTCTCATCTTCAATACTTTGTTCCTCAGTACTATGTATGAGCTCTTCCCCCTCGTTCAACACTAGTTGTGGTGCATGCCTATTTCGCAGCCTTTCAACTGCTAATGGACAAAAAATCAAACGCATCATTAGAAGGCATAATAGCAAAATTGTAGATGGGAATCCAAGACAATAAACGGTGTGTAATACGATGTGTGGCATCTTCAGACCGAGGCATGCCTTTTGTAGCAGCGATTGTGTTATGACAAATTCACAATTACATATACAATTCTCGCCTCTACTATTGAAAAGCTTTTTTAGCCTCTGGTTTATCTCTTTTACGCCCCTGTTACACTAGTTTAATAAATATAAGAGACTTATTAGTACAACATGCATACAGTTCTCGCCTCCAACACTACTGCTTTAAACGTCGTTGAGGAATGTCTGTTTGTTTTAGTCTATATGGATGAAATTCGATTTTTTTGTCCAACGGGTGATCAAAACAAGAGTATGAAGTGCTTGTTGGTGTGAGAGCGTCGTAAAAAATGTTGAGGATGCTGTGAAAATTACCAGAGTTTCGCCCGGAGTCTTTTTATAGGAAGAAAATCCTTACGTCG
This sequence comes from Oxyria digyna, assembly GCA_029168935.1. NCBI lineage: Eukaryota > Viridiplantae > Streptophyta > Magnoliopsida > Caryophyllales > Polygonaceae > Oxyria > Oxyria digyna. The sequence goes on from JAPVLV010000005.1 coordinate 13,126,818, forward strand.
CACAAGGATGAAATAATCTCCTTTCAAAAAAAAAAAAATATGAAATAATGTTTACGGCGTGTAAGGAACTAAGCCTTACACTACGTAAATATACCCTAGGCGATAAATAGAAAATTAGAGTGAGCCTTTATTTTAAATATAATCAAATTAGATTTTCGTGGCCATGACGTAATCACTATCGCAACTAGGCTTTCACCTCTTTAATTTGTAGCTCGTGCAACAAGTTCGATTCTTTCTCTGACAAAGACTTATTTAGCACTTTTACATATTGTTTATGGTTAATATACCCTTCACTTTGTCACGGGCTTACGATATGGTTTAATTTTATTTTCAGGATGTGATATATATATTCCTATTGATCAAGCCTTTTTCTACTAAGTAAGTGAAGACTCCCTTAGTGAACAGTAATTCTGAAGGCAATTACTGTTTTGCCCTCTAAAACAAGACCTTAGGTGTTTCCTCTTTTTTGCTACAAACTAGCTTTATTCACACGTCATGCGCGAAATTTGCATAAGGATTTTTATAACTATATATAAAAATATGTATTATATAATTATATTTATTTTAATTGATTTTTAAATCAATGTATAAATAAAATGAATTTCAATTGATTTATAATCTTTTATATTAATATGCATTTAAATAAGGAAATGATATCAATAGATTATGATAGTGATTTTTTTATAACATATGAAAATAACTTTAATATAAATAAAAGTATGTATTATATATAGAGCTGTAAAAAAATGACCGAATCCGAAAAACCGACTGGACTGACCTGCATTTAAACCCGACCGGACCGAAAACCTGAATTAACCGAATCCGAAGCTACCCGGAAAATAGATTCACCGAACCCGACCGACCCGTAACTTAACCGAAGCTACCCGAAAAATAATATAAAAATATTATTTTAGTTTTATACTACCGATTGCATTAAAATAATTAAATATAATATTATTTTAATAAGTTATTTTAGTTTTTAATGTATGATTTAATTTACTTCTAAGATTTTAATAATAAATATAATATTTAAAAATGATGTTATAAACCCGTTGGTTCACCCGAACCGCCCGCTAACCTATAATGACCCGACCCGAGTTGACCTGTTATCCGAATTAACCGAGCTCGTTCTCAACCCGAACCGACAATGAACGAACCCGACTTGACTGACTCGATTGACACCTCTAATTATATAATTATATTTATTTTAATTGATTTTTAAATCAATATTATATAAATAAAATGAATTTCAATTGATTTATAATCTTTTATATTTAATATGCATTTAAATAAGAAAATGATATAAATAGATTACGATAGTGATTTTTGAAGACATATGAAAATAACTTTAATAAAATGAAAATGGATTATGATAATGAATTTCAGTTGGTGTTTCCTCTTTTTCACTACAAACTAGATTTATTCTCACGTCATGCCCGAAATTTGCATAATAATTTTTATAATTGTGTATATAATTTATAAACATATGAAAATAACTTCAATATGAATAAAAGTATGTATTATATAATTATATTGATTTTAATTGATTTTTAAATCAATATTAAATAAATAAAATGCATTTCAATTGATTTATAATCTTTTTTATTAATATGCATTTAAATAAGGAAATGATATCAATAGATTATGATAGTGGTTTTTGTATATATATGTTAATTGATTTAAGTTCAAATAAGGAAATGATATTATTAGAATTAGGTTAATTATCTTTGAGCATATATATAATTATTTTTTCTTTTTTGGAAGAATGATGATAACGTGACATAGCTTATTGATGAGTATAGTGTTTTGCTTTAGTAATTATATAGAGATTTTGGTGATTGACTACAAGTGGTCAAACGGAGATGGCATAATTCTTTTCCTCCTTGATCGGAGATACTGGCCGTTAGGTCTTGAACTAAGCGATAAGCTTCAACAAATTTGGCCACCGCGAGGGGCTTATTGCGGAAGATTGGTGCAACACCGTTGCAAGCAAAGACCTCGCAATTTCAAAACTCGAGCGGAAGAAGGATTTGAGGAAAAATAGGAAGAAGTTGGTTCATATTTTACATTTATCGATGCAAAAAATCAGTCAGAAACGAGACAGGTTCAGGCTTTCCATCTTCTAGAATTGACGTGAAAACCTAACTGTGGATGTTGAATGAACTAGGAAACCACTAAACATGCAAGTGCCTCTCCCTTTGATACAATCTATAACCTCATGGACGACTTCATCCAAGCATTGAGGAACGTAGAGGCCGGGAAAATTCCCCACTCTAATAATTCGCTTCGGTACCTCTATGAGCTCTACTGGACCATGTTATGCTACCTCCAGTGAAGTCTCTTTGTCTAAATTCGTTTTCTTGAATATTTTAGGTTTCTGATTGGGATTCCTACTTTTGTTAGATTTATAAGGATTTGCAATTTCATAAATTAAGTAGCCTTGGATGTTGCTCCGATAAGCCTTTGGAGGAAGTCTTGAGCTCTATTCTTGCTGATGTTGTTACTTAAATAGCACAAGATGTGACAATGTTTGATTTTCCTATCTTATCTTCTTACCCAATTTCATCTTGTATTACTCAAAAATATATGTTGAAAATTAGAAATAACATGGGATTTTGATTATCAAATGCTAAAGTCGTGTTTATGTCCAATTGAAAGTAAGACAACATCTTGAAGAGCATGTAGTATGTCTTTTGCATTTCATCTTGAGTTTTGGATAAACATGGTATGAAACATTAAAATTACCTAGATTCATCTTGAAATCACTTGTCGTATTATATACGAATTTGAAGACTTTCATATTAGAGGAGAATAAGAGTTTCATAGATGTCGTACTATATATGAATTTGAAAACTTTAAGATTAGAGGAGAATAAAAGTTTCATAGATTAATTGATTATGGCTTGTGAGTTTTGAGTTTCTTTGGTCACTTTCCATATACATAGGTCCCCAAGAAAGAAATAACTCATTGAATTTATTAACAAATTGTTTAGTCAAAGATCCAGAATTTTCTAAATGTCCTCCGATTGTTGTTTGAGTCTGTCTCTCAATTGATTGTATGAATATTTTATAGATGTGGTTAACAAGAGTTCAGTTAAGAAGATTAGTTTAGATAACTAACACATGAAGGATGGTGAGAAATCATACAAGATATAGACTAATAGCCTTCTTCCTTATATATGGATAGCCCACCTAGTATTGACAAGTTCCACTTTTTATGTATTTGTTCAAATTTATCTAATGAAGTCAACTATGGTAGTTTGTGTTTTCTTGTTACTTTTATCTTAGATAATTTCAGTATAAATTTATCTGTACTAACTTGGTAAACAATTATATCAAATATTATATATTTTTGATCTCATATATTTGAACATTTCATGCAATGCAGAATAAATATGCGTATTATGTATGACAATTTCTTGAAAATTTAAAAGTGAGGTATTGATATAAGGAATATTGGATCCAAATAATCGTGCACGAGTATAAGTAATTCCTAAAGTATATTTTTTTTTGAGAAAAATTCCTAAAGTATATTAGGTAGGAGAGTAGGGGTTGAAGAATACATATCTTATCTTATCTTATCTTATCTTATACATATACTAAAGCAGAATATTGTTTTGCCACATGTCGTCCTCACGTTCAGTTCGCCTATGTGTCGACCTCTAAGCTATGCTACATCATCCACCATGTCATCCTCCACGTCATCCGACTTTATATTTTAATATATATCTTTGAATTAAATAAGTAAAAAAATAAAAAAGATATCTAATAGGTTATATAACAAGGAAAAGAGTCATGTAATAATACTTGTTAAAATGATAAATGAGAATGAATGTGGAGCCTTGGATCAAGAGAGATCCAAGAGCCCATATGATGACACGTGGCACCCCTTGTCCCCCCTTGTCCCCACCGCCGGACCGCCGCCGGAGAACCGCCGGACCGCCGCCGGAGAACCGCCGGACCGCCGCCGGAGAACCGCCGGACCGCCGCCGGACCATCTTTGATGAACATCAAGTGTTCATAAATGTTCATCACATTCTACTTAAATGTTCATCAATTTTTGATGAACATCAAGTGTTCATAAATGTTCATCACATTATACTTAAAAGTTTTCCAACTGAATGTTCATCACATTCTACTTAAATGTTCACCAATTTTTGATGAACATCAAGTGTTCATAAATGTTCATCGCAATGTTCATTTGTACATACTCTAATGAATGTTCATCACATTATACATAAAAGTTCACCAATTGAATGTTCATCACATTATACATAAAAGTTCACCAATTGAATGTTCATCTAAATGTTCATCATCTCATACTTAAATGTTCATCATCTCATACTTCAATGTTCACAAGAATTTAATAAAATGTTCATTAGCCAAAGTTCATTACAATCGAGTTAAATGTTCATCAAAATGTTGATAAATGTTCATCTTCTCTTACTTAAATGTTCATCAAACATTACTTTAATATAATTTCGAGTAGAAAAACACTTGATCTTTATAAAAAATTACCTAAATGTTCATCATCTCATACTTAAATGTTCATCAAACATCCTTAAATGTTCACAAGAATTTAATAAAATGTTCATTACTCAAAAGTTCATTACAATTAGCTTAAATGTTCATCACGCTGTTCATAAATGTTCATCAAAATGTTTATAAACGTTCATTTTGATATACTCTACTGAATGTTCATCACATTTTAATGTTCACCAACACAATGTTCATCACATTATAATTAAATGTTCATCACGTTGTTCATAAATGTTCATCAAAATGTTTATAAACGTTCATTTTGATATACTCTAGTATATGTTCATCACATTTTAATTTCATGTTCACCAAGAGAATGTTCATCACATTATAATTAAATGTTTATCACATTATATCTAAATGTTCATCACATTATATTTAAATGTTCACCAATTTGAATTAGACTTAAAATTTTCATTTTATACTTTAACCTTTTCATTTATTATTGGACCACCGCCGGACCGCCGCCGGACCTCCGCCGGACCGCCGCCGGACCTCCGCCGGACCCCCGCCGGACCCCCGCCGGACCCCCGCCGGACCCCCGCCGGACCGCCGCCGGACCCCCGCCGGACCGCCGCCGGACCGCCGCCGGACCGCCGCCGGACCGCCGCCGGACCGCCGCCGGACCGCCGCCGGACCGCCGCCGGACCCCCGTCGGACCCCCGCCGGACCCCCGTCGGACCCCCGCCGGACCCCCGCCGGACCGCCGCCGGACCGCCGCCGGAGCACCGCCGAACCATCTTTGATGAACATCAAGTGTTCATAAATGTTCATCACATTCTACTTAAATGTTCATCAATTTTTGATGAACATCAAGTGTTCATAAATGTTCATCACATTATACTTAAAAGTTTTCCAACTGAATGTTCATCACATTCTACTTAAATGTTCACCAATTTTTGATGAACATCAAGTGTTCATAAATGTTCATCACAATGTTCATTTGTACATACTCTAATGAATGTTCATCACATTATACATAAAAGTTCACCAATTGAATGTTCATCTAAATGTTCATTATCTCAGACTTAAATGTTCATCATCTCATACTTAAATGTTCATCATCTCATACTTCAATGTTCACAAGAATTTAATAAAATGTTCATTAGCCAAAGTTCATTACAATCGAGTTAAATGTTCATCAAAATGTTGATAAATGTTCATCTTCTCTTACTTAAATGTTCATCAAACATCACTTTAATATAATTTCGAGTAGAAAAACACTTGATCTTTATAAAAAATTACCTAAATGTTCATCATCTCATACTTAAATGTTCATCAAACATCCTTAAATGTTCACAAGAATTTAATAAAATGTTCATTACTCAAAAGTTCATTACAATTAGCTTAAATGTTCATCACGCTGTTCATAAATGTTCATCAAAATGCTTATAAACGTTCATTTTGATATACTCTACTGAATGTTCATCACATTTTAATTTTCACCAACACAATGTTCATCACATTATAATTAAATGTTCATCACGTTGTTCATAAATGTTCATCAAAATGTTTATAAACGTTCATTTTGATATACTCTAGTATATGTTCATCACATTTTAATTTCATGTTCACCAAGAGAATATTCATCACATTATAATTAAATGTTCATCACATTATATCTAAATGTTCATCACATTATATTTAAATGTTCACCAATTTGAATTAGACTTAAAATTTTCATTTTATACTTTAACCTTTTCATTTATTATTGGACCACCGCCGGACCGCCGCCGGACCTCCGTCGGACCGCCGCCGGACCGCCGCCGGACCTCCGTCGGACCGCCGCCGGACCGCCGCCGGACCTCCGTCGGACCGCCGCCGGACCTCCGTCGGACCGCCGCCGGACCTCCGCCGGACCTCCGCCGGACCTCCGCCGGACCGCCTCCGGACCGCCGCCGGACCTCCGCCGGACCTCCGCCGGACCGCCGCCGGACCTCCGCCGGACCGCCGCCAGACCTCCGCCGGACCGCCACAACTACCCCCACTTGTAGTGGGGGTAACTAGTTTAATCTAAGCCATTGGATGCCTTATTTATCTCTAAGAGAGAGTTTATTATGGGATTCTCACCCATATAACAAAAAGAAAGATAGATTTTTATCTTTTATCATATTATATCTTTATTTTATATATATATATATATAATTATCTATTATTATATTATCAATCTAATTAAGTTGAGTTATTAATGAACTCAAACTATAAACTATAATCTATAAATTATAAACCATAAAGTATAAACTACAATCTATAAATTAATTAATAGTATAAAATATAAATATATTATTAAAATATTTGTTATATGCGACCCCGTACATGGTACGAGAACACACGCTAGTTGGGTATGAAATTGGAGTTTTTTAAATGTTCGATAAGTCTATCAGAAATAGTAGTTGCATGTAATGGAATGTATATAGTTTATATTTCACTCTTCTATGCCATATCATTCATATAATTTATCTCACTATATGATGAGGGCTGTATATTTACATATTTATTTATCACTCTTATATTTATACAATATAATATATATTTTAAAATTTAACTTTTATAAATACTAGTATATTAAAATTTTATTATATTAGATTAATATTATTGAAATATTATTGTTTATAGATTTTAAATGAAATTATTACAAAACAATGTCATGTTTATGATTTCTGAAAGTAATAATTAAGCTTGTAATTTTCCTAAGTAAAAAATAGCTTATATAATATTTATGTTTCTAATTTGTACTGAACTTGAATGTTAAACTAGCGTAGTTCCCGCGCCATGCGCGGGTTATTCAATATTAATTTATTAATTATTATTTATTAGTATATATTTTTCGTATGTATGTTATATTATGAGAAATGGCCTATTTAATTTATGTTTATAAACTTTTCATATACATAATATCTAAAAGAATGTTTTCAATATTTTCGGGCCGGGGTAGCCTGAGGCCCGGTCTAAGGGCATGTGACAGTGTCCATATCCGGCCCGGTATCCGGGTAGCCCTCAGGATAGCCCGGTTATGTTAAATTTGTATAAATATTTTCATATATTTTTATAAATATTTTCATAATAAAAGAGTTAAATCTATACAAAAGACGTAGAAATTCATTCTAACTGATCCAAAGATCTTCAAAATTGGAACGACCATCATCTAAACTTTAAAATACCTGATCCAAATGCTAATTATTACACACATTTGACCTCCTTTATACTTAATATTTTAATGTTTTTGAATAATAATATTTTTATTATTAAATTGCTAGTTAAGTATTAAATTTCTACAACAATCCTAACAAATAAAATCAAAAATATGAACATTAAAATCAAAAATATAAATATTGAAGCGTAAATTGTGAAAGCGAAAATTTCATTTTTCCTACATTAAATTATCTTCTTACTCAAACCATTTAGATCACACTGATGTCCTATTATTGGATAGAATTAACAAACTTTTTGTATTTATATCAACGTGTTAAAGTAAACCTTTAAATGCACTATTTTATAATCAATAATGTTTTCCACTATCATGAATTTTACATTTAGATTTATAAAAATTTAACAAATATATCTAATAGTAGAACATTTATATTTTTAAAATAAAAGCAATTATAAAAATATCAGATATTTTTCTACTATTAAATATTCATGAATAATACATTTAAATTTTTTCTACTCATATATTTTTTAAAACAAAATGAATTATAAAAATATTTGATAATAGAAATATTTTTTAAACTTCTAGACTTTTAGAAAATATTTATAAAAATCTTGTTCTTTAAATTGTAAGTAATTTTAAAATTCTATACTTTACAAAAAATGAATAGTACATTTAAACGTAACAATGTTTTAAGAGTTTAGTAGATTTTTAAAAGTAATTTTTCTACTATCATATAATTTTAAACTTTACAAAAAATGCAAATTTTTGGAATGTAACAATTTTCTACTTTTTTGTACCGGAGATGTGGATTCAAACTTTCTACTATTACATTAATCATGAATAAATGAATGGAAAAAAGTCATGTAATAATATTTGTTAAAATGATAAATGAGAATGAATGTGGAGCCTTGGATCAAGAGAGATCCAAGAGCCCATATGATGACACGTGGCACCCCTTGTCCCCACCGCCGGACCGCCGCCGGAGCAGCGTCGGACCATCTTTGATGAACATCAAGTGTTCATAAATGTTCATCACAATGTTCATTTGTACATACTCTACTGAATGTTCATCACATTATACATAAAAGTTCACCAATTGAATGTTCATCTAAATGTTCATCATCTCATACTTTAATGTTCACAAGAATTTAATAAAATGTTCATTAGCCAAAGTTCATTACAATCGACTTAAATGTTCATCAAAATGTTGATAAATGTTCATCTTCTCTACTTAAATGTTCATCAAACATCACATTATAATTAAATGTTCATCACATTATATTTAAATGTTCACCAACAGAATCTTCATCACATTATAATTAAATGTTCATCACATTATAATTAAATGTTCATCACATTATATTTAAATGTTCACCAATTTGAATTAGACTTAAAATTTTCATTTTATACTTTAACCTTTTCATTTATTATTGGACCCCCGCCGGACCTCCGTCGGACCCCCGCCGGACCTCCGTCGGACCCCCGTCGGACCCCCGCCGGACCTCTACCGGACAACCACCGGGTGGTCGCCGGGAAGTCGCCGGGAGGTCGACGGACCACCACAACTACCCGCCACTTGTAGTGGGGGTAGCTAGTTTAATCTAAGCCATTGGATGTCAAAGCATCCAATGACTTAGATTCATTCTTATTTATCTCTAAGAGAAGGTTTATTATGGGATTCTCACCCTTTATTAAATGCTTGTGAACATTTAAGGATGTTTGATGAACATATAAGTATGAGATGATGAACATTTAGGTAATTTTTGATGAAGATCAAGTGTTTTTCTACTCGAAATTATATTAAAGTGATGTTTGATGAACATTTAAGTAAGAGATGATGAACATTTATCAACATTTTGATGAACATTTATAAACAACGTGATGAACATTTAAGTCGATTGTAATGAACTTTGGTTAATGAACATTTTATTAAATTCATGTGAACATTGAAGTATGAGATGATGAACATTTAGCTGAACATTCAGTTGGTGAACTTTTAAGTATAATGTGACGAACATTTAGTAAAGTATGTACAAATGAACATTTATGAACATTGTGATGAACATTTATGAACACTTGATGTTCATAAAAAATTGGTGAACATTTAAGTAGAATGTGATGAAAATTCAGTTGGTGAACTTTTAAGTATAATGTGATGAACATTCAGTAGAGTATGTACAAATGAACATTTATGAACATTGTGATGAACATATATGAACAACGTTATGAACATTTAGTAATAAATAATTTTGTAATATTTATGAACAATTTTATACATCTTTGTGACAATTTTATTCCGACGAGGGCCAAAGATGGTCCGGCGGTGGTCCGGTGGTCGGAGGTGGTCCGGTGGAGGTCCGACGGTGGTCCGGCGGAGGTACGGTGGAGGTCCAGCGGTGGTCCGGCTGATGTACGGTGGAGGTCCGGCGGTTGTCCGACGGAGGTCCGGTGGGGGTCTGATAAGCGGTGTTTTACATACCGCAACTATGGATTATTAGCTAGTTTTGTATAGGATTATGTTATTTGTTTCTATGTAATCTGTATCATGGAGCTGTTCGAGAGAAGATTTACATACGAGATTCCAAGAGATGATACAAGCATTGGAAGCATTGAAGCATAAGGAAGAAGCTGCTGAAGACGAAGACGAAGACTTGAAGAAATCAGTAGCTCCTACCTCAGACAACATAGCCGCACCCGCGGGTCTCAAGCTGCACCCGCGGGTTTCATCCTCAGCCAAGGATCCGAGAAAGCTCAAGCCGCGCCCGCGGGTCCCAAACCGCGCCCGCGGCCCTCTGCCATCCTGAGAATCTGAAGAATCCCAAACCGCGCCCGCGACTCTCAACCCGCGGGTGCGGTTCCTCGACAGAAGAATCAAATTGATGTCTTTGCCATTTGAAGTAATTTGTGTTTAATTCTGTAACTTTCTATACGTTTTTAGTACCTTAATTCGGCTGTTACATTAGCTGATACTATTTAGGTGGTGGATGATCATCCTTGATCATTTAACCTTTGTTTTGCATAAGTTTTTGGAGAGTTTTTCACATACTTATGAGTTGCTAAAGTTCTTTGTTTCACTTGGCGTTTGAAGCTTTTGGATTCAACAAGTTGTGAGTTTATCCTTTCCCTTTGTCTACTCTTTGATTGTCTCAACTCTCTTGTTTGTATTGTCGATGAACTAGATTTACTACTTTAGATTGATCACCTAAGTTAGTTCTATCTTATTCATATTGCTAGAGTTTGATACTTCTAGTTGAATTATCATACTTGTTGTGTAGCACAATCTATTTGCATGAACTAGTTGTGATTGTTATTAGAGAAGAGAGTTGAGTACATGTCGAGTATCCGACTAGTTGTCCATGATATTGCATGTATCTATCTATTCCTGAATGCATTGCTACTTTGTTATTGAACTTTGATAGTTTCAAAGTTATAATCGAGTAAGGGTTGTTAGGACTAGTTGGACTAATAACTATTCAAGAACAGGAATTAGAACGATAACTTGAGAACTTGACATAGGGATGAAAAGGATTCTAAGATCAACTTGTTAATCTAATTGTGGATAATCGCTAAGTGGAACACTTCGCTTAATATTGTTATAACCAAGTTGACATTCGATACTTCGTATCAAAACCACAAAAAAACCCCTTTGGTTACGATTATTGGTTAGTCATTGTAATAACTTAAGAATTTGATAAACTGATTCTCTTGGGATTCGACCCTTGCTTGCGCACTATATTACTTAGTTTGCATGTTAGGATTACTTGACTTGGCACACGACAAATTCGCCTCGTCAAATTTGGCGCCGTTGCCGGGGAATCAAATTTTCTTATTTTTAAGTTCTTATTTTGACTAACTTTAGTGTTGACTAGTGAATGGTCAACACCCGTTCTACTAATCAGCCTTATTCTATTCTTGATTAAGAGATCGAGAGAACTTTTCATCGGAATCGAAGAGAGAACAGAGTCGGGACTGAGATAGCAGAAATGGCCGATCGAGATGCTCTTGCTGAAGTGCAGCGTCAATTGGCTGACATGCAGTTGGTCGTTAATGCTCAACAAGAGCTAATTGAGACAAGGCTACCAGGAGGAGGTGTTACTCGCACTTTGAGAGAGCGGCAAACACCGAACCTGACACAGCAACCTCAAGCTGTGGTTATTCCACCCCTTGCTCATGGGGTGACTTTCGAGCTCAAGTCGGGGGTGATCAATTTGCTCCCAAGTTTCCATGGTTTGGCTGGTGAGGATCCAATCATGCATTTGAACCAATTTCATGACATTTGCATGACGACCAAACCGCCAAATGTCACGGGAGAGCAGATCAAGATGAGAGCCTTCGGGTTCACTTTGAAGGATGGTGCTCGTTCTTGGTATTACCATTTGCCAAACGGTTCGGTTGATAATTAGGAAAAGTTGCACAAGGTGTTCTTGAGCAAGTATTTTCCGGTGAAAAAGGCAAATGCTCTCAAGAAGGAGATAGCCCATGTCGAGCAAAGTGAAGACGAAACTCTCTATGACTACCTTGAACGCCTCAAGGAGTTGTGTGCTTCGTGCCCTTTTCATGGGTATGATACCGAGGATCTAGTGCTTTACATTTGCAATGGTCTCCTTAACCAAGAAAGGAGGATGGTTGATGTTGCGTGTGGTGGGAATATTCTCAACATGACGCCGGAGGATGCCATGGAGAAATTGCAAGATATGGCTGAGAGCACAAGGAGTTTTGGTAGGATATACACCAAAAAGGGAGTGCACGCAGCAAGTTCAGGGGATCCCGCTCTTGTAGCTGAGCTTGTAGAGTTGAAAAAGATGGTCTCTCAGTTGCAAAAAGGACAACAACAACAAGTAAAGGTATGTGGTATTTGTGCTGACCCTTCTCATTTTACAGATAAATGCCCTGAGCTTGAAGGTGAAGACGTTGCTGAAGTCAATGCTGCTGCTGGTGGGTATGGACCCCCACGACCTCGTGGTGATCAACAAAACAACTACAACCCGAGGTATAGAGATCATCCCAATTTTCGATGGCGTGATCCAAATGAGCCCCAACAACAAGCTCAAGGCCCTCGACCCAATGCTGGACCATCTACTGCGGAGCTGCTGAGATCCTTGACTCAACACTTCACAACTCATGTTCAAATGACCGAGTCGAGCATCAAGAACATGGAGAAGCAAATTGGGCAGTTGGCTGAAGCTGTAACCACCATTGCACAACAAAATTCCAATTCTCTACCGTCCCAAACGGTGGTGAATCCAACCAGAAATGTAAGTGCAGTGACAACAAGAAGTGGTAAGATTTTAGGGGAAACCAAAAACCTTGTCGAGGATTCTGCAAAAAAGTTGAATTTTGAGGACAGTCGAGAGCCGCACCCGCGGGTTGAAAGCCGCGCCTGCGGCTCCTCTACTGATCCAGAAAGCAATTTGACTGAAGAACCGCGCCCGCGGCTCCTCTACCGAGGTAAATCTTTCAAACTTTCCTTCACAAAATGCTGAACTCGAAGTGGAGGATCGGGGGGATTTCCAGTTGAGACAGGACAACTACGTTCGCCCCAACTTTCCACCTCTCGACTCCACCAAGCCTCCTGCCCCGTTTCCCGATGCCCTTAGGAACACCAAAAGGCCGGAAAACGACAAGGAGTTGTTTGAGACGTTTAGCAAATGTGAGGTAAACATCCCCTTGCTCAAGTTAATTAAAAGCATTCCTCGATATGCAAAGTTTTTAAAAGAACTCTCCACAATCAAGAGGAATCAAAAGTTGAAAGGACAACAAAAGGTGACAGTAAGCGAGCGTGTCTCCGCTGTATTTCAAAGGCGAATGCCTAAGAAGTGCAGCGATCCGGGCATGGTCAGCATACCTTGCCGTATAGGTGACACACATTTTGAACGAGCCATGCTCGATTTGGGTGCATCGATAAATGTGTTGCCTTACTCTCTCTATAAAATTCTCGGGTTAGGTCCACTTCATGAAACCGGAATTGTTATTCAACTAGCCGATAGGTCCACCGTGTATCCTAAAGGTGTAGTTGAAAACGTTCTGGTTATGGTGGATAATTTGTTCTTTCCCGCTGATTTCTTTGTGTTAGACATGGAACATGATGGGCAAGCTGCTCCTGTTTTGCTTGGGAGGCCCTTCATGCGAACTGCTAACACAAAGATTGATTTGGCTAGTGGATCTCTTACTTTAGAGTTCGATGGGGAAATAGTTCAATTTAACATTTTTGATGCTATGAAACACCCCGTCGAAGATGTTGCGTCTATTTGTTCAATTGATGTAATTGATCCTATAGTCCAAGATGTTTTCAATATCTTTGGCTTAGATGAATTACAAAGTGTATTAGAACACAACATCGTTCACTCACCAACACTTGATTTGTCTCTTCCACCTGAGATTCAAAGTGTTCTAGCTCATCTAGACGCTTCGGGTAGAATTTTGGCCGGTCGGCCCATGCTACTAACTTTGGAGAGCGAAAAGCTTCTTCCTTCTATTGTGCAGGCACCGGTTGTAGAGCTCAAGCAATTACCCGAGCACTTGAAGTATGTTTTTCTTGGGGAAAATGATACCCTCCCGGTAATCATTTCGAGCAAGTTGACAGGTGAACAAGAGAGAAGGTTGGTGATGGTGTTGAAAGAACACATTACCGCTCTTGGGTGGACCATTGCTGACATCAAGGGAATTAGCCCTTCCACCTGTATGCACAGGATCCTTCTTGAGGAAGGTGCTAAACCCTCTAGGCAACCCCAAAGAAGGTTAAACCCACCTATGATGGAGGTGGTCAAGAAGGAGGTGCTGAAACTTCTTCAAGATGACATGATCTACCCCATTTCGGATAGTCAATGGGTGAGTCCAACTCAATGTGTCCCTAAGAAGGGGGGCATAACATTGGTAGAGAATCAACAAGGTGAGATGGTTCCTACCCGAACTCAAACGGGTTGGAGAGTATGCATTGACTACCGCAAGCTGAACGCGGTAACCCAAAAAGATCATTTCCCCCTCCCTTTTATTGATCAAATTCTTGAACGACTTGCCGGTCGTCCGTATTATTGCTTTCTAGATGGGTATTCAGGGTATTTTCAGGTGGCTATTGCACCTGAAGATCAAGAGAAGATGACATTTACATGTCCCTTTGGCACTTTTGCATATCGTAGGATGCCTTTTGGATTATGTAACGCGCCCGGGACCTTTCAACGATGTATGGTAAGTATCTTCTCGGAATACATTGAACATTTCATAGAAGTTTTTATGGATGATTTTACGGTACATGGGGATAGCTTTGATGCATGTTTAAATCATTTGTCACTCGTACTTAAAAGATGTGTAGATACTAATCTAGTATTGAATTCTGAAAAGTGTCATTTTATGGTTGAACAAGGGATAGTATTGGGGCAGATAATTTCAGCTAGGGGTATTGAGGTCGATAAGGCAAAGATTGACGTAATTCAATCGTTGCCTTATCCTACTAATGTGCGTGAAGTGCGTTCTTTCCTAGGCCATGCAGATTTTTATAGCAGGTTTATCAAGGACTTCTCTAAGATCTCCACGCCCCTATGTGAGCTTTTGAAAAAGGAAGCTACTTTTGACATGTCGAATGTGTGCAAGAAGGCATTCGACACTCTGAAAGCCCACCTCACCGAAGCACCAATCATCCAAGTACCCGATTGGTCTCTACCCTTTGAGATCATGTGTGATGCTAGTGATCATGCGGTGGGAGCCGTTCTTGGTCAAAAAGTCGGAAGAGCAATGCACGGCATCTACTATGCTTCCACGACTTTGAACGGAGCTGATACGCTGCACTTTGTATAGCGTAACTAGGGGTTATTACATTGATTTAGGAGTATTATTATATGTGTTTCGAGCCATTGTTATGTTCTGAGATATTTATTAAGAAGTGAAGAAATGAAGATCAGAACCGAAGAAGATTGAAGACTTGAAGAATGAAGATGCTTCTGCGACGCCAACCGCGATCGCCACTACCATCCAGGCGATCGCCATCATTCAACAGAAGCCATTCGAGAAGAAATCAGCGACCGCGATCGCGGGTGATATGGTGGCGATCGCGGGCATTGCACTGATGCAACTGGTGGGCCGTACGTGGATCAAGAAGCCAGTTGGGCCCAAGTTGAGAAGCTGCACAATTGGAAGCAACTATGTTATTTGGTTTCACCGAATTTGCTTCCTTTTATTACTTTTGTTTTATTTCTTTTCTTTTCCTTTTTCCTTAATTAGTTTTAGGATATATCTTTTACCATATATTTTTAGGGTTAGTCTCTATTTAAGAACCCTAGTTCTATCAACTTTTTATCATCATCTTTTCCATCAGACAATTTAGTTCTGCAACCATGAGCAGGAACTAATCTTCATTGTTTTACCTAGCGGTTGAAACCTTCAGTTATTAAGTTGTGAGATTTCTAAACTCTTGTTCTTTTCCTATGGGTTTGTATTAATTCTCTTGTTCTTCATCTATTGATTTCTATTAGTTTTGCTAGATTGATCACCTAGTTTGATTGATAGTTTTCTATTGCTAGACTAGGAATATACGGTGGAATTCCTTGTCATTGTAGTGCTCATATCTGCATGATCTGGTAGTTGATTGCTTTTATGAAAGAGAATTGATTGCATGTTAATACTTGACGGTTGTAAGTTATTGCATGCATCCTTATAATTCCTGTGCCCTTTGCTGCTATTTCATCTAATCTTGAGAGGTTTCCCTGATTGTCGAATAGTAAGTATTATCAGGACCGGTTGGCCTGCTGATATATTAAAGATTGGAATAGGAACATTCCCTAGGATTGAATAGAACTTGAGATAAATCTATGATCAACTTGATTGACTGTTGTGTGGATACTTGCTAGGTGAAACCCCTTCTCATCATATTCTCACCCAAACTTCCTCTGCTTGTTATTGGTTACTTTTGTGTTTCATACAATCAAACCCCCCCCCTTTGGTTACTTGTTACTAGTTGATATTTCACTTGACTGCATTGATTTGGTGTTTTAATTCCCTTGGGTTCGACCTCTACTTACTTGCTATACTCTAGTTAGTGTTTAGAGTTTATTTCTTTGATTTGGCACTACGACTTTAGCCTCATCAGGAGCTCAGAGGAATTACTCCACCACGGAAAAGGAGTTGCTAGCCGTGGTGTTTGCCCTTGAAAAATTTCGGCAATATCTTTTGGGCACGAAGGTGATTATCCACACGGACCACGCTGCTCTTCGTTATCTCATGATGAAGAAGGAATCAAAGCCAAGACTCATTCGATGGGTTTTGCTCTTAAGCGAGTTCAATGTGGAAATCCGGGACAAGAAGGGAGTCGAAAACTCCGTAGCTGATCATTTGAGCCGGATTGTGCAAGAGGACGGTAAATTACAGGTTCAAATTCAAGGTACATTCCCGGACGAAAACTTGTATCAAATTCATTCTGTAATTCCTGCTTCTGCTGAGAACAAGCCGCACCCGCGGCCAGGAAACCGCACCCGCGGTTTGTGCTCTCAAGTATTTTCGGAAAAGGGAGAACCGCGCCCGCGGCTCGAAACCCGCGCCCGCGGTTTTCTGACAGCCGAGTATGCAGAAATTGATCCCGAATACAAGCTTTTCGTCCTCCGGTCTTTCAAACCATGGTTTGCCGATATCGTGAACTACCTGGTTCGCGAAGAATTCCCGCCGAACTACACCAAAGCTCAAAAAGATAGGATCAAGAGGGAATAACGTTTCTACGTTTGGGATGACCCCTACCTTTGGAGACATTGTGTTGACAAGGTAATCCGACGATGCCTCCCGGATAACGAGGTACAGTCTGTCCTTACTTTTTGTCATTCTCATGCATGTGGGGGGCATTTTGGGGCTAATAAAACGGCTAGGAAGGTATTGGACGCCGGCTTCTATTGGCCACACATCTTTCGGGATGCGTTTGCCTTTTGCAAAGCTTGCGACCGATGCCAAAGGGTCGGGAAAATTTCTAAACGAAATGAGATGCCACAAACACCATTAGTCTTTTGTGAGATTTTTGATGTTTGGGGTATTGATTTCATGGGACCCTTTCCTAGTTCGTTTGGGAATTTATACATTTTACTTGCGGTGGACTACGTTTCCAAATGGGTGGAAGCAAAGGCCACCAGAACTGATGATTCCCGAGTGGTAGCAGGTTTCTTGAAGGAGAATATCTTTTCTCGTTTTGGGATTCCATAGGCTCTTATAAGTGACCAAGGTACTCACTTTTGCAACAAGACGGTGAGTGCACTTTTAAAGAAGTACCATGTCACTCAACGAGTCTCAACTGCTTATCACCCCCAATCCAATGGACAAGCTGAGGTGTCCAATAGGCAAATCAAGGGGATTCTGGAAAAGACGGTGGCTCCTAATCGAAAGGATTGGAGTCTAAGGTTGGATGATGCACTTTGGGCGTATAGGACCGCCTACAAAACTCCAATAGGAATGTCCCCATATCGACTTGTGTTTGGGAAGGCTTGTCACCTTTCGGTGGAGTTAGAGCACAAGGCGTGGTGGGCGGTGAAAAAATGCAACATGGAGTTGGATGAGGTAGGCGACTTTAGGAAGTTGCAAATCCAAGAGCTTGAAGAGATACGCCGGGATGCGTATGAGAATGCGGTGATCTACAAGGAAAAGACGAAGGCTTGGCATGACAAGAACACCTTGAGGAAAGATTTCAAGGTGGGAGACAAGGTCTTGCTCTACCAATCTCGTCTTCAACTTTTTCCGGGTAAGTTGCGATCCCGGTGGAATGGCCCGTATGTTGTTGCTCGCGTCTTTCCTCATGGCGCCGTGGAGTTGTTTGACAAAGACAACCACAACGTCTTCAAGGTGAATGGTCAAAGGTTAAAACCTTACCACGAGGGATTCACCAAAGTGTCTTTTGATGAAATGACTCTAGAAGAGCCAACTTTTGAAAATTGAAGACGGGAAACCAAGTCGAGCCACGACTCTAACCAAGGCGCTGCTTGGGAGGCAACCCAGGGTATTCTTCTTTTCCCTTGAATTTCATTTTCCTTTTAATTGTTTTTTTTTTATTTTCTAGGAAGTCAAGACGAGAAGACGATGGTCGTTTGCTACTAAAGGAATTGACGGTTCTTCTTTTCGTTTATAAAAAAAAAAAAAAAAAAAAGAGAAAAAAGAAAAGGAATTGACGGTTCATCTTCTACCCTTTTTCCATCTCAGATTTCATCTTCTATCCTTCTTCATCTCAGATTTCACTCTCTACCTCCCACCACATAAAAATCCTCCCATCCCTCCAATCATACCCTACCTCCCACTTCTCTTTCTCAAAACACCAAAATCCTCCCACCAAACCCTTCTCTTTACCAACACCAACATCCTCCCACCAAGCCCTCCTCCACAGCCGCACCTCCGTCCATCGCGACCACCACCGAAATCCAACTGCAACCGCGGCTCACAAACCCGCACCCGCGGCCTCGCCCTGCCAAAAAGCTTTCCGCCTCGCCGAACCCGCACCTGCGGCTCAATACCCGCGCCCGCGGCTTCGTCTTGCCAAGCAGTTCTCCGCCTCGCAGAAACCGCACCCGCGGCTCCCTCCTCGCCAGAAATCAGAAAACTCCAAAACCGCACCCGCGGCTTACAACCCGCGCCCGCGGCTTACAACCCGCGCCCGCGGCTTTCACCTCTGTCATCCATTTTTCCTGATTTCGGTAAGTTTTTCCGACAACCGCCCTCATCGTTGTTGATTTTCTTACGCCTCGGGGAGGGCTTTTTGCTATTGTGCTGCTGCTGCTGCTTGGTATCTTTGTTGTGTGCGGATTTGTGGTAGCATTTGCTTTGTGTATACACTTTGATGACTGCAGCAGGAACATCTCGAGGCCACAAAAATGATTTGTGGCAACAACAGGTTCAGGCCAACTTAGCTTTTTTAAGGGCTAAGCAGTGTGTAGCCACGAGATTTTTTCATTGATGTACGCTCGATGATTTGGGTATGACTGCATGCATTGAGGCCATGCTTGAGCACGCAGGGTTGCATGGTTTCTTGTTCAGGTCAGCTCCCACTCATGCCGAGGCTACCTATCAGTTTCTGGCGAGCCTCAAGTCCAAGACCGTGTCGGAGACCACCTTCATCTCGGTCATCCAGTTCATTTACAATGGACGATCCTTTACAGTTCAGGCTGAACAGCTGCGCCACATCTTGGGAATCTCTCAGGTTCCCTCTGCAGATTATGACACTACAGTTGGTGACAGCCCTACACAGGTCTGTTACACATGGACGTGACAAGTTCGGGACACCCATGGTAATGATTATAATGCTAAGATGTCCCATCCATGTCTCCGCCTGACACAGCGGGCCCTATCTATGGCCTTCTTTGGGCTTTCTGAGGTGAACAAGGTGCCTGCCTACCAGCTGAAGTATCTATATGCTCTTATGCCGGAATGTCAGGTAATTCCGGATTGGCTCTCACTATTTGTTCACTCCTGTAAGACAGCCCACTCAAAACCAAGGGGACATATTGCTTTGGGTGGCATGATCACCCTCATCTTAGAGGCTGTCGTCCCCGACTGGGAGACGCTTGACTGCGTAGGTAGTCCAGACCCCTCAATGGGTCCCTATTTGCTGGATGCCACATTTCTGCAGACTCGACTTAGGTGGCTCAAGTCGGTTACAGTAAATGAGGACGAGCGGATGTGGGTTTGGCTCGGTCCTCCCGAGATTGCTCTCACAGAGGATTTTGCTTATGGGCCAGCACATACTTTTAGGATCAACCCTACACCCGCTCCCCCTCGTGCAGCTGCTCGACGACGAGCTCGCGGTGGGATCAGCATCCAGGAGCCGGTTCAGCAGCCGGATCAGCAGCCAGTTGACCTTGAGGATGAGGATGATGACTTCCTGGAGCCTGCCCCTAGTTTTCAGCCTCAGAGGCAATGGGGCGAAGGCTCATCATCTGCAGCTCCTGCTGACATACCTTGGGAGCAGCGTCTTTTCGAGCGGATTGAGTTTGTCTACCAGTCGGTTCAGACGGTAAACCAAAATGTTGAGAGGCTGCAGCAATCGGTGGATGACTTACGGCTTGACATGCAGGCGCGTTGGCCCGACTATCCAAACCGGGATGACCCGGATCAGTGAGCTTCTTTCTCTCTTCCTCATTATTTTTCTATGTCTTACACACTGAGGGCATTGTGCACTTCAAGTATGGGGGAGGGAAATTAGTTCATTACTTATCCTAGAGTAGTTTCATTTCCTTGTTATTTCCCTTCGGTTTTTATTTGGTTTGTAATTTGCATGGAATTAAAAACAGAAAAAGCCACAAAAATACGAAAAAAAGGCAAATGAAAATCCTGGGATGGAAAAATCCATGCAATAAGCGGGTAGTTCGGCTTGCATTAGGCTTGGCAAAAAAGGACTTGAGGGTGGTAAGGAATGGTGAGATTGAAAATGAAATGAGTGGCTAGGTGAAAACCTTTCGAGGCGCCTAGGCAAAATGAGTGAAATGAGTGTCTTAGGACAAAATTTTTTGCATGTTAACCACTATGGAAGACCAAATTGATAGATTTCTTTCTCATCATATTGTTTGTATACTAAATGTGTTAGTGATTTGTAGTTTCTTTCTTTTTCATACTTCCCGAGATCTTTGAGTGATTATTGTAAAAGAGTAAGTTTCTTTTAGCTTACTCGGGGACGAGCAAGGTCTAAGTATGGGGGAGTTTGATAAGCGGTGTTTTACATACCGCAACTATGGATTATTAGCTAGTTTTGTATAGGATTATGTTATTTGTTTCTATGTAATCTGTATCATGGAGCTGTTTGAGAGAAGATTTACATACGAGATTCCAAGAGATGATACAAGCATTGGAAGCATAAGAAAGAAGCTGCTGAAGACGAAGACGAAGACGAAGACTTGAAGAAATCAGTAGCTGCTACCTCAGACAACATAGCCGCACCCGCAGGTTTCATCCTCAGCCAAGGATCCGAGAAAGCTCAAGCCGCGCCCGCGGGTCCCAAACCGCGCCCGCGGCCCTCTGCCATCCTGAGAATCTGAAGAATCCCAAACCGCGCCCGCGGCTCTCAACCCACGGGTGCGGTTCCTCGACAGAAGAATCAAATTGATGTCTTTGCCATTTGAAGTAATTTGTGTTTAATTCTGTAACTTTCTATACGTTTTTAGTACCTTAATTCGGCTGTTACATTAGCTAATACTATTTAGGTGGTGGATGATCATCCTTGATCATTTAACCTTTGTTTTGCATAAGTTTTTGGAGAGTTTTTCACATACTTATGAGTTGCTAAAGTTCTTTGTTTCACTTGGCGTTTGAAGCTTCTAGATTCAACAAGTTGTGAGTTTATCCTTTCCCTTTGTCTACTCTTTGATTGTCTCAACTCTCTTGTTTGTATTGTCGATGAACTAGATTTACTACTTTAGATTGATCACCTAAGTTAGTTCTATCTTATTCATATTGCTAGAGTTTGATACTTCTAGTTGAATTATCATACTTGTTGTGTAGCACAATCTATTTGCATGAACCAGTTGTGATTGTTATTAGAGAAGAGAGTTGAGTACATGTCGAGTATCCGACTAGTTGTCCATGATATTGCATGTATCTATCTATTCCTGAATGCATTGCTACTTTGTTATTGAACTTTGATAGTTTCAAAGTTATAATCGAGTAAGGGTTGTTAGGACTAGTTGGACTAATAACTATTCAAGAACAGGAATTAGAACGATCACTTGAGAACTTGACATAGGGATGAAAAAGATTCTAAGATCAACTTGTTAATCTAATTGTGGATAATCGCTAAGTGGAACACTTCGCTTAATATTGTTATAACCAAGTTGACATTCGATACTTCGTATCAAAACCACAAAAACCCCCCTTTGGTTACGATTATTGGTTAGTCATTGTAATAACTTAAGAATTTGATAAACTGATTCTCTTGGGATTCGACCCTTGCTTGCACACTATATTACTTAGTTTGCATGTTAGGATTACTTGACTTGGCACACGACAAATTCGCCTCGTCAGGGTCCGGTGAAGGTCCGGCGATGCTCCGACGGAGGTCCGGTGGAGGTCTGGCGGTGGTGACAAGGGATGTCACGTGTCATTATGTGAGCTCTTGGATCTCTTTTGATCCAAGGCACCAGAATCATTCTCATTTATGATTTTAAGAACTATTATTACATGACACTTTTTCATATTTTTTTTTATAAAGAATGAAGAAATTAAGAAAATATAAATAATTATTATTAGTGAGATTTATTGACAAAATGACACGTAGGAATGGTGGGGCCAAAGTGAATGAGAGAACTCTAAATCATTCAGTTTTAATATATATAGATTAAATAGTATTTTTGAACGTATTTCATATATGCTACAAGTTTTGATCCATATATGTTACTCCCTCCGTCCCAACTTGTTAGTCTCGTTTCAACTCGCCACATATGTCGTGACACGTTTTGTATCGTTCATATCTCTAATTATACATGAATAAAAATGATAATTTTTTGATATTACCAAAGTGTTCATTAAGACGAATCAAACAAGACCCCACATGACTATTTTTCCCTTAAAAATTAGAAGAAATCTATAAAATTATCTTGATTTGGGAATAGTGTCACAAAATCAAATGAGACTAACATTTTGGGCGGAGGGGATACTATATTATGTAGATTGGTGTTATAAAAATTATGATACAGTATCCGAATAGGAACACATATTATTATAAGACATGATTGTTTTACATATTGTTGAACATAATACATATATGTTACAAATACAATACTATGTACTCCCTCTGTCCCAATTTGATTGTCTCATTTGGTTTTCTGACACTATTCACAAATCGAGAGAATCTTGTAGATTTCTTCCAATATATAAGAAAAAAACCTAGTCATGTGGGATCTTGTTTGATTCGTCTCAATGAGTACTTTTACAATATTAGAAAATTATAATTTTTACTAACACATAATAAGAGATATTAACCATACAAAACGTGTCTCGACATATGCACCGAGTTGAAATGGGACAATCAAATTGGGACAGAGGGACTAGATTGCATTGACTAGATTTATTTTATTATAAAATAATATATATATATATATATGTAAAATGAGTATCTATTTGTAAATGATTTTTTTTAAATATTATTTATTATTTTATAATTTTTATAAGTTTAATATTTTGGTTGAAAGACTATATAATATTACTCAAATATGAATTTATGAGAGTCATTAGATGAAATGATTCAATGGATAAACAGTAGTCTTTCCTTGCTATGCAAGCCTCATGCAACCCATATCAACAATGGGGTTGCATGATTTGGGTTGCATAACTTATTTATTTTAATTTTATTTACATCTTTAACTAGATAAGATTAAAAAATATTATAAAAACAACTATCAAATAAAAAATGAGATTCAACTCTCATTTAAGTTGCATATAATTCAACTCAAGCATGAGTTTCATAACAAAAAGAACTTTTTGCTATGCAATCAAATATTAAAATAATCTATGCAAACCCCATTCACCCATTGTGGATAGCCTGAGTTGCAAGATATGCAACCCAAACATGGGTTGCATAACAGAAGTCACTTTTTGTTATACAATCAAATATTAAAATATGCTTGCAACCTCATTATGGATAGCCGAAGAATGGGCCAAGGCTCAAGCAAAAGAGTCCCAAACGAAGACGTGTAACTAGAGAGAGGGAATATCTACCTAACTACAATATAAGGGAGAAGTCAAGTCTTTAAAAAATATTGCGCCACCTTAGCGCCACGTCACCATTTTTTTAAAAGCAAATAATTAATTTATCAAATTTTTTAAATAAAAAACCTATTTTTCCACAATCTTCAGCCTCCTCCATGATCTCCTACGAATATGTCAATAAAAAAAAACTTTGATCATTTATAAACCATGATTAGAGGAGCATACAATAAGTTTTGATCATTTCCAAAATTAACCTCTTTAAATAAGATGTTAATTTTAGAAATTTATGATTAAGTGTTACCAATTACCATTTTAGTGATTAGATGTTGTCATTTTAGTTATTGTTTTTGGTAATGGGGTTTATCCATTTACTTGTAGGGTTAGTTTTTTATTTATGTATGTTTATCCTATGCCCTAAGTTAGAAAGACGGATAATTGAACTCAAAAGTTCAAAATTCAGAGAGTATAATACTTCATAGAGTATTATATGAACGATTATGTTTACAATATTATTTTTATGGTAACTTGGTCATTATTTTATGCTTAGATAAGACTATTTAATTGAATTTTCGTTGAGTATACAATACGTTTATGAATATTTTATATTGGAGGTTGATCATTCAGTGTTTTTCATTCTATTTTTACATACATATATTTTATAATGAAAACGTGTGTTTACATTTTTATTGTTATTATTTATTCTTTACAAATATAAATATAACTTATTTATTATTTAACAATATTTATATAAATACTAATACAAATTTATAATCGTGTGATATCAAGACCTACACTAGCGAAAAGAAAAGGTGAAAAAAGAATGGAGAAAAACCCCGCACCCACTTTTTTATAACTGACACCCGCCTTGGGCGCATCCCGGATGCATCCAAAACATTTTAAAAAAAACCCGGTTCAGTTTTGGGCGCATCCTGGATGCGCCCAACTTAAACCGAATTTTTTAAAATTTTGACGGCAAAAAAAAAAAAAGCCAAGATGCGTCCAAGACGGATGCGAGTTAAAAAAAAATGGGTGAGGTAAAACGGAAAAAAGAAGAAGAAAAAAGGCCAAGAACATGCCTTTGGTGGTAGTGGAGAGGCAAAGCCAAATGCCAAGGGCCGTTCACCTAATTTTGTTTATTTATATATTTTTATAATATAGGTTAGAATTAGAAGGGCCCCACCCGCACCGCCACCGTCACCTCCACCACTCCGACACCCGCCTCATCACAATTCTCCACGTAAATTGTTTTTGTTTTCTAATCACAATTAATCTACAATATTAATCCTTCAATTAAATCTTTCTTTGTTGGACGAGTGGAGTAGGCTCACAAACCCCATCTCTTATCCCATCGCACTATCTGTCCTCTCTCATTACGAATTTACAAAGACGAGAAAGTCTTGTGAATCATATTTGTCTTGCATACTGTACGTTTAACTTACCAGAGGTCAAACAAGCGAGGGGATGAAGCTATACAAAGACGAGTAAGGTTAAACCACTTACTCCATTAATTACCATTTTTGCCCATGACCTATCCAAATTATATCCCACTATCCCACTACTGTCAGTAGTTGTAAATAAACTTGAGAAAGATCGTTGGAGTTGAAATTGTAACGGAAAGGGGTGAAATTGTAAAATCCAGTATTATTATTCAGTTGAGATTGGACTCTTTGGATGATTAAATTGGGTAAATCTATCGGTAGAATCAATTAAAAATGATAAAAAGTGGGGGCGAATGAGGGAATTACACGTAGACCTATTATCAAGTAGAGAAGGAAGTTTAAAGCAATAGAGTAGATTTTAGCGCAGTGGTATCTACTTTGCGCTATTTACACGCCTCTTTATCGCTCCTTCCTTGCCCTACATCCATCCAGTTCCATTTCCAATTCCAATTCCAATTCCGCCTAATCTCTCTTCTTTCCCGCTATCGCAACAATGGCGGATTGCGAAGCTTTACCGCTCCGTAATGACTTCGCCGATGATGAACCACGCCTCCCGATCAAACACCAGTCCTCCGAATCCCCTTCGCCGGCATCCGCTTGGGCCGGAAAGACGCCGCCTGTTAAATCCAAGCCTCCTCGTGTTGCTTCGCTTGATGTCTTCCGTGGTCTATGCGTCTTTGTCAGTTTTTCTTCCTTCTTTTCTACGTTTATTTACTTTTGCAATGTCATTCGCATTTCAGATACACAATCTTCTCTTCCTGATTATGTCCTTTGATCTGATTTCCACTTTCATAATTCGTAATTCAATGCGACTGTCTTTGTCCGTTATCTCTTCTCAGATCGGAAATTGATTATTCGTATTCGTATGAAAAGAAGAACCCTCTATCGGAATCTACCTCTGCGTTTCACGATTTGCAATTGCTTGCTCGTTGCTTGCTAGATTGATTTTTTGAAGCCTAGGATATATTGTCCTGCATTATATTTGATCACTGGTCACAACAACATCAATCCCCATTTATCCCGAAAAACGGGGTATGAGGTGGTCGGTATTTGTATTTCCTTACCCAAGAGGTTGATCACTGGTAATAGATTTTTTTTTTTAACTAAGTAGAAATTGCTTCCAATTGACTGGGTCTAGATGGAAAGCTGAAAAGTAAGTCTGTGGGGTTAGGTTCAAAGGGTCGGAGCTGGAGGGAAGGGCAAGTCTTTTAAACCTAAGCTTGGAGATTAGTATGTATTTGTCCCTAAGGGCAGTTACACGGGACAAAAGAAGTCTACTTTATTAATGGAAGTCAGAAGAAAAAAAAAACACTTACATTTGTTAATTCTTTTCCAAGGGAACTACCTATCTGAAGTTCTGATTTCTGAACCATGTCTTGAACAAGTTTATCTTTCTTCACGAGCATTAAGAGGAACAATAATGAAAGTATTATCCTTCCATAAGGAGTTATCAATTTCTTTCTTCTAATTCCTTTCCTATGGATTTCTTCTGTTAGTTTGAACTTTGAAGTAGTCTTGAGGTCCCTTGAGTAGCAGAACATACTTTATATAGACTCTATACTTTTTTGTTTTAAACTTGCTATTAGCCTTTCAAGTCAACTGCTTTCTAATTAAGAATAATAGTGTCTAGTTGGGTGGAGTCAGTTCGCCTACAAGCAGTAAATGCGCTCTTTGGTTGCCAAGCAGCTGCTCTCTTTATTTTGTATTTTCTCAGGAATTTATTTCTAGGAAAACAGAAATCATATTGGCCTCACCAAATGCATTTGATATTACTTCGAGCTATAGTTCTTTTCATGCTTAGTGCTAAACATAACATAATGAGTTATCTGTCAGGATGTTTTTGTGTTATAGGCTTATAGCCATATGATAAGTTAAAACCGCAATTAAAAATGTTCAACAGGCCTGTTCATATATTTTTTTCTCTTTGACAGTAGCATATCTTTGATCAACCTTCTTGATTTTGTTTTGTAGCTCATGATGCTTGTTGATTATGGAGGTGCAGTTTTTCCAACTATTGCCCATTCTCCCTGGAATGGTGTCCATTTGGCAGATTTTGTGATGCCATTCTTTCTTTTTGTTGCTGGAATTGCTCTCGCAATTGTTTACAAGGTACTTAGTGAAATTTATAGCACAGTCAAAATCTCACAGTCTATGTGAAATTATTTCTTAATAATTAACTTTTCATATTAAACTTTTGACTTACAATGCACTCTACAATTCCAGAAAATACCTGACAGTGACAGACTAGATGCTTCATGGAAGGCATTGACAAGATCACTACATCTATTTATTCTTGGCGTTTTCCTTCAAGGTACTATTTCTTATCCCACCAACTCTCTCATAGAAAATAAGATATCATATGGGAGTATAGGAAAAAATTATTTAAAATTTTGGAAAAGGACACTTAGCATAAGATGAGTTTTACTTCTGAAGAATGTAATTTATTTATAAAGCATAGTAGAAACCAACAAGAAGAAGAAATTGGTGGGATTTTTTAATTTTTGTGCCCTTGTCTTGTTGTATGTTTCAACCTGCATCTCCCCCTGCTCGATTTAATTATATGAAATCCAACAACGGAACTATTGAAAATAATATTCATTATGAATTCTTCAGGTGGCTATCTACACGGAGCTACATCATTGACTTACGGTGTTGACATTGAAAAAATGCGATGGATGGGAATTCTTCAGGTAGTTATTGGTTAATCTATTAGGTGACCAGTTTCTGCATTTTTTTATGCCCAGTGTTTATCGTTTAGTAAATAACTATGGGCCTATTGTATTGCTTTCAATAGAACATGTTGTGAGAAACAGAAGCAATTGCAGCAAAAAAATATTTTACCTGCAATAGAGAGTGCATTTTACTTTACTGGGACAGGTTCCTTTTTCCATCATAATTTCCTATGTGACTAAAAGTTTTTCTGTTATGGGTATGTCATAAGCTATGTACATTCTATGTAAAATACATACATGATATTGAGTTGTATTTCTTTTTTCCTTGGCCAGACATGTACCATATTTTATTTGATGTGCACGTATTCACCTTACGCTTAATCTTTTACATGCAGAGAATATCTATCGCATATGCAGTTGCAGCGTTGTGTCAAATTTGGCTTCCATGTAGAAGGACGAAAAGAGCTGGTTTCTTCAGAAGTTACATCTTGCAGTGGTAAGATATTGTTTTTTTTTTGTGTGTGTGCTAATGATTGGTTAGGGTGTAATGGTTGACTATTTGTATGTTGGTTTTAGTCTTCTTCTTCTTTTATGAGCTCTGTCTCTCCCTGACACAGTAAAATTTACTTGGAATGCATATTTCTTAAAGCAGTTAGATAAATTAAAGAATATCGTATCTTCTGAACTTGGCTTCTTTTCTGTTGATTCACATCCTTATCAATTTACTAATTTGTCTACTTAAATGGTTCTTCTTTTCAGGTCTCTTGTAGTTATCTTGTCTACTTTATATTTTGGGCTATTGTATGGGATACGTGTTCCTGACTGGGAATTCAGTGCATCAGACTCAGTCTCATCTCTGATTCCATCAAATGAAACCTATGTGTACAAGGTAAGAGCTGTGTTTTTTTCCTCTTTCTTCGCCAGTTCGCCTCAACTTATTAGGATTAAGTTCTACAAATTTGAGGATAAGAGGTTTAACACTGTCTTATCATATACTTTACAGGTAAATTGTGATGTACGAGGTGATCTTGGACCTGCTTGCAACTCAGCAGCAATGATTGATCGTTATGTCCTGGGCATGAGTCATCTTTATGCAAAGCCTGTTTACAGGAATTTGAAGGTATTTCAAGTTTGACAATCATTTGCCTTAAAATATGTCCTGACACTTGCTGATCTCTTTTTTTTTTTGGTCCCAGGAATGCAATAAGTTTAGTAATGGCAAAGTACCTGAGAGTTCACCGTCATGGTGTCAAGCTCCTTTTGACCCAGAAGGCCTTTTGGGGTAAAAACTTTCGCTGTCTACATTTTCGATGATCTTCTTCTTATGATTGATTTTTCTTCACGTGTCAATGTTTCTTGCTCTGATTAATTAACCTATCAAATTAAAACCGAAGCAAGCCCTCTTATATTTCTTGAGCAAATGGGGAGCAATACTAGACCTGTATTTTTTTCTTGATGCTACATAATTTTTCTGAGATGACATGAGTTTTTTTGCTGGATCTGAATCTAACATGTGGTATATCCTTACAGTTCTTTAACAGCTGCTGTTACATGTATTATTGGGCTTCAGTTCGGTCATATTCTTGTCCAACTTCAGGTCAGGATTCATGCCCATGATCTCCATGCTTAGTGCACTTCTTTTACTTTGGTTATATTGGTTACAACTTACAAAGTGATACTGCTGTTAACATAATAATGTGATACAGGAGCACAAGGATCGACTGCGAAATTGGTCCATACTTTCTTTCTCATGTTTCATTCTTGGATTGGTCTTGGCCTTAGTGGGTATGTACTCAACTTCCTTCTGATTGTCCTTATTTCTTTCTATATCATCTGTGTACATTACTTTTGACAGAAAAGGAAAAATCTCTCTCTCTCTCTCTCTCTCTCTCTCTCTCTCTCTCTCTCGGCTCAGATAATATTGAGTATCGTTATTCATTCAGGTATTCCAATAAATAAATCGCTCTACACTGTGAGCTACACGTTGCTTACTTCTGGTACCGCTGGGATCACATTTTGTGCCTTGTACATATTGGTAAGTTGCAAAGCTGAAACATAATGATGCTTCTGAATTAAATAAACAGCAGGACTCGTCTCTTTCTTTATGTGAACAGGTGGATGTGAATGGCTATAGAAGAGTAACATATATATTGGAGCGGATGGGAGTTCATTCTCTAACCATATTTGTTCTAATAACCTCCAACATTGCGTTTGTCGTGATTCAAGGATTTTACTTCAAAGATCCTTCAAATAACATTGTAAGCTGAAACACACCTCTTTTGTATTTGATAAGACCCTAAATACTTGAGTACTAAATAATTTTGTTTGCTCGACAGATTCACTGGGTCATAAACTTATTTGTTCAGCAATGACCGAACTAACTCGAGTATACAGTTTTGGTTCCTCCATGGTAAGAATCAGATCTTGGTCGATGTTTACCTGCTCTATATAAATGGTCAATTCTATTTGCACTAGATTTGTAATTGAGTGATCATACTTGTTTTTTTATGCAGCTTCATATTTATGTTGATGACAGCCGCATTGATTCAGATGTGAGCCTTGCGAGTATTATGATGACACTGCTCTCATCCAAGTGATATTCTTGATGTGAGAGACAACAAGCCAGCGATCAGTGATGTAAATGCTGCAGAGATTAGGATCAATTTATTGTCTATATATATACCAATATATATATGTATCCGCGCACTCATATTGAATTCATTCATGAACAACGCTTTTAAACAGCTTGACCGTTGTATATAAACACGGATGCTATATACAGCCCGGTGCCTTTACCAAACACCGCCTGGCCACTCGCATTCTGCGAGTTACGTGACACTCGCGTAACGCGAGATTAGCAAAAAATTAGGTTATTTTTTAAAATGCTAATCTTGCGTAACGTGAGTGTCACGTACCTCGCAGAACGCGAGCATTACATATCAGATAGACGTTGTGCACCATTAATACATGTCTTGTCCCCACCTAACTATAATAACTACCCCTTATTTTAAGTAATCCGTAACACCTATTAACCCTACCCTAACACCTCTTTTTATCATCTTTCACTTCTTTCACCCTCCATTAAAACCCATTTTCAAAACCTTCAAATTTCAAAACACTCTAAAAACACCTAAAATAATGGAAGATGAAGAGGAATTCAACAAAGGAGGGAATGGAGATGGTGGTTCATCAAGTTACCATGCAAATGAGGTAATGTTCTTACTTAATTTTTGAATTTTAATTTGTTTTGCACCATTAAGAGCTAAAATGAAGTTATTATGTTGTATTTCATGTTAAATGTAGTAGTAGTAAGTGTTGAAGAGATGACTTTTGCATATAATGTCTAAAACTTCGATTTGTTCATGTTTTTAGGGTTTTTAATGTAGAAAATTTAGATTTGTTCATGTTTATGTTAAATGAGCCCGTTTTACTGTGTTTCAACGTTAGCAAGTTCCCGCGTTCTGCGAGAGGAAGCACCTCGCGTGACGCGAGATATGCATACCTCGCAGAACGCGAGAACTTGCACATTACAGAGTATTAACTTTTTATTGTGTATAGGAGAATTTTTCTTTGTTCACTGGATTGAATGCAATCCAGTTGAATGAATACACCTACCCCTCCCGGAATACAAGGCCATGTTCGCCACCGTCATTTGATTTAGGGATTGATGACTTTGGTGATTATCATCAACCATCTACATATGAACATGTTCCATCTACTTATCAATTTCCTATGCCATCTACATATGAATTGCCCTTGCCATCTACATATGAATTGCCCGTGCCATCTACGTATGAATTGCCATGTACATATGAAGTGTCATCAAGCTATGATGCGTTTGATTCACAGTTTTCTAACCCACCTACAAACGTAGGAGAGGATATGTGGTTTCTTCCCTCTTTACGCACTGCACCAAAGTTTGATAGTCCCGTATGTGAGGAAGATGTTGTTTCTAGGGATTATTCGGAATATTTCACTACGGAGCAAGTGTTTGCCTCTAAGGAGATTGGTCATTTGTGGGCGTTGAATGTTGCAAAGCAACATAAGTTTATGATCTCTATTGGAAGGAGTGTATCATCTAAACCGGGGCAAAGTGGTAAGGTTCAAATCATTTGTGAGAAAGCAGGAAGTTATAAGCCTAAAGGTGTCGGAGTTAGATCAAACACAAAGAGCAAGAAAACGAGGTGTCTATTTTAGTTGAAGCTCATGGAGAACCGTGTTGAAGAGAATTGAAGATTAACAGTTGTTTGTGGTTTGCACAACCATCCTATTGGAGATAGTGTGGTTGGGAATGCATTTGCTGGGAGGCCAACCCCTGATCAAAAGAAAATGGTTCGTGAGATGGTACTTTCTCATTGTTCTCCAAATCAGATTTACACTGAGATAAACAAGGATCTCGGAAGTTGCACAAAGAAGAGACAAGTGTACAATTTGATAAGAGATAGAAGGGAAGAGGAAATGGAAGGTAGAACCGTGGTTCAAGAATTCTTTCACCAATGCAAAGAGAACAACTACTTCATGGAGTATAGGCCAAGTGCAAAGAATCCTTCGATAATAGGCGACTTGTTCTTTGCTAGCCTTGAATCAATGAAACTCTTAAAGGCGTTTCCATATGTCCTTTTGATGGACTCGACTTATAGCACGAACAAGTAATTATTTATCATTCTGTTTTTATGTTTTATTTTAAAATTCATGAAAATTTGAAGATTTGTGGTAAAAAATGCTTCTCGCAGAACGCGAGGACACACCACCTAGCGTTACGCGAGGAATGTCCTTGATTCAGTGTTTATGCATATTTGAATGCAAAGATTCTGGACAAAGTACAAAATCGCGTGACGCGAGGTGGTGTGTCCTCGCGTGATGCGAGAAAGAGCATTACAGATGCTATTCCTAGTAGAAACATTTAAGACTCTGAATTAAAGGTGCAATCTTTCTGTATTTTGGTCTAAGGTACAATGTTCCCTTCCTGGAGATAGTCGGTTTGACTTCTACATGGAAGAGTTTTTTTGTGTGCGGGGTATGGTTAGAGGCTGAGAGCGAAGACAGTTATTTGTGGGTGTTGCAGCAGCTACACAGACGATGTATTTGAGAATAGGAGCATCGCCTACTTGCTTCGTCACAGACCGTGAGATGGCTCTTATGAGTGCATCCGACATGTTATGGCCAAATGAAAAGTTTCTCTTATGTAGACGACATGTAAGGAAGAACATAGAGGCGAGAGGCAAGATAGCTATGGGCACACAAGCATTGGGGGTTCATATTTCTAATGATTATTATAACGTGTTTGAACAAACCACTGAAGAAGGTTACAACAAAACGTTGAAGACACTTGAGATTGAATGGGGAGCTTATCCAACCGTATTGAACTACGTGAGAAAGAATTGGCTAAACCGTTACAAAGAAAGACTTGTTTCAGCATGGACGGATAATGTCTTCACTCTCGGGAATAACACGACAAACAGGTATGTTCTCTAATTTATGTCTACCTTCTATATATGAGAATAGGAGCTTCTGTAATGCACATTCTCGCAGAAAGCGAGATGTGTACCACGCGCAGAACGCGAGAATTTCATAATGATGCAAAGTTTCTGTTTGTATTTGCATATTATGTTTGTTCTTATTGTTTTTCGAACATTTCAGAGTTGAAGGAGCACATTCGTGTCTTAAGTCTTACTTGTCAAGTGGAAAGGGTAGGCTAGACACAATGTTCAAAAAATACAAAACAATGGCGGCGAACCAACTTAAGGAGATTAATGTGTCTTTCACTGAGAGTTTGAATAAGAGCTTCACAGTTGTTGAAGGGGCCGACTTGTTTAAAGTCTTGAAGTTCAAAGTGTCTTACAAATGCATAGAGGAATTGCTTAAGGAATACACGAAGGGGGAGAGATTTGGTGTGCACTTTACTATGTTTTGTAGCTGTGAGATGAAGATTAGAGATGAGTTGATGTGTGTTCATCAGATTGGAAGACATTGGAAGGAGAAAAGACCATTAAGAGTATTAGGGTTGCACCCTTTCTGGAGTACATTGAGTTTGGAAGAAGTTGATGTTCCTGGCATACTCGAAGTTAAGAGTAAGGTGGTAAGGCGTCTTTTTCAGACTTTCTATGAGGAAACGTTTCCGAACTTGTGCCCCCATGATCAAGAGAAGTGTGCACAAACTGTTTTAGACATTGGGAGAGTAAATACTTCTCTAAAAGAGCCGGCTATTTCAAAGCACACCGGGGGGCGTCCAGTCGGAGCTCCTAACAAACAACCAAGGTCAACCCAAAGAAGACCGTCTGCATGGGAGCACACTATTGCTGAGATGGATGCTAGAGATTTGGAAGAAACACCTCCAAAGAAGAAAAGAAATGCTTCTAATTCTGAAACATTCAAGAAACCAAAGATTAAGGTAATTGGCAAGTACAAGTCTCAGATACCTGCGTCAATGCGCACCCATGTGAATGGTTGGTTTGAAGTAAATGGAGATGGAAATTGTGGATATAGATCAATAGCGTATGAGACGGAGGACAACCAACACTTATGGAGGGAAGTAAGAGATTTGATGATAGCTAAGCTCAAAGATATTTGGCATCTAGTTGAAGGAACTTGGATTGGACCTCCAGAACAACCAACTTTGGAGACCGCTGTACACCAACTTACATGGGAAGGAATAGGAAGGGCTCCAGGAGATCATTGGCTAGCTACCCCGGAAATGGGATGCCTTATGGCATCCACATTCAACGTAGTGTTCGTAACGGTGGGAAAAAACGCTAACCACACTTTCCTTCCTCTACAACGTCCTACTTGGTTAGAATCAGGTGACACACTTCCGACGATCTGCTTATTCTATATTGACAGGGAGAAACATTTTGTTCCGGTATGTTTTGGATCTTCTTATGAATTACTTTCTAATATGCAACTTCCTAACGTTGTTGTTTTCTTGTAGTTGCGTCTTGAAGAAAACTGCTCATTACCTCCTGTGTTTACTCCGTGGTGTCGAAACGCGGAATATGATGCTCATTGTTTGCATGATCTTGTGGCACATCGATGTGCCGCCTATAGTTTAACGTAGTTGTAGTTATGTTTTATTCGCTGAATTTGAAATGTAATGTTGAACTGGAGATGGTTTTTTAAATTCTAAAACAGGAACTTCAATGCAATATCTCGCGTTCTGCGAGGTGTGTGTCCCTCGCGTTCTGCGAGAACATGCATAATTTAAACAGAATTGTAAACCAACAGAATTATCCCTTAACTGTAAACCAACAGAATTGTCCAACAACTAATCCAAGCAACAAAGCAATCCAAAAACATAAACAATCCAAAACGCAATTAAAAATTATCCATCAACTTAAGGAAATTCAAACAATGGCTACTCTTCTTGTTCTGGTCGGAAGGGAGCGAGATCTGCCATACATAGTAGCATTTGAGCGTGATATGAAGGAAAATCCTCTGGAGGGGCAAACCGATACCGGTCCATGTCATTGTACACCCGGCTAATCACCTATACGCATGTAAACATTCATTATATATTAATATTAGAGACAAACAAAGACTAGAAACGCAAGATAAACCAAAACAAATAATATTACCTGTTTCTCAGTAATCATCCCAGGGATTGCAAGACAGATATACCTATGGGTCCTCCTGATGTACCAATCCATGTAATCATGGGAGCATTCATGTGGTACATACGCAACTGGCCCCATTTCATCAAGAGAGATGGAGTGCACAGATCTTGCCTTCCAAAGCCATTGGTTGGTGTCATAAAAAACATTGTAACACCTAATGTTGGCCAACCTATGAGCTTTGAGCGGTTAGATGACTGGCCTTGGAATACGCTGCAGTCGCCCAAA
The DNA here is from genome assembly GCA_029168935.1 of Oxyria digyna. NCBI lineage: Eukaryota > Viridiplantae > Streptophyta > Magnoliopsida > Caryophyllales > Polygonaceae > Oxyria > Oxyria digyna. The sequence goes on from JAPVLV010000005.1 coordinate 13,163,100, forward strand.
TTGCCTCGGACACCGATCCGGCATGTGTGGTTCGGTGACGTCACAGCATGATAGCACCCCGTGAAATAAAGCGGGAGCGAGTTGAGGATTAGAGAAGTCTTGGAATCCATACGGGTTCCAACATATCTAAAAACAGACAGAAATAGCAGAAGATTAGAGAAACAACTAACAAACAGATCATTGAATCTGCACCATAATGTGCATTTTCTCGCGTTCTGCGAGTGTGTGCATCCTCGCTTTCTGCGAGTAACACAGACCTCGCGTTCTGCGAGAAAATGCAGAAGCTGTTTTGGCGCAGAAAATGCAGACGCTGTTGAAAATGCAGAAAATGCAGAAACTTAACACAACCTAATGCACACACTTAAAAAATGAATTAGATAATTACCATCTCCGGTATAATAATATCGAGCGTGCCTCTATAGTCCCTTCCGACTTGCCCCTTCTTCAGCTTTAAATTCTTAGGCATCCAACGGTAAACCCATGGTTGTGCTTCCGTCCACCGAGGACGTTCAGTAGGTCGAAACTGTGGGAAGTAGTTGTATATCCATGCCTACGAAATATAAATTACGTTAAATATGAAAATATAAATAAGTAGGTAAATTAAACACTTAGAAAGTAAAATACCTGCAACAAGGTGTAACAAAAAGACATCTGGGCACATCCCTGGCGTGTGCATATCCCCAACTTCCTATACAGATGTGCCAAAGCAGCTGAACCCCACGACATTTTTGCAGCCTTGGCATAGGATTCCACATAAGGCCCATATCTAAGCCGAATCAAGTTCTGTGACTTGTCGGGAAATAAGATCGAGGCAACAATATACAACACCCAACCTAAACCCTTTCGTTCTTCAGAAAGGGTTTCACAATGACTTCTAAAGAAATCGGCTTTCACCCTCCCAGAATCTAACGTTAGAGGATCTATTCCAAAAATTTCCGCCCCCTTCCTAGCATAGAATTTAAAAACATCGTCATGACTAAACTTGACACCCAGTTTCTTACTTGTTGTCATAGCTTTCCCTTCTATAGAAAGGCCTAATATCTTATATACATCAAGAAGACCAATAGTAATCTCACCACAAGGGAGGTGGAATGAATTTGTCTCGGGTTGCCATCTTTCGATGAACGCTTCAATCAACGGGAAGTCGATTTTGTCGTACATCATTCTAGGGAGATCTGACAGTCCAACTGCACAGGGAATCTCTGACCAATAATTGTTGTCTAATGGCCATTCACTGCTTTGCTTTGTCCTTTGTTGTGCCTTCATCGGACCTTTGATCTGCAGTAAAATATATAAATTATACTCTGCAGAAACATTAATTACAAAAAATACAGATTCTGCAGAAATGGAAGAAAATGCAGAAAATGTGCATTTTCTCGCGTTCTGCGAGTGTGACACCCTCGCGTTCTGCGAGAAAATACACATTATTAGGTATTCTCTGCAGAAAAATGTGCAGTTTCTGCAGAGAATACCAAATTCAGAAAATATGCATTTGGTATTAAACTTCAGAAATCCCTTAAATAAATGACTTACCACCCCTTTTTGGATGTGGTACGCAACATGTGCTTCAAATCCCTTAAGCAACTCGGGATCTTCTGGACCTCCAGGTACGCCATGACTGAGCTCAGGATCATATTTTGGCTCATTCTTCTTGGACTTCCTCTTTCTTTTTGGTTTCTCGACCACTTCTTCTTCTTCTTCTTCTTCATCATCATCATCATCACCTTCTTCTTCATGTGCTTCCTCTTCTTCATCCCCAACAACTTCATCCTAGTTTTCTGCTTCCATCGGTTCTGGTTGTTGATTGTAAGAAGAGGAACAAGGTTGTCGACTTCCCTCAGTATGTCCACTTCCCTCAGCATGTCCAATTCCCTCAGCATGTCCACCGCCCCAACTTTGTCCAGCAAACCCCTGTTCACCGCCCCAACTTTGTCCAGCCCACCCTTGTCCGACTTCCACTAGTGCATCCCGTGGAAAAAGATGGTCCCAGCAACCCGGTTGTCCAATTGAATAACTATCTTGGGAAACAAGGTCCCAACCAACTGGGTATGAGTTCCAACTAGTACACGGTTGTCCAATTGAATAACTGCCTTGGGACCAATTGGGGGGGGGGGGGGGGGGGGGCGTTCATCAACGTCGGGGAGTCCCTCGGGGAAGAGCTCCATAGGTGCAGTCTTCTTTGCTTTCCCCTTCCGTTTTGGTTTTTCAACCGGGGGTTCTTCCCTCACAACGTCTCGGTTTCTCCGACGAGTTGAACGACCAGGACGATACATTACCTAAAACAATACAAAATAAAATCAGTAAATAAACGCATAAAGACAAAAACACAGAAAACAAATTGTGCAGAATACACATGTTCTGCAGAAGGAGAAATTGCCAGTTATGGCAATTTCTCGCGTTCTGCGAGGTCATGACCCTCGCGTTCTGTGAGTGGCATGACTTTTGCGTTCTGCGAGGAGTGACGTCACGCGTGACGCGTGATTTAACACTTTCTTCTCCGGTGATCTTATACACCCCGGCGACATTTCCGGCGACATTTTCCGGCGAAAAATTGAATATTTTAACTAAAAAACCTATCAATTTAAGTAAATTACCAAATAAACATCAAAACCCTAAATAAAATGTAAACCCTAATAAAAATCCCTAACCCTAATGAATTTCAACCTATTCAACATAAAAAAAACATCCACTAATCAACCATAATTCAAAATCATCATCTTTCATCCATTCCAAACAACCTAATACTATATAAAACCATTTCTAAATCAACATTCAATATCAAAACATCATATAATATGAAATTTCCTATACTAACAACATATATTCATCTAGAATCAACATTATAAAGCATAAGGGAAGAAGAAACATATCTTAATTGAAGATTTGTGTTGAAATGAGGAAGATGAAGTTCGTTTTTGAGAGGGGGAGTAAAAAAAGCGGCGGTGAATGTAAAAAATGAGCAGAAGTAGGGTTTTTTCCCCTTTTATAGGGAATAAACCCTCGCGTTCTGCGAGAGACACGCCCCTCGCGTTCTGCGAGAGACACGCCCCTCGCGTTCTGCGAGAGACACGCCCCTCGCGTTACGCGAGGGACCGTGCATTATTTAGTAAAACGCCCGGGCTGTATGTGCACTTGAGCTGAATGATTGATTAACGTGACATGATGATGACTTGAAGATGGTAAACAAGTTGTGTTGGTTGTATTAACAATGGTAAGCTGAAAAATAAAATAGTGTTGATTGTATCATCTACGGAGATGATACATGATTATGATTGAAACATGCTCTCTAAGACTCTTTAAGACTATCCATAATGGAGGTTACATAAGATAAAATATTAATTGGTTATATAGCAAAATTGGGTTATATCTTATGGAATGGAGGACCACTTTTTTTAGGAATTGTTTGGTTCGGAATAAATACACAATGGAGAGACGCTGGTTTTGACAGTGTCTCCCAACTGAACCATAATTATTTTTTAAACACTTATGTATAAGAGACGTTGGTTTTGCTGACATCTCTTATAGATGAAATTTAAAAAAAAAACAATATCAAATTTTATACAAAGGTGCAGGTTTTGTTTTTCAAATCCTTTATATGTATATATATATATATTATTTCATTAGACTTACGTGGTTTCGGATGACTCGTATGGGCTCTTTCGGAATCAAGACATGTTTCGTTGGATCCGTATTGATCCCAGCTTTCACCAGATATGTCTCTAGCTCGATTCTGATTCCTAATGAGCCCATACGAGCCACCTGAACACACGTAAGTCTCGTGCGTACCTTCTACTATAAATGAAGATTTGCAAATTCCTTCCTCCATATCAAACGACGAGAGACATATCTGGTGAAAGATGAGATCAATACAGACCCAAAGAAACTGGTCTCGATCGATTTTGATTCCGAACGAGCTCATACGAGCCACCCGAACACATGTAAGTCTCACGTATCTTCTACTATAAATGGAGATTTACAAATTTGTTCCTCTATATCGGACGAGAGATATATCTGGTGAAAGATGAGATCAATACAGACCCAACGAAACTGGTCTTGATCGATTCCGATTCCGAACGAGCCCATACAAGCCATCCGAACTCGCGTAAGTGTAATGCAATAATATATATATAAAAAAGGATTTGAAAAACAAAACCTGCACCTTGCGTCTTATGCAAACAAAAGTTGAAACGTTTCAATCAGCGTTTCTTTTACGTGGGAATTAAAAAAAAATTGAAATTGAGACGCTGTTTTTATCAACATCTCAATTTGTTTTTTTTTTAAATTTCATGTATAAGAGACGCCGGCAAAACCAGCGTCACTTATGCATAAGTGTTTAAAAGACATTATGGTTCGGTTGGGAGACGATGTCAAAACCAGCGTCTCTCCAACGTGTATTTTTTCTGAGAAAAAGTACATAGCCTTAAGATGTAGATTATCATATTACAAACATTTATTTTTTCGTTTGAATGAAGTTACATAGCCTTAAGAACAAGCACTTTTTCATAAGTATAGATTATCATATTACACACATGTTTTTTCGTTTGAATGAAGTTACATAGCCTTAAGATGTAGCCCAAGCATGAGTTATATAGCAAAAAGTACATTTTGCTGTGTAATATTTTTGTTTATACTTTCAAATGAAATTAATACAAATCAGCATTATGCTTAAACTTCATTAAAACAAAAAAGCATAGAAATACAACAAGTACATAAAATGATAACAAAATAATCAAAATATATCGTCGACTAAACATGAAATCATACATAATTATGTCTTAACTTCTCTCATACGTGTTCAACCAAATCTTCTTTTAGTTGTTCTTGTGCAGCCCTGTTTTGAAGTTGTATCCGATTGAAGATATAGTTTGCCATATATATATGTCGAATAGTTTATATAACAATTATGTTTTTATTTTGTATTGAGCTTTAATGTTAAATCAAATAGTATTTTTGAACATAATCTATATATGATTGACTCAATTTATTTTAATAGAAAAAAGTAACATGTATACATGAAATATAAGTCTCTATGTGTAAATACAAATAAATTATAAATATTAAAATATTTTTTTTTTATTTTTATAATCTATATAAGTCTAATATTTAATTGTGATACTATATTATATTACTTAAATACAAATTTATGAAAATTATTAAAAAAAAATTAATCAATGGTTGAAAAGTAGTCCTTCATTTCTATGTAATTCAAATATGGATTATATAGGATATAACTGATAGCAAAAAATACATTTTACTATTTAATCAATTATTATTTTATTTTATTTAACTCTCCTCTAATCTTGACGCAAGTTAGTTTCTTGATTCAAACTTGCAGGCCCATGTTAGTTGGATCTGTACAATACAAATTTTGAGTTGATACTTACTTTATATTTTTTGTTTGAATACATTATCCGTTCCAAATCACTGGCTTACGAAAACTGTATACCTCAACTGCTACAACAAACATGGTTGATATTCTGGAGCTAAGATTCTTTTCTTATCATCATCTCTGTTACTCTGTAGGATTTTAGTGGAGACATGATGAGATTAATGAGCACTGTCTTAAAAAGCTAACTACAGTTAAATCTTAGTGTGCTTGATTAATGTATTTGGACCTTTTGCAATTTGATTCTACCTACATATACGTATAATTAGTGGACTGAAACTTTTGGGTTTAGGGTTATAATAATGCATATGTTTAGACTTTAAGTAAAGTGTTACAAAATCAGGTTCGATTAGTTAATGAGATGTAGCAATGATGATAATGGCCTAGCACTAATATCAATCATAGAGTTTGAGAAGTAAAGACAATTTAATTTGTAACCTTTAATTTCCATTTGATTACTTAAGATAAAGTTTTGAAGTTCGGAATCCAGCCATGCAACGCAAGGGCAATATAAAAAGTGTGAGCATATTATTAGCATGGTGGTGGTGGGGCCAGTCGTATAAAAAGCAACGACATTGGTAACGGCTAGTTGGCAAAAGAAGTTGACCCATATTACGTTGCAACATCCATTCCTGCCCGTTTATAACAAAATGCAAAATCCTAACTTTGTGAGCATCACACTCCCTCCGTCCCGGTATATAATTCCTGTTTCATTTTTGACACTATTCATTTTTTAATACATTTTGTCGTATAACTTTTAATATGTAAGAACAAACATAGTTATATGAGGTCTTGTTAGATTCGTCTTGATGAGTACTTTAACCTATCAAAATTTTAGAATTTTTTATTAACATATAGTTAGAGATATTAACGATACAAAACGTATCTCGGCAAATGTGAAAAGTGAAAGAGAAATTATATTATGGGACGGAGGGAGTATAAGATAAGAATTAAGAGCCACATAATTAAGTTAATTCAACGCATGCTCTAAAACCCTCTAACACTAATATGTTCCGTGCCCAAAGAATATAATTTAACTACGTGCAAAGACGTACTATAATTAAGACACTCAACCTACAAATTAATATACTTCCGTAACAAAATATATCTAAGGGCCTGTTCGGCAAATATTTTTTTACCCTTAATTTCAAAGAAAAATAAGTTAGCTTATGAAAACAATAAGCTAGGATTTCAAGCTTTTTGGAAAAATAAGCTAGTTTATTAGAAGCTTCCCGAACAGAGCCTAAATGTGAGGAATTCATTTGTCTTAATAACACCATAGTTGTACGAATAATAGGGACAATTACAAGGAATGTGAGAGAGATTAATAAGCTATGATACCCGGAAACTTCTAGGACCGAGCGTATCCCGCGTCGGACACTTCAGGACACTCGGAAACGCCCGAAAACACGTCGGAAACGTCTCTTGAGGGCTCGGAAACGGTCAACGTTTCCGTTGACTTTTTAATCGGACACGACACTCGAAAATAGACAGAAATGCGTGGAGTTTCCTAAATTTTTTAAAGATAATAAAGATAGAGAAAAAGAGGAATGTAGAATTTCAAACCTAATTCTCGATTTTAGAGTCGTTTCCGCTTCTCTTCAATTTCTCTTCGCCTCTTCGACCGACGACCACCCCTGCCATAGAGGCTTAGTTATGTTGTTTGATACTCTATTTCCCTTAAATTGTGAGTTTTCAGATGTTGAACTTGGTTATGTTACTCAGAATTACGTATGTTGTTAAGTTATTGTATTTGACTTTATAAGAGATTTAATATCATGTGTTTAATCCTTTTTATGAATCTTTTAGGGATATATCTATTCTACTATTTGTTCTCTTTAAATTGATATACTCCATCCGTTTCAAAATAGATGTCATTCTAGAGTTTTTCACACATATTAAGGAAATGATTAATTATGTTTTGAAAAGTTAACTTTTTCTCAAAATAAACATTCACCTCCTTTTACCACCAATACATGAGTGGAGAAAATCAACAATATCAAATTCCAATACACAAATTTATGATTTTCATGGTATTAATTGTCTTGAAATCCTATAATGACAAATATTTTGAAACAAAATTGAGAGTATAGAATGACATCTATTTTGAAACGAAAGGAGTATAATTTATATTGCCGTTTCCCGCCGTTTCCCTTTTCGTTAAATTTGATGTTGCTGTTTTCAAGTGTCCGAAACGTTTTCGTATCGGAAACTTACGGGAGTTTCCGGGGTAACATAGTTAATAAGACAACGTTTGAGATAATTGCGAGACAGATTTTGTGCCAGATATATACAATCATTAAATTTAATCTATTTAATTAAGCTTCTGACAACCCATTAACTACACAAAGTAACGACCAATTTGATCTTACAAGCAACGACCATGGTCAAACTTCAAACAACTTCTTTTTGAGTCGATGAATTGAAGAGTTCTGTCTCTAGATGTTCTTTCCATTTCATTTTGACACATTTGTCGAGATATGTTTTGCGTCGTTAATATCTCTTATTATATCTTTCTAAAAATTATAAAATTTTGATATTGTTAAAGTACTTAATGAAACGAACAAAATAAGATCCGCATGTTGGCCTTCCAAAATACCATGCAAACTAACTAAGTAAGTAACAAATTCATGAATAATGATGATAGATCTTTGTTTCTCCTCAAAACTTGATGCAAACACAAATAGAAAAACCAGAGATTTGAAATAATTGGGGTGCAAAAATTGCGCATGGAGGAGGTAGGAAAATGACAGGTAATGTAACCGTTGTAAAGGAAGGCAGGTTGGGTTTGGATTGGGTGTGTGCCAGCGTAGAGATTAGTACAGTGGTCCTCTCCTCAATTCTGAAACAGTAAAAAGCCGTGATCATGATTAGCCCTCACATGGTCTCGCTGTCCCTGTCTCTTCTCACTCTTTTTTACTTTCCTATCCTCAACTTTCACTAATTCCAATTTGTGTCCTTTTTTTCAAACTTAAAAGTACCTTATGCTTATCCGTTCTCTGGTGTGTCTTTATAAACCCTTTTCTGCGGTTAACAACAGAAACTCAAATCAAGAGGGAGTGAAAGAATGACGAAGGAAGTGAGCGAGGAAGCACAACACCAGCAGCAGCAGCACGGGAAGGACTATGTGGATCCACCACCAGCACCATTGTTGGACATGGGAGAGCTGAAGATGTGGTCGTTCTACAGAGCTCTGATAGCAGAGTTCATAGCCACTCTCCTCTTCCTCTACGTGACTGTAGCCACTGTGATTGGGTACAAGAAACAGTCTGGACCTTGTGATGGAGTCGGGCTCTTGGGAATTGCTTGGGCCTTTGGTGGAATGATCTTCGTCCTCGTTTACTGCACCGCTGGGATCTCAGGTGGACACATCAACCCAGCAGTCACCTTCGGGCTGTTCTTAGCAAGGAAGGTGTCGTTAGTACGAGCCCTGGCTTACATGGTGGCTCAGTGCTTAGGAGCCATTTGTGGTGTGGGTTTAGTCAAAGCCTTCATGAAGACCTACTATAACTCTAATGGAGGAGGTGCAAATAGCGTTAGTCATGGATACACCAAGGGAACTGCTCTTGGTGCAGAGATTATTGGCACCTTTGTGCTTGTCTACACCGTCTTCTCTGCTACTGACCCCAAGAGGAGTGCTCGTGACTCTCACGTCCCTGTATGTCCTAAATTCTCTTCTCTTTTCATTTTGTTTGTTGGTTTTGGATCTAACACAACCAAATTGTTTTTAGGTGTTGGCTCCTCTTCCAATTGGTTTTGCTGTGTTCATGGTTCACTTGGCCACTATTCCCATTACTGGAACTGGGATTAACCCAGCTAGGAGCTTTGGAGCTGCCGTCATCTACAACAACAACAAAGTTTGGGATGAACAGGTATGTATCAAGTAATTTTTTATTAGGTTGGTTTAGTAATTGTGAGTTTGCTAGTAATTGTGCTTTGTGGATTGAAGTGGATCTTCTGGGTTGGACCATTTGTGGGAGCATTAGCAGCAGCAGCGTACCATCAGTACATCTTGAGAGCAGCTGCAATCAAAGCTTTGGGATCATTCAGGAGCAACGCCACCAACTGAGGAAGGAGAAGCAACAAATTTGCAAGTGAATGACTGATTTTATCTGAGGGTTTGTTTGTTTGTTTGTTGGTTACTTTTTGGTGAATGGAGTTAGAATGAGTTATGAATGCTTTTTTTCACTGGTTTGGTTGAGTAAATTCCTAAGTTAGTTCCTTTGCTTCCCTCCCTGTATGCTTGCTTATTCATCCATTATTAGTGACTTTTGTTTGCAAATTCCAACTACTCCAGTATCTTACTTTCTTTTTTACCATTTGTTGCTTGGTAATGTAACCAAGTAATACAAGTTGACAAAGAAGATTAAAGCGCTGCAAGATTGATTAGTAAATTAGGGTTTGGGCGCTGAGTTTGAACAGCTATGAAACCCCCGCCGTTGATTAGAAACAACGTGGCAGCAGGAGATGGGTAAGAGAAATGGGAAATAAAAACAAGAAATAAGAAAGAGAAATGCTCCTGGATAACTTTAGTCTGTAAACTGTCGTTTTAATTAGCACGGTCAAAATGTGAGATGATTTTGAGTGGAATGGAGTAGCAGAGGCTAGCAGCAGTGGAAAGCCAGACTGTGGACCAAGTTAGAATTATAATAAACAGAGAAATGGAAATGGAAATGGAAATGGAAATGGAGGAGGGAACCCAATGAATGAGATAAGTAATTGCAATGCAACGTGTGAACATAGGGTTGGTTTACAAATTGTATGCAGGTAGGAAAAGGCCATAAAACTAAGTATTGCCGTAATGCATAAATCCTAGGAGATGGAAATGGAGGAGGCCCAAGAAGACCCTTGGTCACACACCAAAATTGTGCAGCAAAAAAGCAGGGCAAGCCTGAGATTATAGAGAGAAGAGTGCAATGCAGTTGTGGTCTGAGAAATTCCCAGAGCTTCGCAGCAGGCATTCAACTTTTGGACCACTCACACTCACTCCACATCTCTTTTCTGTTGAAGTTGAAATTGAAATTTGAGAGCCAAAGCAAAGCAAAGCAAAGAGCCTACTCTCTCACGTGCACATTCATAAATATCATACCCTTCTCTAAAACTCCACAAAGGACGGACTACTACTCCCTCTTTTTTACTACCAACCCTCCCTTCTCTAAAGGAAAAGTGTAGGAAGAACTTAAAGGGACGGAGGGAGTACAATGTATAAGTGAATAGTACCTTACACATATAAGACAAAAACTGAAATTTTGGGGTTTTGAAATTTGAATTTCAAAATTAAAGAAAGAAAAAAAGGGAAAAGAAGGGAGAGAGAGAAGGAAGCGGGAGAGACCGAGAAGGAGAGCGAAAAAGAAGGAGAAAGAGAAGGAAATAGAAGGCGATCGGGCGAGAAAAGGAGAAAGTGAAGAGAAAGAGAGAAAGAAGCAACGCGATGGAAAAGAGAGGCGTTAAGAGAGGAAGACCGGCAACACGGAAGGAGGAAGGACCAACGAAACGGAGGGAGGAAGGAAGACCGGCGACACAGAGGGAGGAAGGAAGACCGGCGACACAGAGGAGGAGGACCGGCGACACAGAGGAGGAAGACCGACGATCTCATTCAGGTTCTATCGATTTAGGGTTCGTTTTGAGTGAAATTAGGGTTTTTGTTCTTGAATATATCAATTCGGGTTTAGGTGACTGAATTTAGGGTTTGCGTTGGTCTTGATTTTTGTCAATTAGGGTTTTTAATTTAGGGCTTTCAATCAATTATGGTTTATTGTTACTGATTTGAAGAAAATTAGGGTTCGTATTTTAGGGTTGTCATTCAATTAGTGTTCTTTGTTACTTATAGGATTACACATTTCAGTCACATTAGGGTTTATGGAAGTGCATTGATATTTTTGATCTCATTACTTCGAACTCTATTAAAAACAATAACTTAATCGAATTAAAACTCTAACTTATACACTTTAAATACTAGCATGTTGTATCTCCAAAACCATCTCGTAGTTGAACCTTGTTTGAGAAGCCGAGTTTGAGGTAAACTTGTTGGAATAGGGACCTAAGGAACTCTGGTTCCTTAATAGGTTCCTTTCCTCTATTACTCTATGTTTTGAAGATGACAACCTTAACATATACTATGGTATAGTTTGTCTTGATATTTCAGATGAAAAGATTGAAGATTTGAAGCTGATGAAGTATTAAAGGAAGTCAGAGGGAACTACGTTACATCCGTGTTACTCCTAACCCTAGCGTGGGCGGCGAGCCGAGAAGATCTTCAAGAAGATCTTTTCCTTGTTAGGATATTGTTAAAGTTAGTTGTAATCGGTCAATGTAAAGGTTAACTTGAAAGTCATAGAGATTATCATTCATTAGGAAAGTAGTTTGACGTATAATATATTATTGGAATATCTTTATACGACATACTTCTCTCCTATATATATGATAATCTTTATGTTCTTAGACTTATGTATTTTGACGGAGCTTGAAGAGCATCAGACTAAGAGATGAGAGAAGTTGTTCTTGCAAAAGAACATCAAGTAAGTTCACCGGTATTATCATCTGAGAGTTTCTGATAGGAACTAGGTTAGTACTTAGCAATAAGTTTGTAATCTCGTTCTTCTCTAAACTCACTAATTGAATATACAAGTAGACCTTTTTAATCCTCGAAAGAGGGGTGATTTTCATCCAAAGATAACTATTTGGTTATCTAGGGTTTCCACCTTAAGTAATTGCGTTGATAACTTGTTCTATTACTTCCGTTGTGCCTAGGAACTGGACAACTCTTTGTCACAATTCCCTTGATACTAACATACAAATCCTACAATTGGTATCAGAGCTAGAGCTCTAGATTGTGTGTTACTCGCAGGTTATCAACATGTCTCGTCCAAACGAACCAGAACTAGGTATCTCAACAAACAAACCATACTTTTTGAAACCTGGTCAATTTCACTGGTGGAAGGAACAGATGACTGGTTTCTTCCACACAAATGACATGATATGCTGAAAAATTGTTGAGCATGGAAACTACGAAGTTCCAAAGGATCCGGCTGATCACAAGTCAGAACTTGACTTGAAGCGTTGGACCACTGAACAATTCTCTCAACAAGAGAAGAATGTCAAAGCTAGACAATACATTCTGAATGCCCTCTCCAAATCTGATCAGGATAAGGTAATGGGCATCGACAATGCAAAAGATATGTGGAAAGCTCTTGAAACTTTCAACCTAGGAAGTGAGGATCTCCAAAATAGTAGAAAGTTTGATCTACAAGGAGAATATCATAAATTCAAGATGCTTGAAACTGAAAACGTCTCTGCTTATCATGGTCGTCTGGAGATACTCTGCAACAAACTTCGTGCCTGTGGAGTAAAGCTTGAGGAATGGTCAAAATCCACGGTGTTTATCAATGGATTAAACTCAAAATTTGTTGTTACTCAAGACATCATGCTTCAGACCCCTTCCATTAGGGAACTCCCTTTAGAGAAACTCGTTGGCCAAGCTCAACGCCATGAGGATAAAATGAAGGGAAATGAGAAAAGCTCCACTGAAGCTGGCATTGCTCTAGCCCTAACCAAAGTCCTGGAAAGACTCTCCACTGGGGCTGACTCTTATGATGATGACGATGAAATGACTGCCTTACTAACAAGCACAGTAAGGAAATTTCATAAAGGCAAGTTCCCCAGAAATGAAAATCGAAAGGAAAGAGGGAACTAAGATGCTATCAATGTGATCAACTAGGGCATCGTGCTAGAGACTGTCTTAAGAATGAAGAGAAACCCAAAGAGGAAGAAGCTCCTGCTAAGAAAAAGGCCTTGGTCGCAACCACCACACTAGTGGAAAAAATACCTGTTGAGGCGGTCAAAAACCCCCCTGTTGAGGCGGTCAGGGGTCGCTGCAACAGGAGGGGCTGCAACAGGTCATGAGCTGTTGAGGCGGTCGGGAGGGTGACCGCCTCAACAGGTGCAACGTTTTCTACCTCTGTTGAGGCGGGCAGAAGGGTGACCGCCTCAACAGAGGGGTCTGTTGAGGCGGTCACCCTTCTGCCCGCCTCAACAGATGGGACAAATGATGAATCTGTTGAGGCGGTCATTCTTCCGCCCGCCTCAACAAGTTTTTTTTTTTAAAAAATATTCGGTTTGAATTTACAGTAACCAACCTGTACGAAACAAAATAAGCAACCTGTTTCAATCATTCTGAACGTCTAGTTCCACTTGCAGATACATTTCACATACAATATGTGTTCAGTTTCAACAGAATATATGCAAGTACAAAACCTATTATTCAAATATCCAAAACATACGCTTAAACTAATAGATATTTGGTTGTAAAGAACTTAGCCCATTGCTCACGAACAACATCGAGTTCCTCACTTGTATAAGGCGCACTCCTCTGATCTGGTATCACTCATATAAGGTAAAGAGCTCTCTACCACCAATTAACATGGAATAGGAACAACCATCCAGTGTGATATCCCAACTGTTTTTTCTTGTGTTCTTGGCAGAAAATCACAGAAATCAAAGGCCAAATAAATAAAGAAATCAAAAACGACAAAAAAAGGCCAATAGCATATAAAATCTCAAGGATAAAAAGTATTAACAGACTTTCAATTAATTTTGAGTATGTAAATGAACGTGTTCAAACAAAAAAAGTACAGTATGATTGCTTTAATTACACACTAATAAATTTAACAGAGAAGAGTGGCGAACTCAAGCCAGTTTTGGGGTGGAATCATAAACAGGAAGGGGAAAAAAGACTAGACATCAGCTGCAAACCTAATTTTGATAGATAAGCAAGTTCTCGGTTGAGTTGGATAAATTTCCATGCAAATCAGCGACGTACAAGGAGCTATCTGAGTTCTTCTTGATTAAATTTGTTCCAAGCTTCCTGCATTTTTGTCAATGCAGTAAATGAAAAACTGCCATGTTTAGATTTATCAAATACCTATAATTGAAATTTTGTTGTATCAACAAGTCATAATTAGATAATATGCAAACTCTAACAATGCTGGTGCTCATATAAATATATACATGGGCATTTCGAATGGCATGTCAGTAACTTCAACAATAAGTTTCCTTTCTGGATTTTTTTGTCAAATAAAAACCGAGCAAAACATAGGCAAGAATAGGAAGATGTTAGGTCAATCAAGCACACAAGACGATATGTGTTCAAGAGATATGAAATTGAAAACCGAACATAAAAGTGGAAAATTAAATGTGTCACCTTCAGTAAATCAAAAACCTTATCTGCGACATACTTTTCCTGAGCACCTTTCTGCTTAACTTTATCTGGATGAACATACAAAGATGCCTTCTTATAAGCAAGTTTAACTTGTCCAGAAGTGATAAAGTCAGCCAAAGAGAGTGTCTTCCAACCACATTCAGGCCAAAGCACCTAGATGGCAGATGAAATGAAGAAACAGTGAATGAAAGCCTTCACAAAAGATTATATATGCATAGTCCAGCTTGATATTATTTTCAACTCTCCATGTACATGCAAGGAATTTAATATGAAGAATAGGAAAGTAGTCTATCATCATGTTAGTTCTAAGACACTGTCAGTATCTAAGAAAAAATCAGATAGGCTTTACCGAAAATGAAGGAAAGCCCAAATTATGTGGAAAGGCTGATCTCTCATGGAGGTGCAATTGTGCACTAACTGAACTTGTTTGGCTAATAAGTTTTCCATTCTGACAAAAAATCCCTACCTAGCTACCTGCTTTTAGCATCCGAAATATATTGTTAAATGAACTCATGGAAGCAGACCGGGTAAGAGTACTTAGCCCAGCCCTGCTTTTTTCACAGCTCTAAGGAAAAGCACCACCACATTCAAAGATGCATCCGTATGATGAAAGTAAAATGACATGAAAGCATATATATAAAGGTAAAATAAGCAGTACGCACCTGATCCAAGGATGATAGAAGTGCTCACAAGTTTCCTTCCTTGCCTGCAGCCCAACGTTTCATCTCCAAATCCTTAGTTTCAGCAATCCTCTGTTGTATATTGTATGTATAAGGGGATCAAGAACAATCAATGTTCTAAAAGGCGCTAGGCGCTAGTCGGGCGGTGAGGGGGAGCCTAGCGCCTAGGCGCCTAGGCGGGAGCCTAGGTGGGAGCCTAGGCGGATTCGACAATTAGGAAGAAAAACACATACCTGCAGTTCCAACACCAACAGTCCAGGCGTCCAATAAGTCAGCAACAGTCCATCACCATGTCAAATGTTCAATAAAAATGTTAGCATGATAATTTGTAAACTTGATAACTTGTCTCACAAATATATAAAATATATCAAAATGCAAAATATATCAAAATGCAATAAATCCTTTAATAAGAAATTCATAAATCAATCTAATCTTCCATCTCTTCATTTCCATAATCTCCAACATCATGCTCCTTATCCGACTCAAAATCAAACTCTTCATCATCGTCCCCATCATCCTCAGTGCCATCGGATGAAAAATCATCTTCTTCGGGCTCTCTCACTTCTTCCACATGGCGAGAACTCCTTCTTGGTTGCAATTCTTCATTTGCTCCCGATGCTTCACCCACCATACCCCATGTAAGCCCTGAACCGGGTGCGACCTCCTCATCTTCCCCATCATCATCTACTCCATCTATCATCCATGATTGTGCCTGAGAAGACTCATTTGCTAGAAGCACATCAACTTTCTCACTCTTCTTCTTCTTGTTCATCAATCTTGCGTTGAATTGAACATACACTAGCTTGTTCATCCGGTCGGTATCTAGTCTATTCCTCTTCTTTGTGTGAATCTACAAACAAAAAATAATCATTTAGAAATATAGAATAAAACTCTTCAACACATATATAGAATAATCATTTAGAAATAGAATTCAATTACCCCTTCAAAGACACTCCAATTTCTTTCACAACCGGATGAACTTGTTGTCAAAGAAAGAATCCTCTTTGCAACCTTTTGGAGATTAGGTGTATGGTTGCCGTAGTTAGACCACCATCCAACTATAAATTCAAAAAAAAAG
Organism: Oxyria digyna; assembly: GCA_029168935.1. Classification (NCBI taxonomy): domain Eukaryota; kingdom Viridiplantae; phylum Streptophyta; class Magnoliopsida; order Caryophyllales; family Polygonaceae; genus Oxyria; species Oxyria digyna. The sequence continues at coordinate 13,179,461 of JAPVLV010000005.1, forward strand.
AACATTAAAAATTAACGAGGCATTAAACATATAAAATTGTAAAAAACTAAAAAAGACTAAAAGAGAGAGATAATCATTACCTGGATCATAAGCTTCATCATTTTTCTCACATCCTCTTGCCGCCAAAGCTTTTCCAAATGTACCTTCCCGGTTCTTGTACTTCACTAACTCCACATTTATCACTTTATCTTGCATATCCAAGTCCGAATATAACCGCTCTATACATGCAAAGACCCCATCCATAACATTCTCACTCTCATCGGTAGACCATGTAGAACCAAAATTGTAATAGTAATATGGATTCAACAAGTAAGCCGTCAAGTGAAGTGGAGTATCAATACGCCCCTTTCCTTTTGCATCCACTATGTCAAGTATAGGCTTATACCTATCTTCCTTATGCTTCAAAGCCTCTTTGATTTCTTCTTTTGCCTTTTGCAACTCACCATACACAAAGCCCATGGCCGGCTTCACATCTCCATCAACAAGTCTAAGCACTTTTACCAATGGTGTAAATACCTTCAAGCACATAACCACACCATTCCAAAAGGCCGGTTGCACTATGGTAGCATAAGCGGCTTTTCCCTTCTTACTCTTGGACCATTTGGTGTCTTCCCACTCCTTGGAGTTTACCATTTGCCTCAACTCCTCTTTCTTCTCAAGTAAACTTTGCAATGTTAAGAAAGCTGTGGCAAATCTAGTCACTCCGGGCCGGATGATATTTTTTCGTGTACGCTTCCTCATCAATGCCAAAGTCTTGTGATGAGAGTAGACAAAGACAGTAAAATTCTTTGCTTTTGTTATTGAATTCTTGAAAAGAGGGAGCTTACCAATAGCTTCAAGCATAAGATTGAAAGTGTGAGTAGCACATGAAGTCCAAAAGATTTGAGGTTTTGCTATAAACAACATGTTTGCAGCCGCCATATTGTTTGATGCATTGTCAGTCACCACTTGCATCACATTTTGTTCACCAACAGTTTCAATGCACTTATTCACATAATCAAATATGTAGTCACCAGTATGTGCATCTAATGAAGCCTCTTTGGAACTAAGAAAACTAGTCCCACTTCGAGTATTCACGCACAAGTTCATAATGCTTCTCCTATTTCTATCACTCCAAGCATCGGTCATGATAGAACACCCATTTTTCTCACATTCTTCCTCTTGAGTCTTGAGTAACATCTTTATTCTTTCCACTTCCCCCTTCAAGAGCGGCTCTCTAAGTTGATATTGGCTTGGTGGATAGTAACCCGGACCAAATTGTCCAACCGCCTCAACAAATCTTTTGAAACTATCATTGTCCACCGCATGAAAAGGAATGCCGGACTCATACACCCACCTAGCCAAGTATTGGTGCACTTGAAGACTTCGTTGTTTGAAGAGAGCATCATGAATGCTTTGTTGTCTTTTTCTTTTGCTTTCATTTAAAGAGTTGTCATCGGGATTGATTTTTGAAACGTATCTATCCATGGATCCAAGAGAACGAGGCGGCTTTTTGGTTCCTCCACCTTCCATATCTTCAATTTCTTCTAGGTCATGAACTTCAATTTCATTTCTAATGCTTTCATTATTTTCTTTTGTCACTACTTTTTTCTTTTTAGCTCCATCAATTGCTTCTTTGCATCGTTTCTTGTCTTCGGATGACGCTCTCAAACAAGGTGCAACATTCCCCCTAATGTCGGCAATGTGTTGCTTGATTCGGTAAACTCCCCCACTAGATACTTTCCCACATTTGATGCATTTCAATTTGTCTTGATTCATTGGATCACATAGCATTCCAAACTCCCAACCAATATCATCACTATTTCGTTTCAATTTCGAAGCAATAGAGTTTATCGAATCCGAATTAGAAGCCATGGATGATGAATTTTGTGGTGGATTTTGAGATGGTTGTTGAGACATGGTGAATCCCCTACAAAATATATACAGCAGCAGGTTTGAACAATTGAAAGAGAAAAAAAAACAAACCTTGAAGTTAAAAGCAAAAAAAACAACAACTTTGCAGTTAAAAACAAAAAAAAAGAACTTTGAAGAAATAGTTTTGAAGAGAGAAACAGATTTGAAGAGAGATTGGGTGAAAATTGTCGGATTGTTTTAGGGATTTGAAGAGAGAGAATGAGAGATAGAGAGAAACATCAGCAGAGAAGATAGAGAGAAGATAGAGAGAAGATAAAGAGATAGAAGATTACCTGAAATCAGTTGGTGGTGAGGACGATCAGCAGCAGAAAGACTGAAGGAGAAGCAGTGAGTTTGTGGTGAGGACGATCAGCAGCAGTGAGAATGGGAAAGATAAAACACGATCTACAATCTGTATCTTATGACTTATCTCAGCCCGCCCAGATCCCGCCCAGATCCCGTCTAGTCGGCCCAGCCCGCCCAGATCCCGCCCAACCCGCCCAGATCCGCCCAGATCCGCCCAGATCCGCCTAGGCCCCGCCCAAAACCCGCCCAACTACAGGTCCGCCTAACCAAGCCCGACTTGGTCCAAATCAGTTCGGCCCAGGTCCGCCCAGCGCCTATGCGCCGCCTAGACGGGCGCCCAACCCGATTTTTAGAACATTGAGAACAATATGTCAAGTCCAAAATTAGGGAATTGACTTTGTACTGAGAACACTATAAAAAAAACTCAGAATCACTCACATGTCGCTCTTCCTGCTCCTGCTGAGCCTGGAATTCACGGCTATTCATGTCTGCTAATGCTTGTGCCTGAAGACATACGTATGAATTCTCTTTTAGTGAAAAATAAAAAAGTAATCTTAAGAGAATGCTAAACCAACTATGGACAACAGAATTCTAGAGAGACGTGTCTACAATCTACATACAATTCGTGCCTCAGTCTTCAGGTAGCGCTCATATCTTGCCCTTCTCCGATCATCATCTTCTCCTTCAATTTCCTGAAAAACTGCAGATATTGTACAACCACCTTCCACACAAGAACACATAAAAGTAATTAATCAGAAATGAACAAAAGCTCTTCAAAGAATAGAAATAGAGCTGCAGAAGAACAAGAAAAATTCATAAATAAATTACCTCCAAAGAAATCAAAAGCTCTTTACCTTGTATAAGGCGCTTAAACTAATAGAATTTTTTGTATGGATTCTCTCTTCAATTTTAAACAAGCTGCATATTAATACAAATCTCCCAGAGGGGGAAAAAAGACCATTTTTTCTGCAAAAATATTTTCTTAAAGAACTAAACTATTGTGCTAGGAAACCTTCAGAAACACTTGCGAAAGGCCGCACTGGAAGACAAGAGAATGTAGATTTACAGCAACAGGAAGAGCAAGAGGAACAAACACAACTAACCCTAATTCCAGGATTTCTCAGATGTGTAAAATTCATCTCTCCGCTCAAACCTCTCAGCACAAACAAACGCCCAAAAACGTCAACAAGGCATTCAATCCAATTCCTTCGGATGTTTGCAGAATTCACATCAAATTTTGCAAAAACAAAAGTTCCTCCATAATTACCTTATAAGGAGCGACAAATTACTGACGAGGCAGCGAGGCAGCGACGAGGCCAGAACAGGCTCGACGACAGCGACGAGGCAGCGACGAGCTCGACGACAACGACGAGGCAGCGACGAGGCCAGAACAGGCTCGACGACAGCGACGAGGCAGCGAGGCGAGGAGGCGAGTTGGAGGAGGTGGCGAGGAGGAGGAGGCGGCGCAGCGAGATGGTGGTGGCCGGCAAGGAGGCGAGTTGGAGGAGGCGGCGCGGCGAGAGAATTTTGAGGGAATAGAAATGTCGAGACAAATTCGCCCAAGTTAATTATGTTTCTGATAATTGTTTGAGGCGGGCGGATAGTGACCGCCTCTAATTTTTTTGAGACGACGGATTTTAAGGCGGGCACTGACTGCCCGCCTCTAATTATGTTTGCGACGAGGGCTGTTGAGGCGGTCCGTTCGTGCCCGCCTCAAACTTTAGAGGCGAACGCCCTGGTGACCGCCTCAACAGGTCAAAAACACACATATTTTTGAGGCGAACGAAAATTTGCCCGCCTCTAAAGCATCTGTTGCAGCAAATAAAAAGACTGACCGCCTCAACAGATAGTGGAAAAAGGTTTTTTGCGGCGGTTTTTAAAGTGACCGCCTCAACAGGGGGGCTGCAACAGGTGTTTTTTCTACTAGTGCCACTTGGGGTGATAGTGACTCTGACAAGGAACGAGATCTAAATTCCTCAAAGGTCTGCTTCATGACAGTCTCGAAACCAGAAGCCATATGGGGAGATAGTGACTCTGAGGATGACATGACCAAAGTATGTCTCATGGCTCAACCTGAAAATGAGTCACCAACTATTGAGGTATCTTCCTTCTCTGAATTATCTGAAACTCTTCTCAAATATGATAAGAAACAACTGATCAAACTTATCAAATCTTTGAGCAAAGAAAATAGCAACCTCTTAGGAAGACTTGCTGAAAACGAGGAAGAAATCTCTATGCTATCTGATGAAAGTGAAGCTTGGTGCAAGAAATATGAAAATGCCATCATATCTGATAAAATCACTACTTGTCCTACCTGTGATTTGCATGAAAAACTGAACTTAGGAAACAGTTCCTCTTCACAACCTTCTAAATCCATATTGCAAACCATTATTGAGAAACTTGACTCTCTTACTGAATGCATTCATGAGAAAACTGTTACTCAGACCGTTTTTGTTAAACCTAGTAGAGGCCTAGGCTATAAACCTCATGACGTGTCTGACCCTCCTTGTGACTCTCATACCAACTTTGATGAAATAACCAAAAATCTTGAGGCCAAAAATGAAAGACTTGACTTAGCTCTTCAAACCTCAAATAACAAAAATGAATATTTGGAACAAAGAATCAAAGTGATTGAAAGTTCCTCTACGAAGGAACCGCCCTGTGCCCCATACTTCAGTCCTCACATTCACGACATGTATAAAAATATAGGAAAAGGTAAACCTAGAAATACCCCCAGGAAAAAGGTTGATCTAGGTAAGAAGAAATCTCACTACAAAACTCAAGATAAGTATCAGTGGATTCCCACTAATCGTGTTTGCTGGCACTGTGGGAACCAAGGACATCTTATATATGATTGTGAGAAAAAGAGGAAACAGGAGGAAAAGGCCTCTAGAAAATTAAGACATGGAAAGACTCAAATCAATGACATTAATGACCCTCAATACTATATCTCTAATGAGAATGTTAGAGATACTAATTCCAAAACTCAGAAAAATGTCAGAACTGCCCAACGAGGGAACTATAAGACTAACTTACCCAGAAAAGCTTGGCTGGACTGGGTTCGTAAAAATTAATGTTTTTCCTTGCAGGCTGAAGTGAAAAATGTTGCTAAGTGGTACATAGACAGTGGTACATCATGTCATATGACAGGTAATAAAGAGCAACTTCATTTACTTCATAGATACAACGGAGGAAAGATTTCCTTCGGTGACAAGAAGAAAAGAGCAATACATGGAACTGGAACTGTAGATCTTTATGAAAACATTAAGGTAAGTGACATTCATCTTGTCGATAATCTTGGTTTTGATCTAATTAGTGTGTCACAAATGTGTGACCAAGGAGGGAACAATATCCTATTTACTCCATCTGAGTTCTTTGTAATTCACCCTCAGTCTCAGAAGACTCTCCTTAAAGGTAAGAGATTCAATAATGTCTACATCGTCGACCATAGCTACTCTCCTCAAGAAAAGCTCTGCCTTGCCTCAATGATGAATAAATCCACCCTGTGGCATCAACAACTTGGTCATGAAAGTCTAAATCTCATTCATAAACTTCAAAGAAAGGAAATGGTCCACGGTCTACCTTCCATCAAGGTAGATGAATCTGATTTCTTTTCTGAATGTGTTCGAGGCAAACATGTACGTAGTTCCTTTAAACCTAAAACTATCATAAGTACCTCCAAACCTCTGGAACTGATCCATATGGACCTCTGTGGTCCTATGCGTACTAAAAGTATTGGAGGTAACATATTTATTCTTGTGATTGTGGATTACTTCTCGAGATATACGTGGACTATTTTCATAAAATCGAAAGACGTTGTGTTTGATAGATTATGTGAAATAGTTCCCACTCTCGAAATGTCACTGGGACACAAAATTAAGGCTATTCGTTCCGATCACGGAACCGAATTCCAAAATGCAAAGTTCCTAACCTTTTGCAGGGAAAAGGGGATTACTCACAGCTTTTCTGCGCCCAGAACCCCCCAACAAAATGGCGTGGTTGAAAGAAAGAATAGGACACTTGAAGATACGGCTCGTACTGCTCATCTCAGCAAGCCTCTCTCAAAGATTTTGGGCTGAGGCTGTCAACACTGCATGCTACATTCTAAACAGAGCCATGCTTCACCCCCAGATTGAGAAGACATCATATGAACTCCTTTGTTGAGGTATGATGAGGTTTTGATTGAATGACAAACATCCACTAATAGTTTACTTGAGTGCGTAGGTATTGTTACTAGTTTGTGCGCAGGAACGAAGGAAGTCTAATTGTGTGTAGGCAGGAACAAAGGAAGTACAAGAAGGAACAAAGGAAGTACAAGCAGGTACGAAGGAAGTCTTGCTGGAATCCATGAGACGTAAGGTTACGTCAAATGGAAGACAGTTGTGAAGAATAAGTTCATCCGAGGAAGATTATTGGTCGAAGATATCTTGGAGAATGGACTTGAAGAATTATGGAAGAGTTGCATTTCAAAGAAGGAAAGAAGATCTCGTCAAAGAAGGAAAAGAAGATCTCGTCAAACAAGGAAAGTGGCAACTCGGCAAGGATGGGCATTGGACGCGCGTGTGAGTGTTGCCAAAGAAATAAGGAAATATTACGCGCAAGGAATATTTCCTCATGCGCTTTGTTTCCTTATTTGATCTAGGTGGCGCGCCGAAGTGTAAGGCCCATGGTGACTACTTGGAGAACAAGTTTGATTTACATTATTGTTTGTCTTTCTGCATTATCTACTTATCAAGTAACAATAGCTTTTGTTCCTTTAGTTTTTATACGCTAATCGATCCAACAATTGGTATCAGAGCCTGATCTCTAGATTGTTTCAATTAGCTTTGCAGGAAAATATGTCATCCAACAATGCAATCAACGACTCGTTCTGGAAACCCCCAATGCTGAAGCCGGGAGAGTATGACTGGTGGGCAATCCAGTTTGAATCTCATACTCAATTCCTTGATGCCCACCTATGGAAGGTCATTGAATTCAGAGATATAGTTGTTCTGGACCTTGTCGGGGAAGACAAGACTAAAGAGAAAAAGAGAATCGACTACGACGATGCCGATTACAAAGTCTTGGAGAAGAATGCTAGGGCCAAGAGGTCCTTCACATGACTCTAAGTTCAAGTGATCTCAGAATGGTATTGAAATACAAATTTGCGAAAGAAACAGGGATGCACTTAGTAGAACTTACTCAGGAAGTAGCGATGTGAAGAGAAATCGCCTTCTAGCGGCACAAAAGGACTATGAGAAGGCTCTCCAAGAAAAGAACGAATCTTTGGAAGATTTTCATGCCAGATTCGAAGGATATGTCAGCCAAATAGAGTTTCTTGGTGAAGATGTCCCCCAATGGAAGGTTACGCATCAATTCATGCAAGCTCTAAATTCCAAGTGGGATGGATTCATCAATGCTCTACAAGCACAAAGCGACATCAAAGATATATCCCTAAAAGATCTAGTCGTCCGCCTCAAAAGTCATTCAGGGATTATATAAGAGAACTCCAAGGAAGGAAGGAGGTTGACAAGAGTCAATCCATTGCCCTGAAAGTTGAGAGAGCATTTGATTTATCCCAGATGGAAGACGTCGAGGCTGAAGATGATGAAACTGTAGCCTTGATTACAAGTGCCTTTTGTAAAGCTTGGAGAGGGGGAAAGAGTGATTCCCGTCCCACTGACGGAACGAAAGACATAAAGGAAGTCATATGCTATCATTGTAAGAAGACTGGTCACTTTGCCAGAAATTGCTACAAAAGGAGAGCGGGAGAACCACCCGCTCCAGAAGGAAAGCGAGCAATGATGGCAACCTGGGAGGATTCATACTCAGATCAAGAAGACCAGAAGAGTGAGAAGGAAGTGTGCCTTATGGCAACCGAAGATAGCAGGCCTGAAGCCGAGGTAAGTCTTTCTTCCATCATCACTAAATTACAGACCATCTAGTACTCAATTGATTCATATTGTTAGACGACTTGGAGAAGAGAACGGGGGTATACAAGAGAAACTTGATGAGAGAGAAGAAGAACTCTCAAGACTGGTTAACGAAACAAGACTCTTGTCTGAAAAGGCTACCATGCTAGAAAGCCTCTCTTCTTCTTCATCTAGCTCTTGCGAAAAATGCCTTGGGCTCAAAAACAAGATCATATCCCTTGAGAGTAAGATTTCTGAGCTCGAAAATACAAAGCTTTCTCTTTCTCATGAGAATGAGAAGCTGTGTAATGATCTTGTGGTACTCAAGGAAGACGAGGATCACAAGAAAAAGTTGTGGCTACGAGCATGCTAGATCCTATATAAATGGCCTAAAAACCGATTACTCAAGTCGATTTGTGCCCCGCAGTAGAATTGGATATGGCTCAGATAAAAACCCTAAAACTCATGAGTCACCTAACGTGAATTTGGAACCCCCCAAGGAACCATCATTGGAAAATCCTTGCAAAAGGTGTGTCACCAAGGTGGAGTCCTTAGGGGGAAACAAATCCGTTGAAAGGATAAACACATGGTTTGATGGGAAGAAAGCATATGCAATCTGGTTGAGCCAATTTCAAAACACAGAGCCGACACACATTGACTTCGAGTCCAGGAAAGCTAACATTCCCATCTGGCCAGGACAAAGCAAGTACGTCAATCTCAAGCAACATCGTGTTTGTTGGCACTGTGGTAACACTGGGCACTACAAGCATGAATGTTCCCTCATAATCCAAATTGAGGAAAAGATACATGCTCCTTATCGAGCTCAGAACGAGAGAAAATCAGAGGATACATCAAAGACTCAATCCGAGTCAAACATGAGATCCAAAGATCACTCCAAAGACACTCCCAAGACTAAGGGTGTGAATGCCCAAGGTGGGATAGGATCAAGAGGATCACCAAGAAGTACCCCAAAAGTAAAGGTTGACGTTAATCAATCTGAACTCCAAGGTACTACGAACAATAGATCCGTCCCACAAAACTCAAGCAAGCCAAGGGTAAACTCAAGCAACTATCCTTGGTACATAGACAGGGTAAACTTACAGGGAACAAATGATAGCTCTATGCCACTTCACCAAATCATCTAGAGGGATCCCTCCCTCTGGACCAAAGGAAGGATACAACAGAACCGGTCAAAGGCATTCACTCATTCGTCGCTCCTTGGTATTGACTTGTTGAGTAACTCAACTATGTCAAAGGGGGAAGATACTACAAAGACATATCAAGTAAGAAATCAAGTTCTCATGAAAAGGTTGTTCCAAATGAAGATATGTTCCCTCACAGGTATGGTTCCTTGAATTTCTTGCTTAATCGTTGCTTCCGCTTTCGTTTTCTGTACTTTGTTCTCTCTAGCCTCCTTATCAATCAATCAAAAAAAAAAATTGGAACTCTTACCTCGAAGGGAACACAACTCCTCATACCGGAGGCTCCCCAAATCAGAAGTTTGCAAACCTTGGTAAAAAAGGTACGCCATTCTCTCTCTATCTATGCAAACTTTTATCTATGAAGACAACATTCGTTGGACAAATCAGTCTTCCCTAGCCAGAGCACTAAGCAAGATCACCTCAGAAGGGAAGGAACTCACTAAGGTATGTTTTCCTCTCTCTATGTTCCTGATATCTCTTGAAATCCTTCAATGATTGGCTAAAAACTTGAATGATCTCTTGTCTCTTCCTCCTAAATCTCATAGAGCTCTACAACTCTTAATTTCTATGTAAGATTGACTTTGTGTAATGCCTAAATCATGTCGTTCCTCTCTATGATCATTTACATGATTGGATGCTTCTCTGAAACTTCATTTTGCATGAACAAGGTCTTATTTGTAGCCCAAAAGAGTCATCTTGATGATTAGATCCCTCATTATAAGCCCAAAGGATAGAGGTACTCTACAACCGTCCCTTAAGCCTAAATCATGATTGTATATTCCTATGAGCCAATCTTATGTCATCACATCTGGAATCTTTCATCATGATTGTTAAATATCCATATTATTATTTCGTATGATATTCTCTTGTACCACCTCTGGTAACGATACCCCCCATATCATACACTACGCTCTTTTTGGATTGTCTTGGAAAGAAAAGGATTACTTTTGTCACGAGAGAAGTTTGATTGGGAGGAGATAGAGGTGCAACGTGCCAGGGTTGCGTGTCTGCAGCGTGTGAGTGTCTCGAGGCCGAGTTGACGTGTGAAAATTAAAGATGGCAGGTAATTATTGCATAGTTGAGAAAAGGAAAGGTGAAGAATGATGTTTGGAAAGTGTGAAATTCTTGTGGTAATTATGGTGTGTAAACAAGGAAGGAAAATCTCAACGACCGTTTACAACATCTTCCAAGGAACGATTCGGCTAACTCTATCTCCCTTATTTAAACCCACATTCTTAAATCCCTAACCTCACGCTCTCAATTTTCCTGAAATCTCTCAAACCTTCTTGCCTTTCAAAAACTCTCAAGCTCCTAAAAAAATGGCCTCCAACTCCTGCTCCCAAAACCCCACCCTTGTCATCACTAATGACGAAACCCTAGAAACCCTCCTTCAAAAATTAGTCGCTGCTGGGTACATGTCCCATGAACCTCTTATCCCCAACCCCTCTCCAATCATCTTCCAAGCTCCACTCATCGACCTCATGTCCGGCATGGTGGTCTACAAAGAGCCCAAAGCCACAGAGCTCAAAAATCCTGAGCCTAAAAACCCAGAATCCCAAACTTCTCCTATCCCTGAAACCCTTTCCTCTCCTCTCCCCTCCGAGTCGCTCTTCCCTGAGCACATCGAGGTCGACCATGATGAGTCCCGGCCTGCCGGCGACGTCTCTGAGACGGCGCCAAGGCAGGATGACACTCTAGTTGACTTCGAGAAGGAACTCGAAGCCGATGTCGTCATCCTAACCTCGCAAGGGGGAAACAAAAGCGGCAGGAGCTCAAGCGTCACCGGGAAGAGAAAGACTCGTTCCCAGATTGCCAAGGAAGCGGTCCAAATGTCCTCGGAGGAGACGATCGAAGAAATTCCCGAGCCCAAATCGCCCAAGCCAAAGAAAGCAAGGGTTACTCGAGCACAGAGTGCCAGAAAAGGGAAGGGAGCGGTTGTGAAGAAGGAAAGTCCTTTGGTAAAGGACGTGTCTGGGAGATCGATCGTGAGGGAGCTAATCTTGGAAGAGGAGTTTATGAAGGAGAACGGGCTGGAAAGAGTGTCTAAACTTCTCAAGGCTCAGAAGTGGGGTCATCTGTTCGAGGAAGGAGAGAGTGTCAACATGGAGTTGTTCAGAGAATTCTATGGGAGCTTCTCGCTTGAGGAAAGACCTCATGCCCTCACAGGGAAGTTTACTGCTAAGGGACTGGAGTGTTCTGTCTCTAGCATTGAACTTGCCTTTATTTTGGGCGTTCCACACGAGGGCTTCTGCAACTACTCCAAGGGTCAATGGCCTCAAGATGTTCAGCCAATGGAGTTGAAGAAGAAGATTAGTGAAGACGACAACCCACCCAATGTTGATGTGAAGACTTTGTTTTATTTCACTTTGTTAATGCTTCTTGTTGTCTATGGTTGCATGTATCTCTTGTTTTGTTCACTGGTGGTCCGATGTAAGGAGGGCGTGAACCTCGGTTAATCTTAATAGAAGTTTGTTTAGTTGTTCTAATTTATGAGCTCTTAAGGTGCAAGTTACTTATTTTATTCTTTTTGATGATGCAAAATGGGGGAAATTAGAGGATAGCAGGACTTGAGGGGGAATTCATGACATAGTTGTAGTTCGTTGTTTTTCTGAGGGGGAATTTTGAGTGCTTTGTTAGTCTTTGTTCCTTAGCTAGTATAAATGTCTCAGGTTTATACTCTTACTGTTAAGGATGTTTGTCATCATCAAAAGGGGGGAAATTGTTGAGGTATTATGAGGTTTTGATTGAATGACAAACATCCACTGATAATTTACCTGAGTGCGTAGGTATTGTTTCTAGTTTGTGCGTAGGAACGAAGGAAGTCTACTTGTGTGGTAGGCAGGAACAAAGGAAGTACAAGCAAGAACATAGGAAGTACAAGCAGGTACGAAGGAAGTCTTGCTGGAATCCATGAGACGTAAGGTTACGTCGAATGGAAGACAACTGTGATGAATAAGTTCATCAGAGGAAGATTATTAGTCGAAGATATCTTGGAGAATGGACTTGAAGAATTATGGAAGAGTTGCATTTAAAAGAAGGAAAGAAGATCTTGTCAAAGAAGGAAAAGAAGATCTCGTCAAACAAGGAAAGTGGCAACTCGGCAAGGATGGACGCGCGTGTGAGTGTTGCCAAAGAAATAAGGAAATATTACGCGCAAGGAATATTTCCTTATGCGCTTTGTTTCCTTATTTGATCTAGGTGGCGCGCCGAAGTGTAAGGGCCATGGTGACTAATTGGAGAACAAGTTGGAAGGTCACACGGAAGGAAAGATTTCTTAGGAAGAGAATTCCTTGTGAAATATATTTTAGGAAGCGATTTCCTTGTGGAAAGATATTGTGAGATTTATGGTAATATTAGAACGGCTAGATTGGTAGTTAGGTTTGAGCTATTTCGTGTGCTATATATTGTATGAGAATTACATAGCTTAGCAAGACTTTGAAGAGAGAAAACCTAGTACTCGGTTTAGAGTTGTTCTACGTGTGTGAGATTGAGATTCAAGTGAGAAGAGTGATCCGAGATCTAGCTAGAAAGTCTAGGTGAGTGATCCAAGTTCTATTGTAATCAAGATATCAATACAACAAGTAGACTCGTTCAAACTCTCTCTAGTGAAAGCTAGAGAGGAGTGGTTTTTCGCCTCAAGGACTTTTTGGTACTTGGGGTGTTTCCACTATATATCATCGTGACCAGGTTTGATTTACATTATTGTTTGTCTTTCTCCATTATCTACTTATCAAGGAACAATAGCTTTTGTTCCTTGAATTTTTATACGCTAATCGATCCAACATCCTTCATGGTCGAGTTCCCAACATATCTCATCTCAAGGTCTTTGGGTGCAAGTGTTTCGTCCACAACAACGGCAAAACTCCCATTGGGAAGTTTGATCCCAGGAGTGATGAAGGGATCTTTTTGGGATACATTCCAAATAGCAAAGCCTTCAAAATATTCAACACGAGGACATCAGAGTTTGAAGAATCCATTCACGTTGTTTTCAATGAATCTGCTTTTCATGTGTCTTCACAGGTACTTCCCACAAGTGACAATAATGCTGATAAAGAAGAGGATCCCTTTGCTCCAAGTTCCTCTTCACTACCTGAATTCACCTTGGATCCTACCGGAATTACCTACGAGAAGATAACTTTACCTAGATTCAAATGAGAATGATGTCAACACGGTTCCTCAGGATGAACCATTGTTTGTAGCGAAATTACCTACGAGAAGATAACTAAGTAATTGTAGGGCAAAGATCAAAGAATACGGTATAATCTCAACACTCAAGAACAAGACAGGAAATTAGGGTTGAAACTTTAGCTTGGTATTACTCGAATGACGGCTTAGATTCTTACAAAGCAGGCGTTAGCCTTTATTTATAGGCTAACCCTAATAATATCTTTAAGGAAACAAGATCTTATCTTTTCCTTCTATCTAAATAACGATATAACAAACTAGGTAAAAGATATTTTTTACCATATCTTTTACCAATTACAATAATATAATATAGAATAGAATAAAATACACTCGGCCGACCTAATCCTCAAGAAGAACGAGATATTTTCCACGTCTCGTCACATAGATGACGTCTTTTCTCCACCTCGTCACGTCGATGACATCCTTCTACGCGTAGTTTCCATGACGTCTTTTAGGCACAAACAATACCCCTATGGCATCTTACAAGGCTTAACGTCTAGTAGAGCTGGGAGACGCCTTCTTTCTTCATGGAATACGTCTTCATTAAATTCGGAACGCGTTGATGATTACGTAACCTGAATTTCCAACATCGTCGCAGAGTTGCAATTATCATTTCTCTTCAGTTATTCCCGTGCAGCAGACGAGAGACTTCGTTATCTGTGCCGGCAACGTTCATCTTCAACGGCTAGTTTCTTTAGTGGAGAATATTGTCGTTGGAAAATATCCTCCTGAGATTCTCGCGATTTTCTTCTTATAAATGCGCGGAGGCCTCTTCTTTCTTCATACGCTTCTTCTAATCTTTATCTTTCCCAAACGTTTCTCTTCTCTCTTCGTCTATTCCTCGTCTGATCATTTTTTTGCTCCATTTTCTAACCTATTTCTTTCCTAATGGCAACCCCAGTGCTTTATGAGCCAAGAAAGGTGCTCCGTGAGTCGGATCGCTACTTCTCTCAAGCACATGACGTTAACCGTCTGAGGACCATTGTTGAACTTGGTCCAGACGTGAAGATCGAGATCCCTCCAGAGGGGGTTTGCGCAGATGCTCACCGGCCGAGATGGATAGCGGTCTACGAGTATCCTTTTCTAGCGGGGCATCGGTTCCCGTTCTCGCCTCTGGTCAAATCTTTTATGCTCATTCTAGGTCTGGCGATAGGTCAACTTCTTCCTGGGGCATGGCGCATCTTGGGCGCTCTCGATGACGCCATTGAAAAACATGGCTTGAATTTCGTCACGGCGGACCTTGCTAATTCTTTGACTGTGTCGCTTAATTCGCCGGGCAGGGTTTACTTCAAGATTAAGCAGAAGAAGGCTAGGATAACCTTTGAGAAGAGTACGGCCGATCGGTGTTGGGCTGAGGTCTTTTACTTCGTCGAGAAATCTTCTCTCGGAGACGCGTGCTCTTGGCTTATCGAGGAGTGGAACCTCGAGAGTGAGTTTCGTTACCTTATCTTAACAACTTTCTCTTTTTCTTTTCAGAAGGGCGCATGTTTTGCTCGTCGATGCTTTACTCACGTATAACTTTATGTGCTTTGTAGTTAACGGGGAGGCTCTCAAGACAAGGAAAGAGTAAAAAAAGGCTGCAGCTGCGCTTTTGGCGACTCCTGAAGTTGACCGGACCTTCTTTGGTCATGATGGAGAAGGTCATCGTTGCGGACCTGCAACGCCATCTGGTAAGTCGGTTTCTTTAGCTTTTATCAACTTATTTCCTTATTTTTGTGCTCTAATTATCTGTTCTATGTTGGTGATGCAGCTTCAATTTCTCGCTTTCGTGCTCGCGCCGAGTCTGCCACTGATCTTGTGACGTCGAGGAAGAGGCAGCTTGCCATAAAAGGATGTTCGTTCGTTGCTCCTTTGGACGTCGATCTTATGGCTACTTTGGAGTCTACGCCATCTCCTTCTCCGGCCAAGGCGACACGTTCAAAGAAGGGAAAGGAGAAAGTGGTCGAGGTTCCCGAGGAGAAATACACATCTGTGGATGAGTTCCCTGGTGTGATTTCGAATGCTTTCGCTCCGGGAAGGGAACTTCTGAAGGCCTTGATGGGGGCTTCGATCTTCGTCGTCCCTCGATCATTACGCGTCGATGGACCCTGCTGATGTTATGGGAGAAGCTTTTGCCGCTCAATGGCAGGTAGGGTTGTAATTTCTATTTTATTGACGGCTTTCTTGCGAGCTTCCTTTCTTATTTTTCTCGTTCTTTCAATCAGGGGATTCAGGCATCGCTATGCGCTTGGACGCTTTTGTCTAAGTATCCGGAACGGATGGAGGCGTTGGAGAAAAAGGCGTATGTTGCTTCGTCGGAGGTTGCGTGTTTGAACGGTTTGTTGGAAAAGTCTCGTGACGCAGAGAAGACGGCGAAAGAAAAGGTTGCCGAGGTTCTTTCCCTTAACGAGACGATCACCAAGCGCGTCGAGGGTTTGGAGAAGGATCTTCGTACCTTGAAGGAGGATGTGGAGAGGAATAAGGCGCAGCACGACAAGGATTTGTCCGAGGCGAAGATCTATTGGTCTTGGCTATCCAGAGTGGAGGTTTACGAGGAGTATGCTACTGACGAGCACAAGGATTGGGATCTGGTGGGCGAACGTGCTGAGTTTAGGGAGGCTTACCCAGAACTTCCTGAAGGCGTTGATGATGGGCCTTCTTGGAGGCGTTTGGATGCTCAACCCGGTGTTGCGGATGTTGAGGGTGGGGAGTACGTCGACGAAGAGGAGGCTCCGACTGACGAAGAAGAAGGCGATGGTCACGCATCCGGATCTGGATCGTCTGAGGGCGAGTCCAAATCCTTGTAATTATACCTTTTTTTCTTAGCGTAGGTTATTTGTACGCGTTGCTTGTAGTTTGGAACGCTTCTTTCTCGTTTAAAACGTTGTTGGTAGGTTTGACTTTGAATTCGGATCAATATCTTTGGTGACTTTGTTCCGTCGCCGCCAGCTTTCTTGTTCTCACGTCGTTGCTATCCTTTAAGTATTCTTTTATTCTTTTTGGCGTATCCCTACCCCTTTTGGTAGGTTTGACTTAGACTCCTTGTAGACTAGGTTAAATCTACCAAAGATTCTCGTGTTTGCTTCATTCGTTCCTTGCGTCACTTGCTTTGTTTTTCACGTCGAAGACGTTTTGGGAGCTTACCCTTTATCTGGCCTTGATATCTTTCGTACTTTGCTTAGCGTAGGTCTAGAACTTTTTTCTTATTGATTCCAACTTTCTTAACCTCTTTACGTGTAGCTTGCTTACGAATGCTTAGGTTTGGTTCTTGGTTTTTGCTTTTGCTGCTCTATCTTTGCAGGGTGTAGTTTTCTACCCCAAGTGTGATACTTTGCTCGTAGTTAACACGTTTAGAGTGTTTTACTTACTTAATAAGATGGTATGGTCATCGCGGCTGCTTTAGTTACGTTGTCGGCTTACATGAAGGTTGGGTCCAACATTTCCTCCGAACCCTGAAGCGAGTGGCGGACATAGGTCAACGTGTGATTTTTATCAGCTTGTGACGTTACCCCTTACTTTTAAGGTGGGTCCGTTGCCTCACGCTAGCGTTTAGGTCGACGTCGAACTCTTTTAATCAACGGGCCTATTCATCGTGCGGCGTCCGATTTCTAGATTGTTAGGACTTACGATGTCGGTGGACGCATCCCTGCCGGTTTGGCATTTTGCCCGTGGATTCATGACTCTCAGAGGGGCTGGAAGGCGTGAAGACGCGTTCCTGGAGAGTGATCGTGTCAAATAGGTTCGACCTTGTTTGCTCAGAGGATCCGGCCGGCTTCGTGAGGTACCGGGCTTCATTCCCCATGACCATTGCCACACGTCGCTAACAATCATGGGAAGCGTCGACTCGGGGTCGGCGGTTCGGCTAACGTTGCCTACGCGTAGATGAGGCCTCGAATGCGTAGACTAACGAAATTCACCCCCGGCGCGGATTTTCACCGCGGCCTTCTTGCTTCTTATTTGGTACACCGTACTCAAGAGGCACGTTCTCTTAATAGACATAGAGCAAGTCATGGAAATGAAACAACTCAGCATGCTTAACACGTTGGAAAGGAAAGGTCTACTTGTATATTAATAGAAGATGCATCATGCTTTAACAAACGTTGACTTTGACGCCTACCTCTAGTCGCCACGACCCCTTGTCGTTTTGACCTAAAGATAACGATATACTTTTATTGAAAACTTAGTTCTACCCATGCAAAGGGAAATAAAAGGGAATCAAAAGACGCATAAAAAGTATCTCAAACTCTTTCCTGATGATGCCTTTTTGGTGGATGACGTTTCAAGAACATGTAGCTTAAGTCGGGATTTTCCGCCATAAATTTTCTCCACTTTTGAACTCAGAGATTTTGCTTACGTTTCCGTGAAAATGTGTCGTGCTTATCGACGCCTTTATCTCGCTTCATGGATGGCTTTTTCTTTGACGCGTCGGGGGTTACTCTTCCGCCCCTAGCCTCTTTCTTGGACTTCCTGTGGCTTTTCCTCGTTTTCAGGCGTTTGGACTCTTTGTTACTTGATGATTCAGACCATGAAGATGCTTTCCTCTTCTCTACTCTTCGGATGGCATATGATTTTACTTCTAGGACGTATGTCTCGTCGCCTACCCGACCTATTTCTTCTTTTATCTCGTAGAGCCTTCGTTTAGCATATCTCACATGTTCTTCATGGTCTTTTAATTGCTACGCCTTGCGCTTTTTCTCTTGGGATGCGTTAGTTGTATTCTTCATCCCTATGCTGTAGCACTCCCTTGCTATCTATGGTTCACCCTTGACCTCTTGAATTCCATACAGAGATGGAAACTTCATGGATTGATGGTACGTTGAGGGTATAGCTCTCATGTCGTGTGACCACGGACTTCCCAGGATTATGTTATAGGGCGACTCGGCCTCCATTACCACAAATTTCATTTGCATATTGACCCCTTCCGCCAGAGTGGTTAGGGTGATTTCTCCTAGCATATCGGCGACTTCGCCACTGAAGCCCACTAGAGGGATGTACTTTTTCACCACGTCGTCATTAGATAATCCGAGCTCTTTGATCGCGGATAAGGTGATGATTTTGGCCGAGCTTCCGTTATCAACGAGGATTCTTTTAACTTTGCAATTACGAATGGTTAAGGAGATAACTAACTCGTCGTAATGATCTACACTCCCGCTGGGTTCCTCGAACGTGATCGGACAATCTTTCTTAACGGTCCTGACGTGGTAGATCGGCAAAGCACTCCCTTCGCCACATAATGCTTTAACGTTTCTTTTGGCAGCGGAGGCATTGTAGCCGCTTATGGGGAACCTCCTAAGATCGTGTTGACTGTTCTTGAACGAATCGATGAAGGAGGCGGCGGTGTTGCAGATCTTTTTCCTTTCCTTGCTCCTTCGAACGCGTCCCTTCCCTCTTTGGAAAGTAAATCTAATAGGTCGCCTCTTTTTAGGAGGCGTAGGACTTCTTTCCTCAGAGTGTAGCAGTCATCTGTTGAATGTCCCGAATCGTTGTGGAACTCGCAGTATCCTCTTCCTGATCCTGATTTCTTCTCGGGATTTAGCTTTTTAGGCCACCTTACGTCATGGAGCTTTTCCATCGCGTTCATAACTCCCAACGCGTCAACCTTCATGCACATGCCTCTTTCGACCGCGTAGACGCTATTGATCTCGCTTACGTTGTGCACCATGGGGGGTTCTCTATGAAATGGCTTATTTCTTGTATCGTACCGTTCGCCATCCTTTCGCTGGGGAGAATCTCTGCGCGGAGGGGTACGTCTACGTGGAGATCGAGACTTCTCTTCAGCGTGGCTTAGGAGGTCTTCTTCAAGGCGTATGGCTTCCATGGCTCTCTCCCTAGTTGAGATGAATGATTCAGGGCGAGTCTTCGTCAGTTCCTTGTACAGTTCACTATCTCGGGGAAGTGCGGGTCTGAATGCGTCGGCGGCGGTGGCTTCAGTACAATCTGGGATCGTAATCTTCTCGTCATTGAAGCATTTCAAGAAGGCCCTTATGGTCTCGCCCTTGTTCATACGCATGTTATGGAGATCTGAGGGTTGTTTTGTGAACAACTTACTTCTGGCGAATTGCAATCGGAATTGGTTGGACAGCTCGACGTAGGAGGAGATACTTCCCTTGGGCAAGTGGATGAACCATGTCAAGGCTGGACCTTTTAGCGTCGAGCTGAAGAACTTGCACATCATTCCTTCCTTCAATCTTAGCTCGATCGGGCTTGTGGAGAGCTTAGCTTTGTAGAGCAAGACGTGTTCTTCCGGGTCGTCTGATCCGTCGTAGACGGGGAGGTCCGCGACAGTGAACTTCTTGACGATCTTTTAGGCGGCGATAGTGGCAACAAACGGGCTTTCTTCGAATCCGAACTCGTCTTCGGGGACTATGGACTTGGGAGCCCCGGGCATCAATATCATCTCTTTCCTCAAGGCTCCGACTTGTTGTGCTACAAGCGCAGCGACGGCGTCCGAGGTCAAGTTTTGTTTAGAATATTGTTCTCTCTGGCTCGTTTCTCTTGACGGGACGGCGTTTGGGCACTCCTGGGGTCCGTAATCCTCTCCTTCTTCGGCGACAACATCCATATCTAGGTGGCGAATGACGCTTGAATTACGAACATAGGTTCGCGGTTTCGCTGATTCTGTCCTAAGCTCTTTTATGATGGAGCGTAGTCGTTCATTCTCTTTGTTGAGTCCTGACGTGTTCTCTTCGCTGGCGTTTTTAGCTTCTGTCCACGCTTTCTGGAGGGTGTCGAAGTGGGCTCTGACAGAGGTCACGTTGGTTATATCGTCACTCGTTCCCTTTTGTCCTGTAGGGGTGCCGTTCTTTGGTGCGTCAGGAGTGTTCTCGAGACCTTTTTCTGTGTCTTCATTCACCGGAGCGAGAGGAAACGTTGTGTGATCCTCTTCTTCAGACCTTTCTTCACCATTGCGCGGGCTGTTGGTCGGACTTGTCATGATTTCCTGCAAAAAAGAGGCTCTTTTCGTATGGAAAGACGATACCTTGTTGATCTGGCCCCACGGTGGGCGCTAATTGTTTGTAGCGAAATTACCTACGAGAAGATAACTACGCAATTGTAGGGCAAAGATCAAAGAATACAGTATAATCTCAACACTCAAGAACAAGACAAGAAATTAGGGTTGAAACTTTAGCTTGGTATTACTCAAATGACGGCTTAGATAATTACAAAGCAGGCGTTAGCCTTTATTTATAGGCCAACCCTAATAATATCTTTAAGGAAACGAGATCTTATCTTTTCCTTCTATCTAAATAACGATATAACAAACTAGGTAAAAGATATTATTTACCATATCTTTTACCAATTACAATAATATAATACAAAATAGGATAGAATATACTCGGGGCCGACCTAATCCTTAAGAAGAACGAGATCTTTTCCACGTCTCATCACGTCGACGATATCTTCTTTTCATCTCGTCACGTCGATGACGTCCTTCTACGCGTAACTTCCACGCGTTCCACACTCGTCGTATTTTTAGGCACAAACAATCGCCTTCGCTACTCACAAGGGTTTTAAGCTATTCCAAATGGACGTCAAGACTGCATTCTTAAATGGATTTCTTCAAGAAGAAGTATATGTCAAGCATCCCCCAGGCTTTAAGGACAAAAGCAGACCCGATCATGTATACTTCCTCGACAAAGCTCTCTATGGACTCAAACAAGCACCACGAGCGTGGTATGACAGGTTATCTCAGTTCCTGATATCCAATGGATATAGAAGAGGTTTGATTGATAAAACTCTCTTTCTTCTTGAACAAAATGAATACATCCTGGTTGTCCAGGTTTATGTCGATGATATTAACTTTGGTTCCACTAATTTGTCCCTTGTAGAGAAGTTCAAGGATCTCATGAGAAGTGAATTCGAAATCAGTATGATTGGGGAACTCACATTCTTTCTGGGATTGCAAATAAATCAACTTCCCACAGGAACCCAAATCCATCAGCAAAAGTATGTCAAAGAACTTCTGGATAGATTTCAAATGAGCTCTTCAAAGCCATTCTCCACTCCAATCTCTCCAACCACCAAACTGACGCTGGTTCCCACAGACATCAAGGCAGATCAATCTCTTTACATGCAAATGATTGGTTCCCTTCTATACCTGACTGCCAGTCGTCCAGATATAATGTACTCCGTGTGCTTGTGTGCACGATTCCAAGCTGATCCAAGAATCAAACATCTGGCTGCCGTCAAGCTTATCCTTAGATATCTCAAGGGAACTGAGAATTTGTGCCTATTGTATCCTAAAAGTGATGATTTCGAAATATTATCCTACCCTGATGCTGACTATGCAGGATATCTCAAGAACAGGAAAAGTACCTCAAGGATGGCTCAGTTCCTTGGTCCATGCCTGGTGTCATGGGCATCTAAAAAGCAATCCTCCATTTCCCTCTCCACCACTGAGTCGGAATACATCGGAGCTACAGCTTGTTGTGCAAATCTTCTATGGCTCAAGCAACAACTTGCTGACTTTGGTAAGTCCTATGGTCCTCTAAAAATTCTTTGTGATAACACTAGCACCATTAGTATATCTAAGAATCCTGCCCTTCACTCTAAGTCTAATCATATTGACATAAGGCACCACTTTCTTAGAGATAATGTGGAAAAGGGTATCATTCTCATGGAACACTGTCGTACTGAGGACCAAATTGCTGACATATTCACTAAAGCCCTAAACAGAGAACCTTTCGAATACTTTAGGTTACTCCTGGGTATGATTGCCATAGAATAGCGGTTCTGAGTTCCCTTGTATATTTCCCTGTCGTGACTAGTAAATGATTGATTGATGTTTTTGGTTCCGTGCATGCTTACATGATTCTTGATTCTATAGTCATATTCATCATAAATATGTTATCATCTTCGTGACGTGCATAATATACGGACTTTGCTTTCACTCATGATTAATTAACAAAATCGTACTTCTTTGATCATAAAATAATCAATCGGATCTATTTAAACCCTCATTATAAGCCGAAATGAAGATTGATTATAGGACCTCCCTAGCTTTGCTTACATAAAATCCTTTTTATTTTAGCACCACTCTAGAACTTGTTTATGTTTGTGTAAAAACTGGCTCTCCCTAATTTATTGTTTGGATGTGTACTCTTGATTTATTTTATTACCGATTACTTAAATGCATCCAAACCCATCCATGCCAACAACTGAAATAGAACTGTGAAAGGAACTCCAAGTATCTTCTATGCCGCTTGCTTCTATGCCTCGAGAATACGCGCAGCCGACTTACACGCTGCTTTTGAGCTTAGTTCCTTATGCCGATGTAATAGGGCAATGATGGCTCATTTTGTGGTGAAAAGTTATGGTAAAAAAGTGAACGTTGGAGCTGGCATGATTATGGAATTTTTGGACCAATTTTTAGGGATTTTGTGACCGTTTGAACAACGGTAATTGGGGAAGGATTTTATGATGATATTTTTGACCGTTTGAAGGATTTTGTGGTGATCTTGAGTAAGGAAATCTATTTAAGGGACGGCATAACCCTACTTTCCCTCCCCTGCTCTAATCTTCCTCTCGCCCCCTCTCAGAATCTTCTCAAACCCTAAACTCTCATACTCTCATACTCTCCAATGGCCGCACAAAACTCACCCATGACTCTCACCGATGAACAGATGGCCCTGTTCAAGGCCTTCATGATACAGGTGGAGAAGGAAACTCCATCGTCCTCCGCTCTGTCGTCGCTCGCACCAGATCTGCCAAGCCAACAGTCTCCTCCTCCAGCTCTCTCGCCACCGCCAACAACTCTCTCAAACCGGAATTTGCTGAGAGGAAAATCTTAGGTCCCCTGTTTGTGGACCCTGAGCTATGGAACTCGGAACTGAGTGAAGTTGACACCTTCCGCTCCCTCTTGACTTCCCAAGGCTGGGAATCCTTGTTCTCCACCCCTCAAAGCGTCAATGAAGAGGTAATTCGGTCCTTCTACTCTTCTATGTCTTTCGTTCAAGTATCAGAAGTTGAGGATCCCCAGGATATAGTGGTCAACATTTGGGGGAAGCTGTGCAAGATCACCACAGAGATGATCTCCTCGGTTCTTGGCATTCCAACAGGAACTGGGTTCTTTGCTATCCACAAAAAGCATTGGCCCACAAAGAAAAGAGATTATGCCAAGTCCGTCTTTGGGAACCTGGACCTCAAGGAACTTAATACCCGGTTCCTCTCCTTGTCTATGAAGCTGCTCCATGCCTTCCTCATCAACAACGTTGTTCCTCGCCAGGAAAATAGGAGCAGTGTTCTCATCGATGACATTGTCTTCATGGATAAGATTGTCTCTGGGGAGTTCCTCGACCTGCCTAAGATCATTATGCATCACATGCAGGCATGCCACAACCATCCATCTCACTCCCTGTCGTTCCCTACAATCAACAAGGCTCTTTTGAAGAGACTTGACATTTACCCGGCAACAGAGGGAGAGACGTTGTTCTCCCATAAGATGGATGGCTCCTACATCAACAGTCTCAAGGTGGAAGAGACTGTCACCAAGAAGTCCAGGTCCTCAAGAAATATACCTGCTCGACCCGCTCCTGCAGATGACCAAGAGGAGGCCACCTCAGAGATTGTTGAGGAACTGCGAGAGATTTCGGTTGTTGTTCGTGACCTCAGCTCTGTTTTCTTCAAGCTCGCCGAAGCTCTCACTGCCACTACAGGATAGGGTTCCTCTAGCAGTTCCTCCGATGTAGTTGGCATAGAATTCCCCTAGGGTTCCCCAGCTCATCAATCCTTTTGTTCTTTCTGTTCTATTTGCTTCATGATTTTGTTTTTTTTATTGTGATTGTCTGTCTAAGTCGCGATTGTCTTTGGGCTCATGAATGAAAAATAATAATATTTTGGTGATCTATACTCTGAAATCTACTCTGATTTTGTTCATATCTTTTCGATGATGTCAAAAGGGGGAATATACTCTGAAATCTCGTAACCAATAGGACTGGTATCATGTTTAGGGGGAACTTGTTAGAAAATTCAACGGTTAAGGGGGAACTCTTTGAAGCGTTTGGCCTAAGTATCTTTTCCCTGAGTCTTATATTCAAAATTGCCTATTGTCCCTGTGATTACACTTATATGAGTTTGTCATCATCAAAAAGGGGGAAATTGTTGGAATAGGGACCTAAGGAACTTTGGTTCCTCAATACGTTCATTTCCTCTATTACTCTATGTTTTGAAGATGACAACCTTAGCATATACTATGGTATAGTTTGTCTTGATATTTCAGATGAAAAGATTGAAGATTTGAAGCTGATGAAGTATTAAGGGAAGCCAGAGGGAACTACGTTACATCCGTGTTACTCCTAACCCTAGCGTGGGCGGCGAGCCGAGAAGATCTTCAAGAAGAACTTTTCCTTGTTAGGATGTGGCTAAAGTTAGTTGTAATCGGTCAATGTAATATTTAGAAGATCTCGAGTTAATTAGGTTAACTTGAAATCCATAGAGATTATCATTAATTAGGAAAGTAGTTTGACTTATAATATATTCTTGGAATATCTTTATACGGCAGACTTCCCTCCTATATATATGATAATCTTTATGTTCTTAGACTTATGTATTTTGACGGAGCTTGAAGTGCCTCAGACTAAGAGAAGAGAGAAGTTGTTCTTGCAAAGGAACATCAAGTAAGTTCACTTGTATTATCATCTGAGAGTTTCTGATAGGAACTAGGTTAGTTCTTAATAATAAGTTTGTAATCTCGTTCTTCTCTAAATTCACTGATTGAATATACAAGTAGACCTTTTTAATCCTCGAAAGAGGGGTGGTTTTCATCCAAAGATAACTATTTCGTTATCTAGGGTTTCCACCTTAAGTAATTGCGTTGATAACTTGTTCTATTACTTCCGCTGTGCCTAGGAACTGGACAACTCTTTGTCACAGTTCCCTTGATACTAACATACAGATCCTACAAAACTGTTGCATCATATTTTGCCCTAATTTATTTTGTGTTGTTATTTGGTGTGGATCAGAATTATTAACATTGTTTATTGTTATGCAGTGGCTGAAACTGTTATTTCAAGTAGCTCTGCTACAAATGACTCTTACTCTACTACAGATAGCTCAGACTCTCAACCAAGCTTTATCAGTGGTGGCCACCCAGGAAACCCTATCATCCTAGATTATGGGCTCGTTGATGATAATGACTCAGACTCTCACCCTACATATTCCGGGGAATATGACTGGGATAGGAAATTTATTATTGAGATGAAGAGATCTTTTGTCGAAGGCGATTATCGTTTGGTAAGAAGTAATTTATTGAGTTTTTTGTGGTTATCAATTCAATTCATGTTCTGTAGTTCTGTTATAAATAATAATTTTATGATATTATGTGTGCAACCACTCCCATTCGGCCATGCAAATGAATAGCTGAAGGATTTCAAAGATGTTGAAATCAACTTGTTTGTGGTAGATCAGCTCATGTATGGGGAGTAATGCTGATATTCAGTGACAATGGAAACCCTCACAATTCCTACAGGCTAGGCAAAGGATGAAGGAAATTTGTGAGAGAGAATGACACAGGGAAGAATGATGTATGTGAATTTGAGCTAGTGGAAGAGTTGGAGCCTGTCTACCAAGTTAGGATCTACAGAAATGGTCTTAACTAGCTATGTGTGTCTTGTTAAGTGGTTTAGTTGGTTTGTTGTTTATTTTGTTGGAATGTGCAGGTGGTTTTTTTGTTGTTATGATCTAGCCTTGTGAATTGTAAAGTTGTAAGTTGAATGACTTAATGATTTATGTAAGTTATGGTGTAACAATTTTGGTATTAATGAAGGTTAGACTTTTCCTATGGCTGTTTTTTATGTTATCTTGATGAATATTCTGCAGCAATGGTGTCTGAAACTAGGGTTTTTGTTATTGGATTTATCAATTAGGGTTTATTGTGACTGAAACTAGGGTTTGGGTTGGTCTTGATTTTTGTCAATTAGGGTTTAGGGTTTCAGATTTCAGGCAAATTAGGGTTCGTCATTTAGGGCTTTCAATCAATTAGGGTTTATTATTACTTATTTGAATCAAATTAGGGTTTTTACCATCCGTATTTTAGGGTTGTTTTAGGTGATCTAAAGTGATGTGTTAGTTTCTCAAAAGTAATGTAATATTGTGTTGGCAATGCAACGCTGATGTTGTTTATGCAAGAGTAAAGTGACACCAAATCAGGAAACTTACTTAACAAAGTGCAACACAAACAACATAATGACACCAGGAACTGAAATACTTAAACCACAGTGTAAAACAGACACCATGAAGTAAATACTGAAAACAGACACCAAGAACAACACCAGAAACCCGAGTTCACAACACCAGGAAACTCATACAAAATATCGATTCAGTGCAACTTTGAATATTATGACCTCGTAGATTGGTTTACCAACTATCATATCCATTTGAAAGAGACAAACATCATCTCTGAGTAGGTCATTTTCTTTGACAAAATCTCTCCATCCTTTGCCAAATTTGTATTTGTTGCCACTGAATTTCAGAAGTACTTTCCAAGTGTGTTCACCAATGAAAAGTGTAAATTCATCATCTATGAAAGGCTTCAAATGTTTGTTTGCATAGTCGAATGGAAGAATCTGCTTAGAAGAAATTTAATGAATATTAGCCATTGGAAGAATCTGCCCAAAATACAACAATAAGATAAAGGACAGTACTTGCACTTACCATTCAACAGTCTTTCTCTACAAATGAAGCTTTCATTGATGAGTAAAAGCTTAATTTTGTAGGGTGCGGGTAGTTTTGAGCCATTTCTAATGGAGTTTGAGGGTTGGATTCCCTGCATTCGTCACATTTTGTTGGTGATTTTAGTGTCATCGGTCGTTTTAGTGTGATCGGGATTCGCTCAAAGCTTGAGGAGCTCGGTTTACGTTCGATGAGTCTTGGGAGTGCGGAGTGCACGACTCGGGTACGTGAAATCGAACTCAGTGTTACAAGGATATGTCGGGATGTACATAAGTACATGTCAGGTTCGTATGGTTCGAATCCTGGAGCCAAAAGACGAAAAATGGGACATTCTGAGGGGGTTTGGCACGGTTTGTCACAAACCGTCTGGACGCTCAGAGTCTCAAAACTTTGGTTCTGTAAAACGGCACGGTTTGTGACAAACCGTGACAAATTGTCACAAACCGTGCCGAATGGCAGTTTTGGACAGTTTGTGTGTTCTCAACCGATTTTTGACGTCCTTATCCATTGGATAACGTTCTAGTAACTATATAACCACCCTAGGCCTATATAAGGGTGATTTTTCATCAAGTTTTGGAACTAGTTCATCAAGAATAAAAGTGATTTCTCTACATCTTCCAACAACCGAAAAACTTCAAGTGTTTCTAGTAGATTGCCTTGATCTTCTAGACTTTGCAGCGTCTTATCCCACTCCAAATTTCGTGTAACCCAAAGGCATTGTATAGGGTCGAAATATTGGTTTTGGAAAGTGCGTTTAGCACGATTCGTTTGCGTATCCAAGCACAAAGATTGATCAGCGACTCCCACCATTTACAACATTCGAAACCAATATTTTCTTGTTGATCAATGGCGTCCGCATCGGTTCGTGAGATGACTGCAAAGTTTGGAAAGTTGGAGAAGTTCGAAGGCGTGGACTTTCGAAGGTGGCAGAAGAAGATGCACTTCCTCAATGGCGTCCGCATCGGTTCGTGAGATGACTGCAAAGTTTGGAAAGTTGGAGAAGTTCGAAGGCGTGGACTTTCGAAGGTGGCAGAAGAAGATGCACTTCCTTCTCACGATGTTCAAGGTGGTGCATGTTTTGAGCATGCCCATGCCCCCGGTGCCCGAAAATCCGGAGAATGAGCCCTTGGAGTACATAAGGAAGCGTAACAAGTGGGAGAATGATGACTAAATATGTTGTGGTCACATTCTTAACGGTATGTCGGATCCTCTCTTCGATGTCTATCAAAATGTTGAATCCGCAAAGGAGTTTTGGGATGCCTTGGAATCCAAGTACATGGTGGATGATGCTTCTAGTAAGAAGTTCCTTGTTAGTAATTTTAACAATTACAAAATGTTGGATTCAAGGCCGGTGATGGAGCAATTCAATGAAGTGCTCCGTATCTTAGGGCAATTTTCCCAACACAACATGAAGATGGACGAGTCTATCTCAATGTCGAGTATTATCGACAAGTTACCACCTTCGTGGAAGGATTTCAAGCACATGTTGAAACACAAGAAGGAAGAGTTGTCTCTTGTGCAACTCGGTAGTCACTTGCGCATAGAGGAGTCTCTAAGGGCGCAAGAGGGCGGGAAGCCTAAGGATAAAGAGGCTGGATCTTCTTTCGTCAATATGATGGAGGAAGGAGGGTGTTCTAAGAAGAATAAGGGAAAGAAACGTCCCTACAACAACAACACTAACGGTGGATCTAACAAGAAGCCTAAGGGCGTTTGTTGGATATGTAACAAGCCGGGTCACTTCAAACGTGATTGTCGGGCTGCAAAGGATAAGAACAAAGCGGCACAAAACTGTTCGGGGCAAGGGTCTAAGGACCAAGGCCCATCCACTCATCAAGGTCAGATTTCAGATTTTAATTCATATTCAATTGTGAATTATGTACCAAAAGTTTCTGAGGCATTTATGTGCAGGATGATGAAGTGGCTTGGTGGATTGACTCGGGTGCAACCAAACATGTTTGCAAGGACCGTGGCTGGTTCAAGACTTATGAGCCGGTTCAAGATGGTTCCGTTCTTCATATGGGAAACGAGTCAACCGCCCCTATCCTAGGCCGTGGAAAAATAGTGTTAGAATTTAGTTCCGTGAAGACCCTTGAACTTAGGGATGTACTTCATGTAACCGGAATTAGGAAGAACTTAGTCTCCGGTAGTGTTTTAAATAAGTGTGGTTTTAAACAAGTTTATGAATCTGATAAGTATATCTTATCGAAGTCTGGTGTGTTTGTTGGATTTGGATACTTTTGTAATAGCATGTTTATGTTGAATATTAATAAAGTTGTTGATTCTATTTATATGACATGTTCTAGCAAAGATTATACTTCTCTATGGCATGCGAGATTAGGTCATGTGCATTATAAGCGTATGATTGATATGTCTAAAGAAGGTTTAATTCCTGCATTTGACATGAATATAGAGAAGTGTAGAACTTGCATGTTGACAAAAATAATTAGACAACCTTTTAAAGGAATTGAAAGAAATTTTGCGGTGCTTGGACTTGTATATAGTGATTTATGTGATTTGCATGCTACACCATCTTTAGGGAACAAGAAATATTTCATCACGTTCATTGATGATTATTCTCGTTTTTATTATGTATATTTATTGCATGCTAAAGACGAGGCCCTAGATAAATTTAAGGTTTATAAAATCGAGGTTGAATTGCAACAAAATGACTTGATTAAGAAATTACGCACTGATAGAGGTGGAGAGTATTATGATCCTGAATATTTCCAATCCGTAGGAATTATACATGAGACTATGGCTCCGTATACACCACAACAAAATGGTGTGTCGGAGAGGAAAAACAGAGTCCTAAAGGAAATGGTTAATTCCATGTTATCCTACTCGGGATTGAGTGACGGATTTTGGGGTGAAGCCATGGTGACGGTTTGCTATTTGCTAAATAGGGTTCCTAACAAAAGGAACAAGGTCACCCCTTATGAACTTTGGTACAAAAAGAAACCAAACTTGAACTATCTTCGAGTTTGGGGATGTAGGGCGGTCGTTAGACTACCCCAACCCAATATTAAAACCTTGGGGGAAAGAGGTGTTTATTGTATCTTTATTGGATATGCCGAGCATTCCAAGGCTTAATGGTTCTATGTCATTGAACCTAATGATTCTATATCGGTTCACACCGTGATTGAATCAAGAGATGCAATATTTGATGAGAATCGCTTTTCTTCAATACCTAGACCAAAGGATTTGGTTCCTAGCACAAGTGGAACTAAGAAAGGGGACGGTTCAGCCGTTCCTCCCAATGAGTCACCTAAGCTCCGTAAGAGCAAAAGAGGGAGGATTGAAAAATCATTTGGTCCTGATTTTCAACTTTATTTAGTTGAAGGGTCAAGAAATGAGGTTGATTTTCAATACTCATATTGCTATCATATTGATGATGACCCTAGGACTTTTGGTGAGGCTATGAAGTCTCAAGACGTTGCTTTTTGGAAGGAAGCAATAAATGATGAGATGGACTCCGTCATGGGAAATCACTAGTACAAAACAAAGCATACAAGATGCTCCATAGAAAACGGTTCTAAAAATATAGTTGTCTATGTAGGCGGTTTTCCATATTTTAAACACGGACAACGGTTAATTAAAAACCTGTTGTCTAAACTCTTGTATTTAACAATAAAGACAACACTTAAAAAGAAACCGTTATCTAAGATGTTAAATTTTTAACACGCACAACGGTTCCGGGATAACCGTTATCTTATATATTAATGTACTTTCAAATTAGACAACAAATATTACCGAAACTGTTGTCTTATATATTAATGTACTTTCAAATTAGACAACACCATAGCTAATATTTGTTGTCTATCAATAATTAATTTTAATTTATATCTTAATTATCAGGAAATAAAGATAAAATGATAAAGAAACGGCCAATTAGATAAGATGGAATACATACCCTAGCTAGTCGACTTCCCGGCCACCGCTCCCGTGCAATTTCTTTGCAGCCATACCTCAATCACAAACTGCCACCAACCAGTCCGACCTAATTGCGATCCACCAGCACCGAGGAACGAGATTGCTGTTCGAATGATGCAGGAGACGAGGAACGAGATTGGGGTTAGTGGCTCGATCTCTTCTCATGTTTGGGGCTTCTGTTTTTTGCGATTTGCAGTTAGGTTTAGTTCCCTTCTTCTTTGATAGTTTGATTTTGCAGTTAGGTTTAGTCCCCTTCTTCTATGATAGTTTGAGTTCCCTTCTTCTTTTGGTTAGTGATCTGAATTTTCTGTCGCTTATGAATTTGCTGTGAATTTTATTGTTAAGGATTTGACTGTCAGTGTAACAATCAATCACTCAACCGAACCTGATGTAATTAAACAACAGAGTTCTTACCAAGTGCGGGATCTCAATGAGAAGAATGAGATCCGAGCGTTCTTGGATACCACACGATTAGAGAGATAATTGGGGAAGAAGCTAATTGCATTACTCGATATATTGAAAATGAATTACAATGCAAGCTTATAACCGGGTTCTGTCACTAACAAACTCCCTAACAGAACCACGTGACAAACACGTGCCTATTTCAATAGTCATTTATTCAGTTACATAAGAACTGTAACAAATCTTCCCCGCTCAAAGAAAGCTTGACCTCAAGCTTTGAAATCTGGAAACTGGCGCTGCAATTCCCACAGAAACTCCCAAGTCGCCTCCTCCACCGGTTGGGACACCCACTTAACAAGGACCTGTGTGGCAGCACGGTTCTGGCGTTGCACCATACGCCTCTCAATGATGGACTCAGGCTGTCTCTGGAAAATATCAGGAAGAACCGAGGGTAGGGACGTTGAAGAAGAAGACTGACCCACACTGGCCTTGAGCTGGGAGACATGAAAAACTGGATGAATCTTAGAGCTAGCAGGCAGGGCTAACTTGTAAGCCACCTTGCCACAGATATCCACGACTTTATAAGGCCCAAAGTACTTCGGCGACAGCTTGTGATTGCCCCGCATCACTACACTATTCTGCCTATAAGGCTGCAACTTAACATACACCATGTCACCAATGGAGAATTGTCTGTCTGAACGATGCCTGGAAGTGATCTGAATCATTCGATTCTGAGCTCGAAGAAGATGGAACTTGAGGAGTTGCACCATGTTCTCCCTATCCACCAAACTCCTATTAACCATATCCACCTTTGATTCCCCAGGCAAGTAAGGAAGATGGACAGGAGGTGATTGGCCATAGACCACCTCATAAGGTGTCATCAATAAGGTGGTATGATAATTGGTATTATACCAAAATTCAGCCAAGGGAAGGAATTTACTCCAAAGATGAGGTCTATCACTTGTCATACACCGCAAATATGTCTCCAAGCATTTGTTCACCACTTCTGTCTGCCCATCTGTTTGAGGGTGATATGCACTAGAGTAGTTCAGTTCCACCCCTTGCAAAGTGAACAGCTCCTTCCAAAATTCACTGAGAAATACAGTATCACGATCACTTGTGATTGAAGCTGGTAACCCATGCAATTTGTAAACATAATCCAAATAACACTGGGCAACTGAGGCTGCAGAGTAGGGGTGTGCTAAGGCCATGAAGTGAGCTGACTTGCTCAATCTGTCCACTACGACAAAATTAACAGATTTGCCAAAAGAAACTGGGAGGCCATTTATGAAGTCCATTGTCACATCACTCCAAACTTGCTGAGGAATAGGGAGAGGTTGGAGAAGGCCTGGCGAAGCTGCCGTGTCATACTTGCTTTGCTGGCAAATAGAGCAACTTCGTATGAAGTTATGAATATCTTTGAGCATACCTTTCCAATAAAAAATGTTCTTAACCCTGTGCAAGGTTACATCCCTTCCCGAATGCCCTCCAATACCAGTGGAATGAAGCCAAAGCAAGATCTTGTTCTTAAGCTGAGGAGAAGAAGGAATTACCAGTCTTAATTTCCTTCTGAGAATGCCATCTTTCCAGCTATAGTGCTTATGAGCACTAGGATCAGCAATCAAGTCCTGAATGAGGGACTTCAGCAACACATCAGCATCATAGGCGGCTTGAATTTCAGACAGCAAATCAGTGTGCAAAGTAGACAAAGCCAAGGACAAAATCTCAGGACCATCAACTCGAGATAGAGCATCAGCCACTAAGTTTTCCTTCCCAATTTTGTACTGAATTTCATAATCAAATTCCAGTAGTTTAGGCATCCATTGTTGTTGTATTGGTGTATGCAGACGTTGCTCAAGCAAGTATTTTAGACTCCTTTGATCAGTCTTGATAATAAAATGCCTGTGCAACAAATAGTGTCTCCATTTCTGGACTGCAAAGACCACTGCCAGCAATTCTTTCTCATATATAGACAAGTGTACCTCTCTTCCCTTCAAATGCCTGCTAATGAACGCCAAAGGGTGACCATCCTGCATCAATACAGCCCCAATCCCATAAGTACAAGCATCAGTCTCGACAATGAACACCTTATTAAAATCTGGCATGGCCAACACTGGAGCAGAACACAGAACTTGTTTAAGTTGAGCAAAAGCTGTAGCAGCTTCTTCACCCCACTCAAAACTGTCTTTTTTAAGCAGCTGGTTCAAAGGGCGAGCAATGACCCCAAAATCCTTTACAAAAC
Organism: Oxyria digyna; assembly: GCA_029168935.1. Lineage (NCBI taxonomy): Eukaryota > Viridiplantae > Streptophyta > Magnoliopsida > Caryophyllales > Polygonaceae > Oxyria > Oxyria digyna. Next base: position 13,213,159 of record JAPVLV010000005.1, read on the forward strand.
GTCTGTAATAACCAGCTAAACCCAAAAACCCTCTTAGTTGCTTGGTGGTTTTAGGTGTAGGCCACTTCTCCACTGCTACTAACTTCTTTGGATCAGTGGAAATGCCATCAGAAGAGATGAAATGTCCTAAATACTCCACCTTAGACATTCCAAAATCACACTTACTTCCTTTGGCAAATAGCTGTTGTTCCCTCATGACAAGGAACACTTCTTTCAAATGCAAAACATGCTCAGCCAGAGTCTTACTGTAAATCAGAATATCATCGAAGAAGATCAAAACAAACTTCCTCAAGAAAGGTTGGAAAACTGAGTTCATAAGGTATTGAAAGGTGGCAGGGGCGTTGGTTAAGCCAAAAGGCATAACAACGTATTCATAATGACCACCATGTGTCCTAAAAGCAGTCTTATGGATGTCCTCACTTTGCATCCGGACCTGGTGGTATCCAGCTCTCAAATCTATCTTAGAATAGATTGTTGACCCACCAAGCTCATCCATAAGATCTTCAATCAAGGGAATAGGATACTTGTCCTTGACTGTGGCTTCATTCACCTTCCTGTAATCCACACAAAGGCGCCAACTCCCATCTTTCTTCTTAACCAACACGATGGGAGAAGCAAAAGCACTGTCACTATGTTGAATGATGCCTGACTGAAGCATTTCCTTAACCATGTGGTCAATCTCATCTTTCTGAGCAACAGAATATCTGTAAGGTCGCTGACTGATTGGATTGGTGCCCTTTTGTAACACAATTCTGTGATTGTGTTACAAAAGGGCACCAATCCAATCAGTCAGCGACCTTACAGATATTTTGTTGCTCAGAAAGATGAGATTGACCACATGGTTAAGGAAATGCTTCAGTCAGGCATCATTCAGCATAGTGACAGTGCTTTTGCTTCTCCCATTGTGTTGGTTAAGATGAAAGATGGGAGTTGGCGCCTTTGTGTGGATTACAGGAAGGTGGGAGTTGGCGCAGCGGAAGCGTGGTGGGCCCATAACCCACAGGTCCGAGGATCGAAACCTGGCTCTGATACCTATGTTAAGGATTTGACTGTCAGTGTAACAATCAATCACTCAACCGAACCTGATGTAATTAAACAACAGAGTTCTTACCAAGTGCGGGATCTCAATGAGAAGAATGAGATCCGAGCGTTCTTGGATACCACACGATTAGAGAGATAATTGGGGAAGAAGCTAATTGCATTACTCGATATATTGAAAATGAATTACAATGCAAGCTTATAACCGGGTTCTGTCACTAACAAACTCCCTAACAGAACCACGTGACAAACACGTGCCTATTACAATAGTCATTTATTCAGTTACATAAGAACTGTAACATTTATCCATCGATTTTGGTTAGGTTACAGCTTCTATGGAAGATTTTGGTTAGGCTACTGAATTCAAGCCCTAATTCTAGGTTACAGCTATTTTCTTTTGTTTTCAACTTGCTCTGAATTTTCTCCATCGATTGAGAGGCCATTAACTTTGAATTTGCTGAATTTTCTGTCTTGGTTTGATATCTATATATGTTTTCTACTTCTCCATGATTTAAATAGCCTTCCATAAGTTATGAAGAATCACAATTTGATACAGAAGTTAATAAGTAGTCAGTGGAAAAATTGTAATGAATGAAACTTTCAGCATACGTGTCGTGCTCTTTGTTAAGAGTAGTATGTGTATACAGGTTTGTCTAGCTAAGAGTAGTATTAGATAATACTCTAATTAGATTTCTTACTTAGTAGAATACATTAATACAATATTATGATCTAATTATCCTTATTAATTATGTATTATACACTACCTTGATTATTCTATATATGAAACCTTTGTTTTTATCATACGTATGAATTCCTATGCTATAAATTAGAGAAATCCCCAAATTAGCATCACTTTACACAACTGTTAAATACCATTGTGAAATTAATAATTAAATTAAAAAATACAATAGAAAACAATTAATAACAGACAACGGTTAATGTTTTAAATATAAAGAAAGATAACGGTTAAATAGTATAAGACAACGGTTGATGGGTACAATATACAACGGGTTGACAATAGACAACGGTAAAATAAGTTCATAGACAATATTGACAACCGTTGTCTAAGAGAACTGTTGTCTTTAAAACAACCGTTGTGCTCTCATAGACCGCGCTTGCATAGACAACAGTTCCTTAACCGTTGTCCGTGCCCATTTTTAACTGTAGTCTAAAGCCTTTTTTGTACTAGTGAATAATCCTTGGGTCTTAACGGATCTCCCACCGGGTTGCAAGCCTTTGTGCTCTCATAGACCGCGCTTGCATAGACAACAGTTCCTTAACCGTTGTCCGTGCCCATTTTTAACTGTTGTCTAAAGCCTTTTTTGTACTAGTGAATAATCCTTGGGTCTTAACGGATCTCCCACCGGGTTGCAAGCCTTTGGGCTGCAAGTGGATCTTCAAAAGGAAGATGAAAGTTGATGGATCAATTGACAAGTTTAAGGCTCGATTGGTTATCCAAGGCTTTAGACAAAGAGAAGGTATTGATTATTTCGATACCTATGCTCCGGTTGCTAGGATCTCTTCTATAAGGTTGTTGATTGCCTTAGCGGCTATTAATGATCTTGTGATTCACCAAATGGATGTCAAGATAGCGTTCTTGAATGGTGATTTGGAGGAGGAGGTATATATGAAGCAACCCGAAGGGTTTGTAATGCCCGGTAATGAGCATAAGGTGTGTAAGTTGGTAAAGTCATTGTATGGGCTAAAGCAAGCACTGAAGCAATGGCATCAAAAATTTGATGAGGTTGTCTTGTCAAGCGGGTTTAAGTTAAATCAATCCGACAAGTGTTTATATAGCAAATTTGATGAATCCGGTAATGGAGTAATCATTTGCTTGTATGTTGATGACATGTTGATCTTTGACACTGACCTTAGACAAGTAGAGCTTACTAAAGCATTTTTGTCATCTAAATTTGCCATGAAAGACATGGGGGAGGCGGATGTGATTCTTGGAATTAGAATCAAGCGTGAAGGCAAAGGTCTATACTTGACACAATCTCACTACATTGAGAAAGTGCTCAAGAAGTTTAATTGTGAGAATTGTTCTCCAATGACCACTCCCATGGATCCGAGTGTGAAGCTTAAGCCTAATAAGGGACAAGCGGTATCACAACTCGAGTACTCACAAGTGATTGGTTGCTTAATGTATGCCATGACGAGCACAAGGCTGGATATCGCTTTTGCGGTAGGGAAGTTGAGTAGATATACTAGTAATCCTAGTACTCACCATTGGCAAGCAATAAAGTGGGTGCTCAAGTACTTGAAAGGGACCATGAATTTTGGTTTATCATATGTCGGGTTTCCTTCTGTTTTAGGATGCGAGTTGGATCACAAACAAGGAGGATCATACCTCTACAAGTGGTTGGCTGTTCTTGCTTGGGGGAGGTGCCATTTCATGGGCTTCCAAGAAGCAAACTTGCATTATAAGTTCGACTATGGAGTCGGAATTCATAGCATTAGCGGCTGCCGGAAGAGAGGCGGAATGGCTAAGGAATTTAGTCTATGAAATTCCATTGTGGCCGAAACCGGTGTCACCCATTTCTATCCATTGTGATAGTCAAGCTACTTTGGCTAAGGCTTATAGCCAAGTGTATAATGGTAAGTCGCGACACATAGGCGTTAGACATAGCGCGGTACGTGAGTTGATCACTCATCGGGTGATAACCATTGAGTATGTTAGGTCTCAACAAAATCTAGCGGATCATTTGACAAAAGGTTTGACTAGGGACTTGGTGACCAAGTCGGCTATAGGGATGGGTTTGAGGCCCTTTTGAAATCTCTAATGGTGGGATACTCAATTCCCCTCTAATACGAAGTTAGAGGCTGAATTCAATGTGGAAAGCCTACACTTAGAGATTGGAGTACATAAGCGTTCTACATCCCAAGGTATGTACTCGGACCTGCAAGAAAAGTTAGGTTGAAGATTCTCTTCTTAATGGATCTTTTGAAAAATTGCATGTGTAGGTGCATGATTAAAAGAATCCACCTATACGAGTGTGAAGTGGTGCCACTTCGATAAGCCCGGGCTTGGCTTTGTATGCGCTCAAGAATGGATTAGGACACATGACCTAAAATAGTGTCAAGTTTACATTTGAAGTAGTGTAGAAACTTGTGTGTGTTGTATCTTCAAGTATTCAAAATGGGTTGAAGGGTTCAATCCGTAGGACATCCCGATTCTCGAGTATTTGGAATGTGTATGACACTAATGTGGAAATTCAATTCTAAGGACATTTTCATTTATGCATGAGTTTGTGGTTGATGTGTATTGTTTACGTGGATCAGGGATTACACTAAAATGGGGGAGGAATGTTGGTGATTTTAGTGTCATCGGTCGTTTTAGTGTGATCGAGATTCACTCAAAGCTTGAGGAGCTCGGTTTATGTTTGATGAGTCTTGGGAGTGCGGAGTGCACGGCTTGGGTATGTGAAATTGAACTCGGTGTTACAAGGATATGTCGGGATGTACATAAGTACTTGTCGGGTTCGTATGGTTCGAATCCCGGAGCCAAAAGACGAAAAATGAGACATTTTGAGGTTTGACACGGTTTGTGACAATTTGGAACGGTTTGTCACAAACCGTGCGGACGCTCAGAGGCTCAAAACTTTGGTTTTGTAAAACGGCATAGTTTGTGACAAACCGTGCCGAATCGCAGTTTTGGACGGTTTGTGTGTTCTCAACCGATTTTTGACGTCCTTATCCATTGGATAACGTTCTAGTAACTGTATAACCACCCTAGGCCTATATAAGGGTTATGTTTCATCAAGTTTTGGAACTAGTTCATCAAGAACAAAAGTGATTTCTCTACATCTTCAAACAAACGAAAAACTTCTAGTGTTTCTAGTAGATTGCCTTGATCTTCTAGAGTTTGCAGCGTCTTATCCCACTCCAAATTTCGTGTAACCCAAAGGCATTGTATAGGGTCGAAATATTGGTTTCGGAAAGTGCGTTTAGCACGATTCGTTTGCGTATCCAAGCACGAAGATTGATCAACGACGCCCACCATTTACAATACATTTGCGGTCAGGAGGTGGGTGACATGAATCACAAATGCAGTGGAATTTCTCTTCTTCATCATTTTCAGAGGAGTTTGAAATTTGGGTTAGGTTAATCACGTTATGGGCCGTGGAGTAGGAAGTGTGATGGAGGTGAGCTCGGTGGAAAAGGATTGAAAGGAAGAGATGGAAGTTGTGATGGAAATGTGAAGAATGGAGGGAGTTATTTATTGGTGAACCATAAGCGTTAGGTGAATAAGTAAGTAGTGACCATTGACCACATTGATGACAATGTTAGGGGAGCAATTGACCACAATAAATGTGGTCATGACCGGCTTACAATGTGACATAGACATTGTGCAGAAAATCTGCACACACCTTGACTCATGCTTATGCCATGTTGTGTATCAAAAAACAAAATCTTTAGTGCAAATTCAAGAGTAGGAGAAATTTAGAAGAAGTCTTATGCTATACCTGAGATGCAGCATATGATGGTCTTTGTTGTTCCTCGAAAACGCATGATGTTTGTTATTTTTCCTCAAAGTAGACAGTTATCAGTACAAGTTTAGGGCACAACTACAACATAATATATAAAATGTACAACTGTACGGTTATAAGTACATAGAACATATATAAAATGTATAAGTGTACGGTTATAAGTACATAGTACGTGAAAGACACGTGACTGTTTAAAAAATGGGAAAAGATAACCATAAGAATTTTGTGACGGTTTGAATTCTGGGTGACTGATTGCCTTCTTCAGTTGTCTATAAATTCTAGCGTCATCCTACTTCATTAAACATCTGAATGAAACAAGAAGGAGAAAGCACTTGTTCTTCATCTTCTCTGAATGGGTTCGACAAACAATTTGAACAAGACATCTGTTTGTGCCTAAAAATACGACGAGTGTGGAACGCGTGGAAGCTATGCGTAGATGGACGTCATCGACGTGACGAGATGAAAAGAAGATATCGTCGACGTGACGAGACGTGGCAAAGATCTCGTTCTTCTTAAGGATTAGGTCCGCCGAGTATATTCTATCCTATTTTGTATTATATTATTGTAATTGGTAAAATATATGGTAAATAATATCTTTTACCTAGTTTGTTATATCGTTATTTAGATAGAAGGAAAAGATAAGATCTCGTTTCCTTAAAGATATTATTAGGGTTAGCCTATAAATAAAGGCTAACGCCTGCTTTGTAATGATCCAAGCCGTCATTCGAGTAATACCAAGCTAAAGTTTCAACCCTAATTTCCTGTCTTGTTCTTGAGTGTTGAGATTATACCGTATTCTTTGATCTTTACCCTACAATTGCTTAGTTATCTTCTCGTAGGTAATTTCGCTACAAACCGGCAGGGATGCGTCCACCGGCATCGTAAGTCCTAACAATCTAGAAATCAGACGTCACACGATGAATAGACCCGTCGATTAAAAGAGTTCGACATCGACCTAAACGCTAGCGTGAGGCAACGGACCCACCTTAAAAGTAAGGGGTAACGTCACAAGCTGATAAAAATCACACGCTGACCTATGTCCGTCACTCGCTTCAGGGTTCGGAGGAAATGTTGGACCCAACCTTCATGTAAGCCGGCAATGTAACTAAAGCAGCCGCAATGACCATACCATCTTATTAAGTAAACGAAGTCTTCTAACACATTCACTACGAGCGAAGTATAACACCAGGGGTAGAGAACCACACCCTACAAAGACAAAGTAGAAGCTAAAGAACCAACCCTACGTACTCACAACTAAGCTACGCGTAGAAGATCACGGAAGTTAAAAGCCAAAGGTTCTACACACACGCGAAGCAAGATACACGCACCAAAGCAAAGTACGTAAGAAATGAAGACCAGATAAGGGGTAAACTCCTAAGATGTCCGCAACGTGAAGATTGACGCGTAAGATGCAAGAAACAAAGTACGACATACAATAAGTAAAGAAGAATCCATGAATCTTTGATAGCTCTAACCTAGTCTACAAGAAGCCTAGGTCAAACCTACCAAAAGGGGTAGGATTACTCGAGAAGTCAGGAAGCACCCCCGAGATAAAGACAGTGGAAAGATAAAGATCGATTCGAAAAGAGGATCCAAAAGTCACTCGAATAACGCATGGACAAGTACGCCGTCGCCAACAAAAAGAAGACTAGATACAACAACATACTCAAATTATAGAAGGTCTTGGAGACATCTTCACCAACAAGTAAGTAATTCCAAAAAATCATATTATAGAGGCCCGTTATGAAGGGCAAAAATGGAGATATTTACAAGTAAAACGCCCTGAAGAACGGCGATGCGCAAAAACGAAAGAAAAAGGAATTTACAAAGAACCCTAAAGGAAGGATGACCCCAGAAAAATCAAGAAGAGTCACTATCAGACTCAGAAGAGCTCGATGAAGAACCATCTCCGTCTTCATACTCATGTTCATCCTCTCCCTCGCCTTCAGTATCTTTCGCGACGTCTCCTTCACCAGCATCTCCGTCATCTTCGACGCCATCATTAGGATCGACCTCGTTAAGATGAGGGACATCATCCTCCATAATGTGAGGATTCACCGGAGGATTCATAGGCGTAGGCCCCGCCTCAACGCCTTCAGGAAGCTCCTGGAACGCCTCCTCAAATTCCCTCCATTCCTTCACTGGATCCCATCCGTGGTACTGACCAGCGGCATACTGCTCAATGACTTCCACACGAGAAAGCCAGGACCAATAAAGCTTCACCTCCTTGAGCTCAAAAGCAAGCTTCTCTTCCACCTTAGCCTTCTCGTCCTCCAGAGTAGTGATCCTTGCCTTCGAGTCCTCGACCTTTTTGGCAAGATCGACGTGAAGTTTAAGTGCTGCCGCAACCTTCTCTTGAGCCTCGCCCTCCGCCTTACACGATGCCTCAACTGTCGATTCAAGCTCCTTAATCTTCGCCTCGTCGGCCGATTGCTTGGCCTCCATAACTTTCACCCGATTGACAAAATCGGAGAAGCGCCCATATACGCACATCGAAGATTGAAAAGCCTAAAGGAAAGAAGATAAAAAGGTAAGAATAAAATCAAAGACAAAAGATTCGACGTAAAAAGCAAAGGAAACCTACCTGCCATTGCGTAGCAAGCGCCTCTCCTATCACGTCTTCCGTCTCCATCGGCAAATAATAGTCAAGCGACGGAGGATTCTGAAGACGTTTCATGGCGGGCAGAAACGACCTTCCAGACGCGACGACACAAGAAATAACCCCTGGGAAGTCGTCCACAGTCTCGTAGTCGAAGTTTAACTTCTCAACCACCTTCTCCTTATCCTTGCGCGACTTTTTCGCCGGAGTTGAAGAAAGACATGGAGACGAGATGAGAGAAATCATCGGCGTAATATGAATAGGGACCGCAGAAGCAGTTCCCTCTCCAGTACGACTCCTCTTCCGCGACGCAATAAGAGGCAGACGCAGATTGTCCCCCGCTACGAACGCGAGAAAGATCCGCGGACACTAAAAGATCAACAAAGAAAGGGGTTAGAACCCTCAGAACAAAAGAAAGAGGAAAACTAAGTAAAAGAGCGTGTATGCGTTACCTGTCAAGGCCGTAGAAGCAATGCGGTGACCCTCTCCATCGTGACCATGGAAGGTTCGTTCGCTCTCCGGAATCTCAAGAAGTTTAGCAATGACTTTCTTGGTCTCCCGCCTCACCGCGATAGCGTCCGCATTAACTACAAAGAAGAACAAGATAAAGTAAGACGTCGTCAATGATGCGTATAATAAAGATTCAAAAGAAAGAGAAGGCTAACTCACCCGTAGGATTCCAGCACTCGATCAACCAAGCACACTCCTCACCAAGAGTCGACTTATTTACATAATAAAAGAAGTCGGCCCAATGACGGTCAACCTGGCTTCCCTCAATAGCGATCTTGGCCGCTTTAGGTATTGATCTAAGACCTACCCTCCCGACCGTTCTAGTCTGAACGTTCAAGGAATGAGCAAGATCGTCGACGGCAAGATCGACGCCATATTTCTCCTTCACGTCGTCCAAAGCGCCCAAAATCCTCTAGATGCTCGGCAAAAGCTGCCCTACGGCCACTCCTAGCGCGAGCATAAACGCCTTCGTCGACGGAGAGAAAGGAAATCAGTGACCAGTAAGGAAAGGGTATTCGTATACCGCAATCCACCCAGTCCGATGTGCATCAGCAAATACCCCTTGGGGAGGTATCTCAATCTCCACCTCGGGACCAAGATTCGCCACTGATCTCAATCTCTCGACGTCACGTGCCTCCGTTGATTTACAGTCGGAATCCTTCAAGATAAACTTTGGTACATAGAAAGAAGCCATTTTTGAGAGCTAAAGGAAGAGATCTGAAGATAGGAGAAGCAAATGATCTTTTTTGAGCGTAAGTAAACGAGAAAGCAAAAGATAATCAGAATAGATGAATTGTAGAAGGAGTAGGAAGTGAATGAAGATCTCCCCTTTATATAGCCCAAGAGATCGCGAAGAGTACGGGAGAAAGTTTAACGACATTATAGTCGTTGAAAAACTAGCCGTTGCGATTGAACGTTATCGACACAGATAACGAAGCTCATTATCTGCCACATGGAAATAATTGAAGGGGAATGACGATTACAACTCTGCGACGATATTGAAAATTTAAGTGACGTAATCATCAACGCGTTCCTGGTGTAATGAAGACGTATTCCTTGAAGAAAGAAGGCGTCTTCCAGCTCTAATAGACGTTAAGCCATGTAAGACGCCTTAGCGGTATTGTTTGTGCCTAAAAATATGACGAGTGTGGAACGCGTGAAAGCTACGCGTAGAAGGACGTCATCGACGTGACGAGATGAAAAGAAGATATCGTCGACGTGACGAGACGTGGAAAAGATCTCGTTCTTCTTAAGGATTAGGTCGGCCGAGTATATTCTATCCTATTTTGTATTATATTATTGTAATTGGTAAAAGATATGGTAAAGAATATCTTCTACCTAGTTTGTTATATCGTTATTTAGATAGAACGAAAAGATAAGATCTCGTTTCCTTAAAGATATTATTAGGGTTAGCCTATAAATAAAGGCTAACGCCTGCTTTGTAATGATCCAAGTCGTCATTCGAGTAATACCAAGCTAAAGTTTCAACCCTAATTTCCTGTCTTGTTCTTGAGTGTTGAGATTATACCGTATTCTTTGATCTTTTCCCTACAATTGCTTAGTTATCTTGTCGTAAGTAATTTCGCTACAAACAACATCCATGGAGAACAAGGTAAGATCTGCCTTGACTAATTTCTGTAAAATTATAAACTCAATGATTCTAACATTATTTTTTGATGCAATGGTATATAGCAAGAAGTTGAAATCAATGACTCTGAATTCTGTCCAGTCACTGAAACCTATCAGAGGATTTGGCATGATTTCCAATGGGCCAAAGCAAATGGAGACCTAAGCAACTGTATGTATATGATTCATGTTTTTGGCAGACACTAGAGAGACACCGGACTCCATCAGACACTCAATGAGGAAAGCCATAATAACGGGAGATGGTGAGCTGCTGAAAATGCTAGAGAAGAAGCATGTACTGCTTGATAAAATTGAAGAAGCAAAGCAAGTTCCAGTTGAAACTGAAAATCAAAGAGGATGGAGGAATATACAAATCAATTTAGTAAGAATACAAAACAGCCATTAATTTGTCATTTTAGAGTTGTAGGTAATAATTTAGTATTGGAAGTTGCACAAACAACATATAATCTATGCAAAGTCTTCTTATTGATTGATAAAAAATGAGGTGCGTAATAAGTGTTTTGTAAATCGGAGAAAAAGTAAGTAGGATAAACATTGATAGGCACGAGATCAACATCATAGAAATTTGCATAGAAATTGATCTTTATAGTTTTAATGTTTTCTGTTTTAGGCTCCGTTCGGTATATTGAGCTGAAATAGTAGTTGGAGCTGGATAAGTAGTTGAAACTGGAGTTGGAGCTGAATTAATAGCTGAAGTTGAAGATCAAATTTTTTTTTAAAATGCTACTTGAATGTTCGGTATTTCTAGCTGAATTTGTAATAATATTAGTAAAATTACGAAAAAGGATATAATGAATTATTTAAATCTTTATTGATAAAGAGTAATAGTGGATTAAAAATTAAATCAAGCTTGTTAAGCTCCATTAATCTAGGGGGTGTAACATTAATAAATTAAGCTATTTTAATCTACATTAAGCTTGTTAAGCTAGATGGATGTTTTTTTACCGAACACTTAATAACTAGATGTAATAAAAAAAATTAAGCTCTGTAAGGTGCAAAAAAAGCTCTGCCGAACGGAGCCTTATTTATTTTTGCTTGTCCAGCTTAACTCTTCATACGTATGCAACGAGATCATCATCGATAGGCACTACGGCGTTGCAAACTCTCTAGCAAAAATGGTGAAGAGCTACAACACCAACGAGACCAAGTATTACATAGACAAACCAGAGATTTTAAAAAACAAACTTGTTTAAGTATATTTTATGTGTGTTTTATGTATGTTTAAATTTTCAGACTCTCTAGGTTAAGTGTTTTAATTTTGCAAACTCTGTAGTATGAATTCTGTGTTAATGGCTGTTTTGGAACAACAAATATGTATTGTTGTCTTATATATATTACTTATTAAAGTAGTAATACACTGCAGATAAGTGCATATACGGAGTAGTTGTTTTGAAATAATTTACTAAAAAAACTAAAAGAAAGTCAAGTTCATTTATTTGTATATGATTTGCAATAAATTCAGATATAGTATCCTTTGTTTCCCTAAAATGGGTCTGATCCAAGAGCACCAGAAGTAGGGTTAAAGGCCATAAACATACTTCAATTTTTACATGGTAAGGAATTTGATGATTCACTTCATTTATTATTATAAAACAAAACCCTAAAGTTGCAAAATTATCTATACAACACATGTTTAAATTTGTCAAAGTTCCTAATGCACAACAGTTCAACACAATGACTTAAACATTGCAAATGCACAACCATAATGCACAAGAGTTTAACACAATGACATAAACATACTTGTATATGACATTAACAACCATAATGCACAACCATCAATAATAACTTCAAAATACAAGCATCATACCATCCTATACCCAACCTATCCACACATATCCTATATACCCAAAATATCCACACAAATCTTTAAAGAGCCCGGCCAAAGAATTTGGATTCAAATTCACAACTGCAAGCAAGGCAGAAGATTGCATCATCTTCATTCTCACGCAGAGGGTGTGGTCTCTCCCATGGGTTCTTCCTCTTAGAGGACGAAGTTCATGGCTCCAAATTTTACTGATAGACTCCGTAAATCTTCTCTGACAGAAGACAATCTTATGTTCAATTGAATCTTTCACACCTTTGATGAGCTTCATTCCTTTGTCTGCCTTTTCGGAATCATTGGACAACAAAATAACACCCAAAATATATGTTGCTTGCATATGACCTAAATGTGCAGCCCTCTCCAGGGTTTCCATTCCTTGTTCTAACATTTTATACCGGAAGAACTCATTCTGCATACATAACACGAAGTGAAAACCCAAAGTCAGTGGCATTAAACTATTAGGGTTTCAAAAATATTTGCAAATCAAAACTTATAAATTGGTAAAACATACAAATCCTTGTCGAAATATGGAGCCAAGATTATCGTTTGCAGAGCATAAATTAAAAAAAAAACACGAGCAAGAACTGTCTCCACTGTAGTTAGATCCCATTCGTTGAAACCTTCAACGTTTACTTGGGAGAGAACAAATGTCTCCAACCCAATGAAGTACAATGTCTTGCAACTACAAGAATAGATGAATAAGAAGAACCAATCAGAACATCAGATGACGAAGAAGAACCATACATTACATCAGATTATGAAGAAGAACCAATCATGCAAAATGACGAAGAAGAACAAATCAGATGAAGAAGAAGAAGAACAGTTTACCTCATTCTGCAACTAAAGTAGTCGGCAACAGAAGATGAACCGACTTTCGAAAGAACTTCACAGATTAGATTGTCTGGAAGCGCCAACAGCCGACTCGGACCCATGTACGAGCAAGAAGGCTCTCCACTGTAGTAAGACCAGTTTTGTCTTTTGGCCATTTTTTTGTAGTCTGGGTTAGTGCGTTAGGGTTTGGGTTGAAGAAGAAGAAGAGAGAAAACGTCTGATGTGAAATGGGTTGAAGAAGGAGAGAGAAAAGAAATGATGTGAAATGGGTTGAAGAAGGAGAGAGAAAAGAAATGATGTGAAATGGGTTGAAGAAGAAGCGTGTAACAACATTGTTAATAAATGAAGAGATTTGATAAGCCATTCAACTCACCCATAAACTTTAAATAATCAAATGAAAATTAAGCCATAGATAATAACATAGTGAAGCCAAAATATGCTACTATAATAAGCCATAGATAATCATTTATAAGGTTGCATTACATAGCATAATCTGTCTTTCCAAATATTTAACTGCAAATCAAGGCATCACCCCAAATTAACATACCATCCTATGCTAAATCAACCTAAACCCCCAAAATATTCACACCATCAATGGCTCCAACTTCATTGACCTTCACCATTGAAAATGAGTAAGATCATAAACAACTATTGATGCGCCCCTGCCTTGCCTAGAACCAAGCCATGGCTCGCCTCAACGAGCACCTCCTGCCTCTGCTCTTTATCAAGATCATTTTGAGGTTAAGCATCGTTGGCGCTTCATTTTCAGCCTCGTCGGCCGCCCCACACCTTCACGCCCCAAGATTAGTGCCAAGACAAGCACCACGGGCGCCACTCCAAGTCCATCGGCGCTCTCGGAGGTTCTACGAGCACCTCCTCTAGGGACGACCAGCCACCTGATGTGCGCCGGAATCAACTTCTTCGGCGCCGACGACGCCCTCTCTAGCGGCTTGCCCAGCATCTTGGCGATCCAGCGCCCCGTGTCCAAGCCTCCTCCTTGGCGACCTCCTTGGCTTGACACTATGGCGCCTCATCAAAAGACTTGGTCAACTTGGTATGATCAAGCCATGGTTTTTCCATGCCTATCTTTATTTCATCTTTGAGACTCTTTTTAGGCACACGCGGGAAACTTGCTATTTTTAGCAATTACTATTTTTAGCAGGTTGCTATTTATAATAAGTACTATTTTTAGTCCTCGTTTCCCGAGATAGAAATGCATTGTTGAACTTTCTATTTTTAGTAACTTTCCATTATTAGCATGTTTCTATTTTGGGAAGTCTAGGTTCGGTTTTTGCTAGAGTTTTAGAACTTTCTAATTTTAGAAGGTTTCTAAATATGGAGTGGTCCAGCCTTGCATGGTTTGGGCCGTGCTATTGGACTCTTGGCCATCAAGCCCAAGATCGTCCAAACCATAGCCCAAACCAAACCCTAGCCGTCACCCCCTAGCAACCCTAGTCGTCTCTTCCCTTTGTTTTCCTTTATATTGGCTTTCCACCTCCATTGTAAACTTACGTTTAGAATTTGAATCAAGAACCTTGTTGAGACGAAAGCATTCCTCCTCTTCTTGATCTAGGCGTCACCAATTCCTTCGGGCTCTATCTTCTCATCTCCTTCACCATAGGCTTCTAATCTTATCTTCTACTTCCCTAGCCCCATAATTTCTCATATCTTCTAGTCCCTTTCTTCTACGTCTCATCTCCTTCACCGTTTGAGCAGCCCTCAATCACCATACTCGACTCCTCACAAAACCAGTTTGTTGAAGCTTTCAACACTCATATCCCAATTCGACAAGGAAACTTGTCGTCTATATCAAATCCTTCCGCTGCATACTCCATATCGACCCTCATCCCCACAAAAGGCATCCACAATCCCACTTACAAGGTTTCAGTCAAAGATCCTCGAGCGCCTTTGGCATCCCCAGAGACCAAGCGTGCATCAACTATCGCCTTGTACTGAGTGGGGTCAAGCACACTCATCAATTCAAAGATAAGAGCATCACCTATAGTCAAACCATTATCAGCAACGAAATCCCTCCAACTTGTTTCAAATATGAAGTTTCCATTCCTTCCACAACCCTTCTTCACACCTACATCCCAGGCACTGTTATCATGAGATAGAACCACTGATGTTACCCTTGGAGATCTGAGATAATCATACGTAGGGGGGGACGCTAGGGATTTGAAGAAAGGGATAAACTCATAATCTATTTAAATCAACGTCCATTCAACAATGAAACCCTAAAAGCATATGTATAGTCTAAAAATTCTGAAAATATACAATAATAAAATATCCTAAAATAAAAAACGGGCTAAAAAATAAGAATTCTGTCAAAAAACAAGTTTGGCACGGTTTGGAACATTGTGACACAGTTTGTTACAAGTTGGGTCAAACAACAGAAACTTCGTGTAGATGAAAATAAGAAAGGCACAATTTGTAACGTAACGGCACGGTTGGTGACAAACCGGGCCGATCCTCTGACTTAACGCGCAACTCTTAGTAATTATCGATTTTAGCCCTGTTTTTGTTGTAATTTCGATTCAACGTAAACTATGAAGTTGTAGATCTTGTAACCATCTTTCCAAAACATCTTGAACCATCATAAAATAAATTTTCTATCCACACTTATGTCTATTTTACCAAAGACTGTCCATAATTGGACGATAACAATAAACTTCGAACTTGCACATAACTTCACAATTGCTTGAGTCTCTTCCTTGAAGGGCTTTGATTAGAGTTTCTATTCATGTCGCTATCATGGAATATTTTACGAATTGAAGCCAATTGAAAAATACAGAGAACAACAATATTGCTCCAAAGTTGTAAGTCCACGCGACTTGAATTGGGCCGGATAGCCCAATCTACAAAAATGACGTTCTCAAAAGCATCCATCAAGAAAAGTACTAGGTCTAAGAAAACCGTGTCAAATGAAATCTTGCATAGGCAAACCTTTCTTCTTACAAAGCAAACTTTGCCTAGGAAAACCTTCTTTCTTACAAAACAAATCTTGCCTAGGCAAACCTTCCTTCTTACAAAGCAAACTTTGCCTAGGAAAACCTTTCTTCTTACA
This sequence comes from Oxyria digyna, assembly GCA_029168935.1. Lineage (NCBI taxonomy): Eukaryota > Viridiplantae > Streptophyta > Magnoliopsida > Caryophyllales > Polygonaceae > Oxyria > Oxyria digyna. The sequence goes on from JAPVLV010000005.1 coordinate 13,229,163, forward strand.
AAACAAACCTTGCCTAGACAAACCTTCCCTCATATCAAAATTGCCTAGTCAAACCTTCCTTTATACCAACAAACCTTGTTCAGCCTCATCTTGCAAGGCCAAACTTGAGAAAGGCTAACTTTATTCTACCCGGAAATTGTACAGTTAAGAAAACATACACAACTAAGTAAACTTGATACCCAAGGACCGTACAAAAAAGAAATTTCCTGGAAGCAGAGGAGGAGAAGTAGCTATCAAGGAGATTTGCAAAGATTAGCGCCTAAGTTAAATAGTGACTTCAAAAGGAATAGTTCACCCATTGTGAAAGGGACATAACTTTGGAGAAAGAGAAGTATCATTCTGAACATCCTTGAACATGAAGGCTGAAACAAAGAAACAAATATTACAAATTATAGAAAGTCAACACTAAATCAAACACAAATTGAGATTAAGAAGAGATAAATTGTAATAATTTTGACTCCCTCCTTTGGATAGATACTGACTTGAGCGTCGGAGAGACGATCCTGAGGCCATCCTTGGGACTTGTCTTGTTTGCAAGGAACGACGGAATCAAGACTGAACCATCGGGACTCAGACTCATTCGGTGAAGAAGTTAAGGATATGTGCAACAACGAAGTCTTCAGAGTCGGATTTTTAAGGGTTAGTTTTATGTCGCCTTCAATGTACTACAACATTACGGAGTATAATACTAGCACTAACAGCAGGAAAATACTCCCTTTGTCCCTTTAAGTTGTTCCCACTGTACTATGCACAGTTATTAATGCAAAATCTGATGGAGCCAAAAGTAATAATTACATCTACAATTGTGTTCAAACCCATTTTTTATCCAATCAAAACCGTTCTTACATTTTTAACAGCCAATCAAAACTCTTTATTACACTCACACGATTGCCCTTTTAATTGAAAGATTACAGACCAAAATACCCCTAAAGAAAAACAGATACAATACACACTCTATAAATATCCTTAACACAACAATAATAGAGCATTTACTCCTAAAAAATTCAACAGAAAAAATAAAGAAGAAAGTCGAAACTTGAATTAAATTTTTGCATCATTGTCTGAGGATGATGGCTTCAACGTTCAATTTGAATGAAGCTCCAGTTATTGAAGATGGTGGCTTCAATTATGAGGAGATGGGGGAAGACTTCCATATGGAGTCGTCAAAGAAGATGCAGAGTTGTTCAAGGTGTCAAGAAAAACAATTAGTAGAATCTGGAGCATTTCAAACCAACAACAACAAACAAATCAATGTTAAAATGTAACCAAAAGGTATCACAATGGTGGAAGGAAGAGAACTCAAGTGGATCAAGCAACGATATCAGCACTAAGCATGGGGGATAGAACATGCCTCGGAGACTTAGTAAGCAAACTACATATTCCCAAATCAGTATATCATAGAATGATCAAGATGAAGCTAATAAATCCACACACAAATGGAACAAGACAGACTATCATCCAATGTATGATTTCGTTCATATTGATGAGCAATGGTTCTTTCTTACAAAGAAGACACAAAGAGTATATCTAGCAAAGAATGAAAGAGGCATGTATTGGGATGTTACTTCCAGTAAGTTCATTCCTAAGGTTATGTTTATGACAACAGTTGCAAGGCCAAGGTTCAATGCAAGTGGAGAATGTATAGTTGATGGAAAGATTGGTATCTTTCCATTCACACATCGAGAAGCAACAAAAAGGAAATTAAAAAAAGAGAGCAAAGGGGGCAATGATTACAAATCTTGTTGAGTCAATTAACAAGCAAGTTACAAGGAGAATGCTAATTAACCGGATAATACCAACAATCAAGGCTAAATGGCCAGAAGGACGACAAAGACTCATATATATCCAACAGGACAATGCAAGGCCACATTTTAATCATCAAGTCCAGAATGACAGGAGATACACAAACAAGATGAATTTACTTTTATTCTAATTCAGTAGCCAACCAACAGTTCTGATCTAAACATCTTAGACCTAGGTTTTTTAGAAGCACACGATCACTCATGCATAAAAAGATGCCAAAAGATGTTGAAAGAAATGCTAGAAGCAGGTTTATGATGCATTTAATGAGTTGAAAGCTACTACTCTAAGAGATGTTTGGATTACTCTTCAATATGTAATGAATCAAGTGTTACAAGTTAAAGGAGGGGATGATTATGATATGCCACATGTTAACAAAAAAGAAATTAAGGGCACAAGGTCTTCTACCAGAAATAAGCAAGGCAGCTACTTCAGCTGATACAAAAGCATGTAAGATTGTTCATGTGGGGTTCAGATCAAACAGACATCCAAGAAAATGATGAAGGGGACAACCAAGCAAATGATCAAACAAACAGTCAAGCAAAGAAGATTTAGGGTACTTTATAATAATGTAAGGTAAGTATGCATATACTAGTTGTTTTTTGGGTTTAGCCAGGACTATATGACAAGTGTATGCATGCATTGACTAGGTGTTTTTTGTAAGCATGCTTACACTAGTCATATTGGTGATTAATGCAAAATTCAGATGAGTATTGGTGATTTAGGCAACAGATTGGTGTCTTGTGTCCCAATAGATTGGTCTTAGGTATCCCCATGACCATCATTGATACGCATTTAAATCCAAAACTTAAACATTCCAAATAGGAACCAGTCAATAAAAACATCTAGTGTTCCTATAACACATCCGAGCAATTATACTTAAGGGCTTGCATCTAAGCTTTTAAATTTCATCATAGATTACAACAGCCCATTCCCTCATTGATACTAGCCCCTAAACACTAACCTAAACATTACAGATAGGCACTACCTATACATTAATTACTGTGTTCATATGGCACATATATAAAATAAATGGGATTAAAGTGACATCTCAGTGCATGTAAAACATACTTCACCGTCGACATGTTCTGAGTATCAGGCATCTAACAATAGGCATAAAGATATCAACACCAACAAGCCAAAATAACCAACAATTAGGCTCAACTCAACAAAGAAACACCAAGCAATTCAATTGATCAACTCAACAGATGACGACCAAAGCCAGCAGCAGAGCTAACTAACCAGATAACTAGAAATAAGCCATCAAACCACAAATCTAGCAAACCAACTAGCCAACAAATAACCACAAATAATCCAGCAAACCACAAATCCAAAGGTAATTAATCCCAAAACACATAATCCAGCAAAATAGATTCAAACATAGTCCAACAAAAAGTAAAAAAAAAAAACAAAGTCCAACAGAAATAAAAAACAAAGTCTTCCATAACAAAGAGGGACTTAGCTAAATAGTCTCGGAGTGAGAGCGAGAGGATGAGGGACGGTCGGGGATGATGATGATCTCAGGGGACATGGGCTCGTCAATATCCGTCGTCAGCATCTCCGGTGTAGGTAGCTCAATATCCATATCAACATCTTCGGGGAACTCGGGCTCAGGAGTTGGCGCATCTGGGATATGTAGCTCATGCGTTGGTGTATCAGGGATCATGATCACCTCCTGGGGAAGAGAAATCGCCTCATTTCCGACAGCTCCGACGACCATTGCATAACCACCGAGACCTTCTGCGAATTAGACCATTTCATGTGATATGGCGTGTTCTCCCGCCTTTTGGGAAGTATGGTTGCCGTCGCAGAAAACCCCACATTCGCAAGGCGGTGACAAAGAACAACCCGACCAAGGAGTAGATAGGATTTGGCCGCCGATGACTGTGTCAGACACCAAAGGAGGAGTTTCCTCCTCTTCCTTCGTCAGAGAGTGTTTGTAGAAGCTAGGGGTTTCCGAGGGCTCCTCCTTAGACAAGGGTTAAAAATTCCTCTCGTAAGAGGGAGGAGATGGACTCTTGGAAAAGCTTTGGGAGGGTCGCGTGTTTGAAGAAGAAGACATGTTCATCGTCGGAGCTAGGGGACGTCCCAAAAGAAACGAGACAAACTATAAGGATAGAGGGAGTATAAGGTTATACCCTCATCTGCTTCTTACCAACAATATGACATTGACAAGATTGGAATAAAGTTTTGTACACCAACAAAAGTTAAACATAAAAGTAGGCCTAGGTATAAAGTTACATGATTCAAATTCCACAACTAAGTCTAGACTGAATTTACCGTTGCAGGCAAAAACTAATTAGTTCAAGACAAAGGAGTCTACATCAAGATCAAATTCCACAACTAAGTCTAGACTGAATTTACCGTTGCAGGCAAAAACTAATTAGTTCAAGACAAAGGAGTCTACATCAAGATCAAATTCCACAACTAAGTCTAGACTGAATTTACCGTTGCAGGCAAAAACTAATTAGTTCAAGACAAAGGAGTCTACATCAAGATCAACCTCTTGCAGTAGACTATTCCTTCTCATCAGATCAACCTCCCATTCATGCAGTAGCATAGACCTTTCTGTCAGACCATCACTCATTCCTTGTTACTCCATATTTGATTGTCCACTTTCATTTTCGGATGTCTCACAATGTTTGTCCACTTTTTCATTTCACTAAATTTACAAAGTCTTTATTTGGCACACCCTAAATAAATTCGTCACGAAGGTATTTGATCAGACATTCGTCACGAAGGTATATGGCAAGACATTCGTCACGAAGGTTCGAAGGACATTCGTCACGAAGGTTCGAAGGACATCTGTCACGAAGGTATTGGGGAGATCCGTCACGAAGGTATATAGGACTTACGTGACGAATCTTTTTTTTAAAAAAAATAAAAAATTCATAATCTTGTAGAGAATTTCAATACGAGTCCGTGCATATAAAATACGTCCAAAACGGACATCGTTTGCCCTTCCAAAAGCCCTAAAAACAAAACAGTCGTTTTTGTTAAGTTCGTAATATTTAAACATAATGCATAATTATACTTTATAAGTAATAAACTAGTGATATTAAATGATAATATACAATTATAGTATATAAATTTAATTGCATGATTTTTAACTATAATTAATAATTATATTATACAAATACTAAATTTATATAAGTTTTTGCTTACTATTTTGTTTTTAGGGCTTTTGGAAGGGCAAACGATGTCCGTTTTGGACGTATTTTATATGCACGGACTCGTATTGAAATTCTCTACAAGATTATGAATTTTTTATTTTTTAAAAAAAAAAGATTCGTCACGTAAGTCCTATATACCTTCGTGACGGATCTCCGCAATACCTTCGTGACAGATGTCTTTCGAACCTTCGTGACGAATGTCTTGCCATATACCTTCGTGACGAATGTCTGACCAAATATCTTCGTGACGAATGTATGGGTGTGTTAAATAAACTTTTAGGGTGTGTCAAATAGTAAGCCTCTAAATTTATTCTATCAAATTTATTTCTACTATCAACACATAATTACTATTTTTTCTCTCTTTCAAATTTCAATATTATCTATTCATTCTCTCTCTCTTTTTTTAACCATTCACTTTACAGTTTCCTATCTCCTATATTCATTATATTACTATCATTCCTTAATTCAAGCGAAATTTGTACTAGTAAACAATCAAATAAAGACAAGAGAAAGGGAGTAGTATAGAGTCGCCAAGTATAGTCACATAACCCTCTCGAACAAACGAATTCCCCTGCCTTCACTGCTACAAAAAAATTGCTTTTTAGCCCGGGCATTTTCTCATATATAGCCCGGATATGGCTAAAGTGGTTTGTTTCAGGTTGGTGTGATAACGGGCAAAACAGTTCAGATTTTATTTCTAAAATCCGGACTTCTTAAAGTCCTATTCATTGAAAAAGAAAACAGTCAAAATACAGGACCTTAAATTTTAATTCATAGCCTGGACATTAATTCTTAGAAATGGTTAATTATCCAAACAATGAGGAGCTAGTAAAGGACGATGCTCTAGCAGAAAGGAAAAACCTACTGCAAGCATGGAAGACTAATCTGATGGACAGGAATAAGCTACTGCAAATAAAGGATGAGTGAAGAGCAAGGGAGGCTGCTCCGAGACAATAGCAACTGCAAGAGTAAATTAGACCAACTTTTATGTTTTACTTGGTTCTTATTGGTGTCACACAACTTCATGCCCCCATTACCTTAACAATTCACTTTATGTGTTTTGTACTGTAGAGTCTGTAGTTTTTTCAGCTGTGGCTAACTAAGAAAGGCCTTGAAAAACATCAGATGCTAGGATTGTTCTTGAAGATGGGTCTGTGTGGAAATGATGCAATCCTAGCCTTGTGAGGACCAAGATATCAAGCACGTTAGACATAAAACACGTGCTCAGCCTCGTCTCGTCTAGTGTTAACTACTCTGGCGCATTAGGAAGCGGTTCGAACAGAGCACATAGGTGGAACCTAGCGGAAGCAATAGGGGTGGCAAACGAGGGCGTGTAGGGAAACATGACAGCCCTAAAACGACATATACGAGGGCGTGTAGGGAAACGAGGGCGTGTAGTGCCTAGCCCTAAAACAACATATACGAGCAGAGGCTACGGGCATATAAACATGGATATTTCACGTTTCTTCCAGAAATGACAACCACAAGCCGACTTAGTTGAAAATAGGAAATCGACATTATGTCTCTCAAAGAGGTACCGTGTTTGATTACATAGATTGTTTTCACACTGGTAAAGAAAGAGAGCCATTTAGATACCTCAATCTGGCAAAGCAGTTCCTCTCTCAAGATTGTTCTTGATCTCCAATGTGTATCTCCCAAAGGCTCGTTCGATCTTCTTGTTGAAATGTTCATTACGATCATTGATTGAATCAACATCCTTCTCCTCATGAAACCTTCTCCTCCTGCTAAACGCCCTGCGCTTATCGTCTCTCTCATTTAGCTCCTTCACCATTCTATCGATCTTGTCCTCTGAAGTTTTAGGGGCCTGTAAGTTCAGAGCATTACATAAGCTAATGAGTACATCATATGAGCAATAGAAAGAGCTGGAGGATCATCTGTCAAAAAAAAAAACAGACCTTCCCGTATTGGAGACTCGATGCCTCCCTATAGAATTCTGGATCCGCTTCTTTCATCTTATTATACTCATCAAGGTCAACATCCACGGCATTTGCACGCTTCTTGTAGGCCTTGTACAATGTTTTTTGGTTAAATACTGCAGCAAAAGATATACAATGTGAGTAACGAATAGTGGATAGGAATTTTTCTGGACAAAGTTCACATTGTTACAGAAGATAACAATGTGGGTGAAAAACCTCAATATACACCAATGTATCCCGAAACGAAAAAAGGTTTAAAACTCAATATATTTTATATCCAGCTACAAACTTTTGTCTACATGAAACTGATCTTTGGCTGAGAGGCATCTAAGTAATTATGCTTAAACACTCACTTTTAATAGAAAATACAATCATTCTAGAAGAAAAACTATCATAAATTAATGCAGTATCTATTATCTATTATAAACAAGAAAAAAAATATCATTGCACATAAAAGCTCAGAGGGAAATAAAGATATCGGTTAATAGTAAGATAAGAGTCAATTAGTTCTATACCATCCCAGCCATCTGGAGCAGGATCTTTATCCCATTTCTTATATTTTGCTTCAGCTGCCTCCTGTGTATCAAGCATATATGACTTCGACATATCTAGACCATTGGCATCTAGGAGTTTCCCAATTTTTTTCTTCCTCTCTTCAATCCATTTTTGTTTAGATACACCCCTGGCTTCCTGAGGAGCTTCCATTTTTTTCTTCTCTGCTACCATAGCTGTTTGATTGGCTTTTCTGGCTTCATTCTGCAACATTAAAAAGTCAAGAATTTAGACTGTGCCAGAAGATGCAAGCCAAACTATCAGATACGACAAGTTCAAGAAACTCACCATTTTGAGCCTCAACTCAAACAATTTCTTCTCCCTTCCTGTAAGCTTTGTGACATCAACTTCAGCAATGTCGTGGGAAGGATGTTCATCATCTCCATTTCCTTGATTTTCAATTGCAGAATCTTCTAAATGAAGCTGGACATCCTGATCAGTAGTACGTGAATCGAGCTTAGCATCACTTTCACTAGCCTGTAAGATATCTGAAATACAGACAAGCATAAAACTGGTTAGAAATAGATACCCATAAGAAAGTTGGGTTAGGGCCTGAGCATATATGCAACTGATTATGTTCAACAGTAAGTAGGAAGGGGCATATAGAAATTATGCAGACAGATAATAATCGAAAATGGTCTAAATTATTCCTTAAAGTTAAAATACAAGGGAAATTTTCTAGAAAAAGAATTACTTTGCAGCGAGCATAGAGGGCTAAAACCTCCTAATTGTCAAACATCTAGTTGTACACTTTCAAGGCTGAAGACAAAATATCTCAACATCAAACAAGACACCGGCTCAATGTTTCTGAAAAACAGAACTCATCTGTAAATCTGTAATACATGGTAATCTTAGTAAGCTAAGCTAAAAAGACCACTACCCCAAATTTCACCTAAATATTTATAATGAAGAGCAAATCACTGCAATTGGACGAATATACTAGCAGTCAACACTTAGCTCCCTTGCATCTTTAGTAGACAAATCTATCCGGATATTGATATTTATACATATCATCTACTGCTCATGAGCAATGATAATAACAAGGGCAAAAAGGACGCCCACTCCTCTTTAAAAGAGAAACAGTACTGCAGTCGATTAGCAACTGCATAGCATGGATATAGCTATTAATCAAGCATAAGGTTTCCTTCTTTTCTAGAGATCAAATATCAAGGTTTCCAGTCGTCTCCCTCTATCACATAAAAGAAAGTAAAGTTGAGGTTGGAACGAGATAGAGAGATTGAATTACCAGAATCATTATTTGCAGAGTGAGCCTTGAATTCAGCGATCTTTCGGAAACAGTAATCGACGCATTCGTGGTAAGGATTGGAAGCGTTTATGCATTCAGGATGAACCACTCGCTCCGTTACCATGATTGATTGCTCCTCCGAGATTAGTGAAAGGGGCGATTTATTCGCTCGGTCCGCAAGGTTTCAATTTTAGGGATTGCGAGATTTTGTTCTTTGAGTTGAAGTGGAAGGCGATTACTACTACATTGCGTTTTAGTTTATTTTCGTAGCATACGCTGCGTTTTATAAAAATAACTAGTATAAGAAACTGAAACGACAGCGTCTCAGGGTCGTAGAATAGAAAGAGCCTGATCCTTCCCATTTCTTCTTCCGCAATAAACCCCCTAAAACCCTAGATCTCTCTCCTTGTCTCTATTTCCTGTTCCAACAATGGCGTCTACTGGATTTTTCAGCAGCGGTGGTCGATTCAAGGAACTCCTAAGGAAGTACGGGAAGGTGGCGATAGGCGTCCATTTATCGGTATCGGCAGCATCGATCACGGGGATGTACGTAGCAATCAAGAGCAACGTCGATGTGGAATCTATGCTGGAGAAAATAGGGATGGGAGCTAAGCCTTCTGAGGATCAGCCACAGATCGAGAAATCGATTGATGAGGATCAGCCACAGATCGAGAAATCGATTGATGAGGATCAGCCACAGATCGAGCAATCGATTGATGAGCAAGTGCAGAAGCAGAGGAATCGAACGACTGAGCTGGCAGCATCCAGTGGCGGAGCCTTAGCCCTGGCTCTTCTCTGCAACAAAGCTTTATTCCCTATTAGGGTTCCCATCACTCTTGCCCTCACTCCACCAATTGCAAGGTTTCTCCGAGCTCGTAACATTATTAAGAAACGATCAGATTCTTAGTGTTTGTGTTCATCAGTTGTGCAACTTGAATTGAACAATTTTAGGTTTTCTTTAAGTTTTACCTTCTCTTGTGATGGTTACCTGCCTTGAATAATTATGGTGCACAATCTGGTTCACCATTTTTCTTCTGTACGAATTGTCAATCAAAGGCTTCATCAACTCTAAACAAATTAGTGATTTAAAATCAATTGTGTATCACTTTTATGGTTCTTCCCTAGGTAGAACCGATTGATAAGGTAAACCAAAAGAGAATTGTTAGTAAGAGCAACTTCACTTTAAACCAAACCAACAATTGAACATAAAGGAAAGATTTTTAGTACAGTTATATGAGGAGCCTATTCACTCCTTGAAAGATCAAGTTCCAAGCAAGCAGCATGTCTGCAACTGTTAAATCCAAATAAGCCAAGAAACAACAGCAGTAGAAAGTTTGGATGGATCATCATGTCTGCTGAAGATGTTTGAATTCATGGCATTCTGCCTCGACTTCACTTAGAGCTGTGTAAAGCTTGGGAACAATTTTAGCCAACATCAACTTGAAACCAACTGATGTAGCGTTTTCTTCGCTCTTATCACTCAAACAGGCATCCTCTGCAAGAGAACCGATCAAGTAGCCCTTCATATATGCATCACAGGCCTTGAGAATATAGTAGCCACGTTTCTTGAAGTGATCCTTCACAAGGGCATCAAAATCCTGGATGTTCATTCACATAAATTCAAGTTAATTCCAGCATGCAGTTTGAATAATGAAAAAAATACTCTCTCAGTTGGGTTTTATTTCTCATTCTAGCCTCGTCGAGTCTTATAATGTTGTTTTTAATTCATGAAGTAGTCAAATATGGAAGATGGAAAGCAATTCCCAGATCATTAAGCAGTTGAACAATAAGTAATCTGCTAAATTAGAGACTGATACCTTTGGGGGCTTGCGAATAAGATACATAATTGTTTTGCAAGACAGCAAGAAGGCGTTTTCATTATAAGACAATGAGTTTTTCTCTCCTTCAGCTGTCCCGATCTGCTTATCATATCCAGCTTCATTAAAATATGGCTTAGAATTCAGGACTAGTCCTTGAAGTGAAACCAAGACCTGGAGGATGCTGGATGACTTTGGATCCCATACTTCATTTCCTCTACCAGTCCAAGTGTTCAACAGACTCAAGCACACCTTTCCTTCCTCGTATAAGTTCGGGTTTATACGCCAACCACCAGAATGGTAGTGAGCTGACTGCAAATTTCCATGATAAACCAATTTAGAATTTTAAGTATAAACCTGCATCCAAATCATACATTGTATCTACTTGAAGAATACTTTACAATACTTACTGGAGGAACGTCAGGATACTCTGATGGAAGATGAAAATCAAAGAAAAAGAGACCATCTTGGTAAGGTGTACCATAAGCCCCAACTAGTACTGCCCTCAACAGATCCATGCGATCTTCATAAACCTGCACATATATACCATCTAGCATACATGCCAAAAAGCAGAATTAGAACAAAATACAGAAGTTCATGAATTCACTGAATGAAATGAAGAAATGCTGCACATACCAGGCAGATTATTTTGAAGGATATTCCAGTCTTGCTGAACCTTTTTAAGCCACTTCCTACCACTGTTTCTCTGCAAGCATCCACAATAAGCATCAGTAATTCATCATAGAATTTCAATAGAACAAAAGTGCGCATCTTTAGTGGTGATTGCACCATTAAAGCAAAATTTACACAAAGCTCTTGCATACAAAAATACATCAATCTCTGTCACCAAGAAATTATTGATTACTTTCTAACTAGTTATAAAGCCCTTTAGCAATTAAATAAAATCCTTACTCCTTAAAAAACTACACCGGGGAAAAAGATGCGAAATGGAGAAATGAAAACAAATTTACCATAACGCTTTGCTTACAATCTGCGACTGATGGTAATGGAAAATTGTAAGATAACCTCACAGTTCAAATTGGACAACATTCATCTATGAGAAAGCTCATGTTATTTGACAAGGTGAAAAAAGGGATGTGAAAACTTACTGGTGTATTTACATCAAGAAAGAAATGATCTAGTGGATCTTTTGCAGTATCAAAGTGTTTAAAGCTGCAAAAATCAGTTGCTTGACTATTTACTGGTGGATGGTCATCATCATTTGGTATATCATCTTGCACTTCAATTGACAAAATTGTTGACTCTGCTTCAACACCTTCTTCACCTCTCTCACAGTTAACCAATCCAACATCATTGTCATCGACACTACATTCTTGAGAACTGGACCCATGGTTAGATACTCTTCCATTAGAAAAACTTGACTTCCCTGGTGAATCTCGTTCCTCTCGTTCCACCACAAAATTAGTTTCTAATGATTCTTCATGTCTTCTTCCACGAGAAAATATTCCGCTGGCCAGCCTGGTAACAAACCCAATGCAAGCTAAAGGTATAGATAATGGTCCAATCCTTCCAGTAACATCTTCTCCATCCACAGCAATGTCTCCCGCCTCTGAGTTCATGTCAGCGCTACTTTCAGACACAGGTTCCTGAAATCAGTTGCTAGCATCACAATGTTGCATGAAAAATTATATGATGCAAATGTATACATATCATAGCAGGTTTACAGCATTACAATTTAATGTATAAAGGAGGAAATAAAACCTTATCCCCATTATCAACGGTATCCACTTCATCATCCTCAACTGTTTCCCAGCTAGCAGCATCACTAATATCATTGTCTGCAACAGTAGACGCATCATCATCTCGGGCAACAACGTATATAGCTTGTGGGCCAACCTGACATAAAAAAAAAGCTACTTATAAATGGAGGCTAAACAAATTCTGAATGACCTCCAATGATGAGGTTTTTTTACCGCTGGCGAAATAATCTAAGCTGAAAAAAAAAAGCAGAATTATTTTCCTAATAAGTGCTGAACACATGGACGAGAGGAAAAATACCACGGAAACCATGCCATCAGCCCAGGTAACTTCAATGTCACCATTATGTAGACCGGTAATATTTCCAACCCATGAAAGATCAGAAAATCCTGCGTAAGATTCCTCCACCAATGTGTTATCTTTTTTACTTTCTGTATCACATTGCAGTGCATCTAAGCCGCCTTGCTGCCACTGTTCTTCCATGGAAATGGAGCTGTTTGCATCATTCGCAACAGGAGCTGGTGACAACCGAACAACCACATCTCCATAACAATAGTCGTAGTCTGGATGCTCTTCAAGTTCATAAACACTAACAATTTCCTCTTTATCAAACTCTCGCTGGTCTTCAGGTCTTGCAACTGGCTTTAGCCACACAACACAAGCTGTCTTATCCTTAGCATTTACACTCTTCACAACTCCAACTCTTCTAATTGCAGAGATGTCTTCATTGTCATTCCCCTTCTCCACAACATATTGTTCTGCAACAAAGTCGTGATCACCTGGACTCTCAACTGGAATTAAAGATATAGAAGAAATTTGGGTCTCTATCACTCCATCTTGCCAAGCCACGTCAACTGTAGTCTTAATATTAGCTACTAAAAGTGCTCTTTCTTGTGTTTCCTCCTTCTTCCTCGCCTTTTTATCTCTTCTACCGACAATTTTTCTAAGCTTCTTATGATGAATAGGCCAGGATTCATGACTGGGATGCTTTAAAATTGATGAAGCATTGCTAGAGGAACTTGATTTTGAAGAATCATGGGCATGAGAAGTTGCATTTGTTGTACTGGCTTGTTCAAGATCCACAGTTTCGCAGTTTCTGTTTGAAATGCCATCCAAATCACACTTAGGACTAGCAGATCCAGGATCTTCTTGAAGTTTTAACACTGAAAAACCATTTTCCAAGGGATTGGAGGAGTTTTCCAAGGGAATGGAGGAGGATGTTGCAAAAGAGGGAAGAAGGCACCAGTCACCCAACTGCCAATTAGCATGAGTAAAACAAGATAGTAACGTTAAGTTTTTAGGATTCTGCTCTTCTGCTGGTGTACTTGAAGATTCAAGTCCGTAGCCAGCAGATGCTAGCCAGTGAACATACACTGTTCCAGCTGTAACTTTCATGACGGTACCTTCTAGCTTATTAGCTTTCCATGAACCTGATGACCATATAGAATTCTTGAAAAGAGAAGAAGATCTTGCTCTTACTCGTTGACCAGGGTAATATGGGCAATTCTCATCCTGAGCTAAATTCTTGTCTTTTGGCCCAAGTTCCAATGGATCAGCCCTCAGAACTTTACAGATTGAGCCATCATTAAATAATACAGTCACATTGTCAAGAACATCATCAACTCTACCGAGCCAAGGACCATGCACTACGTAATCACCAACAGTTAAATCCCGTACACGTTTCAAATCCCTTGTGGACACGTCTTTTATAGTAGATCGCTCGGTGGTTAACAAATCAACAGAGATATTGACATCCACCACTAGACCTATTTGTCCAGTTGGGTTTGATGCAGAGGCAACATAATCTCCATGTAAAAAGCCTCTGTCAATAACAGTCACATCTCTAAGATTATGTGTTGCCTCTGAATCATCCAACCATAATACTCGCACCTGATCTGCTGACAAGGGACCTATGTTTGGGTTCCCATCAATTCTGCTCTCTTCTGCACTCTCACTCACGTTACTGCTTCTGACCTTCTCACCCTCCTCATTTTCAACCCCACTTCCTCCATCTTCGTCTTCTTCCTCACCTTCATGTCCTGAACCTTCTTCCTCCATCTCTTCCTCTTCTTCGCCATCCTCATCGCCATCCTCAAAACCATTATCATCATCTCCAGATCCATCATCATCGTCACTACTTTCACTTTCGGAATTTAAATCACCACCAACTTCAGTCACAATCCCGACCATTTTCCTATCATTATGCAAGACAACATCCTCCCTGTAGATATGATTGGCATTATTTAGGTTTCCAACATCCTTATTTGTCTGACCTTTAACACTCGCATCAGAACCATTTGCCGTCAAATCTTCCAAGCTGGGTTCAGCATTTTCATTTGCAGTCTCCGCCACTTCACCCCCACATGATACATCATTTGGTGTCATGGCATCCATGAAAGGAATTATAAAGTCTGCAGCTCTCAGGATCCACTGCACAAAATTTGTACATACATGACAGAATACTCAGTTTATCCTCATCCAATGTTTTGAAACACAATAAATCATAATATAAATTCTAATCAGGTACCCAAATTTCCCTGCAAAGGGTGGGATTAAAATTTAAAAAGATCCGTTTTGAATTAGACCGAAAATCTATTCTAATTGTATGAAAGCATTGTGCCATATAAACTTTTCGATCAGATTTTTTTTTTGAGAAAGACTCGTATGCCATTACTAATTCATTAAAAAGTTCATAGATATCCCTGTTAATTCTAAACTATGAGAAATATCCCCTGTCAAATGAGATGGAAATCACGTAGTACTTCCAGCTATAAGAAACACCACAGTGGCAACAAATTCCAGAAATTAAACACATTCTTTCCATCGGATGATAGAAGAAATCCATCGAATAAGAAGCAGAGATCAGACCGAAAGATATGAGCAGACATGAACATATTCGAAAAAAGGAAGAAGAAGAAGAAGAAGGAGACGAGGAAAAATAGCAATGAGAATGAATCCCCAGGCGGCGTCCAGAGAAAGAGAGAAGGCATACCTGAGGAGAGATGATTCTCCGAGGATACTCGAGGGAGAAGTCGAAATGAAGGGCTCGTTTCAGCCGCAACAAATATTTCGATCGATTGAAAACCAAAGACTTTGTTTTTCTCCTCTCTTCTCTTGCGGAGCTGAAAGAGAGAAGAAGATGTCTGAGGATATTCCCGTCTTTTCACCACCTTCTCTACGCTTCTTTCCCTTTTTCTTTTTTTTTCTTTTTCTTCTCCCAAACAAAACGTTACGAGAACATATATTGGATTAAGGCTGGGTTTGGAGCCATTTTAACTAATTATCTAAGGGGTGGGTTTGGATGTTGTTTAATTTCTCAGTAAATATTCTTTAAAAAATAAATGTTTTTCAATTTTGGATGTTTTAAGTTTATCAACGAATGTGTATCAAATTATTACTAAATGTACACCAATTTACTACTAATGTGCATCATTCTCACGTTCGTATTTTAAAAACTATTCTTACCCGACACTTTCCCATTATCTAATTAGTTATAAATTATATATTTATTTAAATATAATTTGATCGACTAGTTTTAACTCCTTATTAGTTGCTAAACTAGTTTAAACTATAAACTAAAAAAAGGATTTAACTAGTTATTATTCTCTCCATCTAATTTTATAAGTACTTGGAATGAAAAATTCATGTCAAAATTACCTTTAGTTTCTTCCCTTTTAAGTAATCCACCTCTTCATCTAATTAGACTACTATTTTCCTACTTAAAAGAGTAAGGTTATAGTTAGAAAATTCTATGTAAAAAACGTAAAGGACCGTTAGAGAAATGATAGGCTTTAAAAACTTATATAATTAGACGGAGGGAGTTAGTTACTAGTTCACAAATTATTGTTTTAAAACAATTTACATAATTACTTAAAAAATTGCACTATAATAGTAATCAGTTACTAGTTAATTAATGCATTACAAACATTGTTTACTAACTAATTTAAGAAAAAATGACCAAAAATAATCTCAATTTTTACTTATAAACAAAAAATAGTCTTAACTTTCATATCAACCAAAATAATCTCAGTTTTCAATTTATGAACAAAAAATGGTCCAAATGATTTTTTCGATTGAAATTTTCTTAACTTGATGATGTTTACTAGAAATTGTTTTTATAATTGGTCATAGTAATTGTTGTTTATGTGCGTAATCTGTATTATAAGATGCGTCTTATTATAAAGTTATCTTAAATTTTAACGAAAAAAATCGTTTGGACCTTTTTGATGAATTGAAAGTTGAGATTATTTTTGGTTGATATGAAAGTTGAGACTATTTTCGGTTCATAAGTGAAAGTTGTGATTATTTTTTATATTTTTCCTTAAATTTTTTATGTTTACTCTCATATTTATTATCAGATTTGACTTAAAACTAATCTTATTTCTAATTAATACCGACTTTGGAAAGCAATTAGGTGTACTATATGCTAAAATCATATATATGTGTATGTATGTATTTATGTTTGTGTATGATAGTGAATTTACATTGCGTTTATTCTATATATGCATTTAATATATGGTTGTGCGCTAACTAAATATGTATATATACATTCTTAATTTTAATATATATATATATACCTAAATCTATATCATATAATATAATTTGCAAGATGTTTAATTTGTAAATGTGAAACTCTAAAATAACTTTGTTTGAAACTAGAAAATAAATAAATAAGTCTAGATAATTGAGAGATGGTGGAATGTTATTGGCAACTTCTATTCAAACTTCAAAGACATGAATCTATCAAAAAAAAGGACGATAACTAGAAAGTTGGTTTTTGAATTTTGAATGGTAGGCGTAGCTTAATTAGAAGACTTAGCTTCTTATTAAAATAGATTCGAGGAAAATGGAAGAACATGCCATTGATTGAAGCAAAGAAATAGGATATGCCTTCTTCTTACGTTGGGGGCAAGCAAGCCTTACTTCTCTCTCCCCGCCCCATAAGTTACACAGTTATTGTTTTCTAATTAATTCCTAGCTTACAAGTTACAAGTTAGGACTCTCTTTGAATCATATATTAAATATTAGAATAGGACACTCGCGCTACGCGCGGGGTAATTAAGGTTTTTCATCTCAAAATTGGATTAAACTAATTATATATTTACAATTTTTTTCAGGGCATAATTTTATGCAATTCAAGCCAAAGTAAATTTAACCTGCACATCAAGACATCAACACAAAAATAGACGAACAATAGAAGTGATAAAAATAGCAAATTGATTTGTTCAATTACAAATTGACAATAACCATGAGTAACGGCGAATACAATATCCAGTAGAGTAACAACGACTTGATGGGAAATTCAATAAGAAATCTCAGTCGGAAGATCAAAAGTTAAAATCAGAAGAGGAATTCAAGAGGTCACAAAGTAATGACAACTTTATAGGTCATTGCCCGCGCTTTGCGCGAGCCAAATACATTTTGTTTTTGTCTATATTCATATACTTAATATATATTTTCATATATGTATTTTCTAGTAAATTATAATAAAATGAATTGAATATCTCTTATATATGTATCAAATCACATAGTCGTTTCCGTTGCTCGGAATGTTCTTCATCGTCGTACGGATTAGAGGTGAAGAGCGAAGAAAAAAAAGATTAAAATGATGGAAATACTAACCAATTAAGCACATAATTATGGTTTTATTAGACATTTAATAAATCTCAATTATCATTGGATAATAGGAGATAAAAAGAAAAAGGCAAAATTAAATTTAAACATTAATTAGTCTCAATTGTCATTACTTTCTCAAACCCATCAATTTTTATATATAGATAGATTTTCTCTAACAAACTATGTAATATTACAAAAATTTCATTAAAATAGACACGGATATTCGCGTTTTGCGGGAGTCTTTACATTTTTTGGTTGAATTTTGTGATTTTATTTATTTGAACACATTCTAGCGTTCTATAGATTTGGTATTGTATCATTGTGCATAAAAGAGGGGCCCGCTATCTTTAATTGGGAAATTTCCTAATGTTGTGTGAGCCTAAACTCTCCATGGAAGTCTCAAAGGTGACCTGGGTTTGCAGCACCGACTTCCTCCGGCCATGGCTACCGGAGCGTCACCGCCAACACCAGCTCAAGAATATCAACACCGTCGGAGATGACCAAAAAGAGAACAAAAATCAGAGGAGCAAGAAAAACATAACAAACCAAGAATTCGCTCTTCTTCCTCCGGTGCCAGCGAGGTCGTCGTGCTCGTTTCCGATTTCCATGGCGAGCTTGATAGAGAAGAAGCTGGTTAGTGCTTACTATCCATTTATGCTTACGCGGTGCAAGTCGGAGCCGATGATAGTGGAGTCGTCGCCGAAGATGGGTTGCTATTGGAGGAAGAAGATGGGTTGCTACTGGAGGAAGAAGAAGATAGAGCCAACTAAATTGTTTGTTGAAGCAAAGCTATGAGTACATTTCCGGGCGTTCTTCAAATTTTACGGGCGCTAGTGGTTCTAAACACCATGATATCCCCATTAGAGCCGAGGAGAGACGAGAACGCACGGCAAGCTCACCATTGGAGGCAGAACACCTTGCACGCCATACGAGGCGTGATGTTAGGCCAACAAGGCGCCCAAGCGCAAAACATGCCTCAACACCACAAGGAAAGCATTCTACTCTTGAGGAGGTATCGCCCAAAATGGCACAATTGAAGGCCGAATGCTCGAGACTCAATGATGAAAATCGGAGGATTATGGCAACTACCAACGGAGACACGAAGGCCAAATCAAGGGAGATTGCACATGGCTCATGTTACTCAGGTAAGTCTTCGATCCCTACTCTTCATTTTCACTCGTTTTCTGAGTCTAAACAGGGTGCTCAAGACTTCTCTTCGATGCCCCACCAATTGGCGCTAGCTCCCTTGAAAATACTCGCGACACCGGGACCTCGAATGGTACAGCGGTATCCCAACCTTTTCGTGGGGGAGCTGGACATTCTAACTTGATAAATCCTCTCATAATGCACGACAATACATATGAGAAAGACAGTGCTCGAGAAAAATCACTAGGAACTCAAGTTCCCGAGAAGGGAAGCCAAGGCGACGATGTGCAAGCAAAACCGAGCCAAATCTCAAATGGTTCGAGAAAATCCACTTCCGTCTTGGGCCATCCTCCTCAAAATAGGATACTAATTTTTCCTCAAAGTGGAGCTCAAGAAAAGTTGACAAGTGCTCGGACAACTAGTTTCATTTTCTCCACCGAGGACACAAAGGGTGTCGCTGAAGAAAATTTGAGCCAAATTGAAAATCGCTCATGCAAATCTGGTTTTGTCTCGAGCCTACGTTAACAATTTGAAGGGGATACACATGGTCAAAAGGGAGCTTGAGACATCTGTTTGTAGCAAAAATAACTACGTGTAGGAACTTAGGCAAGATGGAGGTTTATGATCAAAAGGGAAGGTAATAACTCTCAAGAACACTAGGTCAACAATGGTTAAACACTTTGCTTGTACTATTACTCGGGGTGGCGAACTTGTTTACAAGGAGAGGGAAGCCCTTTATATATAGGCAAACCCTAATTCTATCTATAAGGAAAGAATATTATCTTTTTCCTTATATCTTTAACCTAATATAAACTTGGTAAAGAGATATTCTTTTTACAATAATTACTTATCTCTTTACATTTACATGAATAAAATTCTAAATAACTTTCTCGTACTCGAGTACATCACGTCGGACTACGCGTAGCTTAATGAACGTGTTGCCTTCTAGTAGTATTTTTAGGCATGAACAGTCACCTTGTCGCCGGACTTGCGAGTACATCACGTCGGCGATCATGAGGTCGATCCCGAAGTTAGCAGCGGCATGGTACATGATAGAAGAAGATCATCCATGCACCCTGGAGAATTTGGCTCATCACCACACGCCGAGGAGAACCATGAATGACCTGACCAACGGAGATGGTGGGATTGCACGTTGATGGTTGGTGGGTCAGAGATGGTGGGATTAGGGTGGATGATCATGGTAGTCATGGGGTCGAAGGAAGGTGATGAGGGGTAGGATGGCTGACAGGTGAGGCCGGCGGAGTTTAACTTTTGGAGTAGGGAGTCGAATGTCTCGACAATGGAGATGACGAGAGTTGGCTTTGGGTTTTCTTGTGCGAAACCAACCATAGTTTGTTGCCAGCTTTTTCCGTGTTTTAGACATTGCACAAAGAGTCAATCATATGGGATGTAATGTAGCCTCTGCATATGAAGTCCCTTAAAGATAGTTGTCAATGTTGGCTTGAGCGTAGACATCAGTATAATCTAGAGAGACCAAAGGTTTGTCTTCTTTCAGTTACCTGTCCAGATTCAACATGGTAATTAATAAAGAAGTACATCTTTTGACTCCAAGTTTTAAACCCCTTGCCATCAAATTTGTCAGTCAAAACTCTTCCATGTTGTGCACTTGGCATATGTTGGATCGATTAGCGTCTAAATCTCAAGGAACAAAAGCTATTGTTCCTTGACACGTAGTTAAGTAAAGAGACAAATAACAAAGAAAACCAAACCTGGACACAATGATGTATAGTGGAAACACCTCAAGTACCAATAAGTCCTTGAGACGAAAAAACACTCCTCTCTAGCTTTCACTAGAGAGAGTTTGAACGAGTCTACTTGTGTATTGATTTCTTGATTACAATAGAACTTGGATCACTCTTCTAGACTTCCCACCTAGATCTCGGATCACTCTTCTCACTTGAATCTCAATCTAACACTCGTAGAACAACTCTAAACAAAGCACTAGGTTTTCGCTCTTCAAAGTCTTGCTAAGATATGTAAATCCCATACAATATATAGAAAACTAAATAGCTCCAACCTAACACAATTATCTAGCCGTTCCCTAATTTCCATAAATCTCACAATATCTTTCCTAAGGAATTCTCTTCCTAAAATATCTTTCCTTTCGTGTGATCTTCCAACTTGCTCTCCAAGTTGTCAACATTAGGTCTTCCACTTAGGCGCGCCGTCTTGTTCATATAAGGAAACATTGTCTTATAAGGAAATATTCCTTACACACAATATTTCCTTATTTCTTCGGTGATTCAAACACGCGCGTCCAAGACCCAATTCTTTGTCGAGTTGTCACTTTCCTTCTTTTCAGAAATCTTCTTTCCTTATTTGCGAGACAACTCTTCCTTATTTCTTCAAGGTCATCCTCCAAGATATCTTGACCAATATTCTTCCTCGGATGGACTATTCTGCACAGCTAGATTCCATTCGACGTAACCTTACGTCTCATGGATTCCAGCAAGACGTCTTTCGTTCATGCACACACACTAGTAACAATACCTATGCACTCAAGTAAATCATTAGTGGATGTTTGTCATTTAATCAAAACCCATTACATCTCAACAGCATATTTTCCACAAAAGGGAACCGAACATCCCTCACCATCACAAGGGGTATTTGCACATCAGACAAGTCCGAGGCAAACCCGCAGGGGATGATTCCGAGGAGGTTGAATAGTCAGCAACGTCATCGGTGGCAGATTATTACCAAATTGAATTTGGGATGTCAACTCACGCGGGGTTCCCTTGGCTCCATTGGTTGTACTATTGGTACCATTAACTCCAACAGAAGCATCCACATTCAACTCAACGTTAGTTATTGTTCAAAATTGTTTTAGAAAAAAAAAATGAGTGAGAACGCCGAATAACGAATTCAGTAAGAAATTTAAATGTGAAGCATTTTAATTAATCCGCCTTAGCATCCCAAATATAGGACTTTCAAGATGCTCTTGAATCCGCAAAAGATCCCTACGAATTTTCCCGGGCGAAAGAATGCACCACTTAATGATCGTCTAGATCATTGTCTTGAGTTTTATTACTTTTTTTTCTCATAGAGGCGTTGTCCTCATGGAGATCTTTGTGCGTTCCACGCCCATGTAATGATTCTCATGTTCCTTCTTGAGAGGCGCCACTACTAAGCTCATTTAGCCATTGGTCCATGACCTTAAGTAGCTCGCACAAGGTCCCAATAATTATGTGGCATATGGGTGTTTTGCCTTTATTTAGCCAAAATTTAAGCTAACTTATATTGTTAATAATCTAGCATTTCAACATTATCAACATCATAAGTTATCTTAAATTTTATTCAGACACACGATCTTCATCTTGTAGCTTCTTGTGGAGATGCCTTAAGATGACCCTTCCCTACAATATCTCAGAATATGGTGTTGAATAAAAAATATAATCATCCAATTTAAACACACACACAAAAAATAATATCTCCTAATTCCAATATTGCAAAGAAAACAAAATGACTAGGTTTTTAGTTGTGTGGTTAATATATAATCCTATATAATGGAGTACATAAATATTGTACTCATGTTGAAGAAATCAATGGTACTTGGTTGATTAAATTGATTTCTGCTTTGGGGCCTACGTTCTTATCAATTTGGGTCGTGTTGTTAGACTTTTGGTTTTTCTAGTTATCTTATTCTAATCCAATAAATATTCATGTACGCAAGACTACGTCGGCTCGGATCACGGATATCACAGAAGATGAAAGAGCAACACATGACATCTAGGGAAGAGGGCCAATCGACCTTAATGAAGATTTCAGCCCATTTGGGCCAAGCAGGAAGGAGTCCCATGAAGATGAAGAGTTTTGAGACTTTACTCTTTTACCCTTGAGACAATTTCATATTTAAGTTGGTTTTTAGAGCATGTTGCTCAGATTTGACAAATTGAGAATATTTCTAAGTTTTAGTTTTGACGTCTAGTTTCGACGTTGTTTAGCTGTAGTTTTGATTGAGTTGAATTCAAGTGGATTTCTTGTTTTTAATTCAATTGTGAGAAAGAGTGGTTGGTGTGTCCATAGCTATGTCTCAACGATCGAACGAGTGGTTGGTGTGTCCATAGCTTTTCGATCAATCCGAGTTCGAGGAATATCTTGGTGTGTCCAGCGTTTCGAGGACTCAAACCTTGAGAGGTCCCTAGGTGGATTCCTTGGGCTATTTCGAGTCAAACGAGCCTTTCTAGGTGGATTCCTAGATAGGCGTCGTTTTCTTATCCAAGTTCGTTCGATCGTCTTCCGCAACGACCTCACGAACCCATCTCTACATCGACTTCATTACCATCTGCTCCCATGAGAACGTTTTCAGCCTCCTTCATTCGATCCTGGAGATTCGTCTGCCATCATTTGGAATCAGAGCTAAACAAGGTAAAACGTTCTAGTTCGTATTTCTTAAGCTTGAAATATACTCACTCGGGTGTTTGTTCAAACTCTACCTTTAAGCCGAGAGGGTGAGGATAAATTTCAGCCAAAGCCTCCTCAAGAATGTCTAACCAGCGCCGGAGAGGAGAGCGTAACCGAGGGTATGAGCGGCGGCTCATCCAGGGATGGCTGGCGGCCAGGCAGCCAAAAACCCTAATCCCTTCTTTCCCTAACCGACCCAAAATCAAGGGAAGAATCCGCTTGAAGATTTTCTGTTAGGATTTTGTGCAATTATTTTCGGAAGGAAATCAGAAAATCTTTTCTTAATTCCAATTTTGAAAGGGAAAACGAGCGGGAAGCGTTTTTCAGCTCCATACCCTTACAGTCGTTCGGTCATTTAAAAAAAACGAGCTTTCATTATCCCGACTAGCCGAAGAGGAATCCGGCTAGGGCAAGAACGTTTTAGGCTAGTAGCCTTGTTTCATTTAGGTTGAGCAGGACCCGGGCGAATAACCTAGAGAAGTCCCAGGGGTCAAGTGAAGTGTGTCGGGCTAGTAGCCTCGAACTCCGCCCCGACGTTTTTCCACCCGGGGGCGGCTCTAGAGATTTTCGAATTAATTCTTGCATTTTTTTGTTTTCTGACAAAATTTTTTGTTAGAAAATAGAATAATCACAATTTAGTCTTCTTTGGTTTTGGAAGATACTATTTTTAAACCAGAACCTCTTCCCGAGCCAAACCCAAGAGATAGCTTTCTAAAAGGGGAAACGTGAGGAATTTCGAGCCTAGGGCTACGAAATTTAACGTTTTATCCTATTTTTTCTCTTTTATTTTAAGTGGGCTAACAAATCTTGCAGGAGAAGAAACAGGAAAAGCCTGAAGAAAGCGAGACCGGGCCCACAAGCCAGGCGGACGCGCCCGCGGCCCAAGGGCAGGCGACCGCGTCGACGGCGGTCGGTCGGTGCATCCCTTCCCCCATCAATATTACAAAAAAAAGCAAGATAATTAAGGGGAAGATCTTCTTACCATATCTTTCATTTTCTTTATTTTATTTTTAATTAGGAAAATAGGAGTTATTCTTGGGAGATAAGTTGTTACAAATTTAGTAGTTAGAGATAGAATCTAAAATTATGAATTATCCTATCTTTATTCTCCTTCTCTAATTTCCTAGTATATCTAATTTCCTAGTAAGATCTTATCTAACCATATTAGAATTTTCTTCTTTTTCTTATTTTCTTTTATTTCCTTCTAGATATTTTTTGGATTTTATTTATTTTCTTTAATTCATTGCAGGGATTTCAATCTTGGAGAGCAAGACACAAACTTTGAGCAAACAAGTAGCTCTATCAACCCTAATGGCCGACCGACCCCCTACAGAAAACTTGTGCTCGTCTCGTCACTTTCTCGCAATCATGGTTGAATCAGACACCGAACGAGCCTCACCGGTTTCTACCGAGGTGCAAAAGGTGATTCGTGAAGTAATGAGGCAGATGAAGCAGGAGCTCTTGACTGAACTGCATACGTTGGTGCAGGAAACTTTTGATCGCAGAAAAGGAAAACAGCATGCGGGTGGCTCGACTAGACCGGTGGTGCATGAAGCACTGCACGGCGCTGATGGAAATGCAACCAGGGATCGATCTATGTATCATCAGCGCGAGCAGACACCATATCCGGTATGGGAAGAACAAGTCGTGGATCAGACACCCCCTCCACGTCCTTGCATGTTTGGTCAACTTCAGAACCATCAGTTGCAACCCGGGGGAACTTTCATAATGCGGATCATGTTCCCCTAGGAGGTAACTACAGTGGTCAAATCAGGCAACAGAATCCAGGATACCTGCAGCCAAGACGGGGAGTCCAGGCTTATCAAGACTTCGACCAACAACAGGAACGACCCGCAGCTCATCCACATGCCAAGGTTCAGATCGACAGATCTGCAGGTACGTCTGATGTGGAAGCTTATATCAGTTGGGAGACAAGAACTGATCAGATTTTTCAGTTTTGTGAGTACCCGAAGCATACTAGGGTAGTTATGGCTACCATTCACTTTACAGACTTTGCCCTGACTTGGTGGAGAGCCGATCAGATTGAAAGGGAGAATCGTCAGGAGCATCCCATTGAGAGTTGGGATGAATTGAAGCTAGCTATGAGGAAACAGTTCATCCCAGGGAACTACGTAGACATCGTTCAGAGTCAACTTGAACGACTTAGGCAAGGATCTAGTTCGCCATCAGAGTACTACAATCAGCTGAAACAGCTGATAGTAAGATCCAACGTGTCTTTTCCTGAAAGGTACGTCGTTTCTAAATTCATCAATTGCTTGAATGATGATGTTGGTTTGGTTGTGAGAAATCAGTATTTTGGTCCTGAGGCTGTCATTGAGAGCGTTATGCATTACGCTACTCAAATCTATGAGTCCCTGCCAAAGAGACGACAATCTGGCAACAACAGGAATTGGACACCGTCGACTTCAGCCACCAGCCGGCCACCGACGAGTGTAGATCCGGCCACTAGGACGTCGGCCAGAGCAGAAGAACCACCTAAGGAGGGCCCGAGAACTAGAGACATCATTTGCTGCAAGTGCAGATGTTGTGGTCATATTGCTAGTAATTGCCCGAATCAGAATATTGTGCTTTTGAATGAGAATGGGGGATACGAGTCTGCTGATGAGGAAGATATCAATGGGGAACAAGTCGACCAGGTTGACGAGGTTCGTTTTGGTGCTGCTGATGTGAAAGACGAGTCCTTTTTGTGCATGAAACTGCCTTTTGAGGGTCCTTTGGATGATAGTGCTGATAGTGGAGACAAACAGGAAGGCTTAGGGGATAATGGAGATCACCTAGAGCTTATGGGAGAGATCATGGAGTGAGAGATGGAAAGGATAGAGGAACGTTTTGAGCTCCCACCAATAGATCTATTACAACGTGCATTTGCGTTTCATCATCAAATCTTTATTGGTACATACCCGGAACCTTTACTTGTTGTTATTGATGGTGGATGTGAGCGTAATGTTGTGAGCACTGCTATTCTTATGAAGTTGTCTATTCCTACCTATGAGTTGAGAGAGAATATGTCTGCGGGTTGGGTATGTCATAGCTTCAACATGGAAGTGACTCAAGTTGTTGAGCTGGATATCAGGATGGATGGCTATTCTGATAAGATTCGTTGTGTTGTCTTGCTTATCGATGATTTTGTTGTCATCTTAGGACGTCCATGGCAGTTTGATCGTCATGCTCTACATGATGGACGTCATAATCAACACAACTTCTTTCATACGGGTCATCGTTTTCGCTTGTCACCTATGAGCAAGATGGAGATTTCTATTTCGACATCAATGAGCCGCATTAAGGAGGAAGCTGGCATCAACTTGGTTCGTTGTCACGTGCGGCAACGTCGTAAGTTTCCTCTTCCTCATGACTTCTTTGATGTGACTCGTCTTTCTCCTGAGGTGCCATCTTCTACACCCCTTTTTGGTACTACCTTGTCTCTTTTTCTTGCTCTTGGTCGGAGTGCTTGTCTATTCTTTTGTGACGTCTTAAGAAGGTTTTCTAAGATAATACTCATGAGTAATCCGACTATGGATTTGGTTAAGCCGAGGAAGCGCAGCCCGTTACAGTTGTTCTTTGTTCACGCTTCTCGTCAGCTGAGCCGTGGAGATCTGTCTGCTAGTGTTCATTTCTGGGGCGTTTTTGAGAGCGTTGGGTATTTTGTGTTTGTTGCCTTTCCTATTGCAGATTCGAGAACGAATCCTTTTTTAGAGAGGGAGGATGATGTACGCATGACTACGTTGGTTCGGATCACGAATATCACAGAAGATGAAGGAGCAGCACAAGACATCTAGGGAAGAGGGACGATCGGCCTTAGTGAAGAATTCAGCCCATTTGGGCCAAGCAGGAAGGACCGGAGGCCCATGAAGATGAAGAGTTTTGAGACTTTACTCTTTTACCCTTGAGACAATTTCATATTTAAGTTGGTTTTTAGAGCATGTTACTCAGATTTGACAAATTGAGAATATTTCTAAGTTTTAGTTTTGACGTCTAGTTTCGACGTTGTTTAGCTGTAGTTTTGATTGAGTTGAATTCAAGTGGATTTCTTGTTTTTAATTCAATTGTGAGAAAGAGTGGTTGGTGTGTCCATAGCTCTGTCTCAACGATCGAACGAGTGGTTGGTGTGTCCATAGCTTTTCGATCAATCCGAGTTCGAGGAATATCTTGGTGTGTCCAGCGTTTCGAGGACTCAAACCTTGAGAGATCCCTAGGTGGATTCCTTGGGCTATTTCGAGTCAAACGAGCCTTTCTAGGTGGATTCCTAGATAGACGTCGTTTGCTTATCCAAGTTCGTTCGATCGTCTTCCGCAACGACCTCACGAACCCATCTCTACATCGACTTCATTACCATCTGCTCCAAAGAGAACGTTTTCAGCCTCCTTCATTTGATCTTGCAGATTCGTCTGCCATCAAATATGGTGTCAAAAAGTTAATGCAACTTTTGATTACTTTTGTTAAATTTAATCTCCGTATATGATGATGTCTGTAGTCAAAAACTTAAACGTCTGAGTAAAAAAAAACATCATAGAGTTAAATTGAAACTCAATTCGAACGCAACTAATCTAAATCTGATCTTATTAACCCAAAAACTAGAACTATTTTATTGATAAATTGATTCAATTGCACACTACCTTATAGACCCAGCTTATCTTGACCAATAATCTTAATTGACCGAGCTATGCTCAACCAAAATCCAACTTAACTAGGGATGAATAAAATCCGGGCCGACCCGGTTTTTTGGACATCCGGGTCCGGTCCGGTCCAAAATTTGATTCGGTCCGGGTCGACCCGGTTTTTTTATTTTTTAATATAAAATTTATTTATTCTATATTATATATAAACTTATAAATATTTTTTAATAAAATTATATATTTCTATATTAATATTTTTCAATATATTTATAAATCAATTTGAATTTTAAAAAAAAATTATAATTAATAATGCAAAAAATATTAATTTCGGTCCAAACCAGGACCGGTCCGGGTTTTTGGTCACATATTTTCGAAATTTCGGGTCTGGGTCGGTACGGGTTTGGACCGATGTTCATCCCTAAACTTGTTAACAACTCTAATTACAATACATTAAAATCACTCAACAAGCTTTGTCAGATGTCGCCCTTACGTTCAATTGGAATATGTGTCGACTTTCGAGCTATGTCATGTCATCAAAACTTAAAAAAAATCAATAAAAAACAAAAAAATGTCACATATTTACGAAATTTGAAAAAAATTCTTAATTTAATTTTTTATTATCTTTTTCAACTATTTTATCTACTACACACTATATATCCAAATACTATTTAATACACTTGATATTTTTCATCTATAAATATTAATTCAATTAATTGATTATCTTTTCCACAAAAAATTTATCTACTTTGCACACACTATCCAAATATAAATTAAATCTCATCTATACGTATTCTTTATCTATGTTCTTAATCTTTAACTATAAACCACAATTATATTATTAAAAAATAGACTCAAATACCGAAAATTGCCCCTTAAATGGGTCAATTTTCCGAAAACCACCCTTAATTGTTTTTACCGAAAATCACCCTTTTATTGATTCTGTTAGCCAAGAAAAAACCCTTGTCATTATTCCGTCTGAGTTCCGTTAATTTAATTATTTGATTATTTTCTTTTATATCTATCTATTTAATTCAATCATTCGTCTACTTTCCCCAAAATTCTCAAATTAAACCCTAATTCTCAATTTACATTCCCAAATAAAAACCCTAATTCTCAATTTTCAGCAGTGGATTGATGTTACACAGGATTGAGGAAAAGTGTTTTGATTAATGCACCCCCTTTCATTTGGACTGAGGAGAGGGTAATCCGCAGCGTTGAATCTATCCCTCTCATGGGATCGATCTTAACCGAAGACGTAATCCTTCAAAAGACCTGCGATGTCAGTTGATGTGAGGTCGAGGAATTCATGGGAGCGAGTGGTGTGGAGGACGGTGCTCTAAATCGGTGGAGGTGAGGGAGAGAGATGAGATATAGAGAAGGAGGAGGAAACTGTCATGGAAGGGGGTTTGAGTCACAGTGGTATGCTCAGAGTTGTTTCGAGTGAAGGAGAAGATTGAATTATAAACAATTCAAACTAAACAAAAACTAATATTTAGTTTATCGTGTTTGTGAGTGAGTCTTCATCCTATCCGGTTTGCAGTGGGGCCCACAGCCCTGGTCCTATTGCTGGGCTGTCTTCTTAGCTTTTTCTTCCCTCTGTTTTTAATGGCATTTGTCTGAGATAGTGAGAAGACAACCCAAACCCCCTTTCAATTCATCAAACACTTGTTCTATTCCACTCTCAATTCTGCCATATATTATTCACAACCCAGCACACAACTATCAACAAACTGAGTTCCATTATACCATCCACGCCAAGAATTAGTGTGTTAACAAACATACCCCAACCCAGATCTTCCCTTCACTCATACACGACAAGGATTATCATATTTAAGGTGGGCTTTCAACTTTTTCCGTGTCTGCATCTCTTTTCTATTGGATATCATATATGAAGTGGCTCACCCACTACTTTGTGCTTTGAGTTGGGTACAATTTTACATCTTTCTGCTTCTGTAGTTTTTTTTCCCTTCCAAATTATTGTTACTTAACTACCATTTTTAACAATTGACCCTTTCCTCATAATATAATGTTGTGTGTAAGGAAAGAGGATTGCTAATATGGTTGGTTTCTAGTTGGGATTAGGATAAGTTATAGTTTTTCATCAACCCATTGAGAAAATGTTGATGATGAGGGTGTTATCCTGGGTGAGATGAGGTATGCTATCTGGGTTGATGAATTTTCTTAGGGCCTGTTCGTGGCCAAAATTTGATGGGTCAGTTCATTCGGGTTCGGATTCGGGGGGTCGGCAAGATGGGCTGTTGTGGTACAAAGATATTGGTCAGCAATTGAATGGTGAATTCTCCATGGCTGTTGTTCAAGCCAACAATTTGCTTGAGGATCAAAGCCAGATTGAATCTGGAAGCTTAAGCTCAACCGATTCCGGGCCAATTGGTACCTATGTTGGTGTTTATGATGGTCATGGTGGACCTGAGACCTCGCGCTATATCAACAATCACCTCTTTCATCATCTAAGGAGTAAGCTATCCAAATTTTTAGCTACTATTACACCTAAACTATGTCAAAACTTTAACAAATGATGCTCAAATGATTTTGTTGTGCAGGGTTTGCTACAGAACATCAGAACATGTCTACAGATGTAATTAGAAAGGCTGTTGAGGCAACAGAGGACGGGTTTTTGTCGGTTGTGAGGAAACAATTTGAGATGAAGCCTCAGATTGCAGCAGTTGGTTCATGTTGCCTGATAGGAGTTATATGCAACGGAATCCTTCATGTTGCAAATCTTGGAGATGCTCGTGCCGTTATGGGAAGACTGATGAACGCCACTGGAGAGACTCTAGCTGTACAGCTTTCAGCTGAACATAATGCGAGTCAAGAGTCGGTTAGGCAGGAATTGAGATCTCTCCACCCTCATGATTCTAATATTGTTGTGCTCAAACATAATGTTTGGCGAGTCAAGGGCCTGATTCAGGTCAAGCTTTTTCTCTGCAATCTGCATAAGAGTTTTCATGCCAAGTTTTATATTTTAAGAATTCACATTGAACTGCAGATTTCAAGATCCATAGGAGATGTGTATTTGAAGAAGGCGGAGTACAATAGAGAGCCTCTGTACACCAAGTTTCGCCTGCGCGAAACTTTCAAGAAGCCAATTCTGAGTTCAGAGCCAGCAATTTCGGTGCATGAACTGCAGCAACATGATCAATTTATAATCTTCGCTTCAGATGGGCTATGGGATCAGCTTAGCAATCAGGAAGCAGTGGATATTGTTGTGAAGCATCCACGCAACGTAAGGCTGCATTTTAAAATCAGATTTAAGTTCAACATTTGTTAAGAAGATTGATTCATCATCTGTTTGTGTTGATTTCTGCAGGGGATTGCTAAGAGGCTGGTGAAGACAGCTTTACATGTAGCAGCCAAGAAAAGGGAGATGAGGTATTCGGATCTGAAGAAGATCGACAGAGGAGTTCGCCGACATTTTCATGATGACATCACTGTGGTCGTCATCTTCCTCGACGTGAGTCGGACCCACCATTTAGCAGGGAAGCCTCCTCAGGTGTCACTAAAAGGAGGAGGGATACACCTGCCCCATAACATGCTTGCACCCTGCACTACTCCACCTATTGAAACTGCTACTGCTTAGATCAATTTCTATGTATTCTTAGTTCTGGTTTCCTTGCAGAAAGAAGCTAAGAGAGCTGGAAAACAGGATGTCAATAATAGACTTGTCATTGAAACTACAAATGGGTTTTTCTACTTGTAAAGATAAGTGGATGTATGAACTATGGTTCTCACAGGGGACTTGTATTCTAGTTGTTTTGATATGTAATTTTGTTTAGATATGCTGTTATGACTTATGAGATGTAATTTGTTTAACTGTGATGTTAAACCAGATGAGGTTATGATTTATGCACACATCCTCCTTTGGTTGACATGATTGGAAAGTGAGCTCTCAAAATCAAACACAATGGACCTGCTTAAGCATATTCTTTTTGCACAATGAATTGAATGTAATATCAAGTCCCAGTTCAATGAATCAGGAACTGTAAAGGGGATATTGACATTTGAAAAGACTTTCCAACACGTTACACAGAGCCTTAAAATGTCAAGATACAAAAAAGTAGATCAATTTTTTTCATTGTGAACAAGTGCATATACATTTCAAATAATGCTGATGCTATGAATAGAACATGTAAGGATCTACAGACACAGTTTGATCATAATATCATGCCTTTCTTCGGAGAACTAGTGTTAGCAATAAAGAGAGAATAGAATCAACAGATGACAGTACCACAATCAGCATGGCTACAAGCACAAGAGTGAGGCTGGATGTCTTCAGCTGCAGCATGCAAAAAGGAAAAACAAGTTAAACAAATCACATATATTGAAAGTAGTCTGTTAAATTGATGATTCTAATTCCATCTTTATGGTGATATCATAAAGGATTTTCATTTTCAATGTTATGAAGTAACTGTCTCTCCTTTACTACTTCTATTATTACTTTTTAATTGGACAAACTTAGCAATGATATAATGTGTACCGTGGTATTGAAACTTGGCCATTCAAGATATTTGAGCTGACCAGGCTGCTCAAAGAGGAAGATGGAAAACAATCTCATCCTTCTGCAGGGGAAAATTTTCACAAAAGAACAAACAAAATAGCAAGTCATCAAACACATATGTAACATCAAAAGGACAATCATCAATTCATCAAAAATGGTAACAGGACAATCCTATGGAGCATACTACAATACCTGATGGCTTCCTTGACATAGCGCAGAAAAGTTGAGTTTTGAGGATACTCATCGTTGAACTTGAGATGAATATGATTTCTCCCCATGGAAGAAGCATGACAGAGAGGAAGGTGTCTTGCAATAAGGCATTTATCTTTCAGGATTGGCCTCTGGTCAAAATTGAGAAAGACACCAAAGCAGATTTTCAGTATGCAGGGCTATATAACAGCTAAGCTTAGAACCCAAACTGAATACACAACAACACTCAATAGAAGTAAGAACTGTACCCAATTCGATGCAGGTTTCAAAGCAATTGAGGTTCTAGGTTCCAGCCCACTTTGGAATGGAAGTTTTGGAGTGCAGGAGTGAGTCAACACTGCAAAAACAACTAAATTATGCACTCAGGTTTGATATAAAATGTATGTACTGCGAAAAACAAACGGAAACCTAAGTGTTTAGACATCATCCCGCTGAAAGTAGCTGTCTCCATGTCCTGAGCAAGCCGTGAAAATCCAAGATTCCGAGAAAAACCCTAATATCAGACAATACAGAATATAGGACGTCAACGAATCGAATCAGCAGCAAAGAATCAATTTTAACAAGATGAATAGAGAGGGAGTACTCTTAATTCCTGATTTGGGCTGGAATCAGGGTGCAGAAGAGCATACCGAAACGATACAGATAGAGATACGTAATGGTGTCGCCGGTTTAACCAGACTTGAACCGAACTGGACCATCGGTTCAAGACATATCAAGGTTTAGATTCCGGTTCAACTAAATTCAAGAACATCAAACCAATGATTCCCAGCCGGGGTTGTACAAGCCACCTCACACAAATTAGTAATGGGCAAGGTTAGTGAACCTCCGGTTCAAGGTTTAAGATTACCTTGAATTTTAACTTGAATCTTCAAGAGCCGGTTCGTCTGAGTCGGTTCAGGTTTAGTGTCGGTTCAGGTTTGAGAAGGTTTTTATAAGATTTTCCGTCACTTCGAATGCTCGTCCGGTTTAGAGTCGGTTCGGGTTCGAACCTTGATAATAAAATAATAAAAATAATATTTAAATTAACTTTGATTTATTAAATTACAATACTAGAATCTTTATAGTTCATATACAAAGAGGGAATAAAAATAACTTCAAATTTTGTTCAACATGAAAAAGAAAAAAAATTAAAGGGCTTGCACCTAATATTTACTTACTTATTTAGTTGCCTACGTATCCTCTCGGGTACTCGGTAAGAAGAATCAAAGCTCACGTAGTTCTCTTACCTTTATATAAACCCACTATTCTATGTTCTAAGACGATTTCACGTCGGAAGAGTCGGTGTTGATCGTTGAAGCGTCTCCAATCCACTCGTCCTCTTGTCCTCCGATGAATTAGCTTCATTAGGATCTATTTGTTGCCTAATTTGGACCTTCTTCCAATCACATATGCAAACTTGAGCTTCTAATGACTCGGGCGCCAACTTCGATCTCTTCTTGTTTAAGATGTGGCCACCTTCACTAAAGGTTTGGTCCACTGCTGCGGTTGAAGCGGGAACGACAAGAACTTGCGCCGCAACTTTATGAAGTATTGGAAACATGCTCTTATGGTTGTTCCACCAATCTAAAACATCTAATTTTCAAGGATCAACAAACTCAAAACATGTATTATTATAATTATCGATCTTCGAAAATGAGCTCGATGTTCTTGGTCTTTTGCATAAAAATTGAGCTCCAAAACTCTTTAAGGAAGATGAACTTGAAGAAATAGGGGGTAATGAAGAAGATGCATCATCAACATCAAATGACGAAATAAATTTTGAACATTACTTCTCGTGTTAGAAATCATACTAGCAATATCGACGTTTTCAATACCGGCCAAAACATAGTAGTTCTCTAACATATCTTTCAAATGTTCAAATTTAAATCTTGGGTCAAAAACACAAGCAACAAGAAAACAATCGGGAATTGTAGTATAATAGTTCAACCACTTAGCCTTCATTTGAGTGATTGAAGCTTGTAGCTCCGGGATTTTGGAACCCTCATTGAAAGCATACATGACATTACAAGCTTCCCAAACAAATATATTAGCACTTGGTTTATAAACAAAACTGAAGCTAAGAGTGGCATCATTAAAAGTTTTTAAAAATGAAGCAATTTGGCTACAAGAATTCCAATTCGCCTCGTTAAAATGTAAATGCGAAATATATTGAGAAGTAAAAGAAGTTAAAAGTTGTTTGTATTGTACGGATTCACAAAGCAATTTGTAAGTAGAGTTCCATCGAGTTCCAATATTTTTTGAAAAACGTTTTGGGTGCACCCTATGCTCTTTACAAAATCGAGTCCAATCTTTAGTAATGTTAGGATGACTCCAAATAAACTTAATAACATCTTTAAATGGATTAAAATGAACACTCATGGCCGTTAAACCATCTTAACACATAAGTTTAAAATATGACAAGCACATCGAATATGAAAAATACTACGACCAAATTGAGGTTGACAACTTGTTGTCAAATCACGTATGGATGTGGTGTTAGACGATACATTGTCAAAGCCAATAGAAAAAACACGGTTAAGAAGTCTATATTCTTCTAAAATTATACGAATAATCTTAGCAATGTTTATAGCGGTATGAACCTCATCAAAAATTCTAAAACCCAAAACACGTTTATGCATTACAAAATTATTAGAATCAATAAAATGACATGTAAGGCCCACGTAAGAATGAATGTGACTATGATCACTCCATATATCACTACAAACTGAAGCATGCATATCATTTTTGCTAAAAAAAACAATCAAGGAAGCTTTATGTCTTTTATAAGCCTTAATAATATTTCTCTTAATTGTATATCGAGAAATCTTTTGAAAAGAAGGTTGTGTATAAACTTTAATATATTCATTAAATCCAAAATTCTCACTGAATCTAAATGATAAATGATCAACACAAATTGCTTCGGCTAATGCTACGGAATTAGAAACATGATCATAATGAAATAAAGGGTTAGTCGTAGTTGCAAACCCGCCGGAAATTTGCATTCGGCCTTTTGTACCTCCAACCTTGTCGGGTTGTTTTGTTTGTAAGTGTCGGTAAAGTGTGCCATATCCTCCTCGTTTTTTCCATTTGTAAACTTTTGGTTTTGAACAATGCCTACAAGAAACATTAATTATTCCATCAGCATCTGTTGTTCCTTTCGTGAAATGTTTTATAAAAATATCTGATCCACCCACATTATCATCATTGTTAAGATGTTGGGTGGGTTATTGAGTGACATTTTCGCTCACTTGAGTAGTGTCAATAACAACATTTTCAACATGATCCATTTTTAAAAAAGAAAAGAAATAACAATAAAACTAAAACTAAAAGATTCAAAAAATAATTGCTACAGAATATAACAACAAACGAGAGTAGTCAAATAGGCAAGAGAAAAGAATCAATTAAGATTCGGCAAGAGAAAAATAATTGTTGCAGATTCAAGTAGAATAAATATTGTACGAGAGATTAGATTATGCAGAGAGAAAGAGGAGATTGGAGAGACTCAAGAGAACGAGAGATTATTATTAGATGGTGTAGATTGTAGAGTGGGATATGGAGGGTATTTATAGGTAATATGATTTACATTTGTCTTGTAGTCTTGTACCTCTGCTCATGGGAAATTAACATAATACACTATACCAATTAATATTTAACCGTTGTTTTTTCTAGGAATTAGTCAAATAGGCAGCTCAAAGGATTTGTATTGCATGTTTAATGAATCAAGTAGAATTCGGGTATTAGATTATTGTTCAGAACTACACCTCTTAAATACAGCACAGCACATGGAAAATTGGAAATAGATGGTTAATATTTTATACTATAAATACCCATAAAATATTCACTATATTTTTTTATAAACCTTAAACCTTTGGTTAACTTTTTGTAAAACCCCCGGTTTATGAACCTCCGGTTAACCTTCTTTGAACCCCCGGTTCGACGGTTCAATGGAGTGTTGAACCTTAACCTGAACCTTCTATAGGCCCGGTTCGTCGGGCCGGTTCAGCTTCAGGGCCGGTTCAGGGTTTGACCGGTCCGGTTTAGGGCCGGTTCACAAGGTTTAGGTTCAATTTACCCATGATTAAACCATTATAGACACTATTATTTGTCAATTAACTTTAAGTTAATAAATTAAGTAAAGAATCGCAAATCCATAATTTTCTTTTGAGATCTCTCTTCTCGACCAAAACACTCCCAAATCCCTACTTCTTTGCTCATCGGCCTACAACCATCTCTGATCAAAGCTTACCACCATCCCCGGTCATGCTTGCAGCACGTCTCCGGTCAAGCGTGTAGTCCATCTCCGGTCAAGCGTGTAGTCCATCTCCGGTCAAGCTTTTCGTTGGTCGTAATTTTGCTTGCTCCCGAGTCTTCAATTTATCCTATAATTTCTGAGTTAAAGGTAAGTTTTCGAGACTCTACTACCTTGATTCTAGTAATTGCAATCTATCAGTCTTTGATTTTTCTGGCGTTCTTTCGAATCTCTAGTGGTTGTTGTCACCTGACTTTCTGACTTTCTCGTGCCTTAGATCTCAACTCATTTCTTGACTTCGGTTTGCGGGATACCTATACACTCAGAAAGTCAGGTTTGCCACTGTATAGAATTTAACATTCATGATGCTGCTTAAAATAATATATAGTTTTCTTTCCTGTTTTGCAGTTTCAAGTCTGGTTCTTAATTTACGATGTTATCAAAGCTAGTTCGCAAAGACTAATCATTGCAATTCTTATTGATATATATATTCAGTAAATACTAATGAGTTTTTTAAGTTTTAGAGTTTAGGTGAACAACTTGGTGCAAAAGGCTAGGGGTTACTTAAATATTCTTGGACCATCATCAAGAAAGAAGTAGATCCAAAGCTCTAGACGAATCCAAGAAAGAAGCTCATAGCCAACCAAAATCGGATTTTGCAATAAAGACAACCGCGCCCGCGGATAGTAAATCCGCGCCCGCAGATGGTAAATCCGCGCCCGCAGATGGTAAATCTGCGCCCATGGATCGGAACAACAGAACCTACAGAACAACATGACGCGACCGCGTCAAAGAAGGTCACGCCCGTAGCTCAGTCCGCGCTCGCGGATCATACCCGCTCCTGCGGAAATGACCTTGCAGACTCACTTCGTCCTATATGAATGAACGATCCTTTCGACCCCAAATCCGGAATCCAAGGTCGTTGTGAGAACAGGTTACTGCTGACACGTTCTAGGGACATCACTCCAATCATTCAGGGATGTTCTCCTTGCTTTCTCTTAATTCCAAAAGCTTGTCTTTCTAGTCTGAAAATAGATGACTTACCCCTTGCTATCCAATCTCTTTTGCAAGACTTTACAGTCGTCTATCCAGACGACGTACCAGGTGGTTTGCCTCCAATCCGAGGCATTAAGCATCAAATTGATTTGGTTCATGGTGCTTTCCCACCAAATAGAGTTGCATACAGGTCAAGCCCAGAAGAGACAACTGAGCTTCAACGCCAAGTCTAAGACTTGATGGACAAGGGCTATGTTCGAGAAACCTTATCTCCTTGTACAGTCCTGGTTATTTTGGTCCCTAAGAAGGATGGTACATGGCGTATATGTGTGGACTGAAGAGCCATAAATTAGATTACTGTGAAGTTTAGACCCCGCTTGGACGAATTGCATGTTGCTACTCTCTTCTCAAATATCGATCTTAAGATTGGTTACCATCAAATTCGTATGAAAGAGGGTGATGAATGGAAGATGGCCTTCAAAACCAAGTATGGTCTCTATGAATGGTTAGTAATGCATTTTGGTCTTACAAATGCACCAAGTACTTTTATGAGATTAATGAACCATGTGCTTAGACATTTCCTGGGAAAATTTGCTGTGGTTTATTTTGATGATATATTGGTGTAAATCTGTTCTTTGAATGATCATGTTGACCATCTTAGGCAAGTCTTGG
The DNA here is from genome assembly GCA_029168935.1 of Oxyria digyna. NCBI lineage: Eukaryota > Viridiplantae > Streptophyta > Magnoliopsida > Caryophyllales > Polygonaceae > Oxyria > Oxyria digyna. Next base: position 13,267,847 of record JAPVLV010000005.1, read on the forward strand.
AATGTCTTATGAATGAGCAATTTTATGCTAACTTATCTAAGTGTGTATTTTGCTCTACTTAATTCTATTGTTTTCCTTGGCTATGTTGTTTGTAAAGATGGATTGCAGGTGGACCAAGAAAAGGTTTAAGCCATAAAACAATGGCCAACCCCTACTACTCCTACTATGCTTCAATATTTTTTGGGCTTGGTTGGTATCTATAGGAGATTTGTGTGTAATTTTAGCACAAATGCAACCCCATTACACGAGCTCGCAAAGAAAGGATCCATTATTGAATGCAACCCCATTACGGCTCAAGGAAAGTCTTTGCAATGCCCCTTTGTTGCAACTGCCGGACTTTTAAAAAATGTTTGAGGTTGAGTGCGATGCCTTCAATTTCGGCATTGGTGGTGTTTTGCTCCAAGAGAAGAGGCCAATTGTTTATTTCAGTGAGAAACTCTCAGGCGCGACACTTAACTACCCTACTTATGATAAATAACTATATGCTTTGATTAGGGTCTTCAAGACATGGCAACACTACCTATGGCAAAAACAAGTTGTTGTGAACACAGATCATGAGGCTTTGGCCTATTTGAAGCAATAATCCACTCTAGGAAGACGCCATGCTCGTTGGGTAGAGTTTATGGAGACATTTCCATATGTTGTCATGCACAAGAAAGGTAACGAGAATGTGGTAGTCCACACCCTTTCTCGCAAGTATGTTCTCTTTTCTCACCTTCAACCTAAATTACTAGGATTTGCATTGATAATAGACTTGTACATGCAAGATGATTTCTTTTAGTCTATTTATGAGAATTGTTTAGCAAAAGGTGAGGTTGATGGTTAATTTGTGGATCAAAAGTATCTATATAGACAGGGCAATCTTTGTATCCCTTCTAGTTCTAAAGGACACTTTTGATTCATGAAGCTCATGAGGGGCGATGATACTTTGGAATAGCCAAGACCTTATCCGCCCTTCAAGAGCATTTTTATTGGACACATATAATTAGGAATGTAACCCGTTTTGTCAATTGTTGTGTGACTTGTCATAAGACAAAGAGTCGTTCATCTTCTTCGTTGTATACACCTCTACCTATTCTCAATCAACCTTGGGAAGATTTATCCATGGATTTTGTCATGGGGGTGCCTACAACTAAGAAGGGGAGTGATTGCATCTTTGTTGTGGTTGATAGGTTCTCCAAAATGGCTCATTTCATGGCATGTAAGATGACAAATAATGCTACTGACATTAGTAATATTTTTTTTCAGGTTGTTTGGTTGCATGAAATTCCTAAAACTATTGTTAGTGATAGAGATGTGAAATTTGTGAGTCAGTTTTGGAGAACATTGTGCGGTAAGCTAGGTACAAAACTCTTATTTTCTACTAGCTACCATCCACAAACAGATAGACAAACTGAGGTTACGAATAGGACGCTAGGCTCACTTCTTAGGACCATGCTTCGTGCTAATCCTAAAAGGTGGGAGGACTTACTTCCATATGTTGAGTTTTCATATAATAGGGCCTTCCATTCGGCAGCAGGGCTGATTCCATTCGAGGTGGTGTATAGTCAAAATCCTTTGACCCCAATGGACATGATTTAGCTTCCTTTGAAGGATGGTGAGCAAGTTGGAGGAGCAAACCGGGCTGAGATGATCAAGGGCTTACATAAGAGGACACAAGAGCAATTGCAGCGCCGTTCACTAGAATATGAGTACAAGGCTAACAAAGGGAAGAAGAGGGTCACATATGTACCAGGAAATCTCGTTTGGTTGCACGTGAAAAAAGAGCGCTTTCTTGCTAGGAGAAAGCACAAGTTAGATGACTGAGGTGATGAACCGTTTAAAATTCTTGGAGCTTTTAGTCCTAATTCATATGAGTTTGAATTGCCTCCAGGTATTGGTGTTCATGGGACATTTAATGTTGCTGATTTGTCCCCATATATTCCCCGGGACTTAGACATTCACAACAAGGGGACGTGTCGAGGCAAGGAAGGGGAGAGTGAAACGATACCGGACAAGATATGGATCGAGGTTCAGGAAGAAGAGCTCAGGAGCATAAGATCACTTGGTCCAGTGACAAGAGCAAGGGAACAAGTTGTGGCTAAGGCAACTCAATCGATGGTCACAAAAGGATTGACTCAGAATAGCTTCTTCGGTGCAAATGAGATTACATGGAGCTTAACAACGCTCAAGGAGGTGGGTGACTACCAGGCGCATGGCGAAGCAACGTTGGCCTTAAAACCAGCCTCATTGATGAAGTTACAAAAGCACCGACCGCTACCAAACTGTGACCGCGCTCAGAGACGCGACCGAAGGTGGTACCCAAGACAGAATGCCCTCTGACTTTTTGTGTTGATCCGCGCGGACCGCTTTGTTTTATGAACTTTTCGAATTGGCACTACAAGAAAAACCATTTAAAAGCAACGATATTTTGCAACGACTATAATTTTGTTGTTGCTAAAAGTATTTTTGGCAACGACTAAAGTTAAACGTTGCAAATGTTGTTGCGAAAATTATAATTGGCAACGACTGATGATAAGCGTTGCCAATTACTGTTGCTAATAAGGTTATTAAACTCGAGAATATACTAGTGACTCGGAGGGGGTCCTTAGACTCGACTCGTTGACTCGACTCGTAAAATCGTAAGAATCTACTAAAATAATAAAATAATAAATAAAAATAACATTTAAATTTAAATTTGTTTTTAAAGTTTATAAGTTATCATGCCTTTCAATTTATTATCTAAACACATTCCAGATAAAGTTTGTAAAATTTTGTAAGACATACAATAAAATATCAACCAAAAAAACACCTTATTCTTAAGTATAAACTCTAAATGAGTTACATAGGCTGAAGTGGATATATTAGAGATAAACATATATAAAATGGGCCTTTTTTGTTTGGGCCAATAAGCCCAATGGCAACAAGTTCGGCAAGATAAGTGTAAAATTGGGTTTGCAACAAACTCGTCCGAGTCTAGTCCACTTGTACGAATTTGACCGAGTCTAACCGAGTCTGATGTCCAACGAGTTTTCTTCACGAGTTAACTCGTTACCCATACTCAGACTCGTAAACTCGGACGATTCTACGAGTTGACTCGCGAATTTAATAACCATGGTTGCTTTATATATATAAAATTTTCATAAGCCTCTTTCAAATTTGGTGTCGAGATTATTATTAGACCTGGTCAAACTAGGGCTTGGGCCGGGCCAGGGCAGGGCCAAATTCCAAATTCTACCCATTTACTAGGGTCGTGCCAAGCCATAAGGGCCCTCAGGGCGGCCCTCGACTACTTACACAGAAAAATTAAATATCAGATACCGGGCTAAACCGTGTTACTAAAACATTCAAAACCTGTTTAGTGCTTACAAGAAATTCACCATCCCAAAACGCATGCTAAAAAGGTCCAAAATGCATGCTTAAATAACAATCCTCATAACCGAATTCAACAAAAAAATCCAAAAACACAATAAAAAAATTATGTCGTGGTAATAGTACTCGCATCTGAATCCTCATAACCTTAATATTATATTATATATATAATATGGGCCGGGTAGGGCCGGCCCTCAGGGCCCTACTCCGATCCCATATCCTCCCACTTTAAAAAAAAGCCGGACAGGGCCGACCCTTATGGGTTAAATGTCCTACCCAGATCCTCCCATATTTTAGGGCGGGCTGGGAGGGCCGGGTCTAATTATTATACAGCGATGACCGTCATTGCGATAAAAAATCATCTTCATACTGCAACGACTTGTTGTTGCAATTAATATTGGCCGTTTAACCCCGCATCCATTTTTTTTATAACTGGCACCCGTCTTGGGCGCATCCCGGGTGCGTCCAATTTTTTTTTTTGAACCGGGTCATTCTTGGGCGCACCCTGGCTGCGCCCAAGATTTTTTTTTTTTTTTTTTTTTTGCCGTCAAAACCGGATTTTTTTTAAAATGTTTTGGACGCATCCGGGTTGCGCCCAAGGCGGGTGCCAGTTATAAAAAAGTGGGTGCGGGGTTTTTCGCCGTTAATATTTTACAAATTTGTAGTAATCTTGTCGTTGCAAAAAATTAGTAGAAAGTATAAGTGCACGGTTCTTATATACAGCCCGGTGCTTTATTCAAACAACGTCGGGTCACTCGCGTTCTGCGAGGACCCATACACTCGCGTTACGCGAGATTACCAAAAAATTAGGTTAATTTCATGCATGCTAATCTCGCGTTCCGCGAGTGTACGTGTCCTCGTAGAACGCGAGTGACACGTCCCTCGCAGAACGCGAGATTAGCATGTCAGATGGACGTTGTTGTGCGCCATTACTACATGTCTTGTCCCCACCTAACTATAATAACTACCCCTTATTTTAAGTAATTCGTAACACCTATTAACCCTACCCTAACACCTCTTTTTATCATATTTCACCCTCTATTAAAATCCATTTTCAAAACCTTAAAACTTCAAAACACTCTAAAAACACCTAAAATAATGGAGGATGAAGAGGAATTCAACAAAGGAGGGAATGAAGATGGTGGTTCATCAAGTTACCATGCAAATGAGGTAATGTTCTTACTTAATTTTTGAATTTTAATTTGTTTTGCACCATTAAGAGCTAAAATGAACTTATTATGTTGTATTTCTTGTTAAATCTAGTAGTAGTAAGTGTTGAAGAGATGACTTTTGCATATAATGTCCAAAACTTAGATGTGTTCATGTTTTTAGGGTTTTTAGGGTTTTTAATGTAGAAACTCAACAATTTCTCATGTTATGTTAAATTATCCCGTTGAATGACTAGTTTCAGGAAATAGCAACTTCCCGCGTTCTGCGAGAGGAAGCCACTCGCGTCACGCGAGCAGTGTCACCCTCGCAGAACGCGAGAAGTTGCACATTACAGAGTATTAACAGAAGCACTGTGTATAGGTGAATTTTTCTTTGTTCACTGGATTGAATGAAATCCAGTTGAATGACTACAACTACCCCTACCGGAACACAAGGCCATGTTCGCCACCGTCATTTGATTTAGGGATTGACCACTTTATTATCATCTACCATCTTCATATGAACAACATGTGCCATCTACTTATCAATTTCCTATGCCATCTACATATGAATTGCACGTACCATCTACTTATGAGTTGCCCGTACCATCTACTTATGAGTTGCCCGTGCCATCTACTTATGAATTGCCATGTACATATGAGGTGCCATCAAGCTATGATGCGTTTGATTCACAATTTGCTAACCCACCTACAAACGTAGGAGAGGAGATGTGTTTTCTTCCCTCTTTACGCACTGCACCAAAGTTTGATAGTCCCGTATGTGAGGAAGAGGTTGTTTCTAGGGATTATTCGGAATATTTCACTACGGAGCAAGTGTTTGCCTCTAAGGAGATTGGTCATTTGTGGGCTTTGAATGTTGCAAAGAAACACAAGTTTATGATCTCTATTGGAAGGAGTGTACCATCTAAACCGGGGCAAAGTGGTAAGGTTCAAATCATTTGTGAGAAAGGGGGAAGCCATAGGCCCAAAGGTGTCGGTGTTAGATCAAACACAAAGAGCAAGAAAACGGAGTGTAAATTTCAGTTGAAGCTCATGGAGAACCGGGTTGAAGAGAATTGGAGATTAGTGGTTGTTTGTGGTTTGCACAACCATCCTATTGGAGATAGTTTGGTCGGGAATGCATTTGCCGGGAGGCCAACCCCGGATCAAAAGAAAAAGGTTCGTGAGATGGTACTTTCACATTGTTCTTCAAATCAGATTTACACTGAGATAAACAAGGATCCCGGAAGTTGGACAAAGAAGAACCAAGTGTACAATTTGGTAAGACATATAAGGGAAGAGGAAATAGAAGGTAGAACCGTGGTTCAAGAATTCTTTAACCAATGCAAAAAGAGCAACTACTTCATGGAGTATAAGCCAAGTGCAAAGAATCCTTCGATAATAGGCGACTTGTTCTTTGCTAGCCCCGAATCAATGAAACTCTTAAAGGCGTTTCCATATGTCCTTTTGATGGACTCGACTTATAGCACGAACAAGTAAGTATTTATCATTCTGTTTTTATGTTGTATTTATCTTACTGTATTTTGGTTTAAGGTACAATGTTCCCTTCCTGGAGATAGTCGGTTTGACTTCTACATGAAAGAATTTTGTTGTGTGCGGGGTATGGTTAGAGGATGAGAGCGAGGATAGTTATTTCTGGGCGTTGCAACAACTGCAGACGATGTATTTGAGAATAGGAGCATCGCCTACTTGCTTCGTCACTGACCATGAGATGGCTCTTATGAATACAACAGACAAGTTATGGCCGAATGCAAAGTTTCTCTTATGTAGACGACATGTAAGGAAGAACATAGAGGCGAGAGCCAAGATAGCTATGGACACACAAGCATTGGGGGTTCATATTTCAAATGATTATTATAACGTGTTCGAACAAACCACTGAAGAAGATTACAACAGTACTTTGAAGAAACTTGAGGACGAATGGCGAGCTTATCCAACCGTATTGAACTACGTGAGAAAGAATTGGCTAAACCGTTACAAAGAAAGACTTGTTTCAGCATGGACGGATAATGTCTTTACTCTCGGGAATAACACAACAAACAGGTATGTCCTCTAATTTATGTCTACCTTCTACATATGATAAAAAGAGCTTCTGTAATGCACACCTCACAGAACGCGAGGTGTACACACCTCGTAGAACACGAGATTTTGCACATTACAGAAGGATCCTCAGGTTCTGATTTGTATTTGCATATTATTGTTTTTCGAACATTTTAGAGTTGAAGGAGCACATTCGTTTCTTAAGTCATACTTGTCAAGTGGAAATGCTAGGCTAGACACAATGTTCAAAGAATACAAAACAATGGCGGAGAACCAACTTAAGGAGATTAATGTGTCTTTCACCGAGAGTTTGAATAAGAGCTTCACAGTTGTTGAAGGGGCCGACTTGTTTAAAGTCTTGAAGTTCAAAGTCTCTTACAAATGCATAGAATTTTTGCTTAAGGAATACACGAAGGGGGAGAGATTAGGTGCGCACTTTAATATCTTTTGTAGCTGTGGGATCAAGATTAGAGATGGGTTGATGTGTGTTCATCAGATTGTAAGACATTGGAAGGAGCAAAGACCACTAAGAGTATCAGATTTGCACCCTTTCTGGAGTACTTTGAGTTTGGAAGAAGTTGATGTTCCCGGCATACTCGAAGTTAAGAGTAAGGTGGCAAGGCGTCTTTTTTAGACTTTCTATGAGGAAACGTTTCCGAAGTTGTGCCCCCATGATCAAGAAAAGTGTGCACAAACTGTTTTAGACATTGGGAGAGTAAATACTCCTCTAAAAGAGCCGGCTATTTCAAAGCACACCGGGGGTCGTCCAGTCGGAGCTCCTAACAAACAACCAAGGTCAACGCAAAGAAGACCGTCTGCATGGGAGCACACTAATGCTGAGATGGATGCTAGAGATTTGGAAGAAACACCTCCAAGGTGATTGGCAAGTACAAGTCTCAGATACCCGCGTCAATGCGCACCCATGTGAATGGTTGGTTTGAGGTAAATGGAGATGGAAATTGTGGATTTAGAGCAATAGCTCATGAATTGCATGATAACCAACACTTATGGAGGGAAGTAAGAGATTTGATGATAGCTAAGGTCAAAGAGATTTGGCACCTAGTTGACGGAACTTGGATTGGACCTCCACAACAAGCAACTTTGGAGAGCGTTGTACACCAACTTACATGGGAAGGAATAGGAAGGGCTCCAGAAGATCACTGGCTAGCTACCCCGGAAATGGGATGCCTTGTGGCATCCACATTCAACATAGTGTTCGTAACGGTGGGAAAAAATGCTAACTACACTTACCTTCCTCTACAACGTCCTACTTGGTTAGAAGATGGCGACACACTTCCGACGTTCTGCTTATTATATATTGAGAGTGAGAGACATTTTGTTCCGGTAAGTTTTTGGATCTTCTTATGAATTACTATCTAATATGCAACTTCCTAACGTTGTTGTTTTCTTGTAGTTGCGTCTTGAAGAAAACTGCCCATTATCTCATGTGTTTACTCCTTGGTGGCGAAACGCTGAAAGAGATGCTTTTTCTTTGCATGATCTTGTGTCACATCGATGTGCCGCCTTTGAAATGTAATGTTGAAGTTATGTTTTATTCGCTGAATTTGTAACAAAACAGGTTTAAATTCTTAAACAGGAACTCATGTCATGGACATTTTCCAGAAAATGTAATTCCTCACGTTCTGCGAACCGTGCCACAGACCGTGCATCTCAACTGGGAGCACCTTGTTTCCTATAGGTCACACCTCGCGTTCTGCGAGGAGGTCACACCTCGCGTTCTGCGAGGAGGTCACACCTCGCGTTCTGCGAGGAGGTCACACCTCGCGTTCTGCGAGGAGGTCACACCTCGCGTTCTGCGAGGAGGTCACACCTCGCGTTCTGCGAGGAGGTCACACCTCGCGTTCTGCGAGGAGGTCAAACCTCGCGTTCTGCGAGGAGGTCACACCTCGCGTTCTGCGAGGAGGTCACACCTCGCGTTCTGCGAGGAGGTCACACCTCGCGTTCTGCGAGGAGGTCACACCTCGCGTTCTGCGAGGTTATGCAAAAAACGAACAGAATTGAAGTAGAACCAACATATCCCTAAACATAATCCAACAAAATTATCCAAGCAACAAAACAACTAAGAAAGCAATCCAAAACGAAAGGCTACTCGTCTTGTTCTGGTCGGAAGGGATGGAGATTTGACATACATAGTAGCATTTGGGCGTGATATGAAGGAAAATCCTCTTGAGTGGCAAACCGATACCGGTCCATGTCATTGTACACTCGGCCAATCACCTATACGCAAGTAAACATTCATTCTATGTTAATATTAGACTGAATTAGATTGGAAACGCAAGATAAACCAAAACAAATAATATTACCTGTTTCTCAGTCATCATCCCAGGGATTGCAGGACGGATATACCTATGGGTCCTCTTGATGTACCAATCCATGTAATCATGGGAGCATTCATGTGGTTCATAGGCAACTGACCCCATCTCATTGAGAGATATGGAGTGAACATCTCTTGCCTCCCAAAGCCATTGGTTGGTGTCATAAAAAACACTATAACACCTAATGTTTTTCAGCCTATGAGCTTTGATCGGTTCAATGACTGACCTAGGAATACACTGCAGTCTCCCAAATTGTCGAGGACACCGATCCGGCATGTGTGGTTCGGTAATGTCACAGCACGATAGCACCCCGTGAAATAGAGCGGGAGCGAGCTCAGGATTGGTGAAGTCTTGTACTCCATACGGGTTCCAACATACCTAAAAAGAAGACAGAAAATGCAGAAAATCAAAGAAACATCTAAGAATATGCAATGTCATCCAAAAATGCAGAAATTCCCGAAACTGTTGACATTGCAGAAAAATGCATTAAATTCAGAAGCTTAACAGAAACTTAACAGAAACTTACCATCTCCGGCATAAGAATATCGAGCGCGCCTCTATAGTCCCTTCCGACTTGCCCCTTCTTCAACTTTAGATTCTTAGGCATCCACCGGTAGACCCATGGTTGATCCGCTCTCCACCGAGGATGTTCAGTAGGTCGAAACTGGGGGGAAGTAGTTGTACATCCAGGCCTAGGAAGTACAAATTACGTTAAATATGAAAATATATATAAGTAAGTAAATTAAACGCTTAGAAAGTAAAATACCTGCAACAAGGTGTAACAAAAAGACATCTGGGCACAACCTTGGCGTGTGCATGTCCCCAACTGCCTATACAGATGGGCCAAAGCAGCTGAACCCCACGATATGCCCGTAGCCTGGGCATAGGTTTCCACAAAAGGCCCATATCTAAGCCGAATCAAGTTCTGTGACTTGTCGGGAAATAAGATTGAGGCTGCAGTATACAACACCCAACCTAAACCCTTTCACCCTCCTAGAATCTAAAGTCTGAGGATCTATTCCAAAAATTTCCGCCCCCTTCCTACCATAGTATTTTATAACCTCCTCATGACTAAACTTGGCACTCAGTTTCTTACATGGTGTCATTGCTTTCCCTTCTATAGGTAGGCCTAAAATCTTATACACGTCAAGAAGGCCAATAGTGATCTCACCACAAGGGAGGTGGAATGAATTTGTCTCTGGTTGCCATCGTTCGATGAACGCTTCAATCAAAGGAATGTCGATTTCTTCGTACATCATGTCAGGGAGATCTGACAGTCCAACTGCACCGGGAATCTCTGACCATTCATTGTTGTCCAATGGCCAATAAGATACTTGTGAGGTTCGTTGTTGTGGCTTCATTGGACCTTTGAACCGCAGAAAAATATACAAATTATACTTTGCATAACAAATTTACAACAAATACAGTTTCTGCAGAATTATCATAAAATGCAGAAAATTGTGCATTTTCTCGCGTTCTGCGAGTGTGTGCATCCTCGCGTTCTGCGAGGAAATGCACATATTATGCATTTCATGCAGGAACTGTGCAATGGATTGAAAATGCAGGAAAAAAAATTACTTACCTGCCCTTTTTGGATGTGGAACGCAACATGTGCTTCAAATCCCTTAAGCAACTCGGGATCTTCTGGACCTCCAGGTGTGCCATGAGTGAGCTTAGGATCATACTTTGGCTCATTCTTCTTGGACTTCCTCTTTCTTTTGCGTTTCTCGACTTCTTCTTCTTCTTCTTCTTCTTCTTCTTCTTCTTCTTCTTCTTCATCACCTTCTTGTTCTTGTTCATGTTGTTCCTCTTCTTCATCCCCAAAAACTTCATCCTCGTTTTCTGCTTCCATCGATTCTGGGGCTTGATTGTGAGAAGAAGAACCACCTTGTCCACTTCCCTCGACATATCCACCGCCCCAACTTTGTCCAACCATCCCTTCTCCACCGCCCCAACTGCCTCCCGCCCACCCCTGTCCGACTTCCATAAGTGCATTATGTTCAAGAAACTGGTCCCAGCAACCCGGTTGTCCAATAGAATAACTATCTTGGGAAACAAGGTCCCAGCCAACTGGGTATGACTCCCAACTAGGACGCGGTTGTCCAATTGAATAACTACCTTGGGACCAATTGGGATTGGGACGTTCTTCAATGTCGGGGAGTCCCTCTGGGAAGAGCTCTACGGGGTGAGTCTTCTTTGCTTTCCCCTTCCCCTTTGGTTTTTCAACCGGGGGTTCTTCCCTAACAACATCTCTGTTTCTCCGACGAGTCGAACGACCGGGACGATACATTACCTAAAACAATACAAAGTAAAATCAATAAATAAACGAATGCAGAAAATAAAAACAGAAAACAGAACAAACAACCAAAAAAACACAAACATATGTTCTGCAGAAAATAGAATTGCCAGTTATGGCAACTCCTCGCGTTCTGCGTGAATTTGCACTTTCTTCAGTTTCCGGCGACAATTTCCGGCAAAAATTCAATATTTTAGCTAAAATACCTATCAATTTAAGTAAATTACCAAATAAACATCAAAACCATAAATAAAATCAACAACCCTAATAAAAAACTCTAACCCTAATGAATTTCAACCTATTCAACATAAAACAACATCAACTCATCAACTATAATTCAAAATCATCATCTTTCATCCATTATACAACCATTTCTAAATCAACATTCAATATCAAAACATCATATAATATGCAATTTTCTATACTAACAACATATATTCATCTAAAAACAACATTAGAAAGCATAAGAGTATTAAAAACATACCTTATATGGAGATTTGAATTGAAAAGAGGAAGAAGAAGTAGGTTGAAATTGAGAGAGCGGCGAAATTTTTTTATGATGGCTGTAAAAATGGGCCGAGTAGGGTTTTTCCCTCCCTAGCGTTCTGCGAGGTGACGCTTTACGCGAGGGTCCGGACGTTATTTAGAAAACGCCTGGTATGTATTTAGCTACGCCTATAAGTGCCATCTGAAATTATAAGCGGGGTTTTAAAATCCAAAAAAACCCTAACTTTTCCTCATCTTCTTCCTTCAATCCCTCTTCTGCTCTTCCAAAGTTGGTGCCTTGCTCCTTCACGAACGGCGCTGCTCCTTCACGACGAGGAACGACAACGCACAAATTGGTCTTCGAGCTGAGAACGTCGACGGCCATCCATCTCTCCGGTGCGGTTCGAGTTTCTCAGCGTCAGCGTTATTCATCTGTCGAGTCTCCCTTCTGCAACGAGATTCTTCATCTGAGTAACAGTAATTCATTCAGCATTGATTTCATGTTTTTTTCTCACCTTCATTACTCGAATATGAGGTCTTTTTGGTATATTTTTTTTCCTATTAATGATTATGGTTCAAATTTGATGTTTCTTGTTCAATTTATGATTAGCTCTTTGGTGTTGATTTTGTTTTATCAGGGTTTTAGGTTTGTTGATAATATTTTCTAGGTTGATTGAAAAATAAACTCTCACTTTATGCCCTACGATGGATGGGGATTGTGTCACTTGTGCTAGTGAAGATTATGACTTCGGTTGAGCTCTTTTTGACAACAAACTTGAAGCAGTATGTTATTTTTTAAAATCTATGTTTCATTATTGTAGATGCTTGTTTGATTTAGAGTATATCTGAGCCCTTGAAAGAACTTCATCTTGCCTCCTGAAATTGCACAAAGGATTGATGAGATAATATCTTCTTGTATGCAGATCATGGACGAGTATAATCATCTCCTGGCATCTCAGTTTGAAAATCAAAGAGAGGTGATATTGTTTAAAAATTAGTTCCAGCTTCTTTCCAGCTAGCAGTGACGGTTCAATGCAGCCCATAAGTTACTGCCTTTGTATGTATAGTATGATTACTTTTGTCATCTTGTAAAATTCTGTTATCTTGACTGTAGGTTATGGACATACTTGGACCGAGCTTATGGGATGTGTGGAATAATTCAGGACAAACGTGTGAATCATATGTTTGTAGTTAGATGGTGAATTCTGAAATTGTAACACTCTTTGATCCAATCAATTTAAATGAACGTGTCTGCTTTGTTAGAGTTGTGGAAAAAAGATATTTGATTGGTTTTAATCTTCATTATGCCTTGAATATGAGATCCATATATGCCTTGAATATGATATTTCATTGGTTTTAATCTTCATTATGCTAACAATATTAGTGTGTGTACAGGATGACACATGAAATGGTGTCTTGTATCGCAGTTGAAGCTCTGTCTATCCTGGATAAGATGCACTCTAGAGGGTAACATTCTTTTTGAATTTGCTACTAGATAGAATTATTGTGACGTCTTTCTTTCTGTAAGATTTATCAATGAATAATTGTTTATTATTTTGTTCACCCTCAATTATGTGCATGGAGATGTAAAGCCTGAGAATTTCTTGCTTGGTCAACCATCTACGTCTCAAGAGAAGAAGCTATTCCTTGTAGACCTTGGGTTAGGTAGCTTATAACCTTTTTATTAGCTCCATTTGTTTTGAAATAATACTTTGTTTAATTTATCCTCTTATGATTATCAACTCATTGCAGCAACAAAGTGGAAAGATGCTGCTAATGGTCATCATGTTGAGTATGATCAGCGCCCTGACATGTTTAGGTGGAATTTGTTTAACAGTTGTAATTATATATGATTCATATTTGAAAATTTGTTAGTCTGGATTTACAAATTGGTTTATATATCTATTAACAAAAACAAATGTGTCATTTTGTTTGTTTAATAAATTTTAACAAACAATTTTTCTATAATTCATAGGCTGGAGATTTTAACACACAATTTATGTTCTGTCCAGTTCAGTTTTTTTCTTCTATGGCTTATTGGTTTGTAACTTTGGTGCATAATACGTTGATTCAACTGTTGCGTTTGCAGACTTGATTTTAGCATCTAGATCAGGATTTCTTGGAACCATTTACAAGTAGTAGAGTCTGATTTTTCTACATTTTTCTTTGTATAGGGACACTTGGATGTGGATCTAAATGAGATAGGGAGACAACAAGATGTAAGCAGTGAGTGAATTTATGTATTTTACTTGGATTAACTTATCTACTTATGTGTGGACTCAGTTTTTACCTAATCTGGTTCCTACTAGGTTGATGATAGACCATCAAGGGGGACCAACAACTCTGCTATTTATTTAGGCCGTTTAACCCCGCACCCGGATTTTTATAACTGGCACCCGGTCTTGGGCGCATCCCGGGTGCGTCCAAAACTATTTTTCAAAAACCCGGTTCAGTTTTGGGCGCATCCAGGATGCGCCCAACTTAAACCGGAATTTTAGCCATTTTGACGGCATTTTTTTTTTTTTTTTTTTTTTTTATTTGGGCGCATCCAGGGTGCGCCCAAGATTGACCCGGGTTTTTGGACACACTCAGGATGCGCCCAAGACCGGGTGCCAGTTATAAAAAATCGGGTGCGGGGTTTTTCCCCGTTTATTTATCATGTTTGAAAAGAGCTTTCGAAACAACAGATGTAATAGCAAATAAAGTTCCTGAGCTACATGTTAGTATTGTTTATGTATGCAGTTTTGATTACATGCTAGTTGGAAAGACATATTCAAAAGGATGAGAAAATGAAGTTTTTTCTACTTAGAATTTGATTCTAGATAGCGTTGATATTCAAAAGGGTTTAGATGAGTTTCAGCCGGGTTTATTTCTTATCTTCAGTCATCTTTCTTTTAACCCCGTCAGTGATATAATGAATGAACAGAATTTGTGTTTTTTTTTGTAGTCAAGACAAAATACATGTATGCCAATGTGATGTAGCTCTCCAAGTTTTCTTTGGTGGTTAAGTACACTTAATTTTCTTTCTTTTTTGGAATTTATCTCAATGAGATAACACATGTGATGTGCCAGGGTAGAAAAATCACTAGTATCAAACATTCTTGAAGTAATCCTGGTCCACTATTTGCATCATGATATTTTTCATTTCCTTTTCAGTATAAGAAAAATACACCTCATGCATCATTTCCTTATCAGCTTAATTCTTGAATTTTGATAAGTGATGGGAGGCAGATCATGGATTGAACAAGGTATATCTTGACTGGGAGAAGGCATCTTGATGAGTGTCGAGCTATAACAGTACTAAACTCAAGCTCTAAGCCTGTTCAACAAAAAAATCAGTCAAATTGTATATATTGTTCTAGAAATTTATACGCTTGTTTTTATTTCTCGGGTTCTCTCCGAGGATCTCCTTATTGTTGTTTCCATGCTGTCCTTATCGTTCCCTTTACATTTGTTGGAGTAACATGTGATTGTGATTCTTCGATTTTTTGTGACATAGGTTGTTATGTACTGCTGGAATATCTTATTTTTTATCTTGAGTTTTTGTGACATAGGTTGTTATATAATGCGAGAATATCTTATTTTTTTATCTTGAATTTTTTTAAGTACTTTGATTGCTTGTAGACCCAAATAATGCATTGTAAAGCTGTTATCTTGCAATGTTTAAATCCTTTATCAAGATTGTAGTTCCAGACTGTTTGCTAATTGTATTCATACCTTTTGTTTACTGGACTAGCCTAAACCTCTTGGGATACTTGCTTCTGCAAACTCACTTCTGCTCTTGTTTATATGGAATTTTTTATTCAGTGGTGCGGGGAAACAAGTATATTTACAAGATCCCCGTTTTTGGAGTTTGCTACTACAAAGGTATGTTGGAGGGAGCAATTGGATTCATAATGTTTGGCACTTGGGAGAGAACTTGTATGAATGGTGTGACATAAGACGACGTGTTGATTGAGATTTGAGCTATGTGCGCTTTCCATCACACATATTGAGCTTTTTAAGTAAGGTAGATGTCGAAGCGTTGAAGGTTGATTTTGGGATATTGTGGATGACACAAATATTATAAAATGATTCTGGTTGTATGATTTGGGATGTAGGTTGAGAAATGAAAATTTTGGATGCTAGGCATGTTTTTGGTACAACTTGTAATTTGAACAAGTTTTTGAAGGTTATATACTCGAAGTTATTATGTTTATGATCTTGGATACAAGTTGTTTGAATGTGAATTATAAGGGTAGGAACAGGTCATAAGAAAAGGAGATAGGTACAATGACGTTCCAAAACAATGTTCTACCGCAACGACATTAATTGTTGTAAAAGTTATCAATGTCTTGCAACGACATTAATTGTTGTCAATATCAGATATGTATTGCAACGAAATTAGTTGTTGCAAAATATGCTACTAGTTCCTAGAGTAATTAGCAACAACAAATATTTAGCAACGAACAATGTCGTTGTGAAAAACAATCTTTTTGGCAACGAAAGAAGTTGTTGCAAAAACCTTTGACTACGGCGTTACGGCAACGACAATTGTCGTTGCAAAAACTAGTTTTTGCAACGCCTTGCTATGTATTGCAACGACGAAAGTCGTTGCTAAAAACGGTTTTTCTTGTGGTGTCGTGTTATATTCATTGGAATTATTAATTTCGGGTTTTTTTAGGACTTTCTTTAATTGTGGGCTAAGAAACTAGGTTTAGCAGCCGTCGTTGCATTTTCCTTTCGAACTCCTCCTTTATATGGAGAACATTTGTCATTGTTAGTTTTCACGTTGAAATTAATAGCAAAGCTTAAGTTTGAGATAATATCCTTCCTTTGTTTCAGCGTCATCCCACTGATTGGATCCGAAGTTGTTCTCTTTAGCGAACTAATCACCAAGCCAACTAATCTGAGATTGTCCATCCCTTGAGTGGATTCTGAAGTCATCGATCTCTTGTTGAATCGAAAGATTCAATACTTATCCCAATGACGAAGAGTTCTAGAAGATTCACCGGCTATCATTTCTACCACGATCCTTCCCGAAGACATACGCATCCAACCAACCGAATTTGTATCACGTCTTCAAGATCACATACCTGCACAATCAAACCCAAAAGAGGTTTAGCTCTCTGATGCTCAAGCTCGTTAGGAGTTGATTCCCACTCTCAAACACTATTGAACGCTCAAACCAGAGCAATTCACACCATTATTACGGATCAAACAATGGAATTGATGCCAAGGGATTTGGAGTGTAGATGAGGGAGACGGGAGCTCTCTTATCTCTCTTATCTCTTCGAAAATTTGCTCAAGGAAAACAAGTCTTCAAATCCTCCTCTCTTATCTATTTCAATTACCAGTCTGTTTAGTGAACAAAACAATAAACTAGCTTATTTTTTACCAAAAGTTTGTAATTTTAGCTTATTGAAAAAAATAAGCTAACTTATTTCCTAACAATAGCAAGGCAAATTCCAAACTGCCGAACAGACACTACATATGACCTTTGGGCAATATAATTCATCACCATGTTTCTTGTGTTATTATGTTGCTTTACCTTGTTTCAGCAACTTTCCCATTCTTAGTTGCATCAAGCCAAACAAGATTACCTCATCTAACCCATTTTCTTATTATATATCTTAACGCATTGATCCCTCCACTTTTTGATTAATATTTTAGTAAACCATGTCATCCATTAATTTTAGTATAATGTATGCTTTGTAGTCCAACCCCATCCACTCACACGTGTCATAAAAAAAAACACTATACAGAGTCTGTTAGGTTGAATATCCACCCTTCAATTCCTTCCCTAACCACCTTTCTTCTCCCTAATAATTTCATTTTAAGAGCCACAAATGAACAAAATACATGGAGCCACCTCCAATGGAAGCTCAAGGAAGGATATGGAGATTATCTCCGTTCACCGGCCTTGCTACACCAGCCTCCGCGACATAATCGCCACCACCTCATCTCCGGCAGGTGTGTCAACTCCTCCGATTCCGGCTTCTCCTTCAAACAGTTGGGACGACATTCCGATCAAGAACCCGCTAGTCAAGCATGCCGCTCTCGCCTACTTGCAACCCATGTCCACTCCGCCGGAGATTCATGACCGGACTTGGCTTCAGAGGACCACCCAGAATATCAGCCGGTGTTGTTTCACAGACGGAGACACGGAAGAAGATGATGATGATGTGGAGTTAATTGGGTGTTTAGGTTTACTAGACGGCGTCGTTTGGTTGCCGATTAAGGAGGCTTTCCACAAGATTTTGAGAAAGAGGGATCGTTATCATGGAGATTGATGTATATTCATTTTATTTCTGGTTTTTGAGTTTCCAGTGTGGTTTTTTTTTTGAGGACGCTCGATGGATTTGTTATAACTGGTAGCTGAGAAGAGCAGCAATCAACCATTAGTTGAATTTATGCTGCAGATAGAATTTTGTTTTTTCCCTGTAATACACGCTTTGTTTGGTTAGATAGTAAATGTTTAATTCTCAAATACGGAGTATGTGATTGGCCGGCTTCAAAATATTTTGGCTGCATATAAGCACACGTTTTTTTTAAGAACAATTGGAGGAAATATACCTTTAGGAGAGTAAGTAAATCAAATAAATCTGCTTAAAAAACTTCCAACTAAATATAAGTATTGACTATATAGACTCATTTTTTTTTTGCTATTTAGACTTATAGGGTCACGCATACGAGTTAGTGATGGCTCGACCGGACCGGAACCGGCAGTTCGAACTGGAACCGGTTTGGTCACGGTCCGGTTCCGGTTCGAGAAAATAGCGTTTTCGAACCGGCGGTTTTTTATTTTTTTTTAAAATTTTTTTTAACCGGCGGTTAACCGGAACCGCCGGTTTATTTTAAAAATAAATAAATAATATCGAACCGCCGGTTAACCGGGAAAACCGGTTAACCGACGGTTCCAACGGCTACAAAAGTAGCCGTTGCCGGTTAACCGGCGGTTCTAACGGCTAATAGCCGTTAGGAAATTAAAAAAAAAATAAAAAATAAATATTTTAATATTAAAAAACCCATATCAAACCCCTATAAATACCATACCATACAATCTTCAAATCACACATCCAACAACAACAATCTCTCTTCTCTTTCTCAAATCTCAATCTGATTATCTCTCAAATTCCATCAACAATCTCTCTTAATCTCTTCCTTTTAATTAGCTTTTGTCTTTCAATATTTTATTGCTTTTACATTTTTAATCACATTATTATATTGTTCTAAGTTTTATTGTTTTATTGTTTTAATTGCTTTTAATCATATTATTTAATTGTTCTTAATCATATGGCGGAACATTTTGACACCCAAGAGAGTGATAATGTCACTTCTCCCACTCTCACTCCCACCTCTAGGCCCGGTAGGGGTAGGACCGCTAGGCCTCAAGGGCAAGCTAGCGGTTCGAGGCCGGCTAGGGGTAGGGGGGGGGAGGACCGGGACCGGGACCGGGTCCTCCGGGAACCAATCCCGGAAACTAACATCTTCTGTTTTTACAAAGTGGTTTACTAAATTAGAACCCGGTATCGAGGAACTCGAGGCCGAGGATTATGATCCCGGTCTAATTATTGTTTCTTGTAACTTTTGCGAGGCGACATTCCAATGGAAGAAAAGTGGAGGATATGGAACCCTTCAACGACACATGGAGCACAAACACGTCGCCGAGATGGGAATGCTAGGGGGACAAACACAAATTTCCGGCGGATTTGCAACTTCAACTAGCGGTAACCCTTTATTTCGTTTTGATCATGAAGCTAATAGTGTAGCATTAGCCGAAGCTATTTGTGTTGATCATTTAGCATTTCGATTTAGTGAAAATGTAGGATTTAATGAGTATATTAAAGAGCATACACAACCCGCTTTTAAATCCGTATCTAGGAAAATGATTAAGAAAAACGTAATTAAGGCTTATAAAAGACACAAGGCCGAATTAGTTTCTTATTTTTCGCAAAATTATATGCATGTTTCTATTTGTAGTGATATATGGAGTGATAATACTCAAACCCATTCTTACATGGGTGTTACATGTCATTTTGTAGATCATCATTTTACAATGCAAAAACGTTTATTGGCATTTAGAGTCTTTGATGATTCACATACCGCACAAAATATTGCTATGATGATTCGTGCAATTTTAGAAGAATAAAGACTACTTAATAGAGTTTTTTCAATTGGATTCGACAATACATCTGCTAACACCGCATCTATTAGAGATTTACAAGAAATGTGTCAACCTTTATTTGGTGGGAGATTTTTTCAACCTTTATTTGGTGGGAGATTTTTTCATATTCGATGTGCTTGTCATATTTTAAACTTATGTGTTCAAGATGGTTTACGTGCTATGAGTTATCATTTTGAGCCAATTAAGAACGTTATTAAGTATATTTGGGGGCATCCTAAAGTTACAAGAGATTGGATGACCTTTTGTAAAACTAACGGGGTGCACCCAAAACGTTTTTCAAAAGATGTGGGTACCCGATGGAACTCTACTTACATATTACTATGTGAATGTATAGAATATAAACAAGTTTTAACGTCTTTTGTTTCTCAAAACCTTTCTGGCTCTCCTTTCTATTTTAGCGAATCAGGTTGGGATATATGTCAAAGTATTGCAACGTTTTTAAAATGTTTTAGTGATGCAACAAAAAGATTTAGTCATGTTTATACACCAAGTAGTAAAAGACCAACTTTGAGTAAAAGACCAAGAGTTACAAACACGAATGCGGAAATTGATAACTATCTTAACACCAACTTTGAGTTTGTTAGTTGTGATACTTTAGATGTTTTGAAGTGGTGGGAGGATCATAGGAGCATGTTTCCAACGCTTGCGAAGATTGCGGCTCAAGTTCTTGCCGTCCCCGCTTCAACCGTGGCGGTGGAACAAACTTTTAGTGCAGGAGGCAACACTTTAACGAGGAAGAGATCAAATTTGGCACCAGAGTCATTGGAGGCGCAATGTTGTGTTTGCGATTGGAAGAGAGCCGCAATTAGGCAACAACGTAACATTATCGAGTCATCGGAAGACGAGTGGATTGGAGATTCTACTACGATACGCACCGATTCATCCGCCGAAGATTCGACTTAGGTAACGGGTTTTGAAAAAAGGTAAAGAACTACGTGGGCTTTGATTCCTCTAACCCGAGAGGATACGTAGGCAACTTAACAAGTAAGTCACTGTTAAGTGCAAGCCCAATTTTTTTTAATTTTTTTGTTCCTTCATATTTAATTTAAAAAACTTAAAAAAATAAAACATTCTTTTTAATAGCGTTTTTTTATAATCATTTTTTTTAAGTTTTTTAAACATAATTTTTAAACTTAAAAACAATGACAAAACATTCTTTTTTAATAGCGTTTTTTTATAATTATTTTTTTTAAGTTTAAAAATTATTTTTACATTTTTTTATTTTTTTTTTCAATTTTATTCTAACCGGTTAACCGGCGGTTTTATATTCTTTTTTTTAAAAAAACCGGTCCGGTTCAGCCCGAACCGGTCCGGAACCGGATTGAACCGGACCGGACCGGAACCGGAACCGTAACCGGTTGAACCGGTTTTTCTCGGTTCCGGTTCCGGATTCCGGAGGACCGGAACCGGACCGGACCGGACCGGGAGCCAACACTAATACGGGTAGAGTGGGCGTGAGTGTGGGTCACGCCTCCAGAAAACGTGGGCGTGATAATTTTATGTTCGGATAACCGAAAAACAATCACGCCTACGCTTCTTGTATGCGTGGTATCATACCCACGCCCACGCGAATCGTACGCGTGACCCTATTAGTTTAAATAGAAAAAAAATGAGTGTATATAGCATCACCCATATATACCCTAGGCAAAAGGAATTTTTTTCTAAAATGGGCTTTTTTTCAAAAACAATTCCCGACGTAGGCTCTTTTCAAAAGAAATTCCCAATATAGACACTTATGCCATCTTCGAATTTTTTTTTATGTGTGAGTCTCTCGTCCGAAGCTGGTAATTTTTTTTTTGAATTTTTTATGTATAAGAGACGCTGGCCGAACCAGCGTCTCTTATACAGATTTTTTTTTTAATTAGCGTCTCTTACACGTAAAATGTTTTAATTTTTTTTTTATTTGTAAGCGCCTTATACAAGGCATTTGTTAATTTTATTTTTTCAAAGTTTATATATATATATTATTATACATGACTTACACGTGTTTGGATGGCTCGTATGGGCTCGTTTGAAATCGGAATCGATCACGACCGATTTCGTTGGGTCCGTATTGATCCCAACTTTCACCAGATATGTCTCTCATCGCGTGATATGGAGGAACGGATTTGTAAATATCCATTTACAGTAGAAGGTACGCACAAGACTTACGCTTGTTCGGGTGGCTCGTATGGGCTCGTTTGAAATCGGAATCGATCACGACCGATTTCGTTGGGTCCGTATTGATCCCAGCTTTCACCAGATATGTCTCTCGCTCGATTCTGATTTCGAACAACCCCATACGAGCCACCCGAACAAGCGTAAGTCTCGTGCGTACCTTCTACTGTAAATGGATATTTACAAATCCGTTCCTCCATATCACGCGATGAGAGACATATCTGGTGAAAGCTGGGATCAATACGGACCCAACGAAACTGGTCGTGATCAATTCCGATTCCGAACTGGTGAAAGAAGGTATGCACGAGATTTACGCTTGTTCGGATGGCTCGTATGGGCTTGTTCGGAATCGGAATTGACCACGACCAGTTTCGTTGGGTTCGTATTGATCCAAGATTTCACCAGATATGTCTCTCATCGCGTGATATGGAGGAAAAGATTTGTAAATATCCATTTACAGTAGAAGGTACGCACGAGACTTACGCTTGTTCGGGTGGCTCGTATGGGGTCGTTCGAAATCAGAATCGAGCGAGAGACATATCTGGTGAAAGCTGGGATCAATACGGACCCAATGAAATCGGTCGTGATCGATTCCGATTTCAAACGAGCCCATACGAGCCATCCAAACACGTGTAAGTCATGTATAATAATATATATATATAAACTTTGAAAAAAAAAAATTAACAAATGCCTATACAAATAATTTTTTTTTTTAAAACATTTTACGTGTAAGAGACCTGGTTCGACCAACGTCTCTTACACGGGGAATTAAAAAAAAAAAATCTGTATAAGAGACGCTGGTCGAACCAGCGTCTCTTATACATGTTCAAATAAAAAAAAAAGACCATTTATATCATATAATTTTTTTTTTTTATGTTTTAACGTTTAAGAGACGCTGGTCGGGCCAGCGTCTCTTATACATAAAAAATTCAAAAAAAAAATTACCAGCTTCGGACGTCTCTCACACATATAAAAAATCCGAAGCTGGCATAAGTGCCTATATTGGGAATTTCTTTTGAAAAGAGCCTACGTCGGGAATTTTTTTTGAAAAAAAGCCCATTTCAGAAAAAAATTCCAAATTAAAGAGACAAATTTACCCTTCTCTTAATCTTTTAAGATTTAACCTAATTAATAACTGCCTACCCTAAAGCTTCATCGTCAAACTTACAAGACTCAATAACAATCATGTTCACCATCGCCGACACCGTCTACTGTCGATCACCATCGCCGACACCGTCTACCGTCGATCATCCACCTAACTGCTGCCAAGTAAGTTTCTCGTAAACTGATTTCAATGGATGATCAATCATCAAGAAAGAGTATATCGCATGGAGATATACTACTGGATATTGTTTTGACGATAAATGGGACATAGTTTATCGTCAACAAGAAATCTGTGTTATAAAATCTTATAGTTGGTATTGGTATTGGTTCAGCAAGAATTTTGATAATTAATTTTGAGCAACTCAAGAATGGTGTACCCGGTGAACCTAAATTTTGCCCAAATATTTGACAGTCAATGAAAATCAGCCTACTACAAATCTTATTTACGGTTTTGATAATTAATTTTCCATGAAAATCATTGATTGGATAGGTTTAAGCATCTTCATAAGCAAATTGATAAGATAAATAAGCTACTTGACAAGATAAATAAGCTTGCTGCAAGAGAATTTACTAGCAAGCTTTGCTGCAAGCTTTCAAGAAATACTATTGGATAGGTCTAAGCATTGTGTAAATAAATCAGCCTATTACAAATCTTAGTTTACGGTTGCAACACGGCTTACTGTCAAAATAAAATTAAAATAATTCCTGTAGGAATTCAGATAAATAATTCTTGTAGGATGGGTGTCGTGTAGATTAATCTTGCAGTTGTCTTTTAAGGCATCTACAAGATAAATACAAGAAACATACAAGAAACAATATATGATGTAATATTGTATCGTAGTTACGCCGATATTTAACGGTATTAGGATCGAGTTGAAGGACATGATCTCTACATTAACGACTTTTAGGTGTCTTGTAGGCTAATATCGTACTGAATTTGAACAACAAGAAGATGACAGAGAAACAACCTCCTAATACTGACGACGTCAATAAAGATGTCTCAAAGGTCGTGTCCCCATTGGAGGTATAACTATGTATAGTTTTATCGTCAACTTTATTTAGTTTATTTAGTATTCTAATGAAATATAATGTCATGTGTGTTATATATCAGTTTACATATAGATTTGATGAAATTCAGAGGAAAGAGCATGATGGAGGAAGGAGCAATAATCATTCACGCATGCGGTTCATCAAAGATATAATGAAAGGTTTAGAAAAGGAAGATAAAAAAGCTCTGCTTGATGGTTGTTTCGGACCTATCGTCAAGTTAGGCGAAAGAGTATTATTTTCATCTCAATTGATTCACTACATGTTGCTTCGAGAAGTGGTCACAAATAGGAGATATTCAATGTGGTTTGTAGTAAATGGTCATTTGTTGAGGTTTGGTCTAAGAGAATTTGCTGCTGTAACTGGATTAAGGATCACCCATTTGTATCAAGATAACATTGCTGATGTGGACATGATGGATATAGTGGGTAAAAAGAAATGCAGTATAAGAGAATTGGAAGATCTTTACATGAAGGAGCCTTCTACTTCCAAGTACAAGTTCAAGATGGCATTACTATTGATTTTGGAAGGAATATTGCTAGGAAGAGACAGGAAAAACAAGGTTAGGCAAGATAGTATTAACATTTTAGATGATCTAGAAAAATTTAACACATATCCTTGGGGCCGAGTTGTATTTTGAAAGACCATAGAAGGACTCCGCAAGGGGATTCAAGTAAAGAGGGGATGTGAGGGATATAACTTGTATGCTTTTCCATTAGCATTTCAGGTATGTCCAACTAGTACATGCTTTAATTTTTTATATAATTGCATAGTTGGCTCGAAACCCTTATCTTCATGTGAAATATGCAGATTTGGATTTTTGAGGCACTCCTAAGTAGGATTTTTGCTAGGATTGATGATGATTCTATAACCCCACTTTGCTTAAAATGGATGTACATAGCTGGCTCAAAAATGCCTAGCTACATAGATGTACAGGATGTTGCACGTCAAAAAATGGCAAGTCATATCCTAGCCTATGTTCTTATATAACTGTGTGTAATTTTTTATAAACACTCAATTGATATGAATATCTGACGAGGCGAATTTGTCGTGTGCCAAGTCAAGTAATCCTAACATGCAAACTAAGTAATATAGTGCGCAAGTAAGGGTCGAATCCCAAGAGAATCAGTTTATCAAATTCTTAAGTTATCACAATGACTAACCAATAAACGTAACCAAAGGGGGGTTTTTGGGGTTTTGATACGAAGTATCGAATGTCAACTTGGTTATAACAAGATTAAGCGAAGTGTTCCACTTAGCGATTATCCACAATTAGATTAACAAGTTGATCTGAAAATCCTTTTTATCCCTATGTCAAGTTCTCAAGTGATCGTTCTAATTCCTGTTCTTGAATAGTTATTAGTCCAACTAGTCCTAATAACCCTTACTCGATTATAACCTCGAAACTATCAAAGTTCAATAACAAAGTAGCAATGCATTCAGGAATAGATAGATACATGCAATATCATGGACAACTAGTCGGATACTCGACATGTACTCAACTCTCTTCTCTAATAACAATCACAACTAGTTCATGCAAATAGATTGTGCTACACAACAAGTATGATAATTCAACTAGAAGTATCAAACTCTAGCAATATGAACAAGACACAACTAACTTAGGTGATCAATCTAAAGTAGTAAATCTAGTTCATCGACAATACAAACAAGAGAGTTGAGACAATCAAAGAGTAGACAAAAGGGAAGGATAAACTCACAACTTGTTGAATCCAAAATCTTCAAACGCCAAGTGAAACAAAGGAACTTTAGCAACTCATAAGTTTCTGAAAACTCTTCCCAAAAACTTAAGCAAAACAAAGACTAGTTGATCAAGGATGATCATCCACTACCTATATAGTATCAGCTGATGTAACAGCCGAATTAAGGTCTAAAAAACGTATGGAAAGTTACAAAAATTAAACACAAATTACTTCAAATGGCAAAGACATCAATTTGATTCTTCTGTCGAGGAACCGCACCCGCGGGTTGAGAGCCGCGGGCGCGGTTTTGGGTTTCTTCAGCTTCTCTGGATGGCAGAGGGCCGCGGGCGCGGCTTGAGCTTTTTCGAAAGCTTTGGCTGAAGGTGAGAGCCGCGGGCGCGGCTTGAGACCCGCGGGCGCGGCTTTGTTGTCTGAGGCAGAACCTGCTGATTTCTTCAAGTCTTCGTCTTCGTCTTCGTCTTCGTCTTCAGCAGCTTCTTCCTTATGCTTCAATGCTTCCAATGCTTGTATCATCTCTTGGAATCTTGTATGTAAATCTTCTCTCGAACAGCTCCATGATACAGATTTCATAGAAACAAATAACATAATCCTATACAAAACTAGCTAATAATCCATAGTTGCGGTATGTAAAACACCGCTTATCAAACTCCCCCATACTTAGACCTTGCTCGTCCCCGAGTAAGCTAAAAGAAACTTACTCTTTTACAATAATCACTCAAAGATCTCAGGAAGTATGAAAAAGAAAGAGACTACAAATTACTAACACATTTAGTATACAAACAATATGATGAGAAAGAAATCTATCAATTTTGGTCTTCCATAGTGGTTATCATGCAAAAACTTTGTCCTAAGACACTCATTTCACTCATTTTGCCTAGGCGCCTCGAAAGGTTTTCACCTAGCCACTCATTTCATTTTCAATCTCACCATTTCTTACCGCCCTCAAGTCCTTTTTTTGCCAAGCCTAATGCAAGCCGAACTACCCGCTTATTGCATGGATTTTTCCATCCCAGGATTTTCATTTGCCTTTTTTCGTATTTTTGTGGCTTTTTCTGTTTTTAATTCCATGCAAAGTACAACAAAATAAAAACCGAAGGGAAATAACAAGGAATTGAAACTACTCTAGGATAATCAATGAACTAATTTCCCTCCCCCATACTTGTAGTGCACAATGCCCTCAGTGTGTAAGACATAGAAAAATAATGAGGAAGAGAGAAAGAAGCTCACTGATCCGGGTCATCCCGGTTTGGATATTCGGGCCAACGAGCATGCATGTCGAGCCGTAAGTCATTCACCGACTGCTGCAGCCTCTCAACATTCTGGTTCACTGTCTGAACCGACTGGTAGACATACACAATCCGCTCGAAAAGACGCTGCTCCCAAGGTATGTCAGCATGAGCTGCAGATGATGAGCCTTCGCCCCATTGCCTCGGAGGCTGAAAACGAGGGGCAGGCTCCTGGAAGTCATCATCATCATCATCCTCAAGGTCAGCTGGCTGCTGATCCAGCTGCGGAACCGGCTCCTGGATGCTGATCCCACCGCGAGCTCATCGTCGAGCAGCTGCACGAGGGGGAGCGGGTGCTGGGTTGAGCCTAAAAGTATGGGCTGGCCCATAAGCAAAATCCTCGGTTAGAGCAATCTCGGGAGGACCGAGCCAAACCCACATCCGCTCGTCTTCATTTACTGTAACCGACTTGAGCCACCTAAGTCGGGTTTGCAGAAACGTGGTATCCAGCAAATAGGGACCCATTGAGGGGTCCGGACTACCTACGCAGTCAAGCGTCTCCCAGTCGGGGACGACAGCCTCTAAGATGAGGGTGATCATGCCACCCAAAGCAATCTGCCCTCTTGGTTTTGAGCGGGCTATCTTACAGGAGTGAACAAAAAGTGAGAGCCAATCCGGAATTACCTGACATTCCGGCATAAGAGAATACAGATACTTCAGCTGGTAGGCAGGCACCTTGTTCACCTTAGAAAGCCCAAAGAAGGCCATAGAGAGGGCTCGATGTGTCAGGCGGAGACATGGATGGGACATCTTAGCATTGTAGTCATTACCATGGGTGTCCCGAACTTGTCCCGTCCATGTGTACCAGACCTGTGTCTGGCTGTCGCCAACTGTAGTGTCATAATCCGCAGAGGGAACCTGAGAGATTCCCAAGATGTGGCGCAGCTGTTCGGCCTGAACTGTAAAGGACCGTCCATTGTAAATGAACTGGATGGCCGAGATGAAGGTGGTCTCCGAGACGGTCTTGGTCTTGAGGCTTGCCAGAAACTGATAGGTAGCCTCGGCATGAGTGGGGGCTGACCTGTACAAGAAACCCTGCAGCCCTGCGTGCTCAAGCATGGCCTCAGTGCATGCAGTCATACCCAAATCATCGAGAGTACGTGGATGAAAAAATCTCGTGGCTACACACTGCTTAGCCCTTAAATAAGCTAAGTTGGTCTGAACCTGTTGTTGCCACAAATCATTTTTGTGGCCTCGGGATGTTCCTGCTGCAGCCATCAAAGTGTATACGCAAAACAAATGCTACCACAAATCCGCACACAACAAATATACCAAGCAGCAGCAGCAGCACAATAGCAAAAAGCACTCCCCGAGGCGTAAGAAAATCAACAACGATGAAGGCGGTTGTCAAAAAAAAACTTACTGAAATCAGCAATGGACAACAGAGGTGAAAACCGCGGGTGCGGTTGTTGAGCCGCGGGTGCGGTTATTGCTTCGTCTGATTTCTGGCGAGGAGGGAGCCGCGGGCGTGGTTATGGAGCCGCGGGTGCGGTTTGTGCGAGCTGGAGAATTCTTGACAGGGCGAGGCCGCGGGTGCGGTTTCGTCTAGACAGAATTTCTGGGCAGGGAGAGGGTGCGGGGTGCGGGTGGTAGCTTTTGAGCCGCGGTTGCGGTTGGATTCCGGCGCGGGTGCGGGTGTGGGTGCGTGTGCGGGTGCGGTGGAGGATTTGGTGGAAGTGTGTTGGTGTTGGGAGAGAGGAGGGTTTGGTGGGAGGTTTTTGATGTTTGAGAGGTAGGGTATGAGGGAAGGGGGAAGTGAGAGAGTTTTATGTGGGGGTGGGGGTAGAGAATGAAATTTGATATGGAGGGGGGTAGAAAATGAAATTTGATATGGGGAAGGGTAGAAGATGAACCGTCAATTCCTTTTTTCTTTTTCTTTTTCTTTTTTTTTTTTTTTTTTTTTTTTTCTCTTTTTCATAAACGAAAAGAAGAACCGTCAATTCCTTTAATAGCAAACGACCATCGTCTTCTCGTCTTGACTTCCTAGAAAATAGAAAACAAAACAATTAAAAAGAAAATGAAATTCAAGGGAAAAAAGAAGAATACCCTGGGTTGCCTCCCAAGCAGCGCCTTGGTTAGAGTCGTGGCTCGACTTGGTTTCCCGTCTTCAATTTTCAAAAGTTGGCTCTTTTAGAGCCATTTCATCGAAAGACAATTTGGTGAATCCCTCATGGTAAGGTTTTAACCTTTGACCATTCACCTTGAAGACGTTGTGGTTGTCTTTGTCAAACAACTCCACGGCGCCATGAGGAAAGACGCGAGCGACAACATACGGGCCATTCCACCGGGATCGCAACTTACCCGGAAAAAGTTGAAGACGAGATTGGTAGAGCAAGACCTTGTCTCCCACCTTGAAATCTTTCCTCAAGATGTTCTTGTCATGCCAAGCCTTCGTCTTTTCCTTGTAAATCACCGCATTCTCATACGCATCCCGGCGTATCTCTTCAAGCTCTTGGATTTGCAACTTCCTAAAGTCGCCTACCTCATCCAACTCCATGTTGCATTTTTGCACCGCCCACCACGCCTTGTGTTCTAACTCTACCGGAAGGTGACAAGCCTTTCCAAACACAAGTCGATATGGGGACATTCCTTGAATTTGAACCTGTAATTTACCGTCCTCTGCTACAATCCGGCTCAAATGATCAGCTACGGAATTTTCGACTCCCTTCTTGTCCCGGATTTCCACATTGAACTCGCTTAAGAGCAAAACCCATCGGATGAGTCTTGGCTTTGATTCCTTCTTCGTCATGAGATAACGAAGAGCAGCGTGGTCCGTGTGGATAATCACCTTCGTGCCCAAAAGATATTGCCGAAATTTTTCAAGGGCAAACACCACGGCTAGCAACTCCTTTTCCGTGGTGGAGTAATTCCTCTGAGCTCCGTTCAAAGTCGTGGAAGCATAGTAGATGACGCGCATTGCTCTTCCGACTTTTTGACCAAGAACGGCTCCCACCGCATAATCACTAGCATCACACATGATCTCAAAGGGTAGAGACCAATCGGGTACTTGGATGATTGGTGCTTCGGTGAGGTGGGCTTTCAGAGTGTCGAATGCCTTCTTGCACACATTCGACATGTCAAAAGTAGCTTCCTTTTTCAAAAGCTCACATAGGGGCGTGGAGATCTTAGAGAAGTCCTTGATAAACCTGCGATAAAAACCTGCATGGCCTAGGAAAGAACGCACTTCACGCACATTAGTAGGATAAGGCAACGATTGAATGACGTCAATCTTTGCCTTATCGACCTCAATACCCCTAGCTGAAATTATGTGCCCCAATACTATCCCTTGTTCTACCATAAAATGACACTTTTCAGAATTCAATACTAGATTAGTATCTACACATCTTTTAAGCACGAGTGACAAATGATTTAAACATGCATCAAAGCTATCCCCATGTACCGTAAAATCATCCATAAAAACTTCTATGAAATGTTCAATGTATTCCGAGAAGATACTTATCATACATCGTTGAAAGGTCCCGGGCGCGTTACATAATCCAAAAGGCATCCTACGATATGCAAAAGTGCCAAAGGGACATGTAAACGTCGTCTTCTCTTGATCTTCGGGTGCAATAGCCACCTGAAAATACCCTGAATACCCATCTAGAAAGCAATAATATGGACGACCGGCAAGTCGTTCAAGCATTTGATCAATAAAAGGGAGGGGGAAATGATCTTTTCGGGTTACCGCGTTCAGCTTGCGGTAATCAATGCATACTCTCCAACCCGTTTGAGTTCGGGTAGGAACCATCTCACCTTGTTGATTCTCTACCAATGTTATGCCCCCCTTCTTAGGGACACATTGAGTTGGACTTACCCATTGACTATCCGAAATGGGGTAGATCATGTCAGCTTGAAGAAGTTTCAGCACCTCCTTCTTGACCACCTCCATCATTGGTGGGTTTAACCTTCTTTGGGGTTGCCTAGAGGGTTTAGCACCTTCCTCAAGAAGGATCCTGTGCATACAGGTGGAAGGGCTAATTCCCTTGATGTCAGCAATGGTCCACCCAAGAGCGGTAATGTGTTCTTTCAGCACCATCACCAACCTTCTCTCTTGTTCACCTGTCAACTTGCTTGAAATTATTACCGGGAGGGTATCATTCTCCCCAAGAAAAGCATATTTCAAGTGCTCGGGTAATTGCTTGAGCTCTACAACCGGTGCCTGCACAATAGAAGGAAGAAGCTTTTCGCTCTCCAAAGTTAGTAGCATGGGCCGACCGACCAAAATTCTACCCGAAGCGTCTAGACGAGCTAGAACATTTTGAATCTCAGGTGGAAGAGACAAGTCAAGTGTTGGTGAGTGAACGATGCTGTGTTCTAATACACTTTGTAATTCATCTAAGCCAAAGATATTGAAAACATCTTGGACTATAGGATCAATTACATCAATTGAACAAATAGACGCAGCATCTTCGACGGGGTGTTTCATAGCATCAAAAATGTTAAATTGAACTATTTCCCCATCGAACTCTAAAGTGAGAGATCCACTAGCCAAATCAATCTTTGTGTTAGCGGTTCGCATGAAGGGTCTCCCAAGCAAAATAGGAGCAGCTTGCCCATCATGTTCCATGTCTAACACAAAGAAATCAGCGGGAAAGAACAAATTATCCACCATAACCAGAACGTTTTCAACTACACCTTTAGGATACACGGTGGACCTATCGGCTAGTTGAATAACAATTCCGGTTTCATGCAGTGGACCTAACCCGAGAATCTTATAGAGAGAGTAAGGCAACACATTTATCGATGCACCCAAATCGAGCATGGCTCGTTCAAAATGTGTGTCGCCTATACGGCAAGGTATGCTGACCATGCCCGGATCGCTGCATTTCTTAGGCATTCGCCTTTGAAATACAGCGGAGACACGCTCGCTTACCGTCACCTTTTGTTTCCCTTTCAACTTTTGATTCCTCTTGATTGTGCAAAGTTCTTTTAAAAACTTTGCATATCGAGGAATGCTTTTGATTAACTTGAGCAAGGGGATGTTTACCTCACATTTGCTGAACGTCTCAAACAACTCCTTGTCGTTTTCCGGCCTTTTGGTGCTCCTAAGGGCATTCGGGAAACGGGGCGGGAGGCTTGGTGGAGTCGAGAGGTGGAAAGTTGGGACGGACGTAGTTGTCCTGTCTCAACTGGAAATCCCCCCGATCCTCCACTTCGAGTTCAGCATTTTGTGAAGGAAAATCTGGAATATTTACCTCGGTGGATGAACCTCGGGTGCGGTTTTCAACCCGCGGGCGCGACTCTTCAGGAAAACTGACTTCTGGCGCAGTGGAGGAACCGCGGGCGCGGTTCTTGGCTGTCCTCAGAATCTAATTTTTCTGCCGAAGCCTCGACAAGCTTTTTGGTTTCCCCCAAAATCTTACCACTTCTTGTTGTCACTGCACTCACATTTCTGGTTGGATTCACCACCGTTTGAGACGGTAGAGAATTGGAATTTTGTTGTGCAATGGTGGTAACAGCTTCAGCCAACTGCCCAATTTGCTTCTCCATGTTCTTGATGCTCGACTCAGTCGTTTGAACATGAGTTGTGAAGTGTTGAGTCAAGGATCTCAGCAGCTCCGCAGTAGATGGTCCAGCATTGGGTCGAGGGCCTTGAGCTTGTTGTTGGGGCTCATTTGGATCACGCCACCGAAAATTGGGATGATCTCTATACCTCGGGTTGAAGTTATTTTGTTGATCACCACGAGGTCGTGGGGGTCCATACCCACCAGCAGCAGCATTGACTTCAGCAACATCTTCACTTTCAAGCTCAGGGCATTTATCTGTAAAATGAGAAGGGTCAGAACAAATACCACATACCTTGACTTGTTGTTGTTGTCCTTTTTGCAACTGGGAGACCATCTTCTTCAACTCTACAAGCTCAGCTACAAGAGCGGGATCCCCTGAACTTGCTGCATGCACTCCCTTTTTGGTGTATATCCTACCAAAACTTCTTGTGCTCTCAGCCATATCTTGCAATTTCTCCATGGCATCCTCCGGCGTCATGTTGAGAATATTCCCACCACACGCAACATCAACCATCCTCCTTTCTTGGTTAAGGAGACCATTGCAAATGTAAAGCACAAGATCCTCGGTATCATACCCATGAAAAGGGCACGAAGCACACAACCCCTTGAAGCGTTCAAGGTAGTCATAGAGCGTTTCGTCTTCACTTTGCTCGACATGGGCTATCTCCTTCTTGAGAGCATTTGCCTTCTTCACCGGAAAATACTTGCTCAAGAACACCTTGTGCAACTTTTCCCAATTATCAACCGAACCGGTTGGCAAATGATAATACCAAGAACGAGCACCATCCTTCAAAGTGAACCCGAAGGCTCTCATCTTAATCTGCTCTTCCGTGACATTTGGCGGTTTGGTTGTCATGCAAATGTCATGAAATTGGTTCAGATGCATGATTGGATCCTCACCAGCCAAACCATGGAAACTTGGGAGCAAATTGATCACCCCCGACTTGAGCTCGAAAGTCACCCCATGAGCAAGGGGTGGAATAACCACAGCTTGAGGTTGCTGTGTCAGGTTCGGTGTTTGCCGCTCTCTCAAAGTGCGAGTAACACCACCTCCTGGTAGCCTTGTCTCAATTAGCTCTCGTTGAGCATTAACGACCAACTGCATGTCAGCCAATTGACGTTGCACTTCAGCAAGAGCTTCTCGATCGGCCATTTCTACTGTCTCAGTCCCGACTCTGTTCTCTCTTCGATTCCGATGAAAAGTTCTCTCGATCTCTGAATCAAGAATAGAAAGAGGCTGATTAGTAGAACGGGTGTTGACCATTCACTAGTCAACACTAAAGTTAGTCAAAATAAGAACTTAAAAATAAGAAATTTTGATTCCCCGGCAACGGCGCCAAATTTGACGAGGCGAATTTGTCGTGTGCCAAGTCAAGTAATCCTAACATGCAAACTAAGTAATATAGTGCGCAAGTAAGGGTCGAATCCCAAGAGAATCAGTTTATCAAATTCTTAAGTTATCACAATGACTAACCAATAAACGTAACCAAAGGGGGGTTTTTGGGGTTTTGATACGAAGTATCGAATGTCAACTTGGTTATAACAAGATTAAGCGAAGTGTTCCACTTAGCGATTATCCACAATTAGATTAACAAGTTGATCTGAAAATCCTTTTTATCCCTATGTCAAGTTCTCAAGTGATCGTTCTAATTCCTGTTCTTGAATAGTTATTAGTCCAACTAGTCCTAATAACCCTTACTCGATTATAACCTCGAAACTATCAAAGTTCAATAACAAAGTAGCAATGCATTCAGGAATAGATAGATACATGCAATATCATGGACAACTAGTCGGATACTCGACATGTACTCAACTCTCTTCTCTAATAACAATCACAACTAGTTCATGCAAATAGATTGTGCTACACAACAAGTATGATAATTCAACTAGAAGTATCAAACTCTAGCAATATGAACAAGACACAACTAACTTAGGTGATCAATCTAAAGTAGTAAATCTAGTTCATCGACAATACAAACAAGAGAGTTGAGACAATCAAAGAGTAGACAAAAGGGAAGGATAAACTCACAACTTGTTGAATCCAAAATCTTCAAACGCCAAGTGAAACAAAGGAACTTTAGCAACTCATAAGTTTGTGAAAACTCTTCCCAAAAACTTAAGCAAAACAAAGACTAGTTGATCAAGGATGATCATCCACTACCTATATAGTATCAGCTGATGTAACAGCCGAATTAAGGTCTAAAAAACGTATGGAAAGTTACAAAAATTAAACACAAATTACTTCAAATGGCAAAGACATCAATTTGATTCTTCTGTCGAGGAACCGCACCCGCGGGTTGAGAGCCGCGGGCGCGGTTTTGGGTTTCTTCAGCTTCTCTGGATGGCAGAGGGCCGCGGGCGCGGCTTGAGACCCGCGGGCGCGGCTTGAGCTTTTTCGAAAGCTTTGGCTGAAGGTGAGAGCCGCGGGCGCGGCTTGAGACCCGCGGGCGCGGCTTTGTTTTCTGAGGCAGAACCTGCTGATTTCTTCAAGTCTTCGTCTTCGTCTTCGTCTTCAGCAGCTTCTTCCTTATGCTTCAATGCTTCCAATGCTTGTATCATCTCTTGGAATCTTGTATGTAAATCTTCTCTCGAACAGCTCCATGATACAGATTTCATAGAAACAAATAACATAATCCTATACAAAACTAGCTAATAATCCATAGTTGCGGTATGTAAAACACCGCTTATCAATATCTTAACCCTGACGTGATTTTATTTACTTGTAGAATGTTGTGAAGTCAGTTTTAGGTGATTCTGGCGATGATAAGTCTTCTTGGCCACGTGATGAGCAAGAAGATGACAAGATCGCAGAGTTTTTTGCGAGAGGTTGTCCAACTGTGTCTGTGACTAAAGATGATCATATCAAAGAATCACATAATAGAGAAGGCACTGATGTTATCATAATTAAGAGGAAAAAAGAGGAAACAAGATCATGTGATACAAACACAGAATTAGATGATTTCGTTATCGACAAGAAAACAACTATGGAAAGGCAACATCAATTGAAGGTAAAAGTCAATCATTTGAGATTAAAAAAGAGGAATTTTTCTGACAATGAAAAGCAACCTATTAATAAGCCATCTGATGTTGTGGAGGATACAAGAAAGAAAGACAAAAGAACAGAGACGGTTCTTGATGATGTAACACATGAGAAAAGACCAAAACATTGTCACCATTTGAATGATGAGCAAAGGTATATTTCCTTTCTTGTACAATGTACTATTCAGAAGATTGATGTTACCTTATCAATATTTGATTTACAGGGGGGACCCTACTGAGCCACCATGGGCAAAACAACTACGAGAACACATTAACATTTTATTAGGCGGTGTTAAAGTTCTTTGTCAAGATATAGTCTTTGAGGTCAGACTTGACTGAACAAGGTGAAAAGATTGATCAGATCATCATTGAGAAGATAAACACAAAGGTCAACTGTCAAAAGCTAGAGCAACAAATACATATTGTCAAAACCCGTCTCAAAAGAATTTCCCATTCCGGTGTATTACCACCTCACACCAGTAATGTTGTTGATATTGATTTAGAAGACGCCGATAATTCGCCTACTCGTAAAAAAACACCAGAAACCCTTTCTCAACTTAGAAGAAGGTATGATACTGAGCTTGAAGTTGAAATCAACCCGATTAAGGAGGATGAAGAGGCTGAAAAGCTCTTGAGAAAATTGTGCAATGGCTTTATTGATTCTCAGTTGCCTACCCAATTACCACAAGTCACTCCTAAAAAAGACTCCACTCTTGTAAGTAATCAAATGCTTAGAATGTAAATTCATTTTTACAAGATATATGATACAACTAAGGCAGCCGGATTGATGTTTTTATGCAAGTAAATTTACAACATTTACCTCACATTGCAGATTTTAACAAGACAGAGAAAGGGGTCAAGGCAGAGGAAGCCCGGTGCATCAACAAAGGAACCATTCACCGCTGAAAAGAATAGGGGAAAATCAAAAATTCCAAGGGCTCCAAAGAACAGTTTTCTTGCAAAAAAACAGGAAGACAAGAATTCTACAATTGGTATACAAGGTGTGTTACTTTTGTTTACAAATATAATTATATAACAATGTGATTAGTGGATTACATAAACAATTTTTCACGTGTGTTTTATTTGGTAGCAATGATGGTGGAAATAAGGAAATACAAGGTTCACACTCAATTTTGAAAGAATGTTTTTTGACTTGATACTCCAACATGATGGATGGATATGGAGCTATGTGAGTAGTTGTTATAATTAAGTTTTCATATCTTGTATCATTTAAGTGTGTTTAATAACGTTTTTCTCTCTTTATATTGTGATTGTGTAGCAACTCAATGAGATGCTTTGCCATATACGGAAGGGAATCAAGGATTTTCCCGAC
Organism: Oxyria digyna; assembly: GCA_029168935.1. Classification (NCBI taxonomy): domain Eukaryota; kingdom Viridiplantae; phylum Streptophyta; class Magnoliopsida; order Caryophyllales; family Polygonaceae; genus Oxyria; species Oxyria digyna. The sequence continues at coordinate 13,304,889 of JAPVLV010000005.1, forward strand.
CAATTTCATAAGGTTGTTGTTTTGCATGATTAGTGAACACAAAACTTCAATGAGTCTGTTTATAATAATTTTTTAGAGGTAGGGCCGAGTCGCTATGAATTTGATCCCACCATGTATGCAGTTTATCGTGGAGAGCAACCAATAGAGTTTCCCATTCCCTTGACTGATGTTGATAGGATTTATGCTCCATTAAATATAAATGGAGTGCATTGGGTTGCAATTGAGATCGATTTGGTATCTTGGAACATAAACATATATGATTCATATTTGAGTGTCACAGAAGAGATTGTGCTTGAAGGTCTCATTCGACCAATCTGCGTAATGTTTCCTCATTTCTTGAAGATGGCGGGAGGGTCTTCAAGATTTGGTGACAATTTACTACTCAAACATTTGCCTTATAAACGAGTACTTGGACTGCCTACAAATAAGAAGAGGTAGTTGTGCATTTATACTTACATTTATACTGTTGGACCCGGGATAAAGCAATCAACAGTAGCCTTCTTTTTATATATATATATATATATATATATATATATATATATATATATATGCGTGTTGTGCACGAGGGATAAGAAAAAAGGGTAAATTACTAAAGAAAGAGAAAAAGGGGTAAGTTGCTAAAAACAGAGGGAAAGGAAGAAAATAAAAGAGGATAAGAAGCAAAAGGAGAAAGAGATAAGACGGGGGAGAGGAGGCAGAGAAAAAGGAGGGACAGAGGAGGAAGAAAAAAGGGAAGAAAGAAAAGACAGAAGAGAAGGAAGAACGAAGCAGAGAAAGAAGAAGGGAGAAGGAGGAGGGGGCTGATTTTGGTTGCTAGTTGGCAGCAACACTCGATGGCCCTCGATTTGCTTTCCCGCAGTCGCACCGCCCGCCTCAGTTATTTCATCCCCTGCAATAACAACAACAAACGACATCAGCATGCCTTTCCCTCGTTTCCGGGAAGGTCCCACCGCCTAGCTCAACCAGGCGCAGATATGGGCAACAGTGGCAACAAGGAGGAATCCACCGTCGTTGCTCATGCTCAAGCTCAGCATGGCTGGTGTCACCGCTCGGCGTGGCTCGCGTCACCGCCTCGGCATGACTCGCGTGGATCGCCTCGCCTCCGCCTCGGCATGACTCGCGTGGATCGCCTCGCCTCCGCCTCGGCATGACTCGCGTGGATCGCCTCGCCTCCGCCTCGGCATGACCCGCGTGGCTCACCTCGCCTCCGCGTGGCTCGCCTCGCCTCGGCCTCGGCATGACTCGCGTGGATCGCCTCGCCTCGGCCTCGGCATGACACGCGTGGATCGCCTCGCCTCGCCTCGGCCTCGGCATGACTCGCGTGGATCGCCTCGCCTCGGCTTGACTCGCCACATGACTCGCGTGGCTCGCCTCGGCCTTTGCTCACGTAGCCTTTCCTCGCGTGGCTCGCCTCGCCTCACCGACTTCAGTTCGACCACTGCTCGCGAGGTGGTCCGTGTAAGGTACGTACGTCGTTGAACATGTTTGTCCCTCGCGAGGTGAATGCATATTGTTGGATATGCTTTTACACGTGAGATATCGTTGAATATACTATTTTACGCAAGTCACCAAGCATATAATAGTATATGTCGATGCTATGGGCATATATGGCACGCGAGGGTCTTTTAGTCGAACAAAGTATTGGTCATGAGTTTCACCTCTTGGTGATGAATAATTACCTTCCGAAAACTCCTTTCGGGTTTAAAATAATCATTCTAATTCCCTAAGATATCATTTGACAATTATATCATTTAAATAATTACTGACTTGAGCGTCAGAGTGCCTTCCCGGGGAGCACCAGCTCCGGGTTTGGCTTTTGCAGAAACATGGACGTTATTACTTTACAACGAGAGAGAGAGAATAGAGGGACCACAAGAAGAAGAAACGACAAAGACTCGGGAATCCGGAGTGTTGCCGGTTTCCTTTCCGTTGGAACGAGGTTCCAACAAATCCGAGTTCCAACATATACAATATTGTTGCATTCTCACTCCCTTGTTTTAAATTTATATTGCAGTTGAAGCTGTGAAATTTATACTCTGCAGTACATTGAGTTGTTGTCAAGTGGTTGTAAAGACCTATCTTATATTAGCGATGAATATGTCCAGGCTTATAGAGTAGGTATAGAGTAGGGATGGCTCCCGGTCCGGTCCGGTTCCGGTCCTCCGGAATCCGGAACCGGAACCGGAACCGGGAAAAACCGGTTCCACCGGTTACGGTTTCGGTTCAATCCGGTTCCGGTTCGAAACCGGAACCGGACCGGTTATTTTAAAAAAAATATATATAACCGCCGGTTAACCGGCGTTTTTTTCTTTTTAAAATAATTTTATAAATTTATAAAACTGAAAAACAAAATAAAAAAATGTAAAAATAATTTTTAAACTTAAAAAAAATAATTATAAAAAAACGCTATTAAAAAAGAATGTTTTGTCATTGTTTTTAAGTTTAAAAATTATGTTTAAAAAACTTAGAAAAAATGATTATAAAAAAACGCTATTAAAAAGAATGTTTTACAAAATATTCTTTTTAATAGCGTTTTTTTATAATCATTTTTTTTAAGTTTTTTAAATTAAATATGAAGGAACAAAAAAATTAAAAAAAATTGGGCTTGCACTTAACAGTGGCTTACTTGTTAAGTTGCCTACGTATCCTCTCGGGTTAGAGGAATCAAAGCCCACGTAGTTCTTTACCTTTTTTCAAAACCCGTTACCTAAGTCGAATCTTCGGCGGATGAATCGGTGCGTATCGTAGTAGAATCTCCAATCCACTCGTCTTCCGATGACTCGATAATGTTACGTTGTTGCCTAATTGCGGCTCTCTTCCAATCGCAAACACAACATTGCGCCTCCAATGACTCCGGTGCCAAATTTGATCTCTTCCTCGTTAAAGTGTTGCCTCCTGCACTAAAAGTTTGTTCCACCGCCACGGTTGAAGCGGGGACGGCAAGAACTTGAGCCGCAATCTTCGCAAGCGTTGGAAACATGCTCCTATGATCCTCCCACCACTTCAAAACATCTAAAGTATCACAACTAACAAACTCAAAGTTGGTGTTAAGATAGTTATCAATTTCCGCATTCGTGTTTGTAACTCTTGGTCTTTTACTAAAATACTTAGCTCCAAAGGCCCCCAAGCTAGAGCCCGAAGAAGCCGGAGGTAATTGTGAAGTAGTCGGAGAATCAGAAAAATGAGTAAATAAAGTTTCAATGTTTGTTCTAGTTCTAGAAACCATACCTAAAATATCCTCTAGTTCACCGTCGGCTAAAATATATCCATAATAGTCATCTAAAAGAGCGTGTAAAACTCCTAATTTAAGTCTAGGATCTAAAACACAAGCAACAAGAAAACAATCGGGAATATATCTATAGTATTGCAACCACTTACTCCTCATGCTTGCAACGGATTCCTCAATGCCGGGAATTTTAGCTCCCTCACTTAAACCACACATAACATTACAAGCTTCCAAGACAAAAACATTACTACTTGGTGTATAAACATGACTAAATCTCTTTGTTGCATCACTAAAACATTTTAAAAACGTTGCAATACTTTGACATATATCCCAACCTGATTCGCTAAAATAGAAAGTAGAGCCAGAAAGGTTTTGAGAAACAAAAGACGTTAAAACTTGTTTATATTCTATACATTCACATAGTAATATGTAAGTAGAGTTCCATCGGGTACCCACATCTTTTGAAAAACGTTTTGGGTGCACCCCGTTAGTTTTACAAAAGGTCATCCAATCTCTTGTAACTTTAGGATGCCCCCAAATATACTTAATAACGTTCTTAATTGGCTCAAAATGATAACTCATAGCACGTAAACCATCTTGAACACATAAGTTTAAAATATGACAAGCACATCGAATATGAAAAAATTTCCCACCAAATAAAGGTTGACACATTTCTTGTAAATCTCTAATAGATGCGGTGTTAGCAGATGCATTGTCGAATCTAATTGAAAAAACTCTATTAAGTAGTCTATATTCTTCTAAAATTGCACGAATCATCATAGCAATATTTTGTGCGGTATGTGAATCATCAAAGACTCTAAATGCCAATAAACGTTTTTGCATTGTAAAATGATGATCTACAAAATGACATGTAACACCCATGTAAGAATGGGTTTGAGTATTATCACTCCATATATCACTACAAATAGAAACATTCATATCATTTTGCGAAAAATAAGAAACTAATTCGGCCTTGTGTCTTTTATAAGCCTTAATTACGTTTTTCTTAATCACTTTCCTAGATACGGATTTAAAAGCGGGTTGTGTATGCTCTTTAATATACTCATTAAATCCTACATTTTCACTAAATCGAAATGCTAAATGATCAACACAAATAGCTTCGGCTAATGCTACACTATTAGCTTCATGATCAAAACGAAATAAAGGGTTACCGCTAGTAGAAGATGCAAATCCGCCGAAAATTTGCGTTTGTCCCCCTAGCATTCCCATCTCGGCGACGTGTCTGTGCTCCATGTGTCGTTGAAGGGTTCCATATCCTCCACTTTTCTTCCATTGGAATGTCGCCTCGCAAAAGTTACAAGAAACAATAATTAGTCCGGGATCATAATCCTCGGCCTCGAGTTCCTCGATACCGGGTTCTAATTTAGTAAACCACTTTGTAAAAACAGGAGATGTTAGTTTCCGGGATTGGTTCCCGGAGGACCCGGGAACGGTCCCGGTCCCAGTCCTCCCCCCCTACCCCTAGCCGGCCTCGAACCGCTAGCTTGCCCTTGAGGCCTAGCGGTCCTACCCCTACCGGAGGACCTAACTTGGGAGGTGGGAGTGGGAGTGGGAGTGGGAGAAGTGACATTATCACTCTCTTGGGTGTCAAAATGTTCCGCCATATGATTAAGAACAATTAAATAATATGATTAAAAGCAATTAAAACAATTAAAACAATATAACAATAAAACAATAAAACAATAAAACAATAAAACTTAGAACAATATAATAATGTGATTAAAAATGTAAAAGCAATAAAATATTGAAAGACAAAAGCTAATTAAAAGGAAGAGATTAAGAGAGATTGTTGATGGAATTTGAGAGATTATGAGATTGAGATTTGAGAAAGAGAAGAGAGATTGTTGTTGTTGGATGTGTGATTTGAAGATTGTATGGTATGATATTTATAGGGGTTTGATATGGGTTTTTTAATATTAAAAAATGAATTTTTTTTTTTTTTTAATTTCCTAACGGCTAGGAGCCGTTAGGACCGCCGGTTAACCGGCAACGGCTACTTTTGTAGCCGTTGGAACCGTCGGTTACCGGTTAACCGGTGGTTCAGTTTATTTTTTTATTTTTTTTTAAAAACCGGCGGTTTATTTTTTATTTTTTTTTAAAAAAAAACGGCGGTTCCGGTTAACCGCCGGTTAAAAAATTTTAAAAAAATAAATAAAAAACCGCCGGTTCGGGTTCGGTATTTTCGTGAACCTGAACCGGACCGTGACCAAACCGGTTCCTACCGGTTCCGGTTCGAACCGCCGGTTCCGGTCCGGTCGAGCCATCACTTTTATAGAGAGCAAATAGCATATAACATTTTCCGTAGAGAATGGCGTTGGTCATTCAAGGAGAATGTTGATGTGTGAATATCGTTGAATATCTTGGAGGAATTTCATTTTTATACTCTATTAGTCAGAGAAAGACTTAGGGTCTGTTCGGTTATGGGCTTAACTAGGCTGAGAATTGCTTGAGTGGGCTGAAGTGAAAATATAAGTCATTTTGGATAAGCCCAACCCAAAATACATGTTCGGTTAGCATGCTACTTAAGTATGATTTTTTAATTAAAAAATGGCTGATTTAAGCCCAAAAACATAAGCATGGGGGTGATGCTTTTTCAATAAGTCCGTTAAACTTAAGTCAAAATATCATTCTAACCCCATTAATTACAACCCGATACCCCTCTCTTCTCTCCCTCATCTGGCGATCAAATTCGAGTTCTTCATCTCGTCACACAACGACACCACTAACGATTCTCCACAATTCTCCAACGATTCTTCAAAGATTTTAGATCAAGCCTCTCACAGGTGACACTCGAGTCTTCTTCTTCTTCTCGTTGTTTTTCCTTTCGATTCAATTTCTAGGGTTCTGATTGCTTTCATGTCTTTGTTCTTCAACCTTTGTCGGCGAATCCTAAGGGTTTGTGTTGTGGTTCAGTTTTCCTCTCCAGATCCACCGAAATTTGAGTAGTACATGTACTTTTTCAATTCATACTTCAACTCTAATTTTTAGGGTTCATATGTTCTCTTTCCGCGAAATTGGGTGTGAGTCAAGAGAAACGAGGTATTCTCTTGAATTTTGTTTGGATGGTATTCCGCTCTGCTTACTTGATATTCTTTTCTATTTTGTTGTGCTAAGGTGTTTTGCATAGGTCTAAATTTGGGTGCTTGTTGCTGAATTCTTTGTTCCATGAAACATGTGTGGATGGAAGGAGTTGGATTGTAGTCAGATAATAATCATCACGACCAAGATTACACTACAACACCATAAATCCTTGGGAATTGGGATTACAGAAATTGTTGATGATTCTTGTTTAATGTTTTTTCGGGATTTCCTTTTCTTATGGTCTTATACGGTTCATGTGGTTCTGTTATTTTGTTTAAAGTAAATCAATGCTAGTTCAAAGCTACAATTGAGTTTAGTTGAGGGATTACATTTTCAGAATCACCATTGGTGGCTTTTAAGGTTGTTGGCTTGCTGAACTGCAAGAGAAATGATCTTTGAAAAGCTTGTGAATGATAAATAAATTTTAATGCATGCTTCTATGTTCAATCTATCAATTATTATTTGATGTTGAAGTGTGGCTTAATGAATATCTTTTGAAACCTGTTTTTATTTTCCACTTCCGTCATTTTGATACTAGATTAAGAGTTGATTTTGACACCTAAATAGGTATATGAGATAGTTGATTATATATATTAATGTGCCAAAGGGTTACAATGCCTTCTATACTAGACAATAATGTTGATGTAATGGTTAAGACCTTGTTCCCTTAATACTCCGTATATCACAATACTGAGTATAAGAGATGATAAATAGATGGTATTCCTTATACTTATTTTGATTAGGGGGCTGCATTTGGGGGGTTACTATGCCTTGTTAATTATGATTCTTCTTTACATACAACTGTAATTTGGCTAATTTGTTATTTGTTTTTCACACTCTAATTTCAGTCATGGATGAAGAGGAGGAATACGAAGACAACATTCACTCTACAAGGATGGAGAACTTTAAGAAGTGGGCTCCGCCTTTACAGTTAATTCTAATGACACAGTTAAGGCTTCAAGATGCTTACTACATGAGGTTTGTCCATAAAATCCCATGTTTTACCTCTAAGTTAACGGGATATCAGTGGACGAGAGAATGCTTAGACTCACCATCAGATGTTCGATGTTTTAATGCATTTCGAATGGAAAAACACGTTTTTATGATATTGTGTAATGAGTTAGAGGACAAGTATGGGCTAAAAGCTTCAAGGAGAACAACCGTTATAGAAAAGGTCGGTATTTTTCTTACGATTGTTGCACAAGCAGATGGGTTTAGACAAGTATGCGAGCGTTTTCAACATAGTAGCGACACCATTAGTAGGGTATTTCACCAAGTACTTGAAGCGTTTGTCGGACGCAAATGCAACTTCAACGGATTTGTAAGGAGTCTACTAGAACCACGAGAGAGGAATTTCACAACAATTCCTTATAAAATTAACTCACAAGATAGATACAAAGTTTTCAAGGTATGCATCTTACTTTTTTCTTGTCGAGATTCTTTAATACTTGTAGACTAACAAAACATGTGATTTATATCTAAGGGGGCTATTGGCTGCATTGATGGAGTACACATGATGGCGACTATCCCTGAGAAGGAACAAATTCCATATTTTGGTCGTAAGAAGTATTGCTCTTTCAATGTCATGGCATGTTGTGACTTTGACATGTATTTTACCTTTGTATCTGCTGGTTGGGAAGGAAGTGCTCATGATGCGCGCGTATTTGACCATGCAATCAGAACCTTGGAAATGAATTTCCCGCACCCTCCAGCCGGTATATAGTTTTTTCTCTTCAACTATGTTTATACAACTTTTTTTAAATCTTATACAATATTTGTTATTTTTTAACTTGTTATAGGCCGATATTATTTAGTAGACAAGGGTTATCCGGACAAACGAGGATATTTGGTACCTTACTCTAAGGTCAACTACCATAAGTCTCAATTTGGGAGGGAGGCGCCACAAAATCAAAGGGAAGGGTTTAATCGCATCCATTCTTCTCTAAGGACGACAATAGAGCGTTGCTTTGGTGTCTTGAAGAAGAGATGGCATATTCTTACACATATGCCACCTTATAAAATTCCCGATCAAATTGATATCATACTTGTGTGTTTTGCCTTGCATAATTTCATCTTAAAGCACAAGCTTAGTGATTCCTACATTGACTTTGAGTATGTTGAAGGAGTCTTTACAGGGCGGGTAAATGAAGGTGAAGACGATGCTCCTGAAGGCATGAGTACGGTTCGCGATGCAATTGCCCATGAGATATGGACAAACAGAAAAGAATGGTTGTACTAGAGTCATACATGCTTGTACTAGAGTGTAAGGATGTTTAGAAGAATGTAAGGACGTAGTTTTGTGACCTTGTTTGTGTGACAACTTTGTTTGATGAATCTGTGATTTGGACCTTTTGTATTCCGTATTTGTACTAGTGTAAGGACATATTTTTCCACTTAAGATATTGTGAGTACGTATTCTCATGAAAATATTTGTGTTTAGTAGTTTTCCACTTATATATACTTATAATTATATGAATTTTTACCATGAACTGAAAAATTTAGTGAAGGTTTTTGATTTTATATTTGTAGGATATTGTGAGATTTAATAAGAACCAAGAAATACAAGTATAAACCAACAAGCTAAACCAGGGAAATTGTCATTCAACACAAAAACAAACATGATTCAGGATTCGTACAACTTAAAACAAATAATCTGAAAGCAAAACAAACAACATAATGGTTCATCAAACAAGATTAAATCAACATAAAACATCGCCCTCCTTCAAACTCTAATCATTTTGACAACATTTTCAAAGTCATCTCATGCTCATGAGTCAACCACGCAACTTTGTCATCATCGTCCTCCATAATCATGAAAGTCATACGCTTTTGTTCTTTTCCAATCTGTGTTACAGCAAAGCACCAAAGGGGTGACTTCCTCTCAATTTTACCCTCAGCCACAATCCTCATCAACTCCTTATATGCAACTGAAAATTGAGGTCCTGAACTACCTGCACCGCCCTTCATGTAGCACAACATCTCTCTAGCTGTTTCTCCAAATAATGCCAAACTTTCTTGGTAAGCTCCAGCCGCTGATGTTTGCTTTCGACGTCTCTTTACTGGCACATCAGGTGTGATGCTCTTTCCTTTTGACTGGTGCGAGGATTCAGGGCTAAGCAACTCAGGACTAACAATACCAAGGGTTAGCAACTCAGGTTGTGTGTCTTGCATGCCATCGATATCCAATTGTTTTTCAAGTGAATCAGAATTCACTTCATCATCCAGGTTTTCAACTTCACTCTGATTGGTCGGGATACAGTTACTAGTCATAGATGAAGCCACAACATGCTTTCCTGAAGCCACTATTTGTCCAAAAACTTCATCCCATAAATCACTTATCTCAAGTGAGGGGGCTTTCCTTTTGAATTGATACCATTCTTCCTGAAAACAATTCAGTTTTCTTTATTAAACACATATGAAAAAATAGAATTAAAATCATAATACCACACAATCATGAAAGCTACCTTCTTATTCAATTCCCACCAAGCATCTTCAGCCGTGCACAATCCTGTTTTTTCATCCCAACCTGCTCCAGTGACCTTGTGCCTCAAATATGACCATGAAGTCCATTTTTTTTTAAGATGAGTCCATTTGTTTCTCCCCGATTTCACACATATTTCTCTACCCGTTCTTTTCTTAAACTCCTCTATAATCCAAGGCCAAGAGAATGAAGCACTATACCCCTTTTTCCCCTGAAATGCCTTAATAACACGCAAAAATTCACAATTTTCAGATTCAGACCATAGCACATTCTTATCCTTCTCTGTCTCTGTCTGAGTCTCCTTCTCTTTCCCCTTTCCCTTTCCCTTTCCACTTGATTTCGTAGTTGTCTGACCACTTTTGCTCATCTAATTCACCAACAAATTAATTCTACACACATTACTACATACTCAACAAGCAAGCAGTTTAAAAAACACAAAGATTTTCATAGCTTAACACCAGTACAACTAATTAAAAACGTTTACAATATACCAATTTACTAACATCTTAATAATTATACCTAATCCAACAAAATTAACTACTTCAAAACATCTAGCTAGCTTATTCATTCATAAAGAAATAAACCAACATCATCAATCAAACAAATAAACCAACAACACTATTAAAAATTCAGTGAATAAAACAGCAAAATTTTAGTTGCATGCTAGGATTTGTAGTCGGTCGTTGCCAATAATTTGGATGATTATTTATCTTAACTAATCATGCTAAGATGAACCAACATCTACCTAGACTAATACAAGTGCGAATATTTACCCAAAAAAAATACAAGTGTGAATATTGTGATATACATGAAACTGAGGCTTGCACCAACAAAGCAATATAACCAAATTCAACCAAATTCAGTGAATAAAACTCGCTCACAACAACAAGGTAACTCAGCCAACTCACCTCGACCAAGCTTGCTCACCGGCGTCAACTTCTACTCTTCGCAACCGATCTCGTCTCAAACGAACGACCCCGACCTCGACTCGAACAAACTCGGCCGACCTCAACCTTGTTCACCGCAGCCTCTTCGCAGCTCGAACGAACTCGACCACGACTCAATCTAACAATCACGACTCGAATTACACCCGAATGACTTTGAAAGGACTCAGCCCGAACTCAATCGCCAATACAAACGAGCCCTAAAAAATATCCCCAAAACCTAAGCTGCTTGCGATTCATTCCAGGAGAACCCAAGTCATTCAAAACAATTAGATGTCATGTGCAAAGCACATGATACCCTTCTATCATTTAAAATTAAGGCTATTTTCGACATTTTAAAGCTTTTTTGGTTTGGATCAGTCATGGTAAACCGAACGCGTTTTTTTTATATGACAACTTCAGCTTCAGTCTAATTCAGCACTCGACTTATATTTTACACTTCAGCTTCAGCCAGTTCAGCACCTTACTTCAGCATCTGTCAGCATTAGCCCTGATTAACCGAACAGACCCTAAGTCGAATGATTAGTTTGTTTCTAGTTGACAAGAAATTTGACAACTTTCTTGTGCTTCAGTGGTACTGCTTATACTAGTGTGTTGCAAGTTTCTTTTGCCTATAAATTTGACAATGATTTTAATGGCAGCAAACAATGTGATTGAGCTGTTTTCTTTATTCCTACTTTTGTTGTGATTGAGATTTATTTGAATTGAGAAGCATTTTGCAATTGTTATACAAGACACCGTCCTAAACGACACCTACACGACACTACATGACGGATTGATGGTGTCTTTATGACTATAAACTGTCCTGTTTCATGCTTCAAACAAGTTTTTTTTGTTTTGTTATTTTGAAAATATAAAGAAGTGTGAAGATGTTGGATGTTTTATTAGTCATTGTCACTTGATTACGTGAACTTGCTGAGTTGTTGTGATTTTGGGGGACATTGGTTTCATTTGTGAATAATTTGAGATAGGTAAGTGTAAAGAGGAGAAGATTGATGTATAGCTTTAATTTTGGTGAGGGGGCTTGAACAACGCCAAACTCTTGATAGTGGCGCCCGCTGCCAAACCTACGGCGCCCGCTGCCAAACAAGAATCGACAATGCAACTTCTGTGAAGAGTCGTTCTCTACAAGAATCACTACAAGACTCCAACAAGAATTCATGGCTATAAAATCTTAGTTCTTTCTTTGGTTTCCTGTAATAAAAAAAAGTATTGGGTTATAAAATCTTATAGTTGGTATTGGTCTTGGTTCAGCAAGAGTTTTGATAATTAATTTTGAGCAACTCAAGAATGGTGTACCCGGTGAACCTAAATTTTGCCCAAATATTTGACAGGCAATGAAAATCATTGATTGGGTAGGTCTAAGCATCTTGATAAACAGCTTGATAAGATAAATAAGCAACTTGACAAGATAAATAAGCTTGCTGCAAGAGGAGATGACAATTTACTAGCAAGCTTTGCTGCAAGCTTTCAAGAAATATTATTGGATAGGTCCAAGCATTGTGTAAATAAATCAGCCTATTACAAATCTTAGTTTACGGTTGCAACAAGGCTTACTGTCAAAATAAAATTAAAATAATTCTTGTAGGAATTCAGCAAATTACAACCAAACAAATAAACTCAGAAATTACTACTAGAAGGCCCCAATTCATCCCTCTTCAATCATTGTAATCCATTTTTTGAGGCTCATTGGTACATGTTTTCTTATTATGACCAGCCTTACCACACTTTCCACACTTCCTTTTGCTGAATTCTCCAGTTGAGGGAATTCTTACCTTTTTTGGCCTTCCAATTTTCCTAGACTTCTTTGGGGGCTTGCAAGTAAAATCCTGATATTGTTGTGGAACATTCCACTCTGACCTGTCTGGAACGGGATATACAGTCATCTCGTAACCTCTTCTCCAACACTCAGTTGTATAGTATTGGCCAACAAGTGAATCAACATCTATACCAATATGAATAGCAGCTGCTGCAGCATGGACACACGGTATTTTTTCCATATCAAACTCCATGCAAGTGCAAGATTTTTCTATCAAACGTACAACCACATCAAAATCACCACCTCTTACTTCAAACTCCATTCTTGCAGCATTTAGAGTACTACAAGTATACCTCTGGGCTTGATCAAAAAAAATTTGTATGATTTTTTGAATGTTGGGTGGAGCATTTTCTTGACAGCTCGTTGCTAGTTGACGTCTATCATTGAACCATTCACTCAAGCACATTCTAAAATCATCAAACAATGCCAACAATGGATACTCTCTAGCTTCTCTAAATCTGGAGTTCACCGACTCAGCATTATTACTTGTCATCATATTGTACCTTTTTCCTGGAAAGAATGATCTAGTCCATGCCTCAATGCCAGCTTCTCGTAGATAATCTCCTATTTTGGGGTTCACCTAATGGATGTAAAAAATATAAGTTACAAGAATAAAAATTAACTAAGAAAATCATATATTGATATATATCATTGAAACCATATACAAAATCTGCTTCACCTTGCACCTTGCACCTTGTTATGACATTTTGTTCAACATGAAACAAGCAGATTCCATGCTTTGCTTGAGATTAATTTGTTGAAATTGCATTCTTGATAGACTTGTGACGATCAGACACAAACACTAATTCATTGCTATTATCAACAAACTTTCTCAAATTTTTGAAGAAAAAATCCCATGACGCATCATTTTCACTGTCAACGACGGCAATAGCAAGTGGGAATATTTGTTGATTTGCACATTGAGCAGTTGCAACTAGCATTACAACCCCATACTTCCCTTTTAGAGATGCTCCATCCACGACTATGACCTATAGTACAAATTAATACAAGATTAATACCAAAAAAAAGAAATTGAATGCAGCCACCATATGGGGAATTTTGCAGCAACGAATATGATATTATGGCAAGTCTAAAACATAATAGCAAGTATAAATCATTATTAAAGCGTCAAAATCATTATATAATGTACCTTTTTCATTGCTTCATAGCCTTTTATAGATGCTCCAAAAGCGACAAAAACGTATTTAAAATGATTTTGAGCATCAACCTCAAGGCTTGCAATTGTCCCAGGATTTACTAATTGAAGCATGTAGATATATGAAGCCAATCTTGTATAATTTTCTTCTTCTTTTCCTCTCATAATATCGTGTACAGCTTCTTGTGCTTTCCAACATTTCCAATAACTAGCCTTCATCTTGAAAGCATTCTGCATCACAACATTTATTTTCTTTGGTGTGGGAACTTTGCTAAGACCACGATACCTGAAGTATACAAAGAAATAATGAGATATATCAAATTCAGTATAGTAAAATAAAGAAAAAATGATAGATAAAGATAAATTATAACTCACATTGATCTTATTTCTTGAGCAACAACTTTATATGAAGCTTTTCTGTGATGAGCACGCCTTGTTTGAAGAGAACAAGTGTGTTTATCAATGTACTTGCTAACAAAAAAGAACTCTGAATTTGGCAATTTTGTTGCACGTACTCTCCAGTTGCAATGCTTATCAAAACAAACTGCCAGGACAATTGCTAAGCTAGATTTCTTGATCTTGTATTGAAAACACTGTGAAATTGCAAGAAGACACAATGCAATTTTCAACTCTTCCTTTGTTCTGAATGACTGTCCATTCTTGATGTATTTATTAGCAATCAATGTTTCTGTATCACATACTATATACAGTCTGGGAGATTCATCCATCGTACATTTAGAAACATTGTCACAAGTAACATCAAATATTTGCGAGTTGTCAGTAACATCCATATGCTCAACATCAGGAATTTGTGAGCTCTCTGGAGTCTTTCTTGAGGAAAACAATACACTATCATTGAATGCAACCACATTTACAACAACTTTCTCCACTAGTGAAACACACAAGGGCAGTTTACCAACCATATGGGGAATTTTGCTTATGGCAAGAAATGCTTCAATATCCTCAGTACAATCAATGTCACAGGGCTTTAGAGTTGGATGCATAGCATTCAGATGTGTTAACATTAGATCATACACACATGTATTGACTTTAAATCTTTCAACTATCATTCCACAAAGCTCTGCGTAACTCGTATTCTCCTTAATCAAAATAGCTTTACATGCTTTTTCCCCGTGAAATCTCCACTGATCATCAACACTTTTCCATTGTCCATCAAAATATACCGTAATGCGATTCATATCTGAATTTAAAAAACACATAGTATTATGCAGATGTAAGTAGATACATAGTACATTCTTTCCTTTCAAAAAAAAGTAGATAGACATTGTTAATACTAGTACTTCTATTGTAGACATGTTGTCATCGATATCAATTACTTTCTTTATTCCTTACATTGACTCTATCTTCATTACACAGTTTACGTTATTACTTGTTTGCTCCATAGCTTTCTTTTGATCAGTTGTTGATCTACATTTGAATCTGGTGTGCATGTTAGTCTTGCTGCAATATAATTTCTTGACTTAAACCTACACGACACCTATGCGACACCTACACTACATCTACACGACACCTACACGACACCTACATGACACTACACCTACACGACACCTAAAAGAAAAGAAACAATAAATCTGTGTTCTTGTATTTTTGATTCTCGTTGGTGGCAGAGTTTATCATGAACGACACTACATGACACTACTTGACGCCGTCAAGACACTACACGACATTGTAAAAAACGACATATATGCAGAGAATACGTATTTATCACCTTCAACCATGCGTAACCGCTGTCTACGTCTTGTCGGTTGTTTGACGGTGGCTCTACGATATCTTGACGGTGGCTCGATGATGTTTTCACGGTGGCGACGGTGGCTCGACGATGGCTTGTTGATGTCTTGACAGTGGATCGACGACGGTTTGAGGTGTCTTGACGATGGCTTGATGCAGGAGACGATAAAATTGATATAGACGATGGCGGTTACTTCGGAGATGAGAGCATAAAATGAGGATATGGAGAACTCGTAGAATAGAATAGACTTGGAGGAGGAGGGTTGTTATCAGATATGGCTATAATTAAGGAAGGGTAATTTTGGACTAATTTTGTTAATAGGGTATAGTTAGTTGAACAAAAAAGGATGGGGATTATTCTATAGTAGTCTATTACCAGATTGGGATAGAAACCCAATTCTCTTTTTTTTTAAATGCACAATTTGTGTGCGTTAAATGTTACAGATTATAATGATGCGTTAACTTTTAATGCATCAATGGGTTTCAGGGGCAATTGTGGAATTTTCTTGGAAACGTATATCATTCTTCTGCGTTAAATCTTAGCGCACAAAATGGTGCGTTAAAATCGATAAGGTTTAACGCACAGTGTTAATTTAGAGATAACAAAAAAGAGATTTAAAATTTGATTAAAAAAACCGTGCGGTAAATATTACCGCGCATATTAAATTATTTTTTAAATGCAATATATATGTGGGATAATGTTTACCGCATATGTATTTTATTTAAATAAAATAAAATATCGCTTTACAGATGGGAAGCCTATGGACTATATGACTTGATTTGTACTATTTCACTAGACTTGATGAGTAATATTTCAATTGGACTTGTTTCAAAATATGTAATGTCTTGACAAAATGTTCTAGCTGAGTTGAAGTGAACTAAATTCATTGATATATTAAAATAGATGCAACATTACAACAGACTCAAAATAATATGAAACATAATCAACATAAACTGAAATATAAAAGACACAATCAAGAAAGTAAACAACTTACAATAAAAGACACATAAATTCACTAAACTCCTATTTCTTAACAAGTGCAGCCAATTCTGCTGCAAGTATTATTTTGGCCTATCTTAATAACCCTCATCAGTTTGAGCCCATCCTCAAGGTCAACAACCTTCGAAGAATGAAATAAGTTATCCTCATTTAATTGGAGAATAACATGTCTTGCACGACCTGTGTACGGACGATCGATCCAATCCCTTCATAAGCACCCTCCATCAGGAAATTCCCACGGCCTATTAGGATATCCCCAATACCTTCTCCCGTGGTTCACCCTATCTTCATGAATTGTTCAATACACAACTTCACAGTTGGTTGTTTCATGCACCAACATATCCTTGTGTGATGTCTGTAGTTTGCTGCACAATATCTTATGTTTTGAGTTTGTTATTCACTGTCTGTTAGTTTTCCTTTACCAGTGGCTAACACTTTGATACCACTTCAATTTACCAAACACACTATAGGTATCACTGACATCACTTGATTATTTTCAGGCACGAGATAGTAGGCATAGTGACCAAAGTAGGCACCAACGTCTCCAAATTCAAACCAGGCTCCAGAGTGGGAGTCGGTGTCATAGTAAACTCCTGCAAATCATGCACACATTGCACCCAACACCTAGAAAACTACTGCCCACAAGTAATATTCACCTACAATTCACCCGACAAGGACGGAACCCGCACTCAAGGAGGTTACTCCGACACCATTGTCGTCGACAGCCAATTCGTGCTTCGGTTTCAGGCACGAGATACTATGAACTTATGAACTTAAAAACTTACCAAATAATGTTGATCTTCAATTTTGCTGACAGGGTCTTTAAATGCACACCATAAGCACGAGATACTATGGAAGGTTCTAAACAAACGGGAAGAGGCTGAGAGGCAATGCGGTTGTGAGTTTTCAAATTCCGTCTATTTTTTTATCCAGGTTCATTCCTCTTTTTTTAATAAATCTTATTTGAGAAGCTTGGTTGTGCAAATAAAACAATGGGAATAAGTGAGTTTTATGACTTAAGGATAACAATATGTCGACACCATGTCAGGGAAAAGCTTGTTTGTGAGATTTGAGATATATTAACACTCTAGGTCTTTGCTTTAGGTTGTACTTGTAAGTGAACCGTGAAGTGGATTTTTGCCAGGTAGTCCCCTTGCTTTGTTTGATTTATGATGCTTTAGTTGAAAACAGGAACGTTCCAATTTACATCTGTATTGCCACGGATGCTTGTCGATTTGCGCAATACATATTCCGAATTGTACAATATGTACAGGATACGATACGATACGATACGATATGGCGGATGCTCTGTCCAATTTTCCGACTATGGAGACGCCGAATTCAGACATTATATATCGTAATACCGGACGATTGAGGTGTTTTAGGGTTTTGAATTCATGATTTGTTTTGTTGGAGACATGCTTAAAACCCAACCAAATCATGCTCTTCCTCTTTTGGATCCCGTAAGATGTGATTTTGTGGTTTAGGCTGGATATCGTTTACTTCCTCGACTAGTAATCCTTGTGTAAAACCATGATTTGTTTTGCGCAAAACAGACAAGGGAACTAGATCTTCCACACCAAGTACTCGTACTTATCGAGTATTGTCGTGTTACAACATACCAACGTGTTGACAAAATGATTAATATCTGTGTTTCAATTAAGAGGCATCAACCTATGGAAAAAGCCTACTCTTGCTTTGGTTACACTTATTTTATTGGCTTACTTATGTGCATCCATATGTGCAGTAAGTCCAATACTCTGAGTGAGTTGCTTGTTTGCGATAAACCTACACTCTTTTAAATGGAAATGGACTATATGTGTTTTTTAATTGAAATGAAATGGACAATCCGTCTCTAATTACTTACGCATTCAATCCAATAAACAAAGAAAAATTCACCTATACACAACAAAATATACATAAACAGATTTAGGCTCTATAATGTGCAATTTCCCGCGTCATGCGAGATTTGGTCTCTCGCGTAACGCGTGACATCCATTCTCGCATAACGCAGGAAATTGCATAACTGTGCAAACACATTTTAATGGGGGTAATTTAAACCTAAACCCAATATTTCAGAAAAATAACTTGAAAATCTTCAAAAATCTCATTCAACACATCATTTCTCATCATACACTTTAACATTTCACTAATATAATCTATAATCACTAACATTGTACCCAAAATAGCATAAACATAAACAAAACTAAAATTTGTACATTAAAACTCCTAAAAGCCTAAACCCTAAACAAAACTACATTCAAGCACAAATCTTTTGGACATTCTATGCAAAAGTCATCCCTTTAACATTTACTACTACTACATTTAACATGAAATACAACATAATAACTTCATTGTAGCTCTCAATAGTGCAAAACAAATTTAAATTCAAAATTTAAGTAAGAACATTACATCATTAACATTATAACTTGATGAACCACCATCTCCACTCCTTCCTTTGTTGAATTCCTTGTCATCTTCCATTGTTTTTGGTGGTAGAGTGTTTTGGAGGTTTGAAGGTTTGAAAATGTATTTTCTTGGAGGGTAAAAGAGGTGAATCATATTTCTTTGCATCAACCATAGTAGATCTTCACGACAATATCAGAAGTGAAGTAATGATGATTGCATTGTCAATAGAAGCAAGTATGATCAATATACTACGAAGTGTAATTATATTTAAATATAAACACATTTGTCTTACAGAAGAAAGATTCAAGAAAATGAAAAAGCAATAACATGTAGCTAAACTTAACAAACAAGTGCACATTTGCTTTGCATCAACCATCATTCTTCAAGATAAATAAAAACCTGAATCATATTTCTCAACCTTCTTCATCCACAATTTGTTGGATTGATTGTTTCTTCCTAAATAAGAATCCAATTATGAGCTTATAATTTAGATAGTATGTAATAGTTGAAAATCTCAGACTCCAAAGAAGGGGCCTGGAGAAGATATAATCATAGCAAAATTATAAGAGCACACAACCCAACTTAGCAACATTCATATCTCTTCCAATAGTGTCGACTATAGTTACTCTACATTATAAGAGCTTTTACTACCTTTGTAAGGGTAGCAATTCCAGAAGCTCAAGCTAGCCTAAATGCTTCTTAATCAAATGCAAACAATTCAGTCAAAATTATACAGCCTAAATGCATCTTAATCCAACACCCTAATCTACTACAGTTTACGTACAAAAAACAAAGAACAAAACTCTTATAGCATACACCACACATTTCAACTGATTGATATCTCTTCCAAAGTGTTGACTATAAGCATTATTCTACACTATAAGAGATTCTACAACCTCTATAATGGCATCAATTTCTATAAGCTCACTCTAGCCAAAATTCCTCCTAATCAAATGCACACAATTCCCACATTTGCATCTTCTCATTTTTTGGACTGAAATTCTACCTCGGTTTCCCTGTAGAATGATAGTATCAAAACGGAGTTGAAGTTTATGCAAGAGGATATCAAATTCCATATAGAAGCATCAAGAAAAACATACATAAGACTTTTTAGCACACATCTGGACCAGGATTCTGCTTCATAATTCATAACAACAACAAGAGCAACAAGAGAAACAAGAGAAGCATAACTTTTCCAACACCCGATACTCCATGCAATGGATGGAGCCAAAGCAAACACCACACATCAATGCCTCAAAAGTAATATATATACGCATGAACCTTAGTATGTACTTTGCTGAAAGAATACCATTAAAACAATATCTTACCAATGCATAAACCTTAGTATGTACTTTGTTGAACCTAACAATATAGTTCAATGAACAACATTGCATTAATTAATGAACTTTATAGATAATAAGAATTTTTTACCTTTGATATTTATATTTATTCACAAAGTGAAGACAATCATGTATTAGGAAAGCAAACAAGCATGAAGCTAAGCCAGTGAATAACTCACTAATACCCCTCACGAACCACAAGTAATCATGAACATGCAACCAACATAAGTTTCCAATGATTTTTCCATGAGCCTCTCACTTAGTACCTTGAAAATGCATGAATACCACGATGAGCATGGCTTACACTTAACATGAACTTGGATCAAAACCCTAATTTTCACATGAAACCCAAAGTTGCAGATCTATAGCTTCTATTGGTTCAAAATCACATGAAACTTTGAGTCTTCCCCTAAATGAACCAAAATCGAAGTAGAAACTTGTTTTGGTCAAATCATGAAAACTATCTGCATATCTCAGTGGATCTCTAGTGATAAAAAACGCAATGAATGGAATTGAAATTGGTTGGAGCGAAAGAGCTAGGGTTTTAGGAAGAACTCACCAGAGTGTTGAAATCCGCTGCATTTCGGCGACGAGGGCTGTTGTGGCGAAGAAAAGCAGAGAGCAACCATCACCATTGTCGAACTCGGAAATCCAAATTAGGTGTTGTTAATTCGTTCTCCAATCCTCGATCCATCACAACAAAGATAGTCGCTTTTGATGTGTTGGTTTCATCTGAGCCGTTGAAGGTAGTAGATCTTAAAATGGTTCTCAGTTAAGGAAATTTATCTGTAGAACGGAGGTCTAGAATTCAATATGAAATTAATTATGGACTCATTCATAAGTTTAATTGAGCGAATGGCAGGAGGACTAGAGTAGTTAGTAGATGAATTTGTTTTATAAAGTAGGTGCGAGATAGGAGTTATATGAAACTTGGTTGTCCTCTTATGTGGTGCACTACAACCCATTATCTTCACATCACACGATAGCCAAGTTTGGTTAACAAAAAAGCCCTCACTGCAACAGGCTGAGCCCAATCTGGAAGTGTGAGTGAGTGATAATGGCCTCGTTGAGTTTCACCCCAACCCCAACCCCAACCCCAACGACGTGCCGTCTCCACCCCCCACTCCGACCCAAATCACTAACCCCTCTCCGCCGCAGAGGATTTGTCCGGTGTCTGTCGGCCTCTACGATGCCGGGCGAATTCGATCTCCGCCATTACTGGACTAGCTTGATCTCTGAGATCAACCAGAAGCTGGATGAGGCCATTCCCGTTTCCTACCCCCACCAGATTTACAAGGCCATGCGCTACTCCGTCCTCGCCCTCGGCGCTAAACGCTCTCCCCCAGTCATGTGCATCGCCGCCTACGAGCTCTTCGCCAACGACCGCCGTGCTGTCTTCCCCACCGCCTGTGCCCTTGAGATGGTCCCAATTCCATTCCCTGCCTTACTTACTGTCTTCAATTCACCTTCTTTATCTTCATTTTAGGCTTCGCTTCACTCAATTGGGGCTTTCATTCTTCAACCTAACCTTCTCTATTTAGCTTTTATTGTTGTATGCACATCACTTGCACATTCAAACTTTCCTACCTATTGCTGTTTCTTGTGTCAGCTTGGTTATTATTAAGACTTGCTTCCTGCAAGACTAATGTGTATCTGCGTGCCTATGTGGTGGTGCTTACTATCTGTTCTGTGTCACCTTAATACTTGACACATCCTTGTTTTTCGAAATGGATCAACATACTTGTAAAGAACTAATGATTTATCAAGCTCTAAGATAACCTGTACTAAAAGTGGATTTACTTTACCCACTTCTCCTATCTGTTTCTTCAGTTTTGGCATCTGTATGTAAAATCAACATCTCCCTTCTCTGCTATCTAGTTATCCCAACCCTCATTCACTATATTTGAAAAACTAACAACATGATTTGTGTCAGGTTCACTCTGCCTCTCTAATCCATGACGATCTTCCATGCATGGACGACGACAAATCAAGACGAGGCCAACCAGCAAACCACATTGTGTTTGGAGAAGACATGGCCATTCTAGCAGGAGACGCTCTCTTCCCACTCGGCTTCCGACACATCGTATCCCACACGCCAACCGAGCTAGTCCCCGAAACCCGTCTCCTTCGTGTCATAGCCGAGATCGCTCGGTCAGTGGGGTCCACGGGTATGGCCGCCGGCCAATTTCTCGACCTCGAAGGCGGGCCCAGTGCCGTCGACTTTGTGCAGGAGAAGAAGTTTGGAGAAATGGCAGAGTGCTCTGCTGTTTGTGGTGGTTTGTTGGGCGGTGCTGATGATGATCAGATCCAACGGCTTAGAACGTACGGGAACTCTGTGGGTGTTTTGTACCAGTTAGTTGATGATATCTTGGAGGCAAAGAGAGGCGGAACCGACGAGTTGAAGAAGAAGAAGCCTAAGAGTTATGTGAGCTTGTATGGTGCCGAGAAAGCCATGGAAGTGGCCGCAGAATTGAGAGTGCAAGCCAAGAGAGAGTTGGATGGGTTTGAAAAATATGGCGACAAGGTAAAGCCACTTTATAGCTTTGTTGATTATGCTGCTGATAGAGGGTTCAATGTAGCTGATTCTGATGAATCGTCCAAATAAGGTAGTGCCAATTTTTTGAGTGTGTTCTGCTCAATTGAACATGGAGAAGGTGATTGTTATTGTATCTATGTTATAGTAAAAACTTACCAAAAATGGAGGACTTTTACGTTGCATGATGTACACATGATCATGTTAGGACATGTGACTTTACTGTCTATCTAGAAGGAAGAAAGGATTGCAAACAAACAAGGCCTTAAATTAGGTACGAGTAATGAGGAAATATTCTAACATAGACGGTTAGAGAATGACCTATGAGCTGGATAGAAAAAATTATATATAGGAAGAGAACAATGTAAGAGGGGTTATCAATAGGAAATTCGGACTCTAGCCTTGAGATTCTTTGGAGTTAATCTCCTCAAATGTTGGCTCATTAGGGGTATTCCTCTTGAGATTAATATTTTTTTTGGAATTCCTACTTTCATTCTAACAATTTGGTTTCATTCTAACAATTTGGTGCTCTTGGTGAGAGAGGGTGAAAGGATTTCCATCATGACCAGGATGGAGGTGTTAGCCTTTGCCCTTTTTGAGAGGAGGAGGTCCATCACTCTCGGTAGCAGACTCCACCAAATCGTCCATGCCATCTAACTTAAGGAGGTTCGCAAAGAACGCGTCATCTACAAAAGAAAGAAGAATGGCAAAAATTATACCCAGTACAAAGAAAAACAAAACAACTTAGAGGATTCGTGACACTCCTACCACCGTAATGGTGCTTGAGACTCAAACCACATCGTTCTAGGATCTCATGGTTTATAGTAGTTTTGTACACTCTAATCTCATATAAGCTCCTTAGTCCTTACAATGGTTAAACACCATGCCGCTGAAAGGAGCCTAGTTCCTACAAAGATGATGAAGGTCCCTAATAGCTCATCTCTCTGCTGCCTCTGCTAAAAAATAGAGTGAGTAAACCTGTCAATCACCAAATTTGCATCCTTTTCTAGCACAATCACAGTAGTAACAATAATATAGTGTCACTGCAAACAGAAACATATTTACCTGATTAAAAGACCCGGCTACATACAAGGAATCAGAGCTCAGTTTTGACCTTCAAAAGACCTATTGCAAGAAAGTGCAAAATGCCTTTGCTACCTCTGCTCTGAAATAAAGGTATGACGCAAAGCCAGTACACAGACAGAACCATACATATTTTGTATTTCAATATGTGTTTACAAGCACAGACAAACAGTCTGAGGACCACAAACGCAATCTGGTGTACATAAAAATTTCACTCCAAATCCATCAATTAGCACTAAAAATAGACCATTTCATTAGGGCGCGTACTTCCTGCAAAGAGTGGCCACCAGAGGTACAACCGTAGGCAAGACTGATGTGAATACAATGACAATTGTTCTAGCACTTTCTGGTGCCAAATAGGCAACTGCTGTGTTATAAGTCACAAACAGTGCAAAAAGGCAAATCCGAAACTCTATCCATAGAGGAAACTTGCTTGTTAGTATTGCAATGACAGAGAGTGAGAGAGTGAAGCCAATGGAGTTGAATGCTGCAAATACTGTGTAAGTTACACTGCTATAGGTACCCAATATGGATCTCCCGGCCATATGTTCTTTGATGCTTCCAGTCGATCTAGTATCATCTTGCCATGTGCCACCTGGCGGATTGATGCCGACTTGGTATGTAGCTGTAGCAACAAGCACAGCTATGACCAAGAGTGCATCACGTACAGAGCTTGGGGAATCTCTCCCTCTATGATATTTGAAGTGATCCAAATAAGAGGAGATTCCTCTGGTTGAGTTGTTGTTGCAGGTTTGAGAGTACGTTTGGGGAACGGAGTTGTTAAGGTCTTGAGCTCTCAAACCTCCGGCACGTTGAAGTACTTCCTGCATTTCTCTGTCACCAGCTTCACTGGGAAAAATTAGTAAAATATCAAGAGGTGTTAGGCCACTATAATTGACAGCATTAACATCCAAAGCCTGTGAGTTTTGACTGCTATTGGCTAGCAATAACTGCAACACCTGCACATCGAGTTTTAGACTCATTATTACATTTTGATTTTGTAAGTACCTTTCATGTTTCAGAAACAAGAACCTGTGATTCATCTCATTTGAGCGTTTTCCAGATTTTAAGACACTAGCTGTCATAGGCAATACATATATTTTTGATCATCATTCTAACACACATGAGCAGGAAAGATGCAATAGTATTAATTCAGGGAAGATAGGCTAAAATGGAAAGAGCTTCTTGTAACACTGACAGATTTTTCTTCCACTTCAAAACTGCATTCTGCTTTACTATTATCCTATCCATGAATAAATGGAACAAATCAAAACCAATTCAGTTTACACTGTCTTCAATTCATGGATGCCTGAACTCAAACCCTAGTTTCAAAATAAGAATAAACAATAAGCCCATAAAAAGACGAGTTTGTGTACGACTTGCCTGTCGTTGCTTCTTCCATGTGGCAAGATGCAGCAGTGTGTTACCTTGTTCATCCGTTTTAGTCAAGACATCATCATCCTTATCCGTCGTCTTGATGCAATCCAGCATGATAAAAAAGCTCTGGAATTGACCATGTCTAATAGCAAGGTGAAGAGCAGTCTCTCCCTGCTGAGTCAAATCCTGAATGGATTCAGCACAGCTTGAAACTATTTCCTTTAACACATTGACCTTCCCTTTCAAAGCTGCAAGATGAAACGGTGTTCTGCCGTTGATGTCTCTAAAGCGACAAAGTTTATGATCAATTTTCATTAGCTCTCTGACTACCTCCACATGCCCGTTTGCAGAGGCCATGTGCATAGGAGTATGACCTTCCGAACTCAACTCCTCGGCGAATTCCGGTTTCAGCATCAACAATTCCTTGACAAAATCCAAATGACCTAAAAGGCAAGCCAGGTGTAATGGATTGTCAACAAATGTTAGTGCAACCGTGTGTAGAATGAGAGGGTTTTCAAGCACAAGTTGACGCAATTCCCAAACATTTCCTGTACGAGCAGATTCAAACAGTTTGTCCATTATTGGAGCTAGAGCTCCCCGGATAGATGCTAATCACCCTTTTAACGGAATTATAAATGGGTCGCACCTTAACTTTCATCGTGGTAGACACAACACAAATATAATCAGACCTCGCACAAGGTCAAATCTTTCAAATTCAATAATCACACATTCACCCCCACCTACGGAAGCAAACTATTTTTTATAGTTTGATTATTCTTTTGGGCTTTTCCATGTAACAACTCGCGAATAGACACAAAATAAACAACTAAAAAACGAAAGATATACAACTAAAAAACGAAAGATATAGATATATGTTCTACACCCTCTTAGAATAAACCATCACAATAAAAAAAAAATATATTTCTAATATCATTTTTTTCTATTTTAGTTGTTTATTGTGTGTCATTGGGCATATATTAGAAAAAACCTTGATTTATAACCATTTATATCTCTTTTGTTAAGGCCATCCATGATTAACTATTCCGTCAAATATATTAAAAGACCATTTTAGTCTTCATTTTTCGAACATATTACTATTACCGATTTTTTACCTCTCAATTAATAGTTTCTGAATTTAAGCATTTTCACCAACAATCTCTTTAATTACGTTTAGCCTTGGCTCGCTCCGTAGTTCTATTAAGCACCCTTTTCGTTTTGAGAATCATGGGCTAATGATGCCTCCTACCGTACCCTTGTGCATAAAGTTTGGAAATTTCAGAATAAGAGATCATATATGCTTAAATTCTTTTCCAAATTGAAACTGCTTAAGTTAGTATTACTCACTGAATTCTTACAAAATCATAATATTATTTTGGTAAGTAACAAAATTAATATGCACACTCGTAAGTATAATACACTCTTGAAATTCCAGTATTCCTATTGGAAACAAAGAGCTAAAACTAAGCATTTTTTGCAAGCCGATGTTAACTCTAAGTACTTTCATAATTTTGCTAAAATTAGGACTTTTAAAAACACTAATCTTTCGTTCATTACAAAGGATGGGTTTTCTCTCCATGACCAAGAATCTATCACGGATGCAATTACTTCAGAACTTCAACAACGCTATACTAAGGCAACAACCACTTTTATTTCAAGTGATGATCTATTTGTCATTCCTTCGATCATTACCCATCAAGACAACACTGATCTTCTTAAGAAGCCCTCCCTAGGAGAACTCAAGGAAGCTGATTTTGATCAACCTTAAGATAAAACCCCGGGACCTGATGGATTTCATATTGGTTTCTATCAAAGGTACTGCAAACTTCTCGCCTCCTCTCTTCACTCAGTTGTCAAAGCTTTCTTCCACTATGGACAAATCTTAACAAATTGGAATCGCTCCTTCATTGCTCTTATTCCTAAAGTAGACAACCCTATCAATATGAACCATTTCAGGCCTATTAGCCTTTGTAACTCTTCTTATAAAATTATTTCAAAACTCTTGGCTAATCGGATCAAGAAGATTTTTCCACGGATCATCTCTTCGCTTCAAGGTGCCTTTGTAGGGGACGGCTCATCCAGGACAACAAACTCTTTATCTCAAGCAGGAAGGGCTCTTTTTATCCAGACTAACCTTACCTCTAAAGTTAGCTATCTTATGCAAAGTTAGCTATCCAAACAAACTCTTTATCTCAAGTAGATGAAGATTATAACCACTTCTTCTTCAATTGTCCTGTTACCATTAGACTTTTCAAGTGTATAGAAACCTTTGCTAATTTGTCCTTTAAGATTGATTATTCTCTGGATTTTTAGAGTAACTTTGCTAACTTTATTCAAGATAAGACTGAATTAAATCTTGCATTCTTTACCCGGTGGAATCTTTGGAGATGTCGTCATAACTTTATTTTTAGACTTTCAAACAATGATTTCATAAATTTGAAAAAAAATTGTTCTTGTGTTCTAACCCAACTTGCCACTTGGAATGCAGAATCTAAAACTGTAAAAGATGACCCCGTGAATATTCAGAAAACCAAAAAAAGACTATTCGTCATACTACTTGGACAAAACCGCCTACCTCGTTTTTTAAAATCAATTTTTATGGTTCTAGAAAGGGAGACATATGTCTTCTTATATTGGTATAATTATTCGGAATGAATTTGGGAAAACTTTTATGGTTGAAAGTAAGCAAATACCTATTTCTTCTATCTTGCTAATTGAAGCCTTAACGGGTCTTGAGGGTCTCCGGACCTCTCTTCACTTAGATATTAGGAATATTGTTCTGGAAGGTGATAATTTGAATGTCATAAATTCTATTAGGAACACTTGAAGGTGCCTTGGGAGATTCGTATTTTTATTTAAAAAATGAAATCTGAATAGAATACAATATTTCTTAAACTATAATATCCCATGATATCTTCTTTATTGAAAAGATTCATGTGAGAATGATTTTTATCCTACGAATATACGATTACGTACATGCTCAGTTTTCTATATTCATATTCACATTCTCTTACATTCGCATGCACATTCGCAGATGTGTCCATGTCTTTGACAATATATGAAAAATACATGCACATGTCTGCATGTACATGTAAATGTGAAAAAAATGTGCATGCAAATATAGAAGGGCGTAGCGTATGCATATATTCGTATATTCGTAGAATAAGGTCATTCTCACCGGATCCAACTCCCTTCTATAATATCGTAATCGAAACTCTCTTTTCTTGGCTAGCAAGACTATCCTTAAAGATAGAATAAATCTTTGTATTTGTAGAAACAAACATTCGCCGGCTCAGTTTGCTCACATGTACTCCCTCCGTCCCTTTAAGTTTGTCTCGTTTCCTTTTCGGGTGTCCCCTAAAGTGAGTCACATTTCCATTTCTATCCATTAATGTCTTCCCATAATGCCCTTATTCAATTTATTTTATTCCTGACATAACTTTATCAATCACATCAACCATCTACATCATCTTCTTCATCTAATATTTCACCATTAACTCATCAACCACCTAAAACTCCATTAAATTTCTTCCATTTTTACTAAGCTAACTTAACACAAATTAACTTAAAAACACAAATAATCCCGGATTAAATTAAACACTTGGATTAGTGTCCTCTACTTAACCAAATTAAACCCATTTAACCCATAACTAACCCATTACCCAGCCCAAAAACTCACCCCATATATACCCCTAACCCTAATTCTAACCCTCATTTCTCTTCTCTGCAAACCCTAACCGCCTCTCTCGTTCTCTTCTCTCTTGTTCTCTTCTCTCTTGTTCTCTTCTCTGCGAACCCTAAAACCTTAATCTCTTCTTCTTCTCCGATGGACTCCTCCACCAACACAAGGTTGTCGCAAAGCTTTACCCAAAGTGGAACCCCTCCACTCTCCAGCGACCATCAATCTCTCACCGTCTCTAACCTTTGTTCTCCTCTGCCGGCGACTCCCTCATTCTCCTCCATGAACAACGACTCGGAGGTGGCTTTGAATCTATTTTTCAAAGACGACTCTCCAGAGGTCGATCCCTCGGCCACTGACTCCGGTCGATCAGGGTGCTCATTGTCCCCCCTTGCAACTGGGGTCCCGACTGCGTTGGAGATCATACTTGGAGCAACCACCCGTCGGAGGATATTGATATCGACAGGTTGTGGACGCCGGAGCAGAAGAAAGAGTCGATGGAGATGCAGCGGTCACCGGAGCTGTCGAAAAATGAAGGCATCTCTCGTCCTCGGGAGATCATCATCATTCCTGACACCCTGACACCGAAGATTGCTCCTCCTCTGTCCCCTGAGATCGTTGTCATTCCGGACTCGCCGTGTGTCTCTCACTCCCACTGTGCCTCCAACTCCGAAGAAATCTATCTAAGTCTTCTTGGGGGCTTTGGTTTAATTTTCTATTCTATGACTTGATTATGAACAATGATATTGCTATGGTAATTTTTTGCGTATCTGGAAGTCCTCGTGTGGACTGATTTTTGCCTATGTGGAAGTCCTGATGTGGACTGTATATTTTGCGTATGTACTGGACTATGTATTTATGGGTTTATGTATTTATGTTTTGCCTATCTGGAATTGCTCTTTTAATGTGCTTGAACTGTGATTAAATTGCTATTGTGGTTCATCTGGTGTTGTTGTGTTGCTGCTGCTGTTATTGTTCATCTGATGAACTGAGGTTCATTTGGTGTTGTTGTGTTGCTGTTGTTGTTGTTGTTCATCTGATGAACTGAGGTTCATTTGATGTAGGCATGGGAAATCTGATCAATATTGGTGATATCATGCATAAGAATAATCTTTGTTGCCTGAGAAATGTCTATGATGAAGTCTGTTTATCATGATCTGAGATTGCCTTTAATTTCCAATTCTTTTATGTACCATAGGAACACAGTAATTAGTGTCTTGTTTGTGCCTATCTGGTATGTTTAGGTTAGTGTTTAGGGGCTTGATATCAATGAGGGAATGGGGGACATCTGTTATAACCAATGATGAAAATGTCAATGCTGAGATACAAGCCCTTAATTTTCACTGCCTGGATGTGCTATAGGAACACTAGATATTTATTACTGACTGATGCTATCTGGAATGTTAAGTCTTGGAATTAAGTGTTAATCATGATGGTCATGGGGACACCTGAGACAAATTTGTTGCCTTAATCACTTACCATTCTATTGCATGACTTACTGATATTAATCTGATTTTCTTTGCTTACAAAAATATGACTAGTGTAAGCTTGCTTACAATAGTCATATAGTCCTAGATAAACCAAAATGATTTTCTATGCATGCTTACCTTACATAATTATGAAGTTGTCTAAATCTTCTTGGTTGTCCCCTAAACCATTAGCTTTGATGTCTCCTAAATCATATGGAATGTCTTCTGTTGCATCATTTGCTTGGTTGTCTTCATTGTCTGAACCCCCATGAACAATCTCCCATGCTTCTATAACAACCCAAGTAGTTTCTTGATTATTTCTGGTAGAAGACCTTGTGCTCTTAATTTCTTTTTGTTGACATGAGGCAAATGATAATCATTTCCTCCTTTGACTTGTAACACTTGATTCATAACATTTTGGAGAGAAATCCATACATCTCTTAGAGTAGTGGCATCCAACTCATAAAATGCATTATAAACTGCTTGTAGCATTTCGTCAACATCTCTAGGCATCTTTTTGTGCATCAGTGATTGTATGCTCCTAAAAAACCCTAGGTCTAAGATATTTAAATCAGGACTATTTGTTGGTTGCTGATTTAGGATAAAAGTAAATCCATCTTGTTTGTGTACGTCTTGCCATTCTGGATCTTGTTGATTGATATGAGGCCTTGCATTGTCTTGTTGGATGAATATGACTTTATGTCCATCTTGTGGTCATTTAGCCTTGATTGCTGGTATGATCTGGTCAATTAACATTCTTCTTGTAACATGCTTGTTAATTGGCTCTACAAGTTTTGTAACAATTGTCCCCTTTGGCCTCTTCACTAATTTCCTTTTTGCTGCTTCTTGGTATGTGAATGGAAAGATACCAATCTTTACATCAAATGTGCATGCTCCGTGTGAATTGAACCTTGGCCTTGCAACTGTTGCCATGAGCATAACCTTAGGAATAAACTTACTTGAACTAGCAGCCATGTACATGCCTCTTTCATGCTTTGCTAGATAACATCTTTGTGTCTTCTTTGTAAGAAAGAACCATTTTTCATCAATATGAATAAAATCATACATTGGATGATATTCTGTTTTTTCTGCCACTGTCCCCCCTGTGATTAGATTGAGAATCCACTCCATCCTGGTTTTCTTGTGAGCTTCAGTCAAACCAGGGTGTAGTGCATTTGTGTGTGGCTTTATTAATTTCATCTTCACCATTCTGTGAAAAACTGATTTGGGAATGTCTAGTTTGCTTGCTAAATCTCTGAGGCATGTTCTGTCCCCCATGCTTAGTGCTGTTATTGCTGCTTGATCAACTACAGTTCGCTTTCTTCCACCATTGTGATACCTTGTGGTGACATTGTAGCATTGATTTGCCTCCTTTTGTGTCATTGCTGCTCTCGAGATCCTACTAATTGTTCTTCTGTGCACTTTGAACAGTTTTGCAACTTCTTTGATGGTTCCATGTGGAAGTCTCTCCTCTGAAAATTTGGTGAGAAGATAATTGAGAATGTGCATCTTTTTGCAACTGCTGAGTCTGGGAGTTCGGGGCTGATGATGTTGGGTTGCCTCTCCATGATCCTCAGATTTTGATGATGTTGGCTCTTGGTTCAGATCAAAAGGAAAAACAGGTTTTGCTCCTAAGTCCCCCATCTCCTCATTATTAAAGCCGTCATCATCAGGATCTTGAGCGTCGTTGTACATAAATGATGAAGCCATCCTCTCCTTCGACAATGATGCAACAGTAAATGCTCTTTTCTTGCTCAGTTATGGGTTTTATAGTGTGTTAATGCCTTAGTGCAGCTGTGCACTTGTAAACAGAACCTAAAAGGGTGTTTTGGTCATGTAATATTGGTAATCCGTGTGAATGAAATGTTGGTTTGTGATTGGTTGTTAATTTTGTAAGCTTTGTTTTGATTGGCTGAAAAATGGGTTTGGACACTCTTCCTTATGCAAATTTCTCTTTATCAAGTGGCGGATTTTTTCTTAAGAATTGTGCAAAGTACAATGTGAGACAATCTTTTAGGGACAGAGGGAGTACTACCTTCGCAATGTTTCTTGGCCTTATGATGTTTCTTCAAGGATCACACACCTTTCGCTTGTGTATGATTCCGGTTTATTAGTTCACTTTTCCATGCCTCACATGGGTTTTATAAAATAATAAATTTAATTTTAATATATAAATAACTTAGGTTAAATAATTTTATTAAATATATTTAGTCCATTTACCACATACAAATGTAGTTTAATTTTTAAAAATAATTGTTTAATTTTAATTATTACCTAAATACATGGTTATTAAATTCGCGAGTCAACTCGTAGAATCATACGAGTTTACGAGTTGGAGTATGGGCATCGAGTTAACCCGATATTCAAATTCGTTAGCCAACATACTCGTATCGAACTCGGTCAAACTCGTAGACTCGTACGATTTGGCTAAACTCGTAAAAATCTATTGAAAGCCAAATTTTACTCAATTTGATAAAATAAAATTTTTTGGGCTTATTGGCCCAAATAAAAAAGGCTCAATTTCCTCACTAAGCCAAGTTAATTAACATGTTTAGGTAGGAAATAAAATTGTTTAAAGATGTTATAAGTTTTGAAAATATTATAAAACCAATATACTATTATGTATAATTCTAAAAATAAAATTTATTTTTTATTTTTTTTATTTTTATTATATTAGATTCTTACGATTCTACGAGCCGAGTCTACGAGTCGAGTTAAAGGAGTCCATCCAAGTCACTAGTAAATTCTCGAGTTTAATAACCTTGCCTAAATAGCTAAAGTAATAAAGATGATCAATTCTTTAATATAAAGTTTTTGAATTAGTATGATAAACATTTTTAATAAAGAGAGTGTTAATGAAGCATTATTTAAATACTTAAATATATTTAGTTTAAAGTATTTCAAATTTATGAATTATAAGATGAAATATTTCTGTATAATTATTAAATAACTCTCTGTATATTAAAGTACATAAAATATGGTTCGGAGGATTTTAAAAATATAAATAAAGAAGCATAGTATCTTGCATATCTTAATTATCCTAAAATAAACACTTACATATTTATTATTTTCCTATTATATGAATTTTTATCAAAAAAGAAAATGATCGAAAATTGACATGTGACAGCATATCTTGTGAGCAATAATTTTTTTTAAAATAATTCCAAATTGAGACGTCGTTGCAAACAACGTCACTTCTATTTTTTTTCTCTTAAACTATATGTAACAACGTCTCTTGTGACAAATTATATTTTTTAAAATATTTCAAAGTTAGACGTTGGCAACAACGTCTCACTTCTATTTTGTTTATTTAAACTATACGTAACAAGCATACTGACTTTTTTTATATAAAACTTTGCGGTGTTATAAAAAATTAAAAAGCAATTAATACAACATACTATTTTTATAAAAAAACTAGTGATTGTCCTGTACCACGTATAGGTAATGGAATAATTATTATACAACATAATAAATCAAATTATAAGGTACAAATTGTATAGCGGGAAGAAAATTATTAATAAGTGGATGTGAGTTAAAGATGATCCCTTTTACGCATTACAAAATAAAAGTAAAAGAGAAATTTAGAGTTAGTGGTATAGTGGGTTTACTTAGTAGAGATTAGATGTGAGTTAGTTGAATACTGAGATAGTGGGTCAAAAATTATTTATTCATTTTATTTTAAAAAGAGAAATACTCCCTCCGTATATTTGCTTTTGACAAATTTGTCGAAACACGTTTTGTAACGTTAATATCTCTAAATATACGATGATAAAAATTATAATTTTTGTATATTGTCAAAGTACTCATTGAGACGAATCAAACGAGAGCTCACATGCCTATATTTATTTGAATATATTGGAAGAAAACGAGAAGATTCTCTCGATTTGTGAATAGTGTTGAAAAATCAAATGAACCTTATATTATGGGACGAATGGAGTAATAAAAGAGAAGTAAGCATGTCTCTACTCAAATTTGTAATAAACAAGAAGTAAGCATGTCTCTACTCAAATTTGTAATAAACAAGAAGTAAGCAGGTTTCCACTTAAATTTGTCAAGTGACACAAATTTTCGAGAAGACATAACTTCGGCTTTAATATTGTATATAGTAGATTAGTGGTTGTAAACTTGTAATGCAAGCTAAGTCAGATCGACGCCAAACATTTAAAAATAATCTATAAATGAGAAAAAGAAGCAAAACGCAAACTCAAAAGCATATACCCAAAAACAATAGCAAACTAAACAATTTAAACAGTATGAGATGAATCTATACATATCTACAGTGCATATCTTCACCGGTTTGGAACCTCTCTTCCCCCTTCAGCCGAGCTCATGTTCAAGTTTGGATGGTTGCCGCCGAAGTTCAAAGGCGGCATGCTATGAATGTTGACATTCCATGGCAGAACTCGATACTCGACGTCAAGCTCTCTAAATACCTTGACACACTCTTCTACTAACAGAGCTCTTCTCCCCCACCTCTCTCCCATATCTTGATGATTCATCTTATGTTGCAGCCAAATCGCAATCTTCAATGTGTAGAAACTTTCCAGGTCCTTTAGTATGATCATTGGGTTTGGATGCCAATGCTCTTTCTTGTTCTCAATATAACTTAATCAACCAAAAAGTAATTACCATCAAGGTTTAAGCATATGAATAACACAACATAATCTTTATAAAGTTGATTAGTTCAGCTTACCTTAGTATTCTTTGTCTTGCAAGAGCTATTTTCTCTGGTGGAGTTAGGATATGGAAACAGAACTCAACCGCATCTCCCATGTCCGGACTCCGGTAGAAGTTGCCAATTGGTTTAGTCAAGAGAATATAATTAGGGAATATGATCTTTTGGTTGTCGTATCTCAAGAACACGGTGGTCAAGATGTTCATCTCTTCAACGACCATCTAAAAAGCAATGTACAAGCTCAGAAAAACTAAGGAAATAACAAAATAGGTGATAATTGGGAGGTAAGATATTATGATTCACCTGAACTGTGTCAATTTCACATCGATCACCGACATCATAAGGATGAATAACAAAGAGGAAGATGATGGATTCAAACACATTTTTGCAGAAGTTTCCAAAAATGAATGCCACCAAAAGAACTTGAGAGCTCGCGAAAACAAGAAACTTAGAGGTGGCAATGTTGAGCATGATGAGCCAGATGATAAGTATGATGACACTAACAAGCCCATTCACTATCTTGTGGAGTTTGTTTACAGCTGATTTTGTGTCATTAATGGTCAAAGTGAGTGCTCTTCTTCCTCTGAATGCATTTACCTTCATCAATTACATCGCAAACTATTTACTATCCAATGTTTTAAAACCAAAAAACAAAGGAATATGTATTGAATACTTACCACCCAGTTCCTTAGAGATGATTTGCTAATCTTATTACTTTCTAAAGCACCTTCGAATAAACCCAATGTCTTTAGGGCATCATCCTCTTCCATGAACCTCAGCAAATCTTCCAGGTAGATAAACCTGGCATCAATATTGATAAGCACAAGAAGAAATATAAGCTAATTGACATGTTGTTTTATTCTGATCACAAACCTAGAGGGAGGCCTAACAACATTGCGGAAAATCTTCCTAGCAGCAGCCTTGGCCTCAACTTCACTCTTAATTTCCTTTGCAGATTCATCATCATAAGTTGCATTCGCCATTTGCTCATCCAAAGTAGTTAAGGCACCACGACGAACAATGTTTATGAGCCTCTTCATATTCCAAGCTGATACATTCTTCTGGTTCAACTTATGCAAGTGATCAATGGTGATTCCTCGCTTATCCGACGACTTCTTATTTAGAGGCCCTGAGATCCTTATGCTATACTCATTGGAATTTTTCCTAAGGTTTCCACTCGTCACATTCATCTTCCCACTCATGTTGCTCCTTTCACTTTTAGCTAAAGGCGAGTTAATGGTCCCTTTCAACTCCGCACTCTGAAACTTATGCATGTCAGACATTGACATGTCATCGTCATCCCTCCTCTGAATCTCAAAGGAGGGCGGCCCAGATAGCTTCTCGATCACAAACTGGTTAAACAACGTTTCTTGAATTCGATCGAAGTAGGCATTGACATGGAAAGAAGAAGCCAAGACCTTGACCATCAATGTCTTGATAAGCCAAACGACAGCAGCAACCAGGAAACAAACAAGAACTTTAGTTACATACTGAATGAAATCAGTATTATCCTCTTTTTCAACTCTCTGATCAAACAACATATGCCATGTCAAGAGGACTAATCCAAGCCAGATGCAATTCCTGACTGCATTTCGTAAGCCATAGACGAAATACAAAACGCGCTTTCGAAGGATGAAGTTCCTTTCAATGAAGAAGACAATGAACCTTATCCCCCAACCAGAAACAAGCCTACCACATATGAGAACAAGCACCATGACATCCCATTTCCAAAGCTTAAGCCTCCAGAGTTTCCTGTTCCTTAAATGAGGGATCAAAAGGCTACAAAAGAGAGCGGTAATGATCAAAACAAGGCTAATCCATTCCAAGACAACACAACAACCAAGTCTGTCCTTCTTGTACTCATCGGGCAAATCCTCATCGAAGAATGGATCGTAATCTTCGTCGTCACCTTCCCCGGGTTTCCCCAAAACCCCAGACCTAAATTGGGTGCTGAATCCGGCGGATTTAGGGTCAGAGGGGACATCCATTAACCTAGAGCGTGTTTTGTTTCTGGCAAGGGTAGGAACCCTATCATAGGCAGCATTTGATGTGCAGCGGACGACCTCGGCATTATCCTTGTAGGTGTGGAACCTTCTGCTTTGCAGTCCACTGGTTGGCCTCTCCTCGTCAGCAGCGTTATTGTCGGAATCGGAGGAAGAAGTGAGCTCGCCGAGGTCGTTATAGTCTGATGAGCGACGATGGTGGGCATCGGTGTTGAAGGAAACACGGAGATTATCACGAGAGAAGGCGCTGCTTGTTCGGCTGGGAGAGGGAAAGGGGCTGGGACCTCGGCTCTGCTTGGTGTCAGGAGGGAGGGGGGGGAGGCCGGATCCACGGCGTGTGTCCTTTCGGAGCTCGTCCATCTCCATCTCCAAATCCATGTCCAATACCATCTCGCCTGCGCTTCGCTGTTGCTCCAGGAACTCAGAGATCAACCGAGAAGGGGGATCCGAAGAGGCGGGACCGAAAGAGAAGTCGCCACTACCGTTTCGGCTAACCCCGCGCCCCTCCAACTCCAACCTTGATTCGCGGACATGACGATTCCAGGCCTCCGCCTGCTCCATCTTCACCACACTTTCTCCAGATGTCATGGCGATTTCGAGTTCCCGCCCTCGATGGGGATGCCAAATTCATCTCGCTACAATTTACAAGCATTCAAAATCCAAACATTTCCTTTAACAAACACCAAATCTTCTTAATTATAGCACTAAATGTACGCCATCCATTCAATTTGGAAATCTGCATGTAATATTTAGGCTTCAAGATCATTGCTTCAATTATAAAAATACATAGTTTCTATTCACCAAAAAAATTGACGTATGGGTATTGTTTTAATCCATGACGCACAAAAACTGGACAAACTGGACAGTAAATAGCAATTTGAGTAAGCGGTATAGTAAGGGCCTAAAAATACTACTTCAGTTTACATGCGAGCCACGAATTTTATAAAGTAATAAATTTGATTTTAATATATAAATAACTTAAGTTAAATTATTTTATCAAATAGATTTAGTTCATTTATCACATACAAAGTTTTTAAATTAGTATCATAAACATTTTAATAAAGAGAATGTTAATCAAGCATTGTTTAAAGATTTAAATATATTTAGTTTAAAATATTTAAATTTATGAATTATAAGATTAAATCTTTCTATATAATTATTAAATAATTCTTTGTATATTAAAGTACATGAAATATGCTTTTGGAGAATTTTAAAAATATAAATAAAGAAGCACAATATCTTGCATATATCTTAGTTATCCTAAAATAAATATGGGGCAATAAACAATTACACATATTTATATTTTTCCTATTATATGATTTTTTTGTATCAAAAAAAGAAAATAATTGAAAAATAACATGTGGCAAAATAAATATTAAAACGACATATAGCGGTTTTAGTGAGAAAGGGACATGTGGCGAAAATTAAGGATTACTTTAATCATTTATAAATTTGTATTGTACTATCTAATCTCATCACAATACAAGGGAGCTAATTTGTCATCTACTCTATCTCCTTTTCCTACTCTCTACAATTATTTTAATAACACGGATTTTCTAACATGCCCTAAAAGAGTTCAAATAATCTTCTCGCG
Source organism: Oxyria digyna (assembly GCA_029168935.1). NCBI lineage: Eukaryota > Viridiplantae > Streptophyta > Magnoliopsida > Caryophyllales > Polygonaceae > Oxyria > Oxyria digyna. Next base: position 13,343,525 of record JAPVLV010000005.1, read on the forward strand.
TATAACATGACAATCAAATTCGATGTGTTTTGTGCGTTCATGGAATTAGAGGTTCAAGGCAATGTGGAGTGCTGATTTGTTGTCACAGTAGAGAGTGCACGACTGAGGGTGACGGATCCGAAGATCTTGGAGAAGTGTACGTAGCCATGTGAGTTCACAACAAGTGTTCACCATTGATCAGTATTCGGCTTCGACACTAGAGCGGGAGACAGTTGCTTGCTTTTTAGTCTTCCAAGAGATCGGAACACCGCCAAGGAAAATGATATATTCGGTTGTGGAGCGTCGTGTGTCACAACAACGTGCCCAATTGGCGTCACAATAGCCTGTCAGATGGAGGCACCCATGAGCAGGCAAGAAGAGTCCGTCGCCAGGAGTACCCTTGATATATCGAAGGACATGATGAGCAACATCGAGATGGGGATGGCGTGGACAAGCCATGAATTGACTTAGAATGTGGACAACATATGTAAGGTCGGGTCTTGTAATGGTGAGGCAAATGAGGCGGCCAACCAACCAGCGGTAGACAGAGGGGTCGGGAAGGATGTTTCAATCACAAGTTTTGAGAGCTAAGTTTCTCGGGAAGAGGAACAATGGTCAGTTTAGCTTCGAGAAATCCCGTGTCGTCAAGAATTCCAAGAGAATATTTTCTTTGGCAAAGAACAATCCCTTGTTTAGAACGAGCAACTTTGATGCTGAGGAAGTATTTGAGTGATCCCATGTCTTTCAGCTTGAATCAAGTGGCAAGGAAGAGCTTGGTGTCCTCAATATTATGCAAGTTAGTGCCAGTGATAATAACATCATCGACATATACGAGAATGACTGTAAACTTACCTTGTTGGTATCGAATGAACATAGAGTAGTCAGCTTGAGAGTGCTGAAATCCGGCTTGATTGAGGGTTGAGGTGAGTTTGAGAAACCATTGTCTAGACGCTTGTTTGAGACCGTATAAAGATTTATGAAGTTTGCATACGCGAGTCTCGCTTTTGGCATGAAATTCTGGGGGAAGCCGTATATAGACATCCTCGATGAGATCTCCATTTAGGGAAGTGTTATTAACATCTAGTTGATGTAATGACCATCCGTTGGTGGCAGCAAGACTGATGATGACGCGGACCGTAGTGAGTTTGGCGACGGGTGCAAAAGTCTCGCGGTAGTCAATCCCTTCGACTTGATTGTAACCCTTCGTAACAAGGCGTGTTTTATGTTGTTCGACTGTGTCGTCGAGATTATGCTTGACTTTGTACACCCATTTACATCCAATAGGACACTTGTTTGGAATTAGTGGTACTAGACTCCAAGTGTGGTTATCCTCAAGGGCTTGGAGTTCCTTCGCCGTAGCCTCCCTCCATTCCGGGAATCGAGCAGTCTGCAAAAAGGTTCTAGATTCTTTCTCAAGCATAATGTTAGAGATTAAGTGCTTATAATTGGAAGACAATTTATGATACGACAGGACATGAGAGAGGTCGTGGGGTTTTCTCGAAAGAACCTGATTTGAGAAAGACGTTGTATTGGATGAGCGAGATGATAAAGTTACCTCAACATGGAAGTCCCGGAGGAGGGTGAATGGCTTTGTTTGTCGGGAAATACAAGGTAAAGGTGGTGGTGCTGTGGAATTTGCAGTAGTGGGTACAGTCGTATAATTTGATACGGGTGCGGAAGTTGGTGGGGGTGTGGGATTTACAGTAGTGGATACGGGTGTATAATTTGGTACAGGGGCGAAGATTTGTGGTGGTATGGGGTTTTCAGTAGCTGGTACGGTCCTAGAATTTGATACAGGTGCGGAAGTTGGTGGTGGTGTGGGGCTTACAGTAGTTGATACAGGTGTAGAATTTGGTACACATGTAGATATTTGTGGTGGTATGAGGTTTTTTGTAGCTGGTACAACCGTAGAGTTTGATACGGGTGCATGGATTTGTGGTGTTATGGGATTGGCAGTGGTTGATACTGTTGTATGAGATTGTACAGGCAACGCATCATCCCAAAAAATAGATGGGGTTGTAAAATTCGGAAGAGGTAAATCTGTATGGTTTTGAGAAATGTTGGAATTTTTTAGGAAAGGAAATTTTGTTTCATGAAAAATTACATCACGTGAAATGATGGTTTTCTTATGAGTAAAATCATAGAGTGTGTAACCTTTGATTCCGAGCGGATATCCGATAAAATCACACTCCATTGAATGAGGTTCAAATTTGGTAGAGCGAAGAGGATGTGTAGAAGCAAAACAACGACAACCAAAAACACGTAAATTTGAATAATTAGGAGATTTGCAAAAGAGTATTTCAAAAGGAGTTTTATTTTTCAAGGTACGACTTAGCATACGATTGATTAAATAAGTGGTGGTAAGGATGACATCGCCCAAAAAACATTTCGGTAAATGAGATTGAAAAAGTTGTGCACGAGCAATGTTCAACAAGTGGTGGTGTTTGCGTTCAGCCACACCATTTTGTTGAAGGGTATTGACACAACTAGTTTCATGTAAAATCTCTTTGGAAGAGTAAAATCAAAACATTTAAATTCTGGTCCATTATCACTACGAACAATTTTTACACGTCTATCAAATTGATTTTCGATGACTGTAAGGAATTGAATAACAAGAGGTTGTGCCTCAGATTTTCTTTTCATAAGATAAATCCATGTAAATTTTGAAAAGTCGTCTACAATAGTTAAGAAATAGTGTGCCCCTGTTAAAGAGGGAACATGGTAGCCTCCCGAAATATCCATATGAATAAGATCGAAACATGAAGAACTAGTGAAGGGAGTCGAGTTTTTTTGGCCAAAGGGAAAATTAAACAAGAATGTTCAAGTGAACCTTTGTTTTGAAACACGGGAATGAGGGATGATACTTGTTGTGATGGATGTCCAATGCGTTGGTGCCATAGGGAGGCTGAGATTGTGACATTACATGACGTGGTTTGTGGCTGAGATTTGAGGAAGTATTGGCCATCTCGTTCATATCCATTCACAATCATCTTCCCCGTGAGGAGGTCCTGAATCACACAAATTTGTCTTAGAAATATAGTAGCATATAACTAATCATAGGTCAGTTTACTAATTGAAACAAGGTTAACGGAAAATCCAAGAACGCAAAGGACATGCGAAATTGTTAATTGAGATGTAAAAGTTACGGTTGCGATATGTGAAACGGTATAAGATTTTCCATTCGGTAAACGAAGAAAACGATTTTTAGTTGGTTCATAAGAGTCTAAAAAACGAGTCTGGTAGGTAATGTGATCACTCGCTCCACTATCCAAGATCCATGAATCCAGAGGGTAAGAAGAATGAGGTTGGATATTACCTGAGAAGTGTTGATTTTGAGAGGATTTACCGACATGATTTTCGGATGCGAATTGGATGGAAGAAGTCGAAGTCGAGGGCTGTTGTGAGGCCATGAATTTTTTAGTTATTCGCCTGAGAAGAGCCATCAATTGTTGATGGTTAAAATGTGGCGATTGATCGGTTGTTGAGATGCCGAATTGATTTGAACCGGGCTTATGTAGAATTGCTTGACGATTGCCCACCGTGGAGCCATTTGGTGAATCCATGTGTTGGATTTCATGTGTTGATTGAGTGAGTTTCTCCCATGGCTTGGATCGTGTACCATCGTTTTGTGTAGATAGATTGATCGACATGAGGAACAAGTGTGAGGATCGAATTGATAAACCTAAGAAGTTGATACCATATAGAAAGAGAGAATGTAAGAAACAAGTGTTGTATGTAATACTAGCCTAGGTCACGCGGCATGCGCGGGTTTATATAATTCGATATAGTTAATAAGCAATACGAAGTATTATGTAATATATAATTTTACATGAAAATAAGTTGATATCTTAATATAATAAGTTTTAACATTTTAAATATAATAAACAACGAATATAAATGAATTTTTAATACCAAAAATATTATTTGATCAAATTATCATAGGTCAATTTTTAACAAATTTAAATAAATTGATTTCAACATATATAAAACTATATAATTTAAAACACTACCATAACACAAAAATATAATCTTTTCTCTTATTTATTAAGAAATTAATCTTTTTGTGATATGTCATATCATAAAAATAAATTTATAAATATGAAAAATAACATAATAGTATATTGGGAGGTCAAAATCTAAAAAATTAACAATCTGAAAGATTTTAAGCAATCTTTTTGTGATATTTTTGCACATGATTTTCCAAATTTAATCAAATTGTTTTGAGAAAATTACAATAAATAGTAAAAAAGTTGACCAATGGAATGACGACAAGTGGATAGCCTGAATGAAGAGTATGCCACGTGGCATAGATAGAATTGGAGAAAGGTGATTTGCTTTAGTAGTTATATAGAGATTGTATTGTTGGAATTGTATCTTACAAAGAGGAGCAACAAGGCTCTTATATAGCATAAAAGCAACAACTCTATTGTGTGGGAAGAACGGAGAGCAACATCTCTATTGTATGGGAAGAAGAGAGAACAACAACTCTATTTGAAGTAATTACAAGTTGGAAATAGAGAGATAATACATGCTGAATGTGAATTCCAATAGCTAGCCCGATGCCCTGCAGACAAGTCTGGATGATGATACGAGACTTAGACTTGCTGCTATGGTTGTTGATGTGTTCACAGGTACCGCTGATCGCTTATCCTGGAGTATGACTGCTGATGGTGCCTTCACTGTAAAGTCAGCATATGAGTTAATTAGCCAAGATCAGTCTATGGGGGCAACAAGGGGACCGTTTGTTTGCTATGGTGTGGACAGTGTGTGTGCCTGAACGGATCAGGGTGTTTCTTTGGCTAACTGTTCATGAGAGAGTCATGACAAATAGTGAGAGGGCGAGGAGGAAGCTGTGCAATAGTGTTGAATGTTGTATTTGCAGAAACGGCGAAGAGAGTCTGATCCATGTGCTGAGAGATTGTACCGCGATTGCCACTGTATGGCGGGAACTGGTGGACTGGAATGGGTCTTTCTTAATCTTAATGAGGATCATGACTTTGCCACAGAGGGTAGATGGCCAAGTATGTTTTCCACTGTTGTTTGGTGGGCTTGGAAGTGGAGGAATGAGAAGGTCTTTAATGACACCAATATTGCTAGAGATAAGCTAAGCTTTATTTGGAAAATGGCGAAGGAGTATTGGGAGGGGAATATAAAAGCGGAGACGAGCGGGATTATGAGAGAGAAGTCTGAGCGGGGTATCCTTTGGACTCGTCTGAGGGCCGAATGGGTTACCCTTAATACGGATGGTGCGTCTAGGGGTAATCCTGGATTAGCAACAGCGGGTGGAGTCATTAGAGATGAGGATGAGAATTGGAAAGGAGGGTTTGCGCTTAATATTGGGATCTGTACAGCGTCGACAACAGAGCTTTGGGGGTCTATTATGGACTCCATATAGCATGGGAGCTGGGATTCTGTCGAGTTATCATGGAAGTGGATTCAGAGTTGGTGGTGGGGTTACTCAAGACAGGGGTGGTGGATACACACTCCCTCTCTTTCCTGATACGTATGTGTCATGGCTTCTTAACAAGGGACTGGATAGTTCGGGTTACTCATGTGTATAGAGAGGCTAATCGTCTAGCTGATGGATTGGTAAACTATGCATACTTGCTTAGTTTAGGATTACATTTTTTCTCCATTACTCCTAGTATTGTTAGCTCCATTTTGGTAGATGATGTAAGCGGATTCCCGGATGGTTGCGAATTAGCTTTTTTAATTTCAATAAAATGTCAGAGAGTGTCGCCTCTCTTTTACCAAAAACAATAATAATAGCTAGCCCGATTTTACTTGTTTCCCTATATTTCATGCCTTGACAAAGTTTTGGTTATATTCAAACTTCAATGATAGTATTGACTTTTACAATGATCATTTACATTATAGAACTATAATCATGTGGATGTTGTATCTCTTTCGAACTTTCAAGCCTTTTTTACCTTGCTAGTCCAATTTGACTTGTTTCTCCATATTTTTAAGTCGTGACAAAGTTTTTGGTAACCATACTATGTCAAGGCTTTTATCATAATAGTACAAAACCCTTATGGTTTAGGGTATACAATTTTGGGTTAGGATTTGAGGTTTTTGTGTGTATGATATTCTTCTTCTATGTGCATGCGTTTCTCGCTTTAATTTGTGTGCATGATTTTTTGTTATAAAAATTACCGATAAGCCTTATGGTTTGTAGGAGGAATTGAGCTAAATGAATGTTGAGGGAGCAAAAAAAATAGAGATGGAGAATCTTATCTATATAAAAGTTTGTTGTCCATTGTCAAAATTGAATGAAATTGGTACCAATTTAATGCATTACTCATTTCTTAATCACCTCCTATTGGACTTTTGGGCATGTATTTAAATATCTTTCTTATATCCCTATGTTATATTTATTTATAGTCTACTTGATTAAGTCACAAATTAAATTAATGTGTGAGCTTCTCTTATGACAATGCAAACTTATTCTAATATTATGTTTTAAAACTACTTCAAACATAAATATAAGGAAATAAAAAATACTTATATTTACAAATATTAATAAATTTGATAACAACAACAACAACATATTAACAAATAATGTATAACTATATTAAATCACATACGAAAATCCGTAATTTTCTCGCGCGGAGCGCGAGGCCCGTATCTAGTATACTTAAATAGATGATCTACCAAAAAACATAAAGATGAAAGAACATGATTTAAATATTGTTTTATAGTAATAACTAGTGGTTCAGTCGTCTCATCTCTTACCTCTAACATACATATTTTGGGTGCGGTTTCGGTGAGAACAATTTTTAAAATGAGAACGTGTGAATGACTAATGTGCATCAAAATATACTTGAATGTGCATCAAAATATACTTAAATAAATTTTGATGCACAACCTCCGTTCCAATTTGTTCGTCTCATTTCAACTCGGTATATATGTCGAGATATAAAAAATACCTCTAGTTATATGTTAATAAAAAAATTATAATTGTTTAAGGGTGCGGTTTCGGTGAGAACAGTTTTTAAAATGAGAACGTGTGAATGACTAATGTGCATCAAAATATACTTGAATGTGCATCAAAATATACTTAAATGAATTTTGATGCACAACCTTTGAAAAAGTGATGCACATATACAATTTTTAGAATGTTCTCAAGTTTCTCGTTCTTTAAAAAATGAATGTTCTTCAAATTTTGGATGTTTTTAAGTTTGTCAACGAATGTGCTCTATTACTAAATATTCACCAATTTACTACTAATGTGCACACCATTCTCACGTTCAGATTTTAAAAGTTATTCTCACCCGACACTTTCCCATTTTTTAATATTGTGGATGTGCTCAATAAGACGAATCAAACAAGACCCCACATGACTATGTTTTTTCTTATATATTTAAAGAAATCTACAAGATTTTCGCGATTTGTGAATAGTGTTGCGAAATCAAATGGGACTAACATTTCAGGACGGAGGGAGTATGTGATAATGATTATTAATGTATGAATAGTGAAAAGTTAGAGTTAGAACACCCCTTAAAATATGAAATGTGAAGTGTGTTCACAGATAACGAGCTAATGTTCATAATTTGGACGATAATGTTTGTAATGTGGGCGATGAAATTTTTTGAGGTTATTTCGAGAAAAAAAAACAAAAACAAAATTAAAGTTCATAATAATTACAAGTATGTCATAACGTCCTTCACTGAAAGCGTTCAAAAAAAATCATGGCTCAAATTATGAACATTATCATCCAGATTATGAACATTGACATGTAATATGTGAACACAAACTGCTCGTATTACGTATTTTAAGACTTGTTTGCACTGGAACTTTCCTCTGTATGAATATACAAATAAATTATTCAAATACACATCCTTTTACATTCACATGCACATAAAAATGTGTATGTGATTGTAAATGAATATGCATGAGATAATGTAAATACAAAGAAATATGCATAAATCCGTATAAATAACGTTAGGAATTAATATTCGTTCAAAGATTTTTATCTTCTATATATTTAAGGGTGCGGTTCCGGTGAGAACAATTTTTAAAATGAGAACGTGAGAATGACTAATGTGCATCAAAATATCCTTAAATGTGCATCAATTTTTTTAATGTTTATCCTTTGAAAAAGCGATGCACATATACAATGTTTACCTGAATGTTCTTGAGTTTCTTAAAATGTTCTTCAAATTTTTGATGTTTTTAAGTTTGTCAACGAATGTGCATTAAATTAGTACTAAATGTGCATCAATTTACTACTAATGTGCACCATTCTCACGTTCGTATTTTAAAATGTATTATCACCGGACACTTTCCCATATATTTTATGTTTTATAAGCGTCTAATTTTGAATTTGAATTGAAATTTAATGACAACAACCCGTTCGGTTACCTTAGATCTCCTTGGCCAGTCTTGAATCAGAAGCATGCGCCTAGGGTCGCACGATACTCTTCTAGAGGACCAAACACTGTGATCTATTTTGTGTATAAGGTGCGGAAGTTGCTCTACCAATGTTATGGGGTTTTCAATTGTTTATCGATTTTTTTAAGAAACATGTTAAATCTTGCAAGTTATCTTCTTGCCTCGGGGATCCAAAAGAGGGAAGATCGAGGAAGATGAAGCGCCTGATTTGAATATTGCGACCATTCGAAGGTCGAAATCGGTGGCGCTTCCCTGTGGATTGGATGAGGCGAAATTAGTGAAGAGTAAGGGATGGTATTTCCCGAGTCCGATGAAGGTTTTTCGGAACTCCAAAACTTCGGCAAAACTTCGACCATTCAAAGATCTTTGAATCTGATTTTAATTCTTTTTTTAAGCTTCTGGTTATGTGTAGAGAGTTAGAGACCGATTCAAGTAGTGCAAATTTACATATACAATTTGCAAATTTTTTGTGGGGAAGAAGATGATTTAGTTAGCCCAATTTTGTAGCTAATTACAATTATTTTCCAATTTTTCAATTTGTGACGAAATGAATAAATATAGAGTTTTCGGGCTAAATTTGTAAATAGTTAACGGATTATAAACGGAATATGAAAACGGGTGGTGAATCGCTAACGGAAGTAGTTAAACGAGTGGTTTCCGGTAATATCCAATTAAAGGGGTGGTTTAGAGCAATATAGACACTTTTACGGGTGGTTTTCGGTAAAAACCTCTTTTAAATAATAACTACTTGGGATCATTCTTGCAACATTTTATTGTGATTATCTTATCTTATAAGCAAAATACCACGTCAATTACTCTTATAATTTTAACTGTGTATATTAGAGCAGAAATCTTCAAAAAAATAGATAAGCATATACACCAAACATCAAAATAACCAGCACTGGGGTTTCAAGTTTTGACTTCAGTGAAGCTCTATCTTTTCCATCCTCCCCCTCTTCCAGGAGCTAATGCCAAAAAGCAGCAAGATACATATCAGTAAACTTAGTCACTTAACTTAAAATACAAAACAACAACATTCCAACCAAATTTGGCGAGTAATTATTATTACTGAAAACAAGACAAAAAACCTCATTATCTAGAAGTCTAGTTTGTTGATATAACTTATTTTAGACTTATATTGCATGTAATGTTAGTCCGTTTGACATCCATTTCCTAATTCACCTTCAACAAACCGACCATTTCCGTCTAAGATACAAACAATTCCCTAACCAATTAGAAAGAGGTATGAAAGGGAGTGTCGTGGAAATCAACTCTATACCTAATATACGTAGCCAAAAAGGGGAGTCAAAAACATTTTATTAGGCTGTAAAGCATAAGAAGATGGTCCAAATTTCAACAACACATGCAATAATAAATTTGGGAATCATTTTTCCCAATTTCTTCACAATCTTCACAAGTACTACTGAGATAAGAGTGGGCCAGTGGCTCAGTGGTGAAGCAAATACGCACCTGAAGGCCTGGATTGAGGACAAACTATTTCATACAGGCAACAAGAGAAATGAAACGTAGCTATTTCCATAACTTTTCAGTTTTTTTTGGCAAAATCTATACGCACTACATTTTGCAACTTTTCACACTACATTCTCGTACGCCCATAATGGGCGTACGCTCGTTTTAAGCGGACAGTGCAAAATTCCAACATCGATTGTGAGGCAAAATACAGAATACGGTCGTATGTATACGCCCAAAACCGGCGTACAGTATAAATTTTAATAATATAGCCGTTTGAAAATAGCCGTTGTGAAAAACAATTTTTTACTCGTACGCCCATTATGGGCGTAACGGCTATTTGTCCAAATTCAGAAGTGACCGTTGGGGTATTTTTTTCTGTACGCCCATAATGGGCGTACAGTTGTTTTTATCCCAACGGCTATTTTTTCAGAATATGACCGTTTGAGATGTAGTATGTGTATAAATGTAGGAACTTCGGATGGATGTTGAAGTCAAAAATGTCAAATAGGAGAGTTACAAATTTGAGTGATGGTGAGGAGTTTGAATATGTGACGGAGATTGAGTATGCGAGCGGTGAAGAGAACGAGTATGTTGAAGAGAACGACCATGAGAGTGACGAAGACGATGCGATCGTGGATGAGAAAGAGTATTTTAGTGAACCCGACGACGGGATGTGGGACGACGATACTGACGAAGAAGGAGGAGACTTCGACGCCGGAGATTTTTCGGTTAGTAATTAATTAGAATCGTTTCGTATTTATTTACGTTATTTAGTTGCAAATAATTTGTAGAAGTGATAGTTTAGATTGATGTGGACTCGTAGTTTTAAGTTTTAGTTGTGATAAATATGGTAGTTTTTATTAATTATAGGGTATGGATTACTATGATTCGTTTGATACCGAAGAAACGTTTCCTACTAAGGAACACTTGAGGCGTTGGGTTCAGAGTATTGGTAGACAACTTATGATGGTATTAGTGACTCGCCATAGCAATGAGCGTCAAATGAATATAATGTGCTCGCATGCTGGAGTGTATAGATCAGGGAAAAAGAAAAGAGAGGATGGCGAAACAGAGGAGGTTGTTAATACAGAGCGGGATAGTAGGGATAAGAAGTCGGATTGCAAGTTTGAGATCAGAGGATATAGGTTCAGGGCGAGGGATGCGAGAGATGGATGGTATGTGAAGGTAAAATACGGACAACACAATCATAAGCTTTCCACTAGCTTCATTGGCCATCCGTACATGGGTCGAATGACGCCGAACGAGGTGAAATTTGTGACGGTATGTGCGAACAGCTTGACTACGCCGTCTGTTATTGCTACTCAGTTGAGTGCGGCCTTTCCAGGGAATACAACATCCACAAAACAAATCGCCAACTTTATTCAGAAGATGCATTTTGAGGATAGTGGAGATTTGACTGTTACACAATGGACCTTGAAGTTTTTGAAGGAGCGCAGCTATGTAGTGCATCCCCTCTGCAAGAAGAAATCAAACGAGGTGGAAATCTTGTTTTTTGCCCATCAAGACTCGTTGCACTTGTTGAAGATGTTTCCGTACGTCGTGGTTATTGACGCCACATACAAGAAGAATAGGTACATAATAGTTGTATATCAAAATTTTTTTGTTTAAATATATTGCATATGCCTCTTCCTTCATTATTTAAATATATTATGCAGGTATAAAATGTCTCTTGTGGAGATTGTCGGTTTCACTTGCACGCATAAGACATTCAACATTGCATATGCATTCACGGGTAAGGAGGAAACAATGCACTACTTGTGGATAATTCACAGGCTTAGAAAGTTGTTTGAGGATGCCGGAGTAATGCCGACTGCAATAATGACCGATCGAGAACTAGCTCTCATCACTGCAATCAAATATGTGTTCAAAGATCTTCCGGTTCAACACCTCTTGTGTTGGGTTCATATCAAGCACAACATCGAGGTAAACGCTACAAGAATTTTGAAAAATAAGGAATCGGTGAAAAGGTTGTGCTCGCAAGTATGGAGACTTTTTCTATCAAGAACGGAGGAACAATACGAGGAAAGACTGCTAGGATTGAGAACATCTTGGAGAAGCGGCGTCGTCGGATACATTGAAAAGGTGTGGCTTATCCCTTACAAGACAAACATTGTTTGCGCATGGACGAAACACAATCTTCACTTCTTCACGAGGACCTCAAACAGGTAATTTTTTTTAACTTACTTAAACGTTTCCGATTTATTTATTAGTTTATTATGTAATAGTTGTTTTACTTAAACGCGACATTGAATGAATAAAACATAGGGTTGAGGGAATGCATAAGGTGTTGAAGAAAATAGTCGGTTCAAGTATAGGCGGTTTTAATCGAATGGTTGTGAGGATCCATGCAGCCATCGAGGGCCAGATTGTGAAGGTGAGGGCCACCATGGAAGAGGATTGGATCAAGGCACCCGGGGTTTTCAGACGAATGAATCCACAAGTGAAATTGATATTTCGGCATCTATTCCATAATGTGTCTGATAGAGCGTTGCATAAGTTGTGGGATATATGGGAGGATATAAAGGCGAAGAATTATGAGGAACATTGCGAAGATTACTGGATGCGAGAATGTCAGGGCCTACCGTGCATCCACGAGATGGTGCAACATATTATTCAGAAGAAGCCATTCAAGCTTAATCAGATTCACAGATTCTGGAGGCAGCTACAATGGGATAGGATTGAACTTGATAACAGGGAGGTAGAGATTGGTGTACCTCAGACCATGCGGGAGTTGAGATTCATTGAGCTCAACGATAGATGGCAATAGGGGGAACTTCCTGAAAGTCAGTGGTATCAGATAGCGGACTTGTACACAATGTTGGAGTATCCACATCAAAGTCTTGCGTTGGAGCCGACGGGAATCAAGGATCCTGGCAGACCAAGAGGAGCGGTAGGAAAGAAGTGGGGAACCGAGAGAGAGATGAGCGCGTTTGAGTACGCAAGGGAAGAATTAGAGAAAAATGATGCTGCGAAGGTGAAGAATAAGACGATTAGAGGAAAGGGAAAGGGAAAAGCAACGGCGGCACAACCTACTTTCAACGAGCCTACTATAATGAGGGAGTTTGAAGTTGTTGGGTGCACTGCGGCAGAGGCGTTTGGTCATTCAAGTGGCACTGGTGGAGAGGGGTTAGGATTATCAAGTTGCACTCTTACAGATGAGTTCCCTCAGCCAGCAATGACGAAATGTGGGGTAGACTTCGGGGTTGACAATGTTGATCTCTTCATGTTTCCATACATTGTAGATGCACAAGACGTAAGGGCGGATGGCCACTGTGGATATCGGTCACTAGCCATGTTGTTGGGGCATCACCAACAAGAATATCCTCGCATTCGCATGGAACTGACTACGGAGCTGTTAGAGAACAGTGATATCTACAGACGAGTCATGACCAGACTACGCCCGGATTTGGCAAACAACTTCGACGCTCTTGTTCAAGAGGTCAACTATAGCAGATCACCATGTCCTGAAAGATACTGGATGAGTATGCCCATGATTGGATTAGCATTTGCCACTAAGTTTCAGGTTGGTTTGATATACTTATCCAAAGTCCGATCATATTTGTGCTTACCGATGAAGGTGTATCAACAAAGCTCCAGTCATGGTTTGAAAATTTATGCAATGGCTCGTGTGGGCTTAGCAAACCACTACATACCGGTATGATTTTCACTAAAGTATTTGTGCTTTTCACTCAATTTTCTTAATGCTTAACATGGTATTTATGTTTTGTAATTTAGGTGTGCCTTAGAGAAGACTGTTTCGTACCATCTGTACCTGGAGTTTGGCGCATGTTCAAGGATCCTAGTGCGAATGGATTGGATCGCGGGTTTGCGCTGAGGATGCAGCAATGGAAGGACTATCGCATTAATTATGGTAGTATAGATGTTGATCTGTAGTGAATTCGGATGTGTTTAATGTTTTAGATGGGTTAAATGAAACAAGTTCTGAATTCACTACAAGGTTTTAAAACAAAAAACGGCGCGAAAATCGAGTAAAATGAAAAACGGCGCGAAAATCGAGTAAAACGTGGTTGAAACGAAAAACGGCGCGAAAATCGAGTAAAACGTGGTTGAAACGAAAAACGGCGCGGAAATCGAGTAAAACGGGATTAAAACGAAAAACGGCGCGAAAATCGAGTAAAACGGGATTGAAACGAAAATCGAGTTTATGGAGGGACGTACAACGAAAAATGACAAGAAAAGGGTATTCATGATGCAAGGGGTATTTAGCCAAAAAATACTTGAAAAATTTGAAAAGGAAGGGGTATATAGTAAAAACTTGATATAGTTGTGTTTGAAATGGATAGTTTGGGCCCAGTTCGTTTAAACGCATTATAACGCTGAAACTCAAAATTTCGAAATTGTAACATGATAGAAAATGAAGTCTTTATTCGTTATCAATTCTCGGAATACAAAAAAAATCAACGAAAACGTCAACGGGCCTAATAAGGCCAAATTGAGATTTGGTGAGGCCCATTACCTAAAAACGACATAAAACGGGTTAATAAGACCTTAAACATTGAAAAACTTCAAATGTAAAAGTTGTATTTGAGCACTATAGTGTATTGAGCACGTATATTCGTTCACATAATTTGAATCTCATGTACCGCCCCATATTTTCAAGAAGATACTACCAACACTGTGTACTATCTATTTTAAAGTGGAAAGACTCGGAAGGAATCTAAGTTGAATTTGTGCTTGTAGTATTGGTATTTGGCTATTTCTACAAAAACTAAAGAGGAAAAAGCGGTGAAAAGCGTTCAGATGACTTAAACAAACAGGATGATGATGTGATTGTGAAATTGGAGAATATTGCAACCGAGCAGACTAAATCCATTATCTTTACGAAGATATAATGTGGGGAGAAGGAAGCTTATAAACTGAATATCTTATGATGGGATTGAGACACTGGGAGATGAATAAAAACCTGACTTACTCTTAGAACTGCACAACTGCCGTATAAATTAAGGGCCAACGTACCCATAGAGAGGCGGCTTACAACGCTGAACTGCAGTGGAGGTGAGTACATGACAAAGACTCAAAAGATCTATTCCATCTCTTCTTGTTTCTCATTTCTTTTGTCATATAGGTATTTTATTCTCCATACGTATTTTAAATGTTATGGATACTATTTTATATGGCTACGATACCTCTAAAGACATTATCTAAAAAATGAAATGGTTTCAAAGTCTTGCCTATAATATTGTCTTTCTGCCTATGCTTGCGTTGTAGGGACAAGTGATTGGAATCATTCATGTTTTCAAACGAGGATCTTGGTAATGCTTCTCCTCGACTTAGACTCCATTGTTTGTGGAATCACAGATTTTTTCATGCAGGAAATTATTTTTAGAGAATTGTATTGCATACAAATAAGCACAAGTGTATGTTAAAGGAACCGGGAGGGAAGTGGTTTGATCTTTATCCATGTAGTTGATGCTTAGTGGTGAAAGAACCTTAGTTTATCTGTTTAGGCTTTGATGTATTGAATACTAGATCTCTTTATGTAATGAATACTTAAATAAGATGCACCACATGTGTTTTTGTTGCATTCTCCATCATAAGACTACCTTATATTATTACCATATTTATATTTCTTGGTCTTTCCAACCAAGTGTTAAGTGCATGATCCTTCCTTCTTTATTACTAATTATGTTATTTGAGTGTCAAATATGATTTTCAGACTTTCATCTACAGATCACTAAAATTCTATACCATTTTTATTTTTTAAGCTTTGATATACAAATGAAAGTATGGATTACACTTGAAACTGTTACCAAACATAGAGATAAAAATGCGACTGCGTTATACAACCACAAGGAGTTCTGTTTACATCTACCTATTGTCTTACCTTTTTCAAAAAAATTGTCACTGAAGTGGTTCTTGTCATATAAGATGATGGTATGCTAAGAGCCTAACCTTATATCTCAACTTCTTCAGTATGTATTTCATACTAAGATTTTTATTTAAACTTTTTTTGTACGAGCATACGTTGTGCGATTATACATGTCATTGTGATATGTCACCGCGTGCTTCGACTAGTCTAATAAAAAACTGAATATTGTGTAAAAAGAATGAGGCTTCATTTGAGAAATTATTTTGGAGTCCCGAGTCCTTTTATCTACAAATCACAGAAGTGTTGCGGTTGGATTTTTATCTCCTTTCTCTTCATCTTCTTTCAGATTTAATTTCAAAATTAATGTCCATTTTAATGTTTTTATCCTTTTATTGCATTTTCTTTTGGACTTCGAACATTTGGCTCCAAAAATGGATATCATAAAGCTATACCCATTATTATTACTATGATGCTCTTTCTAATAAAATCAATATAAAAATATAGACAACTATTTAAAATCTAGATATAAAAAACATCATTATGAGTTCAAACAATCTTATTAATTATATAATTTATTAATCAAATTACAACTTAAGTAACGCATAGATATAATTTATATAACATCACATTATACTTTAAATTTGTTCATTTAAGCTCCGCGCGGACCACAAACTCTAGTAAAGATTAGTGGGGGGATTTTAATTCTTAATTTCATTTATTTATAGCATTTACAGAAAGTTGGATAGAAAGTTGGATAGAAAGTTGGATGGAAGTGTAACAACTAATTGAGCTCTAACACTCTTATTCAAAGCAAAAGCAATGATCCTCGAAGACAACGAAAGGCAAGCGACAATGAAGACGAGAGTGTTAGCAAAGATTGCTTTGTGTGGTGACTTCACTGCAGTTTAATCTTATGATAGGGAGATATAAGAGGGATAGCGTCAACGACGATGGTGATGTCTTATGTATTTATGTCATAGATTTGGTTTTCTGGACTTGATTTATGTTGAAGACTTGAACTACAAATTAATATAAACCTTCATTTCCTATTTGTTAATATAATCTGGTAAGTAAATCCCACACTTTCTTCACTTTAGAAAACGAGATTTATATGTTCGAAGTGTTCGCCGGGAATGGATGTTCAATGAGGTCTTTGAATTGAATCAGGTTTTTGAATACCCTACTCCCGTGATCGTTTGCTGCAATGCTGGTAAGGAATTGGAAAATTTCTGCAATCGATTAATTTGTTTTAGTTAGGAATTTGAAAATTGTTGCAGTGTGGGTTACGAGCATCAATTAGTAATAGATGGTTAATTCTTGGAAAATTGGTTGTGTGTTCTATTGCAACTAACTCTGGAATTGTGGTTACAAGTTGCATTTTATCATTGTGATGTAGGAAAATGTAATCTATGCGAGAAGTGTATATATACTACTCCGTATAAGTTTTTTTGTAATTGATACTTGCTTTAATTCATTCGACTAGAGGTACATAAATTGTAGCATATATGTCCATTTGTTTTCCAGTTCTGCTATATACAAAGAGTTAGGAAGTTAATTATGTTTTAGGAAAATATATGTTGGTTCACTGAATGTAGTCAAAACTAGGGAAAGTTTTTCAAGTGGACGGTAGAAAATGAATTCCAATTAGTTTCTCACTTTTATAAAGTCATTCTAACTTGCTTCTTAGACCACAAAGTGAGTGCCTTGAGAAAGCCTAATTCTTCGTCGAATTTGATTCCCTTTTCATCTTGTGAAATATCTGAACCTAAATGATATTAGCTATTTATTTGAATATACTCTGACACAAGAATAGGAGAGTGCTAGGGCTTCCAGAATTACAACATTGTCATAGTATCAGTAATACTTGTCGTAGTCATTGAGATGTGATAAACGGTGTTGCTGAATTTTATATGTTTGTGTGCTAATATTTTAAGTTGTTGAATATATTGATGCTGAATTCAGTAGTTGTAAAGAAAATTCAGTTGTTGTAAAAAATTGAGAGCAACTACAGTGTGTAGGTCCATAATGCCGTTGTATTGCTCAGTTTGGCATATAAGTGACAACTTGAGGTCTATGCTGTAGTATGATGGTTTGGAAGTAGAAGTGGTTTGCTAGATTTTATTATTAGCTGCAAGACTGGAATTGGAAGGAGTTGACGTGAGACTTCCACTTGATCTTGACGACGAGCATCTATCTGCAATGGCTTACTGATTTTGAAGCTCTCAAGATGCATAGTTGCCGTCTTATTACAAGTAAAGATGATTTGGTTTTTGTATGTATAATTTTATGTTGATACATCAAATTTTAGTATATAATATTTGATTAGGATTAATGATGGATGATAAATCATTGATGGAAGGTAGAAGGTCACAGTATTATGATTTCCATGTGTTGTTGTGCTAAATTATGAGCTATATTTTCTCTTAGATTGTTGTTGCTATTCTATACACTTGCACTACCTTATTTCAGAAACATTCTGCTATGTCTTTCTTTTTTATCATTGGTCACCCATTGTCTTTCTCTAAAGATCTTAACCCTCTTGTTGGTTCTCTGGTTCAAATGTTTAGTTGGAAAGGTTCAAAAGGATTGGTGTGACATCTCTTGGCATAGAAGACTATTTAGGTAACTCAATCATAGTGACCTCTCTTGGTGTATTTTCTTGCAGTTTATGTCTCTCAACGCTTGAAAGATTAGTGTACAGAGCATCAGGAATTGATCTGGTGAAAGAGTTCAAAGACAAGCTGAGTGAAAACATATTTTCATCTGCAATCAGTTGAGGTTAAGGTCTCTTCTATGTCTTCTTAACTCTCTTGATTCATTCTCTCACACTCATGTTTTGATTGTTTTTTATTCATCCAAATGCGAGGGAAAACAGAGGAATCCGGATTGTCATTGTCTCCCCCGACATCCACACTTTAATTAATAAAAAAAAATGAACAGATTTCCAGCTAAATTAGTTATTGACTAATGTGTAAGTGTTTTCAATATTTATTTACTGCATCAATTTTATTATGTGTGTTTTTGTACACAGATTATGATGCCACAACGTCTTGTACATGAACAAGATTATGATGGACTGTGCTAATGTAATTGAGAAAATTGCTGGAAATGAGTGCTCATCTGTTTTGTCCACATATTACTATCACCTCTTTGTTAATGGTGTGTTTTAAATTATTTGTGTTTATTGGTGATCTTTCAAATTTAGATGATGTGCTCTGTTTGATTTGTTGCTTTGATCTTTCAAATTGTTTGATTACATTTTTGTCAAATTGTTTAAGATTTTGATCATTAAAATTGATATGTCATACTATGGTTCATTTAATATGCATATAAAAAACGAGAAATTTGTTTCCCTATTAATCTTCAAAAATGTTGGCATTGTTCTTAGACATGGGTTATGTTCTTTTGGATGTGATCTAGCCTTATGTGCTAAATTTTGTGTTTTGTCATGCTTATCTTTTAAGTTACTGTTAAATTTAGTAGCTGTAAAAAAATTGACAGCAACTGCCTGTTGGGTTGGTAGCATGACAAAACATGCAAGATAAAATACACACGTATCACTTCCAGTTAAGATATTATGTTGTAAGATAACATACAGCCGTATAACTTCCAGTTGATCATATGTTATCTTCATTTCTTATTGACATAGTTTCATCTTCACCCTCCTGATTTTTTTTGTGTGTGTTGGTGTCTGCTTATCTTTTCAGTTATTGAATACAGTTGATATTGAATTCAGTAGCTGTAAAAAATTGACAGCAAGAAATGTCATTTTCAACAAAAGGAAAGTAATACCCTTAATGGTCCTGATAACCTTACCGTTGTTCACTTACCAGCATATCATTTTCAACAAAATGTCAAGTCCAGCAGGAGGAGTACTAAAAGAAATAAAATCTCTAGCGTATTCGAAACTGACGTTAGCTAACCAATCAGCTGCTTGGTTGGCAAGGTGAGGGGTGAATTTGACGCTCGTCTCCCAACTCTGGTCCGTGAGAAGGTTTTTGATATTCGTGATGAGCTTTCGGTAGATAGTTGGGCAGGGTTCATCGAAAGTTTGCATGTCGATTACTTCCAGCCTCCAGGGCATCGGTTTCAACCTCCAAGCGATTCCTTTCCGTTGGACAAGTCGGAGGCCCTGCTGCATACCAAGCAATTCACGCTGAGTTTCCATTGGAGACAGAGACAAACCCACATACATAGCTTCCAAGATGGTCCCTTAGTAAACCCCCCTGTCTTATCCTTTCTGAGTGGAACTTGTAAGATCCGTCTGTATTCAGCTTGTGCCATCCAGCATTTGGTCTCGTCCATGTCGCTAGCCCCGAGTTTCCTGTACTCTTTACGTGAATCAGGTGCAGCCCAGTTAGTACGAAAGACGCGAGCGTTGCGCCATTTCCACAATCACTATACTCCGAACGAAAAGGTCACTGTTATGTTTAATGTTGTGACTTCGTATTGCAATAAATATCAATTATAGGTTATTATATTTCGTATTACAACTGTTGGTTTGACAAATATTGCCATCTCTCAGCACGTTTATGGCCATAAATTTTCATAAATAGATGTAATGCTTGCTCAACCGGCATAATACGACCGTAATTTTTGTCACATCCAAGTGCAATTCTTTTACTTAACAGAACACTATACAACTGTATATTTTATTACATTACTAATTCTTTCACTTAACAGAACACTATACAGTTGTATGTTTTATTACATTACTAATGCATGTAATGAGTCTCTTCATGTACATGTACCGATTGGCACTTATCTATATTACTAAAGCTTTTTTTGGTGTATGAAGTAATCTATACAATTGAGTTCCAAAAAAGATGGCTACCGCATGCACACATTGTGTTGTTCCTTGGGCAGAAACTTAACACATCGGAGAACATTGACTGGATCATCACGACTGAACTTTCGGATCCTTCTTCTGAACCAGAACCGTTTGAAATTGTGAAGGATTTGATGCTTCATGGTCCATGCGGGAAAAACCATGACCAATCACCTTGCATGAGGGATGGCAAGTGTATTAAGCACTTTCCAAAAAATTCAACAAGGACACATTTGTTGATCCTGAAGGGTTCCCAATCTATAGAAGAGAGGACAAGGGAATAAAGGTGAAGAAACATGGATCTAATCTTGATAATAGACATGTCGTGCCCTACAACAAATACTTGATGGAAGTATATAATGCACACATCAATGTGGAGGCTTGTAATCAAACCAAGCCAATCAAGTATTTGTTCAAGTATATCAGCAAGGGCCATGACAGAATTACTGCAATGCTTACCACTTCTTCCGGTGAGGGTGAAGTGGTGGACGGGATTACGAGGTTTTAGGTATCTCTCGGGATGTGAGGCTGTATGGAGAATGCTTTCTCTTCCTATCCACTTTAGAAAGCTTGGTGTTGTAAGGTTACAAGTGCATCTTCCGGATGAACAAAGCATAATGTTTGAAGACGACGACTCACTTGATGTTGTGGCCATCAACAGAGGATTAGGTTCGTCTAAGTTATTAGCATGAATGCGATGTATTAATGCAGTTGATGCGGCAACAAGGAATTTGAGATACGCTGATTTTCAACCATGTATGTTTGGAAGCAAGACAAGAAAATGTGGGAAAAGAGAAGCAAAAAATCGAAGATCAAGGTCGTTGGCCGTATCTATCATATCCCACCAGGTAGTGGAGAGTTATACTATCTCATATTGTTGTTGAATGACGTTAAGGGTGCAACATTGTATGATGATATACGTACTGAAATAAAGTGCCTTATGCAACTTTCAGAGATGATTGCTACCATTCCGGTATGTTGGATGATGAGAGAGAGTACATATATGTCATTAAAGAAGCAAAATCTTGGGGTTCTGCTCAATATTTGCGGAGTTTATTCGTAATGTTGTTAGAGTCCAACACTTTGTCTAGACCGGAACATGTATGGGAACAAACATGGCAGTTTTTATCAGAGGATGTTCACTACACACAAAGAAGAAATTTGCAAATAGAAGGTACAAAAACCTCTTTCCACATACAATAGCTTATATTTGTGTACTTCGTTAGTCGTATGATAATACACATCAAACAAACTTTTGCAATTTCATTACTGTCTCAATATATCTTTAATCGTCATGAACTTTTTGTAGATCTAAAACTTTCCGATGAGCAGTTGCAAAACTATGCTCTCGGAGAAATTGATAAAGTTTTGGAAAATAATGGAAGTAGCCTCAGACTATATCCGCTAATGCCTCAGCCAGATTCCATTGTCTCGTGATCTATTGTTGATTCATCCGAACTTTAACCTATAATTGTCCAAGATTTTTTCAAGAATCTTGCTTGCAAAACTAGAGATACTCGTATTTTCCACGTATCTTTAAAACTATGTATTTTTGTTGAATTCTCAAAAAAAAAAAAATTAAATGTTTTGTGAGCTTTTTAGAGAGATGTTTTTAATAAAACATACAATTTAAGTTTAAAAGGCACGAGATCGAACACTAGTTTTTCACGAGATTAACCCCCCACCACCTTCTATACTCTCCCACCTGAAATCCAGTTTAGTCTCTGTAGAAATTTGATGGTGTCAGGACCTCAGAGTCGGATTACGGACCTCGATTTTAGGTGGGAAGGTCGAATTCTGGTTGCCAAGAGAAGAAACAATGAGCGAAGTTTCCGGTGGAATACTTGTTAAGTAGAAGATATAGGAGAGGAAATTTACGAGATATTGTTGTTTTGTATCTCTTAAACTTTGATTTTTGTTAAAATTTGTGTACAACAGTAGCGCATTTGCATATAGGTCGGAGAGAGGGTTTGAGAGAGGCGGCGGTGAGCTTTTGTGGGATTGACACGTGTAACTGTGAGGGTTATGGAGTTGAACACGTTGCCTGATTTGTTGTGTGGAAGTGTTGAAAGCCAAGTGTTTGACGAAGTGCTCAAATAAATAGTAAATCAAACGAAACTTTCATTACTAAACATTTTATACCAATCAGTAGAATAGATTACACAAACATACTTTACAATCTTTTCCATTTAAAGATAAGGATTTTAAACACGTTGCACTTGCCCAAGTAATCTTACAAAGTATTCGAAGGATTCCCCATTGATTTCCTGCATTAAAAGACCGCTTTTTAACCAGCTGTGTAGAAAACAAGAGACTAAGAAAGCAAGATATGGAAAAGACTTTCTTGGTCTGATTCATTGATCTGATGTCTATATATAATGGTTACAAAAGATATAAAAGTAAACTAAGATAGACTAGATAAGGTAAACTAAGATAGAAAAGATAAACTAGATAAGGTAATATATCTATCCTAATACAGAGATAAGATATATGGAATAATATCTCTTAACACTCCCCCTCAAATTGGAGCATAAAGATCAGCTATGCCCAACTTGCCCAAAAGATACTGAAATTGTGCCTTTCCTAAAGCCTTGGTGAACAAATCAGCTGGTTGATGTGCGGAAGCAATGTAATAAGTAGAGATGACACTAGCCTGAAGTTGATCACGAACCAAATGACAGTCGATCTCGATATGCTTGGTCCGTTCATGGAAAACTGGATTTGCAGCTATGTGAAGAGCTGCCTGACTGTCACAAACAAGGCGCATAGGCGTCTGATGATGAACACCACGGGAAAATAAAAAGGTCTTGAGCCATAACAGCTCGCAAACAGTGGAAGCCATAGAGCGATATTCCGCCTCTGCGGAGGAGCCAGAGACCGTTGTTTGCTTCTTTGTCTTCCAAGAAATAGGAGATTCACCTAGCTGAATGAAGTAGAATTTTAAGGTGGGTGGTGATTTGATAACGGAATGAGACTTTTTCTGCCAAACAAGCTTCAAAATTGCAATACATCATGATAATAAAAAGAGGTTTTTGTAGCAAATCATCAGTTATTTGTTAAAATTTTCACCAAACCACCCGTTATAATTTTTTTTTTTGCAAGGAACCACCCATAAGTCTCATTTTGTTATCAAATCGCCACCCACTTCCAAATTCGGCATTACCAAAAATACCCCACTTATTTTCAAATTT
Source organism: Oxyria digyna (assembly GCA_029168935.1). NCBI lineage: Eukaryota > Viridiplantae > Streptophyta > Magnoliopsida > Caryophyllales > Polygonaceae > Oxyria > Oxyria digyna. The sequence continues at coordinate 13,367,241 of JAPVLV010000005.1, forward strand.
TAAGGGCAAAATGGTACTTTATAAAGCTGGTTGAACTTGAAAATATCATGAGAAATTCAATTTTGCGGAGGAGCGAGAGACCGTTGTTTGCTTCTTTGTCTTCCAAGAAATAGGAGATTCACCTAGCTGAATGAAGTAGCCGGTAAGCGAGCGACGAGTGATCGGACAAGTCGCCCAATCAGAGTCACAAAACGCAGTGAGCTGTAAAGAGCTGCTAGAAGACAGCAAAAGTCCTTGACCCGGATGACCCTTAAGATAATGGAGAACTCGAATGGCTGCATGCCAATGCGCAAGCATCGGTTTTTGCATAAATTGTGCGAGTGTGTGCACTGAGTAGGAGAGCTCTGGGCGGGTGATAGTGAGGTATATCAAGCGGCCGATCATGCGACGGTACCGGTCTGGATGGTCAAAAGGAGGGCTGTCCGTGGTTGCCAACTGATGTTGTTGTTCCATTGGAAATTCACTTGGCTTGGCTCCGAGCAATCCGGCTTCAGAAAGAATGTCCAAGGTGTATTTCCGTTGAGAAAGAAACAGCCCTTTGGAATTGCGTGCAATCTCGAGTCCAAGGAAATACCGAAGAGGGCCGAGATCTTTCATATGAAAGCAGTTGCTCAAATAGACCTTGAATCTAGCTAATAGAGAAGCATTATTGCCAGCAATTATGAGATCATCAACGTAGATGAGTACCTGAATGACTGAAGTGGCATGTTGATAGGAGAATAAAGAGTAATCTGCATAACTCTGAGTGAACCCATAGACTCGTAATGCAGTAGCTAGCTTGGCGAACCAATTTCGAGGCGCCTGACGAAGCCCTTAAAGCGACTTCTTTAAGCGACAAAACTGCCCCGGTTTCGCACCAGAGAGACCCGGTGTTGGTGTCATGTAGACTTCTTCAGCTAAGTCTCCATGAAGAAAAGCGTTGTGCACATCCATTTGATGTAGTTCCCAGCCTTTGATCGCAGCAATAGAGAGGAAGACGCGCACGGTGGTCATTTTAGCTACAGGTGCGAATGTTTCGGTGAAATCAACGCCTTCGATTTGTCGATTTCCAAGCACGACGAGGCGAGCCTTGTGCCTCTCAATAGTTCCGTCGGCATTGTACTTGATTCTATATACCCATTTACAACCAATGGGTTTCTTACCGGCTGGAAGTTCAGAGAGTACCCAAGTTCCATTCCTGTCAAGCGCTGAAAGCTCATTGTCCATTGCTGCCCGCCAACATGATTGACGAACGACTTCTTGAAAGGAAGCAGGTTCCGAGTTCCTTGTAATAGCTGCAAGAAATCCAATATATGGTGTGGAAAACTTAGAACAAGACACATAGTTTTAGATCCGAAATCTCGTACCTGAGGAGGACGGTGAAGGCGTAGGTGGGTCATTGGAAGGCGGGGGGTCTATTTGGCGAACGATGCTGCATATATAATCATTTAGGCGCACTGATGGCTTGCGTTCTCTAACACTTTGACGAACAGGAGAAGGGGCAACTAAGGGCTCAATGGTGACAACGGGAAGTTCAGACGAACTCCCCCTTGCGGATGAAGACTCCAACACAACTACGACTAAGGCATCGACAGGATCAATGGATGGGGATGACGATGAAGAAGGTAATATGCTCCCCCTGAATTCTGAAGGAGGCGGCGAAGGCAAATCAATCTCAGCCGGCGATCGAAGTGACGATTCTGATGGGCTGGCCGGTGGTGAATGCTCTTCTGGAATGGCAAACGGAAAGTGATTGGGTCGGTGATAAGATAAGATATATGGAATAATATCTCTTAACAAGCTGATTTCTTCCCTTGAAGAGTAATATGCATGACTCATTGCCTTGATCAATAATGATCCCATGCTTTTGTGAACATCATTTAGATTACACGCAATCTGTTTTTGATTCAGATTTGTGGACATGCATTAAAAACAACCTTTAGATCTTTGAACTCTGAAGCTGAATCACATCTTCCTTTTTAATGAAGCTCATACAAAATACAACTAACAAGTAAGAATACTAAAAGAGCACTTAATTGTGTTTGCCTCACCAAATATGTACAGTTTAGGTAAGGATTAAGGAAGTGAGGTGGACAATGCTGACTAAGCAACAAGCTTATTCTACTAAAAATCAATTTAAGGCTTTAACTAACCATTAGAGCTTCCAACTACCACTTGAACAACTATAAAACAGTACCCTTAGAAAGAAGATTACCAAAATCCATGGCCATCATCACACAACATCATTAAGCCCGACATCAAACACAAACCCACGACAAAGGCCATCCCCCAAACCCGAACTTCCATCGACCCATCTCCAAACTCCATCAGGCTCGGCCCCGGAGGGACAATCACACAAAGCCAACTTCCCAACTCTCTTACCAGAGAAACAAACCCTATCTCCATTCCCAACTCAACCCACAGATCGATGAACCCTAGCCCCAATTCGAAGAACCCTAGCCTTAAATCGAAGAACAAAAGCCCCGAATCATAGTCCTAACATCTCATCTCCACAGTCACTGGTTCGCGAGAATGTGTTTTACCTAACCCAAACTTGGGTTTAGTAAGAAATAAATCGGGATTGAATATCTCGCGACATAATGAAGTTCTCGCAATATTTTGAAGTCAATATCACCAGCTTGACAAAGTACCATTTGCCCTCGAATTTTGAAAATAAGTGGAGGTATTTTGGTAATTACACACTCACTAACGGAGATGCTAATAGAATTTTTAAAAATTATCCATAAATATAATTAATTAGGTAGTTTGTTACCTAATGTTTAGGCTACGACATATATTGAAATAAATAGAAATAATATTTTTTGTTGTTTTTTTCATTTGTTTATTTATACTTAATTTGAAAACAATTATATATCATATGGTTATTAATAAATTATTTTATAATGTTAGTAAAATATGTTATGATGTATAGAGCAGTATATTAAACTCGCCAACAATAATAATATTATTATTTAGTATAGTTTTATTTGGTGATTATTTGATGTCATTATAATACTCTATTATATAATTATCTCACTAACCTTTTTTTACATCTCACTAATTCTTTTTGTAAGGTTTTGATTATTTAATATTTTTTAATTATTTAATATATATTAGCAAATACGTAATCACTAAATTCACTTTTTACAAACTTATACATACAAATTTCTATTTTTTGTTATATTAAAATGTTTACTTAATTTTTCATTAACTAACTAATTTATAATGGAGATGTAGCAAATTGTACGACTCTCGAACATTTGCAATGATTTTGTATGACAAATTTTTATAAATTAAGCTTTTATAAATATACTATGTTATTTTTGTAATTTAATTAGAAATATTTTCATATATTTTACATGATTATCAAAATATATTAAATGTATACATATGTTTTGCTAGAATTTTAATTTTGCAATTTTATTATTTGTTATGTTGTTGTATATATGTTGTGTTAAAGTTTTAAATAAAATTGTATAGTAACCCCAATTAAACCGAACAAATTATTACTTATGGGGAAAAGATCTCATGATGATGGCTTGCTATATGAGGATTAAGGACATATCCCCACCCTCCATTCCTTAACAACCCTACCCCATCCCAACCGTCCACGTGTCATAATTTTCCCCCAAATCTGATTTTTTTCTCTCTCTTCTGATTTTTCTCTCTTTCTTTCGTTCGATTCCGTCAAGCTGCATCAAGCTGATTTCTCCACCTGCTCGATTCCTCAAGCTCGTCTTGCTCTATTCGTCTTGCTTATTCCTTCTTTGCTCTCGATTCCTGCCTCGATTCCGTCTTGTTCGCTTGTTTTCCTTCGCCATTTAATGGAGTCTTCCATGAATTCCGTCGGCGGCGACTTCTCGCCCTCCGTCCAAAGCGTTTCTGCATCGATCCATTCTGGTAAGTGCTTCTTTTCTATTCGTCGGCGACTCCATGACTTATTAACCACACAATGTCAGTTAGATTGAATCTGAACATGAAAACCTAGGTTTTCCATGCTTTATAGTTGAATTGTTGCAGATGATGATGATTTGCAATTATGTTTCTGGTATGATTTTAGGTTAAATGTGTTATGTGCAAGTGTATTCGAGTTGTAATGTCTTGTATACTCATCCAATTCAAAGTTTTCATGTATATAAGAATTCTGGACGAACTAAATTGATTTTGCATTGGATTTGTATCTCTGATGCACTCCTAAGAAGTTTTTGTTGCACACACAAACTATAACTAGTGTATGATTTGAAATAATGTATTCATGAAATAAGTGATGCACACATGAGGCATAATCACTGCACATCAGACATAGTTGATGCACACAGAAGTATAAATGTATTTTGTTCTTTCATTCATTTTCAGGAGATGGAACTCATATTGAAGGAAGCATGTTCTCTATTTCTCCTGGTAGTTTTGCTCAGTTTTACACCCCTGAGTGCGATGCTGCCTTGACGCCATATGTTGGTCACCTCTTTCCAACTCTTCGTCATGTCATGCAATTTTATGCATCTTATGCAAATGTGTGAGGTTTTTTCTACTCGTGTGTTCAACAAAGAAATTCAACGATTCAGAGAAAACAATTAAGTGGATGTATCTTTGTTGTTCGAGGGAAGGATTCAAATATGTATCCCAATTTGCATATTTCAATCAAATAGGTGAGAATGTTGTCAAAATAAGGAGGGTGTCTAATCATTATGGATGTGATGCGAAGATGTGGCTTAGAGATGTGTTGATGTTGTGGGAGAAGACGTTGATAAATTGAAACAGTTTTTGGCTTTGCTAAAGAATCAAAAGGCTGCATTCAACAGTTTTGCAATGGTTGATCCATCTGCCTCAACCTCACCCAAGAAGTTTGTCTTTGAGAAAGTGGTTGGTGCTTTACCAGACCAAGTTAGCGTCCATCCTCCTGAACAAGCCAACAACAAGTTTAAGAAAACACGCCTTGTAAGTGGTCAAGAGATCGGGATTGGAAAGTCGAAAAAGCAAAAGAGGGCTTGTAAGATCTGCAATAAGTTTGGACACAACATTGAGACATGCCCCCAATATGTGGATTAAATTTAAACTCATTATTTTTTAGACTTATGTGTGTATTAGACTCATGGTTTTGTAATATTCAGTTTTTAGACTTATATATTATTGCAAGACATCTTTTGGTCAAAGTGATGCACACAGTAGAATAATCTCACGCACACAGGTGAAATATGTGATGCACACAGCTGTTGTTTTGTGTTGCACACACTAGTTTTGTACTAGAAAGCAAAACTGATGCGCACACACATTAAAACCTTTGTACACAGATCCATTCTAGAGTAATAATATAATTCAACTCTAACAGTCATGCACACACATATTAAAACTGATGCACACACACATTAAAACCTTTGCACACAGAAACCAAAACTGATGCACACACACATTAAAACCTTTGCGCGAGATTTGTTTTGTGTTGCACACAGATGTAGTTTTGTGTTGCACACTACTTTTGTACTATCCAAACACATATAACTAAGTCATGCACAATATAAACCATTCTCAATATATATACAAGTCGGTGCAGATTTACATTGTTTTGCCAACATAAGCGTAATATCCAACCACAAAAGAGTTATTGTCAATATTCATCCACAACATTCATCAAAAACTGACTAGAATTTGTTTAAAACCTAACATTCAACTACCAATTACACATAATATTTCCTGTTTCTCCCTACTACATTGGAGTCTTTGGTTTTTGCTCCCTTTGAATAATCTGCGTCACATCTCGATGTGCATTGTATTCGCTGGTCAGTAGCTTGTAAAGGTACTTGACCCTTAGAGTGTCCAACAACTTCTTGTTTCCTTTTTTTAGGCCACTATTCCAATCGGATAGTCCCGTCCCCATGTACGTCTCCATGTGTCTGATAGCATATACCCCGCAGTCTTTTTTGTTTCTTTTATCCCTCCAAGTCATTTCAAACCTCTCCGTTGGAACTTTTACTTCATCTTCTAACAGCAGAGCTTTGACTATCATGTTGTTGTTCTTTAGGAATTGGATAAAACAATGTATCTGCAACAAAATAAGATATTTAATGCTTTAGTTATTTATTTCATTGTAATAATCAAATCATAATTATATTGTTTGTGTACTTACCAATGATTGCGGGATTGTGCCATATTTATCCTCTTCACCACTTGCTGAGTTATCCAGAATATTCACTTGTGGAGACTTGACATTTATAGGCTTATAGCAATCACAAAGTAGTGCCCTTGGTTGTGTACAGTGAACGTGAACATGAACTGAACAATTCAGAGAGTAGGGTGTTATGCACACATAAGAAATATTTGATGCACACAAAAGAAAGATATGATGCACACAAAAGAAAGATATGATGCACACAAAAGAAAGATATGATGCACACAGAAGAAATATTTGATGCACACAAAATAAAGATATGATGGACACATGATAAATATTTGATGCACACAAAAGAAAGATATGATGCACACAAAAGAAATATTTGATGCACACAATACAGAAAATAGAGTTTTTTTGTTGCACACACAGAATAAAACCTTTGCACACACAAATCAAAACTGATGCACACACACATTACAACCTTTGCACACACATCCATTCGATAGTTTTTTTGATGCACACACACAATAAAACCTTTGCACACACAAACCAAAACTGATGCACACATACATTACAATCATTGCACACACAACTCATGCCCAAAATATTGAAGTTTATTTGATGCACACACATATTAAAACCTTTGCACACAAAAACCAAATTTGATGCACACACACATTAAAACCATTGCACACTCATCCATTCTAGAGTATTAGTATTATTCTCCTATAAAAGTCATGCACACAATATTTGTAGTTTTTTTGATGCACACACACAATAAAACCTTTGCACACACAAACCAAAACTGATGTACACATACATTACAACCTTTGAACACACAGCTCATGCCCAAAATATTGAAGTTTATTTGATGCACACACATATTAAAACCTTTGCACACTCATCCATTCTAGAGTATTAATATTATTCTCCTATAAAAGTCATGCACGTAATATTTGATCACACATTTTCTTTCTAAAATGCATACAAAACTGAGATGAATAGCACAAACAATCGTCCTCTTTAGAAGCAATTCAACAAACACCTTGCAGGCTTGACATCCATTATTCTAAATTTCATTATAAGCTAGACATTCTCATCCTAAAGTTCTTGCAGTGTAGATCAATAAACAAACAACCAGAGTTTTCGACCGTAGTAAACACGAATCAAAGCAATTAACAATATGATCCGAATTTAGAACTTCAATTCAACGTAACAATCAGCAAAATACCTGCTGAGCGGAAGACTCATAACATACCTTGAGAACTTGCAATTTTACTCCTCATTTTGATCTTGATCGAAACGTAAATGAGAATAGGAAATTGAGATTGTGCTTCGCCTCCTTGCTTCTTCGCTCGCACGCTCACTCCTTCAATCTCTCCTCCGCTCGCAATAAAACGGAAATGCAGTGGAATCAGGTCGAAAGGGAGGCAGTTGGAGTCGAAACCGTGGACGAGAGGGAGGCAGTTGGAGTCGAAATCGTGGACGAGAGGGAAATCGTGGAAGTTAGGTCGCGAGAGAAAATTTGGGAGAAGTTGTTTTTGGGAGAGCTGAAATGTTTTTGAGAAAAGCGTCTGATTTTATTTGTGGGACCCCTCTTCTATAATTTGGGTCTTCAGATTCTTAATCTTTATCTAGAGGGTCTCCCTCACCAGAATCGAACCCATATATAAGATAATATACGAAATAATAATACCCTCGCGCATGACGCCGAAAATAGACTAGTAATGTTAGTTTGCTTAAAAAAAGTTTATGACCCGATTTATGTAATCCGTCTTCGGGCCGAACCGGACCGACGAGATTGGCCTTCGACTTGGACAAGCAGAAGCAGGATTGGGAATTTGCGGTACGTGGCATCCAATTCATGAAGAAAGCAACTCAACAAATCTCATACACAAACAAAACCCAAATCCGAAAGTGGAGAGACTCTCACTATCTCATTCTCTTCCTTCCACTTTAATTCCTCAATTATTTGCTACCGATTGCTAGTTTCTTTCTTGTTCTTGTTTAATTTGTCAATCGGTTTTTCCAACGGATTCAAACGATGAGCTACAATATTAGTAGTAAGAGGGCTAGATTGGGGTTCGACAAGCCCATAGTTGACGTCTGGCAAAGGGAGGTCGGCCAAATCTCCTCTCGAAGATTCGCTCATCACTTCGCCGCCTCTGAGGTTCCATTCTCTAATACCTTTGTTTTTCTCTGCTCTAATGTTTGTTTTGCTTCACGAATTAACTAGACTGTTTAGGGTTATATTAAGCGTTTGTTGTGATTTAGTAACTTATGATCTGACTCCGATCACTGCTTGTCAATCGTTTTTACTGCTGCATGATATATTGCTTGCTTGGTCTGTTTGTTGGCGGGATAAGAGAGAATGTTGAGGAACGGTTTTTTAGTTCACTCAAATTCATCAAGATTTAGTTATACTTCAGCAGCCTGTCGTAACGTTTAAGACAGGCTGATACTAAGCTGTGAACATGTTCACTGAGTAAGGATTAAAGGGCTTCGTACTTATCTATTACTATCACTCAAGTTTCTGATTTCATTTATGTATCACAGAAGTAAGAAGTTTTATTTTGGGTGGATATATTATATATTAGTACTATATCATTAAGTTGTAACACTCTTGAAAAACATGTGGATATGGTATCTCAGAACCAGAACACAAAATCCTGGCTCAGCTCATACTCAATCTCTTAAATTCCACAAGTCCATTTCTCCTTCATGCACTTCATGTAATATTATCAAGAATCTCTCATGAATTGATCTGATCATCCATTAACACACACATCATATACTGAATATTCCTGATAGAAGTAGTCTTTCGGACTTGGTTGTTTCCATTTCAGGACCTTGTTCTGAAACTAGATGTCTTGAGGAAACTGGAAAAGCACAGGGGTTGTGTCAACACTGTCAGCTTTAACGCAGCTGGTGATATTTTGGTATCGGGATCTGATGACAGGAAGGTCATATTGTGGGATTGGGAAACTGGACGCATCAAAACTTCATTTCATTCTGGTCACCATGGTAATGTCTTTCAGGCCAAATTCATGCCATACAGTGATGACCGCAGTGTAGTTACTTGTGGGGCAGATGGGCTGGTAAGTGGTAACTAAGTAACTATCTAGATTGTCTAAATGTTTTGTTTAGGATGGTTGAGACTACTTATCTTTTCAGTGTACATACAATGCAAGCTCTATGTTTTTTATATTAACATGAGAAGATTTAAGAGTATGCTTATTTCTAAAAAATTACACAAGGATCTGAGTTGTGAAACTTCAGTAGATTGCTTCAATACAAATGCTGACAGTATTTGTGCAGCAATCTCCTGTCACATTTTTTTTATGCTCCTTCAGTTTTTTCAGAAATTGTATTTAGGTTACTCTTATGCACAAGAGGGAACTTATGTCTATCTTGGCTATTACTTCATTGCAGGTTAGACATGCAGAAATTGATGATAGTGGAGACATAGAAACAACATTATTGGGGTCACATGACGGTCGTGTTCATAAGTTGGCAATTGAGCCAGGGAGCCCTCACGTTTTTTACACTTGTGGTGAGGATGCAGTTGTGCAACATGTAAGTGTGATATCTATTTTAAGTAAGGGTTTGTTTTGCACGACCCCAGTGTTCTTAGCAATGCTGTAGTAATTACATCATAAGTATGTTGTAGTATCAATAGAATGACAATATACATAATAAAATAATAGGCTTATGGAAAATGAACCCCAAGTTAAACTAAACTATCACATTCTAATATGCAGCATACAGCATACAGAGATTTAATTGGAGATTCCGCCTGTGAAATTACTTAGGGATCCCAATGAACATGCTTGAGTTTGGATGCGTCAATATTAGTTTGGAAATGCAATCCTTTGTCCTAGATTAGCTGTTTGCCTCAGCTGTGAGTCATTTTATGCACTGGAATAAATTCTTGAAAATCAGGATGGCTGCATATTGTCCTTTCTGTCTTCATTACTCTACTGGTCTTACTAATGAAATACTCTACTGGTCTTGCTAATACAATATTCATTGTAAATGCAGTTTGATCTGAGAACTAAAGCTAATACAAAACTTCTCACATGCTCCACACTTGATGATCAAAGGAGTTACAATCCACTTAACCAATTGAATTCAATAGCTATTGATCCGAGGAACCCTTATCTATTTGCAGTTGGAGGAACTGATGAGTATGCTCGAGTTTATGATATTCGCAAGTATAAGTGGGATGGGTCAAATGATTTTGATCAGCCTATGGATTTCTTTTGTCCTCAGCATTTGATTGGTGATGTGCAAGTAGGAATAACAGGGGTGGCATTTTCTGACTCAAGTGAGCTGTTAGTGACATACAATGATGAGAATATCTACCTATTTACAAAAACTATGGGACTAGGACCAAATCCTGTACCCTCCTCTCCATCATCCACATGCAATGATTCTTGTGATCCAGGAAATGGGATTTCTACTGAAACAACTCACGCAGGCATGGATACTGATCAAAAGCCAGGTCCTCAGGTCTACAAGGGCCATAGAAACTGTGACACTGTAAAGGGTGTAGGTTTCTTCGGGCCTAGATGTGAGTACGTTGTTAGTGGATCAGATTGTGGCCGCATTTTTATTTGGAAAAAGAAAGGTGGGGAGCTAATTCGTGTCATGGAAGCTGATGAAGATGTGGTTAACTGCATTGAACCCCATCCTCATACTACCATGCTAGCCAGTAGCGGAATTGAGCATGACATCAAGATATGGACTCCCACGGCTGAGCGAAAAGCTACTTTGCCGCCGAACATTGGAGAGGTAATTTGCTTACCCTAGTACCTTGATATTTTTCATCCACTAATGCTTACCGTTATAACCACTAGCTATGTACATTATTATTCAACATGTAAGATGGAACTGTTTCAGAAGTGCCAACCAACTAGGTTTCTTATAGGAACGACTTGCGTTGTGAGGCAATTTGCTAACATGATTTTAGAACTTGCAAATTTTATATTTCGTATTATAATATAAAGCATCCCCCCGAAAAAAGATGAACACTAGCTAAAATATATGAAAGCCTTGCTTCTGATCTGTTGCATTTTGACAATGGTGATGATGTGAATCTGGACGGCATAGTGGAGAATGATGTTGATGATGAAGGGAAGAGCAACAATCATGCTGATGATTGCTATGATGGAAAAATGACAAGGATGGTAATTTGGTGAAGATGAACATCAACTAATCGTGCTTTATATGTTGGTTCAGCTGAAGCCAAGACAAAGGGGATGGATATACCGTGTTGCACCTCAGGAACTGCTGATGCATTTGGTTCCCAGGCATGATCAGAGTAACAGATCAAGCTCAGAACAAAGCTCAGAAGAAGACTCAGTTGAAAGCAGAGCTCTCCTGGAGCTCATACTCAACTTTAGTGCTCGCTCCAACAACAACAATGATGGTTCCTCTGATGATGATGATGATGGAGGAAATGAGTCTGGCCCCGAAGATTATTTCAGCTAATGATGCTACCTGTTTATTGAGCACTAAATAAGGAGACTTGGATAAGCTTAAAACGAACCTACCTCTTTATAGCCTCTTATGAGTTTATGCTGTCTTTTTACTATCTAGCTCTTCCTTGCCTATTTTCTTTGCCTATTTTCTTTGTAAATAATACTAAGAAGGGCAAGTTGTATCTTGGATTTCATCTAAGAGGTTTGTTTTGATTCGTTGGCCTTGGCAGTAGTAAATGTAGGCACTTTTTTTACATGGTTTCATACGTGGCATATGGATTAGATCCCTACACGACGTATGCATTATGTCTATACGTGACGTATAATGCATACGTCACGTATGAAATTACATATGTTAAGTGACATATGTAATTAACTTCAATGTATTCAATGTATTTGTAGTTAGGTGCAAAATAAGTCATTTTCAGTGGCGTTTTAAGGCTTTGAAGCCCAATTCGGCAAAACGTCGTCGAAACTTTGTCGGAATGGAATTAAACTTGGTTTTAATCCCTATTAGAGATATTTGATCATATGGGTAACCTCAAATCAAGACTTCTTCCTTTTGAAGTGACACCTAGTTTGAAAACCGAATGATGTCGCAATATGTATGGTCTACAACATCGATGTTGTTATGTTTGAAAAAATTATACAACTTAGTATTATCAGGCATGTTAAGTATCAAAAATGTCTCGCTCATACAAAACGAGACTCGAAACTATATGTAAACGCTAAAAAGACTTATGGGCCAAATTGGCAAAACGAGGCCTAAACGATGTCGAAATGGAATGAAACTTGATTTCAATGCCTATTAGAGATATTTGACAATGTGGGTAACTCTCAATCAAAACCTTTTCATTTTCAAGTAACACCCCCTTTCTAAACCTCAAACAAGTCATCACTCTCTAACTTGTCGCAATATGTATGGTCAACAACATTGATGTTTTATTTTGTTTGAAAAAATTATACACAATAGTGTTATTAGGCAAATAAAGTCCCAATAAGGTCCCGCTCACACAAAACACGACTCGAGACTATGCGTAAACGCTAAAAGGCCTTAAATGGGCTTAATGCCCAATTTGGCGAAACGACGCTCAAACGATGTCCGAATGGAATGAAACTTGTTTTTAATGCCTATTAGGGATATTTAACCATGTGGGTAACTCCGAATCACAACTTTTAACTTTTTAAAGTAGGGCTTCCTTTGTAAAAACCTTACTAGTCGTAACTCTCTAACTTGTCGCAATATGTATGTTCTACAACATCGATGTTGAATATTGTTGAAAAAATTATATAACTTAGTCTTATTAGGCATATAAAGTCTCAATAAGGTCTCGGTCACACAAAAAGAGACTTGAAACTATGCGTAAACGCTAATAGACCTTAAAAGGCCTTAAGGCCCAATTTGGCGAAACGAAACCCAAAGATGTCAGAATGAAATGAAACTTTTTTTCAACTCCTATTAGAGATATTTAACCATGTGGGTAACTCTCAATCACAACTACTAACTTTTAAAGTAGAATGTCCTTTGTTTGAAAACCTTACTAGTCGTAACTCTCTAATTTGTCGTAATATGTATGTTGATTTTCTTTGAAAATACTATACACACTAGTGTTATTAGGCATATAAACTACATATGGTATCCGGCGTGTCACGCATGGATGAAATCCATACGTCACGCACCCACACATTCCATACGTGACATGTGGATTTCATCCATGCGTGACGTATGGAATTGCTTTTCAAAAACTAAGGCTTGCAGGAACGTCTTGTCTCACCAAACTGTAATAACTCTGTCACTTTTTTAACCATTTTCGTAACACCTACTAATAACCCTATTATCTATCTTTCTTTCAAAATCCAAAACTCATTAAACTCTATTGTTGAACAATCTTGAGGTCCAAATACACCATTTTCTCCTAAAGAAGCTCATTCCATATGGAGAATGAAGAGAATTGCACCAATGAAAGAGGTGGAGAAGAAGCTTTTTCAAGTTATAATCTTAATGAGGTAATATTCTTTCTAGAATATTGAATTTTAAGTGTTATTTTGTTTTAGGGTTTGATTTAGTTAGGTTTTATGAGATTCACATGTTAAATGTATTAGTTATATGATAAAAGATGTTGATTTGTCGATTTATGTTAACTTCAGTGAATGTGATGATGCAATTGGTGACTTTTGAGGTGTTGGATTGATTTATGGTTTCCTTTGGTTAACCTTTCATGTTAAACATTGTTAGTGAATGTTGGTTGTGTTAATTTGTTAAGTTTAGTGATTATGATGTTTGAAAATGTTTATTTTACACAAATTTAGTCTCAGGAACATACATAATCCGGTAATTTTTGTGTGAGGGATAGAGTGTATATCCATACCTCATGCATGAATTTGATTCACATGTGACGTGTGGAATGTGTTCATACGTGACGTCTGAAATTTGATCATGCGTGACGTATGGACCTTCCTTACAGAAGGTTTAACTTGTTTGTTTTCTTTGTGTTTCTGCATAGATGAACTTCTCTGTGTTTACTGGATTAAACAACATATCTCTTAATGACTACACACAATCTCCTCAACAATGTATGAACAACGACATACCTTCGTTTGATTTGGGTATTGGAGATATATTTCAACCTCAATATGGGACCGGAAATACAAAAACATGGGAACAACCACAATCACAGTTTGGTGATCTCAACACTAGATCTTTTGGAATCGGTTACGAGTACACGCAATGGCCTTCACATTTGGTGAGACCAGTTTCAGACACAATGACCAGAAATGTGTTTCGTCCTTTGCATATTGCACCACGATTCTATATTCCAGTAGACCAAGAACTATATGTCTTTACAAATTACTTTGAGGCGTTTAGAGGGAGTGAATTAGGCATCAAAGATTGGAGATGCCAGTAACTTCTGCATAGTCAATGGAAGGAGTAGAGCATCTAATCGAACACATTTAGGAAAACTTCAGCTTATCCGTGTTAGAGGACGAGAGAATTACTCAAAAGCTAATGGTTTGAGGAAAAACATCAAGACGAAGAAATGTAGATGTTGGTTCCAGTTAAAGCTTCTAGAGAAGCCTAGAGGAGCTTCTCTTGAAGCTTTAAAACATCAAGACGGGCATGTGGGACTCCGTTATGCCCATACAGTTCAGCACCCCAAAAAAAGTGTTGGATCATAGCTCGGGTCAGTGAAGTCGATCTCACCATACGAGGTCCAATTAATCTAAATAAATAAAAACAACATTTAAAACTCAAAAATCATATAAATTATAAGCAAATCATTTCAATATTTCAATAACACTAACACACTTGCAGAAAAACTGAACTCAGTAATGTGCAATTCCATACGTCGTATATGTAAATATTTCATACGTGGTGTATGGATATGATCAATACGTGACGTGTGGACGTGCACAACACTGATTTCATTATTTTCCGCAGTTGAAAAAATCGAAACATAAAGACCCTAATTAATCTAAACAAAAAACAACAATATTTAAAACTTAATCCAGAAGATGATATGTAAACGAAATTATAAAATGCAACAGAAATACGTGATCCTCCGTCATTGCATCTAGTTCAGGTATGCAGTTTCTCCGACGAGGGTTGTAGGTTTGCAAGACATTTGTTGGTCTCCACCAAAATGCATAAGGAAGACAAGGATTCCACTCAGGATTTGTCGGAAAACCCTCTGCAATGGTTGGGAAATAGGTGTAGATCCAAGCCTAATTTCAAAAAACATAAATAATTAGATACTTACTTGCAGCAAAGTAAAACAAAAAGATATCAAGGGACATTCCTGGCGTGAACTGATGCCCATGCAACGATAGAAATATGGTAGCGCCGCAGATCCCCATGAGCACTGACGTGCCATCTCAACACTCCCAAGAAATGCAACAAATCTTAGAGGGACCAAGTGCTGCGTGATACGAATCTGGGTGACTCGCATGCCTCGGGGGGATCGTGGTAGAAAGGGAAGCCGTCGTTCTTCAAATCGTCTTGGATTGATAAGTATTGAGTCTTTCAACTCAATAAGAATTCAAAGGTCTTGAGAGTCCACTCAAGGGATGAACGAATTCGACAGGTAAGCTTGGTGACAGTTCGCTAACGAGAACAACTTCGGATCCAATTAGTGGGGTTTGACGAAGAAGGTTTAAGGGAGGAGATAAATCAACTTCAATGCTTAAACTCAAATTCAACGTGAAAACAAACAATGACAATGGAGCTCCTTATATAGATAACTCCAACAAATTAAAACAAGGAAAAGAAACTAAGAAAATAAAACGACGGCTGCTAAACCTAATTCTCAGCCAAACTCAATAAAGAAAGTAATAAAAACTCGAAAACATAAAACCAAACAAAGTTAAAACAAACTCGGACAGTTCAGCAAAATGTTCAAAAGAAGGTCGCAGGGGAACGACCGTGATCGCGTCTGACCACCCGCGGTCGCGGTTGCTGCTGCTGGATTTCTGTAACTCCATTCTCCATGGGAGATGCCAAGGCCTCAGACTCAATGGTGATGTCGTTGCTAGGTCATCCTCTTGATATTGCTTCACTGCGACTTGTCTGGAAAGATGGTGGAAGTTAACAAGTGGAGAATATAGCCTAACCCATGTACTTCGGGATCCTCTAGGGTCTCACGATGCGCCTTCAAGACCTACTACACTCATCCAAAATGTATTTTTCTTTTCATTTGAACGTGTAAATTGTTTTTTTCCTTTTCACCAAACCAATTCTTTTTGAAATTGTCCCCGAAACCCGTTGTGTCGTCGGCCACCATAGAAAACCTGTGAATAGGAAGCCCCAATAGCTTCTGAATGTCTAGCTATGTCACTGTCATCTCAGAAAAGGGCATATGGAAGGATTTCGTTTTCGGATGCCACCATTCTATAAAAGCGCAGATGAGCGGATAGTCAATCTCATCGTACATCAATATCTTGAGATGACTCAACTGGGTTGCAATTGCATGTGTGCTCCAAGCCCGCCCTTCCTCATGATCCCAAGAACGAAGATGTTGAGCTTTGGTCTGATGATCTAAAACACCTCTCTCATGTAAATTGATTACTTAAGATAAATCATTTCACTTTCGCTACAGATCATTTCAATAACTTAAAAAACATTATCCACCAATTAACAAATTTCCAGAAACTGCATATTACATATTGTGTCCAATAGAATGTAGAAACTGCGACATCAGGAGAAATGCAAATCCACACGTCACGTGTGGAAGAACTTCATATGTCACGTGTGGAAGAATTCCATACGTCACATGTGAAAGAATTTCATACGTCACGTGTGGATTTGCATTTCTCATAACACAGAAACCAGCTTCTACATTCCGGACAGAAACATCCCTAACCAAATTTTCAACACATCTACAAATATTTCAACAAACAATCCAACAATTTAACTAAATCAATCCATACATTACAAAATTCAATATCACAGCAGAAAGTGGTCATACATAAATCAAAAAAATCCATACATATAACAACTCATGCTTCATATAATCAAGTAATTGACCAAATTTACTTTTTCATATATTTCAACCAAATATCCTAACATTAAATTCATATCAATTGAGTCATGATAATTATTCAATCTAAAAACAAATTCTAATTACATACCTTTCCTTGTTGCACAAAGAAGGTTGTATGAGCAGGAAAACTTTTTTAGCAGCTCCGGATTTTGTGGACCTCCGGAAACACTGTGCTCTAAGTTAGGGTCGTATATAATTTTGACTGGAGGTGCTCGCCGTCGTCGTCTAGGTTGTTCCTCTTCCTCTTGTGGTTCCTTTTCCTCTTCCTCTCCCTGATGTTCTTCTTGAACATTCCCTTGATGCTCACCATCTTCTTGTTGGTGAACCTCTTCCTCACTCTCATCCTCTTCCTCACTCTCATCCTCTTCCTCATCCTCATCCCTTCCTCATCCTCATCATCATCCTCTTCCTCTTCATCGTCCTCAGAAACATCATCTGCACCCTCTTCTTGATGTTCTGATGGCCCTGCATCGCCAAAAGAGGGAGGTACGTCATAGTAGTTGCTCCACTGATGGTTATGGGCGCTAGCCAACCTCATTATCTCTGTAAATGATGGATCTGGATGTGGTTGCACAGGAGGAAAAATGATGTTCCCCATGTCATAGCCTGGGAGATGTGGGAACACAATGGGGGTGCCCGGGAAATAAGGAGGGGAGCCCTGGGGCATGAAACTTCCAGCAGACATCTGTGGACCTTGCTATTGTTGTCGCTGCTTCTCATCAGAGAACTCTAAACGGCGAGGAGGAGATTCTTGTCTCTTCTTCACCCCCCCCCCCCCCCCTCCCCCCTTCCCTTTTGAACTGCGGGTTCTCTTCTTGTCTCTATTTCTAGTATGAGAAGAGCGTCCATGGCGACGATCCATACCTGCAACACAAAATTAATCATTGAGAAACATGATCATTATAAACAAAATGTGCAATTCCACAAAATTAATCAGTTCATCAAATTTAATCAGTATATCAGAATCAATTTCAGAAATTGCAGAAAACAAACTCTGGAATGTGCAATTTCATACGTTGTGTGTGGATAGAATCCATACGTGATACATAGACACAATCCACACGTCACGTGTGAAATTGCACATTTAAGAAATTGTTTTATGCATTCCGCAGATTCCAAAACCCTAAAAACGACAGCTTTTTTTCCTGCATTC
Organism: Oxyria digyna; assembly: GCA_029168935.1. NCBI lineage: Eukaryota > Viridiplantae > Streptophyta > Magnoliopsida > Caryophyllales > Polygonaceae > Oxyria > Oxyria digyna. Next base: position 13,385,502 of record JAPVLV010000005.1, read on the forward strand.
AACAGTTTTTCAATAATTTCAACAAAATCATATCAATTTTTGAAACCGTAATCCACAACCCTAATTTACAAAACCCTAATTCAATATCAAAACCCTAATTCTACTATCTACACATAAAAATATCAAATTCAACAAGAAATTCTCAACAAAGTTCACCATCCATCCATACAATACAAATTTAATCCTTTCTAATTAACATACACATTCAATTTCGAAGTAAATATAATAAAAAAAACATCAAAATCTCGTATATACATCAATATCATACCATAAGAATGAAATCTTAATTTTTACATACCTTGTATGCAAATAGATGTTGAAAATGCTTGAATTGGAGCAAATTCGTGCGTTTGTGGGGCTGCTGCGCTGCGGGAGAGGAGAGAAAGAAGTTAAAATGATAGGGTTTCGATGTTGGGCCTTATATATGCAAAAAAAAACCATATGTCGTGTATGGATTTATTTCATACGTCACGTATGAATTTTGTTGACACGCGACGTATGAATTTAATCCGTACGAGACTAAATGGTAAATAGCAATTTGGATGAGCCGTGAATATCAAGGCCTTTTTTTAGTTGTTAAATACTTGAGAAGTTTAGCGAGGAAAAAAATTAAACTTATTTTATACATGGTAAATAGTGATTCCGGATCGAATGCAGACTAAGGTTTGGGTGCGGACCGATCAATTTGGCTGGACCAATGAAGATTGAAGATGCTTAACAAAGTCTTCTATATCAAAACAACAAATTTTGCAGCCCTGCTTCATATACAGCAGTATTAAACTATTAATGATCTCAATAGTACGTCGAATACAAGTGGAGCTGCAAGCATCAGGCAATCCCCTATTGTCTTGTCTAATTTTTCCAAAATTTCCCAAACTGTACAAATACATTATTACCAGATAGACGTTTCTTCAATGACATTACTCAATGACATTAACAAGTAGAAGTCAGTTGAACCTTTCATACATATCCAGATGCCGCACACGCCTCTTGATGTAGAGCCAAAAATCCCTCTCGCATCCTCCGTCTTTTTACAAGCATAGAAGCAAAAATGTTGGCTGGGTTCTACATAAGCCTGCTGAATTGGTACACATTAAGTTGTGGTGAACCAACCCGTTTAAAACGTGCATTGTCCTCAATTTTCCATGGCTTGTGACCGTAAAGAAAAGGGTTAGTTTTTTCAACCATATTCATTTCTTTGTAGGCGAGCATGAATTTCTATTGAATCAAGTGATGATCTCCTTGAGAGTCAAAACATCATTTCTCGGATGAGCTGCTACCACTGATACTTGTACTTCATCCCCAACTTTCACTCCCACGGAAATCAATGCCGCACCATGAAACCCAACCTGAAAAAATGGGATAAAACTGCATTGTTACACGACACCGCGTAATGATACCAAGTACATAATATATATTGTAAGGGTAATCCTAACAAATAATAATCTATGCTTTATGTAGTTCTTGTGCAATAAATTAGATGATGTACTCTCAATTAAGATAATACTCTTGCAGCAAATAAACTAACATTCACTGGTCTATTGGTTTAATTTCTTTTTACCTCTGTAAGCAACAAGGCTGCAAACCGATCTTTAATAAATCTCAGAACCAATGCACGAAATCGTTTCACTCTCGGTTGTCGTCTGAGATACTCTATTGTCCAATATCGGAGACTGGTGTTAGAGAGCTGCCTTGCAGCTTTTGTTTGCATCATAATTACTGATGACAATCCTTCCAGATCTCCAGCACTGAATGGAAGATCGTCACCTCTAAGGAATGCTTTTATCTAATGAAAACAACAAAAAGGACAGAGTGCATAAGTACACATATTTACCAGAAATAAATAAATATAAGGATTATCCAGCAAAAATACTTGCAATAAAGGACAGTTTAAATATTTGATGAAGCTTAATGAGTTCATGTAATCAACAACAAATTAATGGTCATCGTTCATAAATGCTAGAAAGGCTTTGTCCATGGTTCCTCAAATTCTCAGTATACATTTGGCAAAACAGAGGTTCAAGATAAGCAAAGCAAGAGATATACATATATATGCACTAGTATTTCCTGTATATTTTTGCTTCTCAATAAAATAGATGCTGCTACAATTTATTTGATATATGAGGAAGGTAATCATCAATCCGAAAAGAAAACACACCTGATAATGAGCAAGAAGATCAATATATCTGCGAATAGGTGAACTGAACTGCACATACCCAGGAATCCCCAAAACTCCATGGCGTTTAGGCTGTCTAAAATCTAACACAGCAGGACCAAGTGATTTAACAATAGCAGCAGTCTTAATTGGTCCATCAGGAAGATGTGCAAAAGCAGGTAGATCTGAGTATGTTCTAGCAACTCCTCGGTATGGCAAAGGAAGATTGTTGCAAGAGCCAAATGTTGCTATAGCCTCCCCACAAAGTATCATCATTTCAAAAACAAGTCTCATGGCGGGATTAGCCTGATCCTCGACATACAACTTTATCTGCGGTTCTGGATCTTCAGGATTTATTACCTTAATGCGAGATTCTATAGTTGATGTGTCAATGGCACCCTAAATAAAAAAGGCACTGATTCAGTAACTCCGAACTAGAGTTCACAAAAATATTACTTGAAAAGTAAATCAATATTTAAAGCTCATAAATTGACGCCGTCCAGCTTGAACGGAATTCCGTTTCTTGTCTAAATAGAAAAAAAAACTCATAAATTGTTTCTTGTTTAAATAGAAAAAAAGCTCATAAATTGTTGAAAGGTCATGATGTTAATCATTACAATCAGTTCTGCCATATATAGTAAACTAGATACGGGTCTCGCGCTCCGCGCGAGAAAATTACGGATTTTCGTATGTGATTTAATATAGTTATACATTATTTGTTAATATGTTGTTGTTGTTATCAAATTTATTAATATTTGTAAATATAAGTATTTTTTATTTCCTTATATTTATGTTTGAAGTAGTTTTAAAACATAATATTAGAATAAGTTTGCATTGTCATAAGAGAAGCTCACACATTAATTTAATTTGTGACTTAATCAAGTAGACTATAAATAAATATAACATAGGGATATAAGAAAGATATTTAAATACATGCCCAAAAGTCCAATAGGAGGTGATTAAGAAATGAGTAATGCATTAAATTGGTACAAATTTCATTCAATTTTGGCAATGGACAGCCAACTTTTATATAGATAAGATTAGTATGTCCATGTGATCTTAACTTACAAGTAGAGATGTCAATTGGGTCAGTCAAGTCGGGTTCAGGTTCAGGTCCGGGTTGAGAATCGGTCCCGTTAATTCGCGTAACAAATCAAGCCGGGCATGATCATTAGATGTTAGCGGGCAGTTCGGGTTAGCAGCGTCATCTTTTTAATATTTCATTTATTATTAAAAAATTTCAAAATAAATTAAATAATACATTAAAAAACTAAAACAACTTAATGAAACAATATTATATTTAATTATTTTAATGCAATTGGTAGTATTGCCACTATTGCGGGATTATTTAAAATTCATATTTTATTAGTTTATAAATTTCTTAATTGCAAAACTTACATAAGTATAACCATATTCATTTTTTGAGATACTTGAGTATATTAATGTTATTTGTGTGTCAGTTATCTATATACTCGGGTAAAGTGTATATACGGGTCAGATCGGGCAGTGCGTGCCATTAAACATTTAAAACAGACAGAATTTTCCTGGTCAAAATGTAGTAACAGTGTTTGTTCTCGTGCAGTGTCCACTTTTCTTAAGAGTTAAGAGTGGCTTCTACATGTGATGTGGAACCTTTCTTCTTTTACATTATTTTTATATGTTTTTGGAAAAGAAAAAAGAGATGGAAAAGAAAAATACACCTGTTGACGGCGCCAATGTGATCGAAGAGTTGCAGCTTCAGATAGAAGCCTCAACTCAGCCTCCTCTTCAAGATTCAAGTGAAGTAGCTCACATGCACTTTCATATGTGAGCAAATAAGTTGCATTTATGATTGTGTTATCCACTGAATATTCTGCAATGCTAAATATCAAACATAATGTAAAACAATGAGAATCAGTGTTGCAGAATGAACTGTTCATATCTTATTCGTGTGCTTTCACATATATGAGAAGTCTATCACTAAATTATTAATAAAAACCACATAGCCAGAAAGAAAAAGCCTAACCTAGGTCCTCGAGGTAATTCCATATTTAGTTATTTACAGAGGGAAGTGAGAGCCTAATCATAAAAATTGCATAGTAATAAGAATCAGATAGACAACCTGCCATCAGGATTCAGTACAACAGATACTGTAACAGTTTTGCAAAGCTTTCCTTGTTGTAAGCTCATTCCTTCCATGGCAAGCTTCTCAGGAAACATAGGATAAGTTGCTGTGGGCAAGAAAACAGAAGTTCCTCTCTTCCTAGCCTCCCTGCATATAATGAAATACATGAAAAAAGGTTTAATAGAGAATCAAGCAGAATGTGATAACGAAAAAAAAACATACATGTCTATTAAGCTTCTAGGTTGAACTAGGACGGTGGGATCAGCTATATGAATCCAAACTTTAATCCGGCCATCCTCCAACCTTGTAGCGCTGAGAGCGTCATCAAGCTACATGTTTCCAACCACGTTCGATATCTAAGAGTTAAGGCATATTCATAAATAATTAATGGAATAAAACCATAAATTGTATTACCTCGTCAGCCTCATCAACATCAATTGCATAGACCTTCAAGTGCGTAAGATCTTTCCTATCATCAACCTGAGAACAACTAGTGTCAGATGAAATGTCTAAATAACAACCTGAATGTAAAATTGTTCATGGTATGTCTTAGCATATTATGTTCTGAAAAAACAACAACCAATTGCAAGAGCAGGATCAAGATTCAAGAAACGGAGAAAACTTACTCAGCCGAAATGAATTTAGAACAGATAATTAAGACGTAATAATGTATCCATATGTTTCATATAAAGTTTAAAGTATGAAGTTCAAAACATGACAGAAGGCATTTAACATTACACAGGTAGGTGATAGAAACCAATTTAGGTGAGGATCTCACCTAGGGATGGCAATGGGGCGGGTATGGGGCGGGGAGTACCATCCCCATCCCCATCCCCGTTTAATTTTATGATCCCCATCCCCGTTTTTTTCTAAAATTTCGCCCCATCCCCGTCCCCGCCCCATCCCCGTCCCCATTGGGGAATCCCCATCCCCGTTAATTTTCCCCATTTAAATTCTCTAATGGGGATTTTTTATCCCCGTTAAATTTTATCATTCATATGTATGTAAAAAAAAGTACGTGACCTAAAAATAGAACCGATGTCTAAGAATTTTTTATTTAGAATATAATTTTGGCGTAAAGTACAAATAATTGTTAAATAATATAGAAGTATTTTTAAAAATTACATATTTTTCTTTTCGGATTCCCCAATGGGGAAGTTTGCGAAGATCCCCGTTGGGGATGGGTATGGGTATCCCCGATGGGGATGAGAGCATCCCCATCCCCGTCCCCATTTGTGGGGAAATAATTTTCCCCATCCCCATCCCCGTCCCCGTATAAATTCCTCATCCCCGTCCCCGTAGCGGGGATTCCCCGTTGGGGATGGGGAATCCCCGCCCCATTGCCATCCCTAATCTCACCCAAAGGAGACCACTGCTGTGTCAGTATCTAACATACAGGATATTTGGTGTAGAATCTCTAATTTGGAAGGATTCAATTCATAATCAAGTCAAACTAAGATTAAGAGCTAGCTAAACTAAATAAAAATAATAACTTAGAAGAATGAGAGCAACATGTAGGAAGTGGGGAGAGTGCCTGAGAACTAGAAATCTAGAAACTAACCAGAAAATGAAAAATAATAAATAAATAAAATAAATAGTTGTGTTTGTATCAGTAGGTTATGTGAATTAGTCATCAGAACATGCATTAGCAAAGCACCCAAAGTAAAGGAGAAAATCCGCATTAGCTTTGGAAAGCAACCATGAAACCTAGGGACTAAAAGTTCCTCTGCAAGTTGAGAGGTAATAACAAACACTTGTTGTATATCCAATAGTGATTATTTATGGGAATTGCAGTAGATGGCATATTAAGAAAGGGCGTTTAACCCCGCACCCACTTTTTTATATCCCGCACGCGTTTTGAGCGCATCCTTATCGCGCCCAAAATAACAGGGTCGTTTTTTTTTTCCTTCAAAATTCTCAAAAATCCGGTCTAGTTTTCGGCGCATCCTAGGTGCGCCCAAAACTGAACCGGGTTTTAAAAAAAAAAATTGCATTCAAACTACCTCGTCTATGTCATTGGACTCTTCCAATAGGGCTTCCGCTACTGATACAATCACCTCGGTGTGGTTAGTGCGGATTTTGCACTTCAACAGGTCAATGTTGACATGCACCGGATAATACCCAATATCTATGAGGAGATTAACAGCGGAGTTTGCCATCTTTGTTAGCCCCATAGCATTAAGTATCTGATATGAAAAATTATACAAAACAAAAATCATTTTCAGTCAAACACCATGCTCAGGTCCATAATTAAAGTATGCTTTAAATAGAAATGCAGTTCAAGTACATATGGTAAGCAGTAAAGCAGAACCAAACATGCAGCTCAAAAATGGAACAAAAGATACCTCGCCCGCAATTCTCTTTTGTTCATCTGTTATGAAAGTATCAATGGCGAAAGTTTCAAGGGATTCGATACGCTTCCTAATCTTTTCTTCGTCAGTCCATGAAGACTTTGGAGGTTTAGAATGTACAGGCATTGCTCTAGCAGATCTAATTATATCAATGAATTCTTGTAATTCCTTTTCAGCTGCTTCCCTAGAGAGTTTCCTCCTTGTAAGCTCATCTACCTATTTTCAAAGACATCAGATTCAGCACACAACTCAAAAAGGAGCACCATAACATGACTACTACTGCATGAAACAGCCAAAATTTAGAGCGAAAGGTCAACCTTGTATGAAACTGCGATATCACATCAGTGAAAAGCATTCACACACTTTGTGGAATCACAGAGAAATTTTGAGTTGGTAATCCAAATATATGAGTAACAAAAAATATAAGAATCCTCCTGAACATAGAGGAATTTCCATTGTCAAGTTTTCAAGCCATCTCTCAACAAGGATTCAGTCCGGTAAACCTATATTTTTTGATACTTATCCTCCAATCTCCTTTTACTACTATTCTTTCTCTGCTGCTACTCATGTGGCTTTCATCTTCCACAGTTCCACCAACCAAAAATGGTATCAACACAGTTGCACATGAAATATGAAGAATTTTTTAACAACAATGTCAATCAAAACCTGCTAACTTTCGTGATATGATATGTTATCAACTATAACTTAAATGTTAAGTCATTGAGGGAAAAAATCTTAGGAAGAAATGAGATAAGTTACTTGTGCAGATGATCGTGGTAAGTAAATGATATGAGAACCCTTTCTCTCCAGTACAGAAAAGTATATCTCATCGTTGGACAGTAAACGATGGGCACAATAGCTTTCAAGAGGCTCGATACTTCCAAAAATCATCTGTATGATAGAGTATAATTGTTACCAAAACCAAAGAAGTAAAATATGAGACTTTAGCAATATACTACCTCAGCTAACTCCTCTGCAACCACTGATTTGTTTTTATCAAGAAGCTCGTTCCAGGCAAATTCAAGCAGGGTAGGATCCTGCATAAACTTACACACTAAATTGTTTTGTAAATTCAATGGTCATATAGAAAACAGGACCCTATCCATTGATATCATTTATTTGGCATGACATGTTGACACTAACCATGTTTTCCTGGGATCTTTGGATGAAATCTGGTATCTGGGTATGGTCAAAATTTTCAATACCAGGAACTATGTAAGTTATCTGTTGTGGTTTAACGGAGCTTGAGACACCATTCTGCCCAATAACAAAACAAAAGATCTCCTAAGTGAAAAGAAATTATATTCTTGATACGGGGAAATAGCTTTGATTCCATCACGTAGTAGCTTATCTAATAGAATTAATGTATTCTTATCAAAACCTGATCATAAACCATCCAATTCTTCTTCCCATCCGGTTTCTGAGCAACAGCTAACAGTACCCTTTCTGAATCCTTTTTAAATTCCAGTAGCACACCTTTCTGTAGTTGCTGTTTTTCCGATTTTTCTTCTAGGAGCTCTTCACTGGTTGTTAATCCCAGCCTGCAAAGTGAGAAAACAATGATTCCGGCTAATAATAGAAATAACAACGGAGTGCAAGCTTTTGTTCAAATATGCATCCATTAGAATGATATATAGGGAAAAAATTAACACTACATTAAATCCTGCTCCAAACAACATAGCAGCTACAGTCATCTAGCACATTATGAGATTTACCTAGTACTGATTAGGGTTGAGTTCCGGTCGACTTTACAAAATAAACTGTAGAATTAAGAAGATTTAGACCATTAAATAGAAACTTATTGGTTAAGATGATTTTGTTCATTCTGCAAATTTATTCATTACAATAAGCTGAAAGTTTGAATCTATCCATAGAGTAACTCCACCAAACAAGACCAGCGTACCTACTATTATGGTATCACCTAGCCAGTTACAATAAGCTGAAAGTTTGAAATTTACAGAAGGCAGATACAAAGGGCTCACACACCTATGGACTAGTTAGGGACAAGATTAGATATGAAAAATCCATGTCCGTCCTGATTGTAATTTTGGCTGAAGTGAACCACGCACTCATGCATGGACAACTAATTCCAGCTGCAAGTCTGCGACTGCTTCCAAACAGCCATGGTAACAAAAGTTCCTGTTTCAATCTACAACCATGCATACCAAATTGGCTTCCACCCAGAATCAGGGGTTATAGACCCATTCTAACAAACGAGCACAACCACTGTCGTTGAGGGTCGACAACATCCATCATAATTCATGAAACCCTGAGAGAAATCTTATGTTTGCTTTTATACAAAGAAAATGTGAATTGAATTGTTGCTGGGAAATAGGAATGCTGCTTGATGAAACCAAAATTTGAGAAAAATCATAACCATTGAGAAAAAATAAAGTCTGCATGGAGTGGATTATCAGTGATAGGTATCATTGTCAACCAAAGCAATAACTATGGAAATTGGTCCAATTGTATAAATGGATTAGGCAACTACTTTTGCAGTGACCAAAATGATTATGTAAATCATCAAAAACGCTAAACTGCAGTGGTCTTAAGTCTATTACTGAGAAGGAATCTCGAAATTAAGCATTTAGATATAGCAGAGAGATGAAAAGGGCAAGGAAAGGAAAGAAGAGAGAGTAAGTTACTTGGCAGCAGCGCGAATTTTCTTAGCCTTGCGCAAGGCCTTGAACTCGTCCATGATGGAGTCGACGAGATTATGAAAGGAATGAGGTTGAATAGAGGTGTTGAATCCTGAAAAGCTGTGGTCCGGGTGGAAGCGGGAGAAAGAAATCTGCATAATGGAGTGGTTCCGGGAGCGAAAGGGGCAGTGAAAGGGGAGGCGGCGGCGGCGACGGGAGGGGAAAGAAAGGGCGGAAGGAGAGGCGGAGCGGAAGATAGCGGAGGTATGCACCGCCCTGACCGCCATGGAGAAACAAGGATAAGTTTCAGAGACACCTCACACCGAAGAGGAGGAGAAGAAGAAAGGGATTGAATGCGGGTTTGCTCAATCAATTTTAAGCCTCTCGCCTTTCTTCACCAATCAAACCGTAAATTCATTTTTTTGCCAAACAACTAGTCCATTCTGTTAAAATCCACCAGTAGTACCCCGTGCCATCACACAAGTATTACCACCACACTTCAATAAATAAAAATTATGTTAAAGTAAAATTTTTTTGTGCAAAATTTATCTATTTGTTCAATGCTTAGTTATTAGCTTTTTCGTTGATAATAAAATTATAAACAATTAAGATATTAAGCTTATAAAGATAGTCTATGAAACTTTATAAATAAGGAAAAGTGTCCGGTGATAATAGTTGCTACACTAATAAATGAAAATGATTCTGGGTCGTTGGATCTCGTCAGATCGGACGGATGGGGTAGATTCGCTTTTGGGCGCGTGTAGTAGCGCGTTCAACAGATCTCGCTTTTTCCATCTTCTTCTTCTCGCCTTCCTTTTCTTTTCTCCCAAGTTGTTCAACAAATCTTCTTCGGATCTTGCCTTCTCTTCTCTTCTGCGTAATTCCTTCATTGATTACCTCCCTTCTATTTGTTTCTGATTGTTTTTTATTTTATCTTCCTCATCTTGTCTACGTTCAGAATTTTGTGTTTTGCACGAGCTGATTTTTGTTGATTTTTTGTATTCAGGTGTCCTTGTTCTTTTGATTGCTCTGTTGGCTAATCCAACACATCGATTATCATTCGTTAACTTTTTCTCCTTCATTCTACCTATGGATCTAGGTATTGCTTCTATTTTCTTTGTTTCCCCAGTTCATCCCCGTGTTTTTCTCAAATTTGAGCTTATTTGTTGAAGTTTTACGATAATTCGTGTATATTAGAAGCAGTTTTATCTCAAATTTGATGAACATCATCGATGTTATTGATTATCTTTAAGCTTTGAAAAAGCTTATTATCATACTTCTGAGGTAATTAATGAACATGTACCAGACATATGATGACATATGATGAACGTTTCTAAGACTGTTAGTGAACATATATTGAACATTTATAAGAATGAAGATGAATCTTTAGTGATGTGATGAACATTTATAATATTTCTGATGAACATTTATAAAGGATTTGATGAACTTAAGTAATAAAAGTGATGAACATACAAATGAACATATTATGAACATTGCCAGGATTTGTGATGAACTTTTATAAAACATGTGATGAACGTTGAATACCGTTTTAATGAACTTTTAATACTGATTTGATGAACTTTGTTCTAGATGTGATGATCATTCACAGCATTTTAAAAGGTAATGAACATTCACAGGATTTGTGATGAACATTTATAAGTTGTTTGATGAACATATGGTTAATATTTGATGTACATTTTTATAAGTAGTTTCTATTTCCCCTGGAAATACGAAATACTTTTTACCATTATGTGAAGATTCTTACAAGCCATATGTAGGTCAATTGTTTGCATCAATTGAAGATGGTATCAAATTTTATAAAAAATATGCCATCAGGGCAGGCTTTAGTGTACGTATCATGTCAGGGACTAGCACTAAGGATGGAGCCAAAGTTCCAATTTGGAAGTATCTTTGTTGCAGTAGGCAGGGATATATGAAAGTAGATGGAAATACTGCAGATGACTCCACTTCATCAAAAAGGAAGAGGAATTCAGATAGATGTGGTTGTGTTGCTAAATTAGCGCTTCACTATCTTGGGCATGATGGCTATTCTGTTAAGATTTTTGAGGAGCGTCATACCCATTATATGGTTGATGAATCACAACGACATTTTGCCAGGAGTAACTGGAAATTGACTCCATTCCATGAGGACTTGCTTATGAATTGTATCAAGTCCAATATTGGTACTAGCAAGGCATTTAAGATGTTCAAGAATTATGTTGGATCTTACGCTAATGTCGGTGACTCGCTGGTTGATTTCAAGAATTTTAACTGAGATCTCAATGCGTATATGGTTGGTTGTGATGCTCAAATGGTAATTGATAGCCTTTTTCGCAAGAAAGAGAGATGTGAGGCTCTCTATTTTGAGTACTATGTCAATGAGCATAATCAACTAACTCGTTTATTCTGGGCTGATCCGATTGCACGCAAGAGTTTTTCATTCTTTGGTGATGTAGTGGCTGCTGATGCAACATACAAATCAAATAGGTATGTTTCTATTTTAAATTAACATCAGTGTTGATGAAAATTCTTATCTGTTTTGGTGAACATTCTTACCTGTTTTGGTGAACAATCTTAGTAGTTGTGATGAACAATGTTATATTTATTGATGAACATTTTTTAGATTTATTGATGAACATTCGTACCAGTCTTGATGAACATTCTTACCTGTTTTGGTGAGCAATCTTAGTAGTTGTGATGAACAATATTATATTTATTGATGAACATTTTTAGATTTATTGATGAACATTGTTATATTCATTTATGAACTTTCATAGCATTATTGATGAACATTAATATTTGTTGTGATGAACCAATACCCCAACTTTGATGAACTTTTAAGTTGTGTTGATGAACTTTGTTAACAGTAATGATGAACATTGTTATATCATTTGATGAACAAACAATAGAGTTTTGATGAACATTATGATTTTTTGCTTTTTGTTTTCAGGTATGATATGGTGTTTGTTCCTTTCACTGGAGTTGACAACTACAAGTGCTCAATCACCTTTGCATTTGGCTTATTGTTGAACGAAGATATTCCATCTTATGTGTGGTTGTTTGACCAAGATGCTGCTGTTGAGGAGGTTTTTAGCTCAAGTGTTCATCGTTTTTGCATGTGGCATATAATGTTCAAAGTGTCGGGTAAGATTAAGGTTGAACCAGAGCAAAATAAAGATTTCAGGGATAGATTCAATGCTATTGTTTGGAGTGATGAGATTACTCCTGTGGATTTTGAGGAGCTTTGGCATGGTATTATAGATGATTTTAATCTTCAAGACAATGTTTGGCTCAAGACAATGTTTGATCTACGACACTTATGGATTCCCGCTTTCTTTCAAAATGTCCATATGGGTGGCCTACTTAGAACAACCTCAAGGTCTGAATCTCATAACTTCTTCTTCTCACATTTCATTGGCTCATCATCATCTCTTGTAGTTTTTATGTTGCAATTTGAAAATGCAATTGATTCCCAAAGACATACTCATCGTAAGCATGACTTTGAATCTTCCACTCGACGTCCTACTCTCAAGACACCGACCCAAATGGAAGTTCAGCTTTGTGATGTCTATACACTGCCTGTTTTTGATGATTTGCAAACTCAGCTTCTCTCATCTGCCTATGATTGTGCCTTTGTTAGTTCTCTCACAGAGGGTGATGTTCATTACTACCGTGTTCGTGGACATTTTGAGAAATCATTTGTGGTTCAGCACTTACCATCCACAAATGAATATAAGTGTTCTTGTAATAGGTTCTTGCAGATAGGTCTTCCATGCTGTCACATGATATTGGTAATCAGATGTGTTGGTCCACCTTTGGATGTGAAAATGCCTGACCACTATATATTACCACGATGGACTAAGAGCTTAACATTGAAGCCAACTTTTGAGATTGATGGTTTAGTTTCTAAAGAATCTGTTGAGATGGAAGAGAAGAAGATTTTGGTGTATGATGTTATGTCTGAGATACATAGTATTATCAATGACATTGAGCATGATTCTGATCAATTGAAAGACTTGTTGGTTGTTCTAAAGGAGAAGCGTGAGTTGTACAGTTCATCCATTCAGGTTGAGTCGTCTTCAATGAGTAACAACAAGACTCCTACAAAAACTAGAGAGGCAAGGTTTGAGAAGTTTGTTGGTCCTTTACCAAATACAATATCTGTCCTTCCACCTCCACAATCAAAAAATAAAGGCAGGCCAAAAACTTCGCGTTTGAAGAGTACAATTGAGAAAGTTAGATTGAATCCCAACAAGGTGAAGAAGTGTTGTTCAATATGTTTGAAATCTGGACACAGTCGCTCTACATGTCCTGAGAAGACTTCAACAAGTGTTTGAAGTTAGATCATTCAAAAACCATCATTTAAGTCTTTTTGTGTAAAGTTAGTTTTGGTGAACATTTGTAATCTACTTGATGAACAATTATAGATAATTTGATGAACAGTATGTAACACCCCGTCCTGTAACCCGGGGTATTACATAGCAGTGGACCACACTTGGGTCCACCAGACCTAGCTTGACAACAAATTCACTAGATTGGACCTTCTAACAAAGGCACGACGAGAAAACAATGAAAACAATCCAACTCGTTTTTATTAAAGAAAAGTCTATAAACCAATAGGAATGCGTAAACTACAGTATCCCTAAGAACGCAGTGCGAAAACTTAAACTTAGGTAACCCATCACAATTCCTAGGACCAATAGCAAGGTTCCTAAATAACCAAATAAACATAACAAAACCAAGTTACTAAGAAACACATTCCTAGGGCACATCATGTCGAGGTTGGCCACCGTCATCTGAAAGGAATCCCTCTGGTGCACCAATTGCACCAGAATCATTACCTAAAAACCACAACAATTATCACATTAGCTAACAATTCTCATATGAACCAAACAAGCAGAGAAGCATGATAGAACAAAACCACAAACACAATATACTTAAAGTAATGTCAATATGCATATATGCTCACCACATTATATAATCATGATAATACTAATTATTTACGTAATAATCATCCAACGCAATTCACATACAATCACCATAACAACAACAGTCATTAATCAACATAACTCATAAGCTCAAACCAACACATGGCACCCTCCGGCCTCAACTCATAGATCACAACGATCAGCATACAGCTCTACACGTTGTTCATTATCTGCATCAACTTCTTATCCCGACTGAGCCTCCACTAGAGCACTCGCCAAAACACTTATACTTTTAAAAGGGGTCCCTCCTTGCCGCATGGTTATACCCGGGGGTCACTTCCTCAACGACTTACCCCGCACCCATAACCATACCGGTGGAAACCAATACACACAATAGTTAAAACGTTTCAAACAATATTAACTAGGGAGTACCAAGTCCCAAAATACGGTCCTACACACTTCACCTACAAGCTTAGCGCATATAAAAATCAAAAGCTAAGTAAGTCCAGAAGACTTACCTAAAATGACGAACTCTCGACACAAGCACGAGTAGACTAGAACCGAAGATTATCAGATGCCTAAAAATATACCAATACGTAATAAGAATTAATGGCTGAAAGATCACCAAATTAAGCTTACATTATTCTAACCACCCCACCTCACACCTTCATTTAAACATATACGTATGGATATATTCATGGGTCAACTACGTACACATACTACAATTGAATTTTCCCATACCCAACTCTTCATTAGGAACTAGCACTAAAATTGTATAGTTAAATAAATTAAGATGATGGTTTGCCCTTCTAATACAATATCAAAACCTAATCAAGCACTAGTAGAAAAAACACCTGTTGCAGCCCCCTGTTGAGGCGGTCACCTTAAAAACCGATGCAAAAAGTCTTATTCTACTATCTGTTGAGGCGGTCAGTCGTTTATTTCGCTGCAACAGGTGCTTTAGAGGCGGGCAAATATCCGTTCGCCTCAAATAATATTTGTGTTTTTGACTTGTTGAGGTGGTCAGTAAAGCGCCCGCCTCAACAAACCTAAAAAATCGGACCAGTTGAGGCGGGCGGAATTTTGCCCACCTCAACAAGTCCAATGTATTTAAAAACTTAATAAATTTACCCCTTTAGTTTTATATTAGTCCACGGATCGCCATCTCAACCGTTGAATCACTAAACATCCAATGGCTCACATAAACCCAAAATTCCCTAATAAATTAAAAAAAAAACCTGATACATTCACGTGAAAAAAACCTAATTCATTCACTAAACATCTGGAGACGTCTTTCGAATTCTCCTCTTCATCAAACTCATCTCCATCAATCTCCCTCTCCTCTTCATCAATATGGAGACGTCTCACCGATTATCATCGCCAATCTCCCACCGCCTCACATATCTCTCTTGTTCATCAGATCTCGCCTCAGATCTCTCCGCTGCCTCAGATATCGCCGCCGTTGCCTCAGATATCGCCGTCGTCGCCTCAGATCTCGTCACCTTCGTCGCCGTCGCCTCATATCTCGCCTCCTTCATCGCCATCGCCTCATATCTCGCCTCCTTAGTCGCCGTCGGCTTATTCAAGGGTTTCTGCAGTCACCATCGCCTCCTTCGCCATTGAAAGAATCCCCAAATCCGACATTTCCCATTTCCGCTTCAGGATCTCTCATTGAACGTCCGTCAAAGATGATGGAAGGTGAGATTGCAACTGCAATCCAGGTACAGAGAAAGAGAGGTCGCCCGCCTGGGAAATCGAATGTGAAGAAGGAGAAGACCGAACAAGGAGAAGATCCTTCAACGATGGCGGAACTTGAGATTGCTACTGAAGTTCTCGAAAAGAAGAAGAGGGGAAGACCGAAGGGGAAATCGAACCAGAAATTGACGCAAGAAGAAGAAGATGACAGTCGTTCAGGTTTCGTTTCCAGATCTGGTTTTTTTTAAAGCTAGTTGTTCTTTCGTTTCCAGGTCTACAATTTTCCAGATCTACAATTTCAGTGTTGAATTTCTAGATCTGTTCTTTCAATTTTCCTGTTGTAAATTTGATGTTCTTTTGTTTAATGTTGTAAATTTCATTGTTGAATTCAAAGAAATTCGATTGAAGATGAGTCTCTGTAATTGTTATTGTTTTTAATGGTTGAAGAAGATAAGTTTCAATGAAGAAGATAAATTTCCAGATCTGTTCTTTCATTATCTGCTTGCAAAAATATGTTTCTAAATTTTAGAGGCGGCGCAAATGTTAAGCCGTGTAGCAGAATTTAGAGGCGGGCGCAAATGTTAAGCCGTGTAGCAGAATTTAGAGGCGGGCGGACAAAAACGCCTCAACAAGCTATTCTTTTGAGGCGGGCAGTCCCTTTTTGAGGCATATTTTTACCCACTTGTTGAGGCGGGCATTATTTTGACCGCCTCAACAAGTGACTTGTTGCAGCCCCCCTGTTGCAGCGACCCCTGTCCGCCTCAACAGGGGGGTTTTGCCCGCCTCAAGAAGTATTTTTTCCACTAGTGAAGCATAATACCGTAACCTATATATATAGATCTTTTACTAAATCAACACATGGTAGTCTAGAGATGAGATTTGAAAGGCTACAATAACTAATCTGACCACATGCTACTAACCCTAGATTAATTAACTATGAACTCACAATCAAAGAAATACTAAATTTAGGGTTAGTTCTTACCTATTGCGTCAAGAATAAGGTAGATGATTTGAGTAAAAGAATCAGATCAGCACCTTAATTATGTTTAACCCAAACTTGATCCTTCATAAAATACAACACCAGATCAATTCACACCCTAGGGCATTATAGCATCAATACTGATAGGGGATATGGAGATTCAAAGGCTTACCCAATATAATATAGATCAACCAAGAGGACTCTATATAGTACGACTCGATCGGGGATGACACAGGAGACAAAATCTTGCAACGAAGGAAATGGATGCTAGACTAATGTAGTGGAGCGGCAGTTTTAGATAGTGGGAGCCCTAACAAGATTCTAGGTTTAGATTAATAAAACTCTCACTCCATTAACAAGATTAAATAAATAAATTATATAACCTCATATAGACTTAGAACATGTTTATATATGTCATAGAACTATGACTAAGATGCCACCTAAATACACATTTATGTATACGTTAGACACATGTCAACTAAATTAATATATACTACTTAGCAAGAAAATCTAACAGCTCAACATTGAAGCCAAATTTTGAGATTGATGGTTTAGTTTCTATAGAATCTGTTGAGATGGAAGAGAAGAAGATTTTGGTGTATGATGTTATGTCTGAGATACATAGTATTATCAATGACATTGAGCATGATTCTGATCAATTGAAAAACTTGTTGGTTGTTCTAAAGGAGAAGCGTGAGTTGTACAGTTCATCCATTCAGGTTGAGTCGTCTTCAATGAGTAACAACAAGACTCCTACAAAAAGAAGAGAGGCAAGGTTTGAGAAGTTTGTTGGTCCTTTACCAAATACAATATCTGTCCTTCCACCTCCACAATCAAAAAATAAAGGCAGGCCAAAAACTTCGCGTTTGAAGAGTACAATTGAGAAAGTTAGATTGAATTCCAACAAGGTGAAGAAGTGTTGTTCAATATGTTTGAAATCTGGGCAGAATCGCTTACATGTCCTGAGAAGACTTCAACAAGTGTTTGAAGTTAGATCATTCAAAAACCATCATTTAAGTCTTTTTGTGTAAAGTTAGTTTTGGTGAACATTTGTAATCTACTTGATGAACAATTATAGATAATCTGATGAACAGTATGGGAGACATTGATGAACATCGATACCATATTAGATGAACGTTCTCTGTTAATGAGATGAACTTTTCGTGTTAATTGGATGAACTTTGCCTTTAAGCTCGATGAACATTCAGTGTTAAGATGATGAACATTTAGGACAAAGATAACGAAAATTACTTATCTTTTTGATGAACTTTTGAGATCAACCTCAATGAACATTCAGTGTTAAGATGATGAACTTTAGCTAAATACTCAATGAACATTCACTGTTAAGATGATGAACATTTGTTACAATAATAACCAAAATTGGTTGAATATTGATGAACATTCAGTGTTAATATTTCTGATGAACTTCCTCCATAACTTAGATGAACATTTTATAGAAACCTGATGAACATTCAGAATACTGTGTTCATAAGCAAACTATGTTTTATACAGATGAACATTGTTAAGTGATTTGATGAACATTCTGTAATATAACGATGAACATTGTAGGATAATACTCCATCCATTTCAAAATAGATGTCATTCTAGAGTTTTTCATACATATTAAGGAAATGATTAATTATGTTTTGAAAAGTTAACTTTTTCTCAAAATAAACATTCACCTCCTTCTCAAAATTGAGAGTCTAGAATGACATCTATTTTGAAACGGAGGGAGTATGATGAACATTTCCACAATATAAACACATTAACACTGTAAAATACCATCATTCCATCTAAAAACTATTTGTCTTCAGATACAAACTAAATAAAACATTGTCAAATTCTAAATTCCATCAACTATTACACAATTCATTTTCCATTGACCCACTCTATAACATCTGGGTAAGCATTGTTGAATCTGTTGGTTAACAACTCTGAAAGGTACTTGACTCTTATCATGTCCATTTGTTTTTTGTCACCCTTCTTCAAAGAAGTTATCCAATTTGTCAGCCCCTCTCCAAAGTATGTTTCTATGTGTCGCATTGTATATATACCACAGTCTTCCTTGTTCTTATCATCTCTCCAGCACATTGAAAGACGTTCAGCTGAGACCTTATTCTCGTCTGTGAATAGAGCTGCTTTGGCTTCCATGTTATGTTTCCTTAGAAAGTTAACAAATATTGCTCGTTGTAAAATAAAAACACATTAATATCAAACCGTTGAAATACAATGATGAACATTAACGAACATACTGATGAACAATATTGAAATACAATGATGAACATTAACAAACATATTGAAATACAATGATGAACATATTGAAATATAATAATGAACATTATCAAATACACTGATGAACAATATTCAGTATTAAAACTTACCATCACTTTAGGAATGTGGTTATATTTGAACAGTTTCTTGCCTTGAACACTAGAGTTATCAATGATATCCATTCTTGGGTTCTTGAGGTTGAAAACAATGCAGTAATAGTGGTCGCTCTGGTATAATGGGAAGACAAACTGCACAGTGAACTTCCTTTGTTAGTGTGATGAACAAGATTTAACAATATAGTGAACATGTATAGATAATCTGATGAACAACTTTAAACAACACAGTGAACATTTGGCGATAGAGTGGTGAACCTTTAGAGATAAGTTTATTAGAATACTTACCAACTGAATATCATTCAATTTGTGAAGTGGCAGTCTTGCTAACTAAGCTTCCATTTCAGCATTGAAGAATGTTTTAGAATCTTCGAGAGCGAAACCCACAACAGTAGGGACAACCTATAAACAATATCAAAAGATTCCAGAAGTTATATTTCCACATGTTAATGACAAAAAATTTCATGTAAAAAATACCTACCAGTGTGTCAATTGAAGCAAAGAATCTAAGAGGTTTTGCATCACTTCTTTCTTCCTCTTTGAGATTCAACAAGTGTGCCCATGCGTCAATCACGTTGCTTTCAACATATTCACTGGTCTTCATGCTCAGAAATTCATTCTTCTTGAAATTTAAATGCCCCATGGTGAAAACAATGTCCCTAAAACAATGAATGAAGATATGTAAGCACTGATGAACAAATAGATAAACAATGATGAACAACTAGAACAGAATTGATGAACATGATGTGAGAAGTTGATGAACATAATGTGAGAAGTTGATGAACATATATAAAACAAGTGATGAACTTTAAACAAATGTTCATCATTGAACTTTTCTTACTCTTGGTGTGTTTTATCTTCCAAAATCCAATTGCTGATTTTCATTTTTAAAGCAGTTGGTTTCTCTTTGATGTCCACAATCCTTTGCTTGTAAGGCGATTTGTTTGCCCAAGAAATTTGTTTCCTTCTTTTTACTTTTGGGTCATCCTCACTCCCCGTCTTCCAAACATACATTGTTTTCTCAGTTAGTTCCTATATGTGTTTGATGAACATATACAATAAGTTTGATGAACATTTATAATAAAGTTGATGAACAAATAAAGAGAAAAATCACCTTCTCAACCTGCTCCATAGTATGTTGTCCTTCAGTCTCCACCTTGTCCTTTCCCTTCTCTTTCTTCTTTTCCTCTTGAATCTGCCTCCCCATGTTACTTGGAATTTCTTCTTCTTGAACAGCTTGTACACTTTCCTTTTCTTTGAGTTGTGATTCAGGAACCACCTCTTCTTCGTTCTTATCCATCTCTTGTCTTTGTTCCTCAACTCCTTCTTTCCCTCCCCTTTCCTCGGATTGTATTTCCATTTCCTTCCCTTGTTCCATCCTTTGCTCCTCAACTCTTTCTTGTTCCTTCCCTTGTTCTTTCTCAAATTGTTAATAGAAATAATGATGAACATAACTCAATAATGTAATGAACATTGATAGAAAAATTGATGAACATTGATAGGCAATTTAGTATTTATGTACCTGATTCTCTTTCTCTATTTCTTGTTCTTCCATCCTCACCTCATTGATATCACCAACATGATTAATTTCCTCAACTGTCTCGTCAACATTGTTGTCAACAACAAGAGTACTTTCTTCTATATCTTCAGAGTGCGTGGTAGCTGCATCCAACCTCTTTTGTCTCTCAACCACAGATTTAGGAATCTTCAATTGAAATTAAACACAACAAGTTATTACACATAAAAGCATAGAAAATAATAAGAGTTAAGAAGCCTTGTATATTACCTTGAATGTTATTTTCCTTTTGTACTGTCTTGTGGGATTTGTTGGCGGATCAACTACCACTGCAGGCCTCTCTGGTGATTGGGAGAATACTCCCAATGAGAAGGATGAAATCTCTAAACTGAGAGCAATGTTTCTTACTGTCTCACCAACAACTTCATCTGGTGTCTTTTCTCGAACTTCTTCTTCTGTTTTCACAACATAACTCCTCTTGGCCTTCATAGTTCTCTCAACTTCTTCCAAACATTTTGATGTCTCGTGCCAAAACTTGTAACACCCCCAAATTACATTGGGAATATTACCGCCAGTGACCCTAGACTTAACTGTCCAAAGTCACCCAAGGCTTTACAGTATGCATCGCAAATACAAAATAGTAACTGAAATTCAATTATATCATTAAAATACTTAACCGAGTTTACAAATGCGGAAGCGATTACATTAAAAATCATATTATATTACTTAACAGTATTACAAATGCGGAAGCGTTATAATGAAGACATAATTCTTAACGTTATTACAGAGATTACAACGGAAGACTTAATTAAAATATTGGAACTACAGAATAGGTCTTAAACCCTATTACTAACCTCGAAATCTTAATCTAGAAACTCTTAAACATTATCAGCTGCCTTCAACGTCGGGAACTTGATTCTTCACTTATGAGAAGCTATCATCTGATGTGCCGTATAGGGACGGGTGACACCATCCAACCATGCAAGGAAAGAAAACGGTTGGTTAGTCTAATGAAAGACTATGCAAGTGGAATTTATGTGAGGTTCTATGTGGTCATATTAAGCTACTATCGTAGTCTCTCGAGTTAAAGCCGAAAGAAGATATATAACAAAATACTTCCACTGAAGAGGGAGGATAGACCAAAAGATATGCAACAAGAGAATACCCGAAATGAAGATGGGTATTATGGGAAGAAAATATGATTTATTTGGGAACGTTTTAAAAACATCACACATATTAGAACTCCTTCGAATAATCGGGTCCGATCAACCTCACCGCATACGTATTGTGCGAATTCATATTGAAAAGACTACCCTCTTAATCTAGAGGACGAGCGGTTTCCAAGTTGTACTCCTCGCTCGAGGTTAGTCCTGGCCAAACTCGGGCCGGCCCGCCCGGCCCTCTATCCGGGCGGGCTTGGGCACTAGATAAAGCCCTGTCGGGCCGCTAAGCCCGGCGATAGGCCCGGCCCGTATTATATATTAATTAAAAAAATATATATATATATATATATATGTATATATACTATCTAAAAATAATCTAACCTAGATTTTGTTTCCTCATACTTGCGCCTCCGTCTCCTTTTTTTTCGGTGCCCGCCTCGTTATCATGATATGGAGAATATGATAATGCAATATTTTTTTTTTCCTTTAAAATCATTAAAAAACAAATTTAACATAACCGGGCTACCCGGCCCGGAAATATGGGCCGAAAATTTGAGTCTTGCCCGGCCCGGGTATGGCCAGGTATACTCGAGGTTTATTAATTATGTGCTCACAACACTTATCTTATTTACTTTTCATACTATACATTATTATCTTAAAACTTTTAACACATTCTCAACTCAACGAGATTAACACAGGGCGACATTACCGTCCAACCCAATTGCACTAGCAAGGTGCTTCAACACCTCTTATCCTTAACGAGTGGATAAGAAGAAATGATCATGATCTTAAAACATTATCAAAACATTATCAAGACATTATCAAGAGATTAACATTAACGATTATACTTAAGTCCACACATAGCACACAAAGGTCACACACACCGTGTTTAAGACGTTAATCAACCTAATATTTATAACTAAATATAGGTATCGAAAATATCTAACAACCTAGATATGAAAAACATTTAGCACACAAGTGTTCCCAAACAATTAATTAGGTTTTAGAAATTACCCAATTATTCAACAATTAATTTCAATATTAATTGTCGGTTAAATATGCAAAATGAAGAGAAAGCAAGAGCGAACCGCCACTTGCTTGACATGAAAAACAGATGAAGTCGGAGTTGGGAGCCTTGTCAACGAACTCGAACTTCGAAGATCCCGATCCAAATGTGATACCCACATCACAAGAATGAACTATAGTTAATAATTTATTCCGGTATAATTTTCTTACTAAATTATAGAATTTAAACATGGATCGAATATTATTAATTTTATTAATAATACCATACGTACATAATTTGCATACATCATATAATATATATATATATATTATACATTGGGTCCAAATTCCATGAGAAATGCCCTTAAGATGAGAAATAAGAAGCAAGGAGGAAGCTTCTTCCTCCTTCCCTCCTCCCTCCTCCCTCCTTCCTCCTCCCTCCTCCCTCCTCCCTCCTTGGAGTTGACCACCCCGTTGACCGCCCGTTGACCACTCGTTGACCGGCCGTTGACCATCCGTTGACCACATCAAAATTCATCAAAATTCTTCAATAGCCAGTGACTGATTTTAGTTGGTAGTTTGTCTACTTTCCAGTGTAGCAAACTTCCAAAGCCCATCTCTCTTATGCAGCCTTTCTGAATTTCAGTCATTCTAGTTATAGTTGCAACCGGTACTGCTGGAGAACTTCTACATTTTTGAGCCGGGAACTCCTTCTTGTTGCTTTTAGTCAATTTTTCTTTCTCTTTCCTTGACTGCACAATTTCAAACTTGTTTGTCTTGGATGCTTGTTCTGGTTGGTCTTCAACATCTCGTATGACTATTCCCCCCTAGGCCTTTTCAGGTTCTTCATGATTTGGGTCACAGGAATTTCTGGGCTATACAATTGTATTTCTTTTCCCTTGGTCTGAGAACAATGTATCCTTTGGCTACTTCTTTTTCCCTTGCTTGTTGTGGCAGGTACTTTTCGGGATTTTGCCTTCTTAGGTTTAGGGGATACTATAATATTAAAAGTCATTTATTAGTATAAAGACATGTAAAAGTAAAGATAATGAAACACCAGATAGTGAACATTTTAAAAACTCATGGTGAACATTAGCAAAAAAGGTGATGAACAAAATTAAGGATCATGGTGAACAATATCAAACAAGATGATGAACATATTGAATACAATGATGAACATATTGAATACAATGATGAACATTAACAAACATACTGATGAACTATATATGAAAGGAATGATGAACTTTATTAAACATTCTGATGAACATTATGAAGATTCGTGATGAACAAAGAAAAAAGAGTTGATGAACACTAGAATAATATACATGAACATTTATTACCATCTACTATTTCTTCGTCCTGTTGAAGTTGTTCTTGGGATGACACATTCTTTTGTTTTTTGTCATTTGTTTTTTTGCTTCTTATCTCTGTAATATTGAACATACAAGTTATATATTGTGCAAAAATACAAAGTTTATAAGTAATATAATATTCATACCTCTTGGACATTCATTAGCTTCAAGATTCTCTACGCTTAATGTTGCATCTTGAAATTCAATAACTGCAAACATAAGACATATTTAAAAGTTATTTGATGAAACATTAGTAATGAGTGTTTTGTGAACATACATAAGCACTGAGATGAACAATTATAGAATATGTGATGCACATTTATAGAAACTATGATGACAATATGTAAGAAATGTGATGAACAATCACAAGTTTTATGATGAACAAATAAGAGAAATCTGATGAACAATCTTAAGACATATGATGAACTTATATAGGCAATCAGATGAACAATCACAAGATTTTTGGTGAACATTGAAAAGAAATCTGATGAACAAGCTTCAAAAATCTGATGAACATGTATACAGAATCTGATGAACAAATACAAGATATATGATGAACATTTAGAAGAACTGTGATGAACATGTATTTTGATGAACTTTTTTAGGAACTGTGATGAACATATATACAAGATCTGATGAACACAGAGTAAAAACACAGTCATGATCAAATAATGACCACTCAGTACATACAAATGAACATTTCACACCGAATATAGTAGATCTACTCATACAAATACACTTTTCACACTCAGTACATACAAATGAATATTTCACACCGAATATAGTAGATCTACTCATACAAATACAATTTTCACACTCAGTACATACAAATCAAACATGCATGTAGCGAAATTTAACATGTCGAAGAAAAAACCTAACTCTAAATACCAGATTATACTCCATACCTTTTGGTTCTTGGCTTCTCTGAGATCCTGCCATTTTTAGTAGTGAGTTGATGGATTTTGGTGAACGACGGAGTGAAATGAAGAGAAATCAGTGAGAAATCACAGGAAAAAGCATCGTATACACTAAAATTAGGGATTATACACCATACCTTTTCCTTCGGTCTTCTTCTGCGATCCAACCATCTGGAAATTGTACGAGGAGGTTGTATGTGATGATCAACGAGTGAAAACGACGTGATTTCATTGAGAAATCGAAGAAAAAGCTAGCGAGTAGGGAGGTTAGGGTTTGATCGCCTTTTGCGAGAGAGGTTTTCTGTGGAAGTTTTAGGAAGAATGTGAAGAGACGGTTTTCGCTCCAATTTTGAATCACGATAGAAGCCTGAGCGCGTGTGTTGCACACATAAAGGTCGTCCGATGTTTTCGAGCGCCTAGCGAGTAGGATTGATCTAGGTCGTCTGATCAATTAGAATGAACGGTTCCCGTTCATTCTCATTTATCTCTAAAAGGACCTTTATGACCAGATTCAGATCCTATAAATAATTGTTACATTTTTATTGACTATTTACCTTTTAATAATAATATTTAAAAAATGAAAATAAATAACGTAACAAACTATACTAAAATTACTCTAGGCGCTCGAAAAGCTTTAGCTTTAATTTATAAGATAGATAAATTTAATTTGAATAAAAAAATAACTTAGGTTAAATATTTTACCAAATAGATTTAGTTCATTTACCTAATACAAATATAGTTTAATTTTTAAAAATAATTGCTTAATCTGAATAATTACTTAAAAAGCTAAAGTAAAAAGATGATCAATTCTTTAATATAAAGTTTTTGAATTAGTATGATAAACATTTTTAATAAAGAGAGCGTTAATCAAACATTGTTTTAATATTTAAATATATTTACTTTAAAGTATTTAAAATTATAAATTAAATCTTTCTATATAATTATTAAATAACTCTTTGCATATTAAAGAATATAAAATATGGTTTGGAGAAACTTAAAAATATAAATTAATCAACATAATATCATCCAAATCTTAATTATCCTAAAATAAACATATACACATATTTATAATTTTTCTATTATATGATTTTTTTTATCAAAAAGGAAAATGATTGAAAAATGACATGTGGCAGAATGAATATTGAAATGACATGTGGTGGGTTTAGTGAGGAGATGACATGTGTCGAAAACCGAGGATTGTTTGAATATATATATATAATAGATTATTTAAGTTTGTCGTTTTTTTTAATGGAAAGCATTTCAAGGTTTGAGAAAAAACACATTATAGAAATAATCGAGAGAAAGAGGAATAAGCGAATACAAACTAAATAACCTCCGTCAATAAACGAGTCAACTAGGAACAACTAGTGAAGTTTTGAATGGACCATCATGACGTTGTCTCCACTTAAAATGAGGATCTTGAGAAGTCTCGACTATCGTGACATCTTTCATGAGCCTCAATACAACCACGATCAAAATTGAAACTACTGAATCTCCATTCTGAACCAGCTCAACAATTGCAAAGTAGTGTACAAATTCAAACTTGAATAACGAGTCTATGACAAACAATGAAAAAATGATGAAAAAACACCTAATGAAGGGTATACAACAACTGAAAAAGAGCAAAATCATAAAAACAACAACTGAGTCGAGCTAAATCGCACCAAAATAGTAAACAACTACAAAGAATCTGAATTAATAAGCATTTTAAAAAATTACAAACCCTAGAAAAAAGGAGAACTTACTTGAATCCATCGCGACACCTCCAAATCGAAGCAAACACCAAAGAAAAGTACGATTTCGAACAAAATCTTCAGCGTTGAAAGAAGAACCAGGAGAAAATCTAATGGAATCGAAGAACACAGTGAAGAAGGCGAAATCGAGAACAAAAGAGAAAGCGAAAAGCCAACGAGCTAGAGAGGGGAAGAAGGGGTAGAGTATTGTCGTCTTTACATGGATTCATCTGGACTGTTGATGACGGTAAATCAAGGGCTTAGATTGATTCTTAGTTTTTATCTTAAGGATTTTTCTTTCTTGAACGGGCCTCATAAAAAATATTAATAAGGTAAGGGTAGTTTTGACATTAAATTTTCATACAAAGCATCATTTACTTTGTTTTATCTAATAATTCAATATTAGATTCATTTTGAATATGGACAAGGTTTTATACAAAACTAGTCTAGGCCCCGTGAATATCACGTGATTATAAGTTTACATAATATATATAGGTTGCGTCTATATGCACACGTTTTTTTTGCTAAATGCACACTATTCTGTGCGGTAACAGTTGCAGTACACATCTGTGCGTTAAGGCTTACCGCACCAAAGGAGTCCGGGGCATTGTTGGAATTTTTTCTGAAACCTATACGACGCTGGTGCTGTAAGAATTACCGCACAGATCTGTGCGTTAACATTTAACGCACACAGTTAATACGAGATTAATCCAAAAAAAAATTTAACTTCTGAAAAACCTGTGCGGTAACTCTTACCGCACATGAATTTTATTTTTTTTAATTAATAACTTTTTTTAAAAAAGTATTAAAATACTAATATCCTGTGCGATAACACTTACCGCACAAGTTTAATATATTAAAAAAATATATAATATGGTGCGGTAACCCTTACCGCACCAGTTTTAAGTAATTAAAAAATCATAAATTGGTGAGGTAAGTGTTACCGCACCAATTTAGGTTATATTCCCGACCTTTCTTCCTCCTTCCCTCTTTCTGCGATTTTTCCTCCTCCGCCGCACTTCTTCTTCCTCCGTCCAATTTCCCGTCGATTAAGCCACCAAATCTACAAATTGATGATGGATTCGAGCTCCCCCGAGCAAGCCACATCTTCTGGGCCCAAAAATCCGGCCGGAGACGAGGGCCCAAGCTTCCCGCCGACGACAGCTCTTCCTGCGGCGACGACGACGGCGACGAGGTGGCTGGCTGTGCAGGATGAAGAGGAGGAGGAAGCCGAGGTGCCACTGATTTACAGTGGTGGTGCCCGGAACCGGCCAAAATCCCGAGCCCGACGAGATCTCGTACCCACAGCCCGACCCGACCCGATACCCGAAGCCCGACCCGACCCGATACCAGCAGCCCAACCCGCTCCGAGGCCAAGAAACCGAAAGCGACCCGTCCAAAACGTCGGTTCCGGGTACGCTACTCGAGCAAATAGAAGGTTGAATTCTCAAACCGAGGCGCAACCGGAAGTTTTTTCGACTTTCGTAGATCTACATCAAGTATGTATTTTTATTAAATATTCTATAACTTTTGTAATGTTTTTAAATAGTTTAATTATTTTATTTCGTAACGTTATGAAATTATTTAATAAGTAATTTCATAACGTTATGAATTTAATAATATTTGATAACGTTATGAAGTTTTTAAATAAATTTCGTAACGTTATCAATTTATTTAATTTATTAAATTTATAACGTTGTGAAATTAGTTATTTAATTTCATAACGTTATGAATTTAATAATATTTGATAACGTTATGAAATTTTTAAATAAATTTCATAACGTTAGCAATTTATTTAATTTAATTAATTTATTAAATTTATAACGTTGTGAAATTAGTTATTTAATTTCATAACGTTATGAATTTAATAATATTTGATAACGTTATGAAATTTTTAAATAAATTTCGTAACGTTATCAATTTATTTAATTTATTTTATAACATTATGAAATTAATTTATATGGTAACGTTATGAAATTAAGTAATTTATTGCGTAACGTTATAAAATTAAGTAATTTATTGTGTCACATTATAAAATTATATTATTTGGTAACATTATGAAATTAATTAATTTATTCGTAACGTTATGAAATTAATGAAATTTTATAACGTTATGAAATATAATAATTTCATAATGTTAAATATAATAATTTCATAATGTTATGAAATATGACATTCTATATTGTAAAAGTAATGAATTAATTATTTTATGAAATATGACATTGTTCTTCTCTTATTTTGTAACGTTATGAATTATTAGTATATAAAGTATTGAAATTAGGTGAATTATAACGTTAATTTCGTAACGTTATGAACAAAATGTTTAGAAATTAGAGATGATTTCATTAGGATTGACGTTACAACAACTGTTTGTAACGTTACGACGTCATGGAAAAGACGTTTTTGAATTTGACGTTATTTTTGTAACGCTATGAAAATAACGTTACGCTATAACAACAACATTAGGGGGTGCGAGATACGATGGCTTCTAGTGGTTTTGTTCCGGGGGCTCCTGTTGCTGCAGAGCGTGTTAGGAGGACGCAGATTACAGCGTCCATACGTCAGAGTTTTGCTACTGCTCGAGACCAGATGAATGCTTCTAGTTCGACACCCACTGATGTTACTGGTGCACTTACAGATACTGGGGCAGTTAGGGATTGTGGTCTAGATGTTGATCCGTCTGCTGATGATGAGGGTTACAGTGAGAGTGAGGAGGAGGATATGGACGTCGATGATACAGCTGTTGATTTGGATGATGATATGCGGGGAGACGGTGAGGGTTTAGGTACAGATTATATTGTATCTCATCCCGAGATATCGACAGATCAGCTTAGGAGAGACGACCCTCCTATTATTTCAGAGGATCATGCTGGTATGGGGCCTTCATCGCCAGCTCCTACAGATTTAGGTCCTTCGTCTCCTACGCCAGATGTACCACCTCCCCCGACTGTACCACCTCCCGATGCAGATCCTGTACCACCTCCTGCTGTACCTTGGATGCCCGGAGGTCCTTTTACAAATGAGTTGCTGAAGAGTTATGAGACGCACATCGCCAGGGCTATTTATGAGCTTACAGTTGTTGATCCTCCCGCACCTGTGATTCCAGCTGGCCCCCATCCTCTTCCTCCATTTATACAGAGACAGCGAGGAGGCCGAGGAGCTTAGGCAGATGATGATGTTGCTGATGCAGACGTTGCTGATCCTCCAGCACGAGGTGGACGCGCTCCACGCGGAGGACGAGGACGAGGACGTGGACGTGGACGTGCTGCAGATCATGCTGATTTTCCACAGCCTGTTGATCTTCCAGAAGGCGAGGCTCCTCTTGATTTGGTATGTATTTGAACTATAATGTTCATATGTGAAATATGAACGGCATAATATGATGGCATAATATGGCCAAATTGAGCAAATCTTAGCAAAACTTGAGTTTTTTGAAAAAGGCGAAAAACGACAAAGTACGTCAAAAATTGATAAAAATGGTTAAAAACGTCTCGAAACGAAAAAATCGACTCAAAACGATATAAAACAAGCCAAAACGAAATTTGTAGGAATTACGAACAAGTTGTAAAAAAGTGTAAAAATGTGGCCAAAATGATGGCATAATATGGCCAAATTGAGCAAATCTTAGCAAAAATTGAGTTTTTTGAAAAAGGCGAAAAACGACCAAGTACGTCAAATATTGATAAAAATGGTTAAAAACGTCTCGAAACGAAAAAATTCGACTCAAAACGATATAAAACAAGCCAAAACGAAATTTGTAGGAATTCCGAACAAGTTGTAAAAAAGTGTAAAAATGTGGCCAAAATGATGGCATAATATGGCCAAATTGAGCAAATCTTAGCAAAACTTGAGTTTTTTGAAAAAGGCGAAAAACGACCAAGTACGTCAAATATTGATAAAAATGGTTAAAAACGTCTCGAAACGAAAAAATTCGACTCAAAACGATATAAAACAAGCCAAAACGAAATTTGGATAATGGATAATGGATAATGGATAATGGATAGTGGATAATGGATAATGGATAATGGATAGTGGATAATGGATAATGGATAGTGGGTAATGGATAATGGATGTCATATGTGTATAGTTTGGGCCCATATCGTTTTAACGCCTTGAAACGATGAAAATCGAAATTTTGAAATTGTAACATGACAACAAATACGGCGAATAGTTATTTTCATTTTTCGGAATCGAAAAATTATTATTGAAAACGTCAACGGGCCTAATAAGGCCTAATGAATTTTGAATGAGGCCCAAACACAAAAAACGACAAAAAATGACATAAAACGGCTTAATAAGCACTTAAAACGTAAAAGTCAAGAAATGTAACATTAATATTTGAGCATTACCAATCAAACGCTATCGTTTTTATAAGAAATTAACAACTTTAACACTTAGAAGTATGTAAACGAAGACTTTCACCTGTATGCTACTACTCTCAAGTATATAAGTTGTATAGTTATACTCATATGTATGTGATATCACTTCGTTACTAAAATGAACTTCATATAATGTGTTTATTTCATCATATAACATTAGTTTAACACTTAATTGTTATCGTTTGACTCAACTGACCTCGTATTTCATTAGTATAATATGATTTTTTATCATATAACTCTTCGTAATCTCATATTACATTAGTAAAACTTGATATAATTATTCACAAAACTCTCCATAACGACATATTTCAGTAGTATAACATTACTTTGGGTCATAAAACTTTTTATAATATCAAATAGTATAAGAAAACAACATAAAAAATGAATTTTTATGTAATTAGGGTTGGTACTACAACAGTTACCGCACCAACCCTAATACCCTAAACCCTACAAACACCAGAAACATTTGATTCTGGGTAAAAGGGTTGGTGCGTTAACACTTACCGCACATATTCTGTGCGTTAACACTTACCGCACATATTCTGTGCGTTAACACTTACCGCACATATTCTGTGCGTTAACACTTACCGCACATATTCTGTGCGTTAACAGAATTTGGGCTGGTCGTCTTTGTTGGGCTGGGCTTTTTCTGTTGGATGTTGCCGAAGTTGTGTTATCAGTTGTGCGTTTATTGCTAACGCACCACCATATTTTGCTCGAGTGTGTTACAGCTACTACACAGCTGTAAGTCACTTTTGGATGACCGAATTACGTTGTTGGGCCTTTGTTGTTGTGGACCTTTTGTCTACATCGGCCCAAATCTAAGTTACCCTAGTAAAACCTCGGCTATAAATTCACTGCCTCAGTGAACCCTATTATCTCATTCTCACTGCGCCGTAAAATAATTAGGTTTCAAGTTCTTACTCTATATTTCAATTAAAAGTCTCATTTTTTTCTGATTTCGTTAGATATCTTCATTGTTTCTAACATGTTTTCTTACTTTGTATTACAGATTCAAACAACCATGGCATCATATATCAATTCCAATCGAAGTCTAAAGATCAAGGCTAGTAAACTATTACAAATCAAGTCATGTAGTCCATACGCTTTCCAGCAGTAAAGCGGTATTGTCGAAACAAGTCCACTTGGCCAGCATATATCCCTTCCCACCACTTGATGTTGTCATCTGCAAATCTTCTCCACGAACCGGAACAACGTGGCAATGGTGCCCCATCACGGAGCCAAACCTAGATATACAAAGAAAATTAATCAATAAATATAAATGATTTCGACGTTTCATGACGTTTGTTTAGATTACCACAGATTCTTACCGGTATCCAGTGATTACTGCATCCGACAAGAGCTATCCCAAAAATCTTCTGTGGAGGACCAGGGCTCACTGTAGACTGCCTTATTGGCAAGCATAAACACGGCGCATCCCAGGATAGTTGCACTAAACCAACATTATACACTGTGGCAAACACCAAACCCATAAATGGCATGTCCATCCAAAATGGTCTCTCACAAGGACTTCTCATGTAGTTAACTTGAGCAATAAGATCATCCCATGTTCCTACCCGTAGTCCACGTCGTATGGGCTCCCATGTCTCTTTGTTTCCAAGAAGCTCCGCTGCCAACGCAGCACGGATCATACGATATTGACTCTGTTGCATACCCGTAAGTAGAGCCATTGACCGATACCCACAATGTCCGTCTGAACGCACATCTTTCACAGAAGTCATGTAGGAAAGCCAAAAGTAGTCAATATTTTTCACCCCCAAGTTCACCCCCATATAACTTATGGCTTCTTCAATCTCTTCTTCATCTTCTCCTTCCTCTGTTTCGTTTCGATCTGGATACCAAGCTCTTAGGGGCACGACATTCATGTCTTCGTCTTCTAAATCGATGGTCTCTGAAAACAATGGTTCAGGTTGGGATTGTGATCCGAAGTCGAACGACACTTGACTTGCTTGCTTTTTAGGACAAGTTGGTCGTTCACTTTGCCTATTTGCCTTCTCCTTTGCGACTTTTTGCGCATTCTCAGTATTTGTTAAGTCTTCTCTAACATACTCGTGGTAACTCTTTTCCCTCTTTTCTCTCAGAGGAGAATTCCCATTTCGCTGCTTCTCCTTGTTCTTTGATCCCGGCGGCCTTCCTTTTCCTTTCCTAAACAAGTTTGTTGGCTCTACCAAAGAACTTTGTTCCGGATGCTCCAAGTCAATGTACAACTCACTTAATCTGAATAGAGTTCCATCCCTCAAATCTCCACTTTCCCATTTCGCCCACATTTCACGCATTCTGATCTCCAGAATAGACATTGAACGATTGTCGTCGGGTAAGGACAAATTTATTGCATCATCTTCCCATCTCAGTTCCTTCCAGAAGTCATGAAAATCATCCGGAACAAGAGGTGTCTTTGAAATGATTGCCCTAGCAAGATCGTGTACGCATGGCATCCCAAGACAATCTCGAACCCAATGATCATCACAAACATTTGAATACTCCTCCTTCAATATTTGCTGGTACATTTCCAACAACAACAGAAAACACCTATCTGACACTCGGTAAAATAGCCTTGAAAACAACATTCGAATGCCAGGAGGAAAGGTTGGGTCATCAAAGACCATTTGCCGAGTGGTAAGTGCTTGGTTCATCGTCGCCCTAATCAGGTCCATCTGAACTATGACCGCATGGTGGATCCTCACGATCACTCTGTTGAAGCCTCCTCTACTAGAACCCACAATTTGTTTCAACACCTTATGCATCCCCTCCACCCTAAATAAACACAATTTCTAATCATTAGCATTAATAATATGGTGGTCCAAATTAACAACTAAACAAACAAAGATACCTGTTTGTAGTCCTTGTGTGAAAGTGAAGAGTGTAGTCCGTCCACGCTCTAACTATGAACTTCTTGTACGGAGTAAACCAGTACTTTTCAACGTAACCAACAATGCCCTTCTTCCATGAATCTCTCAGCTTTCTCAACCTCTCTTCGTAGATTTCTTCGGTGCTCGAGCAAAATATCCCCCAACATTGCGTAACAAAGTTCTCCGCCCTTTTAGTATTTTTAATCACTTTTTCTGCGTGTGACTGGATGTTGTGCTTAATGTGCACCCAACACAATAGTTGCTTCACATCAGTGTCTTTGAACACAAGTTTGATTGCTCTCAACAAAGCCTTTTCACAATCGGTCATTATAGCCTTCGGCATCACTCCCAAATTTCTACACAACTCATGAACGCACATCATCACAAACTTGTAATGCATTACTGTCTCATGAGCCATGAATGCATATGCGATGTTGAACGTCTTGTGCGTGCAAGTGAAACCAACCATCTCCACTAAAGTCATATCATACCTATTTGTCTTGTATGTGGCGTCCATGATAATCACGTGAGGAAACTTCCTGAACAAACGAATCGACTCCGGGTGAGCGAAAAAAAGGACTTCAACCTCATTGGTCCTCGTGTTCCTCAAAGGTTGACAAAAATACTTGTTCTCTTTCTGAAAATTTAGAGACCACTGAGTAACTGACAATTCACCACGATCTTCTGCAAAAAATTGGCAATCTGCTTCATGGATGTCACATTTTGCGGGTCTCTTTCCCTAAGCTGAATAAGTATGTTTTTTGGCGTCTTGCGATCATCCCCCGCTTCCCTTGCTATTTTCTCCTCCTCTTTGCTCATTCTACCCACGAATGAATTCCCATGAAAACTAGTAGGAAGGGTGTGGTTGTGACGACCTTCTACAACATTCACGATCCATTTATAACTATAAGACCCTTCTTTTATACGAACCCCATATAACTCAAATGTACAACCACATTTCTTCGATTTTCGGTCACGAAGCCTCGGAACCGGCAATTCTGGATTTTTTAAATTCACTTTCGGCCTACCCGATCTAGGTTTTCCAAACCTATCGCATACAAAATCAACGCAATATTTGCTAGATGTACGATGTACCAAAACTATCATTAAATCCCTTGCTCTCTGTTTTGTCCATTCCATCATCTCTTCTTTACTATCCCACATTTGCGCAGTACTAAAATGTGGTCTAAAGTCTTCTTCCTATATTGATTAAACTACATTACTTAGATACGCAATTTTAACTAATTAACCTAAATCTCATGCAATTAAATACAAAATTTAAATTCATAATATACTAACCAAAATCGGTAACAGAGTCCAATCGTCTAATGCAATTGATACATTTGCTTCGCCTTCTTCCTCTTCTTCGTCCACTTCCTCATCGACTTCTTCGTCCACTTCCTCTTCTTCATCGACTTCGTATTCTTCTTCCACGACCCCTGATATCCAATTGTCGTTACCATCATCCTCACTACTCTCATAATTATAAGACATTGTGGTGTGCATTGCAAAACTTCAACAAGAGAGCTCAACCTATATATACAACCAAAAAATGCCCGTTGGAATTTTATGCCCGTTGGTGCGGTAATAGTTAACGCACCAACGGGCATTTTTTCAAAAAAACCTGTGCGGTAACAGTTACCGTACAGATTATATTTATTATTTTCTTACAAATTTAATTTAATTATTTTCAAATAATTATTAAAAAAAACCGGTGCGGTAACACTTACCGCACCAATTTATTATTTTTTAATTACTTAAAACTGGTGCGGTAAGGGTTACCGCACCATATTATATATTTTTTTTAATATATTAAACCTGTGCGGTAAGTATTACCGCACATGATATTAGTATTTTAATACTTTTAAAAAAAAATTTATTAATTAAAAAAAAAAAAATTCCTGTGCGGTAAGAGTTACCGCACAAGTTTTTCAGAAGTTAAATTTTTTTTGGGGTTAATCTCGTATTAACTGTGTGCGTTAAATGTTAACGCACAGATCTGTGCGGTAATTCTTACCGCACCAGCGTCGTATAGGTTTCAGAAAAAATTCCAACAATGCCCCGGACTCCTTTGGTGCGGTAAGCCTTAACGCACAGATGTGTACTGCAACTGTTACCGCACAGAATAGTGTGCATTTAGCAAAAAAAAACGTGTGCATATAGACCAAGCCTATATATAGAATGCTTAGAATTTATATATCGTTAAAATAATAAATAAGTTATAGTTATATTTGTAAAAAAAAGTTATAGATTATGCAATGCATTGGTATTTAAAATATACATATGTAAAAAGAGATTTCAAATACTGAATGATCAATGTAAAATATACATCAACTTATCATATACTCAACCTATCATATATACTCAACCAAAATACAATTAGATAGTCTTAAATAAGCATAAAATATTTTTTACACACTTTACATCTAAATTATCTATTTTCTACGGAAACATAAATAGAATCAATAACAAAGAAATGTTTTTTAGTTGTAAGAAATAGTATATTAGCTTACAACATGTAGATACATATGGATGAACTTCATTCCACGAACTTAAGTCTCTTTTTCTTCTTCGACATTTCACATATATAGTTATATAAATTTGGTATATTCACATGTGAAGTACCCAAAACAATCGAATATAAATTTAGTATATACATGATCACCATTTAATAGTAAAATATAAGGATAAGGAAGGAAAAACATTTAATATAATAAATTATGACCAATACAGTAACACATAAGATTCACCTATAATTATCCAACAATGATGAATTTGATGATAAAAAATAGAAATATGATATAAAGTAGAA
Source organism: Oxyria digyna (assembly GCA_029168935.1). Classification (NCBI taxonomy): domain Eukaryota; kingdom Viridiplantae; phylum Streptophyta; class Magnoliopsida; order Caryophyllales; family Polygonaceae; genus Oxyria; species Oxyria digyna. The sequence continues at coordinate 13,422,484 of JAPVLV010000005.1, forward strand.
TAGAAATATTAAAAAATGATATAAAGTAGAATAGAAATATGAAATATACGTTGGACGTTTTCGTGTATCTAAATTCTAAATTTGTGAAACATGGTTTATTAAAAAGTTGGGGCGGGGCATTCATCCGAAAGAGTGAAATCCACCCCCACACCACACCCCTGGCATCCCCATTCAGGCGACCACTGTACGTTCCCATCTCGCCGTCGCATTCGCCGCCTTAGCACCTCCCCGGTAATTCTCTATTACACCCTCATCCACATCTCCTCTTTCCAAGGGTTTCTTATCGAAAATCAAACACCCCTAAATTGCAACCTTGAGATCTAAATCTGCCTGAATGTATCAAATTGTTCATTGCAAGTTTATCCAATTTCAATTTGTTTGTAGTATCACTCTCTCCCGTTTCTGATCTGAAATGCCTCCTCCCATTGCTCCTCGGTCCGGCGATGCCATCTTTTCCACCGTTGAGCGTGTGGTCAGTCCGATCTTCTCCATTTCTTCAATTTAACCATCTCAATTTCCCTTTTTTTTTGTTTAATTTCACTTGTTCGATTTGTTACGAAATAAATGTAGCTAGCCTTCTGGAAATGCCTTATTATCCTACAATTTCTATGTCACAGAACGCCGAGCTTTTCACGCTTACATATGGTGCAATTGTTCGCCAACTCATTACTGATCTGGAAGAGGTTGATGAGGTCAATAAGCAACTCGATCAAATGTACGCTACCTACTACCTCCTATTCACTTTGTCTGTTTAACCTCAAGCCTTACATTCTAATATCAGAGTAACAATCTTTCTTATACTGTAAAAGATTAGGAGAATGATTATTCACTTACTAGATTTAGCCTGAACATTTTTTATGCAAAAGGTGAACATGGTTGATGCAAAAAAATTATCTTTTTTCTAGAAATGCCATCTTTCTGTTTTTCCTTGTCCTCAAAACTGAACATGTTTGATGCAAGAGGTGATGTTTGATTCTCATAGTATTTCAGATAGTTCCCTTGAATTGATGTTCAATCGCACACAATAGACAATGAGAGGATCTTTTGTTTTTGAAAGTGTTGCATTGAATGTTACCGTTTTTGTTCTTTCAGGGGATACAACATTGGGGTGCGACTAATTGACGAGTTTCTTGCAAAATCAAACATCTCTAGATGTGTGGATTTCAAGGAGACAGCTGACGTTATTGCTAAGGTTACCTCTCAATATCCTCACTCTTCTGGTTAAATATTATCCATTCTTAAATTTTCCTATTGTCTTCAAGTTTCTTTGCGAATGAAGAAATCTTTTTGCATTTTAGTAGTCTTGTTCAAATAAATTATCTCCTGTATCCAATATCAAAATTCCATTTCCTTCTTTATGGGGCATACCCTTAGCAACCTTTCGACAAATTTATAGATGAGATCTCTTTCAGTATATAGGATATAATTGCACTTTTTTCAAGTTTCCAAAAGGGGATTGTAATTTGTTTTCTTCTAATCAAAAGACTTGATCTGATTACTGTTGCAATTTCTTGTTTATGTATTGCAAAAAAGCTGGTTCTTGTATAAGTGTGACGCTTATTTATGGCTGGACAGGTTGGGTTTAAAATGTTTCTTGGAGTAAATGCATCTGTAACGAATTGGGATGCTGAGGGAACAACTTGTAGCATTGTCTTAGAAGATAACCCGCTTGTTGATTTTGTTGAGCTGCCTGAGACATGTCAGGGCCTTCACTACTGCAACATCTTAAGCGGCGTTATTAGAGGAGCACTCGAAATGGTGAGTACTAAATACGGGAGTAGTTATCTTGTTTGAGTTTGCAATTTTATCATGGTGATTGGCATGTTGCTATCTGGATCTGCACTTTTTTATTATCTTTTTCTGAACTCACGTTTGGGGTCTGTTTGGAATCCATCAATAATGCTTTCTGTAAATATCTAATCGGACACTAGACAATAAGTTTAATACATTAACTTTGAAATCCAAACAGACCCTTAAACCAGTAGCCGATTTGTCATGGGCCTGTGATTTGATCTCAAGATTGTGACTACAATCCCATATTTGTGTTTGTGTTAGGTATCAATGAAGACTGAAGTGATATGGACGCGTGACATGCTACGAGGAGATGATGCATATGAGATGCAAGTCAAACTTCTGAAGCAAGTTCCAGAGGAATACCCTTACAAGGACGACGAGTGAGACTATTGTATTTCCCTATAATATTCTCCAGGATGTTTGTTTCTCTTTAGAATTAAGTTGCCACATCTTTTCTATGTCTTGATTCAACAAGATGTATAAAATCTACTAGTTCATCTTCAAATGATTATTTGCTACTTGCCTGTAATCTGAATGATAAAGTCTACTAGTTCATCTTCATGAGCAAAGCCCAGAGAAATTATCAGAAACTTTGGTTAGGATGTGTGTCCTTTTTCATTGCTCATCAGCTTGGACATGCATGATGAATGTAAAACACCAAAAGAATGATTGTAGCTGTTCCATTTTCAGCTTGATGTGCTCATTTCTGGTTTGTCCAGCGAAGCTTATATACTACCATACAAGTGCAGCAACTAATTGGAGGCAAGAGGAATCTCATTTTCAGAGTCTAATTTCAAAAAAAAAAACGTCTTCATCCTTTCCTGACACGGGAACATTTGTTTTAATGACTTAACTGACACCAAACACGTTTTATTTTTATCGATATTGCTTAAAGATATTTTTTTCATATATGTACAATTTAGTAATTTTTATTTTGTAATAAAAATAGAATATCTCTCGTATATGTACCAGAATCACATAGTCGATGGTGTTGCTCAATTTGCTCTTCATTGCCATACGGATTGGAGTCGAAGCGCGAAGAGAGAAAAATGGTGAAAATGGTGGGAATACTCAATTAAGCAAACAATTATAGTTTTATTAGACATTTAATAAGTATCAATTGTCATTGGGTAAATGAGAGATGAAGAGAGAGAGTACTAATTAGGTTTAAACGTTAATTAGTCCAATTGACATTACTTTCTCAAATGATTGATTTTATAGTATATATATAATAAATAGATAGATTAAAAATATCTAACTCATATTAGTTCAGGTGACTTGCATTAGCATTAGAAATAGCATGCACTTACGCATCCCAAGCCAAAAAAAGCCTTAAGTAGTGCATTTTCAGTACAACGTGACATGCATTTTTTGTTCAGTTGTCTTGCACTACCAGTAGAATATGAATGCGCTATCAGGGTGGTGATGGTGATATCTGGCGAGCATCGGTTTCGCAATACGATGGCGGGAATGCGGGTGAGACCAGGATGAGGACGTCTTCCCTTTGGGTTGGAGGGGGAAATTTTCGGGCCTATGAACCATTTGCTCCGGCCCAATAACTTGCTAAGTGACTTAGCAATTCAAATTTGGAAAATTGAACTCAACCAACCCAAAGGAACATCTTCATCTCTAATCCCTCTCCCACTTGGTCTCATCGAACCTGCAAATTTGAGCTCTCTTCAAATCGATCCCCGCCAAGAGACACATTTATTTAAGGGATAATATGGAAATTTCCCACTAGACAAACAAACAAAACCTAGCCCCCAAAACCTAACTATCTGTTGAAATCTCACTATGGAGTATGGAGACACATTTTTCTGGGTTTAAATAAAATAGGCAATCACATAGGGTCAAATGACTTTGGTTTATTTGTTATTTTGAAAATGGATTTTAATAAAATATTAAATTTGGTATAAGTATCATAATCATAATCATAATCATAATATATATAATTTTTGGAGGTGGTTGAAAAATATTCAACAAGATATTAATGAATATATTCATCTTGCGTTGGACTTTTTCTTGGGTCATCGAAAAAAAAGTCTAATATAATTTTGATTGGACCACCAGTAAAAAAAATCCAATATTGAAAAAACAAATTCTTATCTTTTGTAATTGGATTTGGAGATCATCTAGACTTCATTCGTGTCGTTTTTCATTTAGAAATATCTAAAAAGTATATCTTTGAAGTTATAAAAGAGACAACAACTTACAAAATAGCGAGGGTAGAAAATATAATCTTGAAGAAATAAGCATACGAATAATGCAGTAAATTCGTTCAATTTTTCCTAAGCCTTCGTCTAGCATCTAAATATGTCCATCGACTTTTAGAAATTGAATGTTTGCTGCTCAAACTTATATTAATTTTAGTTATGTAATAATAAAATTTATATCTAAGGGAGAAATTTGTTTGAGATTCAGTTATATCGATCGTCTTATATTATGGGATAATTATTTTTATTATTATTTTGAGTTCAAGCTAATTTTTCAATCTTAAACTATAAGTGGTACATATTAAATAATTATTTTTATTATTAGAAGGGTGTAGTTTGTGGTTTATAGTTTAAGTTGATCAAATAATAAATTCATAAAGATATATATAAGAAAAAAGATATAATGTAGTAAAAGATAAAAATGGATATTTAAATGGTAATGTAATTTATCAAATAACTTATTAATTTTGTTTTCATTTATTATTATTTTAAATATAAAAGATAAACTTAGAATTATCAACCACATGACTATATAAAGAATGCATATAGATGGGATTTATAAGTGTATTAAGTTATATTTAAATAGTGTATACAAAAAAGATAAAATTCTTAAGTAAAAGATAATCAATTAATTAAATTAATACGTATAAATTGAAAAAACATAAATTTTTAAGTATATAGATAGGAAGAGGATAAAAATTGTGAGTGAAAGATAATCAATTAATTAAAATTAAGATTTTTTTTTCAAATTTCATAAATATGTGGCATTTTGTTTTGTTTTTTTATTGAGTTTTCTCAAAGTCATGATGATGTGTCATGTTACTAATGAGGTGGCGTAGCACAAAGGTCGACACATATGTCAACTAAACGTAAAAACGACATGTGTTAAAATGACGCTCTATTGTAGTATTTGTATAGAAGATTTGTGGACTCGTGTTAACATATAACTTCTTATCAATAATCTCGATCATATTAGTTTTGTCTACTTACATCAGCAAAGATTCACTAATCAATTAATCATCATAATATTTAATTTAGTCTGATTTAACCATATCCGTACAATAACATAGGATATATATATTAGTAATTCCATATTGTTCTATGTTAAGAGAAACATCATAAAATTAGATAACAAATAAATAATTGTTTTTCCTCACCGAGGATTAACTCTTAGTATGATTATTATACATCAATCTTAAAAAATATTTTTTTTTAAGATTCATAATTGAAAAAAATTATTATTAAAGATATTCATATCTTTTCCATTACATATATACCCTTTTTACATCCAAATAATAAACTTTATTCTTTAATTCTTCTACATATTAGAGAAATTAAAAAAACTTATACTTTAACACTCTAATATGATAGATATTCTATCAACCTATTTATATAATAATTTTTTTTTTGTTATTCTATTTGTTTAGAGATATTATCAAATACAATTTTTATTAATTATAAGAGGATGTTTATAAATATATAGAAGCGAAATAAGTCATGTAAAAAAAAAAATAGTTGAATCTAACTAAAATTATATATACATATGATTGTAGATATTCTATCAACCTACTTTATTTAATTTATAATTATATTATTTTTTTGTTATTCTATTTCCTTAAGAGATATTATCAAATACAATTCTTATTACTTATGGGTGTGAATCCCATAATAATATCTCTTATAGAGATAAATAAGAATGAATCTAAGTCATTGGATGCCTTGACATCCAATGACTTAGATTAAACTAGGTACCCCACTACAAGTGGGGGTAGTTGTGATGGTCCGGCGACCACCCGGTGGTTGTCCGGTAGAGGTCCGACAACGGTGCGGCGGAGGTCCGGCGACGGTCCGGCGGTGACCCAATAATAAATGAAAAAGTTAAAGTATAAAAATAAATGAAAATTTAAGTCTAATTCAAATTGGTGAACATTTAAATATAATGTGATGAACATTCTGTTGATGAACATTTAATTATAATGTGATGAACATTCTGTTGGTGAACATGTAAGTAACATGTGATGAACATTCAATAGAGTATATCAAAATGAACGTTTATCAACATTTTGATGAACATTTATGAACAACGTGATGAACATTTAAGCTAATTGTAATAAACTTTTGAGTAATGAACATTTTATTAAATGTCCGTGAACATTTAGGAATGTTTGATTAACATTTAAGCATGAGATGATGAACATTTAGGTAATATTTGATGAAGATCAAGTGTTTTTTTTACTCAAAATTATATTAAAGTGGTGTTCCACATAAGTGGTGGTCCGGTGGTCCGACGGTGGCTTGATGGTGGGTTAGTGGTGGTGCGGTCGTGGTGGTCTTGTGGTGGTCCGACGGTGGTCCGCCGTTTGTCCAAATAACATAATCATTTAAGTGTTATAAACTTGGTGAACATTTAAAAATAATTTGATGAACATTTAAGTATAATGTGATGAACATTCAGTTGGTGAACATTTAAGTATAACTTGATGAACATTCAGTTGGTGAACATTTAAGTATAATGTGATGAACATTTAGTAGAGTATATCAAATGAACATTTATCAATATTTTGATGAACATTTATCAACATTTTGATGAACATTTATGACCAACGTGATGAACATTTAAGCCGATTGTAATGAACTTTGAGTAATGAACATTTTATTAAATTCTTGTGAACATTGAAGTATGAGATGATGAACATTTAGGTGATTTTTGTTGAAAATTAAGTGTATTTTTAAAAGAAATTATATTAAAGTTGTGTTCCACATAAGTGGTGGTCCGGTGGTGGCTTGATGGTGGGTCAGTGGTGGTGCGGTGGTGGTTTGCCGTTTGTCCAAATAACATAAACATTTAAGTGTAATAAACTTGGTAGACATTTAAATATAATTTGATGAACATTTAAATATAATGTGATGAACATTCAGTTGGTGAACATTTAAGTATAATATGATGAACATTCAATTGGTGAACATTTAAGTAGAATGTGATGAACATTCAGTTGGTGAACTATAAAGTCTAATGTGATGAACATTCAGTAGAGTATATACAAATGAACATTTATGAACATTGTGATGAACATTTATGAACAACGTGATGAACATTTAGTAATAAATAATTTTGAAATATTTGTGAACAATTTTATACATCTTTGTGGAAATTTTATTTCGGCAAGGCCCTAAGGTGGTCCGACGGTGGTCAGAGGTGGTTGGCGGTGGTCGGAGGTGGTCCGACGGTGGTCGAGGTGGTCCGACAGTGGTCAGAGGTGGTCCGGCGAAGGTGACAAGGCATGACAAGGGGTGCCATGTGTCATCATATGGGCTCTTGGATCTCTGTTGATCTAATGGTCCACAATCATTCTCATTTATCATTTTAACAAGTATTATTACATGACACTTTTCCATTACTTATAAGAGGTTGTTTATAAATATATACTAGCGAGATAAGTCATGTTAAAAAAAAAGTTGAATCTAACTTAAATTATATATATATATATATATGATTGTAGACCCACATCAAAATACGAATTAAATATATCAACAAAAATATACTTATTTTATCAATTTTAAAAAATACAATATACTTTTAGTAAAATAAAACCTTGTAGATGACTATACAAATTACTATTTCGTATTATATAGTGTAAATCACATTCAATATCGAGAAATAATTATCACTACAAATTATTCCAAAGTAATAAGACTATATGATATTTTTCGCATACGTGAGAATCGCAAAGGATATCATTAATAATGGTTTGATAATAAAAAAATTTATTTATAAGAACAAATAATTTACGTATTAGTGTATTACTAACAAAGAAAATAAGGACCCAACTTATAAAAAGAAAAATATACCAATAATATTATATTTATTAATTTAATTTTAAAAATGTAATATATTTTGACTAAAGCCCGTGCGTAGCACGGGCAAGAAAGTACTAGTATATACTTTTTGGGGTGGTTGAAAAATATTAACACAAAATATTCATGAATACATTCATCTTGGGTTGGGCTTTTGCTTGCTCCACCGGAAAAAAAGTCCATTGTTAAAGTTCATATTTTTTTTAAAAAAAATTCACCTAGATTTTTCAAACAAATCTATTATTATTAAGTAAAAGATTATCTTTTAAGAAACTATTCCACATATATTTTTCAAACGAATCTATTATTATTAAATAAAAGATTATTTTTTACGAAACTACACCAATCTATTTCCTAATAAAGAATTTATCTTTTATTAATTTAAAAACAAAATTATTTTTATAAAGATTATATAATTGAAAAAATATTTTTGTAATTAGTATTTTATAAAAGAAATATTCATTATAAAATGGGAAAAATATGTTATTAAAGATATTTGTATATTATATATTCACAAAGATATTCATCAATATATTCACAAATCTGTTTATCAATATATTCATCTTGGGTTGAGCTTTTGCTTGACCCAACAAGAAAAAAGGTATAATATTTTTTACACTACATAGATTGTCAGTTTGGAGTTACAGATTACACTACATCTTTGCAATAACATACTTAAGTTATATTATATTTTATAAAATAATATTGTTTATACCGTTATATTGTACAATATGTTACTATATCCTTTGTTCATGAATTTTATATTCTCTAGAGATATTATCAAATAAAAATCTTATCAAAAAAGAAAAAAATTTATTCTTTATTAGCCTACTAAAAAAATTCAATATTAAATACATACACATTTTTTAGTTAGATAGATTAAAAGTTAAATAAACAATTTTATCATATCATTTTGGGTTGGGCTTTTGCTTGGCCAACGATAAAAAAGTCCAATATTAAAAAGCAAATATTTATTTTTATAATTGGAAAAATATCAAACCTATAAGATATACTGAAAAATATTTTAGTTGAAAAAAGATAATAAAATATATTAGGTATAATATTTTTTACACTTCATGGATTGTCAGTTTGTAGTTGGAGATTACACTAAAACTTTGCAATAACATACTTAAGTTATATTAAATTTTATAAAATAGTTTTTTTTATGCTACTATATCCTTTGCTCATGAATTTTATATTCTCTAGAGATATTATCAAATAAAAATCTTATCAAAAAGGAAAAAAGTTTATTCTTTATTAGCCTACTAAAAAATTCAATATTAAATACATACACATTTTTTAGTTAGACAGATTTAAATATGCTATAAATTCATATCACATGATACACTCAAATGAAAATCAAATCATCTTTTACATGCATATAAAAAAACATATTATCATGATCATCATAATATATCATCATATAATAATATATAATTTTTGGATAGGAGAAAAATATTCACCCAATATAGATATGGAAAAGTGTCTGGTGATAATAGTTGCTACAGTAATAAATGAGAATGATTATGGGCCGTTTGATTTCGCCAGATCGGACGGATGTGGATAATTCACTTTTGGGCGCGTGTACCAGCGCGTTCAACAGATCTCGTAAATTTCCTTCTTCTTCTTCTCGCCTTCATTTTCTTTTCCCCCAAGTTTTTTCAACAAAACTTCTTGGATCTTGCCTTCTCTTCTCTGCTGCGTAATTCCTTCTTCTTCTTCTCGCATTCGTATTTTATTTTGTTTTCCTCATCTTGTTTACGTTTCTATATCCTTTGTTTTTGCGTGAGATGATTTTGTTGATTTTTTGTATTCAGGTGTTCTTGTTCTCTTGATTGCTCTGTTCGCTAATCCAACACATCGATTATCATTCGTTAGCTTGTTTCTCCTTCATTCTACATATGGATCTAGGTTTTGCTTCTATTTTCTTTGTTTCACCAGTTCATCCCCCTGTTTCTCTCCAATTTGAGCTTATTTGTTGAAGTATTACGATGATTCGTGTATAATGAAGCAGTTTTTATCTCAAATTTGATCAACATCATCGATGAACTATTGTTGATTATGTTTAAGCTTTGAAAAAGCTTAATATCATACTTCCGAGGTAATTAATGAACATGTACAAGACATATGATGAACGTTAATAAGACTGTTAGTGAACATATATTGGATATTTTAAAAACTGAAGATGAATCTTTAGTGATGTGATGAACATTTAGAAGAATTGTGATGAACATTTATATCGGATTTGATGAACATTTATAACGGATTTGATGAACAATAGTAATAGAAGTGATGAACATTCTATTGGACATATAATGAACATAGACAGTATTTGTGATGAACTTTTATAAAACATGTGATGAACGTTGAATGCAGTCTTAATGAACTTTTAATACTGATTTGATGAACTTTGTTCTAGATGTGATGATCATTCACAGCATTTTAATGTGTAATGAACATTTTCAGGATTTGTGATGAACATTGATAAGACATATGATGAACGTTAATAAGACTGTTAGTGAACATATATTGGACATTTTAAAAACTGAAGATGAATCTTTAGTGATGTGATGAACATTTAGAAGAATTGTGATGAACATTTATATCGGATTTGATGAACATTTATAACGGATTTGATGAACAACAGTAATAGAAGTGATGAACATTCTATTGGACATATAATGAACATAGACAGTATTTGTGATGAACTTTTATAAAACATGTGATGAACGTTGAATGCAGTCTTAATGAACTTTTAATACTGATTTGATGAACTTTGTTCTAGATGTGATGATCATTCACAGCATTTTAATGTGTAATGAACATTTTCAGGATTTGTGATGAACATTGATAAGACATATGATGAACGTTAATAAGACTGTTAGTGAACATATATTGGACATTTTAAAAACTGAAGATGAATCTTTAGTGATGTGATGAACATTTAGAAGAATTGTGATGAACATTTATATCGGATTTGATGAACATTTATAACGGATTTGATGAACAACAGTAATAGAAGTGATGAACATTCTATTGGACATATAATGAACATAGACAGTATTTGTGATGAACTTTTATAAAACATGTGATGAACGTTGAATGCAGTCTTAATGAACTTTTAATACTGATTTGATGAACTTTGTTCTAGATGTGATGATCATTCACAGCATTTTAATGTGTAATGAACATTTTCAGGATTTGTGATGAACATTGATAAGACATATGATGAACGTTAATAAGACTGTTAGTGAACATATATTGGACATTTTAAAAACTGAAGATGAATCTTTAGTGATGTGATGAACATTTAGAAGAATTGTGATGAACATTTATATCGGATTTGATGAACATTTATAACGGATTTGATGAACAACAGTAATAGAAGTGATGAACATTCTATTGGACATATAATGAACATAGACAGTATTTGTGATGAACTTTTATAAAACATGTGATGAACGTTGAATGCAGTCTTAATGAACTTTTAATACTGATTTGATGAACTTTGTTCTAGATGTGATGATCATTCACAGCATTTTAATTGTAATGAACATTTTCAGGATTTGTGATGAACATTGATAAGTAGTTTGATGAACATATGTTTAATATCTGATTAACATTTTTCTAGGTGTTGATCAATCCAATGCCAATGGTGTAGTTTCTATTTCTCCTGGAAATACGAAATACTTTTTACCATTATGTGAAGATTCTTACAAGCCATATGTTGGTCAAGTGTTTGCTTCAATTGAAGATGGTATTGAATTCTATAAAAAATATGCCATCAGGGCAGGCTTTGGTACATCACAAATTAAGATGAGAAATAACCTAAATAAAGAGGTGCACCCCCCCCCCCTAGGCTTGCAAGTATCGAGTAATTTCAAAATCACCTCACCCTCAACCTTTTTCAAGAACATAATAATGAAGTGTTTATATATTTATATAGTAATACCTTTTCAAATGCAATATTTTCCCTCAAAGCACTTAGCGTGGTAACACCATAAGAAACCAGACCACCAACACAAGTGGGATCCACTTCAGCCAGAGCTTGCAGAGTTAAAGCCGCTTCAACACGTACCTGGCATCAATTCAGCTAACTATAATATTTAAGAGCAGTTGCTATTCCAGAAGAGTATAGGAAACTTAAAAAAGCACTGTAAGTTCAATCAATTTTCCACATAAATGACAAAAATTGAACAGAATCCACAGAAATTTTTGAAAAAGTTTCACATTCTTTTTATCGCATTCGATTGGGGTTTAACTGTTAATAAATGCATATTGTTCAAAGAATATACTCTAGGCTAAACCATGTATCAGACTATATTCCTTATAATAAAGTGTAATATTAGGGGCATGGAGGTAATATCACCGCTTTGTAAAAGGATCAGAATAGCACAAGGATACATTCTGTTCTACAAACAACTTTTACAGCAATCTCAGATAGAAATGACTAATCAAGAAAATAACGTAACACATTGCAATATTCTGAACTGGAATCCGGCTACCAATAAACAAACTCAAACAAAGTGACCAAATCAATAGAAAAATATGTCAACCAAAATTGGTGGACCTCTACTGTAAGCCCATGATAAACAGCTGAAGCTTGCAGATTTCTACAACTACAAGATGACCACAAGGGCATTTCAAGTAGCAAAACAAAACAACTTTGAAGCAAAAGCACTGCTTTTTAATAGAAGAAAACAAAACATTTTATTCTAAAACTTCCCCGCAATTTCTCTTTCATATGCTCTAGCACTTAACTGGTACAGCCAGCCATAGGCGGTCACCATACTATTCTATCTTGCTAAATTTAAAATAAATAATATATTTCCCCCAATAATATTGAATGCCCTTCTGTAATCCGATGAAAAGCATCATTAACAGAGTATTTATTAGAAGAAAACAAGAACAAAAGATTGAAAGAAAGGAAAACAGGTCATATCAACAGAAGATAATGTTAAATGAGTAGGATAGAACGACTCATAAACACAACTCTCAAGATAAGGATCATTTATTTTCTCCCAGAAGAAAAAAAAGAACTTAATATTTAATCCATCGCAAATATGTGCTAATTGTTACTTTAGCTTGAGTGACAAGTAGATCCCTTATAATCGGCTAAACATACTACGTATATGCAGATATAGCACAAGGCCCTTCAACTGCAGCTGTTTCTTTGTTTTACAGACGGGTCAAAACATATATACCATAAGAGGAAAGCAGAAATAGACCGTAGCTGAAATAACAAGGAAAACAAATGCTTCCGAAGATGTTAGTATAACTCACAAGCTCAAAAGAATGTGATAATGCTGCCACTACGGTAACATCAAGAACTTCTTTGAACTCATGTGGAACCTGTAAATGCACAAACAGACTGAGGTTTCTATGTAAAGATGGTAAAATGAAAATTTCACTCAAGAACAATAATGTGCTTAACAGATCAAATAACAACCAAAATTCAAATGAAAGTGTAATTCTAATAACATCCTTCACGCCAATCACAACTGCTTCCATTTATGAAAATCTACTCTATGGGACAGTTCGAATATATTCAAGCCATTATTTCGCATGAGATCTTGGAAAAACATTACCATCTCTCGAAGATTTGTTGGCCAGTTCATTTGCATCACCCACATGGCTAGATGAGTTTCTTATAAGGAATATCTTCTACTTTACGATTTGAGGTTACAATGTTACATTTTATTTATTTGCTTCCAGTGTTATACTTTGGGACTGTAGAAGGAAAGAATAATTGTGCTCCATAAATAAAGAAGAAATTAGAAAGAGGAAAGTAATATGTCATTTGTGAAAAGGCAAAATTCAATAACAAAAGAGAAAAACAAATATCTTAAAAACACCACATTGATCAGGGAGTACGAGGGAGAACGTAGAGAAACGGAAGGGCTGCTGATATACAAAGATTAGTGAATTAAAAGAGTAACAAAAGCGGAGCTTCCCCGACAAAAGCATAATAAGATGAAACCTCAAGTGCACAAGAATTGTAAGGACCTTGCAGGAATGACAATTAAAGATTGGATTTTTCAAGCTATAATGAGGAAAGAACATGAACATCTACAATTGCAGAAAAGAAAGAAGCCCTTTTTAGGTTTTCAGGAATAGGAATGAATGATAGTGAAAACAACGATCTGCTTCTGTTCCCTTAGTTTTTTAAGATCACGACTACGCATCATTAAAGTCTCATTGCCTGAATGATCCTCAAAGGCATAAGCATGTAGGTGTAAGTGTGAATAACTGCACATGTTATGCTTTGACATATAAACACAATGAGAAACATGAGGATACTAAGCTCAGACTTTCATAAACACAGAGAAAGGATCAGCAGCATGCTAGAAAACTGGTATTGCCTATCATTTTCTCTTATTTCTCTCCTTGACTTGCCCACAGAAAAACAATAATGCACAACAAAAAAGGCACCAAGTGAGGATGCAACATAAACAAATCAGAAAGCACATCAAATGCAATATCAATGCCCTACCTCACTCAATGTTTTCAAAGTATAAGATAAGGTACGCAGTGCAGCAACTTTCATGGTGGAGCTAGCATCACGGGACTGAAGCTGCAAATTTCAGAAAAGACATTGTTTTCAGAAACATCAGTTTTAATTCAGCACTTAATGTCAATAATCTAACAAGGAAAGATTAGCAAAACCTGCTTCGCCAGAACAACTAAGAAGCTACGCTGAGTAGGCTCAGTCATCTGATCTGTCACACCAACCCTAAGAATATAAAGAACACATGCCTTCCAGAAAAAAAGACACAGATAGATCTATTAGTAAGACAATAGCATAGAGAAGACCATAATTTAGTTCCATGACCGTATGGATGTAATATATTAAAAACTTAGTACTTAATGCCCTATAGAGCATGAAGCATGTTTCCAGTTTTCCTTTCAGGAAAGAAGTCTTATATATTGCTTCACCAAAAAGCGATCAGATGCAAAATTAATTAACATTAAGGCAGAAATGGCTGAGCAGAGTACTCATACATACATTTTCAACTGATGCATTTTTCTACATTGTAGTGATTATACAATGAACTCCAGTAAAAACTTGATTAGTGCAGTACATGCGGTCATTTGCACATTTTAAATTGGTCCCAATGTTACTAATAACTTAGTATACCTTTAAACATACGTGTAAAAATATTTCCTGCAGATATTATGAAATGACTTGTAGCCTACAACTGTAGATTAGTGCAGTACATTTGATCATTCCCACATTTCAAATGATCATTGATCAGCTTGACTAGTAAGGAACTAAATGCTAAAAGTCCCTGAGTTCCATCAAAAGAATTCTCCCCTCATTTAAAGGGTGGTGAGAAGGAGAGGATGGCGAGTAGAAGGCAGATCCCTATCCCTTATATACCATGTTCATTTGGTCACTTTGATAAAGAGAAAAGCCATATCAGATAGGATGGAACTACCAGTGCTTGTGCATCGACAGAAGAGTCAAGTCGAAGCATGTCCATTACTTGTATAGCATAGTCTTGAAGCTCAATATCAGGATGCAAATACTTGAGTCGTGTGGTCTGAAATTTCCATATGCAAAAAGATGCATATAACAAGAATTAGAAAAAAAAAAGATAAAACAATAACCAATATGTCCACAAGATAGCATAGCAATACCTATATCAAAACCTTAAAACTATAAAACCCCACATGATCCCTAGCTGCTACATACCCTTTGGTTATACAGGATGTAAGCAATATCTATGTGATCCCTATCTATCAGAACCAAATACTATCTACAGAGCTACAGAATATAAACCTGATTGCACTGGTTTGAAATGATAAAAAAAAAAAAAAGATACTCAGACATTGAAGATAAATCGATAACCAATCCATAATATATAATTTAAGAAAACCAAACAGAAAGAGAGAGGGAGATTAATAGCATCCGATCGGCATAAATTGTAACGAAGCAAGGTATGCAAGAGCTCAAATACTAAGCTATAAGTCTGTCATGAGCTAGTATAAAACAAACTATGACTCGTGGAGACATACCAAAGACACACCTAGTTTATATAAATAGTTCTTTCATGTACAACGTTGCGGATTGATAAAAAAAAACATGAGTCGTACATAAAACATTAAACAGAGATAAATATCACAAAACGCAAGTGCAGAGCAAACCTAAGAGTTCCATTATGAGTTCTTTAATGTAAATAATGAAGCCGGAATCGGCATGGTCAGTATGCCACTAGAAGGGGCACAAAAGTTAAAAGTATTAATCAAAACTATGCATAATCTCATAAATAAAACACCAAAACAGCATGCAGTGACATAAGGAATCAGTATAAGCTCAAAATACTATATAGTTGAGGTCAAAAAAAAACATTCATACCTGTAGGAAAGACACCCATGACAGAGTCATGCCAACTCTGATAAGCATCAACCTAGAGCCAGTAGCTGCAGTATGAACAATTAAAAACAATAAAATTTTGACTAAATAAACCAAAATTTTTTTTGGAAAGAACAAAGAGGAGAAAATAAAATAAAAAATGAGAACAACACAATCGTGTTTTACAAGACTATTAACAGAAAAATTAGACAAGAACCAAGGAAAACAGATACAGCCTGAAAGCCCGAATTGAACTACATACAACACCAAACAACAGTTAAACAGCACATGAATCAATCCTGAAGTATCAAAGTAAACCCTCCCAAATTCAGCCTTCTTATTAGGCAAAGTACACCAGATAAATTAAAAGAAAAGAAATCAAAGGGATTGGGAAACCTACCCAACACAATTTCTTGAGCTTGCTAGAGAGGACGGAGGAGCCGCTGAGGGAAAATGTCGGAGGGGAAATCGGGAAGCTAAATTGGGCTTGCTAGAGAGGACGAACGCACTCAGATCTAACCTCGAAACACTCTGAGCCTCATCATTTGTCGGAAGCAGCAACCAGGTTCTGAAGTGGAGGAAAGTTGTAGGAGGTGAGAAGAAGACGATGTGCAGAGGTTGTGGAGCCGGTGAATTTCAGGTGGGGAGGACGGTGGAGCCGGTGAAATTTAGGTGGCCGAGGAAGACGATCGAGTTGTAGAGAGAAAAGGTTAGGGCGTGGGGAAGACAGTGGAATCGTAGAGAGGAAAGGGTTCTTTGGACGAGTAAAGCATCAGACCTACACCTACCCCTTTCATCTCATTTTTTAATTTTTCTATCAACTATTGCAACGACAAAATCGTTGCCATTACTATCAGATATATTCGCTACGACAATTTGTCGTTGCTGAACACTTGTATTTTTTATTGCAACGACAATTTGTCGTTGCTAAACACTTTTATTTTTTATTGCAACGACAAAATGGTTGCGATACATATTTTCATTAGGCGCGCCATTTTTTTTGTGCGGGAAATGAAAATTTCATTTATCGCAACGACCTTTTGCAACGACTTAAAAATGTCGTTACCAATTATATTATTAGCAACGACATTTTTAAGTCGTTGCAAAAGGTCGTTGCGATAAATGGTTTTTCTTGTAGTGTTTGTTGCAGTAGGCAGGGATATATGAAAGTAGATGGAAATACTGCAGATGACTCCACTTCATCAAAAAGGAAGAGGAATTCAGATAGATGTGGTTGTGTTGCTAAATTAGCACTTCGCTATCTTAGTCATGATGGCTATTCTGTTAAGATTTTTGAGGAGCGTCATACACATTATATGGTTGATGAATCACAACGACATCTTGCCAGGAGTAACCGGAAATTGACTGCATTCCATGAAGACTTTATTATTAATTGTATCAAGTCCAATTTTGGGACTAGCAAAGCATTTAAGATGTTCAAGAATTCTGTTGGATCTTACGCAAATGTTGGTGCCTCGCTGGTTGACTTCAAGAATTTTAACCGAGATCTCAATGCGTATATGGTTGGTTGTGATGCTCAAATGGTAATTGATAGCCTTTTCCGCAAGAAAGAGAGATGTGAGGCTCTCTATTTTGAATACTATGTCAATGAGCATAATCAACTAACTCGTTTATTCTGGGTTGATCCGATTGCACGCAAGAGTTTTTCATTCTTTGGTGATGTAGTGACTGCTGATGCAACATACAAATCAAATAGGTATGTTGATGAACATTCTTACCTATTTAGGAGAATTTTTCTAAGTAGTTATGTTGAACAATGTTAAATTTATTAATTAACATTCCTATTTGTTTTGGTGAACAATCATTGTAGTTGTGATGAACTATGTTTTATTTATAGATTAACATATAAAAATTTATTGATGAACATTGCTAGTTTATTGATGAACATTCATACAAGTTTTGATGAACACTGTTAGATTTATTGATGAACATTCATACCAGTTGAGGAACATTCTTATCCCAGTTTTGATGAACATTGTTATCAGTAATGATGAACATTGTTCAATCATTTGATGAACAAATAATACAGTTTTGATGAACATTATGAGTTTTCGCTTTTTGTTTTCAGGTATGATATGGTGTTTGTTCCTTTCACTGGAGTTGACAACTACAAGTGCTCAATCACCTTTGCATTTGGCTTATTGTTGAACGAAGATATTCCATCTTATGTGTGGTTGTTTGATCATTTCAAAAAGGCAATGGGACATGAACCTTTTGTTATTTTGACTGATCAAGATGCTGCTGTCAAGGCTGCTGTTGAGGAGGTTTTTAGCTCAAGTGTTCATCGTTTTTGCATGTGGCACATAATGTTCAAAGTGCCCGGTAAGATTAAGGTTGAACCAGAGCAAAATAAAGAATTCAGGGATAGATTCAATGCTATTGTTTGGAGTGATGAGATTACTCCTGTGGATTTTGAGGAGCTTTGGCATGGTATTATAGATGATTTCAATCTTCAAGACAATGTTTGATCTACGACACTTATGGATTCCCGCTTTCTTTTAAAATGTCCATATGGGTGGCCTGCTTAGAACAACTTCGAGGTCTGAATCTCAGAACTTCTTCTTCTCACATTTGATTGGCTCATCATCATCCCTTATAGTGTTCATGTTGCAATTTGAAAATGCAATTGATTCTCAAAGACATACTCATCGTAAGCATGACTTTGAATCTTCCACTCGCCGTCCTACTCTCAAGACACCGACCCAAATGGAAGTTCAGCTTTGTGACGTCTATACACTGCCTATTTTTGATGATTTGCAAACTCAACTTCTCTCATCTGCCTATGATTGTGCCTTGGTTAATTCTCTCACAGAGGGTGATGTCCATTACTATCGTGTTCGTGGACATTTTGAGAAATCATTTGTGGTTCAGCACTTACCATCCACAAATGAATATAAGTGCTCTTGTAATAGGTTCTTGCAGATAGGTCTTCCATGCTGTCACATGATATTGGTAATCAGATGTGTTGGTCCACCTTTGGATGTGAAAATGCCTGACCAATATATATTACCACGATGGAGTAAGAGCACAACATTGAAGCCAACTTTTGAGATTGATGGTTTAGTATTTAAAGAATCTGTTGAGATGGATGAGAAGAAGCTTTTAGTGTATGATGTTATGTCTGAGATACATAGTATTATCAATGAAATTGAGCATGATTCTGATCAATTGAACGACTTGTTGATTGTTCTAAAGGAGAAGCATGAGTTGTACAGTTCATCCATTCAGGCTGAGTCGTCTTCTATGAGTAACAACAAGACTCCTACAAAAAGCAGAGAGGCAAGATTTGAGAAGTTTGTTGGTCCTTTACCAAATACAATATCTGTCCTTCCACCTCCACAATCAAAGAACAAAGGAAGGCCAAAAACATCACGTTTGAAAAGTACAATTGAGAAAGTTAGATTGAATTCTAACAAGGTGAAGAAGTGTTGTTCAATATGTTTGAAATCCGGACACAATCGCTCTACATGTCCTGAGAATACTTCAACAAGTGTTTGAAGTTAGATATAATTCTAAAACTATCATTTAGGTCTTTATGTGTAAATCTAGTTCTGGTGAACATTTGTAATCTACTTGGTGAACAATTATATATAATCTGGTGAACAACATGGGAAAAATTGATGAACATCGATATCAAATTAGATGAACTCTCTCTGTTAATGTGGTGAACTTGTTGTGTTAATTTGATGAACTTTGTATCTAAGCTCGATGAACATTCATTATTAATATGATGAATATTTGTGAAAAAGACAAGTAAAATTACTTATCATATTGATGAACTTTTGAGATTAACGTCAATGAACATTCAGTGTTAATATGATGAACTTTGGTTAAATATTCAATGAACATTCACAGTTAAGCTGATGAACATTGTTCAGTGATTTGATGAACATTCTGTAATATATAGATGAACAAAAGAATCCTTGTACTCATTGTCAAACTTCTACATTGTGCATTTTCCATTTACCCATTTTATAAGTTGTGGGTAAGCATTGTTGAATCTGTTGGTTAACAACTCTGAAATGTACTTGACCCTTATCATGTCCATTTGCTTATTGTCACCTTTCTTCAAAGAAGTTGTAAAATTTGTCAGCCCCTCCCCAAAGTACGTTTCCATGTGTCGCATGGTATATATACCACAATCCTGCTTGTTCTTGTCATCTCTCCAGTACATTGAAAGACGTTCAACTTTGACCTTTTTCTCGTCTTCAAATAGAGCTGCTTTGGCTTCCATGCCATGCTTCCTTAGAAATTCCACAAACATTGCTCTCTGTAAAATAAAAACACAATAATATCAAACATATTGAAAAACAATGATGAACATATTTAAAACATACAGTTATATGATGATGAACATACAGTTATATGATAATGAACATACTGAAATATAATGATGAACATTACCAAATAAACAGAAGAACAATATCCAGTATTAAAACTTACCATCACTTTAGGAACGTTGTTATATTTCACAAGCTTCTTGCCTTGAACACTGGAGTTATCAATGAAATCTATTCTTGGGTTCTTGAGATTGAAAACAATGCAGTAATAGTGTTCACTCTGGTATATTGGGAAGACAAACTGCACAGTGAACTTCCTTTGTTAGTTTGATGAACAAGTTTAAAAAATATAGTGAACATGTATAGATAGTCTTATGAACAAGTTTAAACAACACAATGAACATTTGTCTATAGAGTGGTGAACCTTTATAGATAAGTTTAATAGAATACTTACCAACTGAATATCATTCAATTTGTGAAGTGGCAGTCTTGCTAACTGAGTTTCCATTTCACCATTGAAGAATGTGATTGCATCTTTTAGTTCAAAACCCACCATAGTCGGGACAGACTTTTATAAAATATCAAAAGATTCCGTTAGTTATGTTTCCACATGTTAATGACAAAATTGTTCATATAAAAAATTCCTACCGTTGTATCAATTGAAGCAAAGAATCTAAGAGGTTTTGATTCATCTCTTTCTTCCTCTTTGAGATTAAGCAAGTGTGCCCATGCGTCAATCACATTGCTTTCAACATATAGATTGTTTTGCATGCTCAGAAAGTCATTCTTCTTGAAATTTAAATGCCCCACGCTGAAAACAATGTCCCTGAAACAAAAAATGAAGATCATCTAGAACAGAATTGATGAACAAAATGTGACAAGGTGATGAACATTTATAAAACCAGTGATGAACTTTAGAAGAAAACTAATTAAACTTTTCTTACTCTAGGTGTGTTAAATCTTCCAACATCCAGCTGCTGAGTTTCATTTCTAGAGCAGTTGGTTTCTCTTTGATGTCCACAATCCTTTGCTTGTATGGAGATTTTGCCCAAGAAATTAGTCTCTTTCTTTTGATTACTTCTGGGTCATTCTCACTCCCCGTCTTCCAAACAAACATTGTTTTCTCAGTTAGTGCCTGAATATGATTGATGAACATATGTGAGAAGTTTGATGAACATAAGTGAGAAGTTTGATGAACATGTATAAGAAAGTTGATGAACAAATGATGATAAAGATCACCTTCTCAACATGCTCCTCTGTCTGTTTTCCTTCACTCTCCACCTTGTCCTTTCCCTTTTCTTTCCTCTTCTCCTCATCATTTTGCCTCACATCTTGGGCTTCTATTTCTTCCTCTTGAACAGGAACCACCTCTTGAACTTGTACACTTTCCTTTTCTTTTAGTTGTGGTTCAGGAACCACCTCTTTGGATTGTATTTCCATCCCTTGTACTTGTTCCTCAACTCCTTCTTTCCCGCCCCTGTCCTCAGATTGTGTTTCCATTTCCTTCCCTTGTTCCATCCTTTCCACCTCCACTCTTTCTGGTTCCTTTCCTGGTTCTTTCTTTATCTGTAATTAGAAATAATGATGAACATAATTCAATTATTTGATGAACATTGATAGAACAATTGATGAACATTTATAAGCAAAATATGTACCTCATTCTCTTTCTCAATTCTTTGTTCTTCCATCCTCACCTCATCACCTATAGGATCAATTTCCTCGACTGTCTCGTCAACATTGCTGTTAACAACAGGAGTACTTTCAACGATATCTTCAGAGTGCGTGGTAGCTGCATCCAACCTCTTTTGTCTTTCAACCACAGATTTAGGAATCTACAATTGAAATAAAGCACAACAAGTTATTACACATAAAAGCATAGATAGTAATAAGAGTTAAGAAGCCTTGTATATTACCTTGAATGAAATTTTCCTCTTGTACTGTCTTGTGGTTTCTGTTGTCACATCAACTACCACTGGAGGCATCTCAGGTGATATTGTAGTTTCTTCTGGCGGATCAACTACCACTGTAGGCCTCTCAGGTGATTGGGAGAATATTCCCAAAGAGAAGGATGGAATATCTGAAATGTAATCTCTAGCAATGCTTCGACAAGTCTCACCAATGACTTCATCTGGTGTCTTCTCTGGAACTTCATCTTCAGCTTTCACAACATAACTCTTCTTGGCCTTCATAGTTCTCTCCACTTCTTCCAAACATTTAGATGCCTCGCGCCAAAACTGTTGTTGGGTCAATGTCTCTTCGTCTTCCTCTGTTTGATGTGGTTGCTCTGCATTTTCTTCATCATCCCCCACATTTAGCATTCTTTCAATAGCTTCATTCACCTTCTTGAACAAGCTATTACTTGCTATACGTGAGGGAGCCTGCTCAATTCTTCCCAAGAAGTTTCTAATCTTGGTAGCAAGTTCTTGTCCCTCTTTTATATGGTCCTCTAAGAAACCCTGTTTCAATATTAAACAATGAAACATTAATGAACAAGAAAATAAATAATAGTGAACCCATAAAGCAAAATTGATGAACATTGTTCAGAAATTTGATGAACATTGTTTAGAAACTTGATGAACATTGTTCAGAAATTTGATGAACGTTGTTCAGAAATTTGATGAACATTTTTCAGAAGTTTGATGAACATTGTTCACAGATGTGATGAACATTATTACAAAATTTGATGAACAAATAGAGACAATCTGATGAACATATAAAACAATGTTGATGAACTTTCATAAGGAATTTGATGAACACATATTGGAAATCTTACCAGTAAACTTGCATCTTCAGTTGCTTCTTCTTGTGAATGATATAAGGCGGATGGACTGTCTCTTATGTTTGCAGCATTGTTCACATCATCATCTGTAAAAATTGGAGGATCTCTGACATAACCCTTTCCAAATCCACCAATCTTGATCTCTTCTGCCTCTCTAGCCCTCAGCATGGCTGCATCCCAATTAACAATTATTGGAAACTCTCTCTCATGTTCAACATTCTTGAGAATAACACGATCAAAATATATCAACTACAAGCAAATAAAGTAAATGAGTAAATATTAGTTTGATGAACATATAATGATATGATAATGAACAAAATGATTAAAATTGGTGAACACTAACTTGTAGTAGAAGGATTGGTCCTCTGAAAAAACTAGCATTTGTTGTCCTATCAAAAGACTCCTTTGTCTTTATCAGAAGGTCAACTAGCAATTTTGACCAGTCGTAGTGATTAATCATCTCGGTGCACTCAAGGTAATGAAGAATATTATAATTCAATCCACCATTTGGCTGACTGTCCATAATGGTTGCAACAAGCAACATCATGAAATTTCTCTTGAACCACTCTCCAGGTACTACAGTTTTTATCAAAAGCTCTGCGACATGTGATGCATGAATCTTTGAGGCGTCACGCAACTTGACTTCATCCAATTCAGTGTCAATTTCCAGTGGAAATTGATTCCTGAACCTTCGGTGAAGATCTTGATATTGTAAATCCTCATGTTCAGTAAATGTTCTCTTCAATTCTATTTGCATCCCACCAACAGGAATTCCAAGGTAGTCGTGAACATCTTGCGTTGTAATTTTGTGCCTCACTGACTTGGCAAGCTTCATTGTGCAGGATACGACATTAAAGTTCTTCAACAACCAGTGACTGATTTTAGCTGGAAGTTTGTCCACTTTCCATTTAAGCAAGCATCCAAATCCCATCTCTACTATGCAGCTTTTTTGAATTTGACTCATTCTAGCCAAAGTTGAAACCAGAAGCGCTGGAGAACTTCTACATTTTTGAGCAGGGAACTGCTTCTTGATGCTTTCAGTCACTTTTTCTTTCCCTTTCCTTGACTGCACAATTTCAGACTTGTTTGTCCTGGATGCTTGTTCTGGTTGGTCTTCAACATCTCTTATCACAATTCCCCCGCTAGGCCTTTTCAAGTTCTTCATTATTTGTGTTACAGGAATTTCTGGGCTGTACAACTGAATCTCTTTTCCCTTGGTCTGAGAACTGTGTATCCTTTGGCTACTTCTTTTTCTCTTGCTTGTTGTAGCAACTACTTTCTTGGATTTTGCCATCTTATGTTTAGGGGATGCTATAACATTAAAAGTAACTTATTAGTATAAAGACATGTACAAAGCCGATGAACAAAATTAAGGATCATGGTGAACAATATCAAATAAGATGGTGAACATATTGAAATACAATGATGAGCATTATTAAACATACATATGAACTATATATGAGAGGAATGATGAACATTATTAAACATTATGAATAATTGTGATGAACAAAGAAAAAAGAGTTGATGAACATTAGTTACCATGAACTGTTTCTTCCTCCTGTTTTTGTTGTTCTTGGGATGACAAATTTCTTTGTGATCTGTCATTTGATTTTTTGCTTCTTATCTCTGTAATATTGAACATACAAGTTATATATTGTGCAAAAATACAAAGTTTATAAAGAGGATAATATTCATACCTCTTGGACATTCAATAACAAGATTTATGATAACAGATAAGAGAAATCTGATGAACAATCTTAAGACATATGATGAACTTTTATAGGCAATGAGATGAACAATCACAAAATTTTTGGTGAACATTGAAAAGAAATCTGGTGAACGTATATACAAGATACGATGAACAAATACAAGATATTTGATGAACATTTAGATGTACTGTAATGAACATGTATTTTGATGAACTTTGTTAGGAACTTTGATGAACATATATACAAGATCTGGTGAACATAGAGTAAAAACACAGTCATGATCAAAATAATGACCACTCAGTACATACAAATGAACATTTCACACCGAATATAGTAGATCTACTCATACAAATATACTTTTCACACTCAGTACATTAAAATCAAACATGCATGTAGCGAAATCTAACATGTCAAAG
Source organism: Oxyria digyna (assembly GCA_029168935.1). Classification (NCBI taxonomy): domain Eukaryota; kingdom Viridiplantae; phylum Streptophyta; class Magnoliopsida; order Caryophyllales; family Polygonaceae; genus Oxyria; species Oxyria digyna. Next base: position 13,447,907 of record JAPVLV010000005.1, read on the forward strand.
CAAAAACCTAACTCCAAATACCAGATTATACTCCATACCTCTTGGTACTTGGCTTCTCTGAGATTCTGCCATTTTAAGTAGCGAGTTGATGGATTTTGGTGAACAACGGAGTGAAATGAAGAGAAATCAGTGAGAAATCACAAGACATAGCATCGTATACGCTAAAATTAGGGATTAAACACCATACCTCTTCCTTCGCTGTTCTTCTGTGAGCCAGACATCGCGAAATTTGTAGGAGTATGTAGTTTTTGATGATAGGCGAGAGAAAACGAAGTGATTTCGTTGAGAAATCGAAGAAAAAGCAAGCGAGTAGGAGGATAGGGTTTGATCACCTTTGCGAGAGAGGTTTTCTGTGGAAGTTTTGAGAAGAATGGGAAAAGACGGTTTTCGCTCCAATTTTGAATCACGTTGGAACGATGTAGCGCGTGTGTTTCACACAAAAAGCAAGCGAGTAGGAAGTTGCCAGTGTGGGAGGTGAGAGAGATCTGAGCCGTTAGATCAATTCGAATGAACGGTCCCCGTTCATTCTCATTTATCACTTAAGGGGCTGTTATGACCAGATTTTGACCCTATAGATATTAGAGACACTATATCGTTATGGTTACTAGCTAGGCCTTTCTCCAATATATTCACCACGACCTTCATCAATATATTCATCATAACTTTTGAGCATTTGCTTAGCCTACTTGAACAAAGCTCTATATTTTTATATAATAAAAATTTATTTTTATATTAATTTTCTGAAAAGTTGTATAAAAAGATTGATTGATTGATAAATAAGGAAAAGATAAAACTCTGTAATAAATAATATTACAAATAAATGTTGAAAATCAAAATATTATTTCAATTGTAGTCCTATTATATTTTTACGCTCAGCCTTACAATTGAACTATATTTTTATCATGTAAATCTTATGCATTGCACGAGAATTAATCTAACCTTTAGATTTGTTTTTAAAATTAGCGTAAAGAAACACGATTCTTATATACAGCCTGGTGATTTATTCAAACAACGCCGGGTCACTCGCGTTCTGCGAGGACACGTACACTCGCGTTCTGTGAGATTAGCAAAAAATTAGGTTAATTACATGCATGCTAATCTCGCGTTCTGCGAGTGTACGTGTCCTCGCAGAACGCGAGTGACGCGGCCCTCGCAGAACGCGAGATTAGCATGTCAGATGGACGTTGTTGTGCGCCATTACTACATGTCTTGTCCCCACCTAACTATAATAACTACCTCCTTATTTTAAGTATTCCGTAACACCTATTAACCCTACCCTAACACCCCTTTTTATCATCTTTCACCTCTTTCACCCTCCATTAAAACCCATTTTCAAAACCTTAAAACTTCAAAACACTCTAAAAACACCTAAAATAATGGAAGATGAAGAGGAATTCAACAAAGGAGGGAATGGAGATGATGGTTCATCAAGTTACCATTCAAATGAGGTAATGTTCTTACTTAATTTTTGAATTTTAATTTGTTTTGCACCATTAAGAGCTAAAATGAACTTATTATGTTGTATTTCATGTTAAATCTAGTAGTAGTAGTAAGTGTTGAAGAGATGACTTTTGCATATAATGTCAAAAACTTAGATGTGTTCATGTTTTTAGGGTTTTTATGGTTTTTAATGTAGAAACTCATGTTATGTTAAAATATCCCGTTGAAGGACTAGTTTTAGGAATTAGCAACTTCTCGCGTTCTGCGAGAGGAAGCCCCTTGCGTCACGCGAGAAGTGCCTCCCTCGCAGAACGCGAGAAGGGCGTCCCTCGCAGAACGCGAGAAGTTGCACATTACAGAGTATTAACAGAAGCATTGTTATAGGTGAATTTTTCTTTGTTCACTGGATTGAATGCAATCCAGTTGAATGACTACACCTACCCCTCGCGGAATACGGTGCCCGTTTCGCCACCGTCATTTGATTTAGGGATTGACGACTTTGGATATTATCATCAACCATCTTTATATGAACAACATGTGCCATCTGCATATGAATTGCATGTGCCATCTACTTATGAGTTGCCCGTGCCATCTACTTATTCCATGCCATGTACATATGAGGTGCCATCAAGCTATGATGCGTTTGATTCACAATTTGCTAACCCACCAACAAACGTAGGAGAGGAGATGTGTTTTCTTCCCTCTTTACGCACTGCACCAAAGTTTGATAGTCCCGTATGTGAGGAAGAGGTTGTTTCTAGGGATTATTCGGAATATTTCACTACGGAGCAAGTGTTTGCCTCTAAGGAGATCGCTCATTTGTGGGCTTTGAATGTTGCAAAGCAACACAAGTTTATGATCTCTATTGGAAGGAGTGTACCATCTAAACCGGGGCAAAGTGGTAAGATTCAAATCATTTGTGAGAAAGGGGGAAGCCATAGGCCTAAAGGTGTCGGTGTTAGATCAAACACAAAGAGCAAGAAAACGGGGTGTAAATTTCAGTTGAAGCTCATGGAGAACCGGGTTGAAGAGAATTGGAGATTAGTGGTTGTTTGTGGTTTGCACAACCATCCTATTGGAGATAGTTTGGTCGGGAATGCATTTGCCGGGAGGCCAACCCCGGATCAAAAGAAAAAGGTTCGTGAGATGGTACTTTCACATTGTTCTCCAAATCAGATTTACACTGAGATAAACAAGGATCCCGGAAGTTGCACAAAGAAGAACCAAGTGTACAATTTGGTAAGACATATAAGGGAAGAGGAAATGGAAGGTAGAACCGTGGTTCAAGAATTCTTTCACCAATGCAAAGAGAGCAACTACTTCATGGAGTATAGGCCAAGTGCAACGAACCCTTCGATAATAGGCGACTTGTTCTTTGCTAGCCACGAATCAATGAAACTCTTAAAGGCGTTTCCATATGTCCTTTTGATGGACTCGACTTATAGCACGAACAGGTAAGTATTTATCATTCTGTTTTTATGTTGTATTTATCTTACTGTATTTTGGTTCCAGGTACAATGTTCCCTTCCTGGAGATAGTCGGTTTGACTTCTACATGGAAGAATTTTGTTGTGTGCGGGGTATGGTTAGAGGCTGAGAGCGAGGATAGTTATTTATGGGCGTTGCAGCAGCTGCAGACGATGTATTTGAGAATAGGAGCATCGCCTACTTGCTTCGTCACTGACCGTGAGATGGCTCTTATGAATGCAACAGACAAGTTATGGCCAAATGCAAAGTTTCTCTTATGTAGGCGACATGTAAGGAAGAACATAGAGGCGAGAGCCAAGATAGCTATGGGCACACAAGCATTGGGGGTTCATATTTCAAATGATTATTATAACGTGTTCGAACAAACCACTGAAGAAGATTACAACAGTACTTTGAAGAAACTTGAGGACGAATGGCGAGCTTATCCAGCCGTATTGAAGTACGTGAGAACGAATTGGCTAAACCGTTACAAAGAAAGACTTGTTTCAGCATGGACGGATAATGTCTTCACTCTCGGGAATAACACGACAAACAGGTATGTTCTGTTATTTATGTCTACCTTCTACATATGATAAAAAGAGCTTCTGTAATGCACACCTCGCAGAACGCGAGGGCATACCATCTCGCAGAACGCGAGTAAATTCCTTGATTCAGTGTTGACGCATTTTCGAATGCAAAGATCCTGGAACAATGTATGAACTCGCAGAACGCGAGGTGTACACACCTCGCAGAACGCGAGGAGTTACACATTACAGAAGGATCCACAGGTTCTGATTTGTATTTGCATTTTATTGTTTTTCGAACATTTTAGAGTTGAAGGAGCACATTCATGTCTTAAGTCATACTTGTCAAGTGGAAATGCTAGGCTAGACACAATGTTCAAAGAATACAAAACAATGGCGGAGAACCAACTTAAGGAGATTACTGTGTCTTTCACCGAGAGTTTGAATAAGAGCTTCACAGTTGTTGAAGGGGCGGACTTGTTTAAAGTCTTGAAGTTCAAAGTCTCTTACAAATGCATAGAATTTTTGCTTGAGGAATACACGAAGGGGGAGAGATTAGGTGCGCACTTTAATATGTTTTGTAGCTGCGGGATCAAGATTAGAGATGGGTTGATGTGTGTTCATCAGATTGTAAGACATTGGAAGGAGCAAAGACCACTAAGAGTATCAGAGTTGCACCCTTTCTGGAGTACTTTGAGTTTGGAAGAAGTTGATGTTCCCGGCATACTGGAAGTTAAGAGTAAGGTGGCAAGGCGTCTTTTTCAGACTTTCTATGAGGAAACGTTTCCGAAATTGTGCCCCCATGATCAAGAAAAGTGTGCACAAACTGTTTTAGACATTGGGAAAGTAAATACTCCTCTAAAAGAGCCGGCTATTTCAAAGCACACCGGAGGTCGTCCAGTCGGAGCTCCTAACAAACAACCTAGGTCAACGCAAAGAAGACCGTCTGCATGGGAGCACACTAATGTTGAGATGGATGCTAGAGATTTGGAAGAAACACCCCCAAAGAAGCAAAAAAATGCTTCTAATTCTGAAACATTCAAGAAACCAAAGATTAAGGTGATTGGCAAGTACAAGTCTCACATACCCGCGTCAATGCGCACCCATGTGAATGGTTGGTTTGAGGTAAATGGAGATGGAAATTGTGGATTTAGAGCAATAGCTCATGAATTGCATGACAACCAACACTTATGGAGGGAAGTAAGAGATTTGATGATAGCTAAGGTCAAACAGATTTGGCACCTAGTTCAAGGAACTTGGATTGGACCTCCACAACAACCAACTTTGGAGAGCGCTTTACACCAACTTACATGGGAAGGAATAAGAAGGGCTCCAGAAGATCACTGGCTAGCTACCCCGGAAATGGGATGCCTTGTGGCATCCACATTCAACATAGTGTTCGTAACGGTGGGAAAAAGTGCTAACTACACTTACCTTCCTCTACAACGTCCTACTTGGTTAGAAGATGGTGACACACTTCCGACGTTCTGCTTATTCTATATTCAGAGTGAGAGACATTTTGTTCCGGTAAGTTTTTGGATCTACTTATGAATTACTATCTAATATGCAACTTCCTAACGTTGTTGTTTTCTTGTAGTTGCGTCTTGAAGAAAACTGCCCATTACCTCATGTGTTTACTCCTTGGTGGCGAAACGCTGAAAGAGATGCTTTTTCTTTGCACGATCTTGTGTCACATCGATGTGCCGCCTTTGAAATGTAATGTTAAAGTTATGTTTTATTCGCTGAATTTGTAATGTAATGTTGAACTGGAGATGGTTTTTTAAATTCTTAAACAGGAACTCATGTAATGGACATTTTCCAGAAAATGTAATTCCTCGCGTTCTGCGAGGAATGTACACCTCGCGTTCTGCGAGGAATGTACACCTCGCGTTCTGCGAGGAATGTACACCTCGCGTTCTGCGAGGATGGTACACCTCGCGTTCTGCGAGGATGGTACACCTCGCATTCTGCGAGGTTATGCAAAAAACACAATCCAACAGAATTGAAAAAACGCCAACATATCCCTAAACATAATCCAACAAAATTATCCACGCAACAAAACACCTAAGAAAGCAATCCAAAACACAATCCAAAACACAAAACGAAAGGCTACTCGTCTTCTCGTGGTCGGAAGGGAGCGAGATTTGACATACATAGTAGCATTTGGGCGTGATATGAATCAAAATCCTCTGGAGTGGCAAACCGATACCGGTCCATGTCATTGTACACCCGGCCAATCACCTGTCTCTCAGTAATCATCCCAGGGATTGCAGGACGGATATACCTATGGGTCCTCTTGATGTACCAATCCATGTAATCATGGGAGCATTCATGTGGTGCATAGGCAACTGGCCCCATATCATCGAGAGACAAAGAGTGAACATCTCTTGACTCCCAAAGCCATTGGTTGGCGTCATAAAAAACACTATAACACCTAATGTTTTTCAACCTATGAGCTTTGAGCGGTTCGATGACTGGCCTAGGAATACGCTGCACTCTCCCAAATTGTCTGGGACACCTATCAGGCATGTGTGGTTCGGTGATGTCACAGCAAGATAGCACCCCGTGAAATAGAGCGGGAGCAAGCTCAGGATCGGTGAAGTCTTGTGCTCCATACGGGTTCCAACATACCTAACAAAATGACAGAAAAACGCATGGTGAAGTCTGTAAAACACCAGAAACTGCAAAAACTAGGACAAAATGCAGAAACTTGCATTTTCTCGCGTTCTGCGAGTGTGTGCATCCTCGCGTTCTGCGAGGATGCACAAACTCGCGTTCTGCGAGAAAATGCAAGTTACACCTAATGACTGCTGCGTACTCAAAAAATGCAGAAATCCCAAAAAATGCAGAAACTTACCATCTCCGGCATAAGAATATTGAGCGCTCCCCTATAGTCCCTTCCGACTTGCCCCTTCTTCAGCTTTACATTCTTAGGCATCCACCGGTATGCCCATGGTTGCTCCGCTCTCCACCGAGGACGTTCAGTAGGTCGGAAGTGTGGGAAGTAGTTGTAGATCCATGCCTAAGAAATACAAAGTACGTTAAATATGAAAATATATATAAGTATGTAAATTAAATGCTTAGAAAGTATAATACCTGCAACAAGGTGTAACAGAAAGACATCTGGGCACAACCCTGTCGTGTGCATACCCCCAGCTGCCTATACAGATGGGCCAAAGCAGCTGAACCCCACGATATGCCCGTAGCATGGGCATAGGTTTCCAAATAAGGCCCATATCTAAGCCGAATCAAGTTCTGTGACTTGTCCGGAAATAAGAGTGAGGAAGCAGTATACAACACCCATCCTAAACCCTTTCGCTCTGGACCTAGGTTTTCACAATGCCTTCTAAACCAATCAGCTTTCACCCTCCCAGAATCTAAAGTGTGCGGATCTACTCCAAAAATTTCCGCCCCCTTCCTACCATAGTATTTTATAATCTCATCATGACTAAACTTGGCACCCAGTTTCTTACAAGTAGTCATTGCTTTCCCTTCTATAGGTAGGCCTAAAATCATATGTACATCCAGAAGGCCAATAGTGATCTCACCACAAGGGAGGTGGAATGAGTTAGTCTCCGGTTGCCATCGTTCGATGAACGCTTCAATCAACGGATAGTCGATTGCTTCGTACATCATGTCAGGTAGATCTGACAATCCAACAGCACCGGGAATCTCTGACCAGTCATCGTTGTCCAATGGCCAATCACTGCTTTGCTTTGTCCGTTGTTGTGGCTTCATCGGACCTTTCAACTGCAGAAAAATACAAAATTACACACTGCAGGCCAAATTTACAAAAAATACAGTTTCTGCAGAATTATCAGCTTCTGCAGAAACCAAGCATTTTCTCGCGTTCTGCGAAGTGTAACACCCTCGCGTTCTGCGAGTATGCCACTCCTCGCGTTCTGCGAGAAAATGCACAAAAATTGCATTTTCTGTGCATTCTGCAGAATTTCTGTTAATGTATTAAAAATGCAGAAAATCAATAAATTAGTAAATTACCTCCCCTTTCTGGATGTGGAACGCCACATGTGCTTCAAATCCCTTAAGCAACTCGGGATCTTCTGGACCGCCAGGTGTGGAATGAGTGAGCTCAGGATCATACTTTGGCTCATTCTTCTTGGACTTCCTCTTTCTTTTTGGTTTCTGGACCAATTCTTCTTCTTCTTCTTCTTCTTCATCATCATCATCATCATCATCACCTTCTTCTTCGTGTTCTTCCCCAACACCTTCATCGTGGTACTCTTGTTCCATCGGTTCTGGTTGAGGATTGTAAGAAGAAGAACAAGCTTGTCCACTTCCTTGACCCATGTCTTCAGGAACACTTCCCTCACCAAATCCACCTCCCCAACATTGTCCACCGACCCAACTTTGTCCACCCCACCCTTGTCCAACTTCCACTACAGCATACTGAGGAATGAAATTGTCCCAGCTACCCGATTGTTCATATGGAGTTGATTGTGGTGCCCATTGAGTTGACGGTTGTACACATGAAACTGACTCTTGAGAATAAAGGTCCCAATCATCATTTCGATACCCTTGATATGTATCTGCTCGTTCTATCCCACTAGGCACAGAACAGTCTTCCCCGGCATAACTATGGACACCACTGTACCGCTCTATGGCGCCATAATCAACGTCGGGGAGCCCCTCGGGGAAGAGCTCTACCGGTGTTGTATTCTCTGCTCGTTCTCTCACAGCGTTCCTATTTCTTCGACGGGTTGAACGTCCAGGACGATCCATTACCTAAAAAAATGTAAAGTAGAATCAGTATATAAATATAACAGTATATAAAGTAAAATCAGTATATAAATATGTATCTGCAGAAGAGGAAAAAATTTCCTCTTATGTCAATTCCTCGCGTTCTGCGAGTAGCATGACACTCGCGTTCTGCGAGTAGCATGACACTCGCGTTCTGCGAGTACCATGACCCTCGCGTTCTGCGAGTACCATGACCCTCGCGTTCTGCGAGTATACTACACCCCTCGCGTTCTGCGTCAATTTGCACAATCATGAGTTTCCGGCGAGATTTTCCGACGAAAATTCAATATTTTAGCTAAAATACCTATCAATTTAAGTAAATTACCAAATAAACATCAAAACCCTAAATAAAATCAACAACCCTAATAAAAAACCCTAACCCTAATGAATTTCAACATAAAACAACATCCACTCATCCACCATAATTCAAAATCATCATCTTTCATCCATTATACAACCATTTCTAAATCAACATTCAATATCAAAACATCATATAATATGCAATTTTCTATACTAACAACATATATTCATCTAAAAACAACATTAAAAAGCATAAGAGTATTAGAAACATACCTTATATGGAGATTTGAATTGAAAAGAGGAAGAAGAAGTAGGTTGAAATTGAGAGAGATGGTAAAATGAGAAGAGAGCGGCGGAATTTTTTTATGGTGGCTGTAAAAATGGGCCGAGTAGGGTTTTTCCCCTTTTATAGGGAAAAAACACCCTCGCGTTCTGCGAGGTGACGCACCCTCGCGTTCTGCGAGGGGACGCACTCTCGCGTTCTGCGAGGATGCGCTTCCTCGCAGAACGCGAGGGCCCGGGCGTTATTTAGAAAACGCCCGGGCTGTATTTAGCAAGGGCCTAAAGAAAGTGAGAACTTTTTTTATGTTGGATTAGTTAATGTGAGGTGGCCACCTAAATCGCAAAATCTGGAGATCAAAGAGATAAATTCACATGTTATTTATTTCTCCGACATTATTGCTCGTTTAGCCTAATTAAATAACTTTATACTTGCGAGTTAGGGTTAATCTAATTTAATCTATCTAATCTAATATGTAAAGGAAAGGTATCCGTCATAATAGTTGATAAAATAATAAATGAGATTGATTTTGGGTTGTTCGATCGTCACTACAAGAGAACTTCAATATGCCCACACTACTATACCCCACACTTTATATTGTTGACAGAATTTCCCACACTTTAAATAGTTGATTTCCACCATTCACACTTTCAAGTGTTAAACAAGTGTGGGAAAATACATATATATGATTTCAACACTTTAAATAGTGAGTAGAATAAATACCCACACTAAATACTCCCTGACGGATGTGGGTTTTTTCTTTTTGGGCGCGTATACTGGCGTGTTCGTTTTCAACAAATCTCTTTCCTTCTTCTCGCTTCTCTTTCTTCTTATCTTTCTCAACGAAGTCTTCAACAAATCTCACATTCCTTCTGTTCTTCTTCATTATTCAGCCAGTTATTATCTTCTTTCTCCTCCTTTTGTTTTGTTTTTCACTCATCGATATGTTTTTCCGTTTACAGATTTGCTCAGAATTGTGTGTTTGAATCCCTCTGATTTTTTGTTGCTTTTTCGATGCAAGCTTCATAGATCTCTTGATTGTTATGTTCACGTAGTCAAACTTATTAATTTTAAGCTATTCTCCTTTGATCTAACTACGAATTTAGGTTTTTCTCTAAATTTCTTTGTTTCTCCACTTTTCTACCTGTTTTTGTGTATATAAGCTTTGAACATTGAATATTATCCTATTTTTGAAGTAATTAATGAACATTTATAACACATGTGATGAACATTTACTTTGTTTCTCAAAAAATAAAGCATTAATAAAACTGTTTTTGAACATTCATTCTGTGTTTTATGAACATTTATAGGGTGATGCTATATACACTCATTTTTTTGTCTATTTAGACTCAGATACCCACGCACTCGCAACGCGTGGGCGTGGCTAGGTACCCACGCACACGCAACGCGTAGGCGTACGTTTAAAACGGATATCCGACCATTAAAGTCACGCCCACGCAACGCGTGTGCGTGGGTATTTTGATAAAATATTACGCCTGCGCAAACTGTACCCGTAGGGCAATTTCGGAAATATTAAAATATACCCACGCACACGCAACGCGTGGGCATGGGTGTTTTAAAATATACCCACGCACACGCAACGCGTGTGCAAGGATGTTTTCAAAAATATACCCACACCCACGCGTTGCGTGTGCGTGGGTACCTGACATTGGTACATGCTTTTTGAGAACGTTTAATATAATTTATTATAAACGAGTGTATAGCGCTTAGCTTGGAGTCATGTTCATGATGAACAGAAACGAACTGCATAAGGGTCTACACCTGGACGGAATGATTAATTGAGCTACTGAGGTGTCCTCAGGTTGATACAGCCAAATTGAAAAACGAAACAGAAACAAACTTTGGTTTTAGGACAAGTATTTACCCCCAAATTCTCAATTTGATTTTAGGATTAGGAGGTCATATAACTACAAAATCTATCATCATAAAGTATTATATCCAAAATAACATACTGACATAAAGTATAAAAACTACATAATCTAATGTGGATCAGATCTATCCTCTTCCTCGCGCCCAGAACCGCTACCCTCACCACGCACATGTTCCGAGTTTTGAAAAAGAGATGCACGTTGAGGTGGATCCGGAACGGGGTAAGGTTCCCCAGTCATAAACCCGATGAGAGAGATAAGGTACTCCGTCTCGTCATTACTGATACTTGGACATTGGAGACGCTCGCGTACCGATCCAAGAGATAACTGAAGGCGCTGTGTAATTAAAATATATGTAAAAATCACGTAATATTACTTAAAATATAATAACCTTGTATAAACGAAATTACTTACCACAGTAGCATCAACAGCCGGAGGCCGAGGGACTTGTTGTGGTTGTGAGGTAGGATCCACATAAGGGTGAGTGATGTCGAGAAAATAGTCCATATAATGTTCGTCACACTCCCACGACCACCTACATCGCTGATACGCATCAATGTCGAACAAATGGCTCTCGCGCTCTTCCCAGGTAGGATACTCGTCTCCATTAAACTCCACTTTGTAGTCACTAATATTTTCTATTCGATTTTCAGAGCTTGGAGCATAGGGTTGAAGTGGAGGAACCTGTCTAAGCCCAAACTGTCGTAGGACTCGGGTGGCGTAATATGGCTCTTGGACATCCATGCAACGAAGAATACCATCCAGTCTAGAGAGTCGATGAGTAGTCCTAAAATTGATCTCTAAAAGTCCATCACCTTCCCTCCAAGGCATCCACTGCACCTGCAAATAATATAACAAGAGGGGGAGCAACATCCACCATCATACAACCATAGAACATTATCCAACACATTATTCAGCAAAATTTCGCAACCTAAACTCAGCAAATTCAGCAACAATAAATTTTGTCTACGCAAAAGAACATTATCCAACACATTATTCAGCAAAATTTCGCAATTTAAACTCAGCAAATTCAGCAACCATAAATTCAGCAAGCAAAATGGCTACATTATCCAGCAACCATAAACTCAACAAAATTCAGCAACCATTATTCAGCAAAATGTGTATCTTATGCATGTTCAGCCTATCATTAGGGAAAGAAGGCAAGCAGAAGATAGAAATAAAACCATACCTCCTCAACCGAAATTCCGTCTAGCAAGCGTCTAATTTCAATAAGCCTATCATGAGTTTGATTCCCAATGGGTCCAGGCTCGTCCCTAGCAGTTGCTCGTGGATCTCTCAACCTCTCTGGGTTAAGTGACGGAGGTCCTCCAAAACGAGGGAAATAACGCCAAATCCAACACTACAGAAATTAGAAAAACAATGTGAAATCATATATCTACCTCTAATGCTTAAACTATCAGAAAGCATACCTGCAACAGTCTCAGACACCCTGCTATTCCAGCTGCATGGGCTCGGGACGCCTCTCCCAAATTGCGATACAAGAGTGCAAGAACTCCGGCTCCCCATGCAAACTTGTCAGTTTTGTCATGGTTCAACACAAGTTGCATATATTTGTGTTTCACCTTATTGGTGGACCTTTTTATGCATAAAACATGAAAAATTGTTACCAAACATAAGCATGAACTTGAAATAAACTAAATTGCTCGATTTATTCAAATTTATACCTATCGCAAAATATCGTACATCCAAGCAACAGGAAAAGATATGCTGATGCTATATCCTCCTGAGTCTTATCCGGATTCTTAATCATTGCCTCAATAAACTCTTTGATATGTGTAGCGTTGATGCCGGCATGTCCAGAGTATGCATACATCTTATCCATTGTGATGTTGAACATCTCGCATATCTTGATCCTAAGAGCTGAATCGGGCCAGTCGTCCTGTGGTGCAACCTCCAATCCATCAATTGGCAATCCCAAAATCATAGCCACATCGTGGAGAGTTATGGTAATCTCTCCCCAAGGGAAATGGAAACTGTTTGTTTCGGGATGCCAGCGCTCCACGAAAGCAGCAATTAAGACATGGTCTATGTCACCGTATCTCAACGTCCCAAGACTTGTAAGACCACTATGTTCTGCAATACTCCACCATGAATCAGGATCGGTTCTTGCATACTGATACAGTTGTAAAAAGTGAAGTTTCTGAGAGTAGCAACGCAATGTGTCTCGAACCTATCAAAATTATGACAAAGACAGTAAGACAAAACAATACAGATAACTTATCACAAAAACGACATTATTCCTACAACTTAACTTGCTGGAAAACAGACAACTTGCTAAAGTTCAGCAACTTAACTTTGAGTAAAAAAATTCAGCAACTTAACTTTGAACAAAATTCAGCATAAAGAAGTAACATATAAATATTTGACTTACCCACTCATAACCCAACGGATCCCAAAGATATCGTGCTATATGGGTCGGGTAACTTGTGAGAACCGTCCCAAATCTAGGTCCCCCTGGCATCCACATATAATCATCTATTTGCTCATCTAAAAGATTCTCAGGATTGATGGGAGCCGGTTCAGAAGGAAGAACCGGTCGATCTCGTCGAGAACCACGTTGTCTTGGTTGTCGCTCCTGACATGGGGCAATATTTGGTGCATTTGGTGGAGCAGCTGCAGTTGTTGGAGGTGCTGGAGAAGGAGTTGTAGTCGGTGGAGGAGGAGATGTAAATGAACGAGGTGGATCAGTAACAGGTGGAGGGGGATCTGCAAATGGAGGTGGTGAAACACGAGTCAACTCCTCATCACATAAAGGAACTGTTGTGGGAAGTGTGTCGGGAGTGTCAGAATGATCTTCCGAATCATGCTCAGAATACGTGGTATCAGCATGATCTTGTGGTAAGGACACCTCAGGCTGAGTGTCTGGTTGTGTCGCCATCGGGGCATCAACTTGTACATCCTCTACGATCTGATTTGGATTGGCATTGATAGGCCCTTCACCCTCATGAGCTGCAGCCTGAAAATCCATAGCCAATGCCCGACCAGGACGTTCTGTATCGCCTCGACGTATCGAGGCTGGAAGTCCTCGAGCTGCTACCCTACGAGACATAATGCGCTGCCTAGAGCGCACCTCCTCCGCCCTAGTTGCTAATTCCTGGTACATTTGAGTTGAAAATGTCTTATTAGCAATATGCAATTCAAATCAAAGTTAACTGTATACTCATGCACATGATTTTTATGTAGTTATATCGATAAAAATTTATAAATACCGTTCTCATGCTTTCGCTCCAATTAGGGATTTGGCCTGGAGGTCGAGTTGTAGGTGTAGGAGTAGGTGAAAGTGCAGGAGTAGGTGTAGGTGTAGGATCTTGGATAGGCATAGTAGAAACAGGGTCAGGAGCGGGTCTCGTACCTCGACCTCTGCCTTGTCTTCCCCGCCCTCTGCCTTGTCTAACCCGCCCTCTGCCTCGTCTATCCCGCCCTCTGCCTTGTCCCTGTTGTGCAGCTGGCTGAAGTGGATGACTCTCATCATCTGCCATCTGAACGGAAACACAAGCTCATTTACATGGACTAATCCAAATCATAGTACTTGACACCATGTTTAAATTCAGCAACCTATGTCCTCTTTTAAAGAAACAAAAGAGGCAAATTTAACATTTTTCATCGTACAAGCACCAAGTACACAAGTGTATATCAACAAATAAATAATATATCATAGTTCCACTGATATCATAATACACCAAACACTCATGTGAGAATCTCATAAACTGGTTCCATATCAAGTTAGATAATATCGAATGCATCCTAATTCCTAACTCAATCACAATGCATCCTAATCAGATTTTCATTAAAAAAAAAAAGTAATACAAAATCTCCAGTGTATCATACATCCAGTTCATCAAGTATTAGATTGCTACACAAACTTACAGCCAAATCACTTTATTCATCCTATATTATTCAACCAATCGTAACTAGCTCAAAAGAATTAAAAAAGAAGGTTCTTTAGTAGTATAGCTGAACATGTTGAGCAAATAACACAACCTTATTAATCTTTTATGTGCAGCTTTCTTAGCAATTTCCCTATCTCTCCATTCATCTGCCTCATAATCACAGTGACCAAACTCAGTATCAGACAAAGGAGCAGGAGATGGCAATTACAGGATCTGATCAGTGGCCAGAGAATTAAGAAGACATTAGAATCCATATTAGTAGCACTAAATGCAATCAACTTAACAGTATCAGAGATACCGAATTAACTTTAGTAATATTTGACTTCAAAATTATGTCTTCTAGTCTCATAAACTATTTTTGAATAAAGTCAATAGGCCTTTTATCGAACAAAAAATGTAGTTGAAGATTGAAGAATGATATATCCTATGCAGACAAATAACTAATCCACTAACCAATATATATTAACATATGAAGAAACACTAAATTTCTCTAAATTGGCATTTCATCGAACACCTTGTATGCATCTACACCTGTCTCCATAGAATCAATTCCAGGCAATTAACAAATGACACAACTGGATTGAAACACAAACAAACAAGCAATTTGCACCTATGTTCAAATATCCATGCGTTTCATTTGAATTTAGGGTTAGAAAATCACCCAAAAAATCGACATTAACAACATATAGAAGGTTTCTATGGCAAAAAACAAGAGGCAAATCTGGATTAAAATTGATTCATCTAGCTTCATAAGCTGTTTATACAATTATAAACACTTCATTCATAAGTGAGTTACAGACTGAATTTCAGGTCATCCTAATTCCTAACTCAATCACAATGAAAACTTGACATTTACACTTAGAAAAGATGGTTATCTCAATAATAGTTAAGGAGGAAAAATGAGTTCATCATCACTACCACTATGTTATCCTATTTCACGTGCAATACATGATGTGTTTTTCTTAGGCATTTCAACAAACATCTCATGTGCACTGATACTCACCACAGTTGAAGCTGAATGGAGTGCAATGTCAAAAGTTCATGATACCAGGTTCAACAATAACAAAGTGTAAGAAAGTTGTTTATGCTGATGTTCCTGCTTAACTGATAAATGCACTACAGAAAATGCTAACATTAATTGGAATGCAGAGTGTCGAGCAAAAAAAAAATAGTCTTCGCAAGACACATAAATTGAAAGTTGAATCTACTTCATAATCACAAAAGAACAATCAGCTAGTAGCTCTATGAGCATCAATTTCTTACCATAAGCAATCACGTGAGATGAGTACTGCTGAAGAGAGTACCTGTGGTGTGGCTAGATCAATTGGCGGAGATGAGTACTGCTGCCTGCTAGATCGAAGAGAAGAGAGAGATGCGTGTTAGGCTTTGCAAAGGAGACGCTCACCTTCATTTGTAGCACTAGAAGGGCACACTTCCTTTCAGAAGGGCGAAGGCAAGCAGATAAGGCGGAAGAGAGTACCTGTGGTGTGGCTAGATCGATTGGCGGAGATGAGTACTGCTGCCTGCTAGATCGAAGAGAAGAGAGAGATGCGTGTTAGGCTTTGCAAAGGAGCTCGCTGAGGCTCTCTCTGGCTCCTAGGTCGTGGACTCGGCAGCCTCTCCTTCAATCTCAAAGAAGCGGGAGAATAATTTTTTGGGCCCATTTACAGTGTAACCCATTAATCCAACTCAATTACTAACATTAACTTTTTACTTTAACTTATTTTTAATTAAATTTAATTAAAATATTAAGATTAATTATGATAAAATCAAAACAATGCAATGATTATAGAAAAAAGGTGAGATATTTAATTAAAATATTAAGATTAACAACATAATTTTAGAAAAAAAATTACGATAAAATCAAAACAATGCAATGATTATAGAAAAAATGTGAGCTAATATAGCCATATCTATGTCTTAATCACACCGGCGTGTTTGGTTCCCGTCCTGCGCTAATTCTATATTTTTTCCACTTTTCAATCCTATCCTTGAAGCCGTCATCCCAACCTTCAACAGTTTTGTCTTTGAATTGATTCCAATACAATGAAACTGGCGGTAGTGGAGCAGTATCACGGAGCCACACCTATAATAAGATAAACAAAAAATTATGTTATAACTTTCAATAACATATGTTAAATAAAATATTTATTTAATTTACTTACTTACTGGAATGAAGTGGTTACTGAATAGAGCAATAGAAAAGATCTCTGTTGGTGGTTCGGCATCATGACTAGAAGCCGTCATCGGCAAACATAAGCACGAGCCACTCCAGGACAAAAACACAACAACTACTTGAAATCGAGTAGCAAATGCTAAGCCAGCCATGGGCATCTCCATCCAGTATGTCCGAGAACAAGGACTATGCAAGTAGTTGACATTTATGCAAAGTTCCTCATACGGGGTAACAACGGGAGATAGGCTCTCGTATATATGTTGGTTCTCCACCAGCTCCATCCCGATCTCCATGCGGACTCTCCAAAATTCATGCTCGGGCCATTTCTTCAATACTGATAAGCTTCGATAACCACAATGTCCGTCATCTTCCACATTTCGAGCTTGGGTGATGTAGGCAAACATGAAGTAGTCTATACTCTCAGTTGGAAATTTAATCCCCCAACGCTCCAACTCCATATGTGGTAGTTGCCCAACAATTTGCTCATCTGGAGTCTCACCTTCATTCGTAGAAGACGCTCTACTACGTGTCTTGCTCCCTGGGGGTCGTCCTCGTTTAGGCTTTCAAGCTTTCAAGGTATGTTCCCACTCACTGGCATCCCTTTTGTTATCCCATTTGGTTCCTCTAGCTTTTGGAGGTCTACCTTTGGGAAGGACACCTGTAGGCTCCTTCAGAGATGTTTCATGAGGCCTTTTCAAGGTATTGTACAATGAGGTGACCTCTGATAAAAAGTCTTCACTCATTTCACCAGTAGCCACATCAGATGTCATCTCCCTCCATCTAATATAAGGTATTGATACTGGAACTGTGGTATCTTGCTCGATATTCGGATCTGTAACCCCTTTCCACGTCACTTGTCTCCAAAAGAGGTGTATCTCTGACTCTATAAGGGGAGTATTTTGAAGCATGGCAGTTCCAATTCTATGGATACACGGTAGCCCAAGACATGTTCTCCACCAATGATCAGTGCAAGATTCTGGGATTTCGCCGTTCAGTATAGAGTAATACAGATCCAACAACATCATCAAGCACTTCGACGTGACTTTTCGGAACAGAGGAGAAAATAAGGCAAATATCTCAGGGTCAAGGTCATATACCTCCGTCAAAACCTTTGTTCGTGACATCTCGATTGTTTCCCTAATCCTATCACGTTGAGCCTCTAAAGCATAATGTATCCTCACCATGAATCGACAATTGCACTTTTTTGTTTGAGTTCTCCTCCCTTCCACATTATTCTTGAGCTTATACACACCATAATTATCACATACCATTATCACTCTATTAGGATTTGAGTTTTTAGTAACGATAACCATCATCAACTCTTTTCCAAATTCTCTAACCCAATTGAACATTTTCTTCGGGCAATCCCACACATAGTCCACAGTAAAATCATCTGAGTAGTCTCTTGTGCATATCTATTTACAATATCGTTATTTAGATAAAGTAACATTATTATTCGAAAATAGACACATCGTTATTAGATTACAAAACTAAGTACAACCATACAATAAATACAAATACTACAGTTTCATGCAGTTTTACCTCCTTAGGATCAATATAGTTTGACCTCAATTCTCCTTGCACCGATGAGTCTCCATCTTGATTTGACATTGTTTTTCTTATGGTGTGTTCAAATTGGGATAGAAGAAAAGAATAATATAGGTTTAGGTTTTATGCTTGCAAGACTAAAATTTTACTCTCCAAAATTCGCCGAAAAGAATCTTTTGAAAATCTTTCGTTCAAATTTATTACCTTAAAAGATATTGCGTCGGTTACAGAAAAAAAATTCGGAAAAAATGAAAACACCCACGCCCACGCGTCGCGTACGCGTGGGTCTTAAAACCAAACAAAAAAGGCACGCCCACGCAACGCAAGTGCGTGGGTCTTGATTTTAAGTTTTTTTTTTTTTCCGATTATGACCTACGCGTATATGAAGCGTGGGATTGACAAAAAAAAATTATACCCACGCACACGCTTTGCGTACCCGTGGATTAAATGTTTCGGATATCCATAAAATGGTCTCGCACACGCGTTGTGTATGCGTGGGTCATACCCACGCCCACGCGTCGCAACTGCGTGGGGGTATTGAGTGTATATAGACACAAAAATGAGTGTATATAGCCGTTACGCATTTATAAGACATGTGATGAACATTTATAGAAAACTCAAAGAATTTGTCATTCTGGTTTGAACACTTATAAGAGGTTTGACAAACATATTTATTAGAGTTGATGAACATTTTATACATAATGTACTTTATTTACTTATTGTTGTTCTTTTTGTGTGGGAATTGATGAATCTAATTCTAATGATGTTGTTTCTATTTCTCCTAGAAATACGAAATAATTTTTACCGTTCTTATAAGCCATATATATGTTGGTCAAGTTTTTCCAACAATTGATGATGGAATCAAGTTGTATAGAAGATATGCACTTGAAGCTGGTTTTAGTGTTCGTATCATGTCAGAGACTAGCAATAAAAATGGAAGCAATGTTCCCATTTGAAAGTATATTTGTTGCAGTAGGCAGGGATATATGAAATTAGATGCAAATATTGTAGAGGAATTCAGATAGATGTGGTTGTGTCGCTAAAATTAGCCCTTCGTTATCTTGGACATGAAGGCTATTTTAGTAAATTAAAGATTTTTTAGGAGCGTCATACACAATATATGGTTGATCAATCGCAAAGACACTTTTCCAGGAGTAACCAAAAATTGACTCCCTTCCACGAGGACTTTATTTGAATATTATTAACTACAAGATTGGTACAAGCAAGACATTTAAGATGTTCAAGAATTTTGTTGGATCATACGCCAATATCAGTGCCTCTTTGCTTGATTTCAAGAATTCTATTCGAGATCTCAATGCGTATATGATTGGTTGTGATGCTCAAATGGTAATTGATAGTCTCTTTCGTAAGAAAGAGAGATGTGAGGCCTTCTATTTTGAGTACTTTGTCAATGAGCGTATTCAATTAACTCGTTTATTCTGGGCTGACCCCATTGGACGCAAGAGTTTTTCATTCTTTGGTGATGTAGTGTCTGTTGTTGCAACATACAAATCAAATAGGTAATTTATGTTTCTAAACTGATTATCATGCAATCTGTTGTCATATATTTATTTTTTATGAAAGTTTAATGAACTGTAGTTTGATGAACATTGTTAGTAGTTTTGATGAACTTTCTTGAATGTTTTGATGAACATTGTTAGTAGTTAGTGAACTTGCTTATAAGTTTTGACGAATATTGTTAATTGTTTTGATTAACTTTCTTAACAATTTTGATGAACATTGTTAAATGTTTTGATGCACCTTCTTAATAGTTTTGATGAACAATGTTAGTACTTTTAATGAACTTGCTTAACAGTTTTGATCAATATTGTTAATTGTTTTGATGAAATTTTTTAACAGTATTGATGAACATTGTTAAATGTTTTGATGAACTTTCTTAACAGTTTTGATGAACATTGTTAACATTGTTTATTTATCTTTCTGCTCTTATAAATAATGACTATTTCTTTTGTTTTTAGGTATGATATAGTGTTTGTTCCTTTTATTGAAGTTGACAACTTCATTTGTTCAATCACTTTTGCATTTGTTCTATTGTTGAATGAAGATATCACATCTTATGTATGGTTGTTTGATCATTTCAAAAAGGTAATGGTTCATGAATCTTTTGTTATATTGACTGATCAAGATGTTGTTGTTAAGTCTGATGTTGAATCAGTTTTAGCTCAAATGTTCATCGTTTCTGCATGTGGCATAAAATGCTCAAAGTGTCAGGTATGATTAAAGGTGAACCATCTCAAAATCAAGAATTCATGAATAGATTCAATGTTATTGTTTGGAGTGATGAGTTTATTCATGTTTGAGGAGCTTTGGAATGGTATTATTGTTGATTTCAATCTCCAAGATGATGTGTGGCTAAAGACAATGTTTGATCTTCATCAGTTATAGAATCCTGCTTTCTTTCAAAATGTCCATATGGGTGGCTTACTTAGAATAACTTCCAGGTGTGAATCTCATAACTTTTTCTTCTCACGTTTCATTGGCTCAACATCATCTCTATTTGTGTTTATGTTATAATATGAGAATGCTATTGATAGTCAAAGACACAATCATCGTAAGCATCATTTTGAATCTTCCACTCGTCGTCCTACTCTCTAGACACCAAGAAAAATGGAAGTACAAATTGCTGATTTCTATACTCTGCCTCTATTTGATAATGTGCAAACACAATTTTTGTCATCTGCCTATGATTGTGTTCTTGTTAATACTGTCATAGATGGTGATGTTAATTACTACCGTGTTCATGGTCATTTAAAAAAAATCATTTGTGATTCAACATATACAATCCACAAATGAATATAAGTGCTCTTGCAACAGATTCTTACATATAAGTCTTCCATGTTGTTACATGATTTTGGTTATCATATGTGTTGGCAAACCTTTAGAAGTCAAAATACTTGACCGTATATCTTACCACGATGGAATAAGAGTTCAACATTGAAGCCAACTGCAATTTTTGTGAAGACTCCTACAAAAAGCAGAAAAACAAGATTTGAGAAGTTTCTGGCCTTTACCAAATGCAATTTTTGTCCTTCCACCTCCACAATCAAAGAACAAAGAACAAAGGCAGGCCAAAAACTACGTATGAAGAGTTTAAACAACCACATCTATAGGTGTTGAGCAAAAGTTAAAACACAAATTCCTAATCAAAAGCTGCAAAATTGTGATTAAGGAGATTTCATAAACCAAATGAGCCTAGAAAGAACCGGTGCTTGCATTACTGAATTAAACCAGAATCCCCTTATTTAACTTTATCTAAGAACAAGTTCATCTAGAGCACTTTATTAACCAAAGCTACAACTTTCACTAAAATCACCAGTCAAATACAAGTTCAAATCAATAAATTAAATGCAGCAATGTATCTAAAATTTTTAATCACTGCAACTTTCATCTTGCTATGAACCAACATCGATACAAAAATTAAATCCCACTAAAAGCATTCATCCGATACCAATTAAACATTAACAATACGAATGCAATCAAATCTATTTGGATTTCGGAGCTGACAAATGACAATATCCACCACAAAGTTGCAAAGGGAGTGATTGTTGAACTTGAATTTGATGGTATTGTCTTGGTGGTGTTGTCTGTCGTCTTCGATGTTGAAGATTTCGTCCACGTCAATCGCAACCACCAATTCAGATCTACACCGGAGAGGACGAAACCCTAATTTTAAGACGATTGCGAGAGTTGCAGACGGAGGTCGTTTTTCAGGATTATGTCGTTTGGGGAGGAGACGATTCCAAGAGAAACAGATATGGAAATGGTTTAGTCGAAAGGGATTGTCTATGAACGAATGAAGAAGGTCAGGCATCTAATTTGTTTTTGGTAAAATCGAGCATCTAATTTTAAGAATTGGGATAGTTGAAGAAGAAGAGGGTAGGGTCGTCTTTTCATAAAACTTTTATGAACATCATCCTCGCTTTATGATTTTATAACAAAGAACTTGGGTTTAGTATAATAGCACGATAAAGTGTACAAAAAATATCAAAATCCAAGTGGATACTTGTAATAAACATCTATGATAAACATTCTATGTAAACATCTATGATAATTGTACTAGAAGATGAACTTGGAAAAGATGTCACCTTAATGTAACTGCAAACTAACTAGCATGAACCTTTTATTACTAATTATGAACTTGCAAACTAAATAGTATGAACTTGTAAACCTAGTTCATTGAACCTGTAAAATGACTAAACTAAGAAACATGAGATATAGTTCAAAAATGGAATTCCTGATGGCTACACTAGGATAGCAACTATAATGTATATTCAGTAGATAAAATTAAGCCAAAATTTGCCCTTTTTAAATGCAAAATGCAGCTATAACAGATGTATTATTAAACATAATACAGTAATATACTTCAAAATAGTCAGAAATGGATCTAAGACATGGAACATGTCATAAACATACCAAATGACATTCAGCGTTATTCACATGTGTGTAGCATATAATTGATTGTTTGAACTGATAAAATCAATCCTTCTGCAACCATCTGAATGCAAGTAAATAGATATATATAAATTGCAAGCAAAAGTACACTCATGAACCTACATTATACACTTCATGAACGTGTAATAAACAATTTTTGAACCTCTAAGAAAAGTTCTCAAACCAATAAGCAAATAAGCTATTTAATTAGTAATTCAACCAATATATCAAAAAGAAATAGATGCGACAAGAACTTCCACTTGCCTCAAAGTTGTCTGGTGTCCATTTGCCTCAAAGTATATTTCGATATCATTTTGACAGTAATCTGAAAGTAATCAGTTACTGAAATTATTTCCACGTGGCTCTTTCTTTAGAACTCTATTCCTTGCACATGACAAAGAATGTAACAGTCTGATGACGACATTATCATTCAAGTTGAAGAGAAGCAGTGCAACCGCCTGCAAAAAAGTTCATCCAGTCAAGGAAAGTTCATTAAGCAAAGTTCAGTCTAGGAAAGTCAAGCAAAATTCATTCAAGCAAAACTCATTCAAGCAAAGTTCAGTCAAGGAAAGTCAAGAAAAATTCATTCAATTCAGTAAGTATCACAAATTCACAATCAGGGGAGAGGTGTGGTTACCTTCCTCTGGAGCCCGTGCGTCTTCCTCCTCAAGAAAATGCAGGTACATGATTAGTATAAGGAAGCTGCTCGGTTAGAGGTCATGAACTGAAGCATCTGTAATTACATCCGTGAATGACATCCATGAAACCACATACAAACCCTAAATCTTACTGAAATATAAAGATTAAAAAAAGTATCCAAAGAGAAAGGAAAACTAAATCCATAAAATGATCGATTATCATCTAATGCGCTTCTAAATTGTGAATTTTAGGTTTTAGAATAGGAGGTACAGAGAAGGTGCATAGAAGGCTGGAGGTGCCAAGGCGTTGCGCTCGAGAATTTTCCAAAGCTAGGTTAGGGAGATCGTAGGGCAGAAGCGAAGATGGTCGCCATGGAAGAAGATGGTCGTTATGGAAATCACCATGGAAATTTCCTTGGAAATCGCCATGGAAACTGGAAAGAGGTCCGTTTAGGTTTTCGGTAAAGAGGGTAATATAGTCTTTTTTTCTACTTTTTGCTAAAATTGCAAAAATACCACCGCCTCTTCTTTATCCTTGTTATTTTAGATGTGTAATCTAAACGGTTGATCTCTCAGATCCGACGGAGGGAGTATATAATAAGGTAGATCGTTAGTTCTGAAGTGGTGGCCCACAAGTGCAGGGATCCAATCAGATCCAACCGTGCATCTCTTGCTACTCTAGGCTACAGTCCATCTTCTTACGGTGCACCCTATCCCCCATAGTATAATCTACTACTCCCTCCGTCCCTTTAAGTTCTTTCTATTGTGTACTTTGCACACGAATTAAGGCAAGTCTAATCAAAACAAGAGTGTAAGTAATGGCGCGGTAAATCATAAAATTCACCCAATAGGAAGTTTATTAGATGGAAAAAGGTTGATTTGATTGATAAAGTGTTGTTAAGATATGAATAAAATAAATAAAGTAAGGGTATAATGTGGAGAAATTAATGGATATAAATGGAAATAGGAAGAACTTAAGGGGACGCCCAAAACGGAAACAGGAAGAACTTAAAGGGACGGAGGGAGTATATAACTAAAGCAAACTACCAATTTTGCCACATGTCATTTCTCCATTCAAATTGCCACATGTCATCCAAATAAAACTTCTTGTCACATGTCATTTAATTAGGGATTTTTAAAATTATTTATAAAGATTTGATTACACAATTATATAGAAAGATTTGATGATACAATATTTAAAACGTTCCTAATTTAGATATATCTAAAATTTAAACAATTTCTAATTAAAAAGAATTGCCTATAAAGATTATAATAACTTATAAATTAATTTCACATCGGAATTGAGATTTAAAGATTCACAAAAATAAATATTTTTCATATAAATACTTTTTCATAATAACATATAATATCCAAATATGAATTTATATATATATTAAAGTAAAAACTAGCTTTTTCCACATGACGTTTTTGTATTGAATTTGTCATGTGACGTTCTCTTACTCTATTTGTCACCTCACATTTCTTTATTTTCTAAAATAAATTATATAAAAGACTATCCTAAATCTATATTTGTTTTTTATTTATTTGAAAAAAAAATCAATTAAGATTGAAAACCAATCATGAGTTTTATAACTTTTTTATTATTATTTTAAACATTAATAAAATAAATTTGATTATATACTGAATATATTAATATAAGTTATAGAACTTTTTAATAATTTAAACATTAATTAAATAAATTTGATTATATACTATATATTAATTTAAAAATAATATTATTATGCAATCTCTTGCCTTGCACGAGAGTTAAGCTAGTGTGCATGTGTTATTATCTTGTGAGTAACTCTTGAATTTATGGCAGCATCGGGCAGTGTCAAATCCTTCATCTTCCCCAAACAAAACAACCTCCCACTTGCATCTCTCTTTCTCTCTCTATCGCTTCCCGTCCTTTCTCTAATCCTACGGCTATCCTTTCTTCTCTTCCTCCACCGTCCGATCTCCTAATCTCACTCCCTCCCCCGCATCCTAATTTCACTGCACCTCTCTCTTCCTTCCTTCACACACGTAAAAATAAGCATACACAAAAAAAGGACCTTATCTGCCCCCCCCCCTCCTCTCTCTCTCTCTCTCTCTCTCTCTCTCTCTCTCTCTCTCTCTCCTTCCTCTAAGCTTTGGTAATGTCGTCTCAGATCTGAATCCTCCCAGCTCCAAACTAAGTACTTCTCCTACTATTTCACTCTCTTCCTTCTCTTCTTCTGCTCCCTGCTCCATCTCCTCTAACTCACATTCCACCTCTACCGAAATCCTGGCGAAAGAGCTCAGATTACCAACAATGGCGACCTCCTTCCCCGACGAGGTACGAGATCGAGCGCCTGTTGAAATCAGAGAAAGGAGAGAAAGAAATGAGGGAGAAAGAAATGAGGGAGAAAGAACGTGAGTTCTCTGATTAGATTGTGAGGAGATTACAGTAGGAGTTTTATAGTGTACAAGACTTGCTAAAGTACAGCTGGCAACACCTATTTCAAGCAGTTACAGCTAAGAAAAAGTTTGTTACACATAACTAACTCCTACACCCCCCCTCAAGCTGAAGGAGGAGTGACCAACTGAAGCTTGCCAATGAGTTCCTGATGGCGAGGGCCAGGAAGAGACTTGGTTAAGACATCAGCTAGTTGTAGTTTGGTGGAGACATGAGATAGAGAAATCAATCCTTCCTGTAGTTTGTGTCGGATGAAGTGATAGTCTAAATCAATGTGTTTTGTCCTTTCATGGAAAACAGGGTTGCGGGCATTGTGGATCGCCGCCTGACTATCACACTTGACTGGAATAGGGAGAATGCCAGGAACATCTAGCTCATGAAAGAACCGAGAGAGCCAAGCCAACTCAGCTGTAAGACGACGAAGGGATCTATATTCATATTCAACAGAGGATAGGGAAACTATGGCCTGCTTCTTTGCCTTCCAAGAAATTGGACAACCACCAAAAGTAATGAAGTATCCACTCACTGAACGCCTAGTGTTGGAACATGCTGCCCAGTCGGCATCACAATAGCCAAGGAGGTTGTAATTAGGAGAATTGTTGAGCAGAAGGCCAAGAGTGTCATACTGAGAGAGGTAACAAAGTGTGTGCGTGGCTGCGTTATAGTGTTCAACAGATGGAGAATGCAAATACTGACTGAGAAATTGTACTGTGTATGCAAGGTCAGGGCGAGTGTTGGTAAGGAAATTCATCTTACCAATGAGTTTTCTATACAAAGTGGGATCTTTGAAGGCACGTGCTCCATCAGGGAAATGCAAGTTTGCTGGTAAAGGGGCAGATACAGTGTGTGATGGAGGAGGAAATTCCTGAAGCAGCTCATGAAGGAATTTTTGTTGACTCATAACATATCCAGTGAGAATGCGGATGAACTCAATTCCTAAGAAAAAATGCAGCTGTCCCAAATCTTTAATTCGAAACTGAGCATCCAGAAACAACTTCAAATTGGTTATAGCAGGTGGATCATTTCCTGTTACCAAAATGTCATCAACATAGATGGCAATAAAAACCAGAGAGGTGCCTGCCTTTCTGGAAAATAGGGAATAATCATTCGGAGAATGAACATAGCCTTGCGAGGAGAGAGCCTGAGATAACTTTGCATACCACTGGCGTGATGCTTGTTTCAATCCATAGAGGGATTTATTAAGGCGACACACAAGAGATGGATCAGTGACTGCCAAGCCAAGGGGAGGCTTCATATACACCTCTTCGTGCAGTTCACCATGAAGAAACGCATTGTTGACATCCAGCTGAGCAATATGCCACCCTTGTTTAACAGCCAAAGCAACAAGAGTTCTAATTGTTGTAATTTTGATGACCGAAGAAAATGTTTCAGTATAATCAATTCCCTCTTTCTGTGTAAATCCCCGGACAACAAGTCTAGCCTTGTGGCGTTCAATAGTGCCATCTGAGCGCAACTTCATCTTGTAAACCCATTTGCAACTAATCGGGCGTTTCCCAGACGACAAAGGAACAAGGTCCCATGTGTTGTTCAAAGTCAAAGCACTGAACTCTTTATCCATAGCCTCTTGCCAGGCAGGGTACCTAACTGCATCTTCATAGGAAACAGGTTCATGTGAAACAAGTAATGAAGATAACATATTCTGATTTTCTTTGGTCAAGACAGAAGCGCAGAGAGTAGTGATCATAGAAGAAGAGGAAGAATGAATGGATGGAGAACAAAGAGAAGTAAGTGTATGATTGCAAACAGAATGACATGACACACTTGAACCACAAACATAGTCCCTGAGATGACTAGGAGGATGATGCACACGAGTTGATTTCCTAGTTAGAAGTGGAGGTACAGTAGTGAAGGAGTGGTGTGTGGGTGATGGCAGGTTTGTATTTGATGTGGAGTTAGGTGAAGTGAAAGAGGTGTCTAAGGGATCAGAGAAGTCCTGAATATCAGGAATGCAAACAGGGATGCTAGTTTGAGTAGGAAAATCAGGTTGAAAAGGAAAGAAGGATTCATGAAATATAACATCTCTGGAAGCAAAAATATGCTTTGTTTCTATATTCATTACTTTGTAAGCTTTCTTACCAAAGATGAATCCCAGGAAAACACATTTTTGTGATCGAGGCTGGAATTTATCTCGTCCTTATTTTTGTGTGGCAACATAACAGAGGCAACCAAAAGTACGCAGGTGTGAAAAAGAAGGTTTAGAAGAGAAAATAATTTCATAAGGAGATGAGTTGTTCAGTACTCGAGATGGAAACCGATTTACAAGGTAAGTTGCCATGAGCACACACTCCCCTCAGTATACAAGAGGAAGATTAGATTGGAAAAGAAGAGCCCGGGAAGTCTCTAAAAGGTGTTTGTGCTTGCGCTCGACAACCCCATTTTGTTGTGGAGTATATGGGAGTGAAGTTTGATGTAGGATTCCTTTGGAAGATAAGAAAGCAGAAGCTTCATTGCTTGATCCTAGCTCGAAAGCATTGTCAGTTCGTATGATTTTTGGAAGACAACCAAACTGTGTGTGAACCATTTGGATAAAGGATCTTATGATGGGAAAAGCATTGCTTTTGGCAGACAATAAGTATGTCCAGGTATTCCTGGAGAAATCATCAACAATAGTGATGAAATATCGGAAGTTGTTATGAGTTGGTGTATGGTAAGGTCCCCAAAGATCAATGTGCACAAGATCAAAAGGTTTAACTATGGATATTTGGCTGTTTGGAAATGGTTGCTTGTGCTGTCGAGCCTTATAACAAATATCACAAGGTATATCAATATGAGAAGGTATAAGGGACATGGAACTCAATTTATTGAAAGGAACATGTCCTAAGCGTTTGTGCCACAATAAAGCTTCAGCTGAAGCACTAGAATCCTTAGAGACATTACATGAGAGATCTAAAGATGTAGGATTACAAATTTCTTTGGAAAGACAACTAGTGTGCATAGAGGAAGAGATGTCATCTGCAGGAATAGTATGTAGTAGGTAAAGTCCATTCTTCTGCTCACCAAGAACCATTGGGCTCCTCACTGAAGGGCCCTGCAATAGACACTGAGATTCAGTAAAAAGGACATGAATATGTGTTTGGAGGATAAGTCTACCGATGGATAACAGATTAAACTTGAAGGATGGGACAAAAAGGACATTATGAATGGTTAAAGAAGGTAATACTAGAACAGATCCATGCATACTTACATGAATCTTGGTGCCATCAGGTAGAGAAATGAGATGAGGTTTAGGTAAAAGTTTTAGGAAAGAAAAAGAAGACTTATCAAAACACATATGATCACTAGCGCCACTATCTATAATCCAAGTCTTATTAGAAAATGAAAGCTCACACTGTCCACTAAAACCAGATCCAAATGAAGAATTACAGAAAGCAAGAGGTCTAGGCATACCTGCAAAAACTGATCCTGCAAATTCATTTGAACCAGCTTTGCTAAGTATTCTCTTCAACTGTGCAAGTTCCTCAGTAGAGAATCCACCAAAAGAAGTAGATTCTTGTGTCGAAGAGGACTCTCCAGAAGTAGAAGCCTGTGCTCCAACAGATTTCTCCCTGCTATTTGTTCCATTTCTTGCTAGAAAACCAATAATCCTGTAACAATTCTCTACTGTGTGCCCTGTCTTCTTGCAATGAGTGCACACCAGAGGAGGTCGCCTAGTTGGTATAGTCCCTTGCTTCTGCCAACAAAAATCAATGGAGTGCCCTTTCTTGTTACAATGAGTACAAATCATTGGTGACTTCCTTTGACCACCAGATTCTTGTGAGAATCTTCTGCCAGCTGCCATGGCTGAGGAATACTCTGAGAACTGGGAGTTCTCTTGACTTCTCGCTGCTTTTCTTCCTGGACTAACATGGAGAAGACTTGAGCAATGCTTGGTGTGGGGCTCATCATCAAGATAGTCCCTCTAACAGAAGCAAAGCTGTCATTTAATCCCATCAACAACTGTACCAGCCTTTGTTCTTGCTCAAATTTAGTCCAAGCATTATTTGTACCACAACAGCAGACAGGCAAATTCCTCAAAGAGGCCATTTCATCACAGAGATGCTTAATCCTAGTAAAGTAACTAGTCACACTATCATTCCCCTGTGGCAGATTACACAATTCTTTCTGGATTGAAAAATTATGTGCAAGATTAGGTTGACCAAACCTAATACACAATTCACTCCACATATCATAAGCAGATTCAGTGTATATAATGCTTTCAGCAATTTCTTTACTCACTGAATTCAGTATCCAAGATACAACCATATCATTAGTCTTTTCCCAATCTCTGAAATTAGGAGAAGTAATTTCAGGTTTGTCAAGAGTTCCATTCACCAAGGCTATCTTATTTTTCGCAGAAAGAGCAATCATCATCGATCGCTTCCAGGTGCCAAAGCCAAATCCATCAAAAGATCTGGACACAAGAACCATACCTGGATTGTCAGAGGGATGAAGATAAAGAGGATCTTTGTGATCGGCGATCAGAGAGCTTCTTTGATCGCGTCTTCCATTAGTGCTACTGTTATCAACACCGTCTTCCATGGCGTGTGATCTTGTAGCAGGAGAAGCGAAGAAAAGGCGAAGCAATCAGAAGGAAACAGTAGGCCGCTCGATCGGCTCTGATACCATGTTGAAATCAGAGAAAGGAGAGAAAGAAACGAGGGAGAAAGAATGTGAGTTCTCTGATTAGATTGTGAGGAGATTACAGTAGGAGTTTTATAGTGTACAAGACTTGCTAAAGTACAGCTGGCAACACATATTACAAGCAGTTACAGCTAAGCAAAAGTTTGTTACACATAACTAACTCCTACAGCGCCTTTGTCGTCGCCGAGTCTTTATCAGCAACTACTAAGCTGTTACCCCTCCCATCTTGATTCGGAGGCCAAGGTGTGGTCGCACACCTGAGTCGGTTCATCCATGGCGCGCAGCAGCAACTACCCGACCCGCTGTGCGTCCATGTCGTCTCGGATTCGTCCTAGTCCATGGCTAGTCGACCACGAGCCACGTAAGCAGGTATGAACCATCTTCTATCACCTTCGGCCATGGTTGAGTTTTCCCCCAATTGTTTAAAACCTAACTTGTTGATTTTCGAATTTAGATGCAATTAGATTTTCTTTCTTGAAATTGAGATCTAATTAATGGTTAATTGATGATTAGGATGAACCCATACATTTATGAAATTTATGGGAAACTTTCGTAATTACTTGCAGCAACTACATTAATTTTTATTTCTCTTCAGTGTGATCTGAGTCCCACATTTGTATAACAATTTGTTTTTGAGGGTTATGAAGTTTCTTTCTTTGGTAGAAAGAGGTTACGAAGTTTTAATATTGAGGCAGAAGGACAATTTGAACAGAAAACGTTGACTTACGAAGTTTCTTTCTTTGGTAGAAAGAGGTTACGAAGTTTTGCAATGTTGAGTCACCATCGAATTGTGACTAAGTAGTAGTCATATTAAAAATCATTTTAGGCATGTTACATGGTGAGCGTGAAGCCTATGTTTATTGTTGTTTACTTCTTCTGCTTCTTCTTGTTGTTGCTTATTAACTGTTATTGTTTACTTGATGTTGTTGTTGCTGTCGTTGTATTCGATGTTGCTGCTTACTTGTTATTGTAGTGTGGTTACCGGTTGTTGTTACAAATTCAGTAGACATTTTAAATAGAAACTATTTATAATACAAATTGCGATACAGATGAACACCGGATGTAAAAATAAAGCTTTTTATTCTATATACAACTTCTTGCATCTCTACAACCTTAAGTTCCTTATAAACACGTCAAGAGAAATACTGTTCTTTGAAGTAGTAAAGTATATATTATTGCTATCATTCAATTACGAATCTCATTGGAATTTAGCTCCTACATACGTTTTAGGTAGGAGTTCAATAGAAGGTGAAGGTTTTTTTTGCTTAATTTAGGCTTTAATATCTAAATTATCCATAAATTTGTCGGTTTCTGTTATCTAAATCTTCTTGGATTTGTTTTTAATTCTTATATATTTAATGATTCAGTAGACGACTATAAAGTATAGTATGACACAGTCATGTATAAGTTTATCCACCCAATTTTTTTTTTTTGATTCCTGTTTATCCACCCAATTTGTTCAATAGCTTAATGAGTTCCCTAAAAACATTGAGTGTAAATGACAATTGTCTTAGTAATTATATATGAATTCAAGTAATGAACAACTCATTTTTTACCTTTTATTTACATGCATAGTATTTGTTGTTGGGGGCAATGTTAGCATGAGCTTCGATCTTTTACTTATCAATGGTCAATCAATTTATTATGTCAACACAAGTTTCATTGTATAATTTTTATTAGATTAATTATCTTTAACCATTAAACTCTATTTAAATTTCATATATTATTTTATTATGATATTCTTTTTCTTCTACATCACCAATAACATTGTTGTGAGGATTGAGATCCCATTGTGAATTGGAGAAGGGAGCAAGATCGGATTGGTAGGAGAAGGGAGCATGATTCATGCGATGTAAGATAGTATAACAGTAGGGTAAATGACAGAGCACATACTAATCCACATTGATAGGGTGGTAAAATGGGCCATATCAGCAACCAAGTCCTCTGAATCTGCATGATTAATTAGTTGTAATTAAAAAAAACTTAACAAAAAAAGTTTGAAGTAAGTAATTAAACTCTATCTAACCAACATGTGATATCCTCAAGCCTCTTTGCCATTCCTAGTGAAATATTGCACAATTTGCCAAGGATTGATAGTCTTGATGGTAATTGGATCGTATTTGAAAAAGTTGTGGATGCATATTCTCGCGCTAAGGAAAAATCAAGTGCACTAGATTGGAGCAAAACAATAGCCGACTTTAACTGTAGTGAATCTTTGAGTGATGAAGATGATGATTAGTATAGTGACTTTGATCCTGATCACTCTCTCTGTACGAATAGATAGAATGAAAAAGTAAGATTGTTAGTCTTGGTCAAGCAATAGAGAGTGCAAATAGGCATGATGAGTGTATGTAAGGTAGGTATAAAGATTGAAGCTAGAGAAAAAATAGGCATGGTGAGTGTATGTAAGGTAGGTATAAAGATTGAAGCTAGAAAAACTTGAAAACACATACTACAAAATCCAACAAATATGAAATTATCAGCTTAGGTAGCTTTTTGTCATTTTAGGTGATACTATTATGATCCCCGAAACAGCTATAACATTGCCATCCCAATCAACAATCAAGATTAGATTTGTCAACGGAATAATTAAGATGATAAAAAAATAAAAAAATAAAAAAAATCTGGACATATGATGTGCGAATCTCATCACCAATTACCAACGAAGTTGCAAGAATTGCAGTAGAAAGCTTGACAATTTTCAAAAATAGGCAACTTTCTACGTCCTTCTATCACTTTCGCAGCAAGTAGGCCAAGAGGTTGATTGTGTTGATCCTCATCATCAAATGTAGGCATCAAGTCAACCTTCACTTGGTAACGCAAAAGAAAGTACAAGGCAAACGTTTCACCTATCACGCTAAATATCTATTAGACTAATGAATGTATTTTGTTTTCATAGTAACCGAGAATTTTTCTAATTCAAATTAAAATAGGTTCTTCACTTCTCCGAGTAGTTATATAAATGAAATCGTATCTCTGCAAGTATGTGTGTGTAAAAAGATTAATTATATGAATGAATCCTCACCATTTCCGTTGTCATTAGCGGCCAATACGATAAATACATATTTGATAATAGATAAGAGAGTTATTGTGTATTAGATTAGGGAAATGACTCCGATGATATCATCGTGGTGTGCAATTCCATTAGTAAATGTACAAGAAATACATAGATGAGCGACGTTCCTAAATCTCAATACACAATCCAATGATATGAAAAGCCAGTGGGATGATAAATGTTCGGCTCAATATTTGATTCAAAGCACAAGAATTGCGTATTTGTGATTGACGGTTATCCTACAAGTGACTTTTGCATTGGGATTGTGTATGGAGATTTGGGTATTGAATTGTGTATGAACATACATTGGAATGGCACACCATGATGATATCATTAGTCTTTTCCCTCATCTAATACACAATCACTCTCCTACCTATTATCATACATGTATTTATCGTATTGGTCGCTAATAACAACGGAAATGGTAATGATTCATTCATACAATTAATCTCTTTACAAACACATGCTTGCAGTGATAAGTTTCATTTCTATAACCACTTGGAGAATTGGAGAACCCATTTCAATGAGAATTTGGAAGAGAAATTCTCCATCACTATGTATATAATATACATTCAGTAGTCTAATTGATATTCAGGTGTGATAGGTGGAACGTTTGCCTTGTATTCACTCTTGTGCCACAGTGTGAAGGTTGGTTTGCTTCCTACATCATGTGATGAGGGTCAACAAAAATCAACTTTCTTGGCTTATTTGTTGCGAAAGTGAGAAATAAAGTAGTTTGTTTGTGAAAATAGTCATGCTTTCTGCTGTAATGCTTGAAACTTTCTTGATAATTGATGATGAGATTCTCTCATCAAATATGTTTTATTTATTATCTTACTTATTCAGTTGACTAATCTAATCTTGATTGTTGGTTAGGTCGGGAATGTTGAATGTTGTCAGCTGTTATATCCTAAAATAATAGAAGGTACCCAAACTGATAACTTCATATTTGTTGGATTCTAAGTGCTTGTTTGGTTGGAGTATAAAATCCCAGGAAATGAAAATGAATATCTGTGTTTGGTTTGAAAAAAATTCTGTGAAAATCAGGGGATTTCGATTTCCTGAGATTTTCAATTCCTCCATTATGTGGGAATTGATTTTACCTAGTCCCCCTAGGTAAATCATTTTCCCTCATTTTTACACATGAAATCTTAAATTCCCCTATTTTGATCTATCTATTGCAAATTTTAACCAAACACATTTTCTCAAAATCCTCTTTATTTCAAATCACCTTAATTCAATTCCCATGAATTCAATTCCTATGATTTACAATTCTCACGTTCAACCCGAGCACTAAGTTTATCTAGCTATAGAGCATTTATACTTATCTTACATACACCCGACATATTGACACTCTCTATAGCTTGAGTAAAATTAATCATCTAACTTATTTTAAAAAAGAGAGTGATGAGAATCAGAGTTGCAATACTAATCATCATCTTCAACATTCAAAGACTTGACATAGATAAAGATGGCTACAGTTTTGATCTAAACTTGTGCACTTGGTTTTTCCTTAGCGCGGTAAATGACCTCAACAACTTTTTCAAATAGGATCCAACTGTCATCAAGGCTATCTATCCTGGCAAATTGTGTAATATTTCCCTAGAAATTGCAAAGAGGGTTGGATCTTGAAGCATCGTGTTTTGGATCAAATGTTAGTTAAATAGAGTTTAGTTACTTACTTCACAATATTTTTTATTGAGTTCTTTTTTAAATAAAACTAATTAAAATGCAAGAACAAAAGATTTGTTTGCTGATTTGGCCCATTTTACCGTCTTATCAATACAGATTAGTATGTGCTCTTCCGTTTACCGTACTATTATGCTATTTCTACAAGTTCAACATCAATAAATTGAATGCAACAATGTATCTAAAATTTTTAATCACTGCAGCTTTCATCTTGCTATGAACCAACATTGACACAAAAATTAAATCGATATTTTCAGATCAAGGAGAGGAGAGGCTGAGGAGCGAATATGCTAAGGCGGGTATAAAGCTACTTCCGAAAGTCAAGTCAGAGGTGGATGATCCGAGCATCATAAGTCCAGGAACAAAGTTTATGTACGAGTTTTCAAAAGCGTTAGATTGTTACATCCAAACAAGGCTTAAGGAGAATCCTGCTTGGAAGAATCCTGCTTGGAAGAATCTTAAGGTGATTTTTTCGGATGTTAATGTTCCCGGAGAAGGGGAGCATAAAATGGTGTCTTTTATACGCAGCCAGCGGAGATTGCCTGACTATGACTTCAACACACGACATTGCATTCATGGTTTGGACGCAGACTTGATAATGTTGGCTTTGCCCACACATGAACTACATATCTCAATATTAAGAGAGGATGTTCTTGGGGTGAATACTACTAGCATTCAGGATAAAGATGCATCTTGCACGCCTTTTCCAGTTGGAAAGAGTTGTGCTTATGAATTTGTTCATATCTGGATTCTTAGAGAATATCTTGAACTTGACATGCAACCTACTTGAACAATTCTACAATGGTGGAAACCATTGGAGAAGAAGAGAGGAAAAAAGAGGGAAGGAATATGTAATTCTGTTATGAAACAGTTAAGTTGTTACAGATGTTACTCTTGACTATTTATAGTAAGTCAAGGTAGGAGAGTTACTCTATATCCCGCCCCCCCCCCCCCCCCCCCCCCCCCCCAAGTTGGACGAGGGAAAGAATTTACAAGACCTAACTTGACACACAAAAAATTGTGTTGTAACTCACCTAATGGTTTAGTCAATATATCTGCAATTTGCAGAGATGACTTGATATGTGCAGTAGAAATAAAACCTTCTACTAATCTTTCCCTAATGTAATGGAAATCAAGCTTGATATGCTTTGTTCTCTCATGAAAAACTGGATTAGAAGCAATATCTAAAGCTACCTTGTTATCACAAAATAAGGGAATAAGAAGAGGAATCTTGGTGTTCAACTCTTGAAGTATGCTGTCCAGCCAAACTAATTCACTTGCAGTGACAGACATTGCTCTATATTCAGCCTCAGCTGTGGACTTGGACACAATCTTCTGCTTCTTGGTCTTCCATGAGACAAGGGCTGAACCTAAGAACACTGAGTAACCTGTCAAGGATCTTCCACTAAAATCACAAGTTCCCCAATCTGCATCACATAAAGCAGTGACAGCCAATGTGTTGGAAACAGGATAGAAAAGTCCCAAATCTAAAGTGCCTCTCAAATATCTCACAACATGGAAAACAACAAGCATATGAGGCAATCTGGGTTGACCAAGAAACTGACTGAGATGTTGCACAACATAGGAGAGATCAGGTCTGGACAAATTCAAGTACAACAATCTGCCTATCAATCTTCTGTATACCTCCGGTTCACCAAGAATGTCACCTTTATCAGTAGAAAGCTCCAATCCTTTAGGAAGAGGAAACTTAGCTGGTTTAGTCTCAGACATATTCATATCCTGAATAATGTCCATAGCATATTTTTTCTGATTTATCAACATCCCTGTAAATGATCTTGACACTTCAAGACCAAGAAAATACCTGATGAGTCCCAAGTCCTTAATGGTGAACTTCTCATGTAGAGACTCTTTGACACTCTTAATCAAAACTGGATCATCACCAGTGATGATCAAATCATCCACATAAGCTAAAACAGCAACAAAACCAGCTTGTGTATGCATAGTGAACAAAGAGTAGTCATAGGGAGTTTGAGAAAAACCTAGTGACTTCAAGTGTTTGGTGAGCTCTACATTCCACTGTCGAGAGGCTTGTTTCAATCCATACAAAGACTTCTTCAGTCTACACACTTGACCAGGAATAACTCTATCATATCCCTGAGGAGGATCCATAAAAACTTCTTCCTCCAGATAACCATGCAAAAAAGCATTGTTTACATCAAGTTGATGTATAGGCCAGTCCTTGGAAGCTGCTAGAGCCAGAAAAACTCTCACAGTAGTGTACTTAGCCACTGGACTGAAGGTGTCTGTGTAGTCTTTGCCATAGACTTGGTTGTAGCCTTTGGCTACAAGTCTAGCCTTGTATCTCTCAACTGAGCCATCTGGGTTGAACTTAATCTTATAGACCCATTTACTTCCTATGGCTCTCTTTCCACTAGGTAACTCAGTAAGCTCCCAGGTTTCATTAGCCTCTAAAGCCTTCAATTCAGTCTTCATTGCATCAATCCAGAGAGGATCTTTCTTGGCTTGGGAATAGGTATGGGGTTCTTTGAGGGTTAAGACTTGATTGAGAGAAGCTATGTACTCTTATGAGTAATGAGATAGATCACCCAGGGAGGTAGCTAATAAGGATGTAGACAAAGTAGGGCAATGGTAATCATTGAGTTTAGGAGGTCTTGAGGTGAATCTTGTGGATTTTCTAAGAGGAGGTGGAATAAGTGTTTGGGTAGTATTTGATGGTGTTGGTGTTTGATCATTGTCATCTGAAGAGGGGACAATGATTGGCTCATTTGAGGATAAATCAATAACTGGCTCTTCATGATTAGGAGGTAAAGATGAAATAGGGAATTGGGGTATGAAGAACTCATAGTCATTTGGAGAAACCAAGGGTAAAGGTATATATGCTGGTGTAGAGGAAGAAACAACATCTTTGAAAGGGAACTTGGCTTCATCAAAGACAACTTCTCTACTGATCATGTATTTCTTTGAGTCAAGATCATATACCTTATAAGCTTTTTGCCCTTGAGGATATCCTAGAAACACACAGCCTCTGGACTTTGGAGCAAATTTATCTCTTGGTCCCTTTTGATCCAGAACATAGCACTTGCTCCCAATTATTCTCAATGAATCATAATCTGGAGGAGACTGATGCAAAACTTCATAAGGAGACTTCCAATTTAAGACAGATGATGGCATAAGGTTGATAAGGTGTGTAGCTCCCAGAACACAATCGCCCCAAAAATGCAATGGAAGACCAGCATGTAATCTAATAGCCCTGGCTGTCTCTAACAAGTGCCTATGCTTCCTTTCAACTCTGCCATTTTGCTGAGGAGAGTATGGTGCAGATTTGTGATGAGCAATACCTTTCTGTGCCAAAAACTGAGCAAAAATCTGTTGAACAAATTCCATGCCATTATCACTTCTAAGAACTTTGATCTTGCAACTGAATTGATTCTCTACATAAGTAATGAAGTTAGTTAAAACTTCAAATACTTGTTTCTTGTTGTGTAGCAAGTGTGTCCAAGTAGACCTGCTATAATCATCTACCACTGTAAAAAAATACACAGCTCCAGACAGACAAGGCTTTCTATATGGCCCCCACAAATCAACATGAATAAGATAAAAAGCATTCTTTGCAAGAGAAACACTCTTAGGAAAATGTTTCTTATGTTGCTTGGCTAAAATACATGCTTCACAAGATGTGAGATCACTAGATGCTATTTTACAATCATAAATGTGATCAATCTTAGAACTAGAAACATGGCCTAGCCTAGCATGTAACAAAGTTGTTGATAAATTTCTTTTACAACTAGCTTGTCCTTTATTGCTATCTGCACTTAAGGAAATGGAATTATCAACTAAGTTGCTTCCAGTATCTGAAGAAGATACTGCCTTATACAGTCCCCTTATCCTCTTGCCAAACACCAGTTTGTGACCACCTCTATGGTCCTGAAAAATGCAAGAAACGCTGTCAAAATAAGCCACAAGATCTGTATCATCAAGCAACTTACCAACAGAAAGTAAATTCTGTTTGAACTCAGGAATATACAAGACATCCTTCAAGATGATCCTATCCTGTAGCTGAACATCTCCAACTTCTGTCACTTTCTTAGTAGATCCATCAGGCAAACACACAGTTATGGGACTCACTAGTTTCCTTCGAGACTCAAGCAACTCAGCATCCCAAGTCATATGATCAGAGGCCCCTGTGTCTATGATCCAATCTCTTTTATTCTTATTTTGAAAGAGAGAAAAAACCATAGAGTAAAGTTTACCTGAGAATTCTCCTATAGGAGAGTCTGCTATGCCTTTCTACTTAAGCATTTTGAACATCTTTTGACACATTAGTGCAAAAGATGGATCAATTGTTGGAGAAGATGAACTTGCAACCTGTGACATGTGAGCAGAAGAGTGCACATTCTTGGTGAACCAGAGGTATACAGAAGATTGATAGGCAGATTGTTGTACTTGAATTTGGTCCAAGAAGAAAATGCAATGTCTGATTTCTGCTCTGTCTATCTGCAAGTTTCTTTGTCAGTTGACAAGTACAACAACCACAAACACATACAGGAAGAGCATCCAAGCTCTCAATCTCATCCCAAACATTCTTGATTTTACTATAGTAATCTGTGACTTTGAGATTACCTTGAGTAATGTTCATCAAGCTTCTTTGCAACTGAAATAGCTGCTGTCCATTAGATCCTCCATAGCGCTCCAAGATCTCATCCCACATTTGCTTCGCCGATCAAACAAAACGAAAGCCATCGGAGAATCCTGGTGCCATAGAGTTTGTTATCCAGCATCGAACCATGAAATCACACCGAATCCAGTGCTGATATTCTTCAGATCCAATCGCTGGCTGCAGAATCGATCCATCGATAAACCCTAGCTTGTTCTTGGAACCAAGCGCCAAGTGCACTCCATGGCTCCAGCTAAGGAAATTGTCGCCATTAAACAAGAGCGATTGCAATTGAGATCCAGGCATGTCAGAATTTGACAGAAACATTGGATCTCCAAGCCTTGGTTGAGGCCTATCATCTTGCTACGCTCCAACCATGGCGATGAAGAACAAGAATCAATCGATCGATTGATTGAGATAGGTGCGGAAAACAAAAATGGATTAGGAATCCCGTATCTCTGATACCATGAACAATTCTACAATGGTGGAAACCATTGGAGAAGAAGAGAGGAAAAAAGAGGGAAGGAATCTGTAATTCTGTTATGAAACAGTTAAGTTGTTACTGATGTTACTCTTGACTATTTATAGTAAGCCAAGGTAGGAGAGTTACTCTATACTACTAATGTTCCAGAAGGCTTTAAGTTTGATGCCAAACGAGCTGTTGATGATTTCGTATTCATCTGTTTTTTTTGTGGGAAGCGATTTCCTACCGCACTTGCCCAGTTTGGGAATCCGAGAGGGAGCCTTGGAATTACTTATGACAGTGTACAAGAGAGACTTCAAGATTTTTGGAGGTTATTTAGTTGATGTAGAACGAGTTAACGAACCAAATGGAGCCTATCTGAATTTGGAAAGAGTTGAAAAGTTTATTCACTCACTTTCAAGTTCTGAGGATGACTGAGTCGAGCCAAGACCGAGTATGTGGAGTTTGATTTTGGATCTTCGTCAGACAAGGATGTGGGGTTGCTGCTTGGAGAGTCTTCTGTGCGCGTGAGAGACTCCTTTAAGTACCTAGGCTCTATCTTGCAGAGAGATGGAGGAGTGGATGAGGACATCAAGTCCAGGATTCAGATAGGTTGGCAGCGTTGGAGACAGGCTTCCAGAGTCTTGTGTGACAAGAAAGTCCCCCTTAGGCTGAAAGGTAAATTATATAGGATGGTAGTCAGACCAACGTTGATCTATGGAGGTGAATGTTGGCTAGTTACCGTAGCTCAGGAACAATAGATTATGGTGGCTGAGATGCGGATGCTACGCTGGATGTGTGGTCATACTAGATTGGATATGGTTCGAAATGAAGTTATTCGAGGCAAAGTCGGAGTGTCTAGTATTAAAGATAAGCTGCGAGAATCTAGACTTCGATGGTTTGGCCACGTTTAGAGGAGGCCACTTGGTGCCCCAGTTCGCAGTTGTGAAGTTTTGGCGCTGGGGGACTACCGTCGGGGTAGAGGGCGACCAAAGAAGAGTTGGATGGAGGTCATCCGAAAGGACCTCGCCGCTTTGGAGCTTTCAGTTGACGCGGCTCAAGACAGAGCTTTGTGGAGGGAAAGGATTCGAGTTACTAAAGCGTGAACTGGGGTCCCTGGAGCGGTGTATCCTTGTTACTCGGGCTTGTAGCCGTGTA
This sequence comes from Oxyria digyna, assembly GCA_029168935.1. Lineage (NCBI taxonomy): Eukaryota > Viridiplantae > Streptophyta > Magnoliopsida > Caryophyllales > Polygonaceae > Oxyria > Oxyria digyna. Next base: position 13,489,368 of record JAPVLV010000005.1, read on the forward strand.
CTGTTTTTTCTCTGTTTTCTCTGATTTTAACCTTTCTGTTTTCGATTTTTTAGGTCTTGTGGTAGTTTCATGCACTTTTAGGTCATATTGGTTACTTCCTCCTAACCTGTTGGGCTAAGGAAATACCAATCCCGACCACCCCGGACCCCGTTCTTCGGGATAAATGGGGAATGATGTTGTTGTTGTGTATTGCTATAAATCTCATCAGCCAAAACACGATGTTTATTGCTGTTTACTTCTTCTGCTAGTAGCATATTAAATATCATTTTAGGCATGTTACATGGTGAGCGTGAAGCCTATGTTTATTGTTGTTTACTCCCTCTGTCTCTATTTGTTTGTCCACTTTCCTTTTCGGGTGTCCCTTTTTGTTTGTCCACTATTCCATTTATGTTACTTTATTTTACCCATTTTATCCCTACTATCAACCTATAATTACCACATTTTCACTTTTTCTCTCTCCCAAATTCCAATCTTATCTACTCTTCCTCTCTATCTCTCTCCTCTAACCATTCACTTTATACTTTTCTCTCTCCTATAATCATTATATTCCTACAATTCCTTAATTCCCGTGAAAATCGTACTTCTGGACAAACAAAAAGGGACGGAGGGAGTACTTTCTCTGCTTCTTGTTGTTGTTGCTTATTAACTGTTATTGTTTACTTGATGTTGTTGTTGTTGTCGTTGTATTCGATGTTGCTGCTTACTTGTTATCGTAGTGTGGTTACCGGTTGTTGTTACAAATTCAGTAGACATTAAATAAAAACTATTTATAATACAAATTGCGATACAGATGAACACCGGATGTAAAAATAAAGCTTTTTATTCTATATACAACTTCTTGCATCTCTACAACCTTAAGTTCCTTATAAACACGTCAAGAGAAATACTGTTCTTTGTAGTAGTAAAGTAGTATATTATTGATATCATTCAATTCTGAATCTCATTGGAATCTCATTAGAATTTTGCTTAATTTATACTTTAATTCTAAATTATCCATAAATTTGTTGGTTTCTGTTATTTGAATCTGGCTTGGATTTGTTTTTAATTCTTATATGTTTAATGATTCAGTAGACGACTATAAAGTATAGTATGACACAGTCATGTATAAGTTTATCCACCTTGTTCAATAGCTTAATGAGTTCTCTAAAAACATTGAGTGTAAATGACAATTGTCTTCGTAATTATATATGAATTCAAGTAATGAACAACTCATTTTTGACCTTTTATTTACATGCATAGTATTTGTTGTTGGGGGCAATGTTAGCATGAGCTTCGATCTCTTACTTATCAATGGTCAATCAATTCATTATGTCAACACAAGTTTCATTGTATAATTTTCATCAGATTATCTTTAACCATTAAACTCTATTTAAGTTTCATATATTATTTTATGATATTCATTTTCTTCTACCTCATCGGAAGCGTGGTTGTTAGAAACGACATGCCACTTTGAAATGGAGAAGGGAGCAAGATCGGATTAGTAAGAGAAGGGAGCATGATTCATGCGTATGTAGCTTGTCCAGAGTAGGATAGTAAAATAGTAGGGTAAACGACATAGCACATATTAATCCGCATTGACAGGGCGGTAAAATGGGCCATATCAGCAACCAAGTCCTCTTGAATCTGCATTATTAATTAGTTGTAATTAAAAAAAACTTAATAAAAAAGTTTGAAATAAGTGACTGAACTCTATCTAACCAACATGTGATACAAAACACGATGCCTTTGAGAGATACCCTAGCCTCTTTGCCATTCCTACTGAAATATTGCACAATTTGCCAATGATTGATAGTCTTGATGACAGTTGGATCGTATTTGAAAAAGTTGTAGACACCTATTCCCATGTTAATGAAAATACCAAGTGCACAAGATTGGATCGAAACTATAGCCAACTTTAACTGTGTCGAATATTTGAATGCTGAATATGATGATTAGTATAGCAACTGTGATCCTCATCACTCTCTCCGTATAAATAAATAAAAGGAAAACGTTAGATACTTAGTTTTGGTCACGTTATAGGGAGTGCAAATAGAAATGATGAGTGTATCTAAGGTAGGTAAAAAACACTTCCGCAACAAGTATGAAATGTGACAATTTTTTACCTACCTTAAATACACTCATCATTCCTATTTGCACTCTCTATAGCGTGACCAAAACTAAGCATATAACTTTTTCCTTTTATTTATTTCTACGGAGAGAGTGACGAGGATCACAGTCGCTATACTAATCATCATCTTCAGCTTTCAAAGATTCGACACGGTTAAAGTTGACTACAGTTTTGGTCCAATCTTGTGCACTTGATTTTTTCACTAGCACGAGAATAGGTGTCTACAACTTTTTCAAAATATGATCCAACCGTCATCAAGACTATCAATCCTTGGCAAATTGTGCAATATTTCACTAGGAATGGCAAAGAGGCTTGTGTATCTCTCATAGACATCGTGTTTTGTATCACATGTTGGTAGATAGAGTTCAATTACTTACTTCAAACTTTTTTTTATTAAACTATTTTATAATTACAACTAAGTAAAAATTCAAGAGCAGAGGACATGTTTGCTGATTTGGCCCATTTTACCATCTTATTAATACAAAATAGTATGTGCTTTGCCGTTTACCTTACTTCTACTGCTATGCTATCCTACTCTGGAAATACGAGTACGTATCTCAGGCATCACCTAGAGACACTCTTCAAGGCCATAATAGGTAATTTTGCTTCTACATATTCAGTTATCTATATAGATACAATTTTGAAGTCTTGCCACAATATATATATATATCGAGGGAGACTCCGGTAAGACCACTTTTTTAGTAAAACGGAGTTAACGAATAGGAGCCATAGGATGAGATTAGATGAAGGGATTAGATTAGAAGTCTTGTAATTAAAAGAAAATAAGGAAAAAAATATCATAACCCATTCCTCAATTTACGACATTCAACTATTCTCTCTCTCTCTTCCATCAATTCACGCTGCCTCTCTTCCATCGTTCTTCCCTTCCCGTTTTTTCTTCCCGACGGTAACAATAGTTGATTGATACCACACCACCCAAATATCCATGGAAGAAGGTTAGTATCGAGATATGCATCAAATTTGTTTGCTAAAATCGACTTTGGTATATTAGATTCGACTTTGATTTATTCATCAAACTAGGGTTAAATAGGGTTTCGTTCTGATATGCGGCGACAGTAAAACGATATGCATCAGATGATTCGGTGGTATGCAGTATCAATTTAGGGTTTCACATGAATTCTGTTATGCAGTAAAAAGGTTGTCGTATGCGTTTCGTAATAGTTGTTATGCAACCGGATATACTTGATATGCAGTAGATACGTTTTGATTCTAACAATGGCATTCGCCTCTCAAATCGAAATCTTAGCCAAGTGGATGTGACATTCGACTTTCATATTAGATTCACAAGATTCTTTCATGTAAATCGCCCCTAAGTTTTATTTTTTAGGTTATGCAATCTGATTTATTTGGTATGCAATTGTTCTAAATGAATGTGCATTTACGGTTCATTGATATGCATAAAATTGTATCAGGTATGCAGGAGAGCCGAACTGTTGATGTGATCTATTCTTCCTCAGACGATGGTGTTGCTTATATGTCAGATGATCATGAAGAAGCAATATATGGTACCGAATGTGTTATTGACGAGAAAGACACAAATGAAAAGTATTGATATTCACTAGGGTTTGTTAGGGTTTCGTTCTAATATGCAAAATTAATTAATCGATATGCAGTTCGTAATTGTCATTGTGCAGTAGCTATTTAGGGTTTTGAATGATTTATGTTATGTCGTAATTAGGTTGTCATATGCGTTTTTTCCCACCATTATGCAATCGGATTTACATGATATGCACTAGATGTGTTGATTTGCTATCAATGTTTATCGCCTCTCAAATCGCATGCCCTATTGAATTTTACTATGAGTCGCTAGAGTTTCATTATGATATGCGATAACAATAAATCAATATGCAGTTCATTTTGTCGTTATGCAATCAGATTTATTTGATATGCAATTATTGTTAAAGGATGTGCACTAACTGTTCATTGATATGCACAAAACTGATTCAGGTATGCAGAAGAACCCAATTGATGAGGTGATCTATTCTTCCTCAATGTACACCTTTTTAGTTGATATGCACAATGTATTTTATATGGAGTTTAATTAAGAGATAAGTGCTAATGTATTTTCCAAGGTTTACAACTTTCTAGTTGAAATGCAACACATATCTATAGATACGCACTAAATCCGTAGTGATATGCACTACATATGTATAGATATGCACCAAAACTGCAGCGATATGCACCAAATCTTTAGCGTTATGCACCAAATCTGTATAGATATGAACCAAATTCGTAGCAATATGCACTAAATCTGTATAGATATGCACAAAATCCATAGCGATATGCACCAAATCGTTGTTCATCAAATTGATTATATTAAGAATGCACTTCAAAAACACTATATTCGATTTACATAATGTAAAAATCACACACAAACAAGTGAATATCAACGCACCAGACAAGACTTCCCATCACAAAATCAATAGGTGGCCATCTAAAGATTTAAGCTTGCGTTTCCACTCCGAGACAAGCTCATGTCAGAATCTTCCGGTTAGATCTCCTTTTTCTCCGTGCCACTTCCTACCTCCACTCTCCAATAGCTCAATTCCTGTACACAACTCTTCATATTTCACACACCATGTCAGAATCTTCCAATAGGGTTTCACCTTTGAGATTTTTAAGCCGACCATAAAACAGTAGGTGTTCCCTCCTTGTCAACATCTCCCACAGCAAGCTGCCAACTTGGCCCTCAGTAAGTTTGGCAAATAAATATTGAAGAAAGCTAATTAATGCTTACTCATGTTGCGGACAAACACCCATGCTGGTGTATACTTGATCCATTTGAGTCAATATGTTATTCCCATCAACAAATGCTCTTCCTGATGATGGCTTTGATAGCCCTATCATCTATCAAGAATAAATTTCGAATTAATGCATGAATTCCATTGTAAAGTATATGTATATAGGATAGGACTTGTAAGAGTACTAACCATGCTAATGAAAGAAGTTTTCCCTGCACCATTAGGACCAAGCATGCCAAAGCATTCTCCCTGGGACAAAGCAAGAGAGAGTCCTTTGACAGCAGCTTTAGTAGGATTGCCATCCCTTCCTGGATAAACTTTGCTTAGATCGTCACAGATGACGGACCCATCTAATCTTCCTTCCTTGACCAGCTGATCCACCTTCTCCCTCTGTTTATTCAATTTCACTCAAGATCCAATCCAGACAAGACTAACATACAATATTATAAGCTCTCAGCAAACATTACCTCTTGGCTGAGGTCCGGTTTTTCCAGCATCTCAACTTGATAATCTCCGGTCCTACTCTTCCGCAGACTAGGCCGTTGGTGATTTAAATTTGAGGATTTCTTGTTGAACCAATTAGGCAAGCAAAGTCTGAGACCCATTCCTGATGATATGCCTCGATCAACATAGTAGGCAACAAGAAGCACAAGCAACCACTCCACAAACATGATGATCAAAACCTCTTTCATCCCATTGAAGTTGTCACTCAAGTTTCCCCACTTCATACCACTTGTTCCTACTCTATACCCCAAGAACACATACTCCCCCAATTCATATTACCCGCGATACAGAGAAAATCCAGGATACAACTCCAGGACAATAATCCACCCTCCTGCACAATTTCAACAAGAATTGAATTATTCAAAATGCTAGAACAGGAACAAAAATAGGATTACTGACTTGATTTGCTTACAATTCAGATGGACGAAGTGCTGTCATCAGTGGCAGAGACTATCAAGAACTTTGCTGTGATATACCTGGTCGACATAACAGAGGTTCCCGACTTCAACACCATGTACGAGTTGTACGACCCGTCAACTGTCGTGTTCTTCTTCAGGAACAAGCACATTATGATAGATCTTGGAACTGGAAACAACAACAAGATCAACTGGGCTCTAAAGGACAAGCAAGAGTTTATTGAGATTTAGGGAAAGAGAGAAGCGCGACGACTTGCAGACAACGAGGGAGATAAAGAATTAAGGCGGAGAGAGAAGCGGAGGAGGACGGCTTGCAGAGAAGCGAAAGGAGACGGCTTGCAGAGAACGAGAGAGAAGGAATTAGGGAGGAGAGGGAGGAATGAGATTTGATAGCGAGATTTAGGAGCAATATTGCTAAAATTAAAACGATTTTTTATTATTGAAAATTCTCAATTAATCCTGGCCATTCATCCGAATTTGATCCAACGCCTCTAAATCGTTAACTCCGTTTTCCCCTAAGAGATGGTTTCTCAGGAGCCTAGATCTATATATATATATATATATATATATATATAAAAGATTTAGGTTCCGCTGTAACAGCCTTTTACGATGTAACGAGTGAATTAATTTAAGCCCTAGGATTGTGAATAAATAAATGGCTGAGATAACTTGAATTGGGTTGTAGGATTTTGATATAGGGTTGCCCACATCATATTTCTACTCCAACGAAGCAAATCTCTAAATTAGGGGATCTGAAAATATTCAGTTTCCAGATCTTTCTTCAGTAAAAACCTAATTTTATCAAACTCTCATATCTCTCTTCCTAAAACCGCACCCCACCATCGATCGGAATCGTCGTCCTCGCTTGAGTGTCGTCTCTTCCTCCTCACCGTCCGATATAAGAATATTCCACTCCTGCCTTCTCTCTCTTGAAAACGAGGCCTCCTCCGTCCGGGTGGCACTCCGACGGAAAGACGAAGCCGAGATCATTGCCTACGTCAAGTTTCATAAGAAGATGACAAAGGAGATGACAAAACTTATCTTTGCCGTTGATCGCCCGATCGACGATGGAGATCAGCCCGATGAGTTCTCAACCCTAATCCATGATGTACTTGATGTGACGTCATCTGTATCAGCTGCTGTTTTGGAGTCGGTTCTAACGTTGTTGGGGTCGAACCGGTAGATGACGTATTTATAGGCCGGTTGAAGAAGAAGGCGAAGAGCCGAAGACGGAAGATCAGAACGACGTCGTGGAAGAACAACTAGTGTACAAGAAGAAAGGAGAAGACAAATGGATGATGCTGAATAAGATGCAAGAAATGGAGGAATGCGTTGGGTGCTTGGAATTATCGAGCGGGAGGGTTTTAAGGACTCGTATTACTACTCGGGTTTATCTACTCAACATTTCTCACTCACTTCTGATCAACTTCTTTTTCTTTTTCCATCAACCTATATCCTAGTTAGTCCGATTTCGTCCTCAACGTCATCTTCACATCCGGCTCTGTCGGCTTCACCATCGGTTTCTGCGCTCGTCTTCACCGTCGGCTCCGTTGTTGATTTTTGCTTCATTCCCCGGTTCCATCCGGTCGAAGTAAGCTAAGATTTCATCGTTAATTAAGGTTTTGGTTTATTTCTCATTTCCTCATACGAAGAACCCTAAATTCGGTTTATGCTTTGTTTCTGCATAATAGTTTCATGTTTGCAATCACCCACATCCAAACCCAAAATCAGTAGTTTTAGGCGATTTGATTAGTCGAACGAGTCTCTCCATTTGCTTATGTCATTTTATTGGTGTTATGTACCATAAAATCGAATTGCTTATTCAATTTTTTGAATTCATATTTGCAATAAATTTCTGATGAAGTAAAATTCATGTTTGGTTTATATTCTTTGAATTTTTTTAGGTCATATTCATGTTCTCAATGCAGTAAAATTCATGTTTTGTTCACATCCTTTGATTTTTTTTAGTACATATTCATGTTCTAGATGCAATAAAATTCTTGCATGTATAGGTATAATAAGATGTATTGTCTATGAATTTTACCGATGTAGTGTTGTGGATTGTTTTTGGATGTGCATTTTTTTATGGAAGTAGTCATGATTATCATTTTTGAAAACTATAAATCAATACTAATATTCATGTTTTAATTAGGTGATATTCAGGATAACACTCTTGGGATGATTGAGAAAGATTCAAGCACAAGCTCAGATCCAATATGAGACATGATATTCACGATTTTGCATGACAATATTCATGTATCTAGGAGATGATATTCATGTTTGTAAGTGATGATATTGATACCTATATGAAATTACATAATAGCATACTAGATTCACACAAAAATGACAGATCTAGAACCAAATGGTGATATTCAGATTGTACTTGATTCATATTCAAAAAACATTATTGATTATAATTACATAAACATGAAGATGGAATGGTTGTTCTCTCTTGCATGTTATCTAGACGTAGATCACATGGCAGGGGGAGCTATGCATGTTATCTTTGTCACAAGTAAGGGCATATGAAGAGGAACTGTAGACTCTGGAAATAATTTTTTTAGAAAGAAGATCAAGAAAATACCGCTGCAACTATGCATGGTTATGAAGATGGAATTGTTGTTCTCTCTTGCATTGAGGATCACAGTTGTGAGCCAGATACTTGTGTGGAGTGGATTGTTGACTCTGGTTTGTCTTACCATTGTTGATACGAATCTGGGTGACTCGTATGCCTCGGGGAGATCGTGGTAGAAAGGGAAGTCGTCGTTCTTCAACTCGTCTAGGGTTTGATAAGTAACGAATCTTTTGATTCGCTAAGAACTCGATGTCTTGAGAGTCCACTCAAGATATGAACGAATTCAAACGGTATGCTTGATGACAGTTCGCTAACGAGAACAACTCCGGATCCGATCAGTAGAATGACGTCGAAGCAAAGGAAGGAGATTGAAACTCAAACTTAAGCTCTGCTATAAAATTCAATGTAAAGAACAACAATGGAGAATGTTCAAACTTATAAGAAGCCTGCTACTAACATCAACCCTAAAGAGCAACCCTAAACCGGAATTAAAAATGCATTAATTAACTAAAACGTCTCGAAAAGGAAAGTTCGGAAAAACTGATGCATAGGCGGTGGAGATCGCCATATGAGGGTGGCGATCGCCACCGGAAAGCTGGCACGGTTTGAGACCGTTTGGCAAGGTTTGTTACAAACCGTGCCATCCTGCAGAGGCCCTTAATTTCACCTCGATGGGATTCCCGCGGTCGCGGCTTCGTCCCTGCGATCGCGGTCGCTCTTGACTGAAGAGGTTGCTTCTTTTGTATGCCCGCGATCACCACCATCAACATGGCGATCGCCGTCGGTGCTCTGTAACACTTGTTTTGGCTCGTTCGAGATGGAGGACTGACCCGTGTCGCGGCCCTTGACTAATGAGGCTGGCTTGAAGGCCAGCGTTGCTTCGCCAAGTGTCCGGTAGTCATCCACCTCTTCCAGTGTTGTCAAGCTCCACGTTCTCTCGGTTGCACCGATGTCGCTATTTCTGGCTAAGCCTTTGGTGACCATTGATTGAGTATCTTTGGATACCGCTCTTGCTCTAGCTCGGGTCACTGGGCCTAGTGAGCGTACGCTCATGAGTTCCTCTTCTTCAGCCTCTGTCAATGTCTTGTCCGGTATCGTTTCACTCTCCCCTTCTTGGCCTCGACACGTCCTCGTGTCGTCAATGTCTAAGTCCGGGGGAATGTATGGGGACAAATCAGCAACATTAAATGTCCCATGAACACCAATACCTGGAGGCAATTCAAGCTCATATGCATTAGGACCCAAAGATCTAAGAATTTTGAAGGGTCCATCACCTCTATTATCCAATTTGTGCTTTCGTCTAGATGGAAAGCGTTCCTTTCTCATGTGCAGCCACACAAGATCTCCTGGGGCATAGGTGATCCTCTTCTTCCCATTGTTCGCCTTGGACTCATAATGTAATGAACAACGCTGCAGCTGCTCCTTGGTTCTCTCATGCCCTTGATCATCTCAGCCCGGTTAGCTCCTGCAGCCTGTTCACCATCTTTCAAGGGAAGTGGAATCATGTCCATCGGGGTCAAAGGATTTCGACCATACACCACCTCGAATGGACTCAGCCCTGTTTCCGAATGGACGACCCTGTTATACGAAAACTCAACGTATGGAAGTAAGTCCTCCCACCTCTTTGGATTAGTACGAAGCATGGTCCTTAGAAGTTAGCCTAGAGTCCTATTCGTAATCTCAGTCTGTCCATCAGTTTGTGGGTGATAGCTAGTAGAAAATAGGAGTTTAGTACCTAGCTTTCCCCACAATGTTCTCCAAAAATGACTCACAAATTTCACATCCCTATCACTAACAATAGTTTTAGGAATTCCATGCAACCTAACAACATGCTGGAAAAAGATATTACTAATGTCGGTAGCATTATTAGTCATTTTGCATGCCATGAAATGAGCCATTTTGGAGAACCTATCAACCACAACAAAGATGCAGTCACTCCCCTTCTTTGTTGTAGGCACCCCCATAACAAAATCCATAGATAAATCTTCCCAATGTTGATTGGGAATGGGTAGGGGTGTATACAACGAAGAAGATGAGCGACTTTTTTCCTTGTGACAAGTCACACAACCATTGACAAATCGTGTGACATGTTTGATCATATGTGGCCAATAGAAATGCTCTTGAAGAGCGGCTAAGGTTTTGGCAATTCCAAAGTGTCCTCGCCCTTCATGAGCTTCATGAATCAATAGTGTCCTTATAGAACTAGAAGGGATACAAAGCTTGGCCCGTCTATAAAGATACTTTTGATCCACAAAGTAGCCATCTACTTCACCTTTAGCTAGACCACTCTCATAGATAGACTTGAAGAAATCATCTTGCATGTACAAGTCTATTATCAATGAAAGTCCGAGTAGTTTAGCTTGGAGGTGAGTTAAGAGAACATACCTTCGAGAAAGGGCATCAGCTACCACATTTTCCTTACCTTTCTTATGCATGACAACATATGGAAAGGTCTCCATAAACTCTACCCAACGGGCATGGCGTCTTCCTAGAGTGGATTGTTGCTTCAAATACGCCAATGCCTCATGATCCGTGTGGACAACGAATTGTTTTGGCCATAGGTAGTGTTTCCAAGTCTTGAATACCCTAATCAAAGCATAAAGTTCTTTATCATAAGTAGGGTAGTTAAGTGTTGCACCTGAGAGTTTTTTGTTGAAGTAGGCAATATGCCTTTTCTCTTGGAGCAAGACACCACCAATGATGAAATTGGAGGCATCGCACTCAACCTCAAACATCTTTTGAAAGTCGGGGAGTTGCGACAATGGAGCATTGCAAAGACTTTCCTTGAGCCTAAGGAATGCAGCCTCATGTTTTTCGTTCCATTCTACAGTGGCTCCTTTCTTTGTGAGCTCATGTAATGGGGCTGCAATTGTGCTGAAGTCTCGCACAAATCTCTTGTAAAAGCCTGCCAATCCTAAAAATGATCTTACCATTGTGGGTGTAGTAGGAGTTGGCCACTCTTTTATGGCTCAGACCTTTTCTTAGTCCACCTACAATCCATCTTTAGAAACAACATAGCCAAGAAAGATAGTAGAAGTAGATCAAAATACACATTTTGACAAATTAGCATACAATTGCTCATTCCTAAGACATTCTAAGACTTGTCGAAGATGGTCAACATGATCATGCAATGAACGACTATACACCAATATATCATCAAAATAAACCACAACAAATTTTCCTAAGAAATGTCTAAGTACATGGTTCATCAATCTCATGAAAGTACTTGGTGCATTTGTAAGTCCAAAAGGCATTACTAACCATTCATAGAGACCATACTTTGTTTTGAAGGCTGTCTTCCATTCATCACCCTCCTTCATACGAATTTGATGGTAGCCACTCTTGAGATCGATCTTGGAGAATAGAGTAGCAGCATGCAATTTGTCAAGCATGTCGTCAAGGCGGGGGATAGGATGCATGTACTTCACTGTAATTTGATTGATAGCTCTGCAGTCCACACACATACGCCATATGCCATCCTTCTTTGGCACCAAGATAACCGAGACTGCATAAGGCGAAAGGCTTTCTCGAACATAGCATTTATCCATCAAGTCTTGAACTTGTCATTGTAGCTCAGCTGTCTCTTCCGGGCTTGCCCTGTATGCAACTCTGTTGGGCAGGGAAGCGCCCAGAACCAAATCAATTGGGTGCTCGATGCCTCTGACTGGAGGCAATCCACCTGGTAAGTCGTCAGGATAGACGTCTGTAAAGTCCTGCAAAAGAGATTGTATGACAAGAGGTAAGTCATCTTGTCTGGCACTAGAAAGACACGCTTTAGGAATTAAAAGAAAGCAAGGAGAACGTCCCTGAATGATTGGAGTGATATCCCGAGAGCGTGTAAGTAGTAATCTGTTCTCACAGCGTCCTTGTATTCCCGACTTTGGTTGGTATGGATCTTTCATTCGAACTGTAGTCGGAGTAGAGGAGTGGCTTTTGGATTTTGGTGCCGCGATCGCGTCCATCTGGGCCGCGATTGCGATTTTTGGCTCGGCAAAAATTCCTCTCTGTTGAGTTTCCGCGATCGCGGGGTCCTGGTCCGCGATCGCGGTTTTTCTTTTTTTGGATTCAGAGCCTCTCTGTTGTGATCCCGCGATCGCAGTATCAGTGGCCGCGATCGTGGGTTTCTGTGCAGAAGCATGTCGAGCCTTTTGTTTTCGAATTTCCTGGTGAGCTGCTTCCAAGGCCTTGTTTCTGCTCCTTTCTTGATGATCCATGAGGATTTCGTGTGGTGTCATGGGCAGCAAGGTTACACGTCTTCCTCCATGGATGAACGCGTAAGTGTTGAGGAGGCCATTATGCACCATCTTCCTATCAAACTGCCAAGGACCACCAAGAAGAAGGTGCGTAGCATCCATTGCAATAACATCACATAAAACCGTATATTTGTATGGACCAATAGAGAAAGAGATGTGGAATTGCCTGTTTACCACATCACCCTTACCTTCGGTTATCCATTCAAGGCCATATGGTTGAGGGTGTGGAGTTGTCTTGAGATTTAGGTGGTGAACCACCTTAGCATTCAGAATATTGCAGCAACTCCCACCATCAATAATAACACTCAAAGACGCCGTTTGAACCAAGCATTTTGTTTGAAATAAATTCTCCCTTTGGTCCATTAGCGCGGCTTCTTTGATAGTTAAGGCTTTCCTTGTGACAAGTCTAAGTGTTGTCCCTCCTTGCATATCCGAGGGTGCACAAACATAAGGATCATTATCTTCTTCATCTTGTGCAACCTCTTCATATTCAACTTCCTCTTCAACACTCTTATAGCCACCTTGTTGATTGAGAAACACCTTTCTTGGATTTGAGCATTCTCTAGAAATATGCCCATATCCTCCACACTTGTAGCATTCCTTGTCTGCTGTGCTACTTCGGTTTGTAGAAGCCGAAGCATTGTTGGTGCGGTTGGCACCTCTTGATGGCTCTAGGGGAGTGTTGGTGGCTTCCTTCTTGTATGGTGGTCTAGCTTGTCCTTGACCTCTCTGTTGCACATCTAGAGTAGAATTAATAGATTTTGACAAACTGTCAAGAGGGTTATACCTTTGATTGGAAGCCCATGGAGATGATTTCTTGCGCACTAATTGGTTGTGGATTTGCATCGCTGTGTGCACAAGGGAGTTGAGGTCTTTGATGGACAAAATCTCCAATTGGTCTCTAATGGTGACATTTAAACCACTCAAGAATTTGGTTCGAATTGTAGCTGCTGACACACTCATACCTGCTTTATAGTACATATCTTCCAAAGAAGCATATAATTCATTGGGAGTTTGTGTACCTTGTTTAGCAAGTGCTATCTTCAAACGCATCTCATTCTTGAAGTCAATTGGCACATATTTTTGTGTCATGATGAACATCAGCTTATTCCAAGTGTCAACCTGTGGGAACCATCGTCTTTATCTCATGGTTACATCTCTATTCCACCATGTTTTTGCAGCCCCGGTGAAATGTAGAGTTGCAACCTCCACTTTTTCATGATCCTCATAGTGGCAATGGTTCAAAATATGCTCTGTGGTCTGCTGCCATTCCAGAAATACAACAGCATCATATTCACCTGCAAAATTTTCAATACGTACCTTGATGTCACGACGGGTTGGACGTCTGTCTTCATAGAAAGCTTCCTGTGGAACACGTCTGTCATTGCCTCTATTGTCATTGGCACGTCCTCGTCCTCTCTGAGGTACTCGTGGATGTCTCACATCATGGTACTCATTATTGTTGTAACCTTGATCATTATTCCTGAAATTATGAAAAGCAAGAGGATTTGTATATTCAGGAGGAGGAAGATAACCTTCAAGATATTGTTGGTTCTCAATGGGGTCCTGAAGTGGTGGGTGGAAGTTGTTTGGATTAGCTTGCCCATAGAGTTCTAGATCCTCTTCATCACACTCGTCAAAAGCAATTGGCGTTCCACCTCGGTGTGGGCGTCTTGAGTTCTTATCAGAGGACTCTTGTGGCCGTCTATTAGCCCTGTTTGACCTTCTAGTCCGGGGTTTCGTCCGGACTATAGATCTCGACGCCTCATGGGTAGGCGTCTCATCATTCTCAGAACCACTCTCGTCTGACTCCTATCCGGACCGTTGTGGTTTGTAGCGATCATTAATAGCGTCTTTTTCAATGACACTCGAAAGACGCTGAACTACAGGACCTTTGCCTTTGTCTCTGATTCGTTGATTGTAAGATGTGGATTCAGCAAGAGCCTGTTGTGTTAATGCCAGCTCCTCCTTTAAGCGAGCCACCTCAGCTGTGAGGTCTGCTGGACCGCCCCCGGTGTTACCTTTGTCAGACATGGGAACAAATTAGGTATCAACAGTAATCAGAATTTTGAGCTCAAAGAGTAGCAAACAAAACACTATCAATCACGTAGTAAGGTGACTAATTTCAGCAATCCGTGAGGGAAGGATGGGCTAGCTCAGGGCAAAGATCAATATATCCAAGTCAACAACAAATTCAGAAATCAACGAAAGATGCAAGCAAGTAATTGATCAAAACTTAACTAGCATGCAATCTAGACGCCAAACTTATGAGTAGACAATGGAAAGATAGGCAAAATGGACACTTGAGATAGTGAATAGACTACTAGTCTAGATCTCCTATGGATTTCTTTTTGCTCGAATTTATGATCGACTTTTGAACTCAAGTGCTGTTTTTTTTATATATAGAAAGAATAGCATGCAATTTCGTTTGATGCTAAAGGTAAAGAAGAGACAATAGTAAAGCAGTCAAGAATGAAAGATAATCAAGTAAATCACAAAAAACTTGAAGCAACAGTCAAAGATTTAACAATTTGATGAACCCTAAGATATCTGCGATCATCGGGTTATTAGTTATCTTCAATCACTCTGGGTTTTTCTATTTTTGTGAGTAAAGCCATGACGTTTTCTTGAGTACAAGAATTTGTTACCTAATGTTAGGTTTCACTCGAATTTTTCATTTTTCTTAACAATGCGGAATTTGGTGGAAACGAAAGGGAATACGTGAAAGAAAGAGTTTTAAAATGACTACACCTTTAAACCGTTGGCTCTGATACCAATTGATACGAATCTGGGTGACTCGTATGCCTCGGGGGGATCGTGGTAGAAAGGGAAGTCGTCGTTCTTCAACTCGTCTCGGGTTTGATAAGTAACGAATCTTTCGATTCGCCAAGAACTCAATGTCTTGAGAGTCCACTCAAGATATGAACGAATTGAAACGGTATGCTTGATGACAGTTCGCTAACGAGAACAACTCTGGATCCAATCAGTAGAATGACGTCGAAGCAAAGGAAGGAGATTCAAACTCAAACTTAAGCTCTGCTATAAAATTCAACGTAAAGAACAACAATGGAGAATGTTCAAACTTATAAGAAGGCTGCTGCTAACATCAACCCTAAAGAGCAGTAAAAATGCATTAATTAACTAAAACGTCTCGAAAAGGAAAGTTCGGAAAAACTGAAACATAGGCGGTGGCGATCGCCATATGAGGGTGGCGATCGCCACCGGAAAGCTGGCACGGTTTGTCACAAACCGTGCCATCCTGCAGAGGCCCTTATTTTCGCCTCGATGGGATTCCCGCGGTCGTGGCTTCGTCCCCGCGATCACGGTCGCTCTTGACTGAAGAGGCTGCTTCTTTTGGATGCCCGCGATCTCCACCATCAACATGGCGATCGCCGTCGGTGCTCTGTAACACTTGTTTTGGCTCGTTCGAGATGGAGGACTGACCCGTGTCGCGACCCTTGACTAATGAGGCTGGCTTGAAGGCCAGCGTTGCTTCACCAAGTGTCCGGTAGTCATCCACCTCTTCGAGTGTTGTCAAGCTCCACGTTCTCTCGGTTGCACCGATGTCGCTCTGGCTAAGCCTTTGGTGACCATTGATTGAGTATCTTTGGCTACCGCTCTTGCTCTAGCTCGGGTCACTGGGCCTAGTGAGCATACGCTCATGAGTTCCTCTTCTTCAGCCTCTGTCAATGTCTTGTCAGGTATCGTTTCAATTATACATTAAGGATGAAAGCTTTTACGCGTACAAAGTTCGAGTCTTTGGGAAGGTAAAGATGGGTAACATTTGTCATGCATAGATTGTTGGTATAGGTGATCTTTCTGTGAAGACAGACATTCGTTGCACAATGACATTGAATAATGTGCGCCACATACCTGATTTGGGGATGAATATGATTTCTTTTCATGTGTTGGATCATGAGGGGTGCAAAAACTTCTTTGGTGATAAGAAGTGGAAACTTGTGAAAGGCTCTATGGTGATTGCAAGGGGTAGTTTGAAAGACACTTTGTACCGGACTCGGATGTGGGATAGCAAGGAAGGCTTGAGCGAAGTTCAAGGTGATACATGTTCGAGTGAGATGGAGTTGTAAGTTCAGGCAAAAAAGTGCCTCAATTCTTTTGCTGGTGTGACTTGGACACTTGTGATGACTGGTTGTCTGTGAAGCAGACAAGATTCAGTGTATATTATGAAACGTCAGAAGAGGATGTCACGAGTGTAAAGTTATCTTCAGAAGGGGGTGTTGATGAGATAACCGTGTCAGAGTGTTCAACAAGTGATGAAATTGATGAAGGTTGACGAGGCGAATTTGTCGTGTGCCAAGTCAAGTAATCCAAACATGCAAACTAAGTAATATAGTGCGCAAGCAAGGGTCGAATCCCAAGAGAATCAGTTTATCAAATTCTTAAGTTATTACAATGACTAACCAATAATCGTAACCAAAAGGGGGATTTTTGTGGTTTTGATACGAAGTATCGAATGTCAACTTGGTTATAACAATATTAAGCGAAGTGTTCCACTTAGCGATTATCCACAATTAGATTAACAAGTTGATCTTAGAATCCTTTTCATCCCTATGTCAAGTTCTCAAGTGATCGTTCTAATTCCTGTTCTTGAATAGTTATTAGTCCAACTAGTCCTAACAACCCTTACTCGATTATAACTTTGAAACTATCAAAGTTCAATAACAAAGTAGCAATGCATTCAGGAATAGATAGATACATGCAATATCATGGACAACTAGTCGGATACTCGACATGTACTCAACTCTCTTCTCTAATAACAATCACAACTAGTTCATGCAAATAGATTGTGCTACACAACAAGTATGACAATTCAACTAGAAGTATCAAACTCTAGCAATATGAATAAGATAAAACTAACTTAGGTGATCAGTCTAAAGTAGTAAATCTAGTTCATCGACAATACAAACAAGAGAGTTGAGACAATCAAAGAGTAGACAAAGGGAAAGGATAAACTCACAACTTGTTGAATCCAAAAGCTTCAAACGCCAAGTGAAACAAAGAACTTTGGCAACTCATAAGTATGTGAAAAACTCTCCAAAAACTTATGCAAAACAAAGGTTAAGATGATCATCCACAACTTAAATAGCATTCAGCTATAGTAACAGCTGAATTAAGGTTAACAAAACGTGTAGAAAGTTACAGAATTGAACACAAATTACTTCAAATGGAAAAGACATCAATTTGATTCTTCTGTTGAGGAACCGCACCCGCGGGTTGAGAGCCGCGGGCGCGGTTTTGGATTTTCCAGATATTTTCAGGATGGCAGAGGGCCGCGGGCGCGGTTTGTGACCCGCGGGCGCGGCTTGAGCTTTCTCGGATCCTTGGCTGAGGATGAAACCCGCGGGTGCGGCTTGAGACCCGCGGGTGCGGATTGAGACCCGCGGGTGCGGCTATGTTGTCTGAGGTAGCACCTACTGATTTCTTCAAGTCTTCGTCTTCAACAACTTCTTCCTTATGCTTCAATGCTTCCAATGCTTGTATCATCTCTTTGGAATCTCGTATGTAAATCTTCTCTCGAACAGCTCCATGATACAGATTACATAGAAACAAATAACATAATCCTATACAAAACTAGCTAATAATCCATAGTTGCGGTATGTAAAACACCGCTTATCAAAGGTTCTGAGCAGGGGCAGCCAACACAAGTTGAGATGACCAGAGAAAGAAGTACGAATCCACCGAATGTTCTACCTCAGTGTACGAGAGCGTTACGGGAGAGGGGAGCTAAAGGGTGGTGATGGTGATATCTGGCGAGCATCCGTTTCAGGCCACGATGGCAAGACGGGATTCGGATGCGAGTGATGCCATGATGAGGACGTCTTCCCCTTGGGCTGGAAGGGGATATTGTAGGGCCTATGGGCCCATTGGTCCAACCCAAATAAGTTTGCTAGGTAATCTAGCAAATTGGAAAAGGGTGAGTGGGTGCTACACTCCACCACTTGAAAGAAAGAAAGGGAAGAGGCTGCAGTAGCCTCTTGTGTGGCAGTGTACGCACAAAGAAAGGGCAGAAAAGAAGCTTGTTTGCTTCTTGTATGTGGCACAAGCCAAGGAGAAGAAAAAGCAAAGAGGAAGAAAGAAGAAGAGAGAAGAGAAATAGGGAAGGTTTTTTCTTGTCGACATCTTGGATCGTTCGTCTCTTTCTTTCAGAAGCTGACAACTTGGAGTTTGTTGGTAGGTTTTCTCTTTGGGTCGTTTGTTATCATAGTTACAAGTGTTTATTGGAAGATTAGAGATTTTCTTGTGTTGATTCTTTCTATCTAGTTATCTCCGATGTGAGATTGATCGAACACTTGTACTAGGTTTTGATGATTAGTGGATTCGTCTACAGTGGTTTTTTCAACCTCTCTTTAGGAGGGTCTTTTCCCACTTAAATGTGTATTTGTGCGTTGTGGTTTGTGTTGTTTGATTGAGGTAGATTTGAGTTTAGTTGCCGGAATCAGACCTAGGTTCCGCATGTTCTAGTTTTGAGCTTCCGTTGATTTGATTACAAGACCGTATAGTGTGACCGATCCCTATAAGAATTTAATGATTTCTAGACATGAAATCATTCCCAAATGGATCTAGACTTAATATGATTCAACCCTAATTTTTTTTTTTGGAGTTAGGCAAGAACCGGGATCCTGTGTCTCAAGACACCAGCAATCCCTGATCATCTAGAAGGACGATCCGAAAAAAGGACCGAACACATGGGGTACAACCATGTAACCGAGTACTACCCTGTAGGTTCCTGATATTATCATCAGGTAGAATGGCATTCTGCCCAGAAAGGGCTAGTTTAACTACAAGGATATTCAAATCCTTATTAGCAAGGAAATTCGCTGCTTGATTTGCTTCTCTGAAACAATGTTTGAACTCGTAAGTGGGAATTTGTTGTATAAAATTCCAGCAATCCTGGATAATATTTGATATTTCCCAAGGGATTTTGACAGTGAAAAAAGAAATGGGTATTATCTTCCAAGATATTGTTGCACACTGAACAGTAAGGGGGAACTCTATTATAATAACGGTTGAGTCTCTTAGTTGTGGGTAGGTTATCTGATAACACTTTCCAAATAAAGTTTTTCAGTCTTGGTGGTAGGTTTTGATTCCAAAGCCAATCAAAAAGATTATTATTTATATTTGTAGTGTTTGATTGAGTTAGAGACCTGGCCGAGGCAGTTGTAAATTTGCCTGATGTGTTTAGTTTCCAAATCATGCTATCTTTCATATGAGTGTTTGGGATGTAAATGTTTGTAATTAATGCAACCAGATGATTAGGTATAACATCATTTAGACGTTGAATATTCCAAATCACGCGGTCTTTCAAAAACCACATTTTTAATTTCTTCAGTCGTTGGTTGCTTAAGAAGGTTAATGTTATCCTCTTCAGTAACAAGTGCTGGAATCATTTTAAGGTCTCTTTCCAAAATATCATTAGTATGTGATGGAATAAACCTAGATTTAAGATCAGAAGTAATATAATGTGCTGGGATCATTTTGTTTGTAGGATCTGATTTTAACTGTATTCTGAAAATATTTTGTATTTTTATCCATATCTGTTAAATGTTTAATTTTACCTCTTTGGTTCCAATAGGTATGCTGAAACTGTAATAACTTATTATATTTGGATATGAATCTCGTATACTACTTACAAGTGTTGCTATCAAAATTAGTAATAGTGTATTGTTGTTGTAGGAACTTAAGAGTGTCCTCTGTTTGCTTGAGTTGGTGCTGTATATTATGGATGTTTTTTGAAGCCCAAGCTTTATATTTTTGTTTAAGTCTTTTTTGTTTAGAGAAAAGTTGAAACATGAATGAGCCTTGCGTATGGGAAGACCATATTGTTTGCGCCATTGTTCTGAATTTTGGATTTTTGAGATATGCATTTTCTAAAATGAAGGGATAATTTTTGTGCATTCTATAATTACCTAACTCAAGTGTAATGCAACAGTGGTCGGAAGTTGTGAACGGAAGATGCTCCAAAATAGAATTATTAAAATAGTTTAAAATGTCGGAATAAATAAGAACTCTGTCAAGCCTTTCTAGTGTTGTGTTAATATTTGTACTAGACTTCCTCCATGTGAACGGGAACCCACCTACATTATGAGAAATCAGACCATGTGAAGTAATGAAGTTGTTTAGACTAAAATTATCATGAGAAAGATAGAAATTAACTAACCTTGATCCATGCCATAATTAACTTTCATCAAATCACCGGATCAAGCCTTAATTAACTTTCATCAAATCACCGTAAAGTTGATCTTCCCCTTCCTTTGCTTTCTTCCTTAATTAGTCCTCGATGGAGAAGA
The DNA here is from genome assembly GCA_029168935.1 of Oxyria digyna. Lineage (NCBI taxonomy): Eukaryota > Viridiplantae > Streptophyta > Magnoliopsida > Caryophyllales > Polygonaceae > Oxyria > Oxyria digyna. The sequence goes on from JAPVLV010000005.1 coordinate 13,510,294, forward strand.
CTGGTTTAACTCTCGTCATCCTAATAAGTAACCGTCATCCTACTCTGCCTTTTATAGTGCAATTCTCCTCCTCATACATATCAATGTAACCGTACACGTAATTAGGAGCCTTACAACCACATCACACACATATATATATATAGTATACTAGACCCGGGACCCCGCGCGCAATTACAGATTTCGTATACAGCTTAATATTTTTAAATATATGTCCTAAAATAAGATTAAGGATAATCATATTAGCAATCTTCTAATATTGCATGTAATATTAACAAAGTTAATTAAGAATTTCTTATACGGTTCAACGTTGTTAAATATATGTCCCAATATTATATTTAGACTAATCATATCTGCAATCTTCTAATATTGCATGCAATATCAACAAAGTTAGATTTATAAACGTAATCAATCAAGAAAATGACAAAACACATAATGATTTTAGGGGTAAGAAATAAAAGAAATGGGACCTACATCATTAATTAGTACTAATTACATTACTTTCTGCTAAAACCAACCAACTTTTATATATATAGATGAGACGAGACAACATAATAAGCAAGGAACGAGGGTAAATTAATATACCCGAATTTTAACGTCATTAACCGAAACCAAAACCGATCAATCACGGTATCGACATTAATGTTAAAATCCAATCATATAATATGAATTTAATCTTTATAATTAAACCGAAAGACACATAGGCCACATGAACGTATATATAATATTCTTACATTCTCCCACTTGGCCTTTGTGTCGCCTTGATGGCTTAATAACGCGCTTCTGTATCAAGTTTAAATAATCTTAATCGAATCAGAATTGATTGGATCATGGCGGTCACACGTCATTATAAGAGCGACATGATTCCTTTCATGTATCACAAACCAATCCGAACCCAATATTAATTTTCATTTGAGAAACACTATAATTCTTAAACCACCACATGTCATCTAACAACCATAAGTGTATACACATACAATCATGATAACATGTCAATAAAACAGAAACGTAACCATAAGCGAATTCAAAGTGTCACAAACATAATGATCTAACCATAATTATAATAGCAAGGCTTTATCTATAATACCCATACGCTCTACATGTCCAATGAACGCCTTGGGTGGTAATCCCTTTGTCAACGGATCCGCTACCATCATATTCGTCCTTATATGCTCAAAGAACACTCTACGTTTCCGCACCTCCTCTTTGACTGACAAGTACTTCACCTCCATATGTTTAGCACCCTTAGAGTACTTGTCATTCTTCGAGAAGAAAACGGCAGCGGAATTATCACAATAAATTCTCAGCGGCTTGGCTATACTATCGACAATCCCAAGTCCCGAGATAAAATTATGCATCCACAATGCATGAATAATGACCTCAAAGCATGCCACAAATCTGGCCTCCATAATGGAACTAGCAATGATGGACTGCTTTCCACTCTTCCATGACACTACCCCTTCAGCTAAGAAGAAAAGATAGCCAAATGTATACTTTCTGCTATCCTTACATCCAGCATGATCTGAATTTGTATATCCAATGACCTCTAGATTATCGGATCTCCTATATGTAAGCATGAACTCCTTGGTGCCTTGCAAGTACCTGAGAACCTTCTTTACAGCTTTCCAGTGGTAAATTCTAGGGTTACTTTGATATCGACCCAACATTCCTACAACAAAGCTGATATCCAGTCAAGCACATGTCTGAACATAGTTCAAACTCCCTACCACTAATGCATATGGGATTCCTTGCATTTCTTTTCGGTCCAAATCATTTCTGGGACATTTCTTTTTTATCAAACTTGTCCCCTTTCGTAAAGGAACTATTCATGCCGAGCATTTATCCATTATGTATCTCTCTAAGACCTTATTTATATAACCTTTCCCCTTGTGATCTATTTCGTATTATTTCTATTCCAATCACATAGGATGCCTCACCCATATCTTTTATTTCAAAGTTCTTAGAGAGATATTGTTAACTCAACCTCCTCGTGGATGCTAAGGCGCGCTCAGATCTAGATTCAAGGTGTGAAGTTCTCTTGTTTGGCTATGGATGAGACCTTGGACAAGGTTGAGTGTTGGGGGAATTTGGTGGATAGTTGGCGTAGGCGGAAGACTTTGGATAAGCAAGACTTTGAAGGTGATTCAAAGGCTTGAGAAGGGTTGGAGGTTTGTGTTTAGAGAGGGACTCAAACCACTCAAGAAACAAAGGGAAAGATAGTGTTTTTGACGCCGAAATTACAAAGGAAGGAGAGGCTCTCAACTTAAGCTTTGTATTCAAATTCAACATGCTTACAATGGACCTTGAGAGGCCTTTTTATACTAATGAAGATGTCCTTGGGATGCAACCAAAGGATCACTCTTCCAATCAACATTAAAGAGGCGAAAATTAGGGAAATAAATGCATAATCAAAAGGAGAAAATGGTGGGATGTGCTAGGCACTTATGATGACGATCCAATGGCTGAAAATGGTGATCCTTGTGAGCCTCACACGGATTGATGACGTGGCATTCAACTTGGAATTGAATGAGGGAACACAAGGCGCCATTTTAGGCGAAATTGGTGGCGTGAATCAACTTGGTCAGACCAAGCGTGTCTTGGCCGAGCGGACTTGACTTGGACAGTCTTGATGGTCCATTTGAAGATTGTGGGACCCATGTGCATGCGTGGAACCTCTTTGGATTGCTAGGACGCTCGTGTCATGGCTTGGTTGAGCGTTCCCGGGCGCCGAGTCACTAAGGCTTGTCATGAGGCATGGCTTGGCTGAATTAGTGTCTTGTGTACTCATGTTGGCATAGCTTCTTGACACAAATGATTGAGTAGCTCGAGTGATGGCTTTGATCCGAGCTCGAGTGATGGGACCCTCGGACTTTAGGCTCAATGCTTCCTCTTCTTTTAATGCACTCATATTGGGGAGGGTCACATCATCGTCTCCCTCTTGGCTTTGAAACGTCCCCGTTTCAAGCACGTCAAATTCAGGAGCTATATAAGGTAAGAGATCCGCCACATTGAAAGTAGAATGGATATTGTACCCATCCGGCAAGGATACTTGGTAGGCGTTGTTACCAAAAGGTCTTAGTATCTTGAAAGGGCCATCTCCTCTATCATCAAGCTTGCTTTTTCTTCTTTGAGGGAAACGCTCCTTTCTCATGTGAACCCATACAAGGTCTCCTGGGGAAAAGATCATGCGCCGTCGTCACTTGTTGTTTTGCTTTGCATATTGGTCAGCTTTCCTCTCCAATTGGATCGATCCTTGTTCTTTGATGCAATTCTTGAACAAATTTAGCTCTCTTGTTGGCCGGTACATGCTCACCGTCCTTGAAAGGCCTTGGCACTAGATCCATTGGGGTGTGAGGATTCCTTCCATACACCACTTCGAATGGTGTCATCTTAGTCGCCGAATGTCGAGACCTGTTATAAGCAAACTCAACATGGCAAAGTAAGTCTTCCCACCTTTTTGGGGTGGTCCTAAGCATGGTTCTAAGTAGGTTACCTAAGGTACGGTTGGTCACCTCGGTTATTCCGTCGGTTTGGGGGTGGTAACTAGTGGAAAAGAGTAGATTGGTACCTAGTTTCCCCCAAAGTGTTCTCCAGAAATGGCTCACAAACTTGGTATCCCTATCACTCACAATTGTCTTAGGAATCCCATGTAACAGCACAACATGCTCAAAGAAAAGGTTAGCTATGTCCGTAGCATTTTGTGTGGTTTTGAAAGGAATGAAGTGTGCCATTTTAGAGAATCTATCAACCACTACAAAGATGGAGTCATTATGCCTTCTAGAAGGCGGTAACCTCATAATGAAGTCCATAGAAAGATCCTCCCAAGGGTATTCTGGAATGGGAAGTGGTGTGTAAAGGCCGTGTGGATGTGATGTAGATTTGGCTTTTTGGAATCTCACACAACTTCTACAATATCTCGTCACTTGCCTAGTCATTTTAAGCCAAAAGAAGTGCTCCTTAAGGGCTGCTAAGGTCTTGGTTACCCCCAAAGTGACCCCTACCCTCATGGGCTTCTTGAAGAAGGAGTTGCCTAATGGAAGAACTAGGCATGCATAACTTCCCTGCTTTATAAAGGAACCCCTCGACTAAAAAGTAGGTATCACACTCACCCTTAACCAAGCAAGCTTCTAGGATTGGCTTAAAGAAAGGATCTGAAGCATATAATTCCTTAATCAAAGCAAAACCAAGAATTTTAGAATGGAGATGAGTAAGAAGTATGTACCTCCGAGATAGTGCATCGGCGACCACATTTTCTTTACCTTTTTTGTGCACAATGGTGAAGGGAAATGTCTCCATGAACTCCACCCATCTAGCATGGCGCCAACCCAAAGTTGCTTGGCTCTTGAGATAAGTTAAGGCCGCATGATCCGAGTGAATCAGAAATTGCTTTGGCCAAAGATAGTGTTGCCAAGTTTTTAGAACCGGAATGAGTGCATAGAGCTCCTTGTCATATGTTGGATAATTCAGTGTAGCTCCACTCAATTTCTCACTGAAGTAGGCAATTGGTTGCCTATTTTGCATCAATACACCGCCCACTCCAAAGTGGGAGGCGTCACACTCCACCTCAAAAGTTTGCTCAAAATTCGGGAGTTGGAGTAAAAGGGCGTTGCAAAGAGCATCTTAGAGAGCTTGAAAAGCTTGTTGATGAGCTTCAAGCCACTCAAATGTCGCCCCTTTCTTAGTGAGCTCATGTAGAGGTGCGGAAATTGTGCTAAAATTACGAACAAAGCGTCTATAAAAACCAGCCAAGCCAAGAAATGAACGTACCATGGTTGGAGTGGTTGGTTGTGGCCATTCCTTGATTGCACGAATCTTTTCTTCATCTACTCGGATTCCATCTTTGGAGACTACATAGCCCAGAAAGACCGTGGAGTCCGTGCAGAATGTGCACTTGGCGAAATTTGCATAGAGCTTCTCTTTTGTTAGGCACTCAAACACTTGCCTAAGGTGTTGCGCATGCTCCTCCATACTTCGACTATAGACGGGATGTCATTGAAGTATACCACCACAAACTTGCCCAAAAACTTTCTTAGGACATGGTTCATGAGGCGCATGAAGGTTGATGGAGCATTCGTCAATCCAAATGGCATTACAAGCCACTCGTATAGACCATACTTTGTCTTGAATGCAGTTTTCCACTCATCCCCGGCTTGCATTCGAATTTGGTGATAGCCACTCTTCAAATCAATCTTGGAGAACAAAGTGGCACCATGCAATTCATCGAGCATGTCATCGAGCCTAGGGATTGGATGACGGTACTTGACGGTGATTTGGTTGATGGCGCGACAATCTACACACATCCTCCAAGATCCGTCTTTCTTTGGAACCAGAATGACCGAGACGGCACAAGGACTAAGGATTTCCCTTACATAGTCGCGGTCAATCAACTCTTGAACTTGTCGTTGAAGCTCCTTTGTTTCCTCCGGGCTTGATCTATATGCAGCTCTATTTGGCAATGAAGATCCTGGAACGAAGTCAATTTGATGCTCAATTCCCCTAATAGGTGGTAATCCATTCGAGAGCTCGTCGAGCATCATATCTTTAAATTCCTGCAATAGAGACGAAATACAAGAAGGGAGATCAACGTGTTCTTTGGAAACATTTGCACATAATTTAGGGAAGAGGATAAAACATGGTCTTCTTCCCTGAATCACGGATGTCGCCTCACTTGTTCTTGCCAAAAGGAGGCGGCGCTCGCAAGTTCCTTGGATGCCCGGACTTGCTCGGACACTTGATGACTTTGCTCGAGCACCAAGATCAGAATCCTCATCTTTTGACATATGAATAGGATCGCTCGGAGGAGATTTTGGTTTAAAGCTTGGCAAGGGCTTGGACGCCTTGGGCAACAATAGTTCTCGTGCGCCGGGGCCTAAGTCATTGTGTGCACTATTCGTCCGAGCGCTTGTGGAATTCCCTCGAGCTATATTTTCTGTGGAAGCAACACTGGACAAATTAATAGCATTGCTCAAAGAAGAATTGGGAACGCACGTACCAATTTCCGAATGGCGAGGAGGAATGGTAGGCGCTCGGGCGTCTTCAATGTTGCTCGTCACTTCTTGAGAATTTCTTTGAATTTCTGTGCCACTCAAATTGCAATCATCGTTTTGAGCAATTTCTGACCTTGTGTCAAAATTTGAGGGCAAATGGCCATGGGCGAAATTTTCACCTTGGCGCTTGATGCCATTGCTAGCTTGAGGAGACATGAGCGGCGCTTTGCTAGCTAAAGACCACTCCTCCGAGCGCTTTCTTGTTCCAACATCATCTTGGACAATATCTGAATTATTGGTAGAAGATGAAGTTGAATTAGAAAGGTTCGTAATCTTACCTTTTGAGGTTGGATGAACGTCGTGCGCCATTGTGGTGACCATGTCTTTGCAAGGCGTGGGCAAAATGGCCGAGCGTTCTTTCTTTCCTTGGTCAATATGGACCTTTTGTGGTTCAATTGTTGAAGTAGAGGTTGTCGAGTGCAAGGTTTGCCTTTGAGGCCTTGGTAAGCACTTGGTGACGGCTCCTACTTGCTTTAGACGCTTTTCCTCGGCTTCAATCGCTTTCTTTCTATTATTTTCTGCCCTATCCTGCAAAATTTCTCTAGGAGAAAGGGGTTGAAGAGTAATGCGTCTTCCATGGTGGGTAAACATGTATGTGTTAAGATACCCATCATGGAGAGCTCGCTTGTCGAATTGCCATGCACGGCCTAACAAATGTGTAGCGTCCATGGTTACCACATCACAAAGGACAGTGTCATTGTATGGACCAATAGAAAAAGAGATCTTACACTGCTTGGTGACTTTGTTTCCATTACCCGTAGAGATCCATTGAAGGGAATACGGTTGAGGATGGGGAATCGTCTCAAGGTTGAAGTGTTTTACCACTTTTTCATTAAGAAGATTGCAAAAACTTCCTCCGTCTGTAATCACATGCAAGCCATCGTTGTCGAACCTGCATCTTGTTTGAAAAAGGTTTTCTCTTTGGTCTTGTAATGGTGTCTCATGGAGTGTAAGGACTCGCCTCGTCACAAGTCCAAGATGTTGGACCAAAGTTTCTTCTTTGCGCTCCATTTTTCCTAGGGCAAGATAGCACAAGCACAAGGATCAAAGAGAACAAAGATAACGAGAGTTGGCAAGAAAACAAGATAGGTCACACTTGATTATCAAACAAGCACTTAAGGTATAAGGCTGATTTTTGGTCAAGTGTTTATCAAATCCAAGTTCAATTGCCGTCAAAGATTTCTTTTGCAAAATTAACTCAAAGTTGCATGCAATATTGAACTTCTAATATTGAAAAGCTTCAATTATCATGCAATAAAATGAAAAGAACAACTTTGCAAGTGAGAACTAGAAGATGAGAGATAGGGAAATGGAAAATTGCTCAAGTGAATGTCAAGTACGTTACCTTATTTTGGCTATGGTCTTGACTTGAAAGAGGGCTTGCCTTATTTTGACCTTATTTTGTGCTCAAAGTCGAGAGCTTTACTAAACTTGAACGTGAGCAAAGATAAGCATGCAATACTATTGATGAGAGAAGAAATAGTTAGACAAAGGGATCTCGTCGTACTAGTTAATCCTAATCAATTTCATGCAATAATTCAATCCACTATAATCTCACAAAGAAATTCAAGATTAAAAATGCACTTTAAATTGATCTTACAAAGAAAAAAATTCAGCAATTAAATCAAGGATAAGATGGCAAAATTTGTGGGATTGAGGGAGTGATTGGTGGATCGGTCAAGATGTGTTTAATGGGCGGGAAGGGTGGGATTAAATGGGGCGAAATTTGTGTATCTTGACTGATTTTGATGATGGTGATAGTGATGGTGATCGAATGCTTAAGGCTTCAACAATGGAGTTTTAGCCAAAAACGAGATGGAAAGGTGATAAGTGCTTGAATGAAAAACAAGATGACTTACTTGAATCCCTGATGCTCTGATACCAAATGTTAACTCAGCCTCCTCGTGGATGCTAAGGCGCGCTCGGATCTAGATTCAAGGTGTGAAGTTCTCTTGTTTGGCTATGGATGAGACCTTGGACAAGGTTGAGTGTTGGCGGAATTTGGTGGATAGTTGGCGTAGGCGGAAGACTTTGGATAAGCAAGACTTTGAAGGTGATTCAAAGGCTTGAGAAGGGTTGGAGGTTTGTGTTTAGAGAGGGACTTGAACCACTCAAGAAACAAAGGGAAAGATAGTGTTTTTGACGCCGAAATTACAAAGGAAGGAGAGACTCTCAACTTAAGCTTTGTATTCAAATTCAACGTGCTTACAATGGACCTTGAGATGCCTTTTTATACTAATGAAGATGTCCTTGGGATGCAACCAAAGGATCACTCTTCCAATCAACATAAAAGAGGCGAAAATTAGGGAAATAAATGCATAATCAAAAGGAGAAAATGATGGGATGTGCTAGGCACTTATGATGACGATCCAATGGCTGAAAATGGTGATCCTTGTGAGCCTCACACGGATTGATGACATGGCATTCAACTTGGAATTGAATGAGGGAACACAAGGCGCCATTTTAGCCGAAATTGGTGGCGTGAATCAACTTGGTCGGACCAAGAGTGTCTTGGCCGAGCGGACTTGACTTGGACAGTCTTGATGGTCCATTTGAAGATTTTGGGACCCATGTGCGCGCGTGGAACCTCTTTGGATTGCTAGGACGATCGTGTCATGGCTTGGTTGAGCGTTCCCGGGCGCCGAGTCACTAAGGCTTGTCATGAGGCATGGCTTGGTTGAATTAGTGTCTTGTGTACTCATGTTGGCATAGCTTCTTGACACTAATGAGTGAGAAGCTCGAGTGATGGCTTTGATCCGAGCTCGAGTGATGGGACCCTCGGACTTTAGGCTCAATGCTTCCTCTTCTTCTAATGCACTCATATTGGGGAGGGTCACATCAGATACTTCTTTACATCATGTAGCATGCCCATGTCATTTACAACAAGCAAAATATCATCAACATATAAGACTAATATCACAAACTTGCTCCCACTAACCTTAATGTAGATACATCGATCAACGATCATTTCTACAAAACCATATGACGTGATGGTATCATTAAACTTTAAGTACCATTGTCTGGAAGCTTGTTTCAGTTCATATATTGACTTCCTCAGCTTACACACCTTGTTTTCATTTCTTGTGGCCAAGAATCCTTCTGGTTGGTCCATACTTCTTCCTCAAGCTCACCATTCAGAAAGGCGGTTTTCACATCCATTTGGTGAAGCTCAAGATCATAATGAGCCACCAGAGCCAAAACAATTCTTAGGTAATCCTTCTTTGATACCGGAGCGAAGGTCTCTTTATAGTCAATGCCATCCTTCTGGGTGAAACCTTTAGCAACAAGTCTAGCCTTATATCTTTCAATGTTGCCTTTGAGTCACGTTTAATCTTAAAGACCCATTTCGACCCAACAGTCTTAGAACACTTAGGCAACTCCACTAAGTCCCAGACTTTGTTATCACCCATAGACTTGATTTCTTCTTCCATGGCAATCAACCACTTTTAAGAATTTTCACATTCCATGGCTTTCTTGAATGAGTCTGGATCTTCATCAAGGCTTAAGTCACATTCACTTCCAACAGCATAAACCACATAATCATCTGGAATGGTTGATCTTCTTTCCCTTACAGATCGCCTTAAAGGTTCACGTGGTTCATTGCTCTCTTCATGAACTATGACTGGTTCATCTACCATAACTTCATCCTGTGAAATATGGACATCATTATGCTGTTCCATTGTGTCATTTGACTGTGATGCAACAATTGGAACAACAACATTAGGAGAAATAACAGGTGAAGGAACTTCAACCCGAATCACTTGAATGTCAACCTTTCGTGGTTCACCACTCCCACTAGTTTGACCATTTTCAATGAACCTAGCATTGCCCGTCTCAACTATTCTTGTACTATGGTTAGGACAATAAAATACATACCCCTTTGACTTTTCAGAATAGCCAATGAAAGAGCCACTGGCTGTCCTAGAATCGAGTTTCTTTTCATGTGGATTATATAACCTTACTTCTGCTTGGCAACCCCAAACACGTAGATCTCTTAAACTAGGTTCCTTCACGTCCACAATTCATAAGGGGTCTTAGGAACTGCCTTACTAGGAACCCGGTTAAGAACATATGTTGCAGTCTTTAATGCATATATCCACAATGAAAGAGGTAATGAACAATTACTTAACATGCTCCTAACCATACCCATTAATGTACGATTCCGCCTCTCAACTACACCATTCTGCTGAGGTGTACCAGGCATTGTATACTGTGCACAAATACCTCTACTTTCAAACAACTTTGCAAATGGACCTGGATATTGTCCACTTTCATTAAATTTCCCATAAAACTCACCACCTCTATCGGATCTCACTACCTTTACTTTTCTATCTAACTGCCTTTCCACTTCATTAATGAACACCTCTAGGACGTTCACAGATTGAGATTTTTCATGCAGTAGATATACATATCCATAATGTGAGTAATCATCAATCAAGGTGATAAAGTACTTTTCATCGCTCCATGAAGGAGCGTCAAATGGACCACATATATCAGTGTGAATTAACTCAAGAAGTTGAGTGCTTCTCGTTGCTGGCTTCTTTACTATGTGCTTGGTCTGGTTGCCTTTAATGCATTCCACACACACATCTAAGTCACTAAAATCCAATTGAGGAAGAATTTCATTCTTTACCAACCTCGTTATTCTTTCCTTGGAAATGTGACCTAATCTTTGATGCCACAAGAAAGCAGAACTTTCATTAGATGCACTACGTTTAATGCCTTGACTTTCAATATAAAACAAGGAAGCATAAAACTTAACATCAAGATTGAACCTATAAATTGAATCAATCAAAGTACCACTACCATAGTAATCATTTCGATACAATGAAAAACCACTATGTCCAAACTTAACATAAAAACCTAAATTGTCCAATCTACTTACGGAAAAAAGATTTCTGGTACATAAAGACATCATCCAAGATCTATATGACAACAAGTGTCCAAGATCAATCTATAGGTCCCAATGCCCTCAATTCGTGCCTTCATCCTGCTCCCCATGAACAAGTACTGTTCAACTCCTCTTATGGGATGGATTGAACTGAATACCTGTTTAATATGAGACACATGAGTAGTAGCACCAGAATATAACCACTAATTATTATTAGGCACTTCTATAAGGTTCGATTCAAAGCAAACAAAACCATAATGTGTACCTTTCTTATCGAACCAAGCCTTCCTTTTTGGACAATCTTTCTTGAAGTGTCCCGATTTCTTGCAAAAGAAAAACTTCTTCTCCTTTCAGATTTGGCCCTCGGGTCCTTTACTAAAGGCCTTATCCTTTTTCTTATCCTTCTTACTTGGTTTTCCTTTACTGTTGTTGGCACCATCATGACCTATGAGATGAATAGCTTGATCCTTCATCTTCTTTAATCTCCCCTCCTCTTGAACCAACATGACCTTTAATTCCGGAAAGCTCTATTTATCTTTAATGGTGTTGTAATTCACCTGGAACTGGCCAAACTCAAAAGGTAGAGAGTTAATGATGAACTGGACCAAGAATGTCTCATTAACATCCATTCCCAAGGTCTTTAACTTTGCTGCCAAGTTAAACATGTGCGTCACATGATCATGGATAAGCTGAGACCAGTCAAACTTCTTTGTAATTAGCTGACACATAAGGGTTCCTACAATCGATTTGTCCACCAAATCCGATTATGAACACTCCTTAATTATACGCATGAAATCCCTAGCATTCTCTGTCTTAGGCATAGATGGCTTAATACTTTCAATCATCGTCATCCTCATGAGGTTTAGACTCAACCTGTTAGATCGCTCTCACGCCTCATAACGAGACTTTTCAGTAACGGGGCTATCACCTGTAATGGCTGAGGGTTTCTCTATTAATATTGCAAGGTCTAATGCCATCATACCCAGTGTAAACCAGATCTGTTTAGACCATTCATCATCATTAAGTCCATTGAGCTTTACGATAGAGTTTGCAGATGCAAACATATTTGATGAAGCTACAAACATTAATACAAGCTTACCTCTTAGAGCTTTGAGAACTCTAATACAGATTCAAAATAGTCATGAAATCTGTAAAGCATGCATTCAAGTAACCTTTGGGCAATACTTAAACACAACACTATCATCGATGCTAATTTTCACACTTTAACAATTAATCACAACATGCATAAGTCGAACAAGCATGCTATCTTTGGATATACACACTATTCAACCCGCGTAGTAATGACTAAATCCTTTAATTTTATTAACTACATTTAGTGACCCACCTTTGGGTGATCTCCTAGAATATAGTTAATAAGGCAATTGGTCAATCAAAACTTTCATATCATTGATAGCATCTCTATAATCATGATCAATCGTATTATACTATTATTTCCAATGTCTAAATACAGTATAACTAGGCCACTTTGGTGGCTAACAAGTTATACATAATTTAAACACTAAACTCTAATGGGTAAAATTTTTACTATGTGTTAGTAATTCATAACACAAATTAACTACCCGTACAACCATCATGTGGAATTACTATTAATCATAAAATCACCAAATGTTATCATGAGATGAACATCATTCATGGCAATATACGGACGTTAACAATCATGCATTAATTAGACACAAGTACCAAATATGCCTTTATCAATGCCACTTATATATTTAGATACAAACGTTATTGATGTGTGTAAATACTTTACATTTTGATTTTTGTAGTAATATATTTTGTGGTTGGAGACTATTTTAACATGTGAACGTTGCAAGGTGGAATATTAGAAATGTGTATGTATAAATATAATAAATACATTTGTTTTGTCTACCCTTTGCATTACATATGTTTATGAAATCAAAAGAGAGTCTCCATTAGCTTCTGGATAATCTATTATATACTAATAATCTTATAACAATTTTACGGTTATAATCTATCTAATTATTTTTTATAAATTTATTTTTAACATATAGACATGTTAGAACATTTTACTATGATGAGCTTTACGAACAACAACTATGATTTGGGTCTGCAACAATGAGTCACAATTATGACTTCATAAATTCGTAAGCTTTATCTATCTATCTATATATAAAAATTCATGAGTTTGAAAAAGTAATGTCAATTGGGACTCATTAATGTTTAAACCTAATTTTTTCTTTTTCTTTCTATATTTTATTATCCAATGATAATTGAGACTTATTAAATGTCTAATAAAACTATAATTATGTGCTTAATTGTTTCGTATTTCCACCATTTTCATCTTTTTTTTCTTCGCTCTTCACCTCCAATCCGTATGACGATGAAGAGCAATCTGAGCAATGTAAACGACTATGTGATCTTGGTACATTAATAAAAGATATTCAATTTATTTTATTATAATTTACTAAAAAATACATATATGAAAACATATATTAAGTATATGAATATAGACAAAATAAAATGTGTTTGGCTCGCGCAAAGCACAGATAATGACCTAGAAAGTTGTCATTAAGTCGCCATTACTATGTGGCCTCTTGAATTCCTCTTCTCTCATCAAGTCGTCGTTACTATTCTGCATATTGTATTTCGCCGTTACTCATGGTTATTGTCAATTTGTAATTGAACCAATCAATTTGTGTTAATGTTTTGATCTGCATGTTAGATTTACTTTGACCTGAATTAGATAAAATTATACCCTGAAAAAGGTTGTAAATATATAATTATCCCAATTCAATTTTGAGATAAAAAATCGTAATTACTCTGCACGTAGCGCGGGGGTTCGATTCTAGTATCTATATAAAAGTTGTTGTCTTTGACAAAGTAATGTCAAATGGTACCGAGTTAATGCACTGAGTTGATGTAAAAATATAAGTTAATGAAAACAACATAAGTTAATGCATTGAGTTAAGACAATTTAATGTATTGAAAAAGTTGATATTATGAAAGGTTTGACTAAATCATAAAAATCCATGAAAAAAGAGTAATCAAAGCTTGATCAACAAGTTTATTTGATCTTCGTTTAAGACGTGTTGCTCAACAATTCATATTTAGAGGTGCTAGAGTAAAAAAAAAATCGTCGAAAAAAATCATCTGTCATTTTTTTATTGATTTGGTTTACAAATTTTAATTTATTGAGGTTACATTGTTGCATTTAAAGGTTATGAATATGATTATCCTCAATTCAATTTTGGAACGTCTATTTAATAACGTTAAGCCGTATAAATACCCTTTAATTTTCCCGCGCGTAGCGCGGGGGTCCGATTCTAGTTGAAATGGAAAATTGAAGTCATTTATGAAGGAACCAATCAAAACACTTCAAAATTGAATGCAAAGCTTTCATTTTCTCTCAACGCAATTTATATAGTAGATTATTGATTATTGATTATTGATTATTGATGATTGATTATTGATATTGATTGATATTGATTGAAATGGGAAATTGAAGTCATTTATGAAGGAACCAATCAAAATACTTCAAAATTGAATGTGAAGCTTTCATTTTCTCTCTCCGCAATTTATATAGTAGATTAGATTAGATTAGATAGATAGATTATACATGCTATCATATATAATTATCCATACGTACGATAGCATGTATGTGCTCTGTTACTGATTGATAGTGATCAGTAACAGAGCACATACATGCTATCATATATACATAAATGCTTATATGTAATTATCCATACGTACGACACATACTTGCAACCAAGCTTTTTAGCATGAACGATAATTACGATCAAGAAGAAGCTGTTTCACAGTTTCAGCAGAAGCAAAGAAACCGACACTATAATGTTGTTCGCATGTTTAATCAAATTAACGGTGAATCATACAAATCTAAATCGCTCTGATACCAAATTGTAAGAATTTAATGATTTCTAGACATGAAATCAATCCCAAATGGATCTAGACTTAATATGATTCAACCCTAAAATTATGAAGAGAAAGATAGAAATTAACTATCCATGCCTTAATTAACTTTCATCAAATCACCGTACAGTTGATCTTCTCCTTCCTTTGCTTTCTTCCTTAATTAGTCTTTGATGGAGAAGACTGGTTTAATCTCTAACTCTCGTTTCTTTTCAGAGGAGAAGTTGCAAAATATCTTATCTTATCTATATAAAGACTAGCTATCCAATGAAATAAGTTAATGCAATTGGTACCTTCTTTTGTTAATGGGCCGTTTTTATTGGGCTTTGTAGACTATGTAGATTAGTGAATACGGAGTAATACCTTTACTCTGTACCCGTATTTTTCATTTTTGTTTATCTGCCTCTTTGAATTCCTTTTAGACTGTGTAGATTGAGAAAATCAACACTATAATTTGTGTCCATCTAATGTGCTAGATGACTGTAGTTGCTATGTTGTTTGGAGCAGGATTTAATGTAGTGTTAATTTTTTCCCAATATATCATTCTAATGGATGCAGATTTGAACAAAAGCTAGCACTCCGTTGTTATTTCTATTATTAACGGGAATCATTGTTTTCTCACTTTGTAGGCTGGGATCAACAACCTGTGAAGAGCTCCTAGAAGAAAACTCGGAAAAGCAACAACTTCAGAAAGGTTTTCTACTGGAATTTAAAAAGGATTCAGAAAGGGTATTGTTAGTTGTTGCTCAGAAACCGGATGGGGAGAAGAATTGGATGGTTTATGATCAGGTTTTGATAAGAATACATTAATTCTATTAGATAAACTACTACGTGATGGAATCTAAGCTATTTCTCCATATCAAGAATATGATTTCTTTTCACTTAGGAGATATTTTGTTTTCTTATTGGGCAGAATGGTGTCTCAAGCTCCGTTAAACCACAACAGATAACTTGCATATTTTCCGGTATTGAAAATTTTGACCATACTCAGATACCAGATTTCATCCAAGGATCCCAGCAAAACATGGTTTGTGTCAACATTTCATGCGGCTCATGCCAAATAAATGATGGCAAGGGTCCTGTTTTCTATATGACCATTGAATTTACAAAACCATTTAGTGTGTTAAGTTTATGCAGGATCCTACCCTGCTTGAATTCGCCTGGAACGAGCTTCTTGATAAAAACAAAAAAACAAATCAGTGGTTGCAGAGGAGTAAGCTGAGGGAGTATATTGCTAAAGTTTCATATTTTACTTCTTTGGTTTTGGTAACAATTATATTCTATCATACTGATGATTTTTGTTCTACTATGTTTCTGCTCTATGCTTAAATTTGTGGCTTTTCATAATGCAGATTTGAAGGCACTTGATTTAAGTAGTCACTCAACCTGGAACTCATTCCTGTTGTTATTTTTTCACTAATACTTCTTTCATATATGAATATGACTTGCTCTTGATGAAAGAAAGAAAAAGCATATTTGGTGTCTTTTTTTATGCTATGTTAGAATCAAATTTGCTGGTACAGCCTTTTGTTGTTTCAAAGAGAAACTTCAGTGCACATGTATGTGTTGGCTTCTTACTCAAAGTGAAGCAAGCTGTGTACATTGTGCATGCCTCTGAAAATTTAGTGTTTCTTATTATGTTTTAGAGTGAGACGAGTGATTTAGAAGTATATGGTGACTTGAGCATACTTTCTTAAGATCAAGAGTCAGAACTATTAATGTGACTTAATTTCTAGATGCAACATTGTTTATGAAACTGAGATGCTGATGCAAGGCTTTGAGCAATGGAAAAATTACTCTAGCTTACCCGGTGAATTTCAGGTAAATAAAACCACCAAGAACTGAAACAAACATGTCAACAGTAGTGGGCGCAAAGATGCCACCATAAGCGATCAAAATTTCTTTTGTTAAAGAATATGGTTGTTTATGGCTTTGATTCAGATCATTAGTTACCAGGTTTGTACCATGCTGTGTTAATTAGGTTGTTTATGTATGAATAAAATGTGTTAATTAGGTTGTTTATGTATGAACAAAATGGGTATACTGTGTATTGAATCTTTGGGAAAAAAAAATCATTTACAATATTTATGTTTTTGTTGATTGTCTATGATGTGAGTAATTTTATTTTTATTTCTAAATTTCAATGGACAAGAAAAAATAATGTTGTACTGGTGTTTGTATGTGTGATTTTGAAGGTCGCAATTACCCTTCTTTTAGCCTCTAGAGGGTGAGGATACTGAGTTTGAGTGGTAGACTGGTGAGTAAGGAATCCTAAAACAGAACATTAAAATTTGCTTTCACTATCCTTAATTTCTACTCCCACACTTATAAGGAGCATTTGCTATGCTCCTGAGTTGGATGAGGTCACTATCTCATTTGAAAGGGAACTACATTACATTATATATGCTATAAATAATACTCCGTATAATTTACATAGTATTCACACAGTTAGTATATTTAATTGTCACCTTATAAAACTAAATTCATACCGTTAAGTATTATTATACATATAAAATCTAAAACACTCCATAAATATTAGCATGCCCTATAATATTTAGTACGCATGAGCCATGCACGAAGGTGCTGGATAATAAGCATTTCCTGTAATTGTAACAACAAACTAGAAGGAAAGATTAACGATCGATACATTATTCATTAAAGTCGCCTTAGTCACTAAGGCGTAACTCTAATTCACAAACATCATATTAGAAAATTTATCCTATATACTTAAACATTATTATACACACTTTACAGAAATCAATGCAATTATACTGATCGGACTGATATATATTTTTGGGCATCAATTTACTTATCAATTTGGGCCCTCTATTATTAGGATTTTTGTTAATTCGGTTGTGTTGTTTCCTCCCGCAATTCCTCAGTAGAATGTTTATTTCTTGGGGTTTTCGATTGTCTGCTTTCCTTTTACGTCCATTAAATTATTCTTTCATCTCCCTCATTTTATTGTTGCTTCGGTGAAGAGAATGTCACCGCTGACAAGAAGAGGAAGTCAAGGAGGAGATTCAAGGAAAATATTGACAAAAAAGAATGGTGAGGTGAAGAGCCGGATTTGATGCGGGATGGACCGATGACGTTCTTCTCACCGGAACAAGAGATTGAGAAATGAGATAAGATTTTGAGTTACATATTTATATATTTATAGTGCAATTCTCCTCCTCATACATATCTATGTAACCGTACACGTAATTAAGAGCCTTATAACCACCTCACACACATATATATAATATATGAGACGAGACAACATAATAAGCAAGGAACGAGGGTAAATTAATATACCCGAATTTTAACATCATTAACCGAAACCGATCAATCACGGTATCGACATTAATGTTAAAATCCAATCATATAATATAAACTTAATCTTTATAATTAAACTGAAAGATATATAGATCACATGAACGTATATATAATATTCTTACAATCCAACATGTAGAACACAAGGGTCTTTCTTAACCCGATTACCCGCTTTGGATCGGAAATCCCCACAACTTTCCTCTACATTAATAACTAATTACGGATTTTCGTATGTGATTTAATATAGTTATACATTATTTGTTAATATGTTGTTGTTGTTATCAAATTTATTAATATTTGTAAATATAAGTATTTTTTATTTCCTTATATTTATGTTTGAAGTAGTTTTAAAACATAATATTAGAATAAGTTTGCATTGTCATAAGAGAAGCTCACACATTAATTTAATTTGTGATTTAATCAAGTAGACTATAAATAAATATAACATAGGGATATAAGAAAGATATTTAAATACATGCTCAAAAGTCCAATAGGAGGTGATTAAGAAATGAGTAATGCATTAAATTGGTACCAATTTCATTCAATTTTGGCAATGCACGGCCAATTTTTATATAGACTAGATACGGGTCTCGCGCTCCGCGGGAGAAAATTACGGATTTTCGTATGTGATTTAATATAGCTATACATTATTTGTTAATATGCTGTTGTTGTTATCAAATTTATTAATATTTGTAAATATAAGTATTATTTATGTTTGAAGAAGTAGTTTTAAAACATAATATTAGAATAAGTTTGCATTGTCATAAGAAAAGCTCACACATTAATTTAATTTGTGACTTAATCAAGTAGACTATAAATAAATATAACATAGGGATATAAGAAAGATATTTAAATACATGCCCAAAAGTCCAATAGGAGGTGATTAAGAAATGAGTAATGCATTAAATTGGTACTAATTTCATTCAATTTTGGCAATGAACAACCAACTTTTATATAGATAAGATAAGATGATTAAGTACGGTTACGGATGAGACCGAAAGACATGTTGTTGCCGAAAATGGCGCTTCTTAGCTCCTCCTCGATTGGATGGAACCGAAAATCGGGCAGTACTAACCTCGACACTGCATCATTCATTTTATGTTGCTGCATTTTCATGAACACGCCCAGTTAGTTATTTTACTAGATTCTACAAATTTCACAAGTTTCTTACTTATACAAAGGGCGATTCTAAATGCACTGGAATTGACAGATTGACAGCCCGAATGAACATCCGTTTTTCCGGCGGAGCTGACAGTCGCGCGGAGCTGAGTGTCGCGCGACACTTAACACCGCCCCATACCTCACGAGTTCTAAATTCGTGAGGTTTGGGGACCATTAATTAGAACCGGTTTAAATAAATAAAATATATATGAGACGACTGGTTCATTAATAAAGTGAACCGGTTCAGTAATTAATTATATGGACCAGTTCAGTAATTAATTAACCGGATATCCGGTTTTGAAATGATAATCCGGTCTAGCATGTACAGACATCCCGAATTCATAATTCGTGAGATGGTCGATGCATATCTTCATTATTCAATCTGTTTGTTGGTATGTTTATGTAGTATTTATTTTGACTGTTGTAGTGAATATGGTAAGAATCGTTGAAACGCTACCAACCAATATAATATGGTAAAATAAGACATATTTCGTTCAAGAGATTCATCATAACTTCTTACTGAAAATAACAACTTACTTGCATAAACAAACAAAGTACGCTAGAACCTTGACTGACCATATTTTTTTGGGGGTTTGGTTTTGATGAAAATTAATTCGTTGAACATTGACATATATATAGGGAAACAAAACAGTATACATACCGCACGAAATCTGGATTCCTGAGGTTTTGATGATGAGGTTGGAGCAATTTGTCGCGAATTCAGAATTCGAGTACATTAAGATAAGACTTGACAACTTTTCACAATCTAGGGCAGAGTAGTCTGTATTTTTTGAAAAAAAAATAGATTCCAAACTTCGTGAATTCACAATTCGTGGACTTTAAGAAAAGACTTGACAACTTTTCAGAATCTAGGGCAGAGTAGTCTGTATTTTTGGGGAAAAGTAGATTCCAAAGCTCGCGAATTCACAATTCGGGGACTTTAAGAAAAGACTTGACAACTTTTCAGAATCTAGGGCAGAGTAGTCTGTATTTTTATGAAATAGTAGATTCCAAAGCTCGCGAATTCACAATTCGGGGACGTTAAGAAAAGACTTGACAACTTTTCAGAATTTTGGGCAGAGTAGTCTGTATTTTTCTGAAAAAGTAGATTCCAAAGCTCGCGAATTCACAATTCGGGAACGTTAAGATAACATAAGATTGCCCAACTTTTCAGAATGTAATGATTATGGGTTTGCATTTCCGAAGACTAGTGTATGCAAAAGCATAGGAGTTCTGCATTCGGGTGCTCGGTCATGTGAATTTTTTGCGCAGAAGTTACCAAATTCATGTAAACGTTTGAGGAAACCTATAACTGAATATTGTAATGACGGAGTGGTAAGAAATAAATACTGTCATTGAATACAATATGCATTACATTGCTATTGCCATTACAACGTACAAACATAAGATGCGTTAACGTTAAAAAAAAAAACAAGGACATTATTACACTAATCGTCTTCACTTTCCCCACCATCTTCATCCGAACAAATATTCTCATCAGATTCGTTTGTTTCTTCATCAACATCATATGTTTCTCCCTCGTCGTCAATTTCAACATTATCGTCTTCACTTTCCCCGCCATCTTCATCCGAACAAATATTCTCAACAGAATTGTTTGTTTCTTCATCACCATCATATGTTTCTCCCTCATCGTCAATTTCAACATTATCGTCTTCACTTTCCCCACCATCTTCATCCGAACTAATATTCTCAACATAATCGTTTGTTTCTTCATCACCATCATATGTTCCTTTGTTGTCGTGGAACTTATAATTTGACATCATGTAAATTGTGACAGGATATTGGAATTCCAACCAGCGGTTGAGAATCGTTAGTACAAATTTTTCCTCTAAAACCTCTTTGATACGACTCATATGGTCCGGATTTGAAGGGAAGTAAAATATACGACCAAGAGGTATACTCACATATCCATCGTTATACAACATATATGAAAAGCTTTGAACAATCATAGCACACTTACGGTGCAAACGAATAGCTAACCTGAATATTCGACCGCCTTCGTAAGTGATGAAGTGATTTTGATTTTGGGGATCGCGGAATAGGATGCGACCTCCGTAATGCAGTTGCAAGTGCATTTCAATGTCATCATTCATTTTGTAGTTATTTGTTTACACATTCCATTGTCTTCTAATATTCCCGTCTATTTAAAAGGTTTCATGATGTTTCATATTTACAAATTTTATGCAAATATCACGAATGCACAATTCAGGAAGTGTTTAGTAAGGGCATTGAGATATCCCACGAATTCACAATTCGGTAGCTTTTGGCGGACATTTTCCAAATTTGGTGAGGAGTAGAGGGTTCTAGGGCGTCTATAAAAGGACTACTCCAAATCAAGGAGGGACAGAATACACTTTTCACTCTTTCAAAGTATAAGTTACTCATAATCATGTCAGAACTCAGCTCATCCGGAAGCAGCGTTGTTCGAATGTGCGAATGCAATAAGGCAGCCATAATGGCGGAGTCGGAATCGAGGAGAAACTTAGGCAGGAGGTTCTGGTCGTGCCCTGGCACCGGTTATACCATGTGCTACTTTACCTAGTGGATAGATCCTCCTCATCCCGATTACTCGCAAAACACCATAAGAAAACTACTGCAGCATATTTCTTCGTTGGAACATGAAGTCTCTACTCTAAGGGAGACCATGTCTCCTAACGACCGCTCTCACTAGGTTTTACTGTTTCAAAGTTTAATTGTGTACTAATGTATTCGCCTAAGAACTACGTACCCCTTCCTTTTCAAATGTTTCAGATTTACCACTGTTGTAATGTTTTAGTTGCGCGAATGTTGTTATATTGTAGTTGCACCAATGTTGTAATGTTTGAGTTGTATTAATGTTGTAACATACGTCTGAAATCCAACTTTTTTGTTCACAATGGACACTACCACCCGAATCAACGATAAGATTCCATAGCTTTTTAGAATATAGGGCAACCCTCACGAATGCAGAATTCGGGACCTCTTGAAGATTAAACAAGAGCTTTTTCAGAATATAGGGCAGATGTAGGTTTGTACTTCCGAGGAAAGGTGGTATTACAACCTAACGAATGCAGCATTCAGGAGAGTATTGATATGATAAAAGTTGACTAAAACATTGATAAAAAACCGACGAACACATAATATGTAAATACGGACAACTGCTCTATCGAAGGAGAAGTTAGTTCATTCCCGCGTACCAAATATCGATGGCCTGTTGTTCGAGATCACGAGGGAATGGATTGTTGCGGAGGCGGTCTGCACCGTGGGTGACCTGCACACATGATCGATATTTAGAAATAGATATTGTGTATAAGTACAACAAATTCAGGAACATACTCGTATTCTTGGCTCCCACCATGCACAATTCGGGACCTATTACTGATAAGATTCCATAACTTTTTCAGGATATGGGGCAGATGTAGGTTTTCATTCCCGAGGGAAACCATGAATCAACCCTCACGAATGCAGAAATCGGGCACTATTCCAGATAAGATTCCCTTGCTTGTGTCAGAAGATAAGGCAAAGGTTTGTACTTCCGAGGAATTAGAAGATTCAAAACCTCACGAATGCACAATTCGGTTGCCTTACAGAACATAATAATCGAAAACTACGACAACCTTTCATAATAGTACAGTATGCAAAATACGCTACAACTTCATAATTCAAAGCTTAATTTGTGGTAACACATAATTGAAAACACACTTTCGAAATAGTGCATGCACGACGTCTGTCATGCGTCATTCAATACCCAGATCTATGGCCTCCATCATAACCGTCGAAATAGTTCCTAGTTGACACTCTGGACGAGGGAGAACCATAACTTGGGGTACTACCTGAACCAGTTGCACTTGGTGTTCTGAAATCTGCAAAACCATGACCTTGACTTCCATGTTGTTCGGTGAAATTAAAGTGTTCAAAGGATGATTCAGGTTGGCTATATGAACCGGGCATGTAGGAGCTAGGTCCGGGATTGCCGAGATTGTACGTTCCAAAGGTTTGCCCGCCGCTATATGTACGAGGTGATCCGTCCTGTAACGGTTCGGCATCTGAATCCAACCGCTCTGCCCTTGATCTTTGGGATTAACCAACGCATGTATAACTAAATACCGCTGGAAGACCTGGAGTCATGACCGACCCTATTACTTGCATTATTAATTTTTTCAGTGGATCGTCATCTGCATAACCTCGAAGTACTTCCACATTCTCCAAAATAATTGATTCAATGTGGTTGAGGCGTTGTTCAAATAACCAGATGTCTGTAGTTAGTATTTGTCACAGTGTTACAATTAGTTTTTAAAAAATGACATGTTATATGAATATTTCTTACACAGACGGCTTGCAGTGCTAATGGCCTGGGTTGTTGGTCAAGTTGAGCGACTAGTTTCGCTGACTCTGCATCGTTGTACGGATGAGAGTTTTGTCTATACCAGTCCATATAATCGCTTGAAGTTTCCCAAACTTGATTGCTGATGGGCAAATCATCTTCTTCCAGGCAGTGTTCGAAAAAGTTCCAAAATTATTGTCTGCCGAGTTATATTTCACCTTATAACCGCCTAAATTTCTTGATGGTCTATTACATTGCAATGGCTCGATAGGTGGATTTCTCGGTATTATTTGTTTTCTTCCAAATTGTCTTACAAACCTATCTAGGTTATAACCTTCTTCCATACCCAGGTACTGCAGCGTCCCTTTGTAGTGAGACACTTTGAATGCGCGTTTATTCACCACTTTCTTCCACGGCATCCAACATACCTACAAACAATTTGTAGTTATGAATACATTTTGTATACGAACAATATTAGGTACAAAACGGGAACTAGCTCGAACCTCGTCCACTCGCATTAAATCTAATTTCTTTCGTATTCCCTGAATCCTCTCCTGTGGTGACTTTCTAGCACGACGTCGGTCGTTACAAGAAGCGTACGGGCCGGGAGTCGTAAAAGATGTATCTGGTGTCTCATGACCTTTGAACATTGGGAAGTACGCCCATATTCAACTCTGAAACGAGTTACAGTTAATTACTCCGCCATTACAACACTAAAAACAATTCAACTTTAAGTAGGTAAGAAGTACCTGTAGCAGTAAAGGGGATCCACTAAATTGTGCAACATACCGTCGACTAGCCATTCCCAATTCGCGATAAAGGTATGCTAACGTAGCAGCTCCCCAAGCGTACCTTTGCGTGTTGGTCTGGTCTAGCAACGGATGAAAATTCCGGATATTCATTTTTGTTCCACTCTTGTCTTGGAACAGGAGGGAAGACGTAATGGTTGCGAGGTACACAGAGGCAATGGTGTGTTGCTGATCTTCATGTATGACTCTTTCTGTCATCATTTCACGTAAGGTTGCAAGGGTAAAACCTTTGTTTTTTTTGTACGCATACACTTCATCAACGTGCATGCCCAACATTTTGCCTAGTTCATTGAACAACTCCTTGTCCGTCATCGAAGGGACTACCGGCAATCCAACAACTTTAAGTCCAAGCAGTTGATACACATCATGCAATGAGGGAGCCATTTCTCCCCAGGGCAAGTGAAACGTATTTGTTTCGGGGTGCCACCTCTCTATGAAAGCCAAAATGAGGGCCGAATCAAATGTAATGTGAGGAATCTGCAGTAATTTTTTTAAACCGCTTGTTTCAGCTATTCTCCTCCAAGCCCCATTGGGCATTGAATCCCACTCCGATACTCCTTTACTACGAGCATGCACTTTCACAACCTTTTTCACCTGTATGATATGAATCATTTAGCAGCAATGGTAAATCTCTATAGCAGTAAAGGGAATGAAGTAACGTTGTAAACAATGTTTCATACACATACCACTGCGTCGTTTGTACTGTTCCATAGGAAACGTGCAAAATGCGTGTTGAAATCTCGCAATAACGAACTGTCTGCAGGGCCGCCAGGGTACTCAGTTTGCCGCATTTCATCAACGTCTAACTCAACATGACTTGCACTAGTAGATCTTCGCATTGTAGGTCCACTCCTTTGGGGAGTGTCTCCAACAGCAGAACAACTCCTCCGTGCTCTTACACTAACTGGAGCAGTGCTTCCCATCATAACAGTGTCTTCCTAAGGTAACGGAGCTTCATTTATGGTGCTACGTGATGCAGGGTTGTTCATGTTCCGACGGGAATCTCTTGATGACCCCGCTCTGGTAAATAGGTTACGCGTTGAATCCTGAAATAACATATGAATACATACACGAAATTGACATCAACAGGGATTACTTATATTTAAATTAAGTTAACTACATACGGACTCCATATTACTTACCCATAACCGAGTTCGAACACTAGATCGTTCATTTCTACGAGGAGGTGGTCCAGGCCCATCAAACGTTCTTGCCATCTTGCAATATGTTCTTATTTTTTTCTACACTTCGAGACTACATTTATAACCATGCAGTTAGACAATTGTATATATACGATTTTTTAACCTCACAATTTTGTCCTGAATCCTGAATTCGTGTAAAAAGGACAAAGCACAATGTTCCCGAATCCAGGATTCGTGAACATTGTGCTTTTTCCTTAATCGAGGCACTGCAACATCTGAAATCTCGGAAAACTTCCGCATTGCCTCGATTAAGGAAAAAGCACAATGTTCCCGAATCCTGGATTCGTGAACATTGTGTTTTTTCCTTAAACGAGGCACTGCAACATCTGAAATGTTGCTCCATTTCCGAAGTGCCTCGATTTAGGATAAACCTGTGTATCACGAATCCAGGAAAATATGCCTATAAATGCGCCATACAATGAATACATGCCAACATCACAATAACTGTGTCTGTATTTTAAGGCCAATCCTTCTGAAATCAAAATGAGTAGAGGTCCAGATCCGAACGAATGGTCTTGGAACAAGGTAAAGTTTTATTATTATTTTAATTTCCCAAATGAGTTACACAATAATTGTTTTACACATTATCCATATGCGTTTTCAAACCATGGTTCCTTTTGTTTGCCCATACGACGGCTGCCATTTTATGGGGAAGCCTTTGTACCTGTACCACCACCTTGAGATAGATCATCAGAATCCCGTGTACAATCTAAACGCAGAGTTCGAATTTTCGATGAGACGAACGGATGACTTTGTACTGTTACTGGAACGAGGGGGGAAACACTATCTTCATTTTAGATACAAAAAGAATGGAAATGACTACAATTTTTGACATAAAGAACTATCCCGACCCTCATACATGGAGTGGAAGCTTTGTTGTGAAAGCTGATTTTGGTTGCTTTTCGTTTACTCCAGATACAAAGTACATCCCATATGCACAAGACGTATGGTGGAATAAGCGATTTATCCGACCTACTGGCTCATATGCAACTAGGATACAAGTCCTCGATAATTTCTACGATGCTAATCGACCTGTTGTAGTGAAACACGTCCTGTTGAAGGAGTAGTTAAATTTCTGGTCTTATTGGCTTATGATTGTAATGCACTGTAATTTATGTTCAACTTTTTTAATTATCATGCGTTTGTTCCAGTACTCCTGTTGTAATATTAATTATCAATATAAAATTTCTTTCCATGTCCTATAAATACACCTTCAACACAACCCATTGACTACACACTCACATTCTCATCTTCTCTTATATTTCCTCTTCTATTTCATTCTGAAACGTCAGTATGTGGCCAAATCATCCAACTCTATTTCCCGCCTCTTCATCGACAATGGATCCTGGTCTGAAAGTGTGCTGGTGTCAGAAAATGCCAACGGTGCATATGTGTACCGAACAAATAGAGTGGGACAAGGTCAACTATGGGAGAAGATTTTGGGGATGTCCGGATGCAATTTGGGATGCCCTTACTGACGAAGATGAAGAGAAAGGGTGTAAATACAGAACGTGGATCTATCCGCCCTACACAGGTCGTGCAAGGGTCGTTATTGAAGAACTAAATGCAGACAACTTATGCAACTGGTCAATTGCTGGAGGAATTTCAGAAGGGGTGACTATGCTGAGGATTGGAACAAAAGACTGGGCCAACGAAATAGATGAACTGAAAGCCAAAAACGCCGAGCTCATGCACGAAAACGCTGCACTAGCTGCAGAATTGGCAGCAGCACTAAAGAAATAGAAATCTTGAAGGCTTAAAATCTTACCATTTTCGTTCATTGTCAGTAATTCTATGTCGGTCGTCTTTCAATTTCAACGTACGAACTTGTAACCGTTGTCTGTCACCCATGTCTTCGTATGCGAAAAAAAATTGTTCACGTTAAAATTGTAGTTCCAATTTATGCATACCTAATAGTTTAATAAGTACAAATCTATATCCCGAATTCATAATTCGGCCATATGAAAACGAACTTCCAGTTCCCGAGGTCTTTATAAACTCTGCAAGTAAGGAATCTCTGCATGCCCTATCCTGAATTCAGGATTCGTGATATCCAATGATTTCTTGAAAAGAACCCTACGAATTGTGAATTCGGGAGATTTCTTGTCAATTACCCGTACCCTACGAATTGTGAATTCGGGAGATGACATATTCATTGCAGCCTATAAATACGCCTCAGATTGTAGTATACTCACATTCACCACAACATTACTTTTTTCAAAAGACTTTCTGAAACGCATTTGTAATGGCCTTGAGGTACGGAAGCAGCAACGGTAGGAGCAACGGTCATGCAACGGTAATTACCTAAGTTCGTTTTACTTACTCTAAGTTTATGAAACGCCAATTTTTTTTTATCATTGACACAGTGCATTTGCAGGACGACGTTCCTTTTAGTTGCCCTTACACCGAATGCTCATTTTTCGGTCCACATATTGACTTGTACAACCACTTACACTTCGTGCATGGAGACGCTAAGTATGATCTCACCCGACACTTCCAGTTTGTGATGAGAAGAACCGATGCTTTTGTGGTGTTCCTTGACGAGGACGAAGATTCCACTATCTTCGTACTTGACACCAAAACTATGGAAATAAGTTCAATTGCTTACATGAACCACCTGGCTGACCCTCCCACATGGTTTGGCACCTTAGTTATTAAACGAAGCTTTGGTGCGTTTTGGTATTGTCCACTTACGAACTACATTCGGGCTAATTATGAGGTTTTCTAGGAAGGTGGTTCAGTCCATACAAGTGACAGTGTAGCTAGGTCACAAATCCTAGCCCTTTTATATGATGAGTATGAATGTTTGTTTGTGGAACATGTCCCCGGGGAAAAGTAAAGCAGTTCGAGATCTTGCTTAAGAAGTTTGTAACGCACTTTCCTTGTATTTCAGTTAATAATATTATGTAGCAGCTCTTTTTTTAATTACTCCCCATGTACAATGCTTTTTTTAAATACTCAACTTACCCACGAATGCAGAATTCTCCAGCCTCACAAATGCACAATTCGGGATATCTGGGTTCATTGTGCCTTTTCAGAAACACTGAATTAAGTACGTAGTGTATTTAATGACTTTAAGTTGAATAATAACAACTCATCTTCGAACAACTACTGTTTCAAACACCGTTAACATTAACCAATAAAAAAATTTAACTACTTGAATTTGTAAGAGACTATGTATGTAACGAACATAACGTTTTACCGAAAAACGCAAATAACGTGTTCAACACCAAAATGTGACGTACTAATACATCAAATGTTATACGTATCATCAAATAAACCATGTCTTATCGAACACCA
This sequence comes from Oxyria digyna, assembly GCA_029168935.1. Lineage (NCBI taxonomy): Eukaryota > Viridiplantae > Streptophyta > Magnoliopsida > Caryophyllales > Polygonaceae > Oxyria > Oxyria digyna. The sequence goes on from JAPVLV010000005.1 coordinate 13,539,249, forward strand.
AAGGTAAATGTCAAAAACCCGAAACATACAAAAAACAAGTATCCATAAACGGGCCACACGAAAAATACATTAACAACGTCAAACAACATCATCAAGGCCTGCATCATCACGATCTGCCTCAGGGTCTGCCCCACCTACTGCCTCGGCTGCTGCGTGCTCCTCCGCCATACGAGACGACTCCCCTCGCTCATATACAGATGGAATGGTTGGTCGGGGTGTCGAAGAAGTCCTGGGATCCATCTGTGTCGCCCTAACAAGAGGAACATCATCGGTGGCAAGTTGCAAAATGTTTCTCAACTGTTCCTGGCAACAAGGAGAGACTATCTGCAGCTGTCTCTCGACGTAGGAAGTAATAAGAGCAAGATGTTGTCATTAAAGAAACATGAATACATAAGTAAATGTAAACTCTTTAATAAAATATTGTAACGCGTGATAATAAATCAAACATACCCGATGGGTGTCAATAAACGGCGAAGGAACAACATCCATTGGGGCCTGCCTCTCTGAAAACCGACTGACATACGGATGTGATATCTGGAGGTACCAGTCCACGGACCAAGGAGGAGAAGCAACGGGGCTCTCCAGAATGTACGGACAGAGATGGTCTTGCATCCTCTCCCAACGATCCCACTCCTCAGCAAACTCAACAATATACTTGTTCTTGCCGCATGAATTAATTGGTCGAGAGACTCGTGATGGTGGAATAGGATCGAGTGGTTTGCTCTGCTGTCGTCTGAACTAACGTAGCACCCTATCCGGCATATAGGGCTCCTGAATATCGAGGAACCTCAGCGTTCCTCGATATGTAGAGGCCCTAAACCGGTCCACAAAATCTAGGTTGCCGTAAGACATCCAACATATCTAGAAGATTACAATGCAAATGTAAAAAGTTAACAATTTTCCAAGTTCAAATAATGTACGTATACAACAAGTCGTTAAACAATACTTACATCCTCTGGTCGATACTCATCCAGAATCCGCCTGTACACATAGGGGCTCAACTCGTCCTGAGTAGCAGTCCTGTCGGTGTGGTAACGGGATGCGCGTCTCTCATCATCAACTGACATATCACGCTAGAAGTTCGGGTTCCCCGGGAAGTAAATGAAGTACACCCATATCCAAATCTTCTACAATTAATGTAAATCGTTAACGTCAGACAACTTTACAAGTGTATATCACTTATACTATTACTACGTACCTGTAAAAGATGAGGACAACCGCCGAAACCAACCACTCCCCTCCTAGATGCCTCGCCTAATTCCCGATACAGATTTGCGAGGATAGCAGCGCCCCAAGCCGTATCTACTACTCTCGTTGGATCGTCAAATAATGGCAACAAGCGGGTCTGCAGAAGGGTGGTGCTCTTGTCCACAAACAAACTACTGGACATAACATACCACAAGTATCCAGCAGCAATGCAATCAGGATCATCCTCGTCCTCAATCATCCGCAACACGTGGGGCCAAAAACTACAAGCCCTAACCCGGCCCTGCCTCAGAGGCCCTGTCATGTTCCACTTATCTAGTGGGGACACATAACTAGGATCAACTCCAAACATGTACCCAAACAGCTCATTACAATACCTCCTCTCTTGCAGGGCATTAGCAAAAGGCCCTGTAGTCGCAGGTAATCCCTCAATAGAAAGGCCCAAAATCATAGCTACATCATGCAGCGTAATCGTGATCTCTTCCCAAGGAAAATGGAAGTTGTTCGTCTCCGGGTGCCAGTGCTCAATGAACGCTCCAAGTAGGTTGTGATTCACAAACCCATACTGCAAATCCCTGTTACGTGTCAACCTGGTCTGCTCAGCGATCCAGAACCATGAACTAGGAGGAGGATCCTGTGGTAAGTAAGGACGAAAACGTGCAAAATCAGTGGGCCGGGTGTAGCATCGGGTTCGCCGTGTGAACTCCCGTGGGGGATCGCCTTCTAGAGGGGTGTTTACAATCTTATGAGCAATGTGTGCATCGAAACTATGCAAAACACGAGGAGGAGGAGGTGGTTCGGCCACAACGGGAGGAGGAGGTGGTGTATCAACTGGTGCAGAAGGTTGGGGGTCAGTGGTAGGAGGAGACTGAACAACAGGACGACGCACGGGCTCAACAATCGGCGGACGTCCATCATCAAACCCAACTGGTGGTCCATCCACAATACGCGGGGACTGTGACTGCAAATCAACAGGTGCAATGGAAGTAGAGGGCTCAACTGAAGCAGGAGGCACGCTCATAAAGGGTACTACTGGAGGCTGTGAAAAAGACAGGTCGTCATTATCAATATCATCTAAGCCACGGCCTACTGATGACTGCACCTGATCAGAAGCGACAAGCCTACCCCTACCGCGACCTCTACGCCCCCGGGATGAACCAACACCCCCTCTAGACCCACCTCTCTTGCGGCCCGAAGCCGTGACTATACGCTCAGAAACTCTTCTTCCACCCGCAGTCATTCTCCTAATTTTACCAGCTATGGCCTAACATTTTTACATTTCTTATACTAATTAGTTATTTAAACACACACATGTCTATTAATATAACATTCTGTACTAATTACTTCTACTATTTTGAAATACACTTCAGCCTAATGTTGTACTCCCTTTGTCCCACTATATAAGCCCCATTTCATCCCTGCACGGATGCCGATACGCGATTTGTTTTGTTAATATCTCTTGTTACATATTAGTAAAAAATATAAAATTTTGAAATTGTTATAGTACTCGTTAAGACGAATCAAACAAGATCCCACATGACTATGTTTTCGCTTGTATATTGGAAGAAATTGAGAAGATTCTCTCGAATTGTGAATAGTGTCAGAATTTGAAATGAGACTTATATAATGGGACGGAGGGAGTACTTGTTTGTTTTAATAACTTATATCCACTTATTGGTTGTACAATTTCTGTTATTTTGCGTTTTTCTACACACATTATTTTTTATCATAAAATAATATCTAAATACTCAGCATGAATTTATTAATACTATTTTTCCAATAAGTGTTTTGTAAATCATCATAAACAATTTAACATAACGTTTTTAATATCTTTTGAAATGCAATCAATTCAACTTAACGTTTTAATCTCTTCTGAAATGAAACTTATATTATTACTAGTTCTCCTTTTTACAACACTATAAATAAAATGCTAAATAATTACATTTAACGATTTTGCTTCATAATTACACTATTTATACTATTTATACAATTTTTACTGTTTTTAAAACTTTTATATCATGCCAAATATTTACATTTACTATTTTTTATAACATTTCAAATACTACTTTAATTACTACCGCCTCCTTTAATTTTTCATTTACTAGGATAAAACATTTAAAACTTATTAATTTTACATACCTCATCGGAAATCCGTCGGACTCTTTTCGGACGAGGGAGATCAGCAATTAATTCTTCCGCCATATTCACCGCCTCCGCTCCGACCCTTGTTGCAATGCTTATCGGGTCCCCCTAAGATTCAGTTTCCTCAGAGCTCACGATTTCTGGATTCGGGTGCCTCTGCCCAGATTCATCTTCTTCCACTACCGCAGCCTTCCCCTTCCTCCTTTCTTCCTCAAGTACTTCGTCTTCAACCTCCATATTCTCGGCTCCCACTTCTTCCTCCGCCACCGCCGCACTCAAAGTTCCACATCTCGCTTACAAAATCCCCGATTCCATCTCTTCTTCCTCACCGGCGCCGCCACTTCCACCATCCAATCCCGTCTCTTCTCGCCGCATCTCTCCTCCCGAATCCGCCTCAGCTTCTCGCCGCTCCTCTTGCCTCGGAAATACTCCTCCAGCCAAAGCCGCCTCCCATTCCATTTCACCCGATTTTGCAACATCGCCAACCGCCTTCAACGCCGCATCTACTCCTCCCACCAACCCGGCCTCCAACGACGCATTAATTTCTCCCACCAAACCGGGCTCCATCGCCTCCTCCCGGTTCGTGCCAACTGCCGGATCTATATCCGACCCTCCTCCTCTACTCTGTAAGTTCTTCTCTAGCGACCCTATCACTGCCTTCGTTCATCTCTCCAGATTGTCTAACCACTTCTTCAATTGAAATTTCCGGAGGCGATTCGTCGCCAAAAACCCCGACCAATAAACCAGACCACCAATTGTTGTCCATTTTTTTTTGGGATGATGAAAACACGCCGAGTTCACGATTCGGATGGTTACTTATAGGAATTTCATCGGGTTTTTTTAACCTATTTTAATCCCTCCCGAATTCACAATTCTTGAGGTTCAAATTCAAATTTCAGAATCCACGGTCAAACTTGTAGTTACGAGGCAGATCCAATTTCCGAGATTTTTTACTGTTGTTAGGATCTCACGAATGTTACATTCGTGAGGTTTGCTTTCAACTTTCAGAATTCGGAAGGTTACTTGTACGAATTTTATCTTTTTTTTTTACTTAATTTAATCTCTCCCGAATTCACAATTCGTGGGGTTCTATTTCAAATTTCAGGATTTTACGGTCAAACTTGTTCTTACGTGGCAGTTACAATTTCCGAGATTTTTTCGACTGTTACATCCTCACGAATTGAACATTCGTGATGTTTGGTTTCAAATTTTCAACTTTCAAACCCGGATTATCAATTGCCGAAACAGGTTCACTAAATCCGGTTCATTATTTCTGGTTCATTATATCCGGTTCACTATTTTCGGTTCCCTAATCCTGGTCCCCTAATTCTGAACCGATTTTTTTCATTTTTCTAATTTCCACGCTCACGAATTCTGAATTCGGGAACATATCAAAATAGTAACACTTTGCGCGTCGTCCAACTCCGCGCGAAGCTGAGCGACGCGCGGAATTTAAAGTGTGTCGGACTGTGTGCCAGAGTGCAATAAGCCTCTTCCTAATACAAATGTGGAGCTACCTAGGTTTAAATGATGGAAGAAATACTAGGAAAGTAGGAAGGTAGGAAGGTGAATTTTGTAAAGTAAAGGACCCACACGGAGAAGACTGACTTGACTGACTTAGGGTTATACTGTATATGCAATCAATTTTATTATACTCCCTCTGTCCTATAATGTTAGTCCCATTTTTTTTCGTGACACTATTTAAAAACCGAGAGAATCTTGTAGATTTCTCCTAATATATAAGAAAAAACATAGCCATGTGGGGTCTTGTTTGATTCGTCTTAATGAGTACTTTAATAATATTAAAAAATTATAATTTTTATTAACATATAACTAGATATATTAACGATGCAAAACATGTCTCGACATTTGTGTCCGATTGAAATTGAACAATCTAGAGATTGAGTCAGGCAAAAACGTGAGCTAGAGCTCTTTCTTGTATTCTGTTTGCTTAGTTTGTTACAGAGGGAGAAGGGGAGTATTTATAACAAACTATGGACAGCTGTCCTAACAGCCTAACTGCAGCTAAACTAACTGCCTAACTGCAGCTAAACTAACTGCACAAGTGACTATATAACCTATAGTCAATAGCCTCCCCTCAAGCTAGACTTGGATTGGAAAGACAAGGCCTAGCTTGGACGACAAGAAGTGATGTTGATGAGCACCTAGGGCCTTGGTGAATACATCTGCAAGTTGTAAGCCTGATCTTACATGTACTGTCTTCAAGAACCCTTCCTGGAGCATGTCTCTGACAAAATGAGCATCAATGCGGATGTGCTTGGTGCGTTCATGAAACACTGGATTAGCAGCAAGATTTTGGGCAGCCTTGTTATCACAATGCAGTGCAATAGGCAGAGAAGCAGTGATCTGGAGATCTGATAGAAGACCCTGAATCCACACTAACTCACTGGCAGTGGCAGACATGCTTCTGTACTCACTCTCAGTGGTAGATTTGGAGACTGTCTTCTGCTTTTTAGACTTCCAGGAAATCAAAGAACTACCTAAGAAAACACAGTAACCAGTGATAGATCGACTGGAATACTCACAGTTTCCCCAATCAGCATCACTGTAAGCCACAAGTTCAGTACTAAGTTGCCTAGGATAAGAAAGAGCAATGTTGAATGTGCCCCTCAAATATCTGAGGAGATAAATGGCAGCTTGATAATGTGGGAGTCTGGGGCAAGCAATGAACTGACTAAGCTGTTGTACAGTGAAGCTTATGTCAGGGCGAGTGAGTGAGAGGTAGAGAAGTCTCCCAACTAACCTTCTGTAGCTAGCAGAATCTGTTAGGATATCTCCAACATCTGTGTCAAGTTTCAATCCTCTCTGCATTGGGAACTCTGTTGGCTTGCAGTTAATCATACCAGCATCCTGAAGTATATCTAGGACATACTTTCTTTGGTTTAACAGCATTCCTGAAGGAGTATAGGATATTTCCATGCCTAAGAAATAACGAGCAAGACCCAAATCTTTAATGGTGAAGGCAGTGTCAAGGGATTGCTTCACCTGAGTGATAATGGTTGATGAAGTTCCTGTGAGGAGCATGTCATCTACATAGACTAAAGCCACAGTGAAGTGACCATCTTTGCTCATGGTGAATAGAGAGTAGTCATGCTTTGACTGAACAAAACCAAAAGTCACAAGGTGCTTGGTGAGCTCAAGATTCCATTGTCTGCTGGCTTGTTTCAATCCATAAAGTGATCTAGTAAGCTTACAGACTTGACCAGGTGAGGCTTTAGTGTATCCAAGTGGGGGGGTCATGTAAACATCTTCATCAATGTACCCATGGAGGAAAGCATTATTGATGTCTAATTGGTAAAGTGACCAACCTTTAGCAGCAGCCATGGCCAAGACCATTCTAACAGTGCAGAATTTTGCAACAGGGGAAAATGTATGCTTGTAGTCTTTGTCTTTAACTTGATTATAGCCCTTTGCCACAAGTCTGGCCTTATATCTCTCAATATCACCAGAGGCTGTGTATTTAATTTTGAATAACCACTTGGAACCAATAGCTTTTTGTCCAGAGGGAAGAGAAGTTAGGGTCCAGGTGTTGTTATTTTCAAGAGCAGCAAGCTCTTTATTGATAGCATCCACCCATTGTGTGTGAGATTTAGCTTGTGTATAGGTGTGTGGCTCAAATGTGGCTAGTACATTGTACAGAGAGGCCACATAGGGTTGAGATAGGTTTGAAAAGTTCTGAGCAGCTAAAAAAGTTTGGGATGCTGTGGGAAGTTTTTGGAGAGTAGGACAAATAAAATCCAGGAGTTTAGGAGGTGGATTGATAGTCCTGGATGATCTCCTGGGCAAGATAGGGGGTATAGGACTGGGATTAGGAATAGGTGAATCAATAACAGGATCAGGAATAAAATCCTCAGGATTGGGAGGTGGAGATAAAGGAAAAGATGGAGTAGAAATATATCTATGTGGTGGTGTAGAAGGTGGGGAATGAGCAGGATTCACAAGTGGAAGAGAATGAGATGGAGGTTGGGGTTCAGGATTGGTGTGAAATGGAAAAACATTTTCATGAAATGTGACATGTCTTGATACAAAAATAGTCCTTGTATCAAGATCATATATTCTGTAGGCCTTCTGATTAGGGGGATAGCCAATAAAAACTCCTTTTCTAGCTTTGGGAAGGAACTTATCCTTGGAAGGACCAGTCTTTAGAGCATAGCATAGACAGCCTAGGACTCTCAAAGAATCATAAGTGGGTTCAGAGTTAAACAAAACCTGGAAAGGTGTCTTCCAGTTGAGCACAGAAGAAGGCAATCTGTTAATAATGTAGGTAGCTGTGAGAATACAGAAACCCCAGAACTTTAGAGGTAGATTAGCATGAAGTCTCATAGCCCTGGCAGTTTCTACAATGTGTCTGTGCTTTCTCTCAACTCGGCCATTCTGTTCTGGGACACCAGGGGCAGATCTCTGATGAACTATGCCTTTCAATCTGAATAAATCTACACACAGTTTCTGAGTGAACTCAGTTCCATTATCTGACATGATAATCTTCACTTTAGTCTTGAATTGAGTTTCTACAAGAGCTAAAAAACCTTCAACAGTTCTATATACTTGAGTCTTGTCTTGCAGGAGAAAGGTCCAGGTACTTCTGGAGCAATCATCAACAATTGTTAGAAAGTACCTGGCACCATCCAATGCTTTGACTCTATAGGGTCCCCATAGATCAAGATGAATAAGCTCAAAAATAGACTTTGCAATTGAAAAACTTCTATCAAATGGCAGTTTGTGCAGCTTAGCCAAACTACAACTGTCACAAACAAATTCAGAAATGTCTTTACAGGGACAACAAGCAATGTGTTTCATCTTAGACAAAGATGTATGGCCTAATCTGGCATGCTGTAAATCTAAAGCAACATTATTATTGGGAAGTGACAATGATCCTGCATTGTTGACTTCTTTATTCCTTTGAGCATGTAAAGCAACTCCATCCTTCACTGTATCTGCATGAAATCTGTAAAGCCCTCCTGTGACTGGTATTGTAGCAATGGCATCCTTGCTACTGCGGGCCTGTAAGACACAGGAGATCTCATCAAAGAGCACATCAACTTTATCATCAGTAACCAGTCTAGGGATAGATAGCAGATTGTGTTTAAACCCTGGTATGAATAAAACTTTCTCATATCAGAAAATATAGAGGAATCAAAAGCAATATGATCTGTTGCACCAGAATCTATAATCCATGTATGAATATCACCAGGTGAATAGTCATTCATGGAAGTGTTATTCAGATTACCTGCAAAGTTTATGTAAGCTTTGTCTCCATCCTCAGAATTCTCCACTCCTCTTCCTTTCATCATCTTTAGTACTTCTTGAAAGACAGCATTGACCATAGATTGATCAGGAGCAACAGATCTCCTAGATCCCATGTTCGAGCTGTCACCTTCCTCAAAAGGACTTTCATCCATGAAAGTATCATTGACATTTCCTGCAAATTGTCTCTCATTCATTTCTTTGGTTCCTTTGAACCAGTCTGGATAACCTATGAGCTTAAAGCATGTCTCCTTAACATGACCTTTAGCTCCACAGTGACCACATTTTTGGTCTCTCTTGTCATGTCTGTCTCTCCCAGTATTAATATCAGTCTGCCTTCTATTGTTCATCTGTCTTTGATGATCATTGTTGTGCTGCCTGTTGGTGTTAGCATACTGTCTGTTATCTCCATATTGCCTGTTATATCCCTGTCTATTCACGTGCATAGCCATTGAATCTTGAGACAGTATAGGTCCTCCTGTGATTTCCTTTTGTCTCTCGATCCTAACAACCATCTGGAAGGCTTTGCTAACAGAAGGTAGAGGCTCCGAGGACAAGATAGTCCCCCTGACATGATCATACATATCACTGAGTCCCATAAGAAACTGCATCACCTTAGCTTTCTGATCTCTGTCAAGCATCCTTTTCAGAATCAAGCAAGAGCAATGAACAAGCACGCCACATTCACATGTAGGAATTCCTTCTAATAACTGCAACTCATCCCATATTTTCTTGAGTTTTCCATAATAAGCAGCCACAGACATATTTTCTTGTCTAATGTTACTAATTTCCTTCTGTAATTGATACACCAATGGTGCATTAGATTCAGAGTATCGTTCTTTGATTTCAGACCACAATTCTTTTGCAGAACTCACTATCATGAAGCCTTCACTGATTTCACTCGTCATCGAGTTAAGAATCCAGCATCTAACCATATAATCTGCTCTAATCCACTTCTGAACTTTCTCATCATCATCAACAGGTAAAAGACAAGTTCCATCAATAAATCCTAACTTCATCTTAGAGTACCTATAAGTTGAGATCCTGGCTGATCGGAGTTGGAAAGGAATAATGGATCATAATGAGCATTCGCTCCTTGATTTGAGGCCGAAAATTCCCTCCATTGCCTCGGATTTACTTCTTCGTCCTCCATCCTAGGTCGCGCTCCACGCCTGGCTTCGTTTACACCACTGGTTTCGATGTCCGCCATGAAATCAAGATCAACTGATCAAGAACAAAGAAACAATCGATCGACAGTCGATCGTCGAATCGATCAAGCAAACAGATAGGATTCCCTTTGCTCTGATACCATGAACAATCTAGAGATTGAGTCAGGCAAAAACGTGAGCTAGAGCTCTTTCTTGTATTCTGTTTGCTTAGTTTGTTACAGAGGGAGAAGGGGAGTATTTATAACAAACTATGGACAGCTGTCCTAACAGCCTAACTGCAGCTAAACTAACTGCCTAACTGCAGCTAAACTAACTGCACAAGTGACTATATAACCTATAGTCAATAGAAATGGTACTAAAAAATGGGATAGAGGGAGTAATTTGAAAACCAAGACTTGAAAAAGTGGAGACTTACTTGACTTGTTTCTTTCTCTTTTCAAGGAAACTATGATAGCACGCAGAAGATAGTATGGCTGCATGGGAATGGACCTAATTACATATGTCAATCATCAAGGAAACTATGATAGCACGCAGAAGATAGTACTATATTAGAATCATACGTACCCCGATTTAGTCTCCATGTTAAGGAAGTTTGATGTTTGTGGCTTGATAGAAATTAAATGGGAGTAAATAAGACACCTATTTTGCAATAAACATAAAAATAGGATATGCAGAATGAAAAGTATATGAAATAAATGACATAGGAGTATAGGACAAACTAGAGGAAATTATTATAGACAAAATGAAATAAATGACGACATATAATATAACTGAATTATACAATAATAGGTATAGTATATTCTTGAAATCTTGGAGGCTAAAAGAATAGAATGTGAATGCACTTATATTGTTACAATCATATCCTCGAGGTTTATGATTTATCACGATTATGCTTTAAAAGTCAATAGGGCTTTACTAAGTCAAGTTCTGATTCTTGACGATGAATCACACTGTACATGACAAAATTTTGATGCTACTCAGTGAATTTCAAAATGGAAAATGACTTGTAGATTTAAACTGCATGCTTTACTTCTTTTGAAATGGTCTAAAATAAAATTGTTACGGTGCACATTATTCCCAAGTCTAGGAATTTTTTCCTGAAATAAGCATTTTTTCAGAAACAATTTCCGACGCAGGCTCTTTTCAAAAAAAATTTCCAAAATAGACACTTATGCCAGCTTCGGATATTTTTTATGTGTGAGAGACGCTGGTTCTACCAGCGTCTCTCCTCCGAAGCTGAAAGTTTTTTTTTTGAATTTTTTATGTATAAGAGACGCTGGCTCGGTCAGCGTCTCTTATACATGTTACTTTTTTAATTAATTTTCCAAACATTTTTGTAGTTTTAATTTATTTATTTTTAAGGCAATGTATAAGAGACGCTGGTCGAACCAGCGTCTCTTATACGTTAAAACATAAAAAAAAAATGTATATGAGACGCTGGTTTGCCCAGCGTCTCATATACAGAGATGTTTTTTTTTTATTTGCACATGTATAAGAGACTTTGGTTGGACCAGCGTCTCTTATACATTCAAACATAAAAAAAAATGTATATGAGACGCTGGTTTGCCCAGCGTCTCATATACAGCGATGTTTTTTTTTATTTGCACATGTATAAGAGACGCTGGTCCAACCCGCGTCTCTTATACCGTAATGTTTTTTTACAGGGAAAGGTGGAACGAAAGGAATTAGCGTTTTAGGGTTTTGGTTTTGGTTTTGGTTATAATAATTTGAAATAATAATGTAAATATGAAATTGTTGTGTAATAAATTTGATAAAAAATCATAGAGTTTAACATAAAATTTTAAATCAACAAATATGTAATAATTCTAATCTTCGTCTTCACTCTCTGTGTGACCATCATCTTCTTCTCTACTTTGCTCTTGGACGGGTGCTAGCGTAGGCTCGTATCCCCACCCACATATATTACGTTCACCTCTAGAAATAGGTCTAGTGGGAGAAATAAATACACTTGAAGCACTAGTGGACATAAATGAACTTAGTGCATGCATTGATGATGTCATGTATGAATAATGAGACGAGGAACTCCATCCACATTCACCGAGATCTAAGAACAACGGTTGCGGGATTGAAGAACTAGGAAAATCTTGAAAGGAAGAATAATAGGGCGGAGGTGTTGGAGAGGCCATGGGAAACGATGTTGGATAAGACATTGGTGGCGTAGACGCTGACGCTGACGCTGGCGGAATATAGGGAGGTGACATATTCATTGGAGGATCTTGTTGGCTATAGAAGAATGATTGATCTACAGACAATTGGTTAAGAACATCAATCCCTTGCGTCGTCACCTGTTGTCCCTGGAAAAAAAAAATCATAAGTATGTTTGAAATATTCAGTGTAAATATTATATAAACTGATATGTTATATTTCATACTCACCACCATATACAAGTCTTGAGACAATGGTTGATATTGTCCTGCTGGCGGCCGAATATGTGGACTAATAAATCTACGAGTAATTGATCGGTACCAGCTCATATACCGTTCTTCCACTGTTGAAAGACATGGGTCATCCAGAGGCATAGCAATCCAATCCGCACGTCTATTCCACAACTCTATAAATTGCTTGTGAAATATGCTCAAGTTTGTCTCATGCTTCCCCCTTCTGTTAACTAAATGCAACTCAGCATAGTTTTCACATGCACCCGGCACATGTTGTGGAAATCCGAATTGACGCATCACACGGTCAGGTCGATGCCACTCAACTATGTCAAAACAAATCATAGGGGCTTGGGTCCTCCACACATTGCATCCTAAAAAACAAATTCTACCAAGCCTCCCTAGTTCACTTGGTGTGTAGGGATCCCATGCAAACTAAATATAAAATAAAATGACCTTAAGTATGTTGAAGATATGTATTATGTTATTAGACATTAAAAAAATACAAACTTGATCGTTCCTTAGCCTATCCAATGCATCTCGATAATACATAAGATCATGACTTTTACCATCATATACGAAATCACACTTCAACCACCTAAATAAAAAAAGAGATTGATAAGAACTCGCCCGAGATATATGTATATGCAGTAATGGTGAATGTTACCTCAATGCAAGTGAATCTTGACCATTCAGAAATTGGTCATCAAGTGGTGGAGGTTGTGACCCTTCAGATAGGGCAGCCTTAGCTTTCCTCCTTCTATCTCTCCTCCTCGCTAGGCGATCTTGCTCCGGGTCTGAGACCCCGATAAACCTTGGCCTCCCAATCGGCATGCGTTGCCATGCCCATAACTACAATCATGACATTAATTAACCACTGAAAACCGATAACTTTAAATTCAATAAGTTATATTATATACCTGAAGTAAGATCAGTGGACTGCCTATTTGAGAGTGATGTTTCTCTGAGGCTTTGCATAGGTTGCGGTAAAGATATGCCAAAGTAGCACTTCCCCAGCTGTAAAATGCCGCAGACTCTAGATTCTCCAGCAACGGCAAATACACTACTTGTATTTCGCCTCCACTATAATTTGAGAAAATGAGGCCACCCATTACCATCAAGATGTATGCCCTTGCATAACACTTGATCGTCTCCTCATCCGCATTATCCGGCAATTCACTGAAGTTTGTTCGTAGCCATGAAAGCTTCATTGCTGAGCCGCCGAGTGATCGACTTGGAACTTTACCGAGCAGACGGATGACCTCTGATCTCCAATGTCGCAGATGCACTCTAGTTTCTAAGGGTGTCATTGTCTATACAAAAGAAAGGGAAAATTAGAGATATTTAAGCATGCAATGTACAAACTAACTAGTGAAAATCGATATTTAAGCATGTAATGTACACTTACATAAGCGGCATTGTTCCACACATCCGAAGATCTGTGTTGTTCTTGCTGACTAAGCACCTCAGACGATAATGGACCAGGGTTAATCTCCATGTACTAGCCATTGAAAAAACAATCATAAACACACATGAATACAAATGTCTTCATAAACAACAACAACAACAATCATTACAAATGTCTTAATAAACAACAAAAACAATCATTACAAATGTCTTCATAAACAACAACTACAAATAAAGTACAACAATGAAAACTAGCTAAAGCTAGTTATGTTGTCCAGAACTGCTAGCTCGTGATGCACATGTCCTCCTGTTGTGTCCCTCTTGCCCACATAGTTTGCAGTTGCTTTTCCCTGGAGCACTAACAATGTCCATCTCATTATGGAAACGAGACTCTTTCCGCCTTCCTAGTCTACCAACGTCACGAAGATCATTCGGATCTGGCTTCAATGTTGGTCCCTCAATCACAGGCCAATCTAAAATATCTCCTACTGGTGGAACATGCACTTCATATACATGTCTTAATACGTTGAATGAGATTACTTGTGCACGACGAGCTATTGTAACATTGTGCTCAATCAACGTTTCCACTACATTAGTGTATTGTTGCCCTGCCACATTACGTTTTGTTGCCTTTCCAAGACGCTCTACAAAGTACGAATTAAGTCTATAGAATGTCGATTGGACAAGACCTGTGATATGTAAATTTCTGGCACCCTTCATCACCCCATTAAAACACTCAGACATGTTGGTTGTCATCACTCCATAACTGGAACCGCCATCATGACATAAGGACAATTTTTCCTTTTCAATGTTGTCCAAATAAGTTTTTGCCGTTACATTTTTGGAGCACAAAGTAGAGTACCCAGCATCAAATTCCGCCTCTGCATGTTTGTATGCTGTTGCACCAAGTAATCTCTTCAAGTGCTTGTTTCAAACAGCTGTGTTGAAATTTGAAACAATATGGTGAACACAAAACCTGTGATATGCATTTGGAGCTCTCCAGCGCTGTAGCTCTCTCATAGCCTTCAGGATACCCGGATGCCTGTCCGATATAACACATATACCAGTGCGGTCTGTTACTCGACGACCAATTAAATCCATGAACCAAGACCAACTGTGACCATTCTCACTCTCAACAACAGCAAACGCAATAAGAAAAATCTGTTGATTTGCATCCACAGCCATTGCTATAAGTAAAGTACCTTTGTACTTTCCATACATGTGAGTTCCATCAATAGTAATCAAAGGCCGACAATGTTGGAAACCTTGGATGGTTTGTCCAAATGACCAAAAAACACGTCGGAAGATGAATCCACTCCCATCAGCACTTGGTACCGTACTCCATTCGACAACAGTACCAGGATTGGACTGTACAACTGCAGCCATAAACCGAGGCAAAATAGCATATGATTCCTCCCAATCACCGAAAATGGAAGCTATTGCCCTTTGTTTTCCACCCCATGCTCTTTTGTACGTAATGGAGACCTGATACGAATTCTGTATTATTTGCATAATGGTCCTAGGCTTCAATGCTTTGTCAACTCGGATAAGCGAAACTATCTCTTCAGCGATGAACTTTTGCGAGATATTACGATTATCCATATGCATGACATCTCTTACGCAGCTAGGGACATGAGGACCTTTGTATGTGCTTATCTTCCACACACTGTCAAGCTCACCGACTTTATGAGCCGATAGTTTCCATGTGCATCCTTCGTCTTTTTGCACGCAGACAACTGTGTACCATCGATCTCTGGCCTTTTTCACCTTATACTCCTTCCCCTTGGATGCTGAGTACACTACAATTCTTCTTTTCAACTCTTCGAGTGAACTAAAAAGTTGTCCTTTGCAAAATTCATCTTGATTTGGCAGTGGATCCATTCCAATCCAAGTTTGTCATGAGTTCATCAATGTTGGATCAGGTTCTCCAGTCATATTCCAACTCGGGGTGATTTGCGCTGCTTCTCTAATCATGTTAACCCTAGCTATATCAGCTTCATTGACATCCTCGTCCTCTGACGATTGATCGATGTAATCATTGTGATCAAGACCAAACGCATCGACAAACGCATCCTCGTGATCATTGTTTCCCTCTCCATGTACTACCATTTGTGATCCACTCATTACTCTAGATTGAACATTTGAGAGTAATCTGGTGAATGAGGTTTCACACTGGGGGTTGTATCCACCTTCCATTCTAAAATGTCAAGGAAACTTTTATCATAAAATTATTTTATCTGTAAATTTAAAGTAATTGTGGTTTAAATCTTTTTAAACCTAATTACTTTGATTGTTTATACATAATTACTATTTTCAACTATTTCCAACTATTTCCAACTACTTACTTTGATTGCCACATTTTATCATAAAATTCAAGCCAAATCGAACCACATTCAAGTGAAGCCACATATTATCATAAAAAAAATCGTTTTTTAAACCTATTACAATATCAAATCAAACCACATTCAAGTGAAGCCAACTATTTTCAACTATTTCCAACTACTTATTTTTAAACCTATTTTCATATAACATTCGTTTTTAAGTCTATTATCATTACAAAATTCATAAAAAAATTCTTAAACCTATTATAATATAAAATTCGTTTTTAATCCTATTATCATTAAAAATTTCTAAAAAAAATACTTAAACCTATTATCATATAAAATTCGTTTTTAACCCTAGTATCATTATAAAATTCGTTTTTAAACCTATTATAATATAAATTTCGTTTTCAATTCTATTATCATTAAAAAATTCTTAAAAAAATACCTAAACCTATTATCATATAAAATTCGTTTTTAACCCTATTATCATTTTAAAATTCGTTTTTAACCCTACTTTTATAAACCTATTTTCTAAAACCTATTTTCTTAAACATATTCATAGATTCTTAAATAAAATGAGTGCAAAAATTTTCTTACGTTTTCTCTGATCTCCAATGTACACCCGCTCGTTCACGTCCGCTCGTCCGTTCACCCCAGTCTGTTCCTTGCTGAATTTGGAACGAAGATTGTTGCTGGTATGACAATAAAATAACAGTGAAAATTAAGAGAAGAAGAAATAGAATTAGACTGTTTAAATGAATCCAAAAACAAGAAGAGAAAAACAAATGAAGACTTACATTCGATTGTTGGATCACCCCTTGCCTCTGCTGTTGTTGTTGGAACGAATGAAAAGAAAACAAGAAGAAGAAGAAGAGGAGGAATTGCAGTAAAAATGTGAAAGAGGAAGATGAATTTAAAGATTGTAACGTTGAACTGCTATCTCCCCAACTACCGACATTCAATTTCAAACTCGTTCAAACGAAACAGCGGCTGGTTTTGGGAAATTAGGGTTTAGTGTAAGAGACGATGGGCGACCAGCGTCTCTTATACATTTTTTTTATGTTTTAACGTATAAGAGACGCTGGTTCGACCAGCGTCTCTTATACATTGCCTTAAAAAAAAAATTAAAACTACAAAAATGTTTGGAAAATAAATTAAAAAAGTAACATGTATAAGAGACGCTGGCTCGGCCAGCGTCTCTTATACATAAAAAATTCAAAAAAAGAAAGTTTCAGCTTCGGAGGAGAGACTACCAGCGTCTCTCACACATAAAAAAAATCTGAAGTTGGCATAATTGCCTATTTTGAGAATTTCTTTTGAAAAGAGCCTCTGTCGAAATATTTTTGATGATTTTTGGGAATTCCAAGTAGTGTATTTTTTATTTGGAAAAAACAGCAAACAAGCTATGAAGACCGTCTTGTCAACTTTCCTTGTTGATTTTCTCAGTCTAGCAGATCAATTTCACAAAATAGTACTCCCTCAATCCCTTAATGTTCTTCCCATTTCATTTTAACACATTTGTCGAGACACGTTTTGTCTCGTTAATATCTCTTATTATATATTTCTAAAAATTATAAAATTTTGATATTAATAAAGTACTCAAAGAGACGAACAAAACAAGATTCCGCATGACCATGTTTGTTCTTATAGATTGAGAATAATCTAGCGAATTGTATTGGATTGTGAATAGTGTAAAAAATGGAGATGAGAAGAACATTAGGGGACAGAGGGGGAGTACTAGGATCAGATCCTGCAAAAAGCACTTGATATTTAAGGTTTAAGGTGGCATTAATACTGGAAAAGCCAAGTTTACACGTTAAAAGAAGATGAACAAAGACTAGACATGGAGATTGTTTTATTTACATAGATAAATACCCATTACAAATCAGGCATTTTACCCGGCTGCATGCATTCTAACCAAAATATTAATCCTAGTAAAGACTTCTAACCAAAATATTAATCCTAGTAAAGACCATAAGCTATTTCGATGATTGAGCAAACGTCGGTCTAAGCCAGTAATCATGGCTGTGCAAAAAAGATCATCATATGGATCCTTGATTTCCCGCATCCTGCTGTTAGTTATCAAAAAGGGAGCAAAGCAACGGGCCTACTACGTCGGGTAATTCCAAACGCCATTCAAGAGCATATCTGCAAAATATCAAAACCCAAGTTAGGTCATCAAATATTGCCCGGTAAGGGATTTTAAGTGAGTATGGGAAAATGATTAGTTAGTAGAGTTTTGAAATGCTAGAAGTAGGAAGACATAGGAAAAGCACAACACATGAAATAACAAGGGTTATATTTGTAGTACAACAAAACTGCAAATCAAGTTAAGTCTAAAGAGCCACTTGAGAAGAAGTCTAGTATAGGAATAGTCCTTATCAATCCACATTACCCAATGCCTATTTATTTTATTTCATTTCTTTTACTGAGATTGGTAGCAGTAGACTGGACTCTGAAGAAAGCAGCAGCAGCAGCAGCTAGCTGCACTTTGTTTGGGGTAGTTAAGTAGTTTACTCTTCACCTTCTTCTGGATCACACACACCAAACTATACATAAAAAAGGACAGCTACACCCCCTCACCCTCACCCTAAAACCAACTTGGGAGAGAAAAAGAAAACAGCAGCTTTATTGCAGGATTTAGGGCCATTTATGTTATACCCTTTTAATTAAAACCCAAAAAAAGGGATGATCTGCAGGAGAGAAACCCTTGTTTTGCAATGATGAAAATGAACATATAATCATGCATTGTGACTCTGTCAAAGTACCTTACTTATAACACAGTAGTGCCAGATTACAAATAAAGAGAGATGAAGACAGAGAGAGTGAAAGAGAAAGGGCATGTCCATAGAAAACAAGTGGATGGGTGGGGGTGGTCCGGGTGGAGGGAGGTTCATTCAAAACCTGACTTCACTTTTTTCTTGTTTTTTTTCCCTGGGCTTTGTTGTTTTCTTCTTTGCAACAGTGATAAAAAAAATGCATTTCTTGATAGAAAGAATGAACTAAGACTGAAAAAATCACAAGAGCAGCAAAAGACAGAAATACAATAGAGCAAGGTTTAAGTTTTCCCCACACAACCACAAATGAACAAAAAGGGATTAACCTCTACCTACCAAGTTGCCGAGTAGGGATAGAATGGAAAAGAAAACACAATTCTCTTTTCTTTTTTGCATTTGAGCTTGTGTTTTTGTAGCAATAATGTATGCTCAGCAACAAAAACATCATTGCCAAACAGGAAAACAGTATCACGGCATTCAAAAGGAGTGGTGGAGACAAGAAGGAAGGGAAAAACCCACATGTTCCTTGCATTTCAGCTTCTATTGTCCTGAATCTATCATTATTAGGACTAGCATATGGTAAACATCAAACATAAGAATTTCTAACCTTTATAAAGCTATATCTAGCTCAGTAGTCTGGAAAGTAGAGGAAGGTTTGAACCCCACCACCACCACCTGTTGTGGTGGCTGCTGCGGCTGGGGCTTCTCCTCCACCTCCCATGATGACTTTTCCAGTTCTCCATGCACAGGCACGTACTCCTGCTCATGCATCATCAATTCATCCTCATCATGTCTACTACATGAAATATACAAGCTTGTTTACATGTTCATAATTACAAACCTCAAGCTTCTGAACAAGATCCTTAGCAGTGGTGGCAGACACAAAGATGTGGCGTTGGGAAGGCTTAATGAATCCATCATCCACTGCTTTGTCAATGAATGTCAGTAGGGAGTTGTAATACCCATCTACATTAAGAAGACCAACCTGCAAAAATTCACAGAATTTTTTAATCCCAAAACACTTTAAAGAAAGAACCCAGAATCTGAAAAGTTATGTAAGCTAAGCTTACAGGTTTATCATGGATGCCCAGCTGGGCCCAGGTGATAACCTCAAGCAACTCCTCAAGAGTTCCATACCCACCTGCTCACAAAAAAAGAGGAAAAATAAATCAAAACCCTTGTGAACGTGTGATGCTTGATTAGGTATAAGAATGGTGATATTATTGGTAGGGATTTGGGATTTGACAAAAAAGGGGGACCTGGTAGAGCAATAAAGCAATCAGAATGGCTGGCCATTTCAGCTTTCCTTTGGTGCATGCTCTCCACTGGTTTCACCTCCCCAACAGTTTCTCCTGTGAGCTGCAGAATCCCCCCCCCCCCAAAAAAAAAACAACATACACAAGAAAACGCCATTACCAGACATTTCCACTATTTCAGTCAGAGCAGAAGAAGCTTGCCCCACACCCAGAATAACGTTTATTGTCAAAACAATGAAACCAAAAAACAAAATATCATACAGAAAAAGCAAAGAACGAAATCAAAGAGAGTAATGGAAGGAAAAGAAGTTTCAAACCTCTTTACCCATCAGTGTCCTGGGGATGATTCTGTTAGCACCATGTTTAAACATCCCAAAACGGAAAAAAAAAGGTCAGATTTTGGAAATAGTATCAAGTTAAGAGACAAAAAAAAGGGGGTTGGCTTTACCCTAGTACATGGCCTCCGCCGTTGTGTACAGTTTGAGAAACCAAACCCATAAGCCCAATACTACCACCGCCATAGACAAGGTCCACTCCTCTTGCAACCTGGAAAAATAACACAGTGAAAGAGAAAATCATTAAGAACCCATTTGAGAAAAGAAGAAAACAAGGAAAGGAGGCAGAAAGTGAAGAACCAATTCTTGGCCTAATTGAATGGCGGCATCAGAGTAAGAATCCCTCTTGCCAGTGCTACTACCGCAGAAAACACAGACACGCTTGAACCTGCTGGGAGGGCGGCCAACAGTTATTTCCTCCATTGGCTTCTGTTGAGGTGATTGTGACTCAAAGCACATTTCAGAGATGCAGAGAAGAAGGTTTGGGAAAGGGAAGGTGAAGAGTTTCCGGCGAAAGAGAATGGGGTTTTGTAGAGGGGATGGAGAGAGAAGAAGGAAGAAATGATGATGGGTCAAGTTGTTGTCTCTTCACTCTTCAGTCTGATGGGAGATTGATTTCATATCAACTCTTTCCAACATGATGGTATTTATAGAATGCTCTCTCTCACTTCAGTCCCAACTAAAAAATCTACTCTACTCCATATTTAATTAATGAACCTTTTAAATAAGTCTAAGTTGGAAAACCCACTCTAGCTAAAGTATTTAATGGGAAAATCTAAATCTAGAGGGGTTGTATATGAGAAAAGGATGCAGATTACTTGTAAAGAGAGGATTGGGACCAAGGGAGAGAAGAGAGGATGTGGTGCTAGGCTGCCCTCGTGTTACACGTGTCCTTTAATATTATATTTCTTACTCCCTCCGTCCCATAATATAAGCAACATTTGAAATTTTGACACTATTCACACTTCAATACTAATTTCTAAATTTATTCCAATATATAAAAAGAAATATAGTGATATAGGGTTTTGTTTGATTCGTCTTGACGAGTACTTTAATAATATCAAAAATTTATAATTTTTATCACCATATAACTAGAGATATTAACGACGCAAAACGTGCATCGGCATATGTGCCTAAAGCAAATGTTGCTTATATTGTGGGACGGAGGGAGTAGAATAAAGTATTGATATTATACACTAGTACTCGGTTTTATACAATAAAGTATCTATACTGACGTTATGTCAAACGGAAATGTGACGATAAACTTCCTTGGTATCTTTACTGAGTGAGTGAGTGACCGTGTATACCAGCAAACTGTGATATTTTATACGGAGTAATATCATTTTTTTTATGATTTAATAAAATTTAGTATAAATCTACCAGATTTTTCTACATTTGAACTCTTATCTTATGCCCTAATTGACATAAGTTAGAATAATCCTTTGTAATAAGACTAGGCCTATGTGCTGCTCCGCACGAGGTTCCATGGTTTCTTTTCTGACATTTGTTTTTTATTTTTGTATGTGTGAGTAATGTTATGGAACTCAATCGTTTGACAATAGAACGGTTAAATATTGATCGATGAGTGTTTTACTCTATAAGATTTGAAACATGACGAACACTTGTCGAAATCATTATTTTACCCTTATTAGGAGTATTAGCCTAGGGGAATCCACAAAATCTGATGTGAGATAAGAAACTTATCTCAATATTCTAGTTTGTATCGAGACTTTCGACAAGAACTAAACTATAGAAATTGAGTTGTTTGATTATAAATTGTGCTAGGAAACAAATGAGAAGTTTGGATCATTCATTAGCCTCGACGCCAACTCTCGCAATTTTTTATATAGGCATTAGAGAGATTATCAAAATGGTTATGGGAAATAACTATTGTAGTTGAGCACTTCTCGACCGTTACGACGGTTACCAACATGTACACATGTCTGTCCGCGTTTATCGGCTGTTACAAGTTATTTCTACCGAAAATGACGGTCATTCACACAATTAACACATGTTAAAATGAAATAAATGTCATACGACCATTCTATCCCCAAGAAAACTAAGAACCAGTTTCCATGGTAGAATACGTTGTCAGTTCCCTTTACAGAAACTCAAAAATATGTTTCAAAGGAGCTTGACATTTACATGTAACATATTGGTTCCATGATGTCGCATGAATCCTAAGTATACTAAATGACAATGATTTCACTAAAATCACTGACAATCCTCCTCCAGAATCATGGTGTTCTACTGATTGAAACAATCAACCTTTTTGGATACATGAAGATAGCACACATACGAGTTAATTCTCAACTCTATAGACTACTTGAGTCCTTATTCATTCATAAGCGTATGTGAAGCCAACCCGAAGGCTTCATGAAGCGGCCAGACTCCACGCTCGTATATGGGGATCCTTTAGGGAACATACATCCTCAATCGTGTACCTACATTTTGCAGTTTTTCGAAAGAACTATTAAGAGACTTGTAGGAACAGATCACAACCTAGGGACAATGTCTTTGTGCTCTCAAGTTTCTAGGTGTGGGCTTTTCACATTGAATTCGTTCCTAACGTTAACTAGGAAGGAATTAGGTATCCCACCAAAAAAAAACTTATACGGTCTTAATCCCATCCTCTTAGAAGACTTGGAGACCAAATCCATTGGCAGAGCCGTTCCTAACATTTTGGAGGCTCCATTACAATTCTTACCTAAGGGATAGAGAAAACATAAATTCTAAAAAATAACTACTACTGTATTTCATTTCATAATGTTAAAACATGCTTAATTTTTAATCACTCTAATAATCTAATTTAATATCACTAGTATTAACCCGGGAAAGGAAGTAAGATTACTCACCTGAAAATTGAAGCGATTGAAAGGGATAAAAAAAAACAAGAATAACCAAAGAAATAGAGAATCAATAACCCATATCCCAAAATATGTGCATTTGAATGTTGATGGAGGAACATATTCAAAAACCAAATTTTTATGACAAAAAAAAAGAGAGAATATTCATTGTAAACCAAGTAGTTATTTTTTAAGATATTAAATATATATGTTTGCATTGAGTCGACAATAGTTGAAGGAATTGAGATTGATTTCTAGAAAAAGGGAATCTAATTTGGACAAAGAGAGGTAAAAATTAAAAATCTCACTTACATTTAGGTTAGGAATTTGGACTTTTTAATTATTATTTTTAAAAACATATATATAATGGGCTAAAGTTTAAATGTGAGGCCCCAAAATTTTAGGGGCCCTATTCCGTCACTCACATTTAACATGTCTATGCTCGGCCTTGTCCATTGGCAATCCCTTCGTCAAGTGATCAACCAAATTTTGTGGTCACCTAACAAAAATCCACAGAAATCACCCCTTGCGAAATGGGCTCTCTTATAGCACTCTACCTCATGCCCTAGTACATGATTTCTCATTGTATACATGACTATCTGCCTTAGCCAAAGTCTCATCGTTATCACAATGAAGTGAAATAAGTGAAACTGGTTTCTTCCGTAACCGAATCTCATAAACCAAATTCCCTAGCCATCGTCTCTTCATTGCCTACGACTATAGCAACAAATAAATATTTCATCATGGAACTTGTGATGCAAGTTTGTTTCTTAGAATCCCGCGAAATAAAACCTCCGCAACGAACGCACACCCATCCGTCGGGAACTGCTCATAAACAACAGTTATTTTTGGTAACCGTTTTGTTTTCTCTCTCTAAAGCGTATATAAAGGTTTGTTGAGAGTTGGTGTCGGGAATAGATGAATAAAGTGAACGTCTTATTCATTTCTAACACAAGAATAATCCAAAACACTCAATTTCTATAGCTTAGTTCTTGTTGGAAGCCTCGATCAGAACTAGAAGATTTGTCTTATCTCACTTCAGATAGTGTGGAATCCCTTAAGCTTAATAGGGGAAAAATGCTAATTTAGGAAAGTTTTTCATCACGATTCAAATCTTATCAGAGTCGAGTAACCGTTGATCAATCCCTTGAAAAGGAGTCGTGGTACGAATTTGGGTGACTCGTATGCCCACGGGAAGGACCGTGGTAGAAAGGGACGTCGTTGTTCTTCAACTCTTCTAGGGTTTGATAAGTAACGAATCTTCGATGTCTTGAGAGTCCACTCAAGATATGAATGAATTCAAACGGTAAGCTTGGTGATAGTTCGCTAACGAGAACAACTCTGGATCCAATTAGTAGTATGACGTCGAAGCAAAGGAAGGAGATAAAACCTCAAACTTAAGCTCTGCTATAAAATTCAACGTGAAAACAAACAATGACAATGGAGCTCCTTATATAGATAACTCCAACAAATTAAAACAAGGAAAAGAAACTAAGGAAATTAAACGATGGCTGCTAAACCTAGTTCTCAGCCAAACTCAATAAAGAAAGTAATAAAAACTCGAAAACATAAAACCAAACAAAGTTAAAACAAACTCGAACAGTTCAGCAAAATGTTCAACAGAAGGTCGCAGAGGAACGATCGCGATCGCGTTTGACCACCCGCGGTTGCGTCTCTGGCCACGGTCGCAGTTTGGCCGCGGTTGTTGCTGCTGGATTTCTGTAACTCCATTCTCCATGGGGGATGCCAAGGCCTTGGACTCAATGGTGATGTCGTTTCTAGGTCGTCCTCTTGATATAGCTTCATTCTCCCCTTCTTAGGCTCGAAGCGTCCTCACTTTGATCGTGTAGGTGCACTGGAGAGAAAGAGATCAAGTAATATGGAACATCTCCCCTTCTTAAGAAAAAATTCATTTGTTGGGAGCACTCCAAACGCACAAGTAATGGGGACTGAAACCAAAGGTGTTGTGGTGAATGGTGTCATATCTGCAAGTGTTTGAACACTAGAAGGCATCCAAGAGAGCTTTGGTGTAAAGGTTGTATGCACCATCGGGGCTCCGGCTCACAATTGCCACTATTTGAGGACTCTTCTTCCTCATTGTCTTCAACGGAACCCACAATTTGGGAAGGAATCTGATCTGTGACTGACTCCTCAATTACTGACTCTTCATTAATTGATTCCAAGTTTAGAACCGATACCTGATTGAGCTTTTGTGCTGCTTCTATAAGAAGTTCAGGCGGATCGATCATCTCCTTGGCTCGTTCGTTGTAAGAAGTTCTTTCAGCAAGAGTTTGCTTCATCCTGGCCAATGACTCCTTTAGTCTAACAATTTCAGCTTCTGCGTCAGATAGAGTACGCTCCTTTTTACGTGACTTGGGAGCCTGTGCTTGAGGATGACGTTGCCAAGGTGGGAGCCAACTGGGAGGCATCTTGGCGTAAGGGCTCACACCACCGAATCGTTCATAGTCGTCCCACTCTTCATCATCGTCATCAGGCCAGTAATCATCGAACCGTCCTACGGTCCGACGATATGACATAAGGAAACTAGGATTGGATGGGTAAAAACCGAAAATTAAGGTTTTGTCAGCGGCGACATAGCGATCGCCATAGTTTGTGCCGCGATCGCAGTGTTTTCTTCACACAACGATGGATTTGTATTTTAGGGTTTTGGATGGGTAAACGAACTCCGATTTTGACAAATCTTATATATGTGGAATCGTCTTGAAAAGCTCTAGATGATGGTGGAGGTTTTTGTGACAAATGAAAAAAAAAAATTAGGGCCGAAATCTGGGTAGAAGTCGACGGGATTTTTAGGGTTTATGGTTTTCTATGCGGAATTAGGTGGAGATGATATGTAAAGGAATGGAAAGTAAGAGTTTTAGAATGACCACACCTTTGAACCGCTGAAAGCTGATACCAATTGATACGAATGAGGAGAGGCGGGGTAGAAAGGGAAGCCGATGACTCTTCTAGAACTCTTCTAGGGTTTGGATAAGTATTAAATCTTTCGATTCAACAAGAACTTGATGTCTTGAGAGTCTACTCAAGGGATGATCGAATTCAAACGGTATGCTTGATGACAGTTCGCTAACGAGAACAACTCCGGATCCAATCAGTAGTATGACGTCGAAGCAAAGGAAGGAGATAAAACTCAAACTTAAGCTCTGCTATAAAATTCAACGTGAAAACAAACAATGACAATGGAGCTCCTTCTATAGATAACTCCAACAAATTAAAACAAGGAAAATAAACTAAGGAAATAAAACGACGGTTGCTAAACCTAGTTCTCAGCCAAACTCAATAAAGAAAGTAATAAAAACTTGAAAACATAAAACCAAACAAAGTTAAAACAAACTCGGACAGTTCAGCAAAATGTTCAACAAAAGGTCGCAGAGGAATGACCGCGATCGCGTCTGACCACCCGCGGTCGTGTCTCAGGCCACGGTCGTGGTTTGGCCGCGGTTGTTGCTGCTAGATTTTTGTAACTCCATTCTCCATGGGGGACGCCAAGGCCTCAGACACAATGGTGATGTCGTTGCTAGGTCGTCCTCTTGATATCGCTTCAAGTCGGTCTACTGCAGTTCTTGTTTAGACGATACAGTTCCTAACAATCGAAATCAGTATTTTCTTTTGATCAATGACTATTGTACGTGAGATGACTTCCAAGTTTCAAAAGCTTGATAAGTTTGAAGGCATGGACTTCCATCGTTGGCTGAAGAATATGCACTTCCTATTAACCACTCTAAAGGCGGTGCATGTCCTATCCCCTCTGATGCCCGAAGTTGGAGATGACGAACCATTGGATGTTGTAAGAAGAAGGGGCAAGTGGGAGAATGATGATTACATATGTCGTGGCCACATCTTAAATGGTATGTCTAATTCTTTATTTTATGTGTACAAAAACGCTGAATCCGTAAAGGAACTGTGGGACTCTTTAGAGTCCAAATACATGGTTGAGGATGCTTCAAGTGTGATGTTCCTTGTGAGCAACTTTAATACCTATAAAATTGTTGATGCTCGGTCAGTGATGGAGTAAATTAATGAGATACCACGTATCTTGGGGAAATTTTCCCAACACAAGTTGAAGATGGACGAATCCATCTCGGTGTAAAGTATTATTGACAAGTTCCTCCATCTTGGAAAAAATTCAAGCATATGCTGAAGCACAAGGAAGATATTTCCCTTGTGGAGGTAGCCATTTGCGCATTAAAGAAGGTCTTCGTTTGCAAGAGAAAAGAAAGGAGATAGAGACTCCAGGTTCTTTCGTTGTGAATATGATAGAAAAAGGTTCTCACATAGGGAACAAGAACAAGGCGAGAAAAGGTCGTTTAACAACACAAACAACGGTTGTAACAAGAAACCCAATGGCTGTTGGAACTGTGGTAAGGTTGGACATTTCAAGAAGGATTGGCGTGCAACAAAGGGGAAGAAGGGAAATACTCCCAACCAACTTGCTCAAGGGTCTAAGGACCACGGGCAGAAATCTCATCAAGATAAGATAGGAACCGAGGGACTAGTTCCCCAAAGTTTGTTCAACAAACACATAAACCACCTACCTCATGTGAATTAAACTTAATTTGCATAAGTTTAGTAACTTAAGCTCAAGAAAAAGACATAGAGAATCAACAATACAACAAAGGCAAGATAAACGAAGGAAAACAAAACCAAAATATTTATTACTCGATTATTTAGAAGAGACAAAACATCAACAATAAAGAATCAAGAACGTGAGTTTGGAGGATTTTAAACGAACGAAAGTGATACGCTGCACTTTGTATAGCGTAACTAGGGATTATTACATTGTATTAGGAGTATATTCATATGAGTTTAGAGACATTTCTATGTTATGGATCATTGGAGTTATTATGAAGATTTAGAAGATATAAAGTGAAGAATTGGAGTCAAGAAGACATTTGAAGTATGGCTACTGGAGTGAAACCGCGATCGCCATGTCACAATAGGAGAGAAGAGGCAAAAATAATGCCGACCGCGATCGCCATGAAGCAGTGAATTGTGGAGACGTATTGGAGCACTGATGTCACGCTGATGTCCATGTGATGTGATGTTGGGCCACATGAATTGGGCTGAATTAAGATAGCAAGCAGCCCAATTATACGGACCAAGCAAGCAGCTGTTGAATGTCATCTTGAAGAATAAGCCAACTTGGCTTACGCTAGACTTATTTGGTTTCTTTATTTTCCTTTTGTTTTATTTTTCTTATTTTATTATTTCGTTTAGGATATATCTTTTACCATATATTTTTAGGGTTAGTCTCTATTTAAGGACCATAGTTCTTTCTATCTTTTCCATCAGACAATTTAGTTCTGTAACCATGAGCAGGAACTAATCTCCATTGTTTTACTTAGCGGTTGAAACCTTCAGTTATTAAGTTGTGAGATTTCTAAACTCTTGTTCTTTTCCTATGGGTTTGTATTAATTCTCTTGTTCTTCATCTATTGATTTCTATTAGTTTTGCTAGCTTGATCACCTAGTTTGATTTATAGTTTTCTATTGCTAGACTAGGAATATACGGTGAAATTCCTTGTCATTGTAGCACTCATATCTGCATGATCTGGTAGTTGATTGTTTTTATGAAAGAGAATTGATTGAATGTTAATACTTGACGGTTGTAAGTTATTGCATGCATCCTTATAATTCATGTGCCCTTTGCTGCTATTTCATCTAATCTTGAGAGGTTTCCCTGATTGTTGAATAGTAAGTATTATCAGGATCGGTTGGCCTGCTGATATATTAAAGATTGGAATAGGAACATTCTCTAGAATTGAATAGAACTTGAGATAAATCTATGATCAACTTGATTGACTGTTGTGTGGATACTTGCTAGGTGAAACCCCTTCTCATCATATTCTCACCCAAACTTCTTCTGCTTGTTACTGGTTACTTGCGTGTTCTTGCAATCAACCCCCCCCCCCTTTGGTTACTTGTTACTAGTTGATATTTCACTTGACTGCATTGATTTGGTGTTTTGATTCCCTTGGGTTCGACCTCTACTTACTTTCTATACTCTAATTAGTGTTTAGAGTTTTCTTTGATTTGGCACTACAACTTTAGCCTCATCAGAAAGCATGATGGATTTAGATGGTGAAACTGAGAAATAATATTTTACAGGATTTTATAAAGAGCGCGGTAGAGTTGAGTTGGAAAATTTAGAGGAGATAGTGGGGGAGGTTAATCAACAAAAAATATTATTGGGAATGATCGAGGAGGCACTTTCTTAGGTGAGTTAATGAAACATAATTAATTTTTGCCTTTTATGATTAAGTTAAATAGATTTTTTTTTGACAAAGATGATGACGTGGTGAGATATATAATATTTGGTTTTGCGAGTTAGGTAGATGACACCGCAATTACACCACTAGTCCTCAAACTATCGTATTTTTTTCTAAATTGTTCTTTGAACTTTCACTTGTTCTATTTTAGTCCATAAACTTTCAAAAGTATAACATGGATAGTCCTTTTTTTAGATTTTCAAAAAAATAACATTGTTTTGTTAAAATAAAAATATAATATATACTTATAATTATTTATGTCCAAACATACATATAAAAACTAAAGAAAAATAATCAATTAAGAACAAAAAAATTTAGATTAAGCAACCACAGAAATAAATAAATATTTCTTTAAACATAAATACTTAGACCTTTCAAAATAATTTTTGATCTTTTTTTATTAGTTATAATATCAATATACGTTTTCTTTTTATTTTGGTCAATTATAAAAAATATATTTATGTTAATGAATTTTAAAGGATCCAATTGAATAAGTATCTTACTAAATTATTCATTATTAATGTAATAAATTAATCAAATTATTTTTAGTTTTAGTGAATTACTTTAGCTTATTTTGTACTTGTTCATTTATTTATTCATTATTGAATTGTAAATTGTTTAATTTTCTATAGATGATATGTTTTATTTTAATAAAAATATTGTTTTGAGACTCGTAATTAATAGAAAAATCTGAAAAAGAACTACTCATGTTATAGTTTTGAAAGTTCAAGAACTCAAATAGAACAAGTGAAAGTTTAAGGATCAATTTAAAAAAGGAAAAGCGTCTGAGGATAATACTTGCTACAGTAAAAAATGAGAATGATTCTGGGCCGTTGGATCTCGCCAGATCGGACGGATAAGGAAGATTGCTTTTCGGGCGCGTGTACTTGCGCGTTCAACAATTTTTCCATCTTCTTCTTCTCGCTTTCCTTATGTTTTCTCCCAAGTTCTTCAACAAATCTTCTTCAGATCTCGCCTTCTCTTCTTTTCTCTTCTGCGTAATTCCTTCGTTCAGTACCTCCCTTCTATTTGTTTCTGATTGTTTTTTATTCGTCTTCCTCATCTTGTCTACGTTCAGAATTCTGTGTTTTGCGCCAACTGATTTTTGTTGATTTTTTGTATTCAGGTGTCCTTGTTCTCTTGATTGATCTGTGTGCGTAATCCAACACATCGATTATCATCTATTATCTTCTTTCTCCTTCATTCTACCTATGGATCTAGGTTTTTCTTCTATTTTCTTTGTTTCCTCAGTTTGTCCCCATGTGT
Source organism: Oxyria digyna (assembly GCA_029168935.1). NCBI lineage: Eukaryota > Viridiplantae > Streptophyta > Magnoliopsida > Caryophyllales > Polygonaceae > Oxyria > Oxyria digyna. The sequence continues at coordinate 13,569,928 of JAPVLV010000005.1, forward strand.
ATCTCAAATTTGAGCCTATTTGTTAAAGTTTTACGATGATTCGTTTATATGAGAAGCAGTTTATCTCAAATTTGATGAACATCATCGATGAACTATCATTGATTATCTTTAAGCTTTGAACATTGACTAATATCATACTTCTGAGGTAATTAATGCACATGTACAAGACATATGATGAACGTTTCTAAGATTGTTAGTGAACATATATTGAACATTTATAAGACTGAAGATGAATATTTAGTGATGTGATGAACATTTATAATATTTTGGATGAACTTGTATAACAAATTTGATGAACTTCTATAATAGAAGTGATGAACATTCTATTGGACTTATTATGAACATTCCCAGGATTTGTGATGAACTTTTATAGCATATGTGATGAACGTTGAACACAGTTTTAATCAACTTTTAATACTGATGTGATGAACTTCTGTTCCATATGTGATGAACATTCTCTAGGACTTATTATGAACATTCACAGGATTTGTGATGAACGTTAATTACATATGTGATGAACATTAAAAAGAGATGTGATGAACATATATAAGAGTTGTGATGAACATTTTAAAGTGTTATGAACATTCACAGGATTTGTGATGAACATTCACAGGATTTGTGATGAACATTATGTTTTGAACATTTATAAGTTATTTGATGAACATATGGTTAATATTCGATGAACATTTGTATAGGTGTTGATGAATCCAATGCTAATGGTGTAGTTTCTTTTTCTCCTGGAAATACGAAATACTTTTTACCATTATGTAAAGATTCTTACATGCCATATGTAGGTCAAGTGTTTGCATCAATTGATGATGGTATCAAATTTTATAGAAAATATGCCGTCGAGGCAGGCTTTAGTGTACATATCATGTTAGGGACTAGCACTAATGATGGAACCAAAGTTCCAATTTGGAAGTATCTTTGTTGCAGTAGGCAAGGATATATGAAAGTAGATGGAAATATTGCAGTTGACTCCACTTCATCTAAAAGGAAGAGGAATTCAGATAGATGTGGTTGTGTTGCTAAATTAGCACTTCGTTATCTTGGGCATGATGGCTATTCTGTTAAGATTTTTGAGGAACGTCATACACATTATATGGTTGATGAATTACAATGACATTTTGCCAGGAGTAACCGGAAATTGACTCCATTCCATGAGGACTTTATTATGAATTGTATCAAGTCCAATATTGGTACAAGCAAGGCATTTAATATGTTCAAGAATTTTGTTGGTTCTTAAGCAAATGTCGGTGCCTCTCTAGTTGATTTCAAGAATTTTAACCGAGATCTCAATGCGTATATGGTTGGTTGCGATGCTCAAATGGTAATTGATAGCCTTTTTCGCAAGAAAGAGAGATGTGATTCCCTCTATTTTGAGTATTATGTAATTGAGCATAATCAATTAACTCGATTCTGGGCTGATCCGATTGCACGCAAGAGTTTTTCATTCTTTGGTGATGTAGTGATTGCTAATGCAACATACAAATAAAATAGGTATATTTCTATTTTAAATTTAGTACTATCCAAAAGGTTGTTTTAGATTTATTTCTTATATCCATTTTAATAAACATCAGTGTTGATGAAAATTCTTATCTAGTTTTGTTGAAAAATCTTAGTAGTTTTGATGAACAATGTTTTATTTATTCATGAACTTTCATACTAGTGTTGATGAACATTGTTAGATTTACAAAGTCTTTATTTGGCACACCCTAAAAGTTTATTTAACACACCCATACATTCGTCACGAAGGTATTTGGTCAGACATTCGTCACGAAGGTATATGGTCAGACATTCGTCACGAAGGTTTTGGGGAGATCCGTCACCAAGGTATTGGGGACTTACGTGATGAATCTTTTTTTTATTTTAAAAAAAAAATTCAGAATCTTATATAGAATTTCAATACGAGTCCGTGCATATAAAATACGTCCAAAACGGACATCGTTTGCCCTTCCAAAAGCCCTAAAAAATAACCAGTCGTTTTTGTTAAGTTCGTAATATTTAACACACTCATACATTCGTCATGAAGGTATTTGGTCAGACATTCGTCACAAAGGTATTTGGTCAGACATTCGTCACGAAGGTATATGGCCAGACATTCGTCACTAAGGTTCGAAGGACATCCGTCACGAAGGTGTTGGGGACATCCGTCACGAAGGTATTGGGGACTTACGTGACGAATCAGAATCTTGTAGAGAATTTCAATATGAGCCCGTGCATATAAAATACGTCCAAAATGGACATTGTTTGCCTTTCTAAAACCCCTAAAAACAAAACAGTCGTTTTTGTTAAGTTCATAATATTTAAACATAATGTATAATTATACTTTATAAGTAATAAACTAGTGATATTAAATGATAATATACAATTATAGTATATAAATTTTAATTGCATGATTTTTAACTATAATTAATAATTATATTATATAAATACTAAATTTATATAAGTTTTTGTTTTTACGAACTTAACGCATGCGACTGTTTTGTTTTTAGGGCTTTTGGAAGGACAAACGATGTCCGTTTTGGACGTATTTTATATGCACGAACTCGTATTGAAATTCTCTACAATATTTTGAGTCACATAATTCCCCAATACCTTCGTGACGGATCTCTCCAAAACATTCGTGACGGATGTCCTTCGAGCCTTCGTGACGAATGTCTGGCCATATACCTTCGTGACGAATGTCTGACCAAATACCTTCGTGACGAATGTATGGGTGTGTTAAATAAACTTTTAGGGTGTGCCAAATAGTAAGCTCCTAGATTTATTGATGAACATTCATACAAATCTTGATGAACATTGTTAAATTCATTAATGAACTTTCATATCATTATTGATGAACATTAATATTTGATGTGATGAACCAATACCCAAGCTTTGATGTACTTTTTAAATTATGTTGATGAACTTTGTTAACAGTAACGATGAACATTGTTAAATCATTTGATGTACTATACAGTTTTGATAAACATTATGTTATTTTCCTTTTCTTTTCAGGTATGATATGGTGTTTGTTCCTTTCACTGGAGTTGACAACTACAAGTGCTCAAACACCTTTGCATTTGAGTTATTTTTGAACGAAGATATTCCATCTCATGTGTGGTTGTTTGATCATTTCAAAAAGGCAATGGGACATGAACCTTTTGTTATTTTGACTAATCAAGATGTTGCTGTCAAGTCTGTTGTTGAGGAGGTTTTTAGCTCAAGTGTTTCTCGTTTTTGCATGTGGCACATAATGTTCAAAGTGTCGGGTAAGATTAAGGTTGAACCAGAGCAAAATCAAGATTTCAGGGATAAATTCACTGATATTGTTTGGAGTGATGAGATTACTCTTGTGGATTTGAGGAGCTTTGGCATGGTATTATAGATGATTTCAATCTGAACAATGTTTGGATCAAGACAATGTTTGATCTATGACACTTATGGATTCCATCTTTCTTCCAAAATGTTCATATGGGTAGCCTACTTAGAACAACCTCCAAGTCCGAATCTCAGAACTTCTTCTCACATTTCATTGGCTCAACATCATCTCTTGTAGTGTTTATGTTACAAATTGAAAATGCTATTGATTCCCAAAGACATAATCATCGTAAGCATGACTTTGAATCTTCCACTCAACGTCCAACTCTCAAGACACCGACCCAAATGGAAGTTCAACTTTCTGATCTCTATACACTGCCTGTTTTTGATGATTTGCAAACTCAGGTTTTGTCATCTTCCTATGATTGTGCGTTTGTTAGTTCTCTCACAGAGGGTGATGTTCATTACTACCGTGTTCGTGGACATTTTGATAAATCATTTGTGGTTCAGCACTTACCATCCACAAATGAATATAAGTGTTCTTGTAATAGATTCTTGCAGATTAGTCTTCCATGCTGTCACTTGATATTGGTTATCAGATGTGTTGGTCCACCAATAGATGTGAAAATACCTGACCAATATATCTTACCACGATGGACTAAGAGCTCAACACTGAAGCCACCATTTGAGATTGATGGTTTAGTTTTTAAAGAATCTGTTGAGATGGATGAGAAGAAGATTTTGGTGTATGATGTTATGTCTGAGATACATAGTATTATCAATGACATTGAGCATGATTTTGATCAATTGAAAGACTTTTTGGTTGTTCTAAAGGAGAAGTGTGAGTTGTACATTTCATCCATTCAGGCTGAGTCATCTTCTATGAGTAACAACAAGACTCCTACGAAAAGAAGAGAGGCAAGATTTGAGAAGTTTGTTGGTCCTTTACCAAATACAATATCTGTCCTTCCACCTCCACAATCAAAGAATAAAGGCAGACAAAAAACTTCACGTTTGAAGAGTACAATTGAGAAAGTTAGATTGAATTCCAACAAAGTGAAGAAGTGTTGTTCAATATGTTTGAAATGTGGAAACAATCGCTCTACATGCCTTTAGAAGACTTCAACAAGTGTTTGAAGTTAGATCATCAAAAAAACCATCATTTAAGTCTTTTTTGTGTTCCGGTGAACATTTGTAATCTACTTGATGAACATTTATAGCAAATTTGATGAACAGTATGGGAGACATTGATGAACATCGATATCATATCACTACAAGAAAAACCATTTATAGCAACGACCTTTTGCAACGACTAAAATTTTATCGTTGCTAAACATATTTTTCGCAACGACTAAAGTTAAACGTTACAAAAGTTGTTGCGAAAAACATTATTGGCAACGATAGTGATAAGCGTTGCCAATGACTGTTGCTTTATACAAAATTTTCGTAACCCTCCTTCGAATTTGTTGCCGAGAGTGAAAAAATTATTTCACAACGATAAAAGTCGTTGCAATAAAAACTCATTTTAATACTGCAACGACAAATGTCATTGCAATTAATAGTTTACAAAAATTGAGTAAACTTGTCGTTGCAAAAAATAAGAGGAAAGTCGGCTAGTTAAAATTGTAAGCGCGGTTTTAAAATCATAAAAAACCCTAACTTTTCCCAATCTTCTTCCTTCAATTCCTCTTCGAATGTTGGTGCCTGCTTCTTGCCGAACGGCGCGACTCCTTCACGACGACGAACGACAGAGCGCAACTCCTTCACGACGGCCATCCATCTCTCTGGTGCGGTTCGAGTTTCTCAGCGTCGGCGTTGTTCATCTCTCGAATCTTCCTTCTCCAACAAAATTCTTCATCTGACTAACAGGTGCTTATTCAGCGTTGATATCATGTTTTTTTCTCACCTTGATTACTCGAATATGAGGTCTCTTTGGTATATTTTTCTTCCTATTAATGATTAGGGTTCAAATTTGGGGTTTCTTGTTCGATTGATGATTAACTCTTTGGTTTTGATTTTTTTTTATCAGGGTTTAAGGTTTGCTGATAATTTTTTCTAGGTTGAATTGGAAAATGAATTCTCATTTTATGCGCTACGATGGATGAGGATTGTGGCACTTGTGCTAGTGAAGATTCTGACTTCGGTTGAGCTCTTTTTGACAGCAAAATTGAAGCAGTATGTTATTTTTATATTCTATGTTTCACTATTGTTGATGCTTGTTTGATTTAAGATTATATTTGAGCCCTTGAAAGAGCTTCATCTTGGCTCCTATTTCACAATGGAATTGCTGAGCTAATATGTTCTTGTATGCAGATCATGGACGAGTATAATCAACTCCTGGCATCTCAGTTTGAAAATCAAAGAGAGGTGATCATTGTTTAAAAATTAGTTCCAGCCTCTTTCCAGCTAGCTTGTGTTATATAATTTTTGTTTCTTTGCAGCTAGCTTGTGGTAACACAACAGTTTAAAATCTGCTGCAAACTCCTTTGAGCTCCCTCATCATCTGCTGCAAACTCACTTCTGAATCTATCGTTTGAAATGGTAACATTTTCCACATTTTCTTATTTAATTTGCTTGAATGGTACATTGTTTTTTGCTTCATCTTGGCCCTTAATCAACTTTGTGGTGTCATTTTTGAGAAATTGTGTGACCACACAGTGACAAGTCCTCTCAAGTTACTTATGCACTAGTTTTGGGGGAGACAAGTGTTACCATTCATAGTCATATAAACAGATCAAGAGCTTAAATACTGTAAGTGGCATAAGAACAAATAATGCACGTGCATAGTAATGTTTGGTAATATAAGGTTACCTATCGGTTCAATACATAACATCTAACACAACTTATAATATAGATAACTTGTTATGTAGCTCTTTAATTATTACTTAAATGTAGTAATTTTCTTTCTCTTGTTTTTTTCAGAGCGTAGTCCTTACTTTTATCTTTTACTTTCATGTATTCATACATAGAAAAGAGTCCTTAGTCTTGTTACTCAATTCATAATTATATATATATATATATATATATATATATCTGATTTCTTGGTGCGAGAATGTGAATTTTATTGTTGAGTGATTAGTTTTTGAAGTTGTGAAGGAAAGCTTCTTCTGCGGCTAGTATTTTTGGTAGAAATTTTTTCTCTAGCTACTTGATACAGTTGCTTCTACTTTGATCACAAAAAATTAGTTGTAAATTGTGCTGAATCCCAAAATTAGCCAACATTTATAATTACATATATCTAAATATACTTTATAATTGCATTGGCAAATAAATACTAATTCTATTTTTTTCTCTAACATGCAGTTGATTTCTAATATAAAAAAAACAAGTATTGGTTGACTATTGTCATAGTATTGCAACTTGCGAGTGTGGACTCTTCAGTTTCATCCTCAAGGCACGAGTAAATTCACTGTATTTTGTTTATGCTTATCTTTGCTGTCATTTAACCAAAATACTTATGATTACTGTAGTTGTAGATTTGTAATAAAATATCAATAAAAGCAATCTTTCCTGGGCAAAGTTCAGGATTAAAAACAATGTTAAGTTACTGCACTTATCATTTCTTTCTTGTTACTGCACTTAATTCATTAGGATACTTGATTCTTTATTTTCAACACTAATCGTTCTTGATTCTTTTCACAAATTTTCGGTCACAAAAATTCTGTGTACCGGGCAAAGTTCAGGATTAAAAGCAATCTTAATTTGACTTGCATAAAAATTGATCACTTGTAGACAAAGTCTTATGAGACTAGATTGTATCTTATGAGACTAGAACATTATATTTTTGTTGAGCTCTTTTTGACAACAAAGTTGAAGCAGTATGTTATTTTTGTTGGCATACAATACCTCTTTTTGCTCCCTTTATTTTTATGAACATTATATTTTTGGTGTTACTAGTATGACTTATTTGGGTTTTTTGTGCCTTTCAGTTTTTGATTCATAATTTATTCTTATTTGTGCAACTCATGTAAAAATATTAACCAAATGCTATGTTACCTGGTTCTTTTACTCAACTTTAAGGAAGAGGAAGAAAAAGCAGTAAAGATGACTAGAAGAGGAGGGGGAAAGAAACCCAACAGTCGTAGTGTTGTTGCTCCTGGATTACTTCATAATATGCTCCTGGATGACTAGAAGAGAGGACTGAAGGTATGTTATTTTCACGTAATATATGCTTCTGGTTCTCCCACAATAGTTTTTGAAGTCCATTGATGTTTATGGGTCTTTAACATCCTTGTCTTTGCTTGGAACAAGTTAGTGATGTTATTTTAGTATGCAATTGCATATTTGGTGATTTCTAGACAATAATTGTTTATATAAAGGTTTTGTGTTCTTATTTTTAGCACATATATCTTATGATGAATATGAAATTTGATGGACTTTTAATTTAGGATGTTGTTACAAAAAAAGTGCAGGTTTGTTGGTCTACATATGCTAAGGATCCTTTTTTGTGTGGAAAATTTTCAATTGCACCTGAGAGAATGTCCTTATCATCGAGGTTAGTAATAGGTTCAGAGAACGTATTTGTCATTGAGGTTAGTAGTAGGTTCAAGCGAAGCTCGAATAGGCAAGACTTAAGCAAAAGTATAATTCAATACTTGAACTTTTTGAGTTAGCCATGATGTTTGGGATGTAGGTAGGTAAAAGCCCAATGGATATGATTTTGTATAATGTTCAATAAATAAGATGGATTTTAGTAGATGAATGAGTGTTAGTGTGTTAATTTCAAGAGTAGCAGCACCTTTTATACTTGAGTATCATAATATAACACCACCTCTTAAACTTTATATTGAATTGATGAAATATATGGTAAATGAAGATATGCTAATTTCTTTTTGCTGTAGGATTGTTTGGGTTTCGTAAAAGCAAATAAGACTTCTATGCACATGTTTCTCAACTATTATTGTTGGATGCAAAACCTTCCATAAATCTATTTATTGATTTCTTCTTGTTTTTTAGGGTTATCTTTATTTTGAAGTGATTGCTGGAAAATGATTTTGCTAAGAAAGGTGCCTTCTTTTTGGATGCCGAAGCGTTGAAGGTTGATTTTTTTTGGATATTCTCGAAGAGAGTATTATGAAATGATTTTGGATACAAGTTGTATGCTTTTGGATGCAGGTTGGGAAATGGAATTTTTTAGACATCTTTTTTACACAAGTTGTATGAATTGATACAGGTTGTATCTTGAAGGTTATATAGCCAAATTTATTATTTTTATTGTCTTGAATACATGCTGTATGGATACAATTGAATGTGAATCATAAAAATTGTGGGAACAGGTCATTAGAAAATGAGTCTAGCACAACATATGTAGGTCGTTGCCAAACCATAATGTGTTACTGGTTTAAGATGTATTGCAACGACACAGTTCTTGCTAGAAGTAGAATATATTTATTGCAACGACAAAGTTTGTTGCAAAAAATGGTATACTGTCAATGTATTGCAACGACAACGTTTGGGTCAATTATTGGACATGTATCGCAACGACAACATTCGTTGTCAATTATTGGAAATGTATTGCAACGACAATAGTCGTTGTAAAAAAATACCAATGTATTGCAACGAATTTGTTGTTGCAAAATATGTTACTAGTGTGTGCTGTAATTTGCAACGACAAACATTTAGCAACGCACAATGTCGTTGCAAAAACAACGCTTTTTGGCAACGGAAAATGTCGTTGCAAAAACCTTTGCCAACGGCGTTACCGGCAACGACTAATTTCGTTGCAAAATCTAGTTTTTGCAACGACTTGCTATGTATCGCAACGACTTTTGTCGTTGCAAAAAACGGTTTTTCTTGTAGTGTATTAGATGAACTTTCTCTGTTAATGTGATGAACTTATTATGTTAATTGGATGAACTTTGCCTTTAACCTCGATGAACATTCAGTGTTAAGATGATGAACATTTGTGACAAAGATCGATAACAAAAATTACTTTGTAAATTGATGAACATTTGAGATCAACCTCGATGAACATTCAGTGTTAGGATGATGAAATTTGGCTTTAACCTCAATAAAAATTCAGTGTTAAGATGATGAACATTTGTGACAAAGATAACGAAAATTGCTTGAAGAATGATGAACATTCAGTGTTAATATTTTTGATGAACTTCCTCTTTAACTTAGATGAACATTTTATAGAAACCTGATGAACATTTGTTAGTTCGGTGATGAACATTTGTTAAGTGATTTGATGAACATTCTGTATTAGATGGATGAACATTGTAGAATAATATGATGAACATTTCCATAATATAAACACATACTACTTGTCTTTCAGCATTAACACTGTCTAATACCATCATTCTAAAGATAATGTCTAAAACCAACATCCCATCAACTAACTACTTGTCTTCCAATACAAACTACATAAAACATTGTCATATTCAAAATTCCAACAGCTATTATACACTTGATTTTCCATTGATCCACTAGTCCATAAGATTTGAGTAAGCAAGGTTGAATCCGTGGCTTAACAATTCTGCAAGGTACTTGACTCTTATCATATCCATTTGTTTTTTGTCACTCTTCTTCAAAGAAGATACCCAATTTGTCAGTCCCTCGCTAAAGTATGTTTCCATGTGTCACATTGTAAATATTTCACAGTTTGCCTTGTTCTTATCATCTCTACAATACATTGCAAGACGTTCAGCTGGGACCTTCCCCTCATCTATGAATAAAGTTGCCTTTGCTTCCAAGTTATGTTTCCTTAGAAAGTTGACAAATATCGCTCGTTGTATAAATAAAAACAAATTAATATCAAACTGTTGGTTCTATCAAAAATAAATATATTGAAATTTATATTCAGTGTTATAACTTACCATCACTTTAGGAATGTGGTTATATTTGTCCACTTTCTTGCCTTGAACACTAGAGTTATCTATGATATCCATTCTTTGGTTCTTGACGTTGAAAACAATGCAATAATAGTGTTGGCTCTGGTATATTGGGAAGAAAAATTGCACAATGAACTTCCTTTATTAGTTTGATGAACAAGGTTAAACAATATAGTGAACATTTATAAATAATCTGGTGAACAACTATGAACAATTTAGTGAACATGTATAAATAATTAATGAACATCTTTAAACAACACAATGAGCATTTGGCGATAGAGTGGTGAACCTTTAGAGATAAGGGAAATAGAATACTTATCAACTGAATATCATTCAATTTGTGAAGAGGAAGTCTTGCTAACTGAGCTTCCATTTCATCAGTGAAGAATGTTTCAGCATCAGGGAGACTGACACCCTCAAGAATCGGCACAACCTATATATTATATCAAAAGTTTAAAGAAGTTATATTTCCACATGTTAATGACAAAATTGTTCATGTAAAAAATACCTACCGTTGTGTGGATTGAAGCAAAGAATCTTACAGGTTTTGCATCACTTCTTTCTTCCTCTTTGAGATTCAGCAAGTGTGACCATGCGTCAATCACGTTGCTTTCTAGATATTCTTTGTGCTTCAGGCTTCGAAATTCAATCTTCTTGAAATTTAAATGCCCCATAGTGAAAACAATGTCCCTCAAACAATGAATGAAGATATAGATAATGTTAGCTCCCTCAGAACAATAATGGTAATTGATGAACATTATATGAAAGCACTGATGAACAAATAGAAAAAGATCGATGAACATTTTATAAAACTAATGATGAACACCTAGAACAGAATTGATGAACATGATGTGAGAAGTTCATGAACATAATGTGAGAAGTTGATGAACATATATAAAACAAGTGATGAAATTTAAAGAAAAAACTAAATAAACTTTTCTTACACTTTGTATGTTGTATCTTCCAAAATCCAATTGCAGATTTTCATTTCTGAAGCAGTTGGCTTCTCTTTGATGGCCACAATCCTTTGCTTGTACGGCGATTTGCTTGCCCAAGAAATTAGTTTCCTTCTTTTGACTTCCGGGTCATCCTCACTTCCCTTCTTCCAAACATACATTGTTTTTTCGGTTAGTTCTGATCTCTGTTTGATGAACATTTATATTAAGTTTGATGAACACAATAATTAAAGTTGATGAACAAAGGGATAGAAAAATCACCTTCTCAACCTGCTCCATAGTCTGCTGTCATGCAATCTCTTTTTTGTCCTTTCCCTTATTTTTCTTTTCTCCTCCTCAATCTGCCTCCCCATGTTAGTTGGAACTTCTTCTTCTTCCTTTTCCATGAGTTGTGATTCAAGAACCACCTCTTCTTCTTTCTTATTCATCTCTTGCCTTTCCACTTGCTCAATTTGTTGTTTCTCAACTACCTCTTGTCCTGCCTTTTCCTCAGGTTGTAGTTCCTTCTCCTTCACTAGTTCTTGCTCAAACTGTTAATAGAAATTATGATGAATATTAGTCAATGACGTAATGAACATTGATTGTAAAATTGATGAACTTTTATAAGAAATTTAAAATCTATGTACCTGATTCTCTTTCTCTGCTTCATGTTCTTCCACCCTCACCTCATTGATATCTCCAACAGGATTAATTTCCTCAACTGCATCAACACTGTTGTCAACAACAGGAGTACTTTCTTCTATATCTTTAGAGTGTGTGGTAGTTGCATTCAACCTTTTCTCTCTCTCAACCACAGATTGATAAATCGCGTGGTAGTTGCATTCAACCTTTTCTCTCTCTCAACCACAGATTGATAAATCGCGTGGTAGTTGCATTCAACCTTTTCTCTCTCTCAACCACAGATTGATAAATCTTCAATTGAAATTAAACACAACAAGTTATTATATATAAAAGCATAGAGAATAATAAGAGTTAAGAAGTTTTGTATATTACCTTGAATGTTATTTTCCTTTTGTACTTTTTGTGGGATTTGTTGGTTGGTCAACTACCTTTGCAGTCCTCTCTAATGATTGGGAGAATACTCCCAATGAGAAGGATGAAATCTCTAAACTTTGAGCAATGTTTCTTACTGTCTCATCGACAACCTCATCTGGTGTCTTTTCACGACCTTCATCTTCTGTTTTTACAGCATAACTCTTCTTTGCCCTCATAGTTCTCTCAACTTCTTTCAAACATTTTGATGCCTCGCGCCAAAGCTGTTGCTGGGTCAATGTCTCTTCCTCTTCCTCTTCCTCTTCCTCTGTTTGATGTTGTTGCTCTTCATTTTCTTTATCATCCCTTACATTTAGCATTCTTTCAATAGCTTCATTCACCTTCTTGAACAAGCTATTACTTGCTATACGTGATGGAGCCTTCTCAATTCTTCCCAAGAACTTTCTGATCTTTGTAGTAAGTTCTTTTTCTTCTTTAATATGATCTTTTAAGAATTCCTGTTTCAATCTATATATATATATAAAAAAATTGTTGAGTTTGATGAAGTAATGTCAATTTGTACCTAATAAATGCTAATATTTTAAAGTTTTATCCTAATTATCTATTCTTTTAAATGTCAATTTCATCACTTACTATTTAACTAAGAACACATCGTCTTCGTCTCCTTCCTGTACCACAACCTCCAAACTCATTCTCATCTAATCCCATTCGTCAATCCATTCGTTTTATCCTGACGCCCCCACCTTCTTTGGTTAAAAACTGATATGGGTTAATTAGATATTTTAATCTATCTATATTATATTTATATATCTATAATGATGCAGCTAAGAGCAATTGCAACTGCTGAGGTGACATCAAGATAACTACGAGAAGGGGTAACGACCGCTTAATTTTTTATGGGGATATACTTCTCTAATAGGACAATTTTGAAATGCTAAAAGAATTGGTAAACTGAACTATTTTGTATTTTAATGAATTAGGTGAAAGAGGAACGAGCTTAACATCAAAAAGTTGTGTTTGCCTCACTTACAACATTTTTAATATCCTGTATTTACAGAGGCTAAAATTACTTCTTTTTATCCGCTGAAAGAAGTCATCATGTCATCTGTCGTTATGTTGATTGAGTTGATTCACGTTGTTTATAAATATTACTTTGTTAGGGTTACAGTTCTGTAATTGAAGAGATTGTGCATATGATTAGTCCGATCAAACTGCGAGACGTCAATTAAACAACGTTAAAGTGTTAAACCATATAGAAAAAAACTGTAATTGGCCCGCGCTACGCGCGGGGGTCCGGTTCTAGTATTATAAAATGAAACTTTGATGAACAATAGCAAACAATATAATGAACATATAGAGCAAAGATGATGAACATAGTAAGAAGATGTGATGAACATTGTAAAAATATGTGATGAACAACTACAACTAATTTGATGAACAAGAGCAGACATTATAATGAACTTATAGAGCAAAGATGATGAACAAAGTTAGAACACGTGATGAATATTGTTCAGAGATGTGATGAACATTTATAAATATTTTAGGGCACATTTCCTAATATTTTGATGAACATTAATATAAAACACGATGAACAGATAGAGAGAATCCGATGAACAATAAAACAATGTTAATGAACATTAATAAAGAATTTGATGAACTTTTATAACAAAACTTACTAGTAAACTTGCATCATCATTTTCATCTTCTTCTGAATGATAAGACTCGGATGGACCGTCTCTTCTGTTTGCATCATTGTTCACATCATCAACAGTAAAAGTTGGAGGATCTCTGACAAAACCCCTTCCAAATCCACCAATTTTGATCTCTTGTGCCTCTCTTGCCCTCAGCATGGCTGCATCCCAATTAACAATTATAGGAAAATTTCTCTCATGTTCAACATTCTTGATAATTACACGATCAAAATATATCAACTGCAAAACAAATAGAGTAAATGATTAAATATTAGTTTTGATGAACATATAGAGGAATGATAATGAACATAATAAAGAAAAATGATGAACACTTACTTGTAGTAGAATTGTTGGTCCTCTGAAAAAACTAGCATTTGTTGTCCTATCAAATGACTCATTTGTCTTTATCAGAAGGTCAACTAGCAATTTTGACCAGTCATATTATGTGATCATCTTTGTGCACTCAAGGTAATGAAGAACGTTGTAATTCAACCCACCATTCGGTTGACTGTCCATAATTGTTGCAACCACCAACATTATGAAATTTCTCTTGAACCATTCTCCACGTACTAAAGTCCTTAACAAAAGAGCCGCCACATGTGATGCATGAATCTTTGAGGCGTCACGCAACTTTATTTCACCCACTTCATTGTCAAATTCCATTGGAAATTGATTCCTGAACATTTGTTGAAGATCTTGATATTGTAATCTTCTCTTTCTGTAAATGATCTTTTCAAGTCAATTTGTAGTCCGCCAACAGGAATGCCAAGGTAGTCATGGACATCCTGTGCTGTAATTTTGTGCCTCACCCCAGACTTGCCAAGCTTCATTGTGCAAGAAACCAAATCAAAGCTCTTCAACAATCAATGACTGATTTTAGCTGGTAGTTTATCTACTTTCCATTGTAGCAAACATCCAAAGCTCATCTCTCATATGCAGCTTTTCTGATTGGAGTCATTCTAGCAATAGTTGCAACCAGAAGTGCTGGAGAACTTCTACATTTTTGAGCCAGGAACACCTTCTTGTTGCTTTCAATCATTTTTTCTTTCCATTTCCTTGACTGCAGAATTTTAGACTTGTTTGTCTTAGACGCTTGTTCTTGTTGGTCTTCAACATCTCTTATGACTATCCCCCTAGGCCTTTTCAGGTTCTTCATGATCTGCGTCACAGGAACTTCTGGGCTATACAATTGTATTTCTTTTCCCTTTGTTTGAGAACTGTGTATCCTTTGGCTACTTCTTTTCCCTTGCTAGTTGTGGCAGGTACTCTCTTGGATTTTGCCTTCTTAGCTTTAGGGGACTCTATAACATTAAAAGTCGGAATGTAAAGATAAAAGTGCACTGGTGAGTAATCATGAAACTCTATATAGTGAACATTTAAAAAAATCATGGTGAACATAAGAGTTAAAAGTGATGAACAAAATCAAGAATCATGGTGAACAATACCATGAAAGACGATGAACATATTGAAATACAATGATGAACATTAATAAACATATTGATGAACATTATATGAAAAGAATGATGAACTTTATTAAACATTCTGATGAACATTATTAAGCTGCGTGATGAACAAAGTGAAGAGAGTTGATGAACACTAGAAGAATATAGATGAACATTTATTACCATCTTTCTCCTGGTGAATTTGATGTTGGGATGACACATCTTTTCTCTTCTGTCATTTGCTTTTTTGCTCCTTATCTGTGTAATATTGAACATACATGTTATATATTGTGCAAAATTACAGAGTTTATAAGTAATATTATATACGTACCTCTTGGACCTTCACCAGCTCTAGGATTCTCTACACTTAATGTTGCATCTTGAAATTCAATAAGTGCAAACATAAGACATATTTAAAAGTTATTTGATGAACCATTAGTAATAAGTGTTTTGTGAACATACATAAGCTCTGAGATGAACAATTATATGAGATGAGATGAACATTTATAGAAACTGAGATGACAATATATAAGAAATGTGAACAACCACAAGACTTATGATGAACAAATAAAAAGAAATTTGATGAACAATTTTAAGACATATGATGAACTTATATAGGCAATGTGATGAGCAAGTACAAGATTTGTGGTGAATACATATACAGGAACTGTGATGAACATTGAAAAGAAATATGATGAACAAGCTTCAAAAATGTGATGAACATGTATACAAGATCTTATGAATAATTACAAGATATATGATGAACATTGATGAACATATATAAAGATCTGATGAACATTTTAAGGAACCGTGATGAACATATATAAGAGATCTGATGAACACAAAGTAAAAACACAATCATGAGTTTTTGATGAACACTCAGTACATACAAATGAACATTTCACACCTAATATAGTAGATGTACTCATACAAATGAACTTTTCACACTCACTACATACAAATCAAACATGCATGTAGCCAAATCTAACATGTCGAAGCCAAAACCTAACTCTAAATATCATATTATACTCCATACCTCTTCCTTGTTGGCTTTTATGAGATCCTGCCATTTTTAGTACCGAGTTGATGAATTTTGGTGAAGGATGGAGTGAAATGGAGAGAAATCACAGGAAAAAACATCGTATACACTAATATTAGGGATTATACACCATACCTCTTCCTTCGTTCTTCATCTGTGTTTCAGCCATCGCGAAATTGTGCGAGAAGATTGTTTGTGGTGGTCGACGAGCGAAAACGAAGTGATTTCGTTGAGAAATCGAGAAAAAAACTAGCGAGTAGGGAGGTTGGAGTTGATCGCCTTCTGCGAGAGAGGTTTTCTCTGGAAGTTTTGAGAAGAATGTGAAGAGACGCTTTCGCTCCAATTTTGAAACACGACTGAAACATGTAGCACGTATGTTCCACACAAAAAGATAGCGAGTAAGAGACTTACACGCTGGAAAGTGAGATTGATTTGAGCTGTCCGATCAATTCGAAATTTTCATTTATCTCTAAATGACCATTTATTACCGGATTCAGATCTTTTAAAAATGTGTGAAGGTTCACTTACTAATGGCGTAATTGTCTGAGATGACACCATTTGCCTTATTTTATTTGGGCTTAACGCCACTGTGCCAAATCCTTGCACAGTACTCCGTATGTTTATAAAGGGCGATCCGGTGTGATTATATTTTTGTGAAAATCATACTACATACATCTATAGGCAGAAGTTGTGAATAAAGCGAGTTAATTTAGTAGAGCATTGAAAAAAGAGGGGGAAAATGCAGGAGCAACCTTGGAAAAGAGGACACAATCATTACCTGCGCCGGCTTCAACCCCTCGTCTCTAATACGGACTATGTTGCTACTGCTGCATTTAATGGTGCTGTTTTTCCACACCTTCTTCCCAATGTCAATTTTTATTACTCCATCATAGGGACATAGGGATACATCAAACAAGTAATTGGGAAAACGACACATATTATCGCACCAATTTCAGGCTTAATATTGTAATTTAGGTGACAAAGAAAATCAATAGAAAAACAAGAGTAACGCCTTGTTTGATTTTTCAAATATAATCATTTTCTTAAGAAAATTAAAATAAATATTAAAAATTGTGACCAATGAAATGACGTCAAGTAGATGACTTGAATGAAGAGTATGTCATGTGACATAGCTAGAATTGAAGGAAAGTGATTTGCTTTAAGAATCAGGTGAGAATGATTATTATTGTGCGAATTGCGAATGGATGCACATTTAGGCGATTGACATGCACTTTCTTCAGTAATGACATGCACATTTAAGCCATTGGCATGCACTCGGTCAGATTTGCATGTCATTGATAATTTGCCATTGACATGCATTTTCGGGGTGTGTGCATGTACTTTTCACATATTATCAATGACATGCAAAACTGACCGAGTGCATGTCAATGACCTAAATGTGCATGTCATTACTGAAGAAAGTACATGTCAATCGCCCAAATGTGCATCCATTCGCAATTCGCATAATAATAATTATTCTCACCTGAATCTTTTCCTTGCTTTAATAGTTATATACTCCCTCTGTCCCCTATTATAGTTCTCGTTTTCCATTTTGGGTGGTCTGAAATATAATACATGTTTTCTTTTTATATCTTTTGTCTTTTTATCAACATCACATCAAACTACACTCTATTTTCTCCTTTTTTATATCAAAATCCACACCAATTTATTTTTTATCTTCTCTCCTACATAAAAATTTACAGTCACTCACAATCTCTCCCCTCTTCACTTTTCATTCCCCTTTCATTAATTTACCTCGATAATGACAAACGAGAACTATAATAGGGGACAGAGAGGGTAGAGATTATGTATCACTAGCCCTATGAAATATGTGCGATGTACGGTTTCTATTTTTTCCGCAAATACTAAACTTTAGCCATTTTGTCTAATTACAACGGTATAACTTCATTGTTGTTGTTGTTCCCGTTTTTATTTGAATATAAAAACCTCATCAGGCCTATTACGTTGTATAGCTTGTAGATAACATTATATGAAAATCACTAATGTATGAGATTTCTATGAATCACTGAGCAAAAAGGAAACCTTAGCCTCCACAAGGATCAAAGGTCTACGTTCTATCTTAACAGGACCGACAATTGTTGTCTTTTTCCGCCTATTTTGATCTACTACAATAAAATCTTTCTCTGCCTTCAACTCAGAAATATATCTCTGCCTTCAACTCAGAAATATAGCTCATCTTTCCACATGAAACAACGACGTAAGAATGTACCGGACCCTAGAAGAAGAAATCACATGAATCATTTTTTAGAAAAATCACATGAATTATATTTTTAGAAAAAATCACATGAATAATTGTTGGTTTATATACTCAGAAACCAGCCGCATTGAATCGAAAGGGTCGACTTGCAATGTAATTAGACTTTAAGCATTCCGAATGGACAAGAAAGAGCCCTCGAGCAAAGGAGCCCACCTAAGGAAATAAAAGTTTGAATGTGAGTAGAAACTATGATACGTTAAATCAGAGAACACATTAAAATTATCAAAGAAAACAAACCAGGAGACCTTCACCGGTCTCAAAAGGCTGTACAAATCAACGCATACACGACCGCCCATATGCCAGCCATTTGTATTTCTGTTACAGTTTCTTTGGCTAGTGTCAAGCAGTTCCTGACTTTGTCTCGTTTATCAAAATACTCCTAGAAATAAAAACTATGATAAGGCTCAACCAAATCTCATCTTTAACCAAGATTATCAAGGGATTCTTACTTTTAGAGTCAGAAATGAAGCAACATCCTCTTTTTTAAGACAACCCCGTCCAAACCTTGTTATAGAGCCTATAAAACATACAAGTTAGAGAGTGACAACACGTGAATCTTATGGCAATTGTAAATGTGATTAGTGTCTTATATTATCTTCATTTGCATTTTTCAAGTGGATATTATATGAGGCATTTAGTGAATAAATACCTCCAGAAAGTTTTGTGCCTCGGAAAGAGTTGTGGCTACTGCAAATACTATTTTGTCACTCCCATGGACTGCTGCCACTATTTTGTCTAATTCCGACAGTATAGCTTCACAAATCGATCAGTCCTACTACGATGTACACTTGTGCAACCACTTCCACCATCACCTCCTTTGAAGATGGTTCGGGGATGATGCACACGCTATTTCGACTATCACTTGAAATTCTTTGACTCCCTTTCGCCTCGTCGTCAAGGCCTTGTTCGCCAGCCTGGCGTCCCGCTCAGCAGGGTCGTAAGTCCATAGGATTATCGCTTTCTGTCGATGTTACAAACATGACACTTCATAGTGTAAGCAAATGTGTAAAGAAGCAATTTGTATTCTGATGTTGAATGAAAGATTACATGACATTATATAGGAAAATTAGTGCTTGAAATATAAGTAATCTAACTATTCTATCTCTAAGTAGAAATATAACTTATAAATGGCATGATTTAGATTCAAAGAGTACTACATGAACATCTCAAAGTTATTAAGTTCTTTAGACTGCCAAAATCTCAGGTGAACAGTTCAACATACTCAAATACTACTTCATCACAACTGAACAAAAACAGTTGAATTTATGACCAAAATGGGATCAGGTCTATAATGATAATCTTCATCTATACAGTTTATAGGCATCTAAACTTATAAATTATTGTGAACTATATACTAAACAAAGTAAAAAAGAAAAGCAACGTCACTTCATAGTGTCAAAAATGGTATGATTGAGATTCAAGAGTATCATGAACATATCAAACCGATTGAATTAAGATCTGTATCATTAGACCCAAAATCTACATTTTCTTACTGCCAACATCTCAGATGAACAATTTCAAATACTATTTCATCACAATTTAACAAAAAAAGTTGCATCTATGACCAAAATTGGATTGGATCCATAACATTAACCTGCATTTCAGTCTAAAATCACTATACAAAGTATAAAAAAAACATAGGTCAAGATGGAGGATAATTACAGCAAAATCACCGGAAAGTTCAGAAGTGTGGCCATCAATTAGAGGCTGATTACAAAGACTTTGATAAGCTTCTTTGATCTCCTTCCTCTGGCTTGAATTTTTGTGCCCTAATATTCTTATGACCGCTTTGTTGGAGATTAAAGAGGGAAACACAACTCTAATTCTTGAGGAGCTCACACTAAGGACACTTGTGTTTTGAAGGAAGAGGATTTTTGTTTCTCAACTTGATACTTACAACTCAATGGATGGTCCCTTTTATAGTGGGAGCAATCCACTCCATACAACTTTCAACAAACTCATTTAATGCTTCTACAACATTCTATATTCTTCTTCTAACTTCTACCACATTCTAGGATATTCTTTTATCTTCTACTTTCTTCTAGCATTTTCTTGGACTTGGGCTAGATTTGGATTTGGGCTAGATTTGGACATGCACTTGGACATATACACTTGGGCCTTATTAAAACAAGTTTATATTTCAACACCCCCCTTTAAACTTGTTTTATAAGGCCAAGTGAACTTCTTAATCTTGCAAAGTCATCGAACTTGAGTGGCTTGGTGAAGATATCCGCGATCTGGTCTTGAGACTTCACTTTCTCCATCTTCACGTCCTTCCTAGCAATGCACTCCCGTATATAATGATAACGAGTGTCAATGTGTTTGGTTCGATCATGAAAGACCGGGTTCTTTGCCAAGGCAATGGCTGACTTGTTGTCAACGCAAATCTCAGTCGGCTCTTCTTGCTCCAAGTTAAGCTTCTTCAACAGATTCCTCAGCCAAACTGCATGACAGACACATGAGGTAGCGGCCACATATTCCGCTTCACAAGTGGATAATGTCACAATTGGCTGCTTCTTCGACGCCCAAGTGAAAGCCGTGTTTCCCATGAAGAAAACAAGTCCAGTTGTACTCTTGCGATCATCAATGTCTCCACCCCAATCGCTGTCGCTATATCCAACAAGCTTGTAATCGTTAGAAACTGAATAGAACAGACCAAGATCAATCGTACCTTTAAGATAGCGAAGAATCCTTTTGGCTGCCTGAAAATGGGTTGTTGTTGGAGACTCCATGTAGCGGCTAACAAGTCCAACTGCGTAGAGGATGTCGGGTCTTGTACAAGTCAGGTAACGGAGGCTTCCGACCAGACTTTTGAACAGAGTTGGATCTACTCTTTCGTCGTCTTCATACTTGGACAATTTAAAACTGTACTCAGTCGGGGTGCTTATTGGCTTGCAATTCTCCATTTTGAACTTCTTTAGTATCTCCTTGGCATAACTTTTCTGGTAGATAAAAATGCCCTCCTTCTCTTGCTTCACCTCAATTCCAAGGTAGTAAGCCATTAAGCCGATGTCTGTCATCTCGAACTCTTTCATCATTGCATCCTTGAACTCTTGAAATAGACTTGGATTGCTTCCAGTGAAGATCAGATCATCCACGTATAGGCACACAATCAAAATATCTCCATCCTTGACCTTCATATAGAGTGCATGCTCATATGGACACTTAACGAACCCATTCTTCTGGAAGTAACTGTCAATCCGACTGTTCCATGCTCTCGGTGCTTGCTTTAGGCCGTAAAGGGCCTTCTTTAGCTTCAAGACTTTGTCTTGTTGCCCACGAACTTCATACCCAACTGGTTGCTGAATGTAGACTTCTTCTGCAAGGATTCCATTTAGGAAAGCGGACTTGACATCCATTTGATGGATCTTCCATTGGTTTTGAGTTGCCATTGAGATGATGAGTCTAATGGTTTCCAGCCGAGCAACGGGCGCAAACACTTCATCATAGTCAATTCCAGCCTTTTGACTATATCCCTTTGCGACTAATCTTGCCTTGTATTTTTCAATTTCTCCCTTAGCATTCTTCTTTGCTTTGTATACCCACTTGACACCAATTGCCTTGTGTCCTGTTGGAAGGGTTGCTAACTCCCATGTATCATTCTTCTCAATGGATTTGATTTCTTCATCCATTGCAACTCTCCATTTTTCTTCTCCTGCAGCTTCCTCAAAATTTACTAGTTCACAGTCAGTAAAGAGACAAAATAGAGTAAGATTTTCCACCTGTTCAGTAGTATCATAAATGTCCTCTAGACTCCTCATGCGCGGCGTCCTCTCGTTTGAACTTCCACTTGAAGATGATATATCACCATTGATGTTTGCCACACGTGACATAGGTGGAGTTACAGGCTCGTGTGAGAGACCTTCAGGCTGCTCTATGGGTGGTTGCTCTTCAACTTCATAGAAGTTGTAATCTTCCTTATGAGGATTGAAATCCCATTCTCCCTCTTCATCGAAAAACACGTCTCGACTGATTACAGTCTTCTTGTTGTTTGGGTTATAAAGCTTGTACCCCTTCGAACTAGCATCATATCCAATAAAGATGAAGCTTTGACTCTTATCATCCAGCTTCGTTCTCCTTTCGTCTGGAACATGTACATGTGATATGCTTCCGAAAACGCGAAGATGAGATATTCCAGGTTTTCTCCCGCTCCATGCTTCTTGTGGTGTCATTCCCCACACACTCCTAGTTGGGGATCGGTTCAACAAATACACTGCACAAGCCACTGCTTCAGCCCAAAACTCCTTTGGTAACTTCTTGCTCTTGATCATACTTCGTGTCATATCAAGGATCGTTCCGTTCTTCCTTTCAGCAACTCCGTTCTGCTGGGGAGATCTTGGGACCGTCAAAGGTCGACGAATCCCATTGGCTTCGCAGAACTCTAAGAACTCCTTGGAAGTGAACTCTCCTCCTCTATCTGATCTCATTGCTTTGATTTGGGCGCCACTTTCTTTCTCTACACCAGCCTTGAATTTCTTGAATACTTCAAATACTTCTGATTTCTGCTTCAAGAAATATACCCAGGTTTTCCTTGAATAATCATCAATGAACAGAAGGAAGTAGTTACTCTTACCGAGAGAGCTTGGCTTGATCGGACCACACACATCGGTATGGATGAGCTCAAGCGGCTTCTTAGCTCTTGACTCTGTCTCCTTTGGAAAGCTCTTTCTGAATTGTTTTCCAACCAGACATCCTTCACATAGCTGCTCGGGATGTTTTATGCTCGGAAGTCCCCTCACCATGTCCTTCTTGGATAGTAATTCCAAACTTCCAAAGTTGAGATGCCCAAATCGGAGATGCCATAGACATTCGATTCTTTGTCATCTTCACCATGGCAATTAGATCGTCTTTTCGATCTCTTATGAAAAGGTTGTTATAATCTTTCATGTGGATATCATAGCCCTTTTCTAAGAGTTGCCCCAAACTCAGGATATTACTTTTCATGTTAGGAACATAGTAGACGTTTGAGATTACCTGGTGACTTCCATCCTTGGCACGGAACAAAATATCTCCTTTTCCTTTCACTGATATTTGTGAGTCATCACCAAAGGAAACACTGCCACTTACTGACTCATCAAGGTCCACAAACATGCTTCTTCTTCCACACATATGATTGCTTGCACCAGTGTCAAGATACCATGTAGTCTGTTCCTCGCCACTCTTTTCCTTGTACGCCAACAATAACGTACCCTTCTCTTCGTCCTTTATCTCCGCATAATTTGTCTTTTCCTCGATCTTGTTTTTTGGGGCCCAACAATCTGAGACATAATGTCCATACTTCTGACAATTATAACACTGAACTTGAGACTTGTCATACCTCGAGTCTGGATGATGTCCTCTTCCACGACCTCGTGGCGAACTTTCTCCTCTCTCATAATTGTTGTTGGAATTTTGTCTACTGGAGTTCCAACCTCGTCCACGTCCAATGCCTCGACCTCTTCCTCCTCGTCCTCTGCCTCTTCGGTTACCACCTTGACTTCTTTCGTAGCCTCTGTTTTCTTCTTTCTCCTTGAACTGCGACTTGAGAAGTTGCTCAGTAGTCTCATGCTTCTTTATATGCCTTTCTTCATATGCTTGCAATGATCCTTCTAATTGCTCGATCGTCATTTCCTTCAAGTCCTTGGTTTCTTCTATCGTCGCCACAATGAGCTCGAATTTGGGATCCAAGGTGCGAAGTATCTTCTCCATGATCCTCACATCCTCTAACTCCTCTCCGTTTCTCCTTAACTGATTGGAGACGGCTTGGACCCTCGACACATAATCCGAGATAGACTCCGAAGGTTTCATATGTAAAGATTCAAACTCACCTCTCAAAGTTTGAAGACGAACCTTCTTTACTTGCTCAGCTCCTTTGCAAGAAGTCTTGAGTTTCTCCCATGCTTCCTTGGCTGAAGTTTCACTTGAGACCTTCTCAAAACCATCATCGTCCAACGCCTGGTAGATAAGAAACAGGGTCTTCTTGTCCCTCTTTCTTGAATCCTTCAAACTTTCTCTTTCGGGGACGGTCAAAGCAGTTTCGCCTTCAACCTCATTTAGGCCATTTTCAACGACCTCCCAAACATCATGTGCTCCTAGTAGAGCTCTCATTTTGATGCTCCAATTGTCATAGTTGTTGGTTTTAAGTGATGGAACTTGAAAAGAAGATACGTTGGCCATACCTCAAACAATCAACTCGGATAGATTTGGACAGCAACCTTCAAACAGCTCCTGGCGGCGCGTCTGGACTCCGATTAGGACGATTCCTTTTCCTCTGGATTCCTCTCTTCGAGATCTTCAGTTTGATATGCAATAGTGCATATGTTGGACAACTCTCGGACCTCAGCTCTGATACCACTTTGTTGGAGATTAAAGAGGGAAACACAACTCTAATTCTTGAGGAGCTCACACTAAGGACACTTGTGTTTTGAAGGAAGAGGATTTTTGTTTCTCAACTTGATACTTACAACTCAATGGATGGTCCCTTTTATAGTGGGAGCAATCCACTCCATACAACTTTCAACAAACTCATTTAATGCTTCTACAACATTCTATACTATTCTTCTAACTTCTACCACATTCTAGAATATTCTTTTATCTTCTACTTTCTTCTAGCATTTTCTTGGACTTGGGCTAGATTTGGATTTGGGCTAGATTTGGACATGCACTTGGACATATACACTTGGGCCTTATTAAAAAAAGTTTATATTTCAACACTCTTTCTCATCAGTTCCCCAACCTAATCACAACAATCATTCCCAATAACCCATAAAAATTAAGCAAAAACCTAGATAAGAAAACAAGTGAAATTTATGATTGAATGTTTTGAATCAATATAGAAAAAACCTGATACAGAGATCAAAATTCAGCCAAACAGTAAGAATAACTTAGAAAATTACCTTGTGTGTCGAGTGTTTGTCCAAATCCTTAGAAAAGTAGAAGAAATAAACACACACCCATTACCAATAGGGCCTCCATAAAATGAAATTGATCAAAGACGAAGAAGAAGAAGGATTACCCTGTACGAACATTGCCTCCAATACCAATGGACAATGGTTCTTGTTCTCTCAAGTCCAATGGAAATCAATAACCGCCTTCCATTGTGGCTTCTCAACTGGATTCGAACCAAACAAAAACCCTAAGTTTTAGTAACCACTACACGCAAATCACATCAATTGAATTTGAAAAACAAGTGCGTACCTATCTCAAGTCCACCGAAAATCAACAGTCTCCTTCCACTGAGGCTGATCAACTGAATTTGATTGAAACAAAACCCTAATTTTCAGTAAGCACCACACGCAAATCAAATCAAACCAAATTGAAAACCCGGTGACTTAGAATTACCTTTTTCTGATACGGGAGAGAACACTATGAGCAAGATATGAAAAAGAAACAACTTCCTTGTTCTCCCGAACCCACCAAAACGAATGTGAAGATGGGAAAATCGGGCAGAGGAGGGACGACAAAACGTCGTGGGCAGACATTCTGGGAGGAACAAAAAAGGACCAAAAGGCTGGAGCGACAACTTATCTAGCAAAAGAACACCAACAAGAAAACCAAACGTCGATATTACGAATCACAAACGCATATACAACGCCATAACTACCCAAGAGGGATGAACCGGTGAAAAGGAAGAGGCAAATTGAATGCGCCGAAAAAAAACCTAATTGCACGGGGTAGAAGAAGAGATGGGAGAAATGACTTCGATTGGGGTGGCACCTACGACGACGAATTAATTGAAGATGAAGGATCGTCGTGGAAAGGAGCAGTTGTGTACAAGCAGAGCTCCTCGGTGTCTCATGTTGAGTATTGTACTACCTTTGGAGAGGCTAGGGTTGATGAAGATCTCCTCTGAGGGTTCCAGGAAGAGAGCTTCAGCCTTCAGCTATGGGGATGAGTAAAACCAAGGTTGTTCTTGTGTTGGGTGAAGTTACTAGGACATCTTGATGTGATCCAGGCGGTGGCCAGGGCCCGAGTCAGCATCTGTTGGCTCAAATGATCATCAACAATGTGCAGCAACAAGGAGAACAAATGACAGCAAATAGAGAAGAAAAGAGTGAATGAAGCAAAAAATGTTCTGTTGTGAACAACTTCAGATTCATTAACTTGTGAGTACCACACATTACAGATATTTAAACACACTATAAACCTACTCTCATACTCCAACATTCTGCCATAAGCATGGCTCACACACTGCAACAAAGTATGTCTTTCACAAGACCATACCTCTGCACAAAGTACTCATTACAACAACTTTAAACACACAAGTACATCACAAAAGTCAGCTCTACTTTGCTGATTTTCCTCTTCAAAAGTAATCCTCCTTTACTTGGCTTAATCTTCGTTGTTTAATCTTGTTCAAGAAGGTTGAATCACATTTCAACACCTTCCCTTGATTCAAACTTCCTTATTCCAATCTTCCTAGAGAAGAATTCATGCTTCACCTGGCACAATGCTTTAGTGAACAAATCTGCGTCTTGATCATTAGTTCCACAGAATTTGAGTGTGATAACTTCATCAGTTATAAGCTTTCTGATGTAGTGATACTTGATCTCTATATGCTTGGTTCTGGCATGGAATGCAAGATTCTTAGCCATTGCAATTGCTGACTGATTGTCACACCATATCATGGTTGGCTCCTTTTGCTCACAGCACAAATCTCCCAACATTTTCCTTAGCCAGACAGCTTGTCTTGCAGCAGCACAGGCAGCTACATACTCAGCTTCACTTGATGAGAGGGCTATGGTTTCTTGCTTCTTTGAACTCCAAGTGACAGCCCCTGAGCCTAGATTGAACACTGACCCATACGTGCTTTTTCTGTCATCTAAGCTGCCTGCCCAATCACTATATGTGAATCCTTCTAGCTTCACTTCTTTCCTGCACTCATAGAGGATTCCTTTCCCAAGTGTTCCTGACACATACCTCAAGATCCTCTTTGCAGCTCCAAGGTGTTGTCTTGATGGTGAATGCATAAACCTTGATACTACACTCACACTATAGGCTATGTCAGGCCTTGTGTGTGTGAGATAGTTCAGGCCTCCAACTAAGCTCCTAAACAGCTTCTCATCACCATTCTCAGTTCCATCAATCCTCTGAAGCTTGTCATTTGTATTCATAGGTGTGATTGCACCATCACTCCTCTCCATATGGAACTTCTTCACCATATCTTTGGCATACTTCTCTTGACACAGAAAAATTCCCTTCTCACTTTGCTTTACTTCTAAGCCAAGAAAGTACTGAAGCACTCCAAGATCAGTCATCTCAAATTCTGACTGCATCACTCTTTGAAACTCAACTAAAAACTTCTCTGAGTTGCTGAGATAAATAATGTCATCGACATACAAACATACCACTAAGAAGCTTTGGTCTTCTTCTCTCTTCACATAAAGAGTTGGCTCATTTTCACTTCTGTCAAAGCCATTTCTCACAAAGAAATCATCTATCTTGCTGTACCATGCTCTAGGGGCTTGCTTTAGCCCATAGAGTGCCTTGTGCAGCCTCAACACTTTCCTTTCTTCTCCACTTTTGATGAAGCCCTCAGGTTGCTCCACAAACACTTCTTCTTGAAGTTCTCCATTTAGAAAGGCAGATTTAACATCAAACTGATATATAGGGATCTGTTTCTGAGCTGCAATTGCCAACACCAATCTCACTGTTTCAAACCTTGCCACAGGTGAGAAAGTTTCTTCAAAATCTATGCCCTCTTTCTGTGCATATCCCTTGGCTACTAGCCTTGCCTTATACTTCTGAACACTCCCATCAGTTTTGTACTTGGTTCTGAATACCCATTTCAAGCCAATTACATTCTTCCCATCTGGAAGCTCAGTCAACTTCCATGTTGAATTCTTCTCAATTGCTTTTATCTCTTCTATCATAGCTTGCTGCCATTCTGATTTGCTTGCAGCCTCCTCATAGCTGCCTGGTTCAGTCACACTTAAGGCAAGGTCACAATTCTCATATAGTTCAGCAAGTGACTTGTACCTCCTTGGTCCAGACTCACTTGAAGAGCTTGATCTTGAGCTACTTGACCCTGAACTTGGAGTTCTCATATCTCCACTTGACTGACTTGAACTACTTGATGAGGATGGTGCTGGAGATGGGCTTGACAGATTGCTTCTTGAATTGAAACCTTGCTCTTGATCTGCCTCTTCTATGCCAGCTTCATCTAAGTTTGTGATCACAATCACCTCCCTCTGAACTGTCACAGACTGTTTCATCTTCCAATCCCATTTGGATCCTTCATCAAACTCAACATTTCGACTTATGATCACCTTCTCTGCTATTGGATCATAGAGTCTATATGCCTTTGACTGAGAGGCATATCCAATGAACACACATTTGATGCTCTTATCATCTAACTTGGATCTCAAATTCACCATTGAGTAAGCAATGCTTCCGAATACTTTTAAATGACTTACATTGGGCTTCTTCCCTCTCCAAGCTTCATAGGGAGTCTTCCCCATCACTGCCTTAGTTGGAGAGATGTTTAGGATGTAGATTGCAGTAGCCACAGCCTCACTCCAGAACTCATTAGGCATGCCTCTAGCCTTCAACATGCTTCTTGCCATTTCCACCACTGTTCTGTTCTTTCTTTCAGCTATGCCATTTTGCTCTGGTGCATAAGGTGCTGTCAATTCTCTCTTAATTCCATGCTCATCACAGTACTCACTGAACTTGACTGAGAGGAACTCCCCTCCTCTATCTGTCCTCAAAGCCTTTATCCTCTTGTTGCTTTGATTTTCTATCAGAACTTTGAACTTCTTAAAGTTCTCAAATGCTTCTGACTTTGCTTTCTGAAAATATATCCAGCTCATTCTTCTATAATCATCAGTGATCATAAAGAAGTATTTACTTCCTCCTAAAGATTCAGTTTGCATTGGACCACATAAATCAGCATGGAGCAGCTCGAGTATCTCACTTGCTCTCCATGCCTTCCCCTTTGGAAAAGACTCCTTTAACTGCTTCCCATAGATGCAGCCTTCACAGACTTCAAGCTCTCCAATTTTGGGCAAGCCTGACACCATCTCCTTAGCTTGCAGAAGCTTCAAACTTTGCACATTAATGTGCCCATATCTGTCATGCCACAACTGTGTTTCATCAACTCTCTTTGCCATCATTGCCTTCCCTGCTCTAGATGACAGCTGAATGGGAAAAACTCTGTTCTTTCCCATAGCAGTGCTAACAATTAACTCATTTGATTTCTTATCTCTGATAAAGCATGACAGATCATCAAATAACACATAAAATCCAGTGCATAGCAAATGTCCTACACTGAGCAAATTATGAGCCAACTTTGGCACATATTGGACATCATAGATGAGTTTGACAGTACCTTTCTCAGTCATCATGGCCACTGTTCCTCTTCCTTCTACCTCAATCTTGACTCCATTGCCCAATCTGACATGATTCTTTCTTGACTCATCTAAATCCTTGAATAGCTCTCTTTCACCTGTCATGTGATTGGAACACCCACTGTCTACGTACCAAGCACCTCCATTGCCTTTGCCTTGTGAATTCTGAGACAACAATAACTTTCTGTCTTTCTCCACTACTTCAGCTAGAAAGAGATAATCTTCATACTCTTCAAGCTCAGCAAAGAAGAGCTTCTCATCTTGATGAACAAAGTTAGACTTTTGTTCATCCTTGTGTTCATTTTGCCCCTTGTCTTTCTCCTTTGTCCAGCACTGAGCTTCCTTATGCCCAGCCTTCTTGCAATAATAGCATTTCAACACCTTCTTTTGTGAGTCAGAACTCTCACTTTGGTGACTTGATCTCCCTCTGCCTCTGCCTCGAAAGCCACCTCTTCCTCTTCCTCTGTTTGAGTGTTGATTGTTTCTCTCCTTGAATTCATTTGAACTCATGAAGGCCTTCTCCTCCTTTTGTTCACTGGACCTATTCAGCCTCTCTTCATGAGCTTGCAGTGAGCCCATTAACTCATCAAATGAATAGGTCTCCATGTCTTTTGACTCTTCAATTGCAGTCACAATGTGATCATACTTACTTGTGAGGCTTCTCAGCACTTTGCCTACCACATGTTGATCTGAGATCTCCTCCCCATATGACTTCATCTGTTGCACAGTTCCAGATATCCTTGAAAGATAATCCTGCACTTTCTCCTTCTCCTTCATAAGGGAAGTTTCAAACTCTCTTCTCAGAGATTGGAGCCTCACAGTGATGACCTTCTTGTCACCGAGGTACTCTTGCTTGAGAGTATCCCAGGCCTCCTTGGCAGTTGCAGCAGAAGCAATCCTTGGGAAGATCTCTTCATCAAGAGCTTGTTGGATCATAAACAAGGCTCTTGCATCCTTCTTCCTCTTCTCTCTCAATGCCTGATCTGGGTCTTCGGTTCCATCATCCACGAACCCTTCATCGACAAGATTCCACAGCTCCTGTGATCTGAATAATGTCTTCATCTTCAACCCCCAAAACTGGTATTTGAGGCCCTTGAAGATTGGCAACTGAGACGAGTTGTTGTTGTTGTTTCCTGCTATATTCTGCATCCTTCTTCTCTGTGTTTCCTAGGATTGAAACCCAGTAACACGCTCTGATACCAAATGTTGGCTCAAATGATCATCAACAATGTGCAGCAACAAGGAGAACAAATGACAGCAAATAGAGAAGAAAAGAGTGAATGAAGCAAAAAATGTTCTGTTGTGAACAACTTCAGATTCATTAACTTGTGAGTACCACACATTACAGATATTTAAACACACTCTAAACCTACTCTCATACTCCAACATTCTGCCATAAGCATGGCTCACACACTGCAACAAAGTATGTCTTTCACAAGACCATACCTCTGCACAAAGTACTCATTACAACAACTTTAAACACACAAGTACATCACAAAAGTCAGATCTACTTTGCTGATTTTCCTCTTCAAAAGTAATCCTCCTTTACTTGGCTTAATCTTCGTTGTTTAATCTTGTTCAAGAAGGTTGAATCACATTTCAACAACATCGACACTCGAAAAGATTGGAGTACACTGGGTTACTATGAGCAGAGGAGAGTCATTCAAATCATTCCAAACTCCGATGAGGAGGAGAGGAGGGTGTTAACGACGACAACTATGATGGAAAATACGACAACAACTACGGTTCCCGCACTAATGACAGTCATGACTGTGACAACACCGACAGCAACTGAACCCATGTTTTTGCAACCCCCTCTCGCTAGGTTGTTTCTTCTCCTTAACATTGCCCCATTCGAGCTTTGATCTTTGGAGCTAGTATTTATTTATGTCTATTGACTTTGCAAGTGATCTGTTGGTATATAGTTATGTGTATACTTAGTGATTTGTGTTGGAGCCGGTTCTCGATGGGCTCGCGAAGTCCAAAGGGAATCGAGTTAGGCCCATAGAACGCGAGCCCGGACGGCCCATGAAGTCAGCCCAGAAGAACGAAAGCGGCCCATGAGCATACGAAGCCCAGAAAGAGGATCCGACGAGATTAGGTATCGGAGGGGCAAATTGGTAATTGGCTCGCGTGGGCCCTGGTAAGAGTATGAAAGCGTAACCCCGTCCAGAGAGAAAAAGAGGGCCTCATTACTGGATAAATTCTCCTTTCTTCTTCCTCTAGAGAGCAAGAAAAACACAGAAGTGAGTCAGAGCTTCAATTCTTCCTAAACGACCTTCTCCTTGAGGCGTTTGGACAATCAGCGTTTGGGTTATAACTCCCGGAGTTGCTATCGAGCTTTTGATGTTGAAATGAGTAATTTCTAAGGCCATTCGGGTACTTATAGCGTAGAACTTGAAACGTTTTAAATGGCATTTTGAGTTCTCATTTTCATTACTTTACTTCTTCCTATCCTCTCTTGCTCTTGTGTCAAATTGTGTAGCCCTTGGTTGCTTATTTGCACGTTTGCTGATTTGAACGTCAGAGAGCCAAATCCGGAGCCACCCCCTCCTGGTTTGTTTGTGCTGGTACAACAGGTGTCAAGAACAAAGTTGGTCTTTAGGGAGAAGACGAGGTGAAATACTATATACAAGTTGTTTGTCCAGACTCGCGAGGTGTTGTGTCGCGACACTGCATTTTCTGTACTCTGGCGCCGACCGTGGGGACTTCCTCGCACAAGTAAGGTTTACTACAGTTATTCGCGTATTTCTGATACTTAGCCAACAAGAGAGGATGAATACTGGTGGTGAGGGAAGTGACAACACCCC
The DNA here is from genome assembly GCA_029168935.1 of Oxyria digyna. NCBI lineage: Eukaryota > Viridiplantae > Streptophyta > Magnoliopsida > Caryophyllales > Polygonaceae > Oxyria > Oxyria digyna. Next base: position 13,602,600 of record JAPVLV010000005.1, read on the forward strand.
TCTCCAGACGAGAACACAACAAGAGGTAAATAGCTTGCGGGCACCCCTTCCGCGTGTAAATGAGGAAGAGATTGTTCTGGTAGGACCCGCACTGGTTCAGTATCGCGCATTCCTTCAGACGTTGGGACAAGGCATGGGCAGGGGTCAAAACCAAGAGCGACCAAGGGCTGAGGCCCGCGAGCAAGAGCAGAATCAGGGTGAACGAGAGCAACTTGTCGCTGAGGAGAGTGCTGAGCACGTACCCGATGACAGAATCTCAATATCGCGTAGGAACAGAGACGCGGGACGCGAGAAGACTTGTCACCCTAGTAGGTTTGATTTGAATCAGGCCCCCGCGAGCTACACAGAGAACCAATCTTACAGGGGAAGAACCGAAGCAAGGGGATATGGGATTCGTGCCGAGCGAGGACCTTCTCGCTATCAATATGAGGGGGAACCTTATTACAACCAGGCAACCCGCACGCGACAAGCTCACGAGGCCTATCCGTCCGCTAACCCGTCAGCCTTGTTCGGTCCAACCGCTTTCGCAGACCACATAGTCAGGTCAGTCCCTCTATCTGATTTCATATTCCCTACCATCAAAGAATACAACGGCAAAGAAGACCCCAGCGAACACCTGGCACGCTACAAGTATGCTATGTTCGCAAGGTGCCCTGATGAAGCCACAATGTGCAAAGGTTTCCCAGGCACCCTCGCAGGTCCTGCCATGACCTGGATGCTTAACCAACCGTCAGGGAGCATCCGTTCTTTCGCTGATCTAGAGAAGAGTTTCTTGTTGCACTTTGGATCCTCGAAGAAAAGAAAGGTGACTATGCAAGAAGTAATGGGAGTCAAACAAGGACCAAACGAATCACTAGAGTGTTATGTCAAGAGATTCTCGGAAAAGATCTTAGAAGCCGAAGATTTTCATGATAAAACTGCCCGAGTCGCGTTCCTGGACGGTCTCACAGATGGAAGCTCCTTCAAGCAATACCTATACCGCAAGAAAGATTTGGACTACCAGGGCATGCTCGAAAGAGCGTATACAGAGATTAACGTGGAAGCGCACTCAGGTTTCGCGTCGAAAGGAAACAATCAGAATAAGTCTGCTCAGGGTCAAAAGAGAGAGAGCCAGAACTGGGGTCACAAGCGCCATCAAAGTAGTCAGGGAAAGGAACAAAGCGACTCGCGAGTTCCCGGTTTACGGATTCAGGATCAGGGTCAGGGTCAGAAACAGTTCAGGGGCCAGAATCATGACCAGAATCAGTTTCACTCGCAGAATTTTGTAGCAGAACAGGATAATCGTCGCGAGGATCAAAGGAGGGGGGATCGCGGTCGTGGTCACCATGAGTCAGCAACGTGGTGTGAGTACCACAGAGTGGATACTCACCCTACAGATGAATGTAGGTCGCGACCTCACCACCTGAGAGAACAGGAAGTCTTAACTGCTGGTGACGGAGGTCGCGGCAACCCGAAAAGGGGGGTAGGAGGTAGAGGCGGAGGTAGAACACAGAATGAGATAAGGCAGCAAACCCCCGCGAGGAATAACCAGAATCATGGTCCCAATCGCCACCCAAACAAGAACTTCCCTCACCTGGATGGCCATGTAGGTACAATCGCAGGCCGCCATGAACCCATTCCCCTAGGCAAACGAGAGCAAAGGCTCATTAACAACGCGCCCAAGCCTCAGGGAAAGCCAGTTTATAATATCGCGAGACCGCAGTCTGAGCCTTACACGCTTGTCTTCAGCGAACAAGGAGGTAGATACCTGGGCCGTTGAGGCCGCTGACCCGCTAGTCGTCCATGCTCAGATTGGAACCAAACTTGTGCAAAGGATTCTTGTAGACACGGGGAGCTCGGCTGATATACTATATTGGGACGCGTTCGAGAAAATGGGGATTGATCAGTCTACACCCAGGCCTACTAAAATCACTCTGATGGGTTTCGCAGGTGACAGAGTGAGGGCCCTGGGCGTCGTTACCCTAGATCTCATCCTGGGTGGAGAGACCGGGTCAAGAAGATCAGAGAAAATAGATTTTGTGGTAATCCCGATAACATCCTCCTACAATGCGATACTGGGACGCGAGACTCTGTGCAAGTTTGAAGCAGTCGTGTCAATCTGTCATTTCTGCCTAAAGTTCCCAACGTCGTCCGGAGTAGGAGTCGTGAGAGGAAACAAGGAAGAGAGCCGCATCTGCTACGCATCATCCAAAAAGAGCAGCACCAAGGCCTTGCTCGCCAACCAGTTATTTATTCCAGGGTTGCCTCACGTGTTTGAGGAGGCCGAGTTGGAGGTTCATGCCTCTCCGAGGCCACGAGATACTGGTGAAGAAGAAGAGGGGCAGAAACCACATTTTGATGGGTTTGAAAAACAGACAATCACTCCATTCCCTAACAAAGAGGAGAAGCTCTATGTAGGGGGAAGACTGGATCAGAAAGTTGTGCAAGAGATTGAGGCCTTGCTCACCCGCTCCCGGGATGTGTTCGCATGGACACCAAAGGATTTGAAGGGGATTCCAGCGAGCGTCATGACCCACTCCCTGAACATTAGTTCAGATGTCAAGCCGCGTAGACAGAAGAAGCCAAAGCAGGCAGGACCAAAGAACGCGGCCGCTGCTGTGGAACTCGCGAAATTGTTAAAAGCAGGGTTTGTTAAGCCAGTATAATACCCGACGTGGCTGTCAAACATAGTAATGGTAGAAAAAAATCCCAAGGGGACAGGAAAATGGCGCATGTGCGTAGATTTCACTGGTCTCAATAAGGCATGCCCCAAAGACAGCTACCCGTTACCTTCTATCGACCAGTTAGTAGACTCCACCGCGGGTCATGAAGCTCTGAGCTTCTTGGACGCGTACTCGGGGTATAATCAGGTCATGATGAATCCAGCCGACTCGGGGCACACGGCTTTTATTACAGACAAGGGGACCTTCTGCTATAAAGTAATGTCGTTCGGCTTGAAAAACGCGGGAGCCACATTCCAGAGGCTGGTGGACATGATCTTTAGCGAGCAAAGGGGTGACACCGTGGAGGCCTATGTCGATGACATAGTAGTTAAGAGAAAAAAACAAACAGATCACGCTCGCGACCTAACAGAAGTTTTTGGGACACTGGGGAAGTACGGTATGAGCCTCAATCCCGAGAAAAGTGTCTTCGGGGTCACCGAGGGCAAGTTCCTGGGATTTCAGATCAGTGCACGCGGCATCGAGGTCAATCCAGACAAGGTCCAAGCTGTAATAGATCTACAGCCGCCGAGATCCACTCATGACGTCCAAAGGTTTGTAGGGAAGGTTAACTACCTCGGGAGGTTTTGTGCCAAGCTCGCGGAGCGAAACCTCCCTTTCTTTGACATATTGAGGAAACCGAAAAGCTTTGAATGGACTGAGGAGGGTGAGAGGGCATTTATGAGCCTCAAAGAGCATCTGGCTAAACTCCCAACACTTGCGTCACCAATGCCTGGTGAAGGCTTGCAGTTGTACCTCGCGGCAGGCACGCGTGCAGTTAGCGCAGTATTGGTGAGAGAACAGCGGGTCCCAGTCTATTTCATCAGTAAAGCACTTCTGTCGGCTGAGACCAGATATTCGCCCATTGAGAAAGCAATACTCGCGTTGATAACATCCGCTCGTAAGATCCGACCTTATTTCCACGCACACCCCATCGAGGTATTGACAGATTTACCACTCCCATATTTCATGAGTAAGCCAACAACCTCCGGGAGGCTCGCAAAATGGGTGATCGAGATAACTGAATTTGACGTAGTCTATAGACCGCGACCCACAATCAAAGAGCAAGCTTTAGCTGATTTCATTGTTGAAACAAGTTTCAGAGAGTTAGAAAAAGATGATATAGCTCCAGAACACCCCGCGTGGGTTATGCACATTGACAGGGCGGTAAACGTAAACGGTTGCGGGGCGGGGGTCGTTTTGACATCCCCAGTCGGGTATAAGGTCGACCACGCGATTGCACTAAAATTCAAAGCCACTAATAACGAAGCAGAATATGAAGCGCTCATCGCAGGACTGGAAATTGCGATTCACGCGAGTATTCATGTGGTGAAGTGTCTTAGCGACTCTCATATTGTTGTGAATCAGATCAAGGGACCTACGAAGCTCGAACAGGCAATCTCCCCAGATATCATGCAAGAGCTAATACCTTGATTTCGTTATTCAGACATTTTGAGATTGAAGCAGTGTCGAGGGAGGAAAACACGCAAGCTGATGAACTAGCGAAGCGAGGTTCCCAAGCTCAATACGCGAATATGGAACATCTCGATAGGAATTCTACCGTAATTTACAAGGATGGAAAGAGCCAATACTTCTGGTTGATAAAGTCTGAGAGCGTCATAAGTAATCAGGTGGAGTTGATGGAGATAGACGAGCCAGTCAGTGACTGGCGCACCCCAATAATTCAATACCTCGCAAGCAGAACCAGACCTTTGGATCCAAAAGAAATGAGAAAACTTATCTCTATGGCTGCGCGTTTCTACATGTGTCGTGGGAAACTCTACAAAAGAGGGTACGGGCCACGCGAGCTCAGGTGTTTGTCTAAGATAGACAGTGACGTGCTTATGAGAGAGCTGCACGCCGGGTTGTGCGGAACCCACGCGGGTTGGAGACCTATGGTCTATAAAGCATTAAGACAAGGGAGCTTCTGGCCCACCATGAAACAAGACGCACAATGCGAGTCGCAGAACTGTAAGCCATGTCAGTACTTTGCCCCAGCTTCTCATCAACCAGGTGTCGAATTGCAGATAATGTCAAGCCCCTGTCCCTTCGCGATGTGGGGACTAGATCTGTTAGGACCTTTCAAGCCGAAAGCGCCTGGTCAACTGGAGTACATCATTGTAGCAGTTGATTATTTCACTAAATGGATCGAAGCCGAGGCTCTCGCGAGCACTACCGTCCCGGCAGTTAAAAAGTTCCTATGGAGGAATATCATCTGCAGATACGGCCTCCCTCACGAGATCGTAACCGACAGAGGACCACAATTCAATTCGCCGCAGTTACTCACGAGGTGTAGTGACATAGGGATCGCCTTAAGAATCGCATCAGTCGCTCACCCGCATTGCAATGGCCAAGTAGAAGCTGTGAACAAAAGTATTGTCATGGACCTGAAAAGGTGGCTAGAAGGCTCCAAAGGCAAGTGGGCCGAAGTATTACCTCTAGTACTCTGGGCAAACAGAACCACAGTAAAGAAGGCAAATGGGGAAACACCTTTCGCTCTTGCTTATGGAGTAGAAGCCACAGTGCCAGTCGAGTTCATTGTACCCACGGATCGCGTCATTCAGTACAACCCGATCGACAATGACGAAAAAAATGCGGCTAGAGTTGCAGATGCGGGAAGAAACTCGCGACCTGGCAACTATCAGAGCAGCCAATCATAAAGCTGGCGTCGTGAAATATTATAACAAGCACGTTAAGATAAGGGGATTCGCCAGATGAGACCTCGTGCTCATCAGGACAGAAGGAGGAAAGCTCGACCCCAACTGGGAAGGACCTTACATTATAGATCGCGAAGTCGCACCCGGGGCATATCGTCTCAAGGATCACTCCGGGAATCACATTGCCAACTCTTGGAACGTGATGCGACTTCGTCGCTTCTATGCCTAATCCTCCCACAAAACCCAGGTACGCTTAGCAAAGTTTAGCAGAGCAAATTTTTTTCTCATCCATGGTCACAATACTTATCGCATTAAGGCACTAAAACATTCGATTACTATGACATGATAAGTGCAGGTTGTGGAACCACCAATTCGTTATCACGCGAGTCTAGGTTACCAAGAAATAAGTATCACAGCCTGGTCGACCAATGCTCGTCCACCCAAAAAGGTAGCGCTTCAACTCAAAAGACAAAAAGTCGTCAAGTCCGCTTCACTGGGCTGGGCTAAAAAAAACCCTCAGGTCGCGTGTCCAGCTTCCATGGTTGAGCTAAAAAACTCTCCCTGGTCGTGAAAGCATGGACGGGTTCACGCCAATGAGATCACACGCCGTGAGTCCGCTTCACTGGGTTGGGCTAAAAAAACCCCCCAGGCCGCGTGTCCAGCTTCCATGGTTGAGCTAAAAAACTCTCCCTGGTCGCGAAAGCATGGACGGGTTCACGCTAATGAGCTCACCCGCCATGAGTCCGCTTCACTAGGCTGGGCTAAACCCCCCCCCCCCCAGGTCGCGTGTCCAGCTTCCATGGTTGAGCTAAAAAACTCTCCCTGGTCGCGAAAGCATGGACGGGTTCACGCCAATGAGCTCACCCGCCATGAGTCCGCTTCACTGGGCTGGGCTAAAAAAAACCCCAGGTCGCGTGTCCAGCTTCCATGGTGGAGATAAAAAACTCTCCCTGGTCGCGAAAGCATGGACGGGTTCACGCCAATGAGCCCACCCGCCATGAGTCCGCTTCACTGGGCTGGGCTAAAAAACCCCCCCAGGTCGCGTGTCCAGCTTCCATGGTTGAGCTAAAAAACTCTCCCTGGTCGCGAAAGCATGGACGGGTTCACGCCAATGAGCTCACACGCCATGAGTCCGCTTCACTGGGCTGGGCTAAAAAAACCCCCCAGGTCGCATGTCCAGCTTCCATGGTTGAGCTAAAAAACTCTCCCTGGTCGCGAAAGCATGGACGGGTTCACGCCAATGAGCTCACACGCCGTGAGTCCGCTTCACTGGGCTGGGCTAAAAAAACCCCCCAGGTCGCGTGTCCAGCTTCCATGGTTGAGCTAAAAAACTCTCCCTGGTCACGAAAGCATGGACGGGTTCACGCCAATGAGCTCACACGCCGTGAGTCCGCTTCACTGGGCTGGGCTAAAAAAACCCCCCAGGTCGCGTGTCCAACTTCCATGGTTGAGCTAAAATACTCTCCCTGGTCGCGAAAGCATGGACGGGTTCACACCAATGAGCTCACCCGCCATGAGTCCGGTTCACTGGGCTGGCCTAAAAAAAAACCCAGGTCGCGTGTCCAGCTTCCATGGTGGAGCTAAAAAATTCTCCCTAGTCGCGAAAGAATGGACGGGTTCACGCCAATGAGCTCACCCGCCATGAGTCCGCTTCACTGGGTTGGGCTAAAAACCCCCCAGGTCGCGTGTCCAGCTTCCATGGTTGAGCTAAAAAACTCTCCCTGGTCGCGGAAGCATAGACGGGTTCACGCCAATGAGCTCAAACGCCGTGAGTCCGCTTCACTGGGCTGGGCTAAAAAAACCCCCGAGGTCGCGTGTCCAGCTTCCATGGTTGAGCTAAAAAACTCTCCCAGGTCGCGAAAGCATGGACGGGTTCACGCCAATGAGCTCACCCGCCATGAGTCCGCTTCACTGGGCTGGGCTAAAAAAAACCCCCAGATCGCGTGTCCAGCTTCCATGGTGGAGCTAAAAAACTCTCCCTGGTCGCGAAAGCATGGACGGGTTCACGCCAATGAGCTCACCCGCCATGAGTCCGCTTTACTGGGCTGGGCTAAAAAAAAACTCAGATCGCGTGTCCAGCTTCCATGGTGGAGCTAAAAAACTCTCCCTGGTCACGGAAGCATAGACGGGTTCACGCCAATGAGCTCACACGCCGTGAGTCCGCTTCACTGGGCTGGGCTAAAAAAAAACCCCAGGTCGCGTGTCCAGCTTCTATGGTTGAGCTAAAAAACTCTCCCTGGTCGCGAAAGCATGGACGGGTTCACGCCAATGAGCTCACCCGCCATGAGTCCGCTTCACTGGGTTGGGCTAAAAAACACCCCAAGTCGCGTGTCCAGCTTCCATGGTGGAGCTAAAAAACTCTCCCTGGTCGCGAAAGCATGGACGGGTTCACGCCAATGAGCTCACCCGCCATGAGTCCGCTTCACTTGGCTGGGCTAAAAAAAACCCCAGGTCGCGTGTCCAGCTTCCATGGTTGAGCTAAAAAACTCTCCCTGGTCGCGGAAGCATAGACGGGTTCACATCATGACTCACGCGTCTTTTAAAAGTTCTTAACCATCTAAAGAATAAAGACCAAATACTAAACGCCTCTCTACATGTGCAGTGCTTAATGTCCCCCGCAATGGCAACGTCATGCCCAGATCATCTCTACAAAGGCAAGAAATTTTCTGCAGCAACCATACGGAAGAAAAACTCAGATATTTCGAGACTTCGCGACTACAAGACCTCAGAACCATCCCCGCGAGTATCAAAAGCCACAAAGAGCTAAAGCGCGAAACCCTGACACCAGCTAGAGCGAACGTACTGACCAGGACTCGCGTGTAAAGTTCATGTGATAGCTAATAGGAGGATGGTTTTCAATGCTTTATGATTGTTTCACGAAATCCATGTAACACCGTCAGTTTCACCTTTTACTATACAAGAGGGATCGTAGTTATGAAACACTCATCTCTTACGTTTTATTTTTCGCAAAATTACTTTTTCCGAAACACAAAGTGGGGGGAATGAGGCGAGATAAGTGTATACAAAACAAGCAGACGGATAAGTAAAACAAAAAATATAGAGCAAAACAACATATATCTCGCGACAACCATGGCCGCATTAAAAAGAATAATTACATAAGAGCCTAATTCTCGCAACAGTGATATTAAAAACATACATTGTTCGAAAGAAAACAAGGTCGTGTCAGAAGGTTCGAAACACGAGCAGAAATAATAAACATTACTTAGCGACAGACTCAGGAGCAATCCCTGCATCCCCTACGCTATCCGCCTCCAAATCCACAGCGTCAGCTACCCGCGATCCTGACCCCCCCGCTTGGTCTAAGCGAGAATGCTTCAGGAAGGGTTGAATGGTGTCGAGAAGAGCATCGGGCGCGAGTACCTTTCTCTTACGAGGAGAGAGGGCCGGAGAAGGAGGGCTCGGAAGCGCGTGAGGAGCAGATTCCAACCTTTCGGGCGGAGGCGGAGTGACCATCTTCGGAAGAGGAGGCTTGGGCACTTGATTCTCTTTACCTTTAACAATGCCTCTCTTAGGCGCAAGACGAGTTACACCCCAAGCCTCGAGTGGAGTATCTCCATCATAAATGAAGGTTCCCGGCACCGGGGGCTCATACTCGGGAAGGTCGGTGGAAAAACCACATAGGTCTTGAGCGCTGAAGGGGAAATCTTTGACTTTGTACTTCCGCATCTGAACCTTCACCATATAAAGGAGAAGCGTGTTGACAGCATTCTTGTAAAAATCCACGCGAGCCCGTTGACGGTAACCACCGCAATACTCTTCCACTGCCATGCTTCTCTCATAAGCAATTCTCTCGGACATCGTCGCGTGAAGTTTCTCATTCTCTTGCTTGAGGTCGTTCACTTGCGTGTTATATTCAGTAACGATGTTGACATGGGTGGACCTCTCATACGCAAGTTGTGCTTCCAGCTCTTTTATCTTCGCGTCCTTAGATTCCAGTAGCGCATTAGCCTTCGAAAGCTCCACCTCCAAAGCTTTCTTTTCTCCCATAAGCCGAGACTTAGCTGCTCTATTAGCATCGCGGATTGACTGGTCCTCCTCCATCAATTCTTTAAGTTTATCCTCCGCCGCGAGCACCCTCCGACTTGCGCTCGCAATAATGTTCATCCCCTGCAAAATGACCAACTCCAGGGTTAAAAAGACCCCAAAGAAACAAGAAATAAATAAGAATGCGAAACTTACCGCAAATAGTAACTTAGACAAGCCGCCAGGTCTATCCGAGATTTCCTCATAAAGGCTAGGTTCAGGGGAAAAAGTAGTTGGAATCAAGTCAAAGAAGGCACGCGTGGTAGATAAACCATGAATGAAAGTGGAGTTCACGACAGGAGAATCAGTAGGCTCTGGAGACGAGACAAACTCCACTTCTGTCGTTCTCTTGCGACTTCTCTCAGACACTTTTTGTTTCCCCTTATCGCGGGACGAGAGGTCGCGAGGCCTCTTGGACTGAGGGGCCTCCTCAGAAACAGTGGTCGCGACCTCAACTGGCGATTCCAATACAGCAGGAGGGGAAGCAATAGTCACGCCAGGAACATATGGAATGTTGTGAGTAGGAGTCGCGAGAGTGAGGGAGCCGGCCTCGTCAAAAATCAACCCATCCAAATTCGGGAGATCGGAGAACATGTCAGCGTCTGCAAAAACAACCACACAAGTGAGCATACATAAAAAAAAAACGCAAGCGCTAAGAACAAACATGCGAACAAAAACCTCAGGCATGGGCTTTGAGGCTAAGTCCCCTGGCAACCAGTAAGGCATCCGAGATTGTCAACTCAAATCGTTTTTGAACAGCTTTGTCAGGGTAATCCTTATAATCACGAATGAATTTATCGCGAGTCTCCTTTTGAAAGAAGCATGGAGCCTTTCTCGCATTAGGCTCGCGTACTTGAACAGAAATGTCGGAACCAAGCGGGGGACGAACTAAAAACCAGCACGTTTTCCACCCATCAATCTTCGAACGCAATCGAAAGGCACTAGGGGTCTTGGCTTGAGCGGTATAAAACCCATCCTCGCGTGAGTTTTTCTTATATGAATTAATAAGAGCATAGTGAGGCGTATTGGGAACTATCCCAATATCCTGACATCGCATGGTGTATACGATCAGCGAACTCCAGAAGTTTGGATGCATCTGTGAAGGACTGAAGCCTAAATCCGCCATCACTTCAGTCTGAAAGGACGTCCACGGGAGACGGAAGCTAGCTTCTAAGGATTGCCTGCTCAAAGCGAAGAAGGGCCCGTAATGGTCGAGAGAAGTGCCCTCGTGGTCGGGAAGGGCGAAAATAGTTCCTTCAGGAAAAGGGTATCGCGAGGCGAAGCGACGAAGATCGTCAAAGCCAAGACTGCTGCGATGGGCCGTGTTAGGAATTAAGGTGCGAGTGTGTTTTATTCTCTTCGTAAGAATACTTATTCGACCCGGATCCGCGAGGAAGGGTTTCTCTATTATTATATGGGGTAAGGACCCCTTATGGGAGAAGAAACTAGCGAATTGACCATAGTTGGTCTCGGCTCGCTCTTGAATAACGCGAGACGGGAGCCTGGTTTTAGATTTTTTGGACTTCTTCGCCTTGCTCCATTTGGATTTCCTGGTAACGCGAGATCGTCTACGAGAACTGGGCTCGCAACCACCAGAGCCCCCCTCGGATCCAGACGTTGTGCGCCCCGAATACTCAGCCTGAGCTGAACGTTCGTAGAAATCATCGCTACCTGAAAGCATAGGCAAAGTAAGTTTCAGTTTTCCAGGGATGGAAAGAGGAAAAAGAGGAGAACATCGCAAGTGGGAACTAACGCGAGGCAGTGGGAAGTGAACAAACAAGAAATCCCTGGAAAAACTGAAACTCGAAAGATCAAAGGAGAAGTTAAAATGACATCAAGATGAACCAGGCCCAAAAACACGGAGGATCTTGTGAAGGTTTGAAATGGCGGAATTGACCGAAAAAGGTGTGTTTTACTGAACAACGCCTCGAGAAACAAGAGTCGGAAAGAGAATCCGGTACAGGAAACACCCAATGGACAAACAATCTGGAAATCTATCAAAATGAGGAACCCGAGCAGAAATTCTAACAGTCATAAGCAAGAAGAAAACGAGTGACGAATCTGTGGAAAACCCTAAAATCAAGCCAAAACAAACACTTAAGAAGTAGAAAAGAAAAGGAAGAACAATAGACTAACCTGCCATCGAAAATCGGGTGAGAGCGGCGGCGAAGACGACCGTAGAGAAGAGGAGAGAACACCGGCGGAGAGGTTTATTCGCAGTTTACAGAGAGCGACGAAGAGTTGTGACAGATTGAGAGGAGGAAGACGAAGATGGGTATTTATAAAGAAAAATCGGAAAAAGAAGATGCAATAAGAAGACAACACGTGGACAACATGCGCCAAGCGCGGGAATTCGTAAAGGTTTTTGAATTCAAAACGTCGCCCCGAGAAATTTAGCCAAAACACATGCGACCCTTACACGCGAGGTAATCATACCAAGTCAGATGGCCGCTATCGTATCGAGAACGCGACTTCAAGAAGACAAACCCAAGCCTTAGGCTATTCAGCATAAAAGCTTGGGGGGCTGGATGTTGGAGCCGGTTCTCGATGGGCTCGCGAAGCCCAAAGGGAATCGAGTTAGGCCCATAGAACGCGAGCCGGGATGGCCCATGAAGTCAGCCCAGAAGAACGAAAGCGGCCCATGAGCATACGAAGCCCAGAAAGAGGATCCGACGAGATTAGGTATCGGAGGGGCAAATTGGTAATTGACTCGCGTGGGCCCTGGTGAGAGTATAAAAGCGTAACCCCGTCGAGAGAGAAAAAGAGGGCCTCATTACTGGATAAATTCTCCTTTCTTCTTCCTCTAGAGAGCAAGAAAAACACAGAAGCGAGCCAGAGCTTCAATTCTTCCTAAACGACCTTCTCCTTGAGGCGTTTGGACAATCAGCGTTTGGGTTATAACTCCCGGAGTTGCTATCGAGCTTTTGATGTTGAAATGAGTAATTTCTAAGGCCATTCGGATACTTATAGCGTAGAACTTGAAACGTTTTAAATGGAATTTTGAGTTCTCCTTTTCATTACTTTACTTCTTCCTATCCTCTCTTGCTCTTGTGTCAAATTGTGTAGCCCTTGGTTGCTTATTTGCACGTTTGCTGATTTGAACGTCAGAGAGCCAAATCCGGAGCCACCCCCTCCTGGTTTGTTTGTGCTGGTACAACAGGTGTCAAGAACAAAGTTGGTCTTTAGGGAGAAGACGAGGTGAAATACTATATACAAGTTGTTTGTCCAGACTCGCGAGGTGTTGTGTCGCGAGACTGCATTTTCTGTACTCCAACAATTTGAGAATGTTATGAAGGGAACATGGATGACTTGCACTTATGTTCATTAGCAGTAGGAAGGTGCAGGAGGGTGAGATTGAGGTCAAAGTATATAGAATGTTGATGTTGAACTTGAAATTAGGCCTATTTAACATGGTTTTAATTCGATTAGCTTACCGACTTCATAGTGGTTGTGTGTTTTTCCCAATTTCAAATGTTGAACTTGAAACAAATGCTTTTAGTTTCTAGGTTCTTTGAACTTTTCTTACTATTTCATTAAATATGTCTTGAAGGTTCACTATATTATACTTGTGCATGAGTAAGCTTTATTTTGAACCGATTTGTTCCGCTAATGACTGACACTTAACGTTCTATGAGTTTCAACAACTACTACATATCTACATGTATTCCATTTTTATTCGTTAGTATCTAATACTATGTAGGGCGGAACTTTGTTCAAATTGTGGATAATCAGCTGCTTGTTGCTCAAAGGTCTACAAAAGGTGCTCATTCTGAAACTTAATTCTCTAAGTAATGCTTAATATAATTGGATAGGAAATATTGATTCTTTCATTGTTAATCTTCTTGAAGTATTGATATTCTAGGTGCGCTTCTACATTGAAAATTTTCTGATATTCTAGGTGCGCTTCTACATTGAAAATTTCCTGAGTGTAATGTCAATCTTATCTATATAATGGTTGGCTGCCTTTTGCCAAAATTGAATGAAATCGGTACCGGGTCGGTTTCGGGCCGTTCATTTAATTTTTCAGACCTTCGGGCTTGCTGTGTTTGAAAGGCTAATTCTGAATGGGCCTCAATGGGCTGCCCTCTTTTTCCCTCTTTCACCTCCCTGCATCTTTTGCGCAACCCCCCTCGCAGGAGTGTGTTGAGACAAATACCCATTTTACCAAGTTGTTGTATTCAAGTGATCTCACGAGTTGCAATGGTGAGGGCACGATATTCCACTTCAATAAAAGAGCATGGTACGATTCGTTGCTTCTTGCTCGACTCAAGAGATAAGATTCGTTGCTTCTTACCGGCGAAGAAGGTATATGCAATATGCGTTTATGCTTACCACTGATTTCCATTGATTTCCTCAATGGCAACTTGTGTACTTGGGGCGGGATAAGATGTTTTTAATCCATATATGATTAATCGATCGATATACATGTGCAATTTTAGGGAAAATTGTTGTCATGTTAACTAAACCTAAAATATGTTCCTTTTAGTTTTCTGAGGAGAGGCTTATAACCCTGCTGGAACAAATTAATACCCAGTCAACTAAACAGACCAAAGCGACTGTGAGTTGCATCTTCTGTTTGAACACTTTCATTTCTCCTTCATTTTCAGTGCAAGAGTTTTCTTGAAGATGATGATTAGAGTTGCAGAAGATGTATATCTACTGTACACAATTCCAGCTTGTGGTTATCTCTACCTCTTGGTTTTTTCATGTGCACATATAATTGTTCTTAATTTAGTTGGAAAGAAAGGTTCAGAATAGTCAAGTTTTTTATATAGAACAAATAAGGACATGCTCAATGATATCAATGTATCAACTATGGTATTGTCTTCTAAAGGCTTTTCTTAATTGCATGACTTAATTAAGTCATCTAATAATTAGCCTTATAATATTATTGTCTTATAATATGTAATCTCACATAATATTATTAGATTAAATAATCTAACAATCTCCCACTTGAGATACATATAAAAAATACATTATATTATGAGGTTTTTGCGCCAAACCACCCGTTATTTGGTCGAATTTGCGTCAAACCACCCCTTATTACACTTTTTACAAGGAACCACCCTTTATTGCTATTCCGTTAACATGGAACCACCCCTCTCTCTATTCCGTTAAATTTTCCGTTTATATATGTGAAATGTCTAATATACCCCCACTTATTTTAAAAATTTAAGGGCAAAATCATAATTTATTAACTGATGAGATTTAAGACGAGATTTTAACGAGAAATGGGGAGAAATTGGGCTCCTACTAAACTCTCTCTTTCCATCTCATATATTAGGAAGGGATTTTAGGTCAAATCTCATAATCCCGCCGCCCCTGAGCTCCGAGATCCCTTGAAGATGAAACGCATCTGGCTCGGCACCTTCAATTCCGCAGACGACGGTGCAAACCCCACGATGTCGCAGCTAGAAGCCCCAAATCCAAGACCAATTTCCCCATCTCAGCCGAAGATGGCGCAATTGGAGCAGGCGACGTCGATAATATCCAGAGATCGGCTTCTAGGCATGAGCAACACCAACAAGAAGATAAAGAAGCTTCCTAAGAGGACGCTACCGATTTCTATGGACGATGCCGCAACGATTGCGATTCTTCGTCGTCGGTCGTTGATGGAGATATTGACGAATCGTCGTCGTCCAGGAAGGCCTTGCTCTTCCATCTTAATCTTTCTCTTGTTGAAGAATGAAGACATAGATTATTGTAGAGAGCTTTTCTTAATTTCTGGGGAGTTGTTGATTGCTCTTCTATCTTAATCGTCCAGGTCGTTGATTGCTCTTTTGTTTGTTTAGGGTTTGATATGGAAAATACCAAAAACATGAAAATATACATTGTGTGTTGTATCTGTATGGTTTTAAGCATTTAATGAACATTTCTACATTATTGTTCTTTTGATTCTTTCATTGATAAGTGATTTTGAGAGATCTGTGTTTTGAGAAGACAACATCGCCACAACTAGTGTGAGAAGCCATGGATGAATGGCAATGGAAAGTTCATGGGTATTCAGAGAGCCCAATTTCTCCCTATTTCTCGTTAAAATCTCGTCTTAAATCTCATCAGTTAATAAATTATGATTTTTCCCTTAAATTTTTAAAATAAGTAGGGGTATATTAGACATTTCACATATATAAACGGAAAATTTAACCGAATAGAGAGAGGGGTGATTCCATGTTAACGAAATAGCAATAAAGGGTGGTTCCTTGCAAAAAGTGTAATAAGGGGTGGTTTGGCGCAAATTCGACCAAATAACGGGTGGTTTGGCGCAAAAACCTCTTATATTATCCAAAGTCTTTATGTGTATACGTCTTAGCTAACTTTATAGACTTCCTCTTTATTTCAATCTGGTTCATCTTATATATCAATATGAGATCATGGCGGTATTAGAAACAATACATAGTAACTAAACCTTTCGTGTTCACCACACTAGTACATTAAATGACATAGATCAAGTATGGATGAGTGACATGGAAATTACATGTAATGTGATCCCAAAACATGTCTATTTCCAACTGGTCCTACTTTATTTGGAGATCAATCCAAAAAATTAAGTTCAAAGATCTTATTCATGACACAAGTCACTAAACTTTATTATGCATAACCAAACACATAACATCTACATAAGCTCCCACTAAACCAATGTATCATAAGAGCTCCAACACACAATTATAAGCACAACGCTCATAAATAACTTTAGAAGACAATATCATAGTTGATACATTGATATCATTGAGCATGTCCTTATTTGTTCTATATAAAAAACTTGACTATTCTGAACCTTTCTTTCAAACAAAATCTTGATATTAATGTATATCTTCATAACCAAGATCTTATAGCTATCAGAGAACAACACTAATACTTTATTGTCACAAAATAACTTTAGCGGGCTCTTGATGCAATATATGCAACCCAATGACAAAATTAGTACAAATCATAGTAGAAGTAGTTATAAGTGTCTGAATGACACTTTTCCATAATATAGCTATTCAAGCCAACATGAAACTATATTCTTAAAAGGATTATCTATGATAATGCTTACCAATGAAATCAACATTTGATTAAATGATCTCCAAAATGTCTGATTTCCTCTAGGTTGGAATGAAATCTTTCATTCCCTACAAAAGTTGCATGACCCTTTGATTACTTTTCAAAGAGGCCCCTTAATTACCTGCATAAACTTGTAGTGAAGTACACTATAACTGGAAGTGCACATAATAGAAGAAGCATTAGACTTCTTCCAAGACAATACGGAAGAAGTCTTCTATTTCATGAATTGATTGATTTTCTTTAAGATACTAAATCAAAGAGAACTGAAATTACCAACATTCTTTATTGTCAAATATGCTTTATTGATAGGGCCCTTTCATGACAACTTGATGATACCCTGAGAATAATCTCATAGTATCTCTATGCCTAAAACAAAAGACATATGACTAAGTTTTTCATCTCAAAATTTCTAATGAGATATATCTTGGTTATATGTTATTAGTCCATATCATTACAAGACAACAATTTATCATCAGCATATAATATGAAAATAATCTTGCTCCCACTGAAATTGTGACATACACAATTTGTAGCCTTATTTACCTCAAACCAAATGAGATTTTCACTTTGATGAATTTCGTGAGTCCAATATCTTGAAGTCAACTTGAAACCAATGGATTCCTTTAGTTTATAAACATCATAAAATCAATGAACCATATAAACAAATACTTCCAATAAGGAGCATTGTCTTTAGATCCATATCATGTTGCTCTAAATCAACATGAGTTACAGGTGTTATTTATATTCGTAAAGTTTCTCTATGAAACTACAGTAAGTGACCTCCTTAAACTCAATGCCTCTTTCTGAATAAATCATGTGGACAACCTTAATATCTTTCGATGTTGCCTTAAATCTTTAATTACTTAAATTGATGACAACTCGAATAGATTCCAAATGTTATCGACTTCTTTGGATTTCATCTTATCATAATGGCATTGATCCAATTCCCCAAAACTAGAATTTTGAATGACCTCATGAAGATTTATTCTTTGTTATTCTTCCAGGATCTTGTTCTTGTGTATGGTATGTGAATAAATAATCTAGAATCAGACACACAAGATCTTCTAGTTCTAGAAGATATAAACAGTGATAATCTGGATATGTATATCTTCTTTTCTTTATTGGATCTATATGGTTAGACTTCTTGAGGTTGTTGAGTTTCCTATATGGGAGGAACTTTAATGTTGTCGCATTCAATAGCAATAATAACGACAACTTAGACAAAATTGTCAAGCAAGAACTAACTCGGTGAGTTCAAGCATGACGTTCTTCAATCCTTCCCCGCCAAATTCTACATT
Source organism: Oxyria digyna (assembly GCA_029168935.1). Lineage (NCBI taxonomy): Eukaryota > Viridiplantae > Streptophyta > Magnoliopsida > Caryophyllales > Polygonaceae > Oxyria > Oxyria digyna. Next base: position 13,620,342 of record JAPVLV010000005.1, read on the forward strand.
CTCAAGAAAGTCAGCAATTCCTAATCCAAACAAATGATCGGAATACTAGAATCACAAAACTGTAGTTTTACAAAGACACACAGATATATGCGGTATCACTTGAACCACACTAAGTGTTTCTAGGTAATGATTCCTTGAGAGCATATTAAAATAAGGAAGTATGCATTTCTGTATGTATCATGATAGATATTTAGCACAATCCTTTCCTCATGTCCAAAACCTTCTACAAATGAAGCAAACCTTTTAAACTTATTTTGCTTCCTTTGTTTTGAACCTTCAATAGACTTTATTTTGGTAACCTTGGTTTTCTTTAATTTACCCTTTTCTTTAGAGGTAACCTTAGGAGGCTTTATGTATCTTTGCCTTCATCTTATGGCAAAACATTCTTTAATCTCGATCAAAACCTTTATGAGACTCCAATCTCTTCTTTACCTCTAAAAAGTATCTGAACGGTGTTAAGTTTGATCATATAACCTACACAATTAGAACGTTTCCACATCTCATTATCCTTCTTTCTTTCGAAATATCGGAATCTCAAGGAGAAGAGTTAGCTCTATCTTTAATGCAATGTCAAGATCTACACACCAAAAAAAAAACAATGGACCTTATCTTTCAATCTCTTATAGTTAGCATACTTAATGATTGAAAGTCGATTTAAATTTGCAGATACGCCCACAAGAATTACTAAACTAAGAGTAATATAGTCAATAACTTGAATTATAAACCAAACCAATGAAGTGAAACTTTAAAGCAATTGTACAAAATCTCATCTCAAGATATCAAATGCAACATTAATACCAAGTCTTTGGACAGTAACATCAATTGCTAGTGATACTCTTGATGTAATGATCAAACATTGACAATAATTCATATTAAATAACAAATCTATCTTTGGACCAATTTACTATTCATATGCATATCCTTATAATTGTCACATGTTCACCTTTACATGTGAAACCCGGCCAAGTACTAAACTAGCTTTGGGTTGATTAATACTTGCATGGATATACATACACGTTACATTTAACATACCTTATGGACAACTGCAACAAGAGAGGTCACTTTGACAACGTCAAGTGCTAGTTATCTCACTTAAATTTTAAACTTGTACAATGCAATATTTATGTGTTTCATAAAACCAAAGTAATTATATACTTGTATACAAAACGTATATCAGAAGCCTAATGTACAAGGATATATAATACGAAACTTTTGCAGTGCAAGACCTTAGAAAATTCAACTTTCAATATCCTTAATACAATTCAAATACCAAATATGAGCATGTCGCCCATCAAATGAAAAGTATAAAAGAAACTTGAACTAACCATTGCGAAACAGATCACTGTCATACTTTTATAATTCAAAACTCAAATGATCTTATGACCCGAATTGACAAATAGAAAATAAATGGGAAATTACGGTTCACAATGACATTATACTTTATTATGTTTCCCTGAAATTTCATAATGAAAACATTACAAATAACCAACTCTCTAGTAAATCTTGTAAGACTTTATCCTGTCAAACAATAGTCTTTCTTTGGACTGACTATCATTCACATGGATGAAGTCCTTCATTAGAATTATATAATCTTAAGCAAGATACCGAGCACAACTTGACATCCAGTGTTTGTACTGAAATATCAATTGCAAGTGGTACTCTCAACGCAATAATCAAACAACCATAATATGTCCTGTCAAATAATAGCTTTTCTTTGGACCGACTATTATTCACATGGACAATATTTATACAATTATTTGCGTTTATTATCGCATGTGCATTCATATATGGTCAAACATTAACCTTCTTTTGGGCCGATTAATATCCGCATAAATAAAAACACAAAAATTATACTTTATAAAATTAAACTAAATTAATCTACATAACAGAGGTTACTTTGGCAGCATATTAATTCAATTAAAATAGTCTAAACTCTTAACCATAAAGTATAACTTAATCTTAAGATTACATAATAATTTATATCAATTTAATATACCTTATAATTACATCATGTTTAATCGTATACCTAATATCGTACATGATATAAATCAACTCAAGACTCATCAAAACATACAAATATAACTACAACTAAAGCAGTGTAATTAGACTTAATATTACACATGCTATAAACGACTTCACCATATCGCAGTATGCATATACACCCTTTACGGTAGATTAGATAAAATAAAATAAAATTATAATCCCAAGTAGTATACACTCTATGCATATCGATTTCATGAAGTTAATGACATAAAAATATTAATAAACAAAACGGAATCCTGTGAATGCAATATCTATACTCTGTATGCTCCAGGTATGAACGTATATGCATATCTCTAAAATACAATTTAAAGAATAACAGCAAGTAGTATCATCATGTTCATAAAATACCAAAACTTTAAAATATCATTAAACTTTGAGATATAACATATTACGACAGCAAGGAACATAACAAACGAATACGAGGAACATAGCAAAGCAAGTTCGTTCGAAAAAAATATAAAATAGGAACGCATACAAATTATCAATTATCGAATTCAGATCTAATAATCTAACATGATAATGGCTCTGATACCACTTGTGAGAAATTAATCTCCTAGGAACTTAAAACGCCAAGATCAATCATGCTAAAATTATTAAGAACATCTTTAGGACATACCTAGATCAATGACAGTAATCGAACCTTTATGCGGAACTACGAACGAGAATCGTAGGTACATCGTCTTCCTCAATCAAATCACTTTAGTGCTTTAGGGTTTTGCCTTCTCTCTGATGAGAAGAGATAGTGGAGGCTGCTGAACGATTTGATGTCTTGGGGACCATAACCTAATTTTCTTTATATATCTGACCTAATAAAATTTCATTAAGTCAATTGGGCCAAATCCGGTATCCACCCCTTGGGCCCATACCGCTTATAAGAAGCCTAAAGCTTTTCTTAATTGAATCACTTAATTAAGCCATCTAATAATTAGCCTTATAATATGATTGTCTTAAAATATGTAATCTCACATAATATTATTAGATTAAATAATCTAACAAAACATCCATTAGTGATTTGCTTGAGTGCATATGTATGTTTACTAGTGGTTACAGGAACAAGAGAAGTCTTGCTGTATTACATGAGACGTAAGGTTACGTCGAATGGAAGGCAACTGTGCAGTAGGTCCATCCGAGGAAGAATATCGGTCAAGATATTATGGAGGATGGCTTGGAGAAATAAAGAAAAGTTGTTTCACAAATAAGGAAAGAAGATTTCTCAAATAAGGAAAGAAGCAACTTGGTGGAAGACTAGTCTTGGAAACGTGCCCGTTTGAATGATTGAAGAAATAAAGAAATAATATCTATAAGGAATATTTCCCAACAGATAATGTTTCCTTATACACAAGAGACGACGCGCCTATTGAAGATCAAAGTTGAAGACTTGGAGATCAAGTTGGAATATCACGGAAGGAAATAATATTGCTTAGGAAGAGATTTCCTTAGGAAAGAATATTATATTCTTATGATAAGTTTTATGGTAAAAGATAAGACGGCTAGATATTGTATTAAGTTAGAGCTATTTAGTTTGCTATATATTGTAAGGGATCTACATAGTTTAGCAAAACTTTGAAGAGCGAAACCCTAGTGCATTGTTTAGAGTTGTTCTACGAGTGCTAGAGATTAAGTTTCAAGTGAGAAGAGTGATCCAAGATCTGGGTGGGAAATCTAGAAGAGTGATCCAAGTTCTATTGCAATCAAGAAATCAATAACAAAAGTAGACTCGTTCAAATTTTCTCTAGTGAAGCTTGAGGGGAGTGATTTTTCACTTCAAAGTACTTATTTGTATTTGAGGTGTTTCCACTATACATCATCGTGTCACGGTTTGATTCTATAAAGTTGTTTACTTTCTTACTGCTTTACGTACCAGAGAACAAAGTATTGTTCCAGAATATTTATTACTAATTGATCCAACATAACTAATGAGTTGTTTCCATGATGAGTTGAGTGTGGTTAATGTAATGAGAGATGGAATTGCATTATTGATTTTCAACAATTAGATTTTCTAGGTGCATTGATATACATTGAAAGCCTTAAGATTTGGTTCTTCTTCTATGGTAAATGTTTTTTCCCTTTTTCAGGTTCATTTATATAACTATACTTTTTGGACCCGCGCGTAGCGCGGGTTTTACAGCCTATAAAACTTCACAATCAGATGTTGCGGAATCCAAGAGTAGTAGATGATGATATGTTCCATACGAATTCATTATAGGATGGGTGAAAATCTTCATTTGAGCTACATATTAATAAACGTAGGAAAGAAACGGGAAAAGAAAAAAAAAATGATAAATTAAAAACAAAGCATTAAATGCTGTGTGTTTAATTTGGAGAACCCCTAATTTTATAGTATATAGCATTTTGAGGCTCGCGCTACGCGCGAGTCTAATACACATGTCTTAAAATTTAGATACAAACGTTTGTGATGTGTGTAAATACTTTACATTTTGATTTTTGTCGTAATATATTTTATGGCTGGAGACTATTTTAACATGTGAATGTTGCAAGCTGGAATATTGGAAATGTGTATGTATAATTATAATAAATAAATATTTGTTTTGTCCACCCTTTGCATTACATATGTTTATGAAATCAAAAGAGAGTCTCCATTAGCTTCTGGATAATCTATTATATATTAATAATCTCATAACAATTTTACGGTTACAATCTATCTAATTCATTTGTCTAAATTTATTTTTAACATAAAAGCATGTTAGAACATTTTACTATGATGTATTTGACGAACAACAACTATGAATTGGGTTATGCAACAATTAGTCACAATACATACATATATGGCTTCATAAATTCATATGCTTTAATTGAAGTCATTTATGGAGGAACCAATCAAAACATTTCAAAATTGAATGTAAATCTTTCATTTTCTCTCTCCGCAATTTATACACTAGATTAGATTAGATAGATAGATTCTTCTATCCAGAATTTTAGTATTTATGTTTTTCGTAGTTTTCAGGTCATTGTAAAATGATTAATCTTAACTAACCAAGTTATGTACCTTTTACAAATCAGTCTTCTTTCAAATTTCCAAATCCTTTCTTTGTCTCACACTCTCACTCTGTTTTTTATTACTAATATTCTATGAGGATCATGTGGATCAATTATCCGAGGTAGAGACCTGAAGCTAGACGTGGGAGGTATTCATTTTACTCTGAAGCACCCAGTCCTTGAATTTCACTTAATTTGTGAAATGGCAATTTCATGGGTTCGTTTAGTTTTTGAGTTACGTTTTTCCAGAACGTAGCAGAAGCAACACGTCGAACTATTTAGGTTTGAGTTGAGACTATTATGGACGGATGGCACACAAGAAGATAGAATTGATCAGAATTCAGTAAAGAACCACACAATGATAAGGTGTAGTCTTCGAATGGGACTGTGCATATAGCAACATGAGCCGTGGCCACAAAATCCTTCAACTAACTCCAAATTTGTGCAACATTATATATTTGTTTTTTAATATTTAGGGTTATCATTTTGAAAGGATGGAATTTCCATTTTATATGGTTTTAGACCTGATGAATTCTATCTTCTTGTGTTTGATAAATGATTATTGACGTTGACATACACACAACAGACCAGAGAGAAGAAATCAAACTTCGCTGGCAACAACTGAAGATTGGAATTTTCAAGCCGCGGATTCCAGGGAAACAACTGAAGTAAATAAATGGATCGAGAATAGATAAAACGAAAGCGATGAGTCGCAAGTACTGCCAACTGTGTATAGGAGGAATTGAGATCGACCGGAGACGACGACCAATGAATCAGATTCGAAGGAGGAGTGGACGACTAGTTTGGTGGGATAGAACGACGTTCGATGAGCTCGGTGGCAAAGATCAGTCCGACATTATTTACTGGTGTCAAAGCTACTAAGGGAAGCCCTAAAAACTTGAAGCGCATGTTTGTTTGGCTTAATAAAGGCCGAAGTTCAAGACTTGGAGAACAAAGTTGAAATATGACGAGAGAAAATATATTTCTTAGGAAGAGATTTTCTTATAAAAGAATATTAATTTCTTTAGGTTAAAATTTATGGAAAAAGATAAGACGGCTAAATATTGTATTAGGTTAGAGTTATTTAGTTTGTCTATATATTGTAAGGGATTTACATAGCTTAGCAAGACTTCAAAGAGCAAAACCCTAGTGCATTGTTTAGAGAAGTTATACGAGTGTTAGAGATTGAGATTAAGTGAGATGAGTGACCTCAGATTTTGGTGGGAAATCTAGAAGAGTGATACAAGTTCTATTATAATCAAGACATCAATAACACAAGTAGACTCGTTCAAATTCTTTATAGTGAAAGCTAGAGGGGAGTGGTTTTTCGTTTCGAAGTATTTATTGCTATTAGAGGTGTTTCCACTATACATCATCATGTCAATGTTTGATGCTCTGAAGTTGTTTACTTTTTTTCACTGTGTTTACGTATCAGGGAACAAAGTCTTGTTTCTAATTTGTAGTAGAATATAATTTGCAAACATTATTCACATTCGAACTAGTTTGCATGCACATCTACCCCGTTGTATGTGAAGAGCATATGTCTATGCGTTGTTGTGCATGAATAATGACTTGTGTATCTGTGTATGTGTGTTGTATTAAGTTCACATATATTGAAATTGTAAATGTGCATTAGTTGTAGACCATAAGTGAAGCAATATTAAAGTGCACGACTTCTAGTATATTCACATATATAGTCAATATGTATATTTAATTTTATACTAGTGTGCAATTAATTGGTGTTCAACATGTTTCACAATTTTTTCCCTACTGATACAATGTCCACAAAAATTTTACACATGGAAACAAAGAGGAAGATCCCTGTAGGTACGAAGTGTAAAGCGCTTGCGTTTACAAATTACACGTCAATGTTCATATTCTAGATGATTATGTTAATAATTTGGACGGTGACAATTTAAACTTTTTAACTCAGTCACGCAGTGCCAATTTTGTAATTTCAGTGAACGTTCTCTTTAAATGACCTCGGAAATAAAGAAATTCCTTTCAAATTTTATGTTGATTCTCATGGTCGCTAGATTATGAACATGATCGCCAACTTATGAACATGATCGCCAAATAATGAACATGATCATCTACATTATAATCATTAACTTGTTATCTATGAGCACGGATATTTCGTACTTCATATAGTAAGGTTTGTTCTCATCAGAATCTTTCTTTGAAAATATATTACAATGACCTTAAAACAAACAAAGCTTATATTTGGCACACATCAAAATTGTTATTTAGCACACACTCAAGTTCGTTATGGAACAAAAAAGGAGGTTCGTCATGGATGGAAACAAGAGGTACGTCACGAACAAAATTGTCACGAACCAACTCTTTTTTCCTCGTAATCTTGTAAAAAATATCAATATGATTCCGTACATATAAAATCGTCCAAAACGAACATTGTTTGTCCTTCCAAAAATCCCCAAAACAAAGCATCCGTTTGCGCTAAGTTCGTAATATTTAAACATATTGCATAACTATTAGTCTATACCTTATAAGTAATAAATTTATAATGCTAAAGGTTAATGTATAATTATATAAAAATTATAAGTTCGGGATTTTAGTTATAACATAATAATAAATTTATAATACTTAGTTATAAATGGGGTCTATTTTAGGAAAATTTATATATATAAAGTGATATTGAAATTGTGTATAAGATTATGATTTTTTTTAGTTGTTAACGCACCTCCCGTTTCCATCTGTGCCTGACTTCTTTATCGACAGCAATTTTGGTGTGTACTCCCTCCGTCCCTGAATTTCCGATCTTTCCATTTGATTTTGATACATATGTAGAGACATATTTTGTAACGTTAATATCTTTAAATATCTAAATATAAGATGATAAAAATTAATTTTTTTTTTAATATTCTTAAAGTACTCATTGAGACGAATCAAACGAGATCTCACATGCGTATATTTATTTCTTTATATTGGAAGAAAATGAGAAGATTCTCTCGATTTGTAAATAGTGTCGAAAAAGTAAATGAAGCTTATAATAGTGGACGGAGGGAAAAACCAATGGTGAAGCAGGAATAGCCTGCGAAACAAAAAAATAATGAAAGAGAGAAAGAAGAAAAAGTAGGGAAAACGCCTGTTGTCTCTCGTGCTGCTCTCCTGTTTCACCTTCTTTCCAAAACTATAATTGTCTCTCGTGCTGCTCTCCTGTTTCACCTTCTTTCCAAAACTATAATAACCAACCACACAACTCAGCAGTCACCACCAGGGACGGAGGGGAGGGGGAGAAGAAGAAGAAGAAGAAGAAGATAAGAGCCTTCAATCCTCATCAGACTGCTTTCTCTCTGCACTCCACTACACTGCACTACCTCTTTCATTTATTCATTCTCTTCTATTAAATCCGCCATTAAACAACCCTAGAAATCAACTGAAAAGTGCCTCTCCAATCACAATTAAATTGAGGAAGACAGATACAGACTGAAGTTGCGCACTCATAGTCTCATAGTGTGATGGAGGAGGATTCTTCTTCCTCTTCTGCTCTTCGCTTTCTTCCCACGCCATTCCTTTTCTGAAATTAGTTGGTGTGGAATTTGGGGGAGAATAAAGAAGATCCATTCTGGTGTGGATTGGATCTTCAGCGGGGAAATACAAAGATTGATTCCTAACTCTGGCGGACCTTAGAGAAACCCTCCACTTCCTGAAATCAAGATCCTCCGATTTCTTCTTCTTCTTCAGCAGCAGCAGCAAGAGAAGAAGACGCCATTTCCATCGCCGTCCCAACATGCTCTGGGCTATGAGAATCTCCGGGGTCTTCTCCTTAGCCATGGTGATGATCCTGTTCTGCCCCTCCCGTCAGTCCTTCCCGCCGGCAGAGGCCAGACCTCTCTCCTTCCGGCAGGCGCCGCCCTTTCACAATGCCGCTGAATGCCCCTTCATCGGCGGCGGAGCCTCCGTCTGTGACCCTTCCCTGGTCCACGTCGCCATCACGCTCGACGTCGAGTACCTCCGGGGATCCGTGGCCGCCGTCTACTCCCTCATCCAACACTCTCTCTGCCCTGACAACATCTTCTTCCACTTCGTCGTCTACCAGACCAATCTCGAAACCCTAGTTCGATCCACCTTCCCCAATCTCAAATTCAAGGTCTATTACTTCGATCCAGAGATCGTCCGATCCCTAATTTCAACCTCCGTACGCCAGGCGCTGGAACAGCCGCTCAATTACGCCAGGAACTACCTAGCCGATCTCCTCGAGCCCTGCGTCCGACGAGTCATCTACCTGGATTCCGACCTGGTGGTGGTCGACGACATCGGCAAGCTATGGCGGACCAACCTAGGATCTAGAACCATCGGCGCCCCTGAATACTGCCATGCCAACTTCACAAAGTACTTCACAGCGGGGTTCTGGTCGGAGGAGCGATTCTCAGGCACGTTCAGTGGGAGGGTGCCGTGCTACTTCAACACCGGAGTGATGGTGATGGATCTGGAGCGGTGGAGGCGGGTCGGCTACACCACAAGGATCGAGAGGTGGATGGAGATACAGAAGAGCGGGAGAAGGATCTACGACCTTGGCTCTCTTCCTCCCTTTCTGCTGGTGTTCGCTGGTCATGTTGCTCCGATCGAGCACCGGTGGAACCAGCACGGCCTTGGAGGTGATAATGTCAGGGGAAGTTGCAGGGATCTTCATCCAGGTCCAGTCAGCCTCTTGCATTGGAGTGGAAGTGGCAAGCCATGGATTCGACTTGATCAGAAACGACCCTGCCCCTTGGATTCACTCTGGGCTCCCTATGATTTGTATCATCACTCATCCTCAACATTGTAGATCAACAATCTGCTGCTGCCTGCTGCTCAACACAGGATACACTTCATTCACCTGGTAAATTCCACAAATGATCACTTCTTTTGTTCATTCAAATTTTCTCAATTCTCTTTTGTCACTTCCCTCCTCCCCTGTCTTTCTTTCTTGTTCTATTCTTTCTTGTTAAATTTGGGAATCAATTTGCCGTCATCATCATCATCGTGATTAGTAGAATTAGTGGATATTCATATGAATATGATCATCAGTTCAGTTCTGTTCTGTTCTGTTCTGTTCTGTTCTGTTCCATTCAGTTGGATTGTGTTGAAAGAGATTTGTAAGTCTAAAATTCTATGCTTGGCACCACTTGTTGCCCTGAATAATAAGCAGAAATGGTAGGGGGAAACATGATAAGAAGAAGGAAACATTAGACTGTTAAATTTGTAATTGGTTGTCATCCTCCTCCTCCTTGTAAGAGACATACTGGATTACTTTTGAATTGATTCATTAGCATAGTTGATCGATCCTTGTACTATTTCTGATACTTTTGAATTTCTATTCACTTATTAGTTGTTGTCATTTTCGCAATGTATGTGTTTATCATGGTGTATCTAGAAGCTTCATAGCCTGATTTCATTTAGTGCAATTTACTATGGCTGTAATGGTAAATGGATTGGTAGGTAAATAAATATCAATAAATAAGCTGGACTATATTGGAGAAACCCAGAAAGTTAATGTTGAATACTGAGAGTGGCAGTAGTAAAATGAAAGATTGTAGCTGAAATTGCAAGTTGCAAAGGGTGGTACAGACAAGGAGAACATGTGGGTGGGTTTAACATCTAAAATTGGGCTGTCCTTTTGCCAGTAGTCTAGCAAACCCAGGTGCTGGAAATTACTCCAAGTTATTCTGAGCTGCTGTTGCTTCTGTCTTCTGATACAAGGGAGATACTGTTATTTAATTATATTCTTGACCTTGATTACAAGTTGATCTTAATTCAAGGATGTGATCTGTTCTTGTGGCCTTGCCTTGGTGAATGTGATTATAAAATGAAGAGTTAATTAGTAAATGTAGCTGGCAAGAGCCAAGAGGTGTGGAATTCATGTGATCTATCCACCCTCCACTACTTTCTTTTGCTGCCCAAATCCTAATCTTAATCCTCTAATCCATCCAAACGGTCACATTTTATACAAGTTTGGCACATTCTTTACCACTAGTACCTCCCTCCCTGCCTAAATAAAATTGATATTTCACCATTGAGTTGTCATGATGTCGAAATATGGAGGTGGGGCCCATTAGAAGAACGTTTGGTAGATACTCAAAGGGGGGTTTGTGGGCCTTACCTGTGAGCTGGCATTGGCCCATTTACTCCACCTGGCGGCCCATTATATAAAAACCATTTTTAATCCTGGGATTTGTTTTAATAATCCAACCTTATGAATTGCTAAATCATCTTTTTCATATTTTCTACCGAGTACTTTCTAATCTAATAATTGAACAATAGGAATAACAACTAAGGTGACCGTCAAAACAAGTGTCGGTGGATGCTGTTTGCTTGTCATGCTAAAAATTATTGCAAGTCATATTGGTCTTATTATACTCCGTATTATTATAGACTCAGATTTTTTTTAATGAAAGGTAGGTTGCCTGGTGAAAGCCATTTCCCTTATTATTATTTTTATTTTAACTTGTAGAAATTTAAGTTTTTGAAAAAGGCTTATAATGATGAGGACATTGCCGCTAGCACTTTTTTTTTTTTGATGAAGAAATCATTTAGGGGGGCTTATCTATCAAGAATAAACCGTCCTAGAGCATCCCGAAGGACGAGACCATAAAGATCTAAGAAATTATTACAACGAAAGATAATGGTGGAATGGGTGAAAATTTAACAAGGTCCACCGCGCCATTATCAACGTCAAAAAAGAAACTAACAAATTGATGAGTAAAGCTTTTCACACCGGGATGGAGAGAGAATGGACACGAACACAGGTTGCACTAAGGCCAAACCAGTGTTGTGACGTCGGAGAGCAGAAACCAATCATTCTTCTGGTCGTGCAATGCACCTAGGCAAGTATATAAACTCTTGGAAGTGCTTCACCTCAAGCAGACAATCCAAATCACACAGCCATGACTGAAGTCTCATCCGGAATGACATTTCATCACGAGAGGCGATACACAACTTTACTCAAGAAAATGAACGTAACTTGAATGACTTTGAAAAGCAACAGAAAGACCAATTACTATTTATCATTTGTAAAAGCTTTGATTTTTGGCTTTCAAAAGCACATAAGACTTCCACATAACACTTCCGACTAAGGTTTTTGTTTGGTATATTTTCCTTTCTTTAATTTAAAAATAAAGACAAAGAATTTTGGACATGAATTTAATTGGTGTTACATTTGCTACATGAGTTAATTGGTCAAATAGAACAAGTCAAAGGACCAAATAACCAATGGGCCAACTAGCAAACAAGCCCACTAGCTAATGGGCCAAATATACAAGTAAGAAGACGCTGCTACCTACTATTCCTTTTAGGTTTTGTTTCAATTTTGCAATTTAATTGCTTTTATCCTTTGGCTTGTTGAGCAAGCAGCAGCCGCAGAGAATTGCTACTGAGGTTGCAGGTCTCCCGTTGCCGCTGATTTGCAGCTGGCACTTTAACTCTTTATTATGTACTGTATGTATATCATGTGAAAGGGTAGTTCTTTTCTTCAAAATATTCTATTAATTACCCTTAAATTTACTTTCGGTTATAATAAATTTTAAAAGGATTAAAATAGCCACCCAAAAGAAAGATATCATGTGATTGTAGAAATGAAAAGAAAAATAGAGCCACCCAAAAAAAGAGGGGACGAGTTCTTTAGATCTTATGGCAGAGGGGGACCTCGCCGGATCTCTTTAAAAGTTGTAACATTTCATACGCATTTATTCTGTACATATAACTTCCATATAGATTAGTATCATGTAAATTTATAAGTAAAAACAAATCTTACTAATTTTATGACAAAATTGCAAGAAGTTTGCATAAATCTGTATTTCGGTTGCTCCTTAAATCATCACTGACTAATGTACAAATAAATATAGCAAGTGATGAGGCCCTTTTTAAGTTGACAAGTTTTTGGATTACAAGATAGCTAGCAAGAATGCAAGATGGATTTTGCCTATTTGCCGCCACAAGGAACGCCTCAAGCTTTTGTTTGGTATTTGATTGTGTGAGTGAGTTGTGTAAACTCAAGACAGAGAGTTACGCCTAAAAAAAGTCTATATGACATTTTCCCCACATGCGGCATATCTTGCACTTGTACTCTTCAAGCTCCTCAAATTATGGTTTATATATGTAGGGTGTAAATTTCATAATAAATTCTCCTATAGAGATATATAAAAGTGATAAGGCATTCAATAACTAAGATTAAACTAGTTACCCGTGTGGTGGCTCGCGGGTCTTCCGGCTACGGTCCGGCGGAGCTCCGGCGGATGTCCAACAATAAATAAAAGTTAAAGTCCAAAAATAAATAAAAATATAAGTCTAATTCAAATTGGTGAACATTTAACTATAACTAATGTAGTGACCAGTGCCATGTACGGAAAATTCCATATTATTCGTGTGAAAATTGTATATCATTTTAATCGAGTTCGTCAAAAAATTAAGATTAACTTTTTTTTTGTAAAGACTATTTATAAAAAAATATTTTATTTCATAAAGGTTATGTACGTAGCTTGACTTAATTTTTATTATCGAAAATAATCCTAATTTTATCGTAAGAATATATATTAACCTTCAACATAATATTTATTCTCAATAAAATAGCTTGTATATTTGTTGTTGAAAAGAATGATAATTTTTTAAGATTTATTTGTTAATATAATTATCCAATCTACTAATAATTGAAATTAAAGAAAAAAATTAATAATTGTGTAATAAACTAAGCCTAAAATCACCTTAAGAGCTCTAAGAGGCTCAACTTTAATATATAAGATAGATGTGATGAATATTCAGTTGAGTATATCCAAATAAACATTTATAAACAACTTGATGAACATTTATGAACAACTTGATAAACATTTATGAACAACTTAATTTATAAACAACTTGATTAACATTTATGAACAAAACTTCATGAACATTTATGACAATTGTAATGAAAATTTCAGTAATGAACATTTTATTATATCCTAGTAAAGAAGGCTTGATAAACATTTAAGTACGACATGATTAACATTTAGGTATGTTTTGATAAAAATCAAGTGTTTTTTACTCAAAATCAAATTAAAGTGGCTTTTCACATAAGTGGTGATCTGGTGGTCCGGTGCTGACTTGATGGTCCGGTGATAGTCCGTCGTTTGTCCAAATGAAATAAACATTTAAGTGTAATAAAACTTGATAAAGATTTAAGTATTATTTGATGAACATTCAGTTCAGTATGACAAAATGAACATTTATGAACATTTTGATGAACATTTATGAACAACGTGATGAATATTTAAGCCAATTGTAATGAACTTTTGAGTAATGAACATTTTATTTCATCCTTGTGAACATTTAAGTATGGCTTGATGAACATTTAAGTATGACATGATGAACATTTAGGTAATTTTTAATGAAAATCAATTTTTTTGTACTCGAAATAATATTAATGTGGTGTTCCACATATGGTGGTCGGTGGTCCGGCGGTGGCTTGATGGTGGGTCAGTGGTGGTGCGGTAGTGGCTCGGTGGTGGTCCGTCGTTTGTCCAAATGACATAAACATTTAAGTGTAATAAAACTTGATGAACTTTCAAATAAAATTTGATGAACATTCAGTTGAGTATGTCATATGAACATTTATGAACATTTTGATGAACATTATGATCAACTTAATGTACATTTAAGCCAACTGTAATGAACTTTTGAATAATGGACATTTTATTACATCCTTGTGCACATTTAAGTATGACTTGATGAACATTTAAGTATGAAATGGTAAATATTTAGGCATATTTTGATCAAAATCAAGTGTTTTTTTACTCGAAATCATATTGAAGTGGTGTTCCTATAAGTGGTGGTCTAGTGGTCCGTTGGTGGCTTGATAGTGGGCTAGTGGTGGTTCGGTGGAGGTCCAGTGGTAGTCTGTCGTTTATCCAAATGACTTGTATATTTAAGTGTGATAAAACTTGATGAACATTTAAGTGTTATTTGATGAACATTTAGTTGAGTAAATCTAGATGAACATTTATAAACATCTTAATTAACAATTATGAACATCTTGATGAACATTTAAGTCAATTTTAATGAATTTTTGAGTAATGAACAAATTTGTAATACTTGTGAACAATTTTATACATCTTTGTGACAATTTTGTTTCGGCGAGGCCCAGAGGTGGTCCAACGAGGTCTGACGGTGGTCCGGCATGGTTAGTGGCGGTCCGGTGGTGGTCCTGCGACCGCCCAGGGACTGCTCGACGGTGGTGGTGACAATTGTTATAAGTGGTGTCATGTGTCATCATCTTAGCTCTTAGATCTTCCTTGATCCAAGACTCCACAATTGTTCTCATTTATTCTTTTAAGAAGTTTTATCATGTAATACTTATCCATATTTATATATATACATGTAGACAAGTTTAAGTACAACCGTGAGTCTTTGATTGTGGCAGAACGAAGGACTTGAGAGTTTAACCGTCCGTGACTCTGCAGACTCTAGTTAAAACGACGGACTTGAGAGTTTGATCTTATATTTGAACACCAAATATTTATGGACATGTATCATATCAACATTGATGATAGCGAATACTTTAGTCTTCGTATTCACAAAAAAATGAAATAGAAAATTATTAATATATATTTCTCAAAAATGAATAAACCTATCGATATAAAGGGATAAAATATAAAATAAAAAACAAACACAAATATAAAGAGACATGCATTTTATCATGATATAGACGAAATTTTAAAACACATATCATTAACAAAATTCAAGAATTTTTGGGCAAAATTGTCAAATGTGAGGATAATTTGACAAAAATTCGACATTGCTAATTATTAGCTTTTAGTCAAAGATTGATCTTAGTTGTTCATTTATTGCCTTTAGACAATAGAGAAACATTCTTATAGTTCTCTCCTTCTCGTATGATGATGATTTCTCATGCACAACAATGAGGTAATCAAACTGAAGTTGGTGCTAAGAGAAATCACTCAAAACTGGGAAACAGACGTACTGCGGATTGTTGGCAGCACTTTACCATTGTGACTGAGACCTTAAAAGAAGGCATAAAAAAGAAAACAGGTTATTGTAAGTATTGTCCAAATAGTTATGATGCTGATTCAACGAGGGGAACGAATAGGTTTTCTAGGCATTTAGTGAAATGTGATGCGTATAAAAAATTGAAAGTAACTGATGCTTTAAAAGAATTTTATCAGAAAGTGTTTCGTGGATTGCTAGCAGATCCTCTTATGAGACATGGATATAGTTTCTCTTGGGTTGAGCATGAGGCAACTTGAAAACTCTTTAAGTATCTGAATGACAAGGTTCAACCAGTCTCAAGAAATACAATACAAAAAGATTGTGTGGAAAGGCATGCTGAATTGAAAGAGAAAATTATGAGTGTTCTAATGCATCTTCCTGGTAGGATATGTCTAACAACTGATTTATGGACTGTATGTACATATCGGGGATATATGTGTGTGACTGCTCACTATATTGATGAAATCTGGGAGTTGCATAGCAAATTACTTTCATTTAGGCATTGTGCTCCTCCTCATGGTGGGTGTGAATTGTCTATAGAATTATCAGATGTTCTGATGGACTGGGGAATTGATAAGAAGATATTCTCTTTAACTATTGATAATGCTAGCAACATGGATAAGATGGTCATGAATTTGAAAAAAGGGGTACTTAAGGATTTGCCAGGCAAGGGGAAGCATTTTCATATTCGTTGTGTTGCACACGTACTGAATCTTATTGTCAAGAAAGGTCTTAAAGTGGTTCATCGTTTAATATCAAAGCTTAGAGAGGGCATTAAGTATATTGATGGTTCAGAAGCTAGAAAAATTAAATTTCATGTTTTGTGTAAAAGACGTAAGATTTCTTATTCTGATGGTTTGTGGTTGGATGTTGCTACCAGATGGAATTCTACATTTATCATGTTGGATAGAGCATTGAAATATCGGCTATTGACAGTTATTTTGTTGGGAATGATTCTCTAGCTCCAAAGTATTCTCTTTGTCAGGATGAATGGATGAAAATTGAAAGGCTTTGTGGACTGCTAGAGCCTTTTTATGATATAACAACGCTGTTTTCTGGAAGTGATTATCCTACTGCAAATTTGTATTTTCCTAAGTGTATGTAATCAGGTCTCGCCTTCAAAAAGAAATGGATGATGATTTGTTTGAATCTGCTGATGATGCTGATTGTGTTGTTGTTGATGATGATTGTACTGCTAATGATGATTGTGCTACTACTGCTAATGCGTTTGATGTCGATATGGTTGATCCTAATGCAGTTGATGTTAGTCTTGCAGCAAGTGAGATGATGGAAAAGTTCAAAAAATATTGGGATGAATTTGTGATGGTTCTTTCATTTGCAGTTATCTTCGATCCACAATATAAGTTAGCTTTTGTGAAGTATGCTTTGACAAAAACTAGTGTTCGTTCCCGTAACTTTAAAAGGCACGGAGACTTAAATTTCAACACTTGCGAAAACATCAAATTATTATACAACTGTTTAGTGTAAATTATTATACGCCTGTATATATGTGAAATTTGGAACAATGATGTTATTTTGCAGTTATACTCCTGGATGCAATGTTGTTCAATGTAATTATCAAAATTCATAACGTAAATGTAATTAATTATACACCCGTATACATTGCTGCAACAAAATATAATCACATTTATGGTTATATTATCTACTAATGGTTTGATCAGCAACACTTTGTAAACTAAACTCAAATCTAGATATATCTTAAACACTTCGTGCGTAGTCTCTTCGGCACGTGGGACATGTAGTGCCATAATATAACCAGGTCTGAATGCAATCAGAATGAAATACATGTCTACAAGGCAAACTCGAAAGTTCCATGCCTAAACCTAACCCAAATGGAATTAAACAAATTACACAGTGACCTCCCCCACTTTGTTGAAGGGTTGCAACCTCCAACAAAGCGTGTAAAAGATTCGTTGAAGAATAAGATGACTCTGATATGTTGTCGGGTGATGGAACAGGAGGTTCAACCATCTCATCTTGCTCCAAGTCAATGATTTGTTGAAGTGATCGAACATTGACAATAATGTTTGGGCATCTATGGGGATACAATGTTGGAGCTTGTGAAGCCAGATAATTACTGACGAAGTCCTGTACAAGGCCAACAGCGCACATGTTCTGTATAAAAAAAGGTATGTCTGCTCCATCCAAAACAAATCTTGCGTGCGTCTCACTTATGGGAATACCACCCCATTCAGAAGAGAAAGTGAAATTCTTCACCGTTGTACCGACTTGTTGACGGTAGCGTATTACGATACATCCCTCCATATCTCTCACAGTTTCATATTGGGTTGATATAGTGATTATATAATCCCCAAAGAGGGGATGGTACATCCCCTCGGTTATTTGTGGAGGCAACACGTTTAGATCAACTGAGTCATTTAGAGACATAGTTAACCTAATTGTACATATACAATTAGAGATGTTTTGAAAAAAATATGATATAAAAAAGCATTAAAGGAATAGAATGTAATTTCAACCATAAAACTAACTAAGAATTCACATCAAAATGCAAATATCACGCATTACACATCTACCCATCACAGCCAAGTCACGATTCATCTAAGATCATGTAATCGAATAATAATATATAGGGTATTGCAAGGTTGATGGTAATTGCAAAGTTGCTAAGAGAAACTGAAGCTTAGAATATAATACTAAGGCTCATAATATTCAGGATTACTATAGTTTCATATACTCACTTTTTAATGTCATTGTTGTTTTGATGATACTACACAATGATGCTAAAACAAAAGACACCCTAAGCCAAAGTGAAGGAACTATGTAAGCAGCATTTATCAAATTTATAATTTCAGTTATCTAATGAATGAATCTGGAAAATACATTAAACCAAGGTTAAAGAAGGATACAAAATAGAGATCAATCGTGTAAGGAAGAAAAGAGTTTTGAGATTAAAGTTTACCTAACAAATCGAAGCAGGAGGTTGATCTCGGAATTGGATTTGCAATAACTTGTATAGTGTTCGTAGAGAATATGAGCGTCCATGATAAACAATTTAATAGCCATTGACACTGATCGATTATGGAGGGAGGAGGTGGAGAAGATGGAGGAGGTGGTGGAGAAGATGGAGGCAGGAGTGGAGATCGAGTTTTAGAGAAAGAAAGAAGGAGATCGGTGTAATTTAGGGTTTAGGAAAATTGAATTAATTAGTATTAAGTATAATATTATTAGTCAAAATTTAATCTAAAAACAAAAAATATAAAACCTGCTAAGTTGGATTTTCCATAATATTGTTCCCAAATAAAAAAAAGTATAAAATATTCGTCAACACAGAACATAGTTACAAAGAGGAATACGAAACTGACTGTAGAATATCATACGGCCGTATACATTACTGTTTAAAATTGACGAATACGAACATGACCGTAAGATTTTATACGGCCGTAATTATATCTGTTTTGACGAATACGAAGCAAGCTGTAAAACACTTTACACCTGTATTAAGCATGAAACCTGCACAATTTTTCTGGAAAAAAAATTCTTACTGTTTCATTGAAAATATTTACAAAATGGTAAGAAGATTAGTGCATCAAACATCAAAGAACAAATTGTTTTATTTACATTTTGAAGCAATATATCACACTCTCTGCAACACTTCTTTGTAAACAACATTAACGGTATGATTTACAGCTTCATTGTTATTGTCAAGAATCAAGAATTTTAAGCCCTTACGATCTGTGACTCGTGAGACTCCCACATAGAACTGGCCATGAGTGAAGACAGGCCTTCGAACAAATATCCCTACATTAGACAAAGACTGCCCTTGGCTCTTGTTTATGGTCATTGCAAAACAAACCATAATCGGGAACTGCCTTCTTTGGAACTTGAAAGGCAATGTGGAATCTGAAGGACTTAGAAGCATTCTCGGAATAGCAACTTTATCACCAATGTTGCTACCCGAAATTACAACCGCCTCAATGACTCTCGTCCCAAGTTCAGTGATTAACAACCTGGTGCCGTTGCACAGACCGGACGATGGATCGATATTCCTCAACAGCATGATAGGAGCACCAACCTTTAGCTTGAGCACATGATTTGGAATACCTGAGCATTTTATGCTGTTTAAGAAGTCGGACGAGTATAGCAACTCATTGATAGAAGAACCGCCATCTGCCTTGCATATGCTATCCAAACTGTAATATTCTGATGCAGTCCCATCTAGTAATGACATCATGTACTCGTTGACTTCATCAACAATGTCATGGGTCGGAGCTAGAATGGCTCTCTCTTGAAAGTACTTATGACAATTCAGATTTTGTATGAAGTCGGGATAGGTTGCATGAACAATAGAAGAAATCGGATCATCTTTATTTACCTCGGTGATTAAAAATTCGGGAGGAATTTCTACTGTGTATTCACCGTCACCCGATTCCCCGATATCACCATCGCCAATTTGCAGTATCCAATTTGCAAATTTTTCAGTCTCTTGTGCATCAGGATCCCACGCATTATGTTGAAGCCTCATGTTTTTTGTGAGTCGCAACACCTACATATGGTACAAATACATGAGAGATGGACAAATAAAAATAGATAAAACCCATTAAGATATAGTTGTATGCTCTAACCTTACACTCATGCCACAAGTACGAAGATGTAATGGTAGCTGCAACAATATCTCCGCGACTTCCGTGAGGAATTACAGGCAGTATTTGGCGAAAATCACCACCAAAAACAATAACTTTCCCCCCGAACGGCTGGTTCATACTATTCGGGTTCGAAAACCTGAGGATGTCCCTTAACGTGCGATTAAGGGCCTCAAAACAATACTTGCTGACCATTGGCGCTTCATCCCATATGATCAGCTTAGCCTTGATCAACAACTCAGCAAGAGGGCTCCCGGCATCAATTCTACAGCACGAAGTGTCATCAACATTCAAAGGAATGCGAAATCTTGAATGTGCTGTCCTTCCTCCAGGGATAAGCAAGGAAGCAATTCCACTCGAAGCTACAGTAAGAACTACATCTCCTTGTGACCGGATAGCTGATGCCAATGCTCTCCAAATATAGGTCTTTCCCGTCCCTCCATAGCCATATAGGAAATACACGCCTCCTTGGTTCATTGACACGGCGGTCAAAATCTCCTCGTACACTTGTTGTTGCTCCATAGTCATGGTGGAAGTGAGTTGCGTATGCTCCGTGGCCAGCTGTGGGATGTCATAACGGAGCTCTTCCTGTATCATTTTATTGCCACCTTCCCTCAAGAGTGTGAAATCTGGCTGAGGCATTACCGGATATTGACCGAGGCTACTTCCATTCCTTTCCAATAATTTATCAATTTCGGCGAGAGCATAGTTTTGCAACTGCTCATCGGAAAGATGTAGATCTACAGAAAGTTCATGACGATTAAAGATATATTGAGACAGTCATGAAATTGTATGTGGAAAGAGGTTTTTGTACCTTCTATTTGCAAGTTTCTTCTTTGTGTGTAGAGAATATCCTCTGATAAAAACTGCCATGTTTGTTCCCATACATGTTCCGGTCTAGACAAAGTCTTGGACTGTAACAACATTACGAATAAACTCCGGAGATATTGAGCAGAACCCCAAGATTTTGCTTCTTTAATGGTGCATCTATGTACTCTCTCTCATCATCCAACATACCGGAGTTGTAGCAAGCATCTCTGAATGTTGCATAAGGCACTTTATTTACGGTACGTATATCTTCATACGATGTTGCACCCTTAACGTCATTCAACAACAATCTGAGATAGTATAACTCTCCACTACCTGGTGGGATATGATAGATACGGCCAACGGCAGTCTTATTCGATTTATCGCTTCTCTTTTCCCACATTTTCTTGTCTTGCTTCCAAACATATTTTGTTGGAAAATCAGCGTATCTCAATTTCCTTGCTTCCATATCAACAGCATTACATCGCATCCATGCTAATAACTTAGACAAACCTAATCCTTTGTTGACGGCCACAACATCAAGTGAGTCGTCGTCTTCAAACATTATGCTCTATTCATCCTGAAGATGCACGTGTAACCTTACAACACCAGGCTTTCTATAGTGGATAGGAAGAGCAAGCATTCTCCATACAGCCTCACATCCCGAGAGATACCTAAAATCGAAGTATCTCTTAATCTCGTCCACCACTTCACCCTCACCGGAAGTAGTGGTAAGCATTGCAGTAATTCTGTCATGTCCCTTGCTGATATACTTGAACAAATACTTGATTGGCTTGGTTTGATTACAAGCCTCCACATTGATGTGTGCATTATACACTTCCATTAAGTATTTGTTGTAGGGTACGACATGTCTATTATCAAGATTAGATCCCTGCTTTTTCACCTTTATTCCCTTGTCCTCTCTTCTATAGATTGGGAACCCTTCAGGATCAACAAAGGTGTCCTTGTTGAACTTTTTTGGAAAGTGCTTAATACACTTGCCATCCCTCATGCAAGGTGACCGGTCATGGTTTGGACCGCACGGACCATGAAGCATCAAATCCTTCACAATTTCAAACAGTTCTGGTTCAGAAGAAGGATCCGGAAGTTCAGCCGTGATGACCCTGTCAATGTCCTCCGCTGTGTTAAGTTTCTTCTCGAGGAACAACACAATGTGTGCATGCGGTAGCCCTCTTTTTTGGAACTCAATTGTATAGATGACGTGTAATAAGCAAAAAAAAGCGTTAGTAATATAGATAAGTGCCAATCAGTACATGTACACAGGAATGAGATTCATTGCATGCATTAGTAATGTAATATAACATACAGCCGTATAGTGTTCTGTTAAGTGAAAGAATAAGTATTGTAACAAAATATACAGCCGTATACTGTTCTGTTAAGTGAAAGAATTGCACTTGGACTGTGACAACAATTACAGCATTGTTTGCAAACTTTTTACAGCCGGTGTTGCTGGTTACGTGTAATAAGAATATATAATCAATATATAAGTAACAAACCTTGCAGACTTCAAAGTACAATGCCATTGCTGATTTTGATATGAGCTCTGATGCCACATCATCAAAAAGTTTCAAACTTACAGTCCCACTATTATCTGTGACCTTAATGCACACAACAAATCTAAAAATATATAACATATTAGTATGGATGAAAAATATGAACATATTTGCTTAAATATAGTACTCTATACCTTGGAATAAAGACTTTTCCAATGAGGCAATGTGTACATACAAGGTTCTCAACAACAAAAACATGAACTTGAACACCGCAATTGTAGCAAACATTGTAAAACCATCCTTTAGTTTTCTCTATCTCCAAGACAGTTTCGATAAAGATCGACTCACATGGCTGTACAGGTTAAATTATGTTGCACAATTAATGAATGAAATCACATAATGTTTATGAATTGAAATGAGAGCGTGTACAACCTCGGTGACTGATAATATGTCGTGTACACATTTAAGTTGATTGAAATCTTGACTGTCGTCTGTATTACTTGGGATCTCATCAAAACTTTCAAATCTAAAAATTGAGGCATTTATAAGGATAAAGAATATAACTTTAGAAAAACCAAAACAATTGAAACACAATAAATATTATAGAAATTTAGTGAATGGATACGTGGCTTTGTATTCAACAATTTCAGGAAGACTTTGATCAAGGAACAACTCAGTTCCACAAAAACAATTCTTGACACAAATTTTATCTGTAAATAGGATAAGTAAATAAGTAGTCATATACAAAAGCATTTAAGGTATATATAGAAAAATGAAGAAGAAACAAACTCTGCCAGATATTGATCTTTGCAAACTGAATTATGATAAAAATGTTCGGATGTTGAAGTGATCGAACGAAAGAGTAAAGGTCCTCAGCAAATTTGTCCCAGAGTTGACAACGGAGTGTTTGATTCCTAGAATATTGAACATCGTGTTAACTACTGATGGAGTCATGGTAGACACAATTTATAATACTAAAACTCACTTTTCATCTACTAAAACGAAGGAAACAGTGGGGTTGGGATCAGATTTATATGATGGCATCGATCCAAGGCGACCGATTACATCTACATAGAAGTGAAGAAACATAATATTAGGATGTGGTATGAATCAGGAGCAACTAAATTTAAAACCAAGTATGCTTACCAACTAAGTAATTGACATCTGACTGATATGAGTTAATGTAATGAAATTGAGCAAATCTGAATGCATGCTTCTTAATCCGCATCTCATGTATAGGTCGAACCATGGTTAGAAAATCGAATTTTAACCTATACATGTGATTCGAAAACCTGAAGTGCCCACTGTTGTTTTTGAGAACTTGAAAGTTTTTTATCATATACGTAAGCCCTGCTTCAATATCATCTGACAAATGACTTCTCATGTTTCTTGGTATCGTTGCTTCAATAAGAGAATTCTATAAAAAAAAATACATATATATATTAGAGGCTGGAACCTTATAACTAAAAATAATTTGCAACAGTTTAGAATTTGACATTTAGTAGATATCAAGGTTTGATAGCTTTGAAAATATTACAATTAGAACACTATAACCATACAAAAGCCACAATATAAAGCACATATAATACACTTACTATCCACACAGGTACAAAAGAAATAATAACTAACTGATCTCAATATGTGAAATCATAATAGAATATCCACCCTAGAATACCAGGTTCAGATAAAAGCATTCATATTATATGAATTGATGCAGAGTTTTCATCCATTAAAGTACTAAAAAACTCAAATTGAAAACATTACCTTTTCATCCATCAATACGAGAACTGTATCATTTGCATAATTGGATTTGGAAGGACGATTATGTTTCCGAATCACTCTACAAACGATTCTCCATGTTATCTTACTTTTATCAATGTTTGAGATATAGTCATACTCGGATGACATCTTAATCTCAAAGAAAGCAAAACCTACAGTTGATATTTAAGAGATTATTAGAAAAGGGAAAAAAACAGTTGCAATATAGAGTCATTTGGTTGTAGATGAACAACAATACCTCCGCAAAAAATTAGGGTTTCGAGATGAAGATGAATGGGAGGAGGAGATGAATGAGAGGGGAAATAATTCAAATAAGCTTGCATAATGATGTTAAATACTGAATCGATTGAACGGTTGAAGAAGGAGTGGGGGAAGTGGGAGTACGGTTGAAGAAGGAGTGGGCGAAGTGGGAGGAGTGGAAGAGTTGGGAGAAGTTCTGAGATATACACGATGCCGAGAAAAAAAAGGATGGCAGAGAAAGACCGAAAATAAAGAGGGAAATATTCTGTTTTTAATATATTAGGATTATTTAAATTATTATCTCTATCAAAAAATCAAAGCTATAAAATCAAATAATCGAAAACAGACCTGCGTAGTGTAATATATTATACACCGGTATAAATATCTGCGTGAAATCATAGGGTAAGAACAAAGAATTTGAGTAATGTAATATATTATGCACCGGTATAAAGATCTGCGTGAAATCATAGGGTAAGAACTAAGAAGTGTAGTGTAAAACTGTTAAATAAAGTACGGTCGTGTAACCTCAAGAAAAAGTGAAGAGAATTGAATAATAACTTTATAATCAAAACAACTGAATCACAAAAAACGTCAACATAAATGAAATCCTACGACAATAGAGTAAATGATAAAATGAAAACAAACAATTTTATTTTAGAACATAAATGTGTCATAACAGCATTGTGAGATCAGGTGTCTTTTTCTACTTTCACCGTCACTGATTTGATTTTGCGATCTTCATCGCTATCATCGTCACTTTCAACTTGAACTATCACGGGCTTCTTCTTGGGATCCGTTTCGACTTCATCTTTCTCTACATCACTTTCAATTTCAACTGTCGTTGGTTTCTTCTTTCGATCTGGTTCGACTTCATCATTCGCTTTCTCACTTTCAGCTTGATTTATATCACGCATTCGCTTCATTCGCTTCAAAGGAGTAGATCCGCTAGCATCTACCCCAACAGTACCATCACCACTATCAATGTCAAGTTCATCATGTAGAGACTGTATTGTACTACTTGCTGCACAAGATGATATTTGCGAATGAACACCGACTTCCAAGTATGACTCAGCTTCGCCCTAATCATAAAAAAAAAATACTATGTGTTATTGGACAGGAGAGATACTAACAGTTATATATAACTTTACGTTTATACAATAAGCAAAATATTTTACCTCTTGCACCACATTTTCAGTTTGGAACTTTTTTATCAACCTCTCGTCAGTGCTAATTTTCTTGACCAGATAAGATAAGTTTGAGGAATTTCTATGGGCTATATCGTCGTTCGAGATCTGCACTGCAAAGAGCGTCCTTTTACCTATAAGCTGGTTGAACTCATCAGGGAATACATCAGGAGGTTGAACCTGTTGAGATATGCATACAATACTTATGAGATATGCATACAATATACATACGGCCGATAAATACATTTGGACATATAGCACATGAGAACAATGAATACTTACGGACTGGTAGCCTTCAATTAAAGTTGCCAGTGATTTTGTAGTAAGTTGAAGGGCTTCCTTATGAAATATGGTCACCAAAGTATTCCCAGTATCATCATTTACTCGTGCTTTGAGCCTCAACCTACAAAGTTAAAATACAAGCCTTATATTAAGCATGGTCAATGTATAATGGAAACTACATGTAAATCTAAAACAAAATTTGCATAACAAATTAGAAAAACATGCCTTAGTGTGGGA
Organism: Oxyria digyna; assembly: GCA_029168935.1. Classification (NCBI taxonomy): domain Eukaryota; kingdom Viridiplantae; phylum Streptophyta; class Magnoliopsida; order Caryophyllales; family Polygonaceae; genus Oxyria; species Oxyria digyna. The sequence goes on from JAPVLV010000005.1 coordinate 13,647,024, forward strand.
AATTTGACAACAGAATTACAAGTGCCACAAGAAAATTGTTCTCCATCCCAATCAAGCTTTTTCATGCATTGTTTGCATGCATTGTAATACCAGCCAAACTTGTCTTGCCAACTCTCAATAGTTGCAACAACAACATATACAGATGCCTATAAAAACAATTATTAGATTTATTTAATATGGGTTGTATAGTTTTGAAGGAACAGGGTATACTATAATAAAATAAATACCTTATCTGTTTCATTCAAGAATTGGACACATACTTTTCTATCAACCTCAAAGAAGTCTGTTGTAGCAGGAAGTGAACTTTCAATTGACGATGGTGTACAAGAAGTCATAGAATCACCAGCGTTAGTAAGACTCCAACTATATCATATCATAGAAAAGGTTTTAATTTAGAAGTTTAACTGTCACTAATTAAGCAAAATAATTTACATTTAAAGATCAAAATTATGAATTAGAAATAGAGGGATTATAGAAATAACCGAGTCTTAAAATGAATCACTTCATCATGTTGTTGGTCAAGAATCAGCTGAGTTCCAAAATGTGCATTACATAATTTTGTGACCCCTATTGTAGATTAACAAAAACATCGTTATAAAAAATATATACATTATAGAGAAAAAGACAATGATTATACCTCCAACTATACTTGGCTTAAGATACTTCATGATAATAACAACCCCGGAATCTTCATGTTGTTTGACATAATTATGCAACTCCTCAGCATGGGGGACCCAAAGAGAGCATAGGATAATATCGTTCCTAGAGAAAACAAAATAAGGTGATTATTTCTTAATAATTGTATGATAAATATACCATGCTGATTACTTTTATAGTTGTATAAATACAAAAAAGAAATATGAAATTACATACTTATGATCTTGGAGTCGGAAGTTGCATATTCTATTCTTAATAGGATCAAGTGTGACAATACGGCCAATAACATCTGTAGGTTTAACAAAGAGAATATAAGTAATAATCATGAAATAGAAAGAACAAAAATACATCAAAAAATTAAAAGATATGTAAATTTCACTTACCAACTAAATAATTCAAATCCAACCTATTAGACTTCACATCCTCATAAGAGATAAAATGAAAATCGTTGACAGGAATTTTTAATACTGCCATACTTGTCAATGTAGTGGAATACAAGAACTTTATCTTGAATTGATGAGAAGTGTATCTGTATTGATTATTGTTTGGAATAACAGTGAAGCTCTTCAGTGTGTACGACTGACCAACAGTTAATTTAGAGATCCATTTGCTGACTAAAATTGTTGGTATTGTTGCATGAATTGAATGTCCCTGTAAAATAATAAGGTTTAGGTTTTCGTTTGTTTAGTAGATAGTATTTGTAAAAGGATCTTCAAGAATATAATACCTGCATATCAATAAGTATCATTTCAATTGTACCGAGTTCGCTCTCCTTATTGTAGGATCTCGTCCAAAGGTGAAGGACACGAATCCGAATCTTCCATGAATCTTTGGATGAATCCAGATCAGCTACGTTGTCAAATTTGGACCCCATTTCAACCCTATAATTAAACAACATTAGTAAAAAGTAGAGGCAAGGGATGAATTGTAAAACGTCATGTATCAATAACAACTACCTTAACCTTTGCTTGTTGGACAGATCCACCTTTGCTTGGATATATCGTAGATAACAGGTTTAATGGATGAGAAGAACGATATATATATATTAGAGGTTTAAAATATACGTCGAATCTGTAAAGTAGTTATAACAGAAAATATTTCTCCCTGCCACACACCAAAAAGATATCAAGAGATCCAAAAAATTTAAAATTTAAAATTTGGTTAACATATAATGGATAGATAGTAGATAACATGATTATAGAATATTTCAAGTAGTTGTAACAGATAAGATTTTATAACAAAATGAACAGATATCAAGAGATATCAGTTTTTGAATTTTAAAAGTTTGAAGCCATAAATCTAGCAGCGGATAAAAACATTTTGATATCTCTCTCGATTTTAAAAGTTTTCACCCTTGGATTTTCCCTTGGAGGAGATACGAAAATATGGTAGGGGATTGCAACCACACCCTCTGTTTTAATAGATTAGGATTATTTAAATTATAATCTCTATCAAAAAATCAAAGCTATAAAATCAAATAATCGAAAATAGACTTTCGTACTGTAATATATTATACACCGGTATATAGATCTGCGTGAAATCATAGGGTAAGAACTAAGAATCTGCGTAGTGTAATATATTATACACCGGTATAAAGGTCTGCGTGAAATAATAGGTTAAGAACTAAGAAGTGTAGTATAAAACTGTTAAATAAAGTACGGTCGTGTAACCTCAAGAAAAAGTGAAGAGAATTGAATAATAACTTTACAATCAAAACAACTGAATCACAAAAAATGTCATCATAAATGAAATCCTACGACAATAGAGTAAATGATAAAATGAAAACAAACTATTTTATTTTAGAACGTAAATGCCTCATAACGTCTGATTTTGCAATCTTCATCGCTATCATCATCACTTTCAACTTGAACTGTCACTGGCTTCTTCTTGGGATCTGTTTCGACTTCATCTTTCTCTACATCACTTTCAATTTCAACTGTCGTTGGTTTCTTCTTTCGATCTGGTTCGACTTCATCATTCGCTTTCTCACTTTCAGCTTGATTTATATCACGCATTCGCTTCATTCGCTTCAAAGGAGTAGATCCGCTAGCATCTACCCCAACAGTACCATCACCACTATCAATGTCAAGTTCATCATGTAGAGACTGTATTGTACTACTTGCTGCACAAGATGATATTTGCGAATGAACACCGACTTCCAAGTATGACTCAGCTTCGCCCTAATCATAAAAAAAAAATACTATGTGTTATTGGACAGGAGAGATACTAACAGTTATATATAACTTTACGTTTATACAATAAGCAAAATATTTTACCTCTTGCACCACATTTTCAGTTTGGAACTTTTTTATCAACCTCTCGTCAGTGCTAATTTTCTTGACCAGATAAGATAAGTTTGAGGAATTTCTATAGGCTATATCGTCGTTCGAGATCTGCACTTCAAAGAGCATCTTTTTACCTATAAGCTGGTTGAACTCATCAGGGAATACATCAGGAGGTTGTACCTGTTGAGATATGCATACAATACTTATGAGATATGCATACAATATACATACGGCCGATAAATACATTTGGACATATAGCACATGAGAACAATGAATACTTACGGACTGGTAGCCTTCAATTAAAGTTGCCAGTGATTTTGTAGTAAGTTGAAGGGCTTCCTTATGAAATATGGTCACCAAAGTATTTCCAGTATCATCATTTACTCGTGCTTTGAGCCTCAACCTACAAAGTTAAAATACAAGCCTTATATTAACCATGGTCAATGTATAATGTAAACTACATGTAAATCTAAAACAAAATTTGCATAACAAATTAGATAAACATGCCTTAGTGTGGGAAATTTGACAACAGAATTACAAGTGCCACAAGAAAATTGTTCTCCATCCCAATCAAGCTTTTGCATGCATTGTTTGCATGCATTGTAACACCAGCCAAACTTGTCTTGCCAACTCTCAATAGTTGCAACAACAACATATACAGATGCCTATAAAAACAATTATTAGATTTATTTAATATGAGTTGTATATTTTTGAAGGAACATGGTATAATAAGATAAATACCTTATCTGTTTCATTCAAGAATTGGACACATGCTTTCCTATCAACCTCAAAGAAGTCTGTTGTAGCAGGAAGTGAGCTTTCAATTGACGATGGTGTACAAGAAGTCATTGAATCTGAGAGGAGAAGATAAATGAGAGAAACAAAGTTTCAATGCAGGCTGCATTTTGAGGTAAAATAGGGAGTGTAGTTGGCAGTTGAAGGCGGTTATGGAGGAGTAGAAGTAGTGGGGAGAGTGGGGGGAGTGGGGGAGAAGATTTCAACTGCTGAGGATGGTTAATGGGCTTTAAAATTGGGCTGAAGAAAAGACGGTTTTCAAAATCAACCTAAATGGACAATGGTTAATGGGCTTTAAAATTGGGCTGAAAAAAGTAGGTTTTAAGTTTTTTTTAGGGCCGGTAAGAATGTGCCACGTGGCTGCGACGGTAAATCTTTTAGAAAATAGAGTTTTGGAATTTTCAATGTTTGTTACCTTATCTTCAATGTTTGTTACCTTATCTTCAATGTTTGTTACCATATATTAATAAATAAATATAAATTGGTTCCAAAACACAAGAATGTAAAGGATCTCTTTGTGAAATTTTATACGACAGTAAATCTTGCTGTAATACTCATGTCATACATTAATAGTTTGTGAAATTTTATACGCCCGTAATTATTGCTGGATTTCCCTTGTCATACTCTCCTCTTTGTGAAACTTTATACGACCGTATACATTGCTGGATTGTCCATGCCATAATCTCTTCTTTGTGAAAGTTTATACGACCGTATATCTTGCTGGATTTTCCATGTCATCTTCTTTATCTCTAGGAAAGTGAAATTTCTTTATACTTGAAATTACCTCATAAAATTTCTTTACAAAATACACTAATTTTATTTATTTACATAAGCACTAATCTTCATTCAACTACATAAGAAAGACGTATATACAAACCCATACTTTACATGATCCCTATACAGAATAAGAAAGACCCCGTCTGCAATTTGGACAAATTTGCTTCCGTAACAACCATGATTCAATGCATAAACAATGAAATATGTGAGCACATGACATTTTTTTTACTACAGTGCCCCGTATGAATGGTTCAAGGCAGATTGAGCAATCATGATCATTACCAGAATATGTGACACTCTCCAAAGCTACAATGTCCGGTTCTGAACGAATTGGCGATCCTTGATATTGTTCAGTGTCCGTCTCTAAATCAGAAGAAGAGGGAGCATCTATCAATTCAGGAAAATCATCTGGATGAACTTCAATCTCGACATTGATAAATCGTACCATGCCCCTTTGAATGAAGAAAGGGTCATCAATGACCCAACTATTTATATAATCACGAACCATTTCAGTTACACATACATGTTGCAAAACACTTGGCACATAAGCGTGATCTAAAATCAATTCAATTTCTTGAACTGATAGATGTTCTCCCCTCCAATGATATGTAGTCAGATACTCCTCCACCGTTGTAAATACACTGCAGAAATACTTGACTACAATTGTAGTCTCATCTAAAGGGGAGGTATATCCACCTGTAATTCGGACGGAATAGTTTCCACAACCATAATGATATCCCTGGCATAAATGAGAAGACGGGGGCATACTATAGAAAAATAATTAAATAAATTAGAGACAACATATTGCTTGTAAATAATTCATAAATAGATATGCATACTGTTTCAAGAATTTTTATCCTAAAAACTACAATTTCTCTTAATGTAAGGTCCTAACTGTTAAGTAAACACCAGATGCACAAACAAAATCAACTTGTAAACTGCAAATTGAAGCAGTGACCTGTTTTAAGGTTCCAACTATTAAGTAAACACCAGATGAACAACAAAAAATAGTTTTGTGAAAACAGTACTTTACCTGTTGTTTTAACTGAGGGAACTCTGAGAAATCTACATGAAAATAAGTAAAGAAGGAATTATAGAAACGTACAAAAAACTGTTGCAATTGCCCAACATGTAAACAATCAAGAAATTAATTAAGATAGTATAGAAGAGATTACCAGGTTCACATTGAAGTTGTTGTTCATATTAAAACGAACTCTGAGAAGAAGCTCAATGAATTAAAGGACTTTTGATTTGAGTTTGAGAAATCATATGCTGTCAAACAAAACAGAAATATGATCAGGTAAGAGGTATAACGTATAAGCACACAACACAACAACTAAATAGGAGCAACCATCACTTGTGTAAACATACGGGTCCAGGTAAATGATTTTTTATACCTAACATGAAACATACGAGTTGGATGGTTTTGAAATGCTCACCCGTGCTATCATTTCTTTAATATCTTCAATGTTCTCGGTAACACAGGGCTGATTGGTGGGATTCATGCACTGAAGAGCTTCCATGTCAGCAAGAAACTCGTCACAAAATCGTCTACTCAAATCTAGTGGGTCTTCATTTCTCTCCTTTGCTCTATTGATTATCTGAGCATCAGTAAATACCAAACTTTCTATAAATATTTTTGCTCAGACTGCATAAAAGATTTATTTTTTATAATCTGCAGAAACAGAAACCCAACCACAAAAAAAGAATTTTGAGAATTGGACTTAACCCAACCACAAAAAAATTACTCAAATCTAGTGGGTCTTCATTTCTCTCCTTTGCTCTATTGATTATCTGAGCATCAGTAAATACCAAACTTTATATAAATATTTTTGCTCATACTGCATACAAGATTTATTTTTTATAATCTGTAGAAACAGAAACCCAACCACAAAAAAAGAATTTTGAGAATTGGACTTAACCCAACCACAAACAAATTCCTTCAGCTGGAAGTGCATATTTTGAGAATTGGGAAAGTGACATCAGAATGTATATAAACAAACAATGTTCGAATCAAATCTTGGTCTTCACCTGGGGCAAAAAATTTAATTTAGACATCAGAATGTATATAAACATTTGGAGCATAATTCCGGAGGACCTCACCTCGAAGTATTTCGATCCACAAATTAAGAAGCGAGGGTGGCATCAGGAATCTTCTAAATCTAATCTAGGGCAAACTCATAACCAATTTCGAAGTCCAATTGCTCGATCAGTGGAGACAGGAGGGGACTGCAACCAGCAACACCCTAGACTCGCCTAGAATACATAGAAAACATTTATCAAAATCATTCGACAAAGTACCTGAGCGTTTGCATATGTTGACTGCCGGCGAATGCTACAACGTTGATACTTGACAGCAGATTTCGAAAGGAGATGATGATTGAGAAAGAAAAGTGGGTAAAAAAGAGGATTAGCAGGCTGTAATTTGGGGAGGAAGAAGAGACGGTTTTGAGAAAGAAAGGAGATGATGATTGAGAGAAAAAAAGAGGATTAGCAGGCTGCATATTGAGATTAAATAGGGAGTGTAGTTGGCAGTTGAAGGCGGTTATGGAGGAGTGGAAGTAGTGGGGAGAGTGGGGGAGAAAATTTCAACTGCTGAGGATGGAGGTTGAGATGAGAAGTTGCGTGCTGAGAAGAGAGGTGTGAGAAGAAGAGGCGGTTTTCAATATGAGGCTAAATGGAGATAAGGTTAATGGACTTTAAAATAGGGCTGAAAAAAGAGGGTTTTAAATTTTTTTCTGGGCCTGTAAGAAGCTGCCACGTGGCTGCAAGATAGAGGGCTTGAAGGGGGGCTGGCTTTAATCTTTTAGTAGATACATGAAAAGGAGGAAGGAGATAAGAGGGCTGCTGAAGTGTATAATCAGTTGAAAGAACTTTTTATAGAGTATCAAAGTATTGTTGGAGTTATTGATCTTAGTGATGCTCAAAGTTCAATTCAAACACAAAATTATTATGATGACCTTCAGGTATGTGATTTTATTTGCTTTCCTATATAGTTTTTGTGTGATATTTATAGAGTATGCAATTTTTAAGTATATGTTAACTTTTAGTTTTTGTGTTAGGAATTTGAAATGTCCAACTCTTGTGATTCTTTGAAAAGTGAGCTGGACAGATACTTGGACGAACCGCGTCAGCAAGTCTCAAAAGATTTTAGTGTGCTTAGTCATTGAAAAAAAAAAACCTCAACATGTTTTCCAGTACTTTCTTCTATGGCAAGGGATATATTAACTATTCCTATAACTTATGTTGCTTCTGAGTCAAGATTTAGCATGGGAGGAAGGATCTTGAATAAAATTCGAAGTTCGCTAACTGATGAAAATGTCAATGCCTTGGTGACTATCAATAATTGGGTAACTGGATATGATGGTAAACATCTATAATAAAATAACTGATTTTTGTTTTGTTATTACTTGGAGTATTTATGCTATACTAACTTGTAATTTATAATAAAATTAACTGACTTTTATTTTGTTATTATTTTGGAGTATTTATTCTATACTAACTTGTAACTTTATATGATTAGATTTCAGCCAAGAAGGAATATGTTTGAAGCTGTCATCAAACGATTCATAACATTCTAACCTAAAAACGTTTTAGCATTCATATGCAAATTTACTCTCAACTTCTGCTCTCTTATATAATTTGTTATTATTTATTTTCTTGGTGGTACAGTAGTTGGAACTTGGAAGATAGAAGAGGACTTTGACTGGATTTCTTTTTGTGTATATCAAAGTTGGTAAGCTCATGACTCTTTTATAGTATTTCCTTCACTTGTATGGTTATGAATATCATGTCTTATCTTGATCTTTTGATGTTGGATGTTTTATCTTGATTATTTTATCTTCTTTTTTCAGAATTTTGATAATCTCCAGCAGTAACTTGGGAATTGATTTGTTGAATGTTGCTATGTGCTTTTGCTGAATGTTGCTATGTGCTCTTGCTGAATGTTGCTGGTGTTTTGGCTGAATGTTGCTGGTGCTTTTGCAGAATGTTGCTGGTGCTTTTGCTGAATGTTGTTGGTGCTTTTGCTGAATGTTGCTGGTGCTTTTGTTGAATGTTCTTTTGGCGCTAGACTACTAGTTGTTGCTTGCTGGAGCTTTGGTGAATTTTAGCTTCTTTTTTGTCTCACCAATATGTTAATATCATACCAAATTTAGGGGTATATACATATACTTTTTAATGGTGAATGTGGTTGGGTTATGGTCTCTTTTAAACAAGATAAATAGTAGTAACAAGAGCTTTGTTGGTGTTTTTTTTCCGAGTTGTCGGTACTCAGTAATAATATCATATGAACTCTTTGCAAGAACCCATTTGTCAAAGCTTAGAAACTATTTTGGTATCAAATTTTGTTGCATTAGCACTGTTACTGAAATTTTCATATTTAAAAGGCACAAAATTTATGCAAAATTACATATAAATCCAATCCAAGATAAATATGTCTCGATAACAAAACAAATAGACACAATATATTACATCACATAATTTATGCAAATGAAGGAAGTAGTGATGAATAATCGATCATCACGTCAAGTTTACAATTAAATTGATAATTTCAGATCGGACAATTTCGGGTTTCGGACAATCTCGGGTCGGACAATCTCGGGTCTCGGACAATTTCGGGTCTCGGACAATTTCGGGTTTCAGACAATCTTGGGTCGGACAATTTCGGGTTCGGACAATTTTGGTTAGACAATCTTGGACTTCAGGCAATTTCGGGTCGGACCTATCGTGCTTTGGACAAGTTATGGTCGGACAAAATCGGACTTCGGATAATTTTGGGTCGGACAATTTTAGGTCTGGCGATTTGGGGTTTCGGACTGAAAACGGGCTAATCTACTCAGACACTTTTCGGGCTTCAGATTAAGTCAGGTCGGGTTCGTCTCGGACTTGAACTTTTTTACTTTTTTCGGGTTTCGGTCGGGCTTTTTTTCGGCCGGACCGGTCAGGCTTTTCGGGCCGGGTCCAATTTTGACAGCCCTACGTGTTTATACTAGAAACAATTTTGACAGCCCTACGTGTATATACTAGAAAAACATATGCATTTTAACATTCACTAGCCTACGGGAACCTCGAGATACATGACTCCTTTTTAAATGATTGGACTATACATATCGTTGTGTTGTGTATACGTTTATATATTTGTGATCACTTTATTTCAACGTCAAAGGGGGTTTTTTAATGAAGGAAAAAGGTATATTAACACCATTATCATTTATGGTCTGAGACTCATAATCTTATGTTGGATCTGCTCGTAAGGACGATAAAACTTTTGTGTCATGTAGGTGTAATGACTCAAAACTCTTAGTAAATGTCATTTGAGTTGTGCATTGTGTGTGTTTTTGTAGTATTTTGGGAGATCGAGTTTCTGTTTATAGGATGTTGATCTAAGTTCATCTGTGCATTTTTGTTTGTTAAGATATTTTATATTGTAGGTCATAATAAAACTCTTTATGTAAAAGAATGCTAGTGTGTTCACATAATGAGTAATTTTTTTATCACAGATATACTTGGAGGAATTGTCATCGGTAGTCTTCAAATATGTATGTAAATATGAGTCCGTTTCTTGGTTGCTTTTATGTTTAGTTTTTGAGGTAATTTTTCGGCCTTTTTTTTGTTCCTTTTGGACAAAGCAACATTACGATCGTCAATAGTCACATTAATAATTACTGCAAAAACAAAGAGATAGCAAACATTGCTATCATGCGAAAATTCCTATCATCAACAACAATAACAACGTCAACATTCCCCATTTTATCCCGAAAAACGAGATCTGGGGTGGTCGGGATTGGTATTTCCTTACCCCCAACAAACGATGACTGTCATTATGAAAAAACTATAATCAAGATTCAAAATTATAAAATTTGAGACTATCATCATAACATTTTACACTATCATACAGAAATAAAAATAATAATGTAATCATACAAAGATTGTCATCATTCAAGAATTGTAATCTATCATTCAACATGTTTTAGTACAATAAATTGATGACAATAATACACTGTAATCAAGACTGTCATCATTCAGCTTATTGACGATAGTCTTGAATACAAACAAAGCAACATGTTTTCAACAAAAAAAAGATGTTTGATGACAAATTTATAATAAGTCTTAGAAAAATATTGATGACAAAATGATTTAAAAATTAATTACAAATAGGATGGTTGCGGACAAATTTAAATTGGATAAAAAAAATGAAGCGTGCGTACGCTTCATAAGATATATAAATAAGATGAAACTGGTCATAAGTTAATGTATTGGTAAGATAAATGTTTTAAACTTAAGGAACAACCAGGATGGTTGATGACAAATTTAAATTGGGTGCTTAATGACAGACTTATGATAAGTATTAGAAATAGATTGATGACATAATATAACGATGACAAAAAAAATTGAGAATTATTATAAAAGAGACACATACGCATCTTTCAGCCATCCAAAGAAGTGTTTCCAATCTTCATATTCGTAGAATGATTACGCTGGTCTAGGAGGCATGCCTACCTTTTTATATGGATTTTTGAATGGAGAGAGAATATGAGGGCTTGGATGACCAACCCTTGTAGACTTCCTCAACAACAGTCCATCTGGTGCCACATTGTCTCGAGAATCAATATTATCTCAATACACACCTTCACCACTTGTTGAATCAAACGGTATAGCTGGTATTGAAGCATAATCATAAGCACCATATATGTTTGTTAACCAAATTGTCATCATCCACAATCCCATAATCAGTTTCTGGTTCAGTTTCAGAGACAGAGTTAAAGACCTGAGTTTGAGAATTGTAGGGAATAACAAAAATTCCGCATCATTTTCATCCAAAAATATATAAAGGTTGTTGCAATATGTCGTTTCATTATCAACTGCAACATCTAACATTGGCGGGTCTGCATTAAATGCAACATACTTAGGACAATTCTCAAAGACATAAATCATTGGTTCAAGACCCTTGTCAACATTTCTCGATGAATAGCTACGTTTTTCTTGAGATGTAGACTACTTTGATGAAGACAAAGGCACTCCACTAACCTTATGAGCAAGCGGAATAGTAGCCTCACCAACACTGTCATTCTTCTTACTCTCCTCCATAATATCCACTGTCCACTACCTTGATGCACAAGTGGGACACTTGCCTCTCCAACATTGTCATCCACTTTACTGTTATCCATAATTTTCATTGTCATAGAGTGGACAAAACCACCAACAATCCCACGTTGGATCACTCGGACTATGAGCGCATTCAGGTTGGTTGCTACCATTACCTTTGGATGAAGAAATCAGAGTTTCAATTAAGCTTACAGTGTCCACTAGTTTCTTGAACACTTCATCAATCTCCAAGCCATGCCCAATAACAATACCCTGAACGTAAGCCATTACAGTGCACATGTGATCAACTTTATTACTCAGAACGACAATATTTAAGCAAACTCGTTGCTTGATCCTTCTGGCACACTTGAATTTCCATGAAATCCTTCTAAAACATTTCTGAAATCACTCAAAGTCTTAGCACTGGAAGAAGAAGATGAATCTTTCCTCATCAAGGACACATCCTTTGATTCTCTATCACGACTCAACTCAACATTCAAGTTATGAAGAACATTGTCCGTCGTAGTCTCAACATTGATAACTGGATCATTTGAAGGAAGAACATTGTGAGCAATGTTCTTCTTAGGAACTTGAGTGCAAGTTCTTTCCTTAGGAGCAATCCTTAAGACAAGAGCTGACCTGAGGTTAGAGACAATCTATTATTTATCCTTAGGAAGCTTCTTTATTCGAGGATACTTATTCAATTGAGGACTCTTCTTCTTTGCAATAGTCTTAGTCACACGAGGAGTTTGCTTTGCACAAGGTGTGTGCATGTTTGACCTTAACAGGTTGTTTGTCGTCAAAGTTGTGAGAAGACCGAGCCTCACATGCCACTTCGAGTTTGGAGACAATTTGGTCGAGTTCAAGGTGTGCCAATCCCTCCCATTCAACCAATTAAAGCTAGAAGGTGTGGAAACAATCGTAAGTACGTAGTGGAGTATGATCCCACCAATCGGAGTTGGGACCAAAGGGAGAACAACTCTGTAAGCTTATGGGACATGGCTGTAGAAGCAGATCCTCCATCTCTCTACACTGATGATTACTTGGAGTGGTACTTGCCTCATACTCATCCAATAATCTCTCCTTATACTAAGGAGCATCTCATGCAGGTATGTCATTAATCTTCAAATTTTGTAAATCTATAACTTAATCAATGTTTGACTTAATTTATATCGTACTTCACTCTAGGAAATTCGGACTTCTTTTTACAATTTGGAGCCGTATCGGGATACAGATAATGAGGAGAAGTACCGGAGAATGAAAGACATTGTCTGTCACACTTTGGATGGATTCTATCCTTTCCTTGATTAGTTTGGATTGATGTTGTTTTTAGATTCAGTTACTGTGATTTGGATTTGGTTTGTGCTTGAGTTTTTAAAGACGTTGTTATTAGCTTGGATTTGGTTTATGCTTGAGTTTTAAGAGCATGCTTTGTAGTGTTTGGACGAATAGATTGTTATTGTGATTCGGTATGTTTGGAATTGTTAGATTGTTATTGCACATAACCAAATCGACTAAACAGAAAGAAGCCCAATACGCCATTATATGATCCAAATCAATATCTGGCCCATCAAAATTAGTTCAGAAGCTAGTGGGTTACAGCTGTAGCACACTGAAGACAAGTAAGTGGGTTACAGCTGTTGCTAGCTGCAACACACTGAAGGCAATAAGTGAGTTACAACTATTTCTAGCTGTAACACACTGAAGGCAAGTAAGTGAGTTACAACTGTTGCAAGCTGTAACACACTTACCTTCAACTCTATATAAAGGACGTTTCAGCTTGGAATAAGCAACACATTTCAACTTCATACACACAAGAAAATTATGGATCCAGGAGAGAAGGTGTGCTGGTGCAGCAAAGTGCCAACTGAACAGACTTGTACTGAGCAATTCAGTCATGATAAGGTGAACTACGGGAGAAGATATTGGGGATGCCCTGATAGGACGTGGGACTCGCTTGATGATGCTGGTGGGTGCAAATACAGGCATTGGATCGATCGTCCATACTCAGGTCGAGCAAGGGCTGTTATAGAACAACTAAATGTGGATAATTTGTATCACTCTACAGAGGCTGGTGGTCTGGAGGAGCTAACTGAACTGCTGAGGGCAATGTCAAAAAGCCTAGGCGATGAGGTACTTGAACTTAAGGCGAAAAATGTTGAGCTCATGGATGAAAATGTTGCACTTGTTGCAGAGAAGCAAGCCTTAGTTGATGAGAAATATGGAGCAAGTTCCAGTGGGACTAAGTAGTTTAATGTTTGTTTAAGTTAGTGTTTGTTTAAGTTCTTGTTCGCTTAAGTTCTTGTTTGTTTAAGTTCTTGTTTTTACTGCTACTACTGTAATTTTTGTTTCATTTGGAAATGGAAAAGTTTATGTTATATTTTATGAATCCATTTAATAAAGTTTATAAGTATAACAAATTTTTCACTAAAAATTACACAGAAATGGAGAAGTATGTGTTTCTGTAGTGTGGCACGGTTAGGCGCAAACCGTGCAAACCAACTGAGAGCAAACTCAGTTCAGTCTCCTGTAAATAATACATTCGTCACGAAGGTATCCCAGACTTTCGTGACGAATGTCTAAACAGAAAACTTCTGTCACGTATCTGTACAGGACCTCCGTGACGAATGTGTACAGAGTAGACATTCGTCACGGATCACTGCTAAACCTTCGTGACGAAGGTAGTACTTATTGACATCCAAACGGATGTCTTGAATATCTTCGTGACGAATGTTAGATTGTTTGCAAACTGAGACATGAGTAGCTAAAACTTAAAACTGAGTCCAAATACATGCAAAAATTAAAAATCTTAGTCATTACAAATCCTAAACAATCCATTTCGACTCAATCTTAAACGGTAAGATTAACGATGTTGTTGCTTTTCTTGTTTCTTGCCAGAGCTCTAGGCCTTTTGTACGCCGCTAGTTGCTCTGCAAAAGGGTCTATCAAGGAGCGAGCAACCGGTGAACAGTAACGATGCCACATATCATAAACTTCAGGTAATGGAGAGTCATCGGCAATTGGCATCTACAACAAGACAAATGATAGAGTGTGTAAGAGGTATTGATTTCAAAATATAAACACAAAATTGATAGAGTGAGTTAGAAATTACCGAAATGAAGTGTCTTTCATCTTCAACAAGGCAAATGCAACATATGGGCAATTTCTCTCCTTCAGCGATGTTGTCGTCCAATACTATAGGCAAAAAAGTTTGCCAAACTGATTTCCCAAGCACAACGAATGCACAATTGAAAGTTGTAGCAGCTACACACCCCATCGCCGGGACTTGTAACCATGTCTCTTTGGGTGCCATCTCTCCTGGTCCAGTCCAAGCTAGGTTTGTAATTGCTATATGAACATTAGGCGTTTCAACTGGCAATACCCAACAATCTTGCAACCCATTATTCCAATGTGCAAATGTCGTTTGAGCCATTTCGGATCTAACTCTCCTCCAATTATCTTGGTCTCATCCTAATTGTTGTGCTATAGCTCTGTATCCACAATTTCCATCAGCGACAATGGGATACCAACCTTGCACGTAAGGACGCATGCACGGAGGTACGAGAGTATTATACTTTGTAAGCTTCTTCAAAGCCCACTGACCACTCTTACCCTTCCCGTATGAAGCCGGTTTTTGCTTCTTTGGAGGCGTTTCTTCAAGTGTTGCATCAGTGTGCTCCCATTGTGAAGGTTGTCTTTTCATTGGGTTGTACTCTTTGTTTGGAGCTCCTGGAGGTCGTCCCTTCCCCCTTTTCACACGCGCTGGCTCTTGCAGGTTGGTCATTTGAGGGTTACCTATTGCCAAACACTTCATTGCACACTCGTGTTGGTCAAAAGGTGACATTCCCTCCCATTGCTCAGCCATAAACTCATCCATCAAGTTTCTTGCTACTACCCTCCGAACTTCTAATTCGTCTTCAGTCTCTACTTCTTTCAAAGTCAATGTCCTCCAAAAGGCATGAACCGCTTCAGCTGGGATTGGTTCTTGATTCCTCACATATTCATAAATGTCATGCACACATAGCAATCCATCTCTCTTCCTTATTACGCATTCACAATGATCAAGATGCATGCCATATTCCCCTTTCTTGTATTCAGTTAGCAAGCGACTCAAACAAGTATAAGACACTCTGTATTTAAGAAGCTTGAAGAGATCAATGTCTGTAATGTTACTTACAGTCTTTTGCTGACTTTCATTGAAAGTACCCAAGATCTCCTTGAACTGATTGCGCATCTTCGCATTGTATCTATCAAACACAGTGTCTATCTTCTGGCTTGGCAGTGACAAATAATATTTGAAGCTAGAATGTTCACTTTCAACCCTGCATAATCCAAACAATTATTTATAACAACAATGAAAAGCTAACATATATTGTATAGCCCAAATTTGAAACGTAGTAAGATCACTAACCTTTTTGTGGTGTTGGAACCTAATGTAAAGATTTTATCCACATAGATCGAAAGAAATCTATCGCCGTAGGGGTTTAGCCAATTCTTCTTCAGGTACCTAATCTCAGATGGATATTCTGCCCAATCCTTTTCAATACGCCCCAGCTGAATGTTGTATTCCAATTTCGTCGACTGTTTGAATAAGTTAAGACATTCACTTGCAAAATGGGTCCCTCTTGCTTGTGACTGCATTGCTAGCTTAGCATGGTCCTCAATGTTCTTTTGGATGTGCCGCCTACAGAGGAGGAAAGTTGAATTTGGAAAGATCCTATCCAAAGCGTTCATCAAAGCTTTCTCTCGATCGGTGACTAAGCAAGTTGGCGTCATCTTAACAACCCTAAACAACTCAGCCAATTGATACATGCACCACACATAGCTTTCTTCTTTCTCTTATGACACAAAAGCCCCAGCAACAGCATAGTTCTTCCACGTTGATGTTATTCCAACAATCTCTATGAAGGGCATGTTGTACCTTTGCAAGATAATACATTACTATAAGAATTTATGGAGTAAAAACAAACATCAGACTTTTTAACTTAATTATACTTACTGAATTGTGTTGTATGTTGCGTCAATCAACATTACGTATGGAAACGCCTTAAGCAGTTTCATTGACTCTGGGCTTGCGAAGAACACATCTGTGATCTTATTTGTCACTTCGTCGCTCTTGTGTCTTACGAAGTAGTTCAACTCCTTCGAACGATAGAAGAACTCTTGTACCACAGTTCTTCCCTCCATCCTCTCTGTTCTGAACTTGTTACAAAAGTTGTAGACTTGTGACTTCTTGGTCATGTTGTCAGGAGATTCATTGAGCCTTGTGTACATCTGTATTGGTCTAGCATTTCCCTTCCTCATGTCTAGTAACATCTTTTCCTCCTCAGGTATAAGTCTGCACTACCGTGTAAGGATCGACAAATAATGTGGTTGTGAGTTCCATGATCAACCCTTAAGATCCATTCCCCCTTTTCAGTCTCTCTACATGCAATCTGAAATTTGCAACCACATTTCTTTGTGTGGGTGTATTTCCTAGTTCTCCCCACTGAATCAGGAATATAATGTCCACTGCGCTCGCATTTAAGCCAAGACCTTCCTAACGTCCCTTTGAAGTCGGTCTAGCATTTCCCTTCTTTGTGTGGGTGTATTTCCGAGTTTTCCAATATCTCTTGCCCACTGTGCTGCTTCTGATCTTGAGCTGAAGATCTTATCAGTGACGAAAACTTCTGAATAATCTGATGATATATGTGGCTCCTCATAAGGCACAACACTGTCGAACTGTGGTACTGTCTTCAATTTCGGGAAATACTCCATGTCTTGATATGGTTGCGATAAAGATTGATATTCAGGAACATTGGACCAATCATTTTGATGGGAATGATATGGAGGAGGATTAAGCTGAGAGACTATTGGCGGAATGTCAAAATCCAAACCAAGATCAAACGAAGGAACTCCTTCAGGTCCCAAACGAATATCAGCATTGATCGATAAGTTCTTTAAACCATTGAACATTGGACTATTATTCTGTAAAACAACAAAATACACAAAAACTACACTCAGAAACCAGTTTTTCCTACCTTCGTCACGAATAAAGGATGAGCCTTCGTCACGGATAGAAGCTATACTTGCGTGACGAAAAAATTTGCACATTTTTTGTGCAAATACATTTGTCACGAAGGTCCTCAATACTTCTGTCACGAATGTCTCATGTTGTTCCGTCACGAATGTCCTATTTACCCTATTTCAGATTGTTTTTTACACTTTTTTACCCCTAAATTCGAATCAAACTCTAAATTCCAACACAAACACAAATTTCCACACAAACCCTAACTTCAACATTATTTAAGCATCTTCTTATCATGCTCCTTGTATGTAACACCTAAAAATCACATATTTTCTATCCAACTCTATATTATAACATGATTTTCACACAATCAACACAAAAAACTAACTTCAAACTATTCAATTTCATACAAAAACATAAATTTTACTACAAACCCTAACATGAACATTATTTAAAACAACTATAACATACCTTATTGTAGTTCCCCCATGATGGACCATCTTCATCAACATTTTGGTGTACGTAATCATCCCAATTAGACATTTTCAATTGAAGATTGTGTTTGAATGAGAGTGTTTAGGGTGAAATGGGGGTAAAATGAAGTTGAAAATGTAGAAGATGAAGTTGGTTGCGGATATTTGATGGTAATTAAATGTAGTAGGTGTGGATTAGACATAATAGCTTCACTTTTGTAGATATAGCCACATTCGTCACGGAGCTCTTGCTTTTCTTTGTCACGGAAGTCCCTCAAACCTTCGTCACGAAGGTCTCCTATACATACGTGACGGATGTATTGCCAAATACCTTCGTGACGGATGTCTTGGTCTATACATTCGTGACGAAGATCCCGTGTAATACATCTGTGACGAATGTATGGGTGTGTTAAATAAACTTTGAAGGTGTGCTAAATAAACGCTTTGTAAAAAAAAGGAATGATTATAAAATAACAACATTGTCATCAACAATAAATAAACTACTTCATATTGTCCTCCTAAAGAACTTTCTTCGCATACATACAAAAACATTTGTCATCAATATAAGAAGGAAAAGACAGAAATGGATTGTCATCACGAGCATAAGAAATATTTCATTAATAAAAATATATATATTGTCATCACAGTCATAAAAACTTGTCATCAATAAAGAGAAAGAAAGAACTGGATTGTCATCATAAGAATGACTGCTGTTTCATTAACAATTTTTTCATCTACAAAAATGGATTGTCATTACAAACACACAACAAATATTGTCATCAAAAACAAAATATAGAACAAAAAAAGATTGACATCACAAGAAAAAACAATATATGTCATCTAATAATATGATATTCACAGAAAATACATCATGTTGACACTACTAGATTATAGGATAACTATATACACTATTGTCACCAAAATAAATAATATTGATAAAACATTGAAAATGATGAAAAGCAATGAATTATCATCAAAAATTAAAACACATAGAGATCATAATAAACAAACAATCATAAGAAAAACACAAAGTAATACATTTCATCGTATCAAAAAAACAATTATGTCACAAATAACAATCAATCAGAATAATAAGTTATCATCAACAGTACAAAACAAACTTAAATTACACAAAAACATACAATATCAAACAAACAACGTACACTAAATCGACAAAAGAAAAGCATAAAAATTTAAGATTTCAAGCATAAACCCTACAAACACAAAGGGAAACCGAAAACTGAATAAAAAACATACCTCAAAAAGATTACAGTTGCAGAAAACGAGGGAGATGAGCCTAGAGACAATGAAAAACACCGAAAAACACAATGATAAATCCTAAAATCGCGAAATCACAACCAAAATACACGAAAAAGGCTTACCAAAGGTATGCAAGAGGAGGCGATCCCAATTCCGACGACAAATAGCCAGAAACTCACAGGAAAACAATGAAAAAAGCTTGAAGACGATTGCTACTCGTGATCGCTTCAGCAGATGGTGTCCGCTATGTATGTTCTGCCGTATGACAATTGAAAGCTCCCTGCACCTTAGCCACTGCAACTTCTCGACGGCTGTTCTGTCCGACATTCTTGACTGGCTCAATATCTCCCATCGTGAACATCATATATATGGCTGATTCGAGTGGGTTCTCCATTGTATAGGTAAAGACAAAACTCGATTATCCCTCTATGCATTTGTCTTTTCCGCCTACATCTACTTCATTTGGCAATGTCGGAACGACATCATCTTCAACGACAAAGCTTCTACCACCCGTGCTTGCTCTCGTAAAATCATTGCCTTCTCGCCTAACTGTAAAATTGCTCATAATCTAAAACTCGGTCACTCTTTTTGTAGAGTTTTCTTGTGAGACGTTTCATTTTTGGTGCCCTGGGAGTTACTCCTTTTTGTTCCCTCTATGGGCAATCTCTTGTAAATTATTTCTCTTTAATGCAATTTTAACAAAAAGAAAAAAGAAAAAAACGAGAGAGGGTGACGAGGAAGAGGAAAAAGTGTGTTGAGGAAGAAGAGAGCGCGTGCCGACGGTGTAGGGTTCTGCATAGGTATACCCTCCCTTCCTCATCCTTGATTGGGGAACTTCTGAATTTAGGGTTTCTGTTCCTCGGTTTATGAAATTGCTATTCTTTTGCTTATATTTGAATGGTTTTTTGTGATTCGAGTAATGTACTGCAATACTGTAGCATCGATAAGAAGGAGAAGAAGTCAATTGGGGAGCTTGAATCTGACTTCTTA
This sequence comes from Oxyria digyna, assembly GCA_029168935.1. Taxonomy (NCBI): domain Eukaryota; kingdom Viridiplantae; phylum Streptophyta; class Magnoliopsida; order Caryophyllales; family Polygonaceae; genus Oxyria; species Oxyria digyna. The sequence goes on from JAPVLV010000005.1 coordinate 13,667,354, forward strand.
CAAGCATTACAAGTATTGTCCTTTAGTACCCCCATAAATTTATTTTCTTTCATTACAAGCACTTAAACATCTCTATGTTCGACTTCAGCATACTGAAAAAACCATAGATGATTTTTAAAAAGTTACCAACATTGACTCACGTGACACACAGGTAATGTATCCTTTCTTTGATCTTTACTTTACTCTGATTTTGTGTTCTTATATCCACAATCAAAATTATTGTGCCAATATATAAAGTCATTTTGAACAAAACTAGGGCCAACTGCTAAAGATCTTTTCAGGGAAGCAATGGAGTATTTGTGGTGTAAATTTAGTAATATTACAACGCACTTGTTCATCATTTGGGACTGAACTGACAACATTAACTCAAATAATCCTGGATTGAGTGATTAAACAAAAACATTTTAGTGTCATATGTTTTCTTATCTAATTTGTCTGACATTGAGCATCTAACACTAATGATAGCATCCTTATTTACATAATAAGCAAATTATTACTAAGATTACATATGACTGGCATGCTATACATTCACAACAATAGTACAATGGCAACCATTGAATTCCCAAATATGCATTGAAATTTGAAAACATATATACAATAAGTTGACTGGCATGATTCATTTCAGTGGCGGAGCCAGGGGGCGCTTGAGGGTGCGGCCGCGCCCCCTTCGTCGCCGGAAACCGTCGAGATTACCGGAGAAGAATGAGCCTTGTACTTTCCGCACCTCCTCGGCGGCGGATAGTTGAAGAATGATGCAGGCGGCGGCTCCTCTGTTACAACGAAGAAGATGGGTTCATAAACCCTTCTTTCTTTTGATTTTAAAAACAATAGCAAAAACGACACCGTTTAGTATAAATCCTACCGAACGACATCGTTTTGTTAAAAAAAATCAGCTTTAGATTTAAATATCAGGAACAAACTACTCCGTATGTGATAAATCCTTACAAATATTTAATTGCTAAGTAGGTCAGACTTGTTCGGTACCCAGTGTTGACTACCCTTAATATCCTCTATTCCTGAGTTCGATCCCACTAAGGTACTTCTCCTCAATATTTTGTTTTTAGTCTACTTTCCAACTCTATTACTAATATTTTGTTTATTATTCATTATTTCATTAGGCAATTATATCCAATAGGCATTTGTTATTCGTTATTGGCTCATATATATTAATAAAAATTAAGTTCAGTCGTTTTAATTGTAAAATATAACGTTTTTTCATTATTTATTTTGATATGTAATAACATATGAATAAGAAAACTTGAGCATAAAAATAAATATACTCAAATTATATATATAAACTAATGACTGGGGTTTTGAGCTTAGTTTATAAGTTGCATTAAATTTCTACTATAATTTATACGTTATTTATCAGTAATAATAATTTATTATATACATTTAGTTGATTTTTTACTAAAGTCGTGTCGCTTCCCCTTGAAATATTTTGTGGCTCCGCCACTGATTCATTTGGTTTGATTACCACAATATCGTTACTTTATTCTGGACAGAATATGAATTAATGTGGTCTTGTGAGTGTTGTAAATGTTTGCGCACATTAGTCTGGTAATTCATTCTACAGATGATCAGAACGAAAAAAGTACAAGTTTCCACGATCTTTTTAACCGGACAACGAAGAGTGGAACAACCCGCACAAGATCTCAACCAAGCTCCGGGCATCGAAGAAGAATGATGAAGGGAGGAGTAGTTAGCATTCTGGTTCAGATCCCGGGTATCCGAAGGTTAGGAGTAGACGTTGATGCCGACGACGGGGCAAAAACGAAACTTCTGAATTTAGGGTTTCTGTTCCTCGGTTTATGAAATTGCTATTCTTTTGCTTATATTTGAATGGATTTTTGTGATTCGAGTAATGTACTGCAATATTGTAGCATCGATAAGAAGGAGAAGAAATCAATTGGGGAGCTTGAATCTGACTTCTTACAAGCATTACAAGTATTGCCCTTTAGTACCCCATAAATTTATTGTCTTTCATTCCCCTACTATTGCAACACTTCACGGATTTTAGAGAAATTGCAAATGTAATCCTTTTATATGAAATTATTGCATGCAGGTGAAGCTCATTCACTTAAGGTAGAGAAAATTTTGTTCAAAGAGAAATCATTGTTTCAAGATGTGTTCAACACACTGTTGTTTTGCTTTGGATGTTAGCTTTTAGTTATGTTCTGTGTGATTGATATGATTTGTGATTTGTAAAGCGAATCTACTGGGTTATGTCAATTTAATTCGAGACTTTCGATTAATCTTTCTAATCTTTCAGGGTGTGCATTCCTGAAGTATGAGACGAAGGACCAGGCTCTTGCAGCATTGGAGGCAGTCAATGGAAAGCATAAAATGGAGGTATGCAATTGTTGGAAAAATTGTTGGAAAATGTTGCTTATGAAACCGAAATCTCATCTTCAATAAATCTGACAAGTCAATTCAGTTTTTTTATTTTTTTTATTTACTATTTATGGATAACAGTTAAACCAGGTTTAACTGTAAGGTTTCTGAAAATTGGATCGACAAAAGCAGCTACTCAAAACTGTGCAATGTTTCATGTTAGAATACACCTATAAACGTGGGATATTGGATACAGATTATCCTGTTTTGCTATAAATATTATTTTGGCTAAACAGGACTTCGGCTGCCATAACAAAGCAAGGTGCAAATGCAAAGAATCTATCGTCTAGAGGAGAGTGATTAATGACCTTATAAATTCTGAAATTTTAGTATATATTTTGATATAATACTTGTAAGTTACCCATGCTCGTCCTTAAAGAGCAAATCTCATAAGAGTGATTGACTAATGATTTTTAGGCTTGATGAGTTCTAATCTGCAAATATCCTTTGAGAATTGAAATATATTTTGATATAATACTTGCATTTGCTCATATTCGCAGGGTTAAATCTTAGATCTGACCCTTTATTTGTGTCTTGTGTTTCACACGTTTGATATTGCTGGTGGCATTTGCAGTGAAACCCGAAAAGGGTGATGCATTGGTATTCTTCAGCCTCCATCCCGATGCAACAACAGACATAAAGAGTTTGTATGGGAGTTGCCCTGTTATTGAAGGAAGAATATAAAGCTCAGCTTCAAGAACTTCAGAAAGTAAAGGTTAAAAACATAATTGTAGTGAAAAGCCCACCAATTGTAGGACCTGTAATCCGCGTTTATAACAATCTGTAAAGAAATTATTAAAGAACAGAATTAAGGAAAAAATTATACCGAAGTGTTCTTGACGAATCTGGTGCGTAGAGTCGAGAAAGAATCTCTTTCCTTAATTCTGTAACGCCCCGTATATGTGACGGTTACCGGCGTTGAGAATCCCAGGATACAACTACGAATTCTTCTGGTTTGCACAATCAAAAGCAGAAGCCAAACGAACCAGTTTCTGTGTCGTACTCTCAGAGAAGAAGAAGAAGAGAAGAGAGGAGGAATGTTGTGTATTCGGATACCAGAGAATGAGAACCAGAATTCTCTTAAATAGAGTCTGGGTTGTTACCGAGGAGGAGAATTCGGATCTGACGACACCAACGAGGTGGAGTCAGTTGTGGAGCAAGTGGAGCAGATCGTGGAGGTTGTTGCTGACTCAGTTGGGCGTCCCCAACGAGGCAGTTCACAGCCCAATCTGGAAGCCCAACTTCCAGATCCAGCCCACTTCAAAAAAGAAGCCCAACTTCCAGATCCAGCCCACTTCAAAAAAGAAGCTAACATTCCACAAGACCACAAGACCACGGACCGGACGGACGGACCGCGCGAGGGCCCCCCGTGTCCTCTCTCCATACCTCTCCCAAGGGCTTACCAAGGCTATGGGGTTTGGGGTATATAAACCCTTCATATTCCCACCCCAATTTTCGATGTGGGACAAAACCCTTAGTCAAAAATCAGCTCCAAAATTGTTCTTTGAACTTAGTCAAGCAACCAACTTTGAGCCTTCATTTCTCATTCAAACGGAACCCGATTTTGACGTGTGAGTACACTACGGCGTAGTGCTCGCGGAGACGAAGCCAACGCTCCCATAATCCGGCACAACCGGTGACCGCAGCCCACCAGAAAAGTGCCCGGACGTCCAGTCAAAAATCAGTTCCAACACCATTATCATTAACATACCTTGTTGACATATTTATATTTGGTGTGACAGAGTGATTGCCTGCACAAGGTCTTGGAATTTGTGAGCACTGTGCATGATCTTTGTTCTGTCCTGAGCATGGACTTCTTAAGCACCATTATGGAAGTTCATCCGAACTTGAATGACTCAAATGGTGTGTAGTCGAAAAGCATTAGCAACGACACACTTTCAAGGCTGGCCAAGACAGTCTTAGCACTAAACGAAGATAAGAAGCAACGACTTGAAAAGGTGAATGACTCCGACTCACTTTTCACTTATGATTGGTTGTTAAGCACCGTTGTTAATGCCATCTTCTTAAGAACCATCATGTGTGTATTTGTATGTGATATTGTTTAACCATGTCACGTACAAATATATATGGTCAAAAACCTCACTTTTAGAGTAACAACCTCTTTCTAAAACATCAAACTACTCATCATAAGTTTAACTTGTTGCAATATATATGGTCACAACATTGATGTTTTCGTATGTTTGAAAAATTTATACACAATTGTGTTATTAGGCATATAAAGTCCCAATAAGGTCTCACACATACAAAACGGGACTAGAAACTATGCGTAAACGCTAAAAAGCCTAAAAAGGCCTTAAATGGACTTAAGGCCCAAATTAGCCAAACGACCCCCGAACGAATGAAACTTGTTTTTAATGACTATTAGGGATATTTAACCATGTGGGTAACTCTCAATCACAACTTCTAACTTTTAAAGTACCGCCTCCTTTGTAAAAAACATACTAGTCGTATTTCTCTAACTTGTCACAATATGTACATTCTAACACATCGACGTTGATTATCGTTGAAACTATTATACAACTTACTCTTATTAGGGATATTAAGTGGCCCTTGCTAAATACAGCCCGGGCGTTTTCTAAATAACGTCCGGGCCCTCGCGTTCTGCGAGGAAGCGCATCCTCGCAGAACGCGAGAGTGCGTCCCCTCGCAGAACGTGAGAGTGCGTCCCCTCGCAGAACGCGAGGGTGCGTCACCTCGCAGAACGCGAGGGTGTTTTTTCCCTATAAAAGGGGAAAAACCCTACTCGGCCCATTTTTACAGCCACCATAAAAAAATTCCGCCGCTCTCTTCTCATTTTACCATCTCTCTCAATTTCAACCTACTTCTTCTTCCTCTTTTCAATTCAAATCTCCATATAAGGTATGTTTCTAATACTCTTATGCTTTTTAATGTTGTTTTTAGATGAATATATGTTGTTAGTATAGAAAATTGCATATTATATGATGTTTTGATATTGAATGTTGATTTAGAAATGGTTGTATAATGGATGAAAGATGATGATTTTGAATTATGGTGGATGAGTGGATGTTGTTTTATGTTGAAATTCATTAGGGTTAGGGTTTTTTATTAGGGTTGTTGATTTTATTTAGGGTTTTGATGTTTATTTGGTAATTTACTTAAATTGATAGGTATTTTAGCTAAAATATTGAATTTTCGTCGGAAAATCTCGCCGGAAACTGTTGCCGGAAACTCATGATAGTGCAAATTGACGCAGAACGCGAGGGGTGTAGTATACTCGCAGAACGCGAGGGTCATGGTACTCGCAGAACGCGAGTGTCATGATACTCGCAGAACGCGAGGAATTGACATAAGAGGAAATTCTTTCCTCTTCTGCAGATACATATTTATATACTGATTTTACTTTATATACTGTTATATTTATATACTGATTCTACTTTACATTTTTTTAGGTAATGGATCGTCCTGGACGTTCAACCCGTCGAAGAAATAGGAACGCTGTGAGAGAAAATCCACCGGTTGAAAATGCAAAAGGGAAAAGGAAAGAAAAGAATACAACACCGGTAGAGCTCTTCCCCGAGGGGCTCCCCGACGTTGATTATCGCGCCATAGAGCGGTACAGTGGTGTCCATAGTTATGCCGGGGAAGACTGTTCTGTGCCTAGTGGGATAGAACGAGCAGATACATATCAAGGGTATCGAAATGATGATTGGGACCTTTATTCTCAAGAGTCAGTTTCATGTGCACAACCGTCAACTCAATGGGCACCACAATCAACTCCATATGAACAATCGGGTAGCTGGGACAATTTCATTCCTCAGTATGCTGTAGTGGAAGTTGGACAAGGGTGGGGTGGACAAAGTTGGGTCGGTGGACAATGTTGGGGAGGTGGATTTGGTGAGGGAAGTGTTCCTGAAGACATGGGTCAAGGAAGTGGACAAGCTTGTTCTTCTTCTTACAATCCTCAACCAGAACCGATGGAACAAGAGTACCAGGATGAAGGTGTTGGGGAAGAACACAAAGAAGAAGGTGATGATGATGATGATGATGAAGAAGAAGAAGAAGAAGAAGAAGAAGAATTGGTCCAGAAACCAAAAAGAAAGAGGAAGTCCAAGAAGAATGAGCCAAAGTATGATCCTGAGCTCACTCATGCCACACCTGGCGGTCCAGAAGATCCCGAGTTGCTTAAGGGATTTGAAGCACATGTGGCGTTCCACATCCAGAAAGGGGAGGTAATTTACTAATTTATTGATTTTCTGCATTTTTAATACATTAACAGAAATTCTGCAGAATTATCAGAAAATGCAATTTCTGTGCATTTTCTCGCAGAACGCGAGGAGTGGCATACTCACAGAACGCGAGGGTGTTACTCTTCGCAGAACGCGAGAAAATGCTTGGTTTCTGCAGAAGCTGATAATTCTGCAGAAACTGTATTTTTTGTAAATTTGGCCTGCAGTGTGTAATTTTTTATTTTTCTGCAGTTGAAAGGTCCGATGAAGCCACAACAACGGACAAAGCAAAGCAGTGATTGGCCATTGGACAACGATGACTGGTCAGAGATTCCCGGTGCTGTTGGATTGTCAGATCTACCTGACATGATGTACGAAGCAATCGACTATCCGTTGATTGAAGCGTTCATCGAACGATGGCAACCGGAGACTAACTCATTCCACCTCCCTTGTGGTGAGATCACTATTGGCCTTCTGGATGTACATATGATTTTAGGCCTACCTATAGAAGGGAAAGCAATGACTACTTGTAAGAAACTGGGTGCCAAGTTTACTCATGATGAGATTATAAAATACTATGGTAGGAAGGGGGCGGAAATTTTTGGAGTAGATCCGCACACTTTAGATTCTGGGAGGGTGAAAGCTGATTGGTTTAGAAGGCATTGTGAAAACCTAGGTCCAGAGCGAAAGGGTTTAGGATGGGTGTTGTATACTGCTTCCTCGCTCTTATTTCCGGACAAGTCACAGAACTTGATTCGGCTTAGATATGGGCCTTATTTGGAAACCTATGCCCATGCTACGGGCATATCGTGGGGTTCAGCTGCTTTGGCCCATCTGTATAGGCAGCTGGGGGTATGCACACGACAGGGTTGTGCCCAGATGTCTTTCTGTTACACCTTGTTGCAGGTATTATACTTTCTAAGCGTTTAATTTACATACTTATATATATTTTCATATTTAACGTACTTTGTATTTCTTAGGCATGGATCTACAACTACTTCCCACACTTCCGACCTACTGAACGTCCTCGGTGGATAGCGGAGCAACCATGGGCATACCGGTGGATGCCTAAGAATGTAAAGCTGAAGAAGGGGCAAGTCGGAAGGGACTATAGGGGAGCGCTCGATATTCTTATGCCGGAGATGGTAAGTTTCTGCATTTTCTGGGATTTCTGCATTTTTTTAGTACGCAGCAGTAATTTGTTTGATTATGCAACATTTTCTCGCAGAACGCGAGTTTGTGGCTCCTCGCAGAACGCGAGGATGCACACACTCGCAGAACGCGAGAAAATGCAAGTTTCTGCATTTTGTCCTAGTTTCTGCAGTTTCTGGTGTTTTACAGACTTCACCATGCGTTTTTCTGTCATTTTGTTAGGTATGTTGGAACCCGTATGGAGCACAAGACTTCACCGATCCTGAGCTTGCTCCCGCTCTATTTCACGGGGTGCTATCTTGCTGTGACATCACCGAACCACACATGCCTGATAGGTGTCCCAGACAATTTGGGAGAGTGCAGCGTATTCCTAGGCCAGTCATCGAACCGCTCAAAGCTCATAGGTTGAAAAACAGTAGGTGTTATAGTGTTTTTTATGACGCCAACCAATGGCTTTGGGAGTCAAGAGATGTTCACTCTTTGTCTCTCGATGATATGGGGCCAGTTGCCTATGCACCACATGAATGCTCCCATGATTACATGGATTGGTACATCAAGAGGACCCATAGGTATATCCGTCCTGCAATCCCTGGGATGATGACTGAGAGACAGGTAATATTAATTGTTTTGGTTTATCTTGCGTTTCTAGTCTTTGTTTGTCTCGAATATTAACATAGAATGAATGTTTACTTGCGTATAGGTGATTGGCCGGGTGTACAATGACATGGACCGGTATCGGTTTGCCACTCCAGAGGATTTTGATTCATATCACGCCCAAATGCTACTAAGTATGTCAAATCTCGCTCCCTTCCGACCACGAGAAGACGAGTAGCCTTTCGTTTTGTGTTTTGGATTGTGTTTTGGATTGCTTTCTTAGGTGTTTTGTTGATTGGATAATTTTATTGGATTATGTTTAGGGATATGTTGGTGTTGCTTCAATTCTGTTCGTTTTTTGCATAACCTCGCAGAACGCGAGGTGTACACCACTCGCAGAACGCGAGTCTGCCCTATAGGAAACAGGGTGCTCTCAGTTGATATGCACGGTCTGTGGCACGGTTGGTGTCACTCGCGTTCTGCGAGTGACACCTATCTCGCAGAACGCGAGGAATGACATTTTCTGGAAAATGTCATTCCTCGCGTTTAAGAATTTCCATTTATTCATCTTCCCCAATGCATGCCAGTCAAATTTCATGGCAATTCATTAAGAATGGAGTAAAAGGGGAAATAAAAGTAAGTCATCCCAGCCGACCAGTGTACGGTCATCTCAGCTTGTCAAATTGTCATTTATTCAGCGAATAAAACATAACTTCAACATTACATTTCAAAGGCGGCACATCGATGTGACACAAGATCGTGCAAAGAAAAAGCATCTCTTTCAGCGTTTCGCCACCAAGGAGTAAACACATGAGGTAATGGGCAGTTTTCTTCAAGACGCAACTACAAGAAAACAACAATGTTAGGAAGTTGCATATTAGATAGTAATTCATAAGTAGATCCAAAAACTTACCGGAACAAAATGTCTCTCACTCTGAATATAGAATAAGCAGAACGTCGGAAGTGTGTCACCATCTTCTAACCAAGTAGGACGTTGTAGAGGAAGGTAAGTGTAGTTAGCATTTTTTCCCACCGTTACGAACACTATGTTGAATGTGGATGCCACAAGGCATCCCATTTCCGGGGTAGCTAGCCAGTGATCTTCTGGAGCCCTTCCTATTCCTTCCCATGTAAGTTGGTGTAAAGCGCTCTCCAAAGTTGGTTGTTGTGGAGGTCCAATCCAAGTTCCTTGAACTAGGTGCCAAATCTCTTTGACCTTAGCTATCATCAAATCTCTTACTTCCCTCCATAAGTGTTGGTTGTCATGCAATTCATGAGCTATTGCTCTAAATCCACAATTTCCATCTCCATTTACCTCAAACCAACCATTCACATGGGTGCGCATTGACGCGGGTATGTGAGACTTGTACTTGCCAATCACCTTAATCTTTGGTTTCTTGAATGTTTCAGAATTAGAAGCATTTTTTTGCTTCTTTGGGGGTGTTTCTTCCAAATCTCTAGCATCCATCTCAACATTAGTGTGCTCCCATGCAGACGGTCTTCTTTGCGTTGACCTAGGTTGTTTGTTAGGAGCTCCGACTGGACGACCTCCGGTGTGCTTTGAAATAGCCGGCTCTTTTAGAGGAGTATTTACTTTCCCAATGTCTAAAACAGTTTGTGCACACTTTTCTTGATCATGGGGGCACAATTTCGGAAACGTTTCCTCATAGAAAGTCTGAAAAAGACGCCTTGCCACCTTACTCTTAACTTCCAGTATGCCGGGAACATCAACTTCTTCCAAACTCAAAGTACTCCAGAAAGGGTGCAACTCTGATACTCTTAGTGGTCTTTGCTCCTTCCAATGTCTTACAATCTGATGAACACACATCAACCCATCTCTAATCTTGATCCCGCAGCTACAAAACATATTAAAGTGCGCACCTAATCTCTCCCCCTTCGTGTATTCCTTAAGCAAAAATTCTATGCATTTGTAAGAGACTTTGAACTTCAAGACTTTAAACAAGTCGGCCCCTTCAACAACTGTGAAGCTCTTATTCAAACTCTCGGTGAAAGACACAGTAATCTCCTTAAGTTGGTTTTCCGCCATTGTTTTGTATTCTTTGAACATTGTGTCTACCCTAGCATTTCCACTTGACAAGTATGACTTAAGACATGAATGTGCTCCTTCAACTCTAAAATGTTCGAAAAACAATAAAATGCAAATACAAATCAGAACCTGTGGATCCTTCTGTAATGTGTAACTCCTCGCGTTCTGCGAGTTCATACATTGTTCCAGGATCTTTGCATTCGAAAATGCATCAACACTGAATCAAGGAATTTACTCGCGTTCTGCGAGATGGTATGCCCTCGCGTTCTGCGAGGTGTGCATTACAGAAGCTCTTTTTATCATATGTAGAAGGTAGACATAAATAACAGAACATACCTGTTTGTCGTGTTATTCCCGAGAGTGAAGACATTATCCGTCCATGCTGAAACAAGTCTTTCTTTGTAACGGTTTAGCCAATTCGTTCTCACGTACTTCAATACGGTTGGATAAGCTCGCCATTCGTCCTCAAGTTTCTTCAAAGTACTCTTGTAATCTTCTTCAGTGGTTTGTTCGAACACGTTATAATAATCATTTGAAATATGAACCCCCAATGCTTGTGTGCCCATAGCTATCTTCGCTCTCGCCTCTATGTTCTTCCTTACATGTCGCCTACATAAGAGAAACTTTGCATTTGGCCATAACTTGTCTGTTGCATTCATAAGAGCCATCTCACGGTCAGTGACGAAGCAAGTAGGCGATGCTCCTATTCTCAAATACATCGTCTGCAGCTGCTGCAACGCCCATAAATAACTATCCTCGCTCTCAGCCTCTAACCATACCCCGCACACAACAAAATTCTTCCATGTAGAAGTCAAACCGACTATCTCCAGGAAGGGAACATTGTACCTGGAACTAAAATACAGTAAGATAAATACAACATAAAAACAGAATGATAAATACTTACCTGTTCGTGCTATAAGTCGAGTCCATCAAAAGGACATATGGAAACGCCTTTAAGAGTTTCATTGATTCGGGGCTAGCAAAGAACAAGTCGCCTATTATCGAAGGGTTCGTTGCACTTGGCCTATACTCCATGAAGTAGTTGCTCTCTTTGCATTGGTGAAAGAATTCTTGAACCACGGTTCTACCTTCCATTTCCTCTTCCCTTATATGTCTTACCAAATTGTACACTTGGTTCTTCTTTGTGCAACTTCCGGGATCCTTGTTTATCTCAGTGTAAATCTGATTTGGAGAACAATGTGAAAGTACCATCTCACGAACCTTTTTCTTTTGATCCGGGGTTGGCCTCCCGGCAAATGCATTCCCGACCAAACTATCTCCAATAGGATGGTTGTGCAAACCACAAACAACCACTAATCTCCAATTCTCTTCAACCCGGTTCTCCATGAGCTTCAACTGAAATTTACACCCCGTTTTCTTGCTCTTTGTGTTTGATCTAACACCGACACCTTTAGGCCTATGGCTTCCCCCTTTCTCACAAATGATTTGAATCTTACCACTTTGCCCCGGTTTAGATGGTACACTCCTTCCAATAGAGATCATAAACTTGTGTTGCTTTGCAACATTCAAAGCCCACAAATGAGCGATCTCCTTAGAGGCAAACACTTGCTCCGTAGTGAAATATTCCGAATAATCCCTAGAAACAACCTCTTCCTCACATACGGGACTATCAAACTTTGGTGCAGTGCGTAAAGAGGGAAGAAAACACATCTCCTCTCCTACGTTTGTTGGTGGGTTAGCAAATTGTGAATCAAACGCATCATAGCTTGATGGCACCTCATATGTACATGGCATGGAATAAGTAGATGGCACGGGCAACTCATAAGTAGATGGCACATGCAATTCATATGCAGATGGCACATGTTGTTCATATAAAGATGGTTGATGATAATATCCAAAGTCGTCAATCCCTAAATCAAATGACGGTGGCGAAACGGGCACCGTATTCCGCGAGGGGTAGGTGTAGTCATTCAACTGGATTGCATTCAATCCAGTGAACAAAGAAAAATTCACCTATAACAATGCTTCTGTTAATACTCTGTAATGTGCAACTTCTCGCGTTCTGCGAGGGACGCACTTCTCGCGTTCTGCGAGGGAGGCACTTCTCGCGTGACGCGAGGGGCTTCCTCTCGCAGAACGCGAGAAGTTGCTATTTCCAAAAACTAGTGCTTCAACGGGATATTTTAACATAACATGAGTTTCTACATTAAAAACCATAAAAACCCTAAAAACATGAACACATCTAAGTTTTTGACATTATATGCAAAAGTCATCTCTTCAACACTTACTACTACTACTAGATTTAACATGAAATACAACATAATAAGTTCATTTTAGCTCTTAATGGTGCAAAACAAATTAAAATTCAAAAATTAAGTAAGAACATTACCTCATTTGAATGGTAACTTGATGAACCATCATCTCCATTCCCTCCTTTGTTGAATTCCTCTTCATCTTCCATTATTTTAGGTGTTTTTAGAGTGTTTTGAAGTTTTAAGGTTTTGAAAATGGGTTTTAATGGAGGGTGAAAGAGGTGAAAGATGATAAAAAGAGGTGTTAGGGTAGGGTTAATAGGTGTTACGGAATACTTAAAATAAGGAGGTAGTTATTATAGTTAGGTGGGGACAAGACATGTAGTAATGGCGCACAACAACGTCCATCTGACATGCTAATCTCGCGTTCTGCGAGGGCCGCGCCACTCGCGTTCTGCGAGGACACGTACACTCGCGTTCTGCGAGATTAGCATGCATGTAATTAACCTAATTTTTTGCTAATCTCGCAGAACGCGAGTGTACGTGTCCTCGCAGAACGCGAGTGACGCGGCGTTGTTTGAATAAAGCACCGGGCTGTATATAAGAACCGTGTATTAAGTAGCAACAAGGTCTCGCTCACACGAAATGAGGCGCATAAATGCTAAAAGGCCTAAAAAGGCCTTAAATGGACTTAAGGCCCAATTTGGCAAAACGACACTCAAACGATGTCCGAATGGAATGAAACTTGTTTTCAATGCCTATTAGGGATATTTAACCATATGGGTAACTCCCAATAACAACTTTTAACTTGTAAAGTAGCATATCCTTTGTTTGGACTTCTTACGTGGCGTAACTGTCCAAGCTTTGACAATATGTAATTTGATTTTGTTTGAAAATCCTATACACATAAGTGTTACTAAGGATCAAAGGGGTCATATGTCATTCGACACGTCGCGCATGGATGAGAATCACACGTCACGTGTGGAATACATCCACATGTGACGCATGGACATCATCCACACGCGACGTGTGGATCTACATATGTTAATTGAGATATATGTAATCATATTCAATGTATTTGTAGTTACATGTGCAAAATAACTCACTCTCAGTATCGTTTTTACGTCGATGAAGCCCAATTCGGCAAAAAACGCCGTCGAAACTTTATCGGAATGGAAGTTTCAATCCTTATAATGCCTATTTGATCATGTGTGTAACTTCAAATCAAGATTTCTTCCTTTTGAAGTCAAACCTAGTTTGAAAACCGAACGAGGTCGCAATATGTATGGCGCAACATATAACAAAGAAATATAACAAGGTTCAACATTTTTCAACATAACAATAAAATAGACACTCTTAAGAAAAACAAGTAGTTCTTGCAACATAATAAGGTTCAACACTTCAAAGGTGCAACATAATAAGGTTCAACATAATAAGTAGTTCTAAACAAACAACATTAAAAGAAGGTCGATAAATTTTCAAAAGAAAGGTCTAACGACGAGGGTTGAACGGTCTGAAGAGGTTCCTGTATTGTTGTGCGGATGATTCCCCTCCCTCCCTTTCAGGTTGTTGTCGCTCCAGTTCACATCGTTCCTGAAACTTCCGCTCTCGTTTGCGATGCTCCTTGCGCTGCATCTTCTTAGCTAGAACCTCGTCACGACTTTTCTCCATGGTCGCTTGGATTCCGTCAAGCATATCAAAGTTGTCTGTCATGCTAGACGCCGTACTAATATCAGATTCTTGATCGGAATAGGACATCTCTATAATCACAAACATAACCAAATTATAGTTACATACTCAATCAAATTCATAACCTATCCAAACAACAACAATGCTTTTAAAGTTATATTCTGAAATAAAAAACATCTTTCAATTCGTCAACTTAATTTGAAACTGCAAAAATGAAGTTCTGGAATATGAATTTCCACACGTCACGTGTGGTTACCATCCACACGTCACGTGTGTTTACCATCCACACGTCACGTATGGTTCTGCACATTCCAGACCTTCATTTCTGCATTCCGCCTATTCTAAAACCCTAATCTCAACATTTTTTTTTTTCTGAAATTCAACAGTTTCTCAATAATTTCATTAAAACCATATCAAATTTCAACACCCTCATTCACAAAACCCTAATTCAATATCAAAACCCTAATTACACTATCAACACATGAAAATATCAAATTCAACAAGAAACTCTCAACAAAGTATACAATCCATTCATGGAATTGTACAAGTTTAATCCTTTCTAATCAAAGTATAACATACACATTGGATCTACATATGTAAATATCATCAAAACAACATCATATATACATCAATATCATACCATAACAATGAAATCTTAATTTTTACATACCTTATATGCAAAAGGTTGTTGAAAATGGTTGATTTCAGGGTATATCCGTGCGTTTAATCCTTAACAACAACAACAAAAATCCCCATTATATCCCGGTAACGGGGTTTGGGGGGTCGGGATTGGGTAATTCCTTACCCCCAACAAGTTGAGAGGAATGACCTAAATAACCCAAAAGAAAAAACAAGAAAAGAACCTACACGCGATCTCAGAACCCTACACCCTCATTCATAACCCTAATTCACAAAACCCTAATTCAATATCAAAACCTTAATTACACTATCTACACATAAAAATATCAAATTCAACAAGAAACTCTCAACAAAGAATACAATTCATTCATATATTACAAGTTTAATGCTTTCTAATCAACTAATTAACATACACATTGGATTTCGAAGTAAATATCATCAAAACAACATCAAAACCTCATATATACATCTATATCATACGATAACAATGAAATCTTAATGTTTACATACCTTATATGCAAAGAGTTGTTGATAATTGTTGAATTTGGGGTAATTTGGTGCGTTGGGGTACAACTGCCGTCGTTTTATGAACTTGAGGAAGATGATAAAATGGCAGGGTTTCGATGTTGGGTCTTATATAGGCAAAACAATCCATACGTCGCGTATGGATTGTGTCTGTGCGTCGCGCATGGTTTAATTCCATGCGTCGCGTGTGGATGCAGTCCATACGCCGCGTATGGATATATTCCATATGTGACGCACGAAGACTGGGAGGTAAATAGCCAAACGGGTGGGCGTTAATTAGTAAGGGCCTTTATTTATGAGGAAATTTGGTGAAAAATGCATTTTGATAAGTGTATTTAGCCTATTACACATGTTGTATGAGAAATAAATTTTTTGACCCCTATATAATAACTTTTCTCAACTTCGTCAAATCAAACTCTCCCTTCGAGATTTTACACGAACATCAATGGAGTCGCTCTCTGTCATCGTCGTTGATGACTTCTCCACTCTCTGCCGTCGTCGATGAATCTGCCACTCTATGTCGTGGTTGATTTTGTCATTCTCCTCCACTACGGCCATTCTCTGCTGTCATCGAAGCTTAGCGACTTTCTTAATCTCAAATCTAATTTTATAATTTGATTCATGAGAACGTAGAAGAGACTTTAGGAGATGGTGGAATATGGTATTTTACAGTTCATTGACGAATGTTTTCTTTAATCTGGCTGAATTTGTGTTTGTGTTTTGGAATGCATAGGAGTTGTTCGATGAAATGTCTATGAGAGATGAGGCAGTTGTAATTCAATAATAGATGAGTGTTGCATCGTCTTTTGGTTTGAATTCGATGGCCTAACCTTCCGGAAAGCTCGCTTGAGTGCTTTTCACACCTTTTGACTATTTACTAATATAAATTTACCTTTAAAAAAAAAAAAAAACTTCAACCATAGTGATCACGCTGTGTGTGGTCCTGCTCATTCTGTCTTTCTGCCTTGGATTTGTCCATCATGAGTGATCAGGCTGTTGCCCGGATTTCTTGCCCCCTGCGTGGCTATGATGGATGCAATAGTGGGAGTGGTAGAGGGCTTACCACGAAATATTTTATTGCCCACTTGGGTTCTCGTCATTTTAAAAGCGTTGACTTCAAGACTTCTCATAAAGCTCGTATTGAGAGTGATTATTTTTTATTTTCTTCTTTGGACTCTGCGCTTCATCAGGCTGGCATCTGGCTTTGTGGGGAATGATTTTGCACTCACACTTTCGGTAAGAATTGTAAACATGTTAATGGTGTTGTGATTCTTGCTCCTTGTTTTGGTGATAGTGCAATCCATGGGATCCCCGTGCCTCCTAGGCCTGATTTGTTGGTGGTTAATGAGTCTGTTAGTCCTCATGTTGTTCTTTCTCAGTTGTCCTTGCCTGGGGATGATTCCTCTTGTTTTGATATCAATCTTCTTAGTCGTATTCTTTCAAGGAAGCTGCAGACAGTGAAATGCATTCCCCCTAAGTTGAGGCTTGGGTTTGCTAGAGTTTTCCTTAGTGCTCTTGACAAGGTTTTGGCGTGTCCGAGTGATCTGTAAACTTGGGTGCGACTCCTTGTCTTGCCTGGTTGCATTTTGACTACGTTTGTGCCTAAGGACAGTGCTCAACGGCGTTCAGGTGAGAGAGGACGATGTCAGTTTGATTGTGTTTCTCGCGCCATTCTTCGTTGGAGAGACCCTGGGGATAAGCTTCGTTTGGTGTTGGATCCTTTATTAGAGGCAACTCCTTTATCCAGTGGTGGGATGAGACCGAAAATTCCGAAAGAGGTTAACATTTTTCAATGCAGACGTAAGATGGGAGATGGGCATTTTACCGCGGCTATTAAGGTGCTTACGTCATCGGGTGCTGCTGCGTCTAATTCTGATACGCTTCGTGACTTGGAGGCCAAACACCCTCATGCCCCCTCTCCTATCCTTCCTTCTTTTGTGCTTGGCGGGGATGCTCTTTTTGTCCATAAAGATGTGGTGGTGTTGGGCAGGGTCCACATTTTCCCCAAAGGTACTTCGTGCGGCCGTGACGGGCTTCGTGCCCAACATTTTGTTGATATGTTGGGTGGTGCTGCTTCTGCTGTTGCCGATGATTTGTTGGATTACATCACTGGGGTTGTCAACTTGTTCCTCAGTGGAAAGTGCCTCTCCCAATTAGGGGAGTTTATTGCTAGTGCTCCTTTGACTCCTTTGGCTAAGCCAGGGGGAGGTATACGCCCTATTGTTGTTGGCACGGTGTGGAGGAGGCTTGTCTCCAAGGTCGTTTCTTCTTCTGTTGGAAATACAATGAATAATTACCTGCAAGATTTTCATTTTGGTGTGGGTGTTCCTGGGGGCTGTGAAGCTGTTCTGCATTCCGTGAACAGACTCATTGAATCTAAGGGAGACGTAGTTGGGCTTTTTATGCTTTTGGTGGATTTTAAGAATGCTTTCAACCTTGTCGACATGACTGTTATGCTTCAGGAAACAAGGATGCGGTGCCCATTTATTGCTCCGTGGGTTGGGTTTTGCTATTCTCAACCCGCTAAACTCTATTAGGATGATGTTATCCTATGGTCTTGTCAAGGAGTTCAACAAGGTGATCCCTTGGGTCCTCTGTTGTTTTCCCTGACTTTGCATCCTTTGGTTCAGACCATTAATCGTGTTTGTGAGCTTGCCCTTCAAGCTCGGTACCTTGTTGGTGGTACTATCGTGGGTGACACCCTTATGGTCGCCAAGGCGCTGGATATCATCAAGGTTGATGGTCCAGCTTGTGGCTTGATCCTAAATGTAGACAAGACAGAACTTTTCTGGCCCATTGAGGACCCTAGAAGCAGGATGGAGGGTGTTTTTCCACAAAATATCTCTCGCCCACACGATGGTGTTAAACTTCTTGGTGGTTCCGTCAGTTTGGACGTTGGTTTCTGTAGTGATCTAGCTTTGAAAAGGGTCTCCAAAACTATTGAGCTAATGGAGGCGGTCAACAGACCTTAATGATCCCCAGTGTGAGCTTCTCCTACTTCGTAATTGTGTCAGGGTTGCTAAACTGTCTTATGCTTTGAGAACTTGTTATCCCTTATCTTTCTTGGATGCTCAAGCTCATTTTGATCAAGCCTTGTGCATCTCCTTGGAGAAGATTGTCACTGCTTCAGGGTCGGGCTTTGGGGATTGACAATGGCGGCTTGCCACTGTCCCAATTAAGTTGGGCGGTCTTGGTATCTTATCTGCAGAGGATGTAATGCACTATGTTTTTCTTGCTTCTCGCCTCCAAACAAGTTCACTGTAGGCCAAGATTCTGGTCAACACGGGTATTGTCTCTTCTGGCTCTTCTTTTCAGCATGCTCTTGATGATTTCAATGCCTTTTGCAACGTTGATGCTCTCTCTCACTATTGGTACCGCCCCCCCCAAATGATGAAAACCCTGGCAGAGTGTTACTTTGATGTTATTGAGAAAAACCTTGTTGCCAGATTCATGCTTAGTCCAAGGCAAGTTGTTGTTCTTAGTTCTATTCGTGCCCCGCATGCTTAAGATTATCTGTTTACTATTCCTATTGATTGCTTGGGGCAGCGGATGAACCACCTCCAATTTCGTTCTGTGTTGTGCTACAGACTCACTATACCTTTGTTCTCTGAAGGTAGTCTTTGCCCTAGTTGCAATGCCCCCAAGATGGATTGTTGGGAGATCACGTTGTTCATTGTTCTAGTGAGATGGGTGTGAAGTACAGATATAACTTGGTGCGTGACATCCTTGTTGATATTTGCTCCAAAGTTGGGATCGCAGTACGCAAGGTGGCCCCCATGGGGTTTCTTTAGATGTTAGGAACGATCTTAGGCCTGCAGACCTTTTACTGTTTAATTGTATGCCTGTTTGGATGTGACTGATATCTCTCCCTTTGTTGACATGAATGTGAGTTCCTGGGCTCCTGGTGTGGTTTTGCACAATGCGGTGGAGAAAAAAAAGGAAGTATGCATCTAAGTGCGAGGAGAATGGGTACAAGTTCATCTCATTTGTTTTCTCCACCTTTGGAGAGTTGGATAAAGAGACATTGAACACACTTTAACGTATCAAGACCTTTTCTATTAGTCACTCTAACAATGTTAGGAATGATACATTTATCTTTCACATATTGAATTTTTGTATTAAGAAAGGTGTCAGTTTCTCGGCTTTTCTATCCAATGTAACCCTTCAATAAGAGTATATTTTGAATAAAAAAAACATAGAAATAGAAAGGCCGCAGGAAAAATAGAATTTTTTTCTAAAATAAGCATTTTACCCGAAAAAATTCCCGACGTAGGCTCTTTTCAAAACAATTTCCCAAAATAGGCACTTATTTCAGCTTCGGAATTTTTTTACGTGTGAGAGACGCTGGTTGAACCAGCGTCTCTCCTCCGAAGCTGAAGCTATTTTTTTTTTTTTTTTTTATGTATAAGAGACGCTGGCCGAACCAGCGTCTCTTATACATATTTTTTTTTTAATTCCCCGTGTAAGAGACGTTGGTTGAACCAGCGTCTCTTACACGTAAAAAGTTTAAAAAAAAAAAATTATTTGTATAAGACGCTGGTTGAACCAGCGCCTTATACAATTTTTTTTTTTTTTAATTCCCCGTGTAAGAGACGCTGGTTCAACCAGCGTCTCTTACACGTAAAAAGTTTTAAAAAAAAAAATTATTTGAATAAGACGCTGGTTCAACCAGCGTCTTATACAAGTGATTCAAAATTGCACGCTTTTCGTCTTGATCACCGTCCTCTATATGCTGTGGAGTATTAATTAATTAACACTTAAAAATGAGTGAGATGATGTGGGCCTAATTTCAAATTGGGCATTTTGTACATGGCTTGTATAAGGCGCTGGTTCTCCCAGCGCCTTATGCAAATAATTATTTTTTTTTTAAATATTTTACGTGTAAGAGACGCTGGTCGAACCAGCGTCTCTTACACGGGGGATTAAAAAAAAATATGTATAAGAGACGCTGGTCGAACCAGCGTCTCTTATACATGTTCAAATAAAAAAAAAAAAACCATTTATATGAGACGCTGGTTCGACCAGCGTCTCATATAAATTTCTTTTTTTATGTTTGAACGTATAAGAGACGCTGGTCGGGCCAGCGTCTCTTATACATAAAAAATTCAAAAAAAAAATTACCAGCTTCGGACGAGAGACGCTGGTTCTACCAGCGTCTCTCACACATAAAAAAATTCCGAAGCTGGCATAAGTGCCTATATTGGGAATTTGTTTTGAAACGAGCCTACGTCGGGAATTTTTTTTGAAAAAAAGCCCATTTCAGAAAAAAATTCGGAAAAATAGGTAAAGACGCAGCTGCAGCAAGAAGAAAACAGAATGATCAATCAGATTCACTTACGAGTACTGGGCAATTCAAGAAGCATATCCAAAAAGTTACACTTTGGACAAGAAAACAATACTACAACGAAACTATATGAAGTTGAGAGAGAACTTCATATATCACTTAGAGTAAACAGGCAGCTGAATTACAATTCAAGGGAACTCAAATCTCGCTAAGCTCTGACTACCATCGGGAGGACTGATGTAAACCCAAAGCAGAGAGATAATGATGGAAAGAAGCCCAGACCAAACATACACAATAGTCGGCACTCTCCCTCTCCTTCCCATAAGCCCTTTTGCAAAGGGATAAAGATGAGAGAGAACCCAGAAGCTGAAAAACACTCCACCAAGAAGCTTGCTCCACTGAGGAAAAGGGCTGTATAGTGTCCTTGCAGCTCCAACTGAGATTGCAATCATGTTCACCATCATGATCGTGATTGGAGGAAGCATTAAAAAGCTCCACTTGACAACATAAAGATCTGCAAACTCATCCTCAGCATCATCAGGAGCCGCTGATTTTGATGTCAGAGTGAAGGAGATGTCGACTCCGGCTATCACCTTCAAAAGTCCTTGCATAACTGCAGCTGGATGCGCGCTAGTGCCACCGATCAACCAAAACTGCTCGTTTCTCCACCAATCATGGAGAGTGATTCCTGACCACTTGATCTCAAGGAGTGCCAACATGCAGAGGGTGACTGTGATGAGAAGAAGCAACACCAAGAATGTGACGTTCAGTGATTGGACTATGAATTGGCCTGAGAATAGCGAGAGTGCGGGTAGGAAGCAGTAAACCAGGAGGAACATGGAGGTGAATGGGTAAATACCCACATTGAAATAAGCCACCCTTTGCAAAAACTTCATTCTCCTGCTAGCAAACAAGGCGTTGTTCTTGGAGAAAAATATCTCAACTGACCCGGTTGCCCATCTCAGAACTTGATGCAGCCTGTCAGTTAAATTGATTGGAGCCGTTCCTCGAAATGCATCTCTTTTCGTGACGCAATAGATCGATCTCCAGCCTCGGTTGTGCATCCTGTAACCTGTCACCACGTCTTCTGTCACCGACCCGTAAATCCAGCCAACTCGTTTGCCCCATTCGGTTTTATCCTCATAGAAGCAAGATATGACGCTGATCGCCTCTGCAACGGTTGCTGCATCTAATGGCTCACGAGGCACAGCCAATGACCCTGCTGGCCTTCCTTGGTGTCCTCTGCCTTGTAAATCCTGAAGCAGTCTTCCTTGATACTCAGCAACTGGAATGGAAGCAGCTAAGGAAGTCGAGTTGCCAAATCTTTTGGGAAGAAGCAAGGATTCGATGTCCAAGTCATCGTCATCATAGTCCATATCCTGAAGATGTGAATTGATTGGAAATGCCACTTCTTCCATTTCCTTCTTCTTATTCTTGGGTCTTCTTAGAAGCAGCTTCAGCTTTCTCGTCCCGAACCAACCATGATGTTCGGTGGCTCTTGGTGGACTGAACCCGTAAAGTGCGAGCCTCCTGAATATACAACCTGTGCCGACATACATTGGGCCTTGAAGCCCGTCAAGGGCTCTCATGGAGACGTCAAAGAACACAGTGTTGTGGTTTGCATAACGGTCACTAGGATCAATTCCTTCAAACCTCTGTGGAAACTGAACATAACAGATTCTGTCACCTCCTCTATCCAGCATGAAGCACATTCCTTCTCTCATGGCTAATGAGTTGTAGATGTAGTGATCGCAGTCGAGATTAAGAATGAACGGTCCGTTCGACATGATGGCACTCGTTCTAACAAGTGCATTCATTGCTCCCGCTTTCTTGTTGTGATCATAACCTGGCCTCTTCTCCCTGGACACATACACCAGCAACGGCAACCGAATATCGACTTCTGTTGTGTCAATCAAGTTATCAGCATCTGCTTCTGAGCCATACACTGGTTCCGAGTTTGGTGGAGCCAGCATTGCCTATGTTTTAACAAAACAATGCAAGATGATTAGCCTAAAAAACATACAGAAATTTCAAATTCTATCCATTTTTATCTACCTGAATTATGCCAGCATGATCTCCCCTAGAGTGATCAGTCTCGGCAGATGGCCAAGTTCCGGGCCAGTGGGACCCATCTGACATCCATGTGGCTTTTGGCACCTTAATATCTTCAGCAAGGCTACCACCTGTTTCCATCTGTTTCTTCTTGGCCTTGAGTTCTTCATGGGCGTTGAAAGCATCCGATCTCCTCCTAATGGATTCTGTTAAGGAATTAATCCTCACCTTGAATTCATCATACTCTCTTTTAACTCTTCTCCTCTCTCTTACAAAGTCCAATCTTACTTTGTTCTTGAGAAAATCCTTCTTCTGACCGAAATACGCCTCTGGACACCGAGGTTCGATTCCATGCTTCCTACAGAAGGGGACCCAGATTCTAGCAAAGCTAGCGGTTTCAGCCAGTGCTTCAAAGGTTAAAAGTGCGCCTCCATCATCAGACAAGTAACAAGCAAGCTTCTCAACTGGATAGTTGACAGCAAGGATTGAGAGGATGGTGTTGGCAGTGACGAGTGGAGGCTCCTTCTCAGGGTCAGCTGTGGAGACGAACACATCCATTCCAGGGAGGTCGGATCGGCCTTTGGGATTTCGGAGATTGGGAGACTCGTAGCGCTCTTTGAGAACCGAGAGATCAGCAACTCTATTGACTGGACATATTTTGGGAAGCTGATCAAGAATCCATGAGAAGGCAAACCAGAGCTCACAGGTGATTGACATTCCCCATAACCACATGGCTTGATGATTAGGATGTCGAATTCTCCATGTCAGGAACATCACCAGAGCCACTAGACGTATCACCATCAGCAATCTGAGCATGGAAGATACAATGTCAACTACTACAATTATATTTCATCAATGAAATTTTGTACAATCTCTAATGAATCTATACCAATGAAATTAGTACAAATCTAAGCTGAATTTGCTACTGTCATGGAATCTTTTTGTCCTAGTACCTTTTAAGGGAAAGATACGACATTCATCCAAGAAGCAAATCACCAATTTTAAGAACCAAGTAGTACCTATTACATTCATAAGTATAGATGAACTCAAACAGAAAAATAGCAGTTCAATTAAGCAGAGACAAAGAGCAGACAAGTATATACCTGTAGGGACTGAGAAGAGCAGCAGAAACAGCAACCTTCCTAGTCAAAGGCCTCCTACCCCTCTCACCAAAATCAGGAGGATGCTCAAACCCTCCAAATCCATAGCCCTCCTTAGGCCACACCGCATTCCCATAGCCATAAGTCCCCTTAGTCTCAAAAAGCCAGCGGTTGTGATCGAAATCAGAAGGGTGCTTGAAAGATTTGACAAGCGAAAGCCTCTTATCCATCCTAATTTCATCCCTTGTAGTTGTTGGTAAAGGAAGCGCTTGATCGTCCTCCTCTCCCCTGATTTCATCCTCGTCTTCTCCTTCGCTCCCTCCATCCCTATACTGGTCCTTACAACCAGGGCACTTCCCACCGCCACTTGAGAGGCAATCCGAGTAACAATCTCTGCAGATCTTGAACCCACAATCACAATTACCCACTTGAGTTGCGTTCTCGTCACAACCCTTCATCCCACACGCGTTCTTCCCAAGCTTGACAGACTGGTCCACATTCGACGAGTCTATGACATGTCCACGAGTCACTGAGTTGAACCCGCCGGTGAAAAGCGTCTCGGATATGAAGTTCTGAGGGAGGCTGGTCTGAGAGGTGGAGATGGGGTGGTGTTCAGGCGTGGGTGGGATTTGGACGGTGTAGGAGACGTATTCAGAGCTCATTTCATCTCCGGCTTCATTGGTGATGCTGGTGTTGGTGTAGGAGTAGCGGTCGCCGGCGCCGGAGAGGGAGCTCCTCCTTGCTCGGACGCCGCTCAGAGGGGAGTTTGAGATTGATGTGCTGCTTCTACCTCCCGTGGTTGATGTCACCGTGATTTTCACCGGGGACGAATTTGGCGAAGAGACTCGCTTCACCACCATTGTTCTTCTTCTTCTTCTGCTGGATTTTTTTCAGAAAAGAAATCACATATGCAAAAGAGGGAGGGAAAGTGGGAGAGAAGATGAGATGGGGTGTGGAAATGGAAATTGAAGTTGTCTTAAGCTACCTGAAATTGAAGTTGAACAAGGAAAGAAGGGGGCAACGGTCGGATTCGAATTTTGAATTGGGTTTGAGACTTGAAAAGGGGGTTAGTAGACTCGTCCAACACCAAAATAGCCGTTCGTATTCATGCTTTCGGTGCAGAGGTGGACCCCAGTGCTTGCTATTTAAACGTGAAAGTCAACATGAAGGGCACATGCTTGCCAAGATTCATCTCTGCCCTTATTTTTCTGCTACTGTAACAAGAATAAAAATGTAACCGTCATATTTACTATTACTATCCACTGTCTTTTTTGAAAAAATAAGTAACTATGCTAAGTTATACTCCATCTTCCCTCTTGCCGAGTTGACATTGAGTAGTGAAATGATATTTCGAAAGACTAATTATTGGTTTATATATTTGAATTTTTGTCAGTAACAATATAATATAATTTTGAGATTTTCCAGAAAGTGATTTGGGAATTGAGTATCCAATCTAGACTTAGAAGATATGCATACCATTGCCAATTGTTCTAATGATGATTCTAACAGATACGAGTATTAAGAAAAGAAATTCATCATACCACTGTTTTCTTATGGCTATATTTTAAGCATACCACAGTGAAAGCAAAGTTATTTTAACAAATGTTAAAGAAGCTATCTGTCTTCTACCAAATAAAGAAGAGGCTATCTATCAGAACTAAAAGCACATTGTCAAGTCAACCACGACCAAGAAATTTCAGAGGGTAATCTTTGTTAGGTGTTACATGAAATCAGGAGATTTTATAGTTTACAAGCTATCAATTTCAAATCTTTGATGATCCATGACTCCTACTCTGAGAATGATATGTATATTACCAATGTAATGTCAAATGTGGAATCCCCATCCGCTGTACAGCAGCAGCTCCTCATCTGACCAAACCAATCAAGTAACTGAAACCTCAAATCAAAAGAATATCTCCTTGATGACCAAAAGAAGTAGCATGACAAAGCACATAATGACCAGAATTGTTGCACACTTCACCATGCCCCCCTTCTTCTGTGTTCTCTCTGCCTGTAATCGGGAAAATGAGGCTTAAAACCAGTTTGATAAAATATGTAAAGTAGAGAGAAGAGAACATAACAAAGTAGAGAGAGAACCTTCTGAAGCTCTTTGAACCCTTGCTCAACTGATGTTGCAACATTCTGGATGTTGTGGTCAATTCGATCGACGATTGTGCCCTGTAGACACGTAGCCAACTTCAGTCTTCGACTGCCAAAAGGATTTAAGAATGCAATGAGAAGAAGAAAATAACCTGATCTATAACAAGGATTGAGAGATCCTTCATGATTTGGGCAAGCTCATTTACAGACTGGGCAACCTGCAATTAAATTTTGTTCTAATTAGACAAAAGAGTGAAAATCTTCACAAGGAATAAGGCTGTAGTCAAGTTCCCACAGATACCTGTTGAATTTCATTCTCCCTCTGTGCATTAACATGTTCACTGTGCTCAAGTTTCATATGGCTCTTGGCAAAATCCTGGCCACAAACAGCAAAGGGATTTTACAAGCTTCTCGTACACAATTTGAAGTTCAAAACCCCGACCAGGGAGGTATACCATATGCATGTTAGCAAAACACTTAACCTATCACACCAAAATATTTAATAGATTTTTGAGATTCTCAGTAGTTATTCATCATTAGTACTGATAATCCCAGAATATACAGATTCAGAGGTTGACTGAAAAGGCTCCGACACTTCTATCACTCAGATGTACCATATCACAGTAATTAAATAGACATGATGAACAACAAGCTAATCGTTATAACAATCAAGTCATCTTGTTTTTCCCCATTCCCTCCTGCTTAACATTTTCCAAAGAGCATCACATGTGAAATTGGGATCAGCGTGAACCAAAGGAGGCAAAGAAACATTTTGTAGGTTTAGAGGAGTTTGAGAAAGCATTATCAAAAATGAAACAGTTTGCATTTGTCATACCATAAACAACAAAAATGGAATATAAGGAAGCATACCACATCACTGAATTCATCTTCCAAACTTGAGCTGGTTCCATTCATACTCATTTCCAAGTCTACCCCATCTTGTCCCTGAACAATATCAAATATAAACAGGGCATTGCTGAGAAAAATGAAATACGGAGTAGAATAGATGGGAAATCGCATAGCTTCTGTAGATCCTTAAATACCGGGTCTTTAAACAACAGTCACTTGAGAATGCGTTGCAGCAACAAACTGCTGAAGCAGAAGACCAATTACCCGAAAAACCAAGTTCATGTCATCTAATTATCAAAAAATCCAAATTGTCAACAGTAGTTGTAGTTCCTTCCATCACTTACCCATAACAATGCGAGTAGATACAAACAGCACAAAGTTTTAATCAGAAAATAGAATAAGTTGGATGTCTATATTATTTCATGGGTTTACCACCTGAATCTCAAGCCTCCAAAGCATTAGATTATTTACATGGAAGTGAAGGAACTAAGAACAGAAAGGTAATTCTACTCTCAGAGGAAAAATCTCTGCACCGAATCATTAGGAGCAGTTACCTCTTGTTGTTGTTTAAGACGTTTCAAATAGGTGGACTGTTTTCTCCGGAACTCAAATGACAAGTTTTGTAGATCTGTAGCAAGGGATCTCTGTCACAGTAACAGGGAAATCATTAAACTATCATAAAGAATTCTAACAAGAACTCATGAGGTAAAATATAGCTTATGTAGTTGACTGAACACCAGTTCAAGTGATTTTCCCAAGAAAATGAGCCATGCACTTTTTCAGAAAAAGAGACTTAACAAAGTTTTTTAACAAGCTTTTGAAACAATTAATACAACAAAATTAAAAAAACAGCAACTATTAATATTGTAAATCCATACCTGCACATTTATTCTAATATTGGAGTCCTCTGAAGTCTCTCTTGTTGAAAGCTCCTTCAACCTTTTCTCAGATCTCCTTAACAGATCAGTGATTTCACGGGTAAGAGCTTCTAACAGGCGTTGATCATCTCTAACATCTCCAAATGAGGGCATTAGAGCCTTTGCGTGAGCCTTGGCTAAATCAGTCATTTTCATTCGTGCCCGCTGTATGTTTGCAGTTATTTCTTCAGAAACATCAACCCAATCTGGGGGGAGACCCACTGTCCACACATCCCTACTGCAAGAAGAGAAAGAAGGGGTTGCTATTCAGAGCAGAACATCTTCAGGAACGTCTGTGTTAATTAGTATACAACTGTAATTATAACTATACGATAAAATTAACAAGCAGTCAAAAGGTTATATTGTAATACCTACATCTCTTACTCTCTTAGTACCTGAACATTTTGTAATCAGTTTAGATTTTAGATAATATGAACTACATACGTAATCAGCATATAGTGACTTAAATCTGTAAGGACAAAATTGATGTTTATGTGCTTCCTTTTCCTTTTAATGACTTAGATCGCCTCCATCTTTGTTCCAAACTTCCTTTTCCTTTCACTTCGCTCTCCTTCTTTCCCAGATCATCTATCTTTCCACTCACCTTGCCTGAGATAAAGATGGTCGCAGTTGGTCCATGGTCCCTCGTCAGCTTTTATCACTAGTCGAAATGTGGGGTGGATTCGGGGTTCCTAGGTGGAAGTTTCAAACCTTTTGAATCTAGGGTTATGTTTAATCTGTAAAGACAAAATTGATGTTTTTGTGCTCCAACTCCCTATTGTAAAGTAGCTAAAGTTGCGTGTTAAATCTAGCATTTCTGGATTCGAAATTTTTTGATGGGGATTGAGTCAAAATTTTATTGATTGTATGTTCTTGTGGTTGAACCTAGAATGTGGCTAAGCTAAAGAGCTTGGATATTGTTTGCCTGGTGGTTTAACTGTTTTCTCCTTAGTCTAGATAACTTCTGTTGTTGACACAAAGATTAAGGAGATTGTCAACAACAACAAAACTTGGTTGTATGTTTAAATTGATTATTTCCTTCTCTCCCAATACTCTAGTGTCTGAATTTGTTTTCCTATCTACATTCTTTTGTGATCTATTATACTTCCCCATTATCTGATTCATGTTGGTATCTCAGCCATCGTTGTCTGTACACTGCTATAACTTATGAAATTATCATCATATCTCTTCAATGTGGAGTACGATTCCTCCTCCCAAATTTTTCCAAACATTATGTGAGAATGACTCATCCCAGTAGCAGAGCAAAACCAACTATCAGAAATGAGGCTAAGACCTAACACTAAACAGTGTGAAAAAATGTGTCTGCAGCCACACTGATCAGAGAAAAGATGACTTAACAAACTAGCTAGTTTAACCGTTAAATTATGACAATAAGAACATTAAGAAGACATCATGTAACTCCAGAAAATCCACACCTAGGACCATTAAATGTCTTGTGCCTTAGCAGTTGGTTTATATACTACCATCACTACTGCTCAGCCAAATAACTTAAAACTAACTACCATTAGTACCTAAAACCAAATTTCACATTCTTGTTCCATATCTAAGAAATGGATGATGATGCAACATCAATGCTTAAACAGAAAACTCAGATCCCTAAAATGTTCGAATTAACATCCCACATTGAAAACCCTATCAAGGATATTCAGTAAAACATGAGGCAGGGCGCTCAATTTCAATGCATAACACCAATCTCGTATTGCAGGACATCGAAATGAATGGTTGATTGATAAGACTTTGCAATTCATCACAAAAGACTTATACGAAAATTATTAAGAAACTGAAAAAAGCATCCAACTAAAAACATCCACAATCACTTGATTTCGGTCAACAGTTCATTTTCCTTGGAAGTTCTACCAAAAAGCTAGTAAATTAAACTCATAATGTATACAGATTGAGAATAAATCTTCACCTTGAAGTGGAAGGATCCTCGGTGCTGAGAGGAGTGTAAGACCGATTAGAATTCAGCAGCGAAGTCATTTCAATCACTGGACCTCCAGCGGCGTCAATCGACAGCGGATCCGGCGTACGAACAGCTTTGATTGCGTCTCTGTGCTTTCTAAAAATACTTGTTCGATTTCTGGTCGCCATTTCCAACAATATTAATCCTCCGAAAATCGAACCGAAATGATCACCAACTGAGAATTAGGAGGAAAGAGAGTTCAAAGGTCGAATTTCTCTTTTTTGAATCGGATTACGAAGTGATTTCAAGGATTTGGAGACTCTTGAAAGTTCAAAGAGCAGTATCATAACGAAGCAAGA
The DNA here is from genome assembly GCA_029168935.1 of Oxyria digyna. NCBI lineage: Eukaryota > Viridiplantae > Streptophyta > Magnoliopsida > Caryophyllales > Polygonaceae > Oxyria > Oxyria digyna. Next base: position 13,697,400 of record JAPVLV010000005.1, read on the forward strand.
GGATTTTCCACGAAAATTGTTTAAAGCGTGTCACAGAACCCTTTTTTACTTTTTTTTTTTTTTTTTTTAACGACCAAACAAAAGGTCCATTGTTTTACGAGAAAAGTTTCGGTGAGAACAAATCTTAATGTAGGAAAAACAAAGTTTTCGCGTTCACAGATAACAAGTATATGTTCATAATTTGAGCGGTAACGTTCATAATCTAGACGATAAATTTTATTGAGGTCATTTTGAGAAAAAATAATTAAAAAATCAAAGTTCGCAGTAATTACAAGTTTGTTACCTCGTACCTCACTTAAAACGTTCAAAAATTTTGTGGCCTATATTATGAACACTACCATCCAGAATATGAACATTAACGGGTAATCTGTGAACACGATCTGTTCGTTTTTCCTACGTTAAGAGTTATTTGCACCCGAACTTTCCTCATTGTTTTACAAACAAATCAAGCCTAAATCATCTTCACGGATGATCTTGAAAAAATCTTTCATGGAAAAGATCCTTGAGGTTCTTGAGCAAAGTCTACTCTGAAGAAGCAAAACTTCGAAGCTCGAGATGCTAGAATTCCATTGGGTTAGAAAGTCCCGAAGGTCTTCAATATGGATATTGTGAGAGGCCAAGAAATCAGCAGCTCTATTGCAGTGTCGACACACAAAATAAAACCTACAACAGTCAAACAAATTAGACAATGACATAATATCTGAAATGATGGAGTGGATTTCCCAAGGCATAGAGGTCCCTTTGTTTAACGAATTGATGAGGGTCAGGTTATCACTTTCTACAATGATATTCCTAATATTAAGACGAGATGCAGCTCTTAATCCTTCAAGAACAGCAACAGCTTCGGGGACCGGGACAGTCGAATCTGGGATTCGAAGGTGTTCAACAAAAGAGGGTTGACCAAACGAATTACAAATGATGAAACCAATAAAAGAAGAGAAGTTGGCTCGAACCGAGCCATCACAATTGATTTTAAAGAGGTTAGGCGGTGGTTTTGTCCATCTAGTATTGACACGTGCCTTTCTATTCTGGGCAGTTTTTTTTTTGGGCTTGTTATTCGAATCTTCCCCATTCCATTCTAAGAAATGAAATAGGGCGGACTTCGTAATCTCTTCAGGATTATGAGTATTGTGGGGTAACTGAGCACCGAAAATGGTTTTATTACGATGGTTTCAAATGGTCCATCAGGTAAAGAAAGCTAATTCCGCTGAGGGGTTGTCTTGACAGAATTCTAACATTGTATCATAGAAGTTATTAGTAAGCTGAAAAGAGATATTGAAGTTGCCTAATTCATTAAGTTTAGTGAAAACTGAGATGGTAAATGGGCATTGGAAGAAAAAGTGAGTCTTATCTTCTCCTGGGTTGTCACAAAGGCTGCAAGAGGCGAAGACCCTGTGGTAGTGCATGTTAAGATGTTCAGTAGTAGGAAGACAATCAGAATAGGCTTTCCAAAGAAAGTTTTTAACTTTTGGCAGAATATTCCTTTTCCATAAAATATTTTCGTCAGTGGTTATAGTATGGCGGGGTGTAATGATATGATAAGCTGATTTAACAGAGAAATTGCCATTACCCGCAGGTTTCCAAATAACCCTATCTTGTAAGGGAGATATAGGGATACGAATCTGAATAATTTTTTCGATAATATGGTTGGGTAGATAGGTGGAAAGTTTCGGAATATTCCATTATTTATCCAGAGTAATAAAATCTGCAACCTTATGGTTATCAGTGTCCAAGTGGCAAAATTGTTTGAGTGGACAATCCGGGATCCAGTTATCTGTCCAAAAATGTGTAGATAGACCATCACCAATCTGCCAAAAGAGGTCCTTTTTAAAATCTCCAAGAAGAGACAGTAATCTACTAAACTGCCATGACTGGGTGGGTTTACGTTCTAAAGTTAAGAAGTCATTAGAGGAGAAGTATTTATCTCTAAGGATGGAAACCCAAATGTTGTTGGGTTGAGTGATGATTTTCCATAGCAACTTCATTTGGAGGGCACGATAATTATCCCAAGTTGTTCTAATACCAAGCCCTCCCGCACTCTTAGGTTTACAAATATTATTCCAATGAAGGAGAGATTGGGAAGAAGGATTCTTCTTATTCCAAAAGAATTTTTTATTGATTTCGTCAATGTCCTCGCATATTCCTTTTTTACCAAAAAAACAAAAACATACTCCTTTTGGGAGAAGGAAGCTTTGCATAAGGTAATTAACCTGGGAGATAAGATTAGTTTGAATAAGGACAGCTTGAGCAGCTTGAGATAGGGAGTCTGCTTTCCATTGAGACCGTTGTTGTTTGAGCGCGGAAAGTGCATCATCAAAAACATCATTACACACTCGTCCTTGAAGGATAGGAATGCCCAGATATTTTTCTAGTTTAGAGGTAATGGGGATATTCATGTGAGAAGCCAATATCTTTGCTAGGCTTGGAGTAATGTTATTAGAAAATTGAATAGAGCTTTTGTGATAGTTAATGGAGAGTCCGCTTTGTTTAGAGAAATTGGTCAAAAATCGTTTAATAAATAAAATGTTGTCTTCGGAGGCATTAGCCAGAATAAATGTGTCATCGGCGAAGGTGAGGAAGGGGATCGGACTACTATTGCGAGTTAATCTGATTCCAACATGAGGATTAATATTAGTTGCTTCTCTAGTAAGTTGTCTGGCAAGGAATTCCATGGCAATAACAAAAGGAGTCGGAGCCAAAGGATCACCCTGCCTAATACCACAGGTGGGCTTGAATTCAGGCCCAGGCTGATTATTGACTAGAACAGAGTAAGAGGTTGTTTGTAAGCAGGCCTGGATAAGGTTGATCCATTGTTGGCAGAATCCAAATTTTTGAAGGACTTTACATAGAAAGTCCCAATCTAGTTTGTCATAAGCTTTCTCCATGTCAAGTTTAAGTGTCATCCAACCAATGGCACATTTTTTATTTTTATGAAAGGAGTGGAAGATTTCATGGGCTGCGAGCATGTTATCTTGAATAAGCTGGTCCTCAACAAATGCACCTTGGTAGGGGGAAATAATTTTTTCCAACAGGGGTCGAATTCTGTTGGCCATAAGTTTAGTGATGATTTTATAGGAAGAATTACAGAGGCTAATGGGCCTATAATGGTTAATATTACAAGGCGTGTCGGTTTTAGGGATTAAAGCAATGAAGGAATGGTTGATGGTCGTAAGCATTTGTTCCGAATAGAAGAATGCCTTGACCGCATTGAGAAGGGAAGCTTTGATAGTAATCCAATGTTTTTTGTAAAAGTCAATAGAAAAGCCATCTGGACCGGGAGTTTTATCAGGGGGTTAACAAAGCTCTTTTTAACTCAGCTTCAGTAGGTGGTTTAGTAAGGGAGATATTATCTTGGTCAGTAATTAAGCTGGGGATAATATGAAGAGCATTGGCATCAATACCTGTAGCACCGTTATGTTGAAATCTCATACCAAGCTCTTTGGTGATTTCTTGGGATATACTTTGATGATCATGGAGCATAAGTCCATCTTTAGTACAAAACCGAAGGATAGACTGTTTGAAGACTTTCATTTTAGCAATGACATGAAAATATTTAGAATTTTGGTCACCATCTTTGATGTGTTTGACTTTTGCCCTACGGCGCCAATAGTCAGTTTGAAATTTCAGGAGAGCAGAGTATTTTTTGGAGTGAACGTGAATTTGGTTAATGATGTGACTATTAGTAGGATCACCAAGAAAACTAATATGAAGCTTTTGAAGCTTGCTTTCAGTAATGCTAATTTGTGTGAAATTATTGCCACAGTTCTTACGGGCCCAAATTAATTAGTCATTTTTACATATTCACTTATATTTTTTAATCTTAAATTTTTTATAATATGTTTATTAATCATTTTATACATAATGACAGTTTGTGTTAATGACAGTTTATAGTGATGATAGTTTCAATTTCAGCTGATGCCGGATTGTATTGATGACAATTTCAGTTGATGGCAATTTTAGTTTGATAACGGATTGTGATTTAGATTGGGTTAGTTTATTTAGTTTGTAACCCTTTTTAATGTCAAATTCAGGTTATTGGCCCTAGGGTTGAAAAGCCCATCTAAACGTGTGACTTCAATTTGGCAAAAATCATTATGCGCTTCTTGTGCGTAATTGTGTGACAACTCACAAGGTATCTAAATAATATTCTTGAATAAACCGAGATTTGAACGCTGGAATATGGCGTTTAAAGTTCTGGTCTCCTTTTTTTAAAACGCAATATTATAGTATTTTATTTTTTCGGCTCAAACCGGTTTTAAAAATTAATTATTTTTTTTAACTTTCTAAACTACATTTTTTGTACGTTCATTAGGCAAAACTAAAAAATCGATACGTGAAGCAAAATACAGAATACGTGAAGCAAAATATCCCACGTACGTTGGTTTTCCACGTATAGATATAATTTGAAAAAAGTAGTCATTGGAAATTTAGCCGTTGGGGAAATTTACCTTGTACGTTGGAGCTGGCCGTACGTGGGTTTCTACGTACATGCTAAATTTCCCCCAAAAAATAGTCCTTGGGGGAAATTTACCCTGTACGTTGGAGCTGGTGGTACGTGGGTTTCAACGTACATGCTAAATTTCCCCAAAAAAATAGTCGTTGGGGGAAATTTACCATGTACGGTGGAAACCCACGTACGGCATGTTCCAACGTACATGCTAAATTTCCCCCAACGACTATTTTTATGAGTATGACCGTTGGAAAAAACTTTATATATACCCACCCACATCGGTTGTGTTTTTCATTCAAGTCATCCGAAAATGTCAAATAAGAGAGTTACAAATTTGAGTGATGGTGAGGAGATTAAATATGTGACGGAGATTAAATGTGGGAGCGGTGAAGAAAACGAGTATGCGAGTGACGGTGATGGTAACAGCGACGAAGACAATGTCGATGCGATCGAGGACGAGAAAGATTTTTTCAGTGAACCCGAAGACGGGATGTGGGACGATAACGAAGAAGAAGGAGACTTCGACGTCGGTGATTTTCCGGTTAGTTATTTTTTCTTTATTAATTGTTTTTCTCTCTATTTAGGTGCAAAAATTTCGTAGAATTTATAATTGTGATTCATGTGGATTAATAAGATATAGATGTAATTCTTATTGTAGTTTGGATTATTTGGGGTTAGCAAAAATTAATTATAGGGTTTGGATTACTCTGATGCGTTTGAAACCGAAGAAATGTTTCCTACTGAGAATCATTTGAGGCTTTGGGTTCAGAGTACTGGTAGAGAGCTCATGATGGTATTAGTGACTCGCCATAGTAATGTACGTCAGATGAATATAATGTGCGAGCATTCTGGAATGTATAGATCACGGAAAAAGAAAGAGGAATTAGAATATGAGGAAACAAAGGAGGTTGTTGAGACAAAGCGGGGATAGTAGGGATAAGAGGACGAATTGCGAGTTTGAGGTCCGAGGTTATAAGTTCAAGGTGAGGGATGCTAGATATGGATGGTATTTGAAGGTAAATTAAACACGGACAATACAATCATAAGCTTTGCACTAGCTTCATTGGCCTTTCGTACATGGGTCGAATGAGGTGAAATTTGTGATGGCGTTGGCAAATGTATTCATGCACCTACTTCTATTGCTCTTCAGTTGAGAAAGTAATTTCCTGGGAATGTAACATCCACAAAACAAATCGCAAACTTCGTGCAAAAGTTGCATTTTGAGGATCGTGGGGATTTGGTTACAAAATGGACTTTGAAGTTTCTGACGGAGCGTAGCAATGTAGTGCATCCCCTTTGCAAGAAGAACACAAACGAGGTGGACATCTTGTTTTTTTGGTCATCAAGACTCGTTGCACTTGTTGAAGATGTTTCCGTACATCGTAGTTATTGACGCCACCTACAAGACGAATAGGTATATAATAGTATACTTATGTCTTTTTGTTTAATGTCCTATTGCGTCATTTTTTAACTATATTATGCAGGTATAAGATGCCTCTTGTGAAGATTGTCGGGTTCACTTGCACGCATAAGTCATTCAACATTGCATATGTATTCGCGCGTAAGGAGGAAACATTGCATTACTTGTTCATAGAGGCTTAAACTGTTGTTTGATGATGTTGGAGTAATGTTGACTTCCATAATGAATGATCGAGAACTAGCTCTCATCACTGCAATCAAGACAGTGTTCAAAGATCTTCCGGTTCAACACCTCTTGTGTTGGGTGCATATCAAGCACAACATCGAATTAAATGCTACCAAAATCTTGAAATACAAAGAATCGGTGAAAATGTTGTGCAACCAAGTATGGAGACTTTTTCTATCAAGAACGAAGGAAGTATACGAGGATAGGTTGCTACGATTGAGAACATCTTGAAGAAGCGGAATCGTTGGGTGCATTGATAAGGTCTGGCTTATCTCTTACAAGACAAACATTGTTTGCGCGTGGACGGAACACAATCTTCACTTCTTCACGAGGACCTCAAACAGGTATGTTATACTTAAACATTTCATATTTGTTTATTATTTGATTAGTTCATTTTTGTCTTACATAAACACGACCTTGAATGAATAAACCATACGGTTGAGAAAATGCGTAAGGTGTTGAAGAAGATAGTGGGTTCAAGTATAGGCGGTTTTAACCGAATGGTTGTGAGGATCCGTGCAGCCATCGAGGGCCATATTGTGAAGGTGAGGGCCAACATGGAAGAGGATCGGATCAAGACACCCGGGATTTTCAGACGAATGAATTCACAAGTCAAATTGATCTTTCGGCATCTATAGAGCGTTAAAGAAGTTGTGGGCGATATGGGAAGATATAAAGGTGAAGAATTTTGAGGTACATTGCGATGATTACTGGATGTGAGAATGCCAGGGCCTACCGTGCATCCACGAGATAGTGAAACATATTATTGATGATAAGGCAATCAAGCTGAATGAGATCCACAGATTCTGGAGGCAGCTAGAATATGATAGAATTGAACTTGATAACGAAGAGATAGAGATTGGTGTACCGAAGACCATGCGGGAGTTGAGATTCATTGAGCTCAACGGAGAGATGGCAAAAGGGGGAACTTCCAGAAAGTCAATGGTCTCAGCTAGCGGACTTGTACACCGTGTTGCAGTATCTGCATCAAACTATTGCGGTGGAACCGACGGGCATCAAGGACACAGGCAGACCAAAAGGAGTTGTAGGAAAGAAGTGGGAACCGAGAGAGAGAAGAGCGCATCTGATTACGCAAGGGAAGAGTAAGAGAAAAACGATGCAGAGAAGGCGAATAATATTGAGGTTCAGGGAAAGGGAAAGGGAGAAGAAAAGGCGACGCAACCTACTTCCACTGAAGGTACTATAATTGGGGACTTTGAAGTTGTTGAGTGCACTGCGGGAGAGGCGTTCGGTTTTTCAGATCGCACTGCTGGAGAGGGGTTCGGATTATCAGTTTGCACTGTTACAGATGAGTTTGGATCTGGACTAGAGTTCCCTCAACAAAGAATGACGAAATGTGGGGTAGACTTCAGACTTGACAATGTTGATCTATTCATGTTTCCATACATTGTAGATGCGCAAGACGTAAGTGCAGATGGACATTGTGGATACCGGTATCTAGCTGTGTTGTTGGGGTTCGACCAGTCTGAGTATCATCGCATTCACTTTGAACCGGCTTTAGAGATGTTACAGAACAATGATATATACAGACAAGTGATGACCGGACACTAGTGAAAAAACACCTGTTGAGGCGGGCAGGGGTTGCTGCAACAGGGGGGGGCTGCAACAAGTAAATACTTGTTGAGGCGGTCAAAGTTATGCCCGCCTCAACAAGTAAGCAAAATTATGCCTAAGAAAAGGCACTGCCCGCCTCAAAAAGGCAGGCCTGTTGAGGCGAACAAGGTGCGCCCGCCTCTAAACATTGCAGATGGCCCGCCTCTAAACATTTCATATGGCCCGCATCTAAATTGCAACGAAAGAAATGACATGGCAACTTAAAATTTCATAAACCCAGAAACTTTATTACTTTAGAGGAATCAAAACAGACGAAGCTTCATCAATAAACAGACGAAGCTTCAATGGCGGATTATTACAGGAAAACTATTACAGGAATTCAACATGGAATCAAAACAGACGAAGCTTCAACAATATAAGCAACAATACATCTTAGAATATCATAAATCGAACAAAAGCAGAGAATAAACAGATCTGAGCGAGGACAATGAACAAATCAAAGCTTCAATGGAGCTTCAATGGCGGATTAGGGTTGCAGTTGGTGCAGATCTGATCTCAGCTTCAATGGTGAAAGCTCAAAGCCCGACTGTGTAGTGATCGAATAGTTGCCTTGAGACCTCAGATCTGAGAAAGCTTCAATGGTTGAAGCGGCCTCGATGTCGTCTCAGATCTGAGAACGAACAAATCCGTCGAATCTGAGGCCGCTTCGGATTCCGTCGAAGAAGACGACCTTCCGACCGTCAAAGCCCGACTTCGTCGCAGTCCTAACTCGGCTCCATTTTGATCATGACTTCGATGGTGGATCTGCAGATCTGGAGGATGAAGACGACATCGAGGTAGCTCTTTCAATGGCAGCGGCGCAGATCTGAGCTCGTTAAAGAAGAGCACGTAGGAAGCTAGCTTCAATGGAGGAAGCTTCAATGGAGGAAGCTCCAATGGCGTTCAGATATAAAAAAGGGAGGAAGCTCCAATGGAGAAGAACAACTGCAAATCTGGGTTTTGAGAGGGAATGGAGAAGGAAGAAGATTGTGGGGAGACACCTCTTTTGTTAGAATGGGTTAGGGTTAGAATGGGGAGGCGCCGCTTTTGTTAAGGTTAAGAGATATTTTAGGGTTTTTTTGTGGGGATGAAAACGAACGGTATGGATTAAAAACGAGAGATGAGATCCAATGGTCGAAATATAATTAGGCTTTTTTATTTTAAAAAAATGACTTTGTTGAGGCGTACATATTTTTGTACGCCTCAAAAAGTCAAGACCTGTTGAGGCGAACAAAAATGTGTTCGCCTCAACAAGTCCGATTTTTTGAGGCTGTTGAGGCGGGCAAAACTTTGACTGCCTCAACAGATGTTTGTTGAGGCGGGCAAAGTTTTGCCCGCCTCAACAAGGGCGCTGCAACAAGTGTTTTTTCCACTAGTGAGACTACGTCCGGATTTGGCAAACAACTTCGAAGCCCTTGTTGAAGAGGTCAACTATATCAGGTCACCTTGTCCCTCAAAGTATTGGTTGAGTATGCTCATGATTGGATTAACATTTGCCACTCGGTTTCAGGTTGGTTTGATATACTTATCCAAAGTCCGATCGTATTTGTGCTTACCGATGAGGGTGTATCCCACAAGCTCCAGTTAGGGTTTGAAGATATATGGAATGGCTCGTGTGGGCTTCAGAAACCACTACATACCGGTATGATTTTCACTAAAGTATTTGTGTTTTCACTCAATTTTCTTGAATATAGTATTTGTGTTTTAACATTTAGGTGTGTCTTAGAGAAGATTATATGGTACCATTTGTCCCTAGAGTTTGGAGCATGTTCAAGGATCCTAGTGCGAATGGATTGGATTGTGAGTTTGACCTGAGGATGCAGCAGTGGAAAGATTATCACATTAGTTATGGTAATATAGATGTTGATCTCTAGTGAATTGAGATGTGTTGAATCTTTCATACTGTGTAACTTTTTAAAGGCAGTGATTATTTTCACTACATTTTGTAATTTTTGGCACTACATTTATGTACGTTGAAAGCTAACGTACGTTGGTTTCCAACGTACAGGCAAAACCAAAAAATTCATACGTGAAGAAAAATACGGAATACGTGATGCAGAATAAAAAATACGTAAATTGTACACGTTAGGTTTCAACGTACGTTGGTTCTCAACGTACATGTATAATTTAAAAAAATAGCCGTTGGGAAAACTTTAAGCAAAAAATTTCCCCAAAAAAGAGTCGTTAGGAGATTTTACGCTGTACGTTGGAAACCAACGTACAGGCAAAATTTTTCCCCATCAGATCTTTTGGAGAATATGAACGTTGAAAAAATCTATTTATACCCCCACTTGGTTGTGTTTTTCATTCGAGTCATCCGAAAATGTCAAATAATAGAGTTACAAACGTGGATGATGGTGAGGAGATTGAATATGCGAGCGGCGAAGAGAACGAGTATGTGGGTGGCGACGATGGTGAAGGCGACGACGGCAATGTCGATGCGATCGCGGACGAGAAAGAGTATTCCGGTCAACCCGAAGACGGGATGTGGAACGATAGCGACGAAGAAGAAGGAGACTTCGACGCCGGTGATTTTTCGGTTAGTGATTTATTCTGTATTAATTGTTTTCTCTCTATTTAGGTGCATATAAATTAGTAGAATTGGTAGTTGTGATTCATGTGGATTAATAAGATATAGATGCGATTATTATTGTAGTTTCGATTAATTGGGGTTAGCTAAAATTAATTATAGGGTTTGGATTACTTGGAGGCGTTTGAATCCGAAGAAACGTTTCCTACTAAGGAACATTTGAGGCATTGGGTTCAGAGTACTGGTAGAGAGTTTATGATGGTATTAGTGACTAGTCATAGTAATATACGTCAGATGAACATTATGTGCGAGCATTCTGGAGTGTATAGATTACGGAAAAAGAAAGTGGAATTAGAAGATGGAACAGTGGTTGTTCAGACGCAGCGGGAGACTAGGGATATGAGGACGAATTGTAAGTTTGAGGTCAGAGGTTATAAGTTCAAGGCTAGGGATGACAGAGATGGATGGTATTTGAAGGTAAAGCACGGACACCACAATCATAAGATTTGCACTAGCTTCATTGGTCATCCGTACATGGGTCGAATGACACCGGATGAGGTGACCTTCGTGACGTCGTTGGCGAATGTATTCACTGCGCCTTCTGGTATTAGTCATGAGTTGAAAAAGAATTTTCCCGGGAATGTAACATCCACAAAACAAATCGCAAACTTTATTCAGAAGTTGCATTTTGAGGATCGTGGGGATTTGAGTGTTACACAGTGGACCTTGAAGTTTCTGAAGGAGCGCATCTATGTAGTGCATTCCCTTTGCAGGAAGAAATCACACGAGGTGGACATCTTGTTCTTTGCCCATCAAGACTCGTTGCACTTGTTGAAGATGTTTCCGTACGTCGTAGTTATCGACGCCACCTACAAGACGAATAGGTATATAATTGCGTACGTATGTCTTATTGTTTAATGTCTCATTGCTTCCTTTTATAACTATATTATTCAGGTATAAGATGCCTCTTGTGGAGATTGTTGGGTTCACCTGCACGCATAAGACATTCAACATTGCGTATGCATTCACGCGTAAGGAGGAAACAATGCACTACTTGTGGAAAATTGAGAGGCTTAAAAAGTTGTTTGAGGATGCCGGAGTAATGCCGACTGCAATAATGACCGACCGAGAACTAGCTCTCATCACTGCAATCAAGATAGTGTTCAAAGATCTTCCGGTTCAACACCTCTTGTGTTGGGTTCATATCAAGCACAACATCGAGGTAAATGCTACCAGAATTTTGAGAAACAAGGAATCGGTGAAAATGTTGTGCGGGCAAGTATGGAGACTTTTTCTATCAAGAACGGAGGAACAATACGAGGAGAGGCTGGTACGGTTGAGAACATCTTGGGGAAGCGAAATCGTTGGATACCTTGATAAGGTCTGGCTTATCCCTTACAAGACAAACATTGTTTGCGCGTGGACGGAACACAATCTTCACTTCTTCACGAGGACCTCAAACAGGTATGTTATACATAAACATTTCAGATTTGTTTATTAGTTGATTAGTTAATTGTTGTCTAGAATAAACACGCCTTTGAATGAATAAACCATAGGGTTGAGGGAATGCATAAGGTGTTGAAGAAGATAGTGGGTTCAAGCATAGGCGGTTTTAAACGAATGGTTGTCAGGATCAATGCAGCCATCGAGGGCCAGATTGTGAAGGTGAGGGCCAGAATGGAAGAGGATCGGATCAAGACACCCGGGATTTTCAGAACTATGAATCCACACGCCAAATTGATCTTTCGACATATATTCCATAATGTGTCGGATAGAGGGTTGAAGAAGCTGTTTGCAATATGGGAGGATATAAAGGTCAAGAATTTTGAGGGACATTGCGATGACTACTGGATGCGTGAATGCCAGGGCCTACCGTGCATCCACGAGATAGTCCAACATATTATTGATGAAAAGCCAATCAAGTTGAACGAGATCCACAAATTCTGGGGGCAGCTACAATGGGATAGGATTGAACTTGATTTGAGTAACGAAGCAATAAGGACAATACGAAGATGTGAAATGTTGTTATTTTGGATTATTTGAGTGTTTCATAACATTTAATGAAAGTTTTATATAAACATTATTTGAGTAACGAAGTGATATCACACACATATGAGTAAAACTATACAACTTATATACTTGAGATTAACTCGTTACTAGGTGAAAGTGCTTGTTTAGATATTTCGAGGTGTTCATTTTGTTATTTTCTTATAAAAACGAAACCGTCATATTGGTAATGCTCAAATACAACTTTTACATTTCAAGTTTTTTGCGGTTTAAGGTCTTATTAAGCCGTTTTATGTCGTTTTTTGATAATGGGCCTCACTAAATTTCAATTCGGCCTTATTAGGCCCGTTGACGTTTTCCATGATTTTTTTTTGATTCCGAGAATTGAAAACGACTATGGGATTTATTTTCTATCATGTTACAATTTTGAAATTTTGATTTTTATCGTTTTAGGGCGTTTAAACGAATTGGGCCCAAACTATCCATTTATTACATCCACTATCCACATTCAATATCCACTATCCACTATCCACATTCAATATCCACTATCCACTATCCACTATCCACTATCCACTATCCACATCCACTATCCACTATCCTATACCCTAAACCCTATACCCTAAACCATATCCACATTTTCCTCGATTTGCGTGCCGGTGCTCGTTTTAAGTCGGTTTTTCTCGATTTTCGCGCCATAACTCTTTTTAAGTCGGTTTTTTTCGATTTTCGCGCCATAACTCTTTTTAAGTCGGTTTTCCTCGATTTTCGCGCCATTACTCGTTTTAAGTCGATTTTCCTCGAATTTCGCGCCATTAGTCGTTTTAAGTCGGTTTTCCTCGATTTTCGCGCCATTACTCGTTTTAAGTCGATTTTCGCGCCATTAGTCGTTTTAAGTCGGTTTTCCTCGATTTTCGCACCATTACTCGTTCTAAGTCGGTTTTCCTCGATTTTCGCGCCATTAGTCGTTCTAAGTCGGTTTTCCTTGATTTTCGCGCCATTACTCTTTCTTAGTCGGTTTTTCTCGATTTTCGCGCCATTTGTCGTTCTAAGTCGGTTTTCCTCGATTTTCGCGTCCGTTTTGGCCTAAAGTTTGCTAATAACATATAAATACATATACAATCCAAAATACTGCGTAAATAACAAAATATATAATCTGCTACACATCCTGATCCTCATCTTCTGCGGGTGCTACTGATGCATGAGGATCAACACCAGTCAAAGCGGTCATCCAGCCTCTCATCATCGTCGCTAAATCTGGACTGACCGTGTCACCATACCCCCTCAAAAAAGCTTCTATATCGCCAGTGACGAGGTTACTCCTCTACAATTTAATAAAATACAAAATAATTATAAACAAATAAAATAACATTATAACATTAATACTACAGTATCAAATACTGAAAGAAATACTTACCATAACTAGATCGGCTCCCGCAGGTAGCTGCACGAGCTCAACACGATGGGCAAGCGGTCTACGTGGATCCTGTCTCCGAGATCTCGAATCCATGTAAGGATGTAACATCAGATCAAACCAAGGCAAATAGTCTTCCTTGCAGTCCCATGGATAGTCTCGAAGCCCACGTCGATTCCACTCGTCTAACTCAATCAAGTTGTCTGGCAAGTGTAGATCATTCCAAGTGCAGCTCGCTTTCTGGAACTCCACTTTATATGTCGAGGCTTTATCCTTCCTAATAGCAAGGAAGGGGGTAATCGGGGGTTCGGGTACGCCCTGTACATACCCGAACTGCCTGAGAAATTGGTCGGGGTTATACCCCTCCTGAATCTCAAATGCCTCTAAAGGCCCCCGAAAACGAGCCAACATATACCGGGGGTCGTTGAGATCCAACTTCTCCGGGGTTCCACTGAACCTATTTTGATTTGTTTAAAGGCAAGACATAATTAAAATTAAATTAAATTGCATAACAAGACATAAATTGAATTGCTAAATATTACTTCATCTCATCCAAAACGCGACGGAGAGACACAAGATGAGTTGTGTCCTTGGCATACCTGACCACTGTGTTATCCTTTATAGCAGCCGCCTGGGCAGTCATGGAATCCAAGTCCTGTGTCGCATGGCCTCGAAACCCATGGAAGTACGCCCATATCCAAGCCTAAAACATAAAGGTCGAAATGTTATAAAATTTTAAATATTATTTTCAAGTCAAGTAATAATACGATTATTACCTTAAGAAGGAGTGGACACCTAGCAAACCCCATGGACCCTGAACGAGATGCCTGACCCAACTGTCGTTACAGTTCAGCCAAAACAGCTGCACCCCAAGCGTATGTGCCTGTGTTGTTGTGGTCGAGTAGGATGCTGAGATATATGTGCTTCACCCTCATCCCTGACTTGTCTATAAAAACGGTACTGCCCAACAAAGCGAGCAAGTACAGCGAAGCAATATCGCTCTCCTGCTGAGGAGTCCTGAATTGATAGAGAAACGATGATTTGTTAACGTCAATACATAATTACAATGTGATTCCTAAAGGTTGGGAAGAAACAACTTTTTTACTTGTCATGTATAGCAAATAACTCCTCCAGTCGTCTGTGGATCGTCGTAATGTCGGGAGTAGCGTGAATAGTCAGACCACCCTCTACAAATGTAAATAAGTAATAAATTCTACGTTATTAACATTTAATCAAATTAACTAAATTAACATTAATTGTATAAGTAATAAATTATACGTACGTCCGCATAGAAGCCTGGCATCCCTGCGTGTCTCCAACCCAAAGATACGCTGAACCTGGTCATAGACAAATGTATCTACATCCCGTACAGTATAGTTGCGAACTAACCGGACCTCCAGGCGCCCCCAAATAATCAGGATCTCCTGGAGCCGGAACACGTAGACCATGAGCAGGCTCCTGAGGTATATGTTGATCGTGATCCTGATCGGCCTCGTGAGGTATATCCTGAACGACCTCCTGAGCAGCCTCCTGATAAGGCTCGTCCATATGCTGCTCAATATCCCGTGGAGGCGGCGATCCATCTGGAGATGGCTGAAGCTGTGGAGACCCCTCATAATACTCATCATCCATCTGGGCCTCCAAAAGTCCAACATCCAAATCTGTCTCTACATCAGCTCCGGTCTCTCTCTCAGCTGCAGTCTCTCTCTGTATATCAGCTCCAGTCTCTCTCTCAATTGTTGTCTCTGTCGCAGCTACAGTCTCTGTCTCCTCCTCAGCGATATCAATCTGCTGCTACTGGGACCCATCTCCAATGTGAACTCCTGGAATGTCCGCAAGAACAACGGCTCCAGAAGCCCTACTCCGAGATGAGGCCGTGATCCCCCGCACATCAACATTGCGGGGGGCCCTGTGCTTCTTTCTAATAGAACCAGGGGAAAGGGTCTTGTCTAACCTCTATTTTTCATAATTAATATTATTAGTTATAAGTCGTTTAACCAATTATAATCAATATTTATACGTATTTTAATATTTACTATTATTTATTTAATAAAAAATAATTCAAAATTATTTTAATCGTTATTTCTCGAATAATTACGAGAAATAACAATTAATTCTATTTAATATATTATTTATTAAATCATTTTCTTTTATTCATTATTTCTCGATTAGCGTGAAACGTTTTAATCGAGAAATAACGAATAAATAAAAACAATTCAATAATAGAATTAATCGTTATTTCTCGAATAATTACGAGACATAACAATTAATTCTATTTAAAATATTATTTATTAAATCATTTTCTTTTATTCGTTATTTCTCGATTAGCGAGAAACGTTTTTATCGAGAAATAACCAATAAATAAAAAACAATTCAAAAATTCTATTTAAAATATTATTTATTAAATCATTTTCTTTTATTCGTTATTTCTCGATTAGCGTGAAACGTTTTAATCGAGAAATAACGAATAAATAAAAAACAATTCAATATTATTTTAATCGTTATTTCTCGAATAATTACGACAAATAACAATTAATTCTATTTAAAATATTATTTATTAAATCATTTTCTTTTATTCGTTATTTCACGCTAATCGAAAAATAACGAATTATAAAAAACAATTCAATATTATTTTAATCGTTATTTCTCGAATAATTACGAGAAATAACGATTAATTCTATTTAATATATTATTTATTAAATTATTTTCTTTTATTCGTTATTTTCTCGATTAGCGTGAAACGTTAATCGAAAAATAACGAATAAATAAAAAATAATTCAATATTATTTTAATCGTTATTTCTCGAATAATTACGAGAAATAACCATTAATTCTATTTAATATATTATTTATTAAATCATATTCTTTTATTCGTTATTTTCTCGATTAGCGTGAAACGTTAATAAAAAAATAACGAATAAATAAAAAATAATTCAATATTATTTTAATCTTATTTCTCGAATAATTACGAGAAATAACGATTAATTCTATTTAATATATTATTTAATAAAACGCTAAAATACATACTTGGTAAATTATTCTCGGTCGTTCCGGTGATTCCGACGGAGCCCGCTTCCGGGACCCGCTCGCATCACCTCGACCCGACGGAGCCCGACCTCCAGCCTGACCACCGGCCCGCCCTCCGACCCGACCCACTTGCCCAGCCCTAACGTAGCCTCCAGCAGCACCTCCGACCACCTCCTTTGCAACTCCGGCCACCTCGACGCCAGCTCCTCCGGCCACCTCGACGTCAGCACTTCCGGCGAGCTCCTCCACTCGATTTGAAGAGCCAACACCATCGGCCACCTCCTCTGCAACGCCAGCACCTCCGCTTGCACCGCCTCAGACTCGAACGCCACTAGCCAGCCGCCGGACCGCATCTGCCGCCGTCGATTTCGTTTTTTTCGAATTAGGGTTTTTGATTTTTGGAGCCATTTAGATGGGGGGGAACTCAAAATTGATAGAGGAATTAGGATAAGAATTGAACGTTGATGAATATTGGATGTGGAACGAAGAAATTTGGTTAAGAAATGGAAATTTGGGGGCGGAGGCGATTTAGATTTAGGGTTCACATAGAGAAGAAGAAGAAAGGAGGAAGAAGAAGAAGAAGAAGACGCGGGATATTAAATATCCCGCGTACGTTGGAACTCAACGTACAAACTATTTTTTTTTTAAAAAATTTATACCTGTACGTTGGAACTCAACGTGTATTTAAAATTTATACGTATACAAATATTAAATACGTATACCACAATTTTTGCATGTACGTTGGTTTCCAATGTACATTGGCTTTCAACGTAAAAAAATGTAGTGCCATTAGTTACAAAATGTAGTGGAAATAGCCGGAACGTTTTTAAATGACTTGTCTTGTATGCTTTTGAAATTGTAGTTGGTGTGACAAAGGTATTGTCTTGTCTTGATGACTTGTCTTGTATATCTTGTCTGCTTTTGACAGAGGTATTGTCTTGTCTGCTTTTTTTTAATTTTTTAGATGGGTTAAGTGAAACAAATTCTGATAAACTACAAGAGATTTCAGATAAATTAAAACAGACAATCCAGAAACCACAACAGACTCAACATAAATTAAAACAGACTCATTCTTGAAATTGAAACTAAAACAGACTTAATAGAGACTAAACACCTTACGAGACACATAACATTACATCTTAAGAGAAGAAAAATAGAAGAGTGGGTATTGGGATGAAAAAATAAAGACATAGGAAATTAAAAGGTTAAGATGTGTGTATGGTAATGATGAGAGAGATAAAAATGAAAAAGTAATTTGAATTGTTTCTTGGTTTTGTAGTATTTGAATATATTTTATAAGGGTATTGTAGTAAATATTTATGAGCAAAAGTAAAAAGTTTTGATATAAGGAAGCAAATAAGGGGACAAAGAAAAGGAAAGAAGAAGAAAATAGAGGGACAAAGGGAGTATTGTACAATATTAAATATATAAGGGTAATATGATAATTTGTTTGATTTAACAGAATTTTTAACGAAAAATGAGAATGAGTGGTGTTTCGCTAACTGAGAGTATAATATGGGTAGTTTTCGGTAATATTCAATTAAAGGAATGATTTTGAACAATATAGCCTATTTTACGCGTAGTTTCGAAAGTAAAAGACCCTAAAAAAAATTGTTTTCAAAGTACTTCGTTTCACAATAATTGTCGTTGTAGCTTCTAAATTTTGTTTTAATATATTTGTCTATTTGAAAAGTACGTGTACATAACTGGAACGGTGCAAATTTTGGAAGTTTGAAATTTCCGTTTAATATGAACTTTGAACAAAGAAAACCAAGGTAACGGAAAGGTTGGGTTGTGAGTTGTGAGAACCGAATTCGAAGCAGCTGCTACGGAGAGGAGAGAAATGTGATGCGATATAAAAAAACTGAAACAAAGATTCTCTCTCTACTCATAATCTACCATTAAAGCAGTGGCTTTCTACTCCTTAACAGCTCAGACAAAGAGAGAGGGTCCATGGCGGAAGTGAGCGACAGCCTTGAGTAGCCAGTAGCACTAGTAGTACTCCTCAAGCCACCATTTTTATACGGGAACAAATATCCCCTCTCAAACCTTTACTCTTTCTCTTCTATCTCTAATCCCTACCCTCACCCTTTTCCTAGGCCGATCGATCAGAATCCTTTCGTTACATCTTTTGATTGGGGATTACGGAAGATTCATTCCTGATTTTTTATGATGCTGCAACTTTCAATATTATTAATTACAGACACAGATTTTCTATCCGCTTTCTATATTTGAAGTTTCTGCGAGGGGTGGTGATCTGAAATTCCAAGTTTTTTATTTCGTGCTGTGGTGTGGACTGGAGTGAATAATGGCGGCCAGTGAAGGATTAACTTTCAGTGTTGCTTCAGTGGTGGAGGACGTTCTTCAACAGCACGGAAATCGCCACAGAGGTCTTGATTTGGAGTCTAGAAGAGCTGAAGAGGCTGGTTTGTTTCTTTCTCTTTCAGTCAAGTCGTTGTTTATATATCTCAAATCGTCTAGATTGGCTTCCTTTCATTTTCAATCTTAATAAGAGTCGTGAGTTTGTTGCTAGAATTGATTGACGTGAGCCAAGGATCCCTTTCAGATCAATTCCTTCCACTATGATTCTCCCTTTTCTCTTTTTTTTTGTGTGCAGTTGGTGGTGAGGTTTATGATATATAATATCTGGCTAAACTTTTGTTTCTAATGTTGTATAAATAACTAAGAAGACTTATGTGCATTTCCTAAGGCGATGATTATGCCATGGGTGAAAATGTTGTGCAATAAATAAATCCAGACAATAGAAACTTCCATGCTTTATTTATTTATTTAAAGATGTCTGGTACTAATTTAGGCTCAATATCGTTCTGTAGCTTCAAGAAGGAATGAGGCTGCCAGTTGGCTAAGAAAAATGGTTGGGGTGGTTGCCTCTAGAGATTTACCAGATGAGCCTTCAGAAGAAGAGTTCCGCCTTGGTTTGAGAAGTGGTTTGATCCTCTGTAATGCCCTCAATAAGGTTCAACGTGGTGCAATTACAAAGGTAAGCAAAAGCTTTGAGTTTGAAAATTTTCAATCAACATGCAACAAGAACACCCAGTGCAATCAACTCGAATTGGCCATTGCTACTTCTAGAGTGTTCTGATAGTTTTTGGTGAATCTTGTAGGTGGTCGAGAGCCCTAATGATCCTGATGCTTTAGCCGATGGAGCAGCTTTGTCAGCTTTTCAGTACTTTGAAAATGTGAGGAACTTTCTTGTAGCCGCAGAAGAGATGGGGCTCCCGACGTTTGAGTCATCCGATCTTGAGCAAGTATGATTGGGATTTCTACGGAACTTCAAACTTAATTTGATTTTTATTTGCTTTATCCTAACCTTATACGTATTTCAGGGAGGGATGTCATCCAGGGTGTTGAATTCTGTTCTAGCACTCAAATCTTACTATGATTGGAAGCAGAATGGAGGGAACGGAATATGGAAGTTTGGTGGAAATGTAAAAGTCACAACAACTGTTAAGCAATTTGTGAGGAAAAACCCAGACCCTTTCACTAGTCCTTTATCCAGGACCTCATCAATAAATGAAAAGTTTTCTAGTGCTGTATGCCATGATGTCAATACTAATCAAATGGTTAGTGACATTTTATGTTATTTAGCCTTTTCTATTACATATCGTCTTTTTACTATTTGCCTTTCATCATCTATTACATAAATTCACATGTTCCTTGCTTTGATTGCAGACAACTTCTCGATCTTTAAGTGCACTTGTTCATGCACTTCTTTCTGATAAGAAGCCCGAAGAAGTTCCACAGGTTAATCTTCATCAGTTTCTTATCTTTAATAAGTCGTTGATTAGTCAAGAACTCCTACATGCTATTATCAGGGATTATCCTGCTTCTTGGGACATATAAGTACTGTAATGTTTAGAAGGGTTTTGACAATCAGAAGTTCACACCTACTGGTTTTGATTTTTGATAAGCATGCAACTAGCTGTGGACCTGGTTTGAATCTGTTAATGGCCTATATATATTCTAATTATATCTCCAGATGATGTTTCTTTCCTGAGAGCAATTGAGATAGAGGAAATCTTGTCCTTGTATATACTTTTTAAGTATAACTAAACAGCTTTGTCCTTCAATGACTGATCTCCTTGATGCAGCTTGTAGAATCAGTTTTAAGTAAAGTGGTGGAAGAGTTTGAGCACCGTATTTCAACTCAGCGTGACACGGTATCTTATTCTTGGATGTTTTCTTATCTTGTTACTCGTATGGTCATCTATCGAGACTGTTGAATGACCGTTATAATTCTACAATTTATTAGATTAATGAACACAAGGCGACATCAATAAAAGATATTTCTGCATCACAAGGAAGGAAGCCTTTTTCAAAGACTTTTAATGATAAAAGGAAGGTAAGAGTTATATATCATCGTTTTGTTATGAGCATATTCAGTTAGTTTTAATAGTTAATGTTCTCCAGCTGACAACATGGTTTTGTCTGAAGTTAAATGATGTGATATGTTTGTCTCAAAATGAAGGTGGATGATGGTGCTCAATCTTCTAATATGATTCCAGAATGCCAACATAAAAATCAGAATTGTATTGAGCAATCAAAACAATTGATCTTGAAACAGCAGAAGATCTTTGATCGTCAAGGCAAAGAATTTCAGGTATGCAGTTAGCACTGTTATTTATGCCCCTTATGCACAACTCTTCTTCAAATAATAACATTTTTGCTGCTACTATGCTCTAGGATCTAAAGAAAACTCTTACCACTACAAAATCTGGCATGCAGTATATGCAAATGAAATTTCAGGAAGAGCTTCAAAAACTTGGTATGGATCAAAAAAATTAGGCTAAAGTAATGAAGGTTAAGAATCTCTAAAATGACATATTTCTCCTCTCTTAGGTATGCACATCCATGGCCTTGCTTCTGCTGCCTCTGGATATCACAGAGTCCTTGAAGAAAATCGTAAATTATATAATGAAGTGCAAGACCTAAAAGGTAAACTAAAACTTACATTGCCTTCTACTGGTTTGATCAATGTACAACTTAACTAAATATGATTTTCCTTCTATCTATCAGGAAGTATCAGGGTTTATTGTCGTGTGAGGCCGTTCTTAAATGGGCAATCCAGATATTTGAGCACTGTAGACAGCATTGAAGAAGGATGCATTACTATAAAGACCCCATCAAAGTATGGAAAAGGTCACAAATCATTTAGCTTCAACAGAGTATTTGGGCCATCGGCAACACAAGGTAGCTAATTCTGGAAGGAAAGTTCACATGTGCATTATTGACGTTTTCTTGACTCCATTCTTTTTGGTTTTGCAATTGCAGCGGACGTCTTTGGAGATATGAGGCCACTGATACGATCTGTTCTTGATGGTTATAATGTTTGTATTTTTGCCTATGGCCAAACAGGATCAGGGAAAACTCATACTATGGTAATGAATCCTAAAACTTTCTTATGGTAACCGTTTTTTTTTTTTGCTTCAGTTCACTCCATTGATAATTGAAATCTATCCAGTCTGGACCTAGAGATCTCACTGAGCAGAGCCAAGGGGTCAACTACAGATCTTTGAGTGATTTGTTTTGTCTTGCGGAACAAAGAAAGGATACCCTCCAGTATGATGTTTCTGTACAAATGATTGAAATTTACAATGAGCAAGTTAGGGATCTTCTTTCAAGTGACTCTCTTCAGAAAAGATATCCTTTACGTCAAGGCTCTTTTGTTTTCAAAGTCGAGTTCGATCATACAAATTTATTTTAAGAATATCCAACTAGTTCAAATGCTAGTTTCGCCGACATGATATTCCCAGAGTTTTCCTTAACAAATTTAAACATTAGATATTCGTAATAGCTCACAAAATGGAGTGAATGTTCCTGATGCTTGCCTTGTACGTGTTTCATCAACATATGACGTTATCAATCTGATGAATCTTGGTCAAAGGAATCGAGCAGTGGGTGCAACGGCCTTAAACGACCGAAGTAGTCGGTCTCACAGGTTTGGTTTCTGAACTTCTTTTCAAACTTGAGCTTTCCTTAGATAACAAATAAATCTTGGTCAAAGTTTTAGGATTAATTTATATGACAATAAACCTTGCAGTTGCCTCACTGTTCATGTTCAAGGAAAAGACTTGACTACTGGCACAATACTTCGTGGCTGTATGCATTTGGTTGACTTGGCCGGAAGTGAAAGAGTAAACAAATCAGAAGTCACCGGGGATAGACTGAAAGAGGCACAACATATTAACAAATCTCTCTCTGCTTTGGGTGATGTAATTGCCTCCCTCGCCCAAAAGAACTCCCATGTTCCTTACAGGAATAGCAAGCTTACCCAGTTGCTCCAAGATTCACTTGGTAAAATGTTATCAAATCCTTCAAGGTTGAATAAACACTTATTTGAATTTTAGTCAACTTTTTTTGCCACTCTTATTACAGGTGGGCAAGCAAAGACACTTATGTTCGTTCACATCAGTCCTGAACCTGAAGCTACTGGAGAGACAATAAGTACCCTTAAGTTTGCGGAGAGAGTAGCCACAGTTGAGCTTGGTGCTGCTCAAGTAAACAAAGATGGAAATACAGATGTTAAGGAACTCAAGGATCAGGTTTTTTTCATTACACATGTGTTTCTTTACTCTTGAACATTTGAGAATTAACCTGATCATATTATTTTTTCAGATTGCAAATCTCAAGGTAGCCTTGGGAAGGAAAGAGGTGGAGCAAACTTATGCAAGCCCTGAAGTATATAGAATGAAATCTGGAGGTCCTTCTCCTCTTCGTCGTGATCAACAAAGTCAACAAATAATAGTTGACAACAAAAATAGGCAAAGGGTGGGAGGATTAACCAATAAAGAGGTAAAAAGTGCAATACAATATCTATTCCATGAAACGGGATAATATAATCTGGATTACTGTCATAATGTCATATATGAATGTTTAGATCCTCAAGATTTATGTATATTTAAAAACAAATCCTGTACTATCATCTGATGTTTGTCATTTTATTCATGCACAAGCATAACTCTTGGTACTATCTATGTGAATCTATATATGCATGCAGCTTTGATACATAAATGGTCACCAAATTGAGAATGGGCTATCTAAAGTAGTGTTAAGTGTTGCTAAAGATAACAACTTATTCTGCCTTATTGGATGTTATTAAAATCTATCCTTAATGGATAGTCTTTTTTTCTTCCTAAAACATAATGGACTATGACCTATCAAGTTGAGAAGTTTGCACCTTGATGGTACAATTCCCCTGTGTCTAGAGTTACTTTTTTATCTCAAATTTAAATTACATTATCAAGGTCAAAATATTTCAGGATTCCGTAGCTTTTACACAACATAGTTTTATACGGTTTCATAACCTGAACCTGAAATGAGTAAATTACCTGTTGTACCATGATTCTAGTCTTGATAAAATGTGCTTTTACTTATATGTCACTTACATGTGAGCTCAGATACTATCATCTGATGTTTTTTCTTTTAGGCGTGCACAAATTCTGCACCAAGGCGGAGAACACAGAGCTTTGATCTGGATGAGCTATCGGTGACTTCATCTCCATGGCCCCCGGCAAATAGTCCTGGGAATTATTACGGAGAAGATGACAGAGAGATGACGAGCTCAGGCGACTGGGTGGACAAGGTCATGGTGAACAGGCTAGAGGCTCCAGCTGAAGCTGATTTTAGCTCAGCATCGAATCTGCCCGACTCCTTCTGCCAGGAATTCGGTACTGATTCTTCCAGCCTATATTCACAGCAGTCTTTCACCATGTTCAATGGCTTCACCCAGGTAGAGAATGGTGACGAATTAGACGAGTTTGATGCTGTCACTAGCGACTCATCTGAGCCAGATTTGCTCTGGCATTTTAACCATACCAAACTTCCTAGCCTCCCGAGTGGAGTTGGTTCCAAGAAAAAGAAGCCTGAATCAAGGACAACTAAGAGTACAGATACAAGGTACGTCCAGAATTAAAAGTCTCTTTTGATGTATGATCTGTGCTATATAGTGTATAATATCTGCTATTTTTACAGCAAAAGTATGATCCCAACTCCACCATCAAGAAAATTAGCAAATGGGATGGACTCTCAAATGCAGAGGAATGGAAGGCATCAACAACTTTCAGCTGAAGCCAAACGGAAAATTGGAAGTCGAAAGTAGAGCAAAGAAACAATAATTATAAAGGCATATTTATACTTCGAATCTGATCATTTTTTTGTGTGTAGCTTGTTTCTTGTCATATAGACAGAATATAGGAGTGATTAGTTTTGTTCATATTATTTATCCAGCAATTACAACAATTGCTTGTGTTTTGTATAGAACACGAAGGATGTGTTCTGCTGCAGCTATCCGTTTTGGTTATGGCCCTTGCATGGTTTTGACTTGTGGAATTTTGTAAACTGGTCTCAGGCTTGCATTTATTTTTAAATTTTGAGAAAACCTGGCTTGAAACTGTACATGAATGGGAAAAACTACGACTTTTTGCTTGTATGTGGAGTCTTGAAGATATGTTTTCTGTATGTTTTTCTTCTGTAATGGTCTAATGAACATTATGTCAATATATCCTCTCTTATTTATATCGGAAAAAAATTTAGAAAGAAATATTTGAAGGTGTACAAGAGAGAACCAAATTGGTTTGGGGAAGTAGGGGGTTCAAGCTACGGTTTTAATTTGGTTTTGGATCGAATCGAACCGGAAACTAAATCAAAGTTAGTTCGTGCGGTTTTCGGTTTGGTTTTAACCAAATTAACAAATCTGATGGAAAGTTGTGATTTGGGCCCTTCGCTAACATTGCAATATCAAATGAAAATGATGTAAGATGATAGGGGAAATAATCATATAGTATTCGTCTCTTGGAAATCAACCTAACAATCTTTTATATTCACCTACTTTATGTCTTATTTGAGTACATAGTTCATATCAAATTTTTTGAGTTTTTGTTGAGATTTTTAAATAATTTTAGAAAAAGATTAATATGAGAATGATTTTTATCATACGAATTACGAATACATGCACACCTTCTGTATTTGTATATTCGTAGGATAAGAGCATTTTCATCTGATCCAAGTCAATACTTTTATATTAAAGACAATATAATTTTTCTAGATTATTACTTAATAAAGAATGTGGATGAAGTATTTAAAATTATATCATATTTTTTATTTTTCTAGACTCCGGTGATGTCTAGACTAGGGTTGGCTCCCGGTCCGGTCCGGTTCCGGTCCTCCGGAACCGGCGGTTTTTTTTTTAAAAAATAATTTTATAAATTTATAAAACTGAAAAAAAAAAAATGTAAAAATAATTTTTAAACTTAAAAAAAATAATTATAAAAAAACGCTATTAAAAAAGAATGTTTTGTCATTGTTTTTAAGTTTAAAAATTATGTTTAAAAAACTTAAAAAAAATGATTATAAAAAAACTCTATTAAAAAGAATGTTTTGTAAAACATTCTTTTTAATAGCGTTTTTTTATAATCATTTTTTTTAAGTTTTTTAAATTAAATATGAAGGAACAAAAAAATTAAAAAAAATTGGGCTTGCACTTAACAGTGACTTACTTGTTAAGTTGCCTACGTATCCTCTCGGGTTAGAGGAATCAAAGCCCACGTAGTTCTTTACCTTTTTTCAAAACCCGTTACCTAAGTCGAATCTTCGGCGGATGAATCGGTGCGTATCGTAGTAGAATCTCCAATCCACTCGTCTTCCGATGACTCGTTAAGGTTACGTTGTTGCCTAATTGCGGCTCTCTTCCAATCGCAAACACAACATTGCGCCTCCAATGACTCCGGTGCCAAATTTGATCTCTTCCTCGTTAAAGTGTTGCCTCCTGCACTAAAAGTTTGTTCCACCGCCACGGTTGAAGCGGGGACGGCAAGAACTTGAGCCGCAATCTTCGCAAGCGTTGGAAACATGCTCCTATGATCCTCCCACCACTTCAAAACATCTAAATTTTCACAACTAACAAACTCAAAGTTGGTGTTAAGATAGTTATCAATTTCCGCATTCGTGTTTGTAACTCTTGGTCTTTTACTAAAATACTTAGCTCCAAAGGCCCCCAAGCTAGTAGAGCTCGAAGAAGCCGGAGGTAATTGTGAAGTAGTCGGAGAATCCGAAAAATGAGTAAATAAAGTTTCAATGTTTGTTCTAGTTCTAGAAACCATACCTAAAATATCCTCTAGTTCACCGTCGGCTAAAATATATCCATAATAGTCATTTAAAAGAGCGTGTAAAACGGATAATTTAAGTCTAGGATCTAAAACACAAGCAACAAGAAAACAATCGGGAATATATCTATAGTATTGCAACCACTTACTCCTCATGCTTGCAACGGATTCCTCAATGCCGGGAATTTTAGCTCCCTCACTTAAACCACACATAACATTACAAGCTTCCAAGACAAAAACATTACTACTTGGTGTATAAACATGACTAAATCTTTTTGTTGCATCACTAAAACATTTTAAAAACGTTGCAATACTTTGACATATATCCCAACCTGATTCGCTAAAATAGAAAGTAGAGCCAGAAAGGTTTTGAGAAACAAAAGACGTTAAAACTTGTTTATATTCTATACATTCACATAGTAATATGTAAGTAGAGTTCCATCGGGTACCCACATCTTTTGAAAAACGTTTTGGGTGCACCCCGTTAGTTTTACAAAAGGTCATCCAATCTCTTGTAACTTTAGGATGCCCCCAAATATACTTAATAATGTTCTTAATTGGCTCAAAATGAAAACTCATAGCACGTAAACCATCTTGAACACATAAGTTTAAAATATGACAAGCACATCGAATGTGAAAAAATTTCCCACCAAATAAAGGTTGACACATTTCTTGTAAATCTCTAATAGATGCGGTGTTAGCAGATACATTGTCGAATCCAATTGAAAAAACTCTATTAAGTAGTCTATATTCTTCTAAAATTGCACGAATCATCATAGCAATATTTTGTGCGGTATGTGAATCATCAAAGACTCTAAATGCCAATAAACGTTTTTGCATTGTAAAATGATGATCTACAAAATGACATGTAACACCCATGTAAGAATGGGTTTGAGTATTATCACTCCATATATCACTACAAATAGAAACATGCATATCATTTTGCGAAAAATAAGAAACTAATTCGGCCTTGTGTCTTTTATAAGCCTTAATTACGTTTTTCTTAATCACTTTCCTAGATACGGATTTAAAAGCGGGTTGTGTATGCTCTTTAATATACTCATTAAATCCTACATTTTCACTAAATCGAAATGCTAAATGATCAACACAAATAGCTTCGGCTAATGCTACACTATTAGCTTCATGATCAAAACGAAATAAAGGGTTACCGGTAGTAGAAGATGCAAATCCGCCGGAAATTTGTGTTTGTCCCCCTAGCATTCCCATCTCGGCGACGTGTTTGTGCTCCATGTGTCGTTGAAGGGTTCCATATCCTCCACTTTTCTTCCATTGGAATGTCGCCTCGCAAAAGTTACAAGAAACAATAATTAGACCGGGATCATAATCCTCGGCCTCGAGTTCCTCGATACCGGGTTCTAATTTAGTAAACCACTTTGTAAAAACAAGAGATGTTAGTTTCCGGGATTGGTTCCCGGAGGACCCGGTCCCGGTCCTCCCCCCCTACCCCTAGCCGGCCTCGAACCGCTAGCTTGCCCTTGAGGCCTAGCGGTCCTACCCCTACCGGACCTAACATGGGAGGTGGGAGTGAGAGTGGGAGAAGTGACATTATCACTCTCTTGGGTGTCAAAATGTTCCGCCATATGATTAAGAACAATTAAATAATATGATTAAAAGCAATTAAAACAATTAAAACAATAAAACTTAGAACAATATAATAATGTGATTAAAAATGTAAAATAAATAAAATATTGAAAGACAAAAGCTAATTAAAAGGAAGAGATTAAGAGAGATTGTTGATGGAATTTGAGAGATTATAAGATTGAGATTTGAGAAAGAGAAGAGAGATTGTTGTTGTTGGATGTGTGATTTGAAGATTGTATGGTATGGTATTTATAGGGGTTTGATATGGGTTTTTTAATATTAAAATATTAATTTTTTTTTTTTTAATTTCCTAACGGCTATTAGCCGTTAGGACCGCCGGTTAACCGGCAACGGCTACTTTTGTAGCCGTTGGAACCGGCGGTTCTATATTATTATTTTTTTTACAGCCGGTTAAAATTTTTTTTTTTAAAAAATAAAAAACCGGCGGTCGAACCGGAACCGGTTTGGTCACGGTCCGGTTCCGGTTCGACCCGCCGGTCCCGATCCGGTCGAGCCATGACTACTCTAGACAACTCTCCATCGTCCTCTTCGGTCCAACTTGTTTTAAGAGAGTGAGTAAATAGACTAGATGTGCGTAGCAAATATCCACACAAGAGTATGATTTCACCTCCTCTACTCAGACACATCAAAAAACAAGATCCTGTTCCATAGATCTACCACTGCGTAGTCAATCGGTCGTCCTCCATCCCCTGCAACGCTAGATTTGTCACCGTCGATTGTCGATCCGTAGCCACCAGTAGCCGATCTAGAACATATTATTGGTGGGGCCCCTGAGGACTGCAACATTAACTATGTACTCCCTCCGTTTCAAAATAGATGTCATTCTATACTCTCAATTTTATTTTAAAATATTTGTCATTATAGGATTTCAAGACAATTAATACCATGCAAATCATAAATTTGTGTATTGGAATTTGAAATTGTTGATTTTCTCCACTCATGCATTGGTTGTAAGAGGAGGTGAATGTTTATTTTGAGAAAAAGTTAACTTTTAAAAACATAATTAATCATTTCCTTAATATGTGTGAAAAACTCTAGAATGACGTCTATTTTGAAACGGAGGGAGTATTATACATAATGATTTTTATGATGAAGATGTTTTATCATCGTAATTTATAATACAAGAGCAAAAATAAACATATGATAAATAAAATAAAATTAAAACAATGCTCTGCATGAAATTTACCTTGTTATTCTAAATGAGGAACAAATCTATACATATACTAAAACACTAAAACAGAACGTTGTTTTGACACATGTCGCCCTTATATTCAATTCGCCTATGTGTCGACCTCTAAGTTATGCTACATCATCCACCATGTCATTCTCCACATCATCCGACTTAATATTTTGATATATATCTTTGAATTAAATAAGTAAAAAAATCAAAAAGATATCTAATAGGTTATATAACAAAAAGAAATATCGATTTTTATCTTTTATCATATTATATCTTTATCTTATATATATAAATATCTTTATCTATTATTATGTTACCAATCTAATTAAGTTGAGTTATTAATGAACTTAAACTATAAAACATAAATCATAAATCATAAACTATAATTTATAAATTATAATTCATAAAGAATAAACTACAAGCTATAACTAATTAATAATATAAAATATAAATATATTATTAAAATATTTATTACGTGCGACCCCGTACATGGTACGGAAACCCACGCTAGTTTAATCTATATATGAACGTTGATATTAGAATCCGAAATTATCTACAAACAAGTAATAAAGCAAGCAATATTTTAAATAGCTTAAAAATCCTAAGTCTTGTGCACTCCAAAATTCAAGCTCTATGATATAATTTATTCCAAAATAAAACATTTGACAGCTAATGATAAAAGTATCACATAAACCCGTTAGGAAAAAATAATATTGTATTAAGAAAAAAGATACTTGAGAAAATTTGTTCTTGATTACTTGGATGATTTTGTACAATCTGATACATGTAATTTATAGCAAGATTTCAGCCTTATAAGACCAAAAATTGTCAACCATTATCCTCTGTCTCTTGAAGGCCGTAAGGGCCGTAAAGGAAAGAGCCGTATAGGCCAAGTTACACTAAAAAGGTGAACTATTCACCTCTATTTTTATCCACAACACTCCCCCCTTGAATGTTCATCTTTTTCACAGTATGGGTATATGCTGCCTCATTAAAAACCTGGCTCGGAAAACCCGATGGGACAAAACCGCAACCTAGGGAAAAAGAGTACAACTTGTATAATACGCTTCATAATTCTGTCTCATTAAAAACCTTGCCAGGAAAAACCCAGTGGGATAAAAACCCGGTCGAAGGGAAAAAGAGTACAGAGCGTATAATTCTCCCCCTGAGTTTAACGTATTTCTTTGAATCTGCGCATTCCAATCATGTACACAAGCTCTTCAAACTTCTTGGGTTGCAATGACTTGGTGAATAAGTCTGCAAGGTTGTCACATGATCGGATTTGTTGGATATTAATCTTGCCTTCTTTCTCTAGATCATGGGTTGAGAACAATTTTGGCGAGATGTGCTTCGTTCGATCGCCTTTGATGTATCCTTCTTTCACTTGTGTGATGCATGCAGAATTGTCTTCATATACCTTAGTTGGATAGTCAGTGATTGTCTTCATTTTGCATTCCTTTTGTATATATCCAATCATCGACCTTAACCAAACACATTCCCTTCCTGCTTCATAGAGTGCAATCAATTCTGCATGATTTGACGATGTGGCCGTAAGCATTTGCTTTGTTGATTTCCAAGATATCGCAGTGTCTCCATATGTGAATACATATCCATTTTGAGACTTTGCTTTGTGGGGATCTGACAGATATCCTGCATCTGTATAGCCGACAAGAGTAGCATTTGCATTTGTATGATAATATAATCCAAGGTCGACGGTACCTCGTAAGTAACGGAACACATGTTTTATTCCGTTCCAATGTCGTCTTGTTGGCTGTGAGCTGTATCTTGACAACAAGCTTACAGCAAAGGCAATATCTGGTCTCGTATTGTTTGCAAGGTACATCAATGCACCAATCGCGCTTAAATACGGGACTTCAGGACCAAGTACTTCTTCATCTTCTTCACGAGGTCGGAATTGGTCATCCTGCACGCTAAGAGAACGAACTATCATAGGTGAGCTTAATGGGTGTGCTTTGTCCATGTAGAACCTTTTCAAAACTTTCTCGGTGTAACTGGTTTGATGGATGAAAATCCCATCATTTAAATGCTCAATTTGTAGTCCGAGACAGAATTTGGTTCTCCCTAAATCTTTCATTTCAAATTCTTTCATTAAGTATTTTGCAGTATTCTCAAGCTCATCGGCTGTACCGATAATGTTCAAATCATCAACATATACTGCAACGATGGCAAATCCAGATTTGGATTGCTTGATAAAAACACATGGACAAATTGTGTCATTTTTGTATCCCTCTCTAATGAGGTACTCACTTAAGCGATTGTACCACATTCTTCCAGACTGCTTTAGACCATATAATGATCTTTGTAACTTTATAGAAAGCATTTCCCGAGCTTTTGCTTTATATCTTTCTGGAAGTTTTAGTCCTTCAGGAACTTTCATATAGATATCACTATCAAGTGATCCATACAAATATGCGGTTACAACATCCATAAGTCGCATTTGTAGTTCCTCCGAAACAGCTAGGCTAATTAAAAATCTTAATGTAGTTGCATCAACTACCGGAGAATATGTTTGTTCATAGTCTCTTCCGGGTATTTGAGAAAATCCTTGGGCTACAAGTCTTGCCTTGTACCTTACAATTTCGTTTTTCTCATTTCTTTTTCGTACAAACACCCATTTATAGCCTACTGATTTTGTACCCATTGGGATGAGAATTATAGGACCAAACACTTCGCGCTTTTCAAGCGATTTCAATTCAGTCTGGATTGCCTCTTTCCATTTTGGCCAGTCGTGTCTTTGACGACACTCATCAATAGTTTGTGGCTCTATATCATCATCGTCTGCTACTATTTTAGTAGCGACGGAGTATGCAAATATCTCGTCAAGGATAATCTCTTTTCTATTCCACTGTTTTCCAGTGAAAGCATAATTCATAGAAATTTCATAATTAGCAATATTTCTATCCTCATCTGGAATGGTTTCTTTTTCAGATATATCTTCCAGATTCTCAGAGTTATCTATGCCATGTTCATTTTTGTCCTGATCTCCCCCTAAATCGGAAATTGGTGTAATATTTATTATGTTATCGTGTCACCTACTCTTTCTTGGCTTTATGTCTTTGGAGCCAAGTGGTCTGCCACGTTTTCGGCGTACTGTAGGCTCATTTGCAGGAATCTTGCTTAACTGCCCTGTGAGGATTTCTATTCTTTCAGGGACATTTACAGCAGGCACGTGTGATTTTGTCACCTTCTTCGTGTCTGTAAATGAATCAGGTAATTGATTTGCTATACACTGCAAGTGTATTAGTTTATGCACTTCTTGTTCACACGTTTTTGTTCGTGGATCTAGATGAGATAATAATGGAGCATTCCACGTAATTTCTTTATTCCTTTCTCCACCAAGGTTTGGAAATTCATTCTCATTAAAATGACAATCATCAAACCTTGCAGTGAATAGATCACCTGTTGTTGGTTCAAGATACTTAATAATCGATCGGGATTCAAAACCAACATAAATCCCCAACCTTCTTTGTGGATCCATTTTTGTCCGTTGTGGTGGAGCAATAGGAACATAAACTGCGCATCCAAATATTCTTAGATGTGATATGTCTGGTTCTTTACCAGTCACTAATTGTAATGGGGAATATTTGTGATATGCAGTTGGCCTTAATCGAACCAAAGTTGCTGCATGTAATATTGCATGTCCCCAGACAGATGATGGCAATTTAGACTTCATTAACAATGGTCTGGCTATTAAATGTAATCGTTTAATGAGGGATTCTGCAAGACCATATTGTGTGTGAACATGAGCCACTGGATGTTCAACAATAATCCCAATTGACATACAATAATCATTAAATGCTTGGGATGTAAATTCTCCCGCATTATCAAGTCGGATTCTTTTGATTGTATAATCAGGAAATTGAGCTCTTAACTTGATAATCTGGGCCAGAAGTTTAGCGAATGCCGCATTTCTTGTTGATAAGAGGCACACATGTGACCATCGTGTCGATGCATCGATCAACACCATGAAATATCGAAATGGCCCACATGGTGGAACTATTGGTCCACATATATCTCCTTGTATCCGTTCTAAGAACGTTGGATTCTCACTTTTAACCTTACTCTTGGAAGGTCTGATGATTAACTTACCAAGTGAGAAACCTCTACAACTAAAATCACTTGTTCTGAGGACTTTCACACTCTTCAGTGGATGTCCAATTGAGTTCTCACTTATTTTATGCATCATCCCATGACCTGGGTGACCCAAACGGTCACGCCACAATGTAAACAACTTTTTATCATTTGATTTCTTATCAGATGTTGCATTGACTTCTATTGGACTTATATGTGTATGATAAAGTCCAGTGGAATGGGCTGGCAATTTCTCTAGGACATATTTCTTTCCATATATTTGTATTGTGATGCACAAATATTCTTTGTCATTCTCATTCACAGTCTCTATGTGAAACCCATTCCGACGCAGATCTTTGAAACTCAATAAGTTCCTTCGAGATTTACTCGAATATAATGCGTCATTTATAACTAATTTTGTTCCTTTAGGAAGTAAAATACAAGCTCTTCCAGAACCTTCAATAAGTTTCGTCACACCCGAGATTGTGTTGACATTCGCTTCAAGTAATGTCAACTGTGTAAAATATTCTTTACTTCTCAAGATGGTGTGCGTAGTGGCACTGTCCACTAGGCATTGATCCTTGCCACTTGATAGATCTTGAGTTCCATCCATATCTTCAAAGATGAAACAAATATTATTACAAACCTAACAACAAGTTTATTTATAATACATCATGTTATAGTACATCAGAGTATCTATATGATACATGCATGTTGATAAGGAAAAACAACATACCACACTATCTTACATGATATATATTACATTAAGGGATCATCATTTTTTTGTTTAGTTGATATTCTCATTTATCCCAAACTCATCATCGATGATGAAGTCAGAGACGTCTAGGTTGGGTATGGGAGAAGCGTCGTCAACAAGATGAGTTTCCATGTTCTTCCCCTTATTCTTTTGGGAAGCCTGGTATAACTCAACCAAGTGTTTGGCTGTGCGACACACCTTTGCCCAATGACCCGTCATTCCACATCTGTAGCATACAGATTTGGATTTTTGGTGAGGTCTTGTAGGACCATTCTGGACCGCTTGCTTATCATTCCCCCGAGAAGAGGATGCTTCAGGAGCATGTTGCCTTGAGTAATTTCCAGGACCCTTTCTACGCCCATGTCCTTGACCACGACCTCTGCCACGGCCTCGGCCTCGACCACGACCATGACCACCATCGTGTCCGCGATCCGCTTGATGCCTGCTACCATTACTTTGGGAGGCATAAGGACCTGGAAATACTCCATGTGTGGCGTTTGTCTCATGGTACGGCATAGTACCTGTTGGCCTCATATTATGGTTTTTCATGAGGAGCTCATTGTTCTGCTCAGCCACAAGTAATACTGATATCAGATCAGAATACTTTTTGAACTCTCTTTCTCTGTACTGTTGTTGCAACAACAAATTAGAGGCATGCATAGTTGAAAATGTTTTATTAAGCATGTCATGCTCAGTGACTATCTGCCCGCACAGACGTAGTTGAGATGTTATGCGGAATAAGGCAGAATTATAATCATTGACTGACTTAAAGTCTTGAAACCTTAAGTTCACCCAGTCATATGTGGCTTTCGGGAGCAAGACTTCTTGTTGATGGCCATATCTTTGTCTAAGACTCTCCTATAATTCTTTAGGATCTTCCACCAGCAGATACTCAAATTTAAGGCTTTCATGAATGTGATGGCGAAGAAATATAATCGCCCTAGCCTTATCCTGCGGGGAAGTATTTTCAGCATCTCTTATCGTCTCTTGCAGGCCATTTGCTTGGAGGTGTGCCAGTGCGTCAACTCTCCATTCCAGATATCTTTGACCGGACAAGTCGAGAATATCAAACTCTCGTTTTGTAATATTTGCCATTTGATAACTACAAAATTAACACATATATTAATTATGTTAAATTAGCTAAGTATATTATTACATTAATCCAAATACTTTCTTAAATATATATACATGAGATAGGTGAAATACTTAAAAGCTTATATATGTACATGGACAAATTTATGTCTTGTACATGGAAATTTGTACGGTTAAAAAAAATGTGAATTTCTCCTCTACACTTATATATGTACATGTATTCTAACAAGTCAAATTCACATGCACAAGTTAACTAGTAATGATGATATATATCTAGTCATTCCAATGAATAGTGTATGAATAGTGTAATGGTTCACATGATGGTAAGAAATCATCATTTTGCTTGTAGTAGTAGATTTGTAAGAGATGTCTTGCATTTGAAATCAAAAGCCACGTAAATATGAGATTGCATGCAAGCTAGACTACTTCAAAGTTTCATTTCTAATGTTTTAAGCTCATCTCTTCCATTCATAAAATTTTCTTTCAAAAGGCTTTCAAGATGAAAACACGATCTTCAAAATTTATATGAAGATGATACAAATTTCTACATCTCCTATTTCTTCCACCCTTTTAATCCTATCTTTTTAATCCTTTACTATTATCACTTTATCTCTTTAAATATCCACCTCTAAAATTTCATCCTTATCCATTTTTACTCCATCTTCTTCCTCTCTAATTCCGACCACCATGGCTAAACTTACTACCTCCGATTGGGTTATCATCCAGATGTTTGTTTGAGGCATATTAATCCAGTTGATCGTTGTTCTAATCCTTTGGAATACTCTACGAAGTTTACGCTAAGTTTGAAGAACACCGCAAGAAAAAGCCTCAGATTTAGGTGTTTTAGAGAAAAATTCGGCAAGAAGGTATGTAAAATCGGTTTTATTCTAGATCTCATGTAAACTAGGAGTTTATATTTTGATTTTGGATGTAAAAGCCGATTTTGTTGTAATAGCCGTTCGGATCTAATAAAAACCGAGGAGTTTCTTTGAAAAAATTCTTTTGCAAAAAAAACGCTTTTGATTCTTGCTCTCATATCATTGAGCAACAAAAATGGTAGAAGAAATCTAAGCGATTTTTATGAGTTTCTGATGTAGAAGATCCCGATTTGGGCAACTACAGAGCATACTTTTCATACGACATGATTTCTTAAACCATTTGATTATGGAGGATGAAAACGAGTATAATTTCTACCTTGAGATTTTGCCCAACTCAGATGGTTTCTAAAGCTCTCGTGCTGATAACGTGTTATGAGATTTAAACAAACTGGAGAAAATTTGTTCTTGATTGCTTGGATGATTTTGTACAATCTGATGCATGTAATTTATAGCAAGATTTCAGCCTTATAAGATCAAAAATTGCCAACCATTATCATCTGTCTCTTGAAGGCCGTAAGGACCGTAAAGAAAAGGACCGTATAGGCCAAATTACAGTAAAAAGGTGAACTATTCACCTCTATTTTTATCCACAACAGATACCAGTATTTAGAAAATCAATTATAAACCAAAATACTCAGTTTGATGGAAACATAAAAGTAAAAATCAATCTATCTTGTATATTAAAAGAAATGATGAAATGAGAACTTATCTTAATATAAAAGTAAGAACTCGTATAAACCGTTCGATCCGGAAGATTAACGCTTTAGATTAAATCTGAAAAATTAAAAAAAAAAAAGAGAAGAGTTAATGATGCGGTGGCATTTGTGTAGATAGTGAAAATAAATAGAAAAATGACGGTATTACCCTCTCTTCAAAAAAGCCCCAAACTCGACCTTTCTCTTCCATGGCGATTTGTCGGTCTCCTCCTCCGACTTCTGATTGGCGACGCCGCCTTCTCCTCTTCCTCGCTTCAACATCTCCGTTATCGCCTCCTCCGCGCTCTCTACCTCTACTCCGACTTCTCGATTTCGTCATTTCAGCCAAAAACCAAAGTTCTCGATTTCGACCTTTCCCGATCGCTCGCTCCAACATCGCCGTGATCTCAATCGATTTTGCTTCCTCTGGAGGGAGCGACGCTGGGAACGCCACTCTACCGACGTTCAGGCACTCTCCGACAGCCATGGCAGCAGCCAATTGAAACAATAGAGGAACGCACCTCAACCTTCATTCCTCTTCCTTCTTTTTTGTTTCGCTGTTGCAAACAATAGAGGAACGCACCTGTTGTGCAGTAGGTAAGAAACGCACCTGCCTTGAGAATGACAGAATATACTGATATTGTCGTTGTCGATAATGCTCGTGCTCGTGGATTGAATTTGGTGTCTCTTGTGCAGTAGGTAATCATGAAATTTCTTCAATTCCATGTTTGCTGTTGCAAAATCAGTAAAGTGATGAACCCTTAACTGATGTTTGCTGTTGTAGGTTCATGTATGTACACATTAAGGTTCATGATCTCATTCATTGAGGCTCATCAGAAAATTAGGAAAATAATAAAGCTCTCTTACAAAATAGATTTGAAAGTGAAATTGTAGAGTATGTAATGAAAAACCTTTTGCTGTTTGATATACAGATTGACAAGGAAAAGGTTGCAAGCTGGGTTTTATCATTTCAAATTAAATGCTTAGTCGTCACAGTTCTCGGTAGAACTCACCTCTCTATATTAAACCTAAACATTTTCAAGCTTTAAGAGTATTTTTAGAAGTAAGTTGTAAAATTTATATTTATTAAATAAAATCAAATGTAAATTTTAAAAATTATTGTTAATAAAAGTTAGATATACAATATAATTTTTATCTAATAAAATTTTAAAATCATCCTTTTAATGATTGAAATTAAAGAATAATTATTCTTGAAAATTTGTTCATATTATTAACATCAATTTTGAACTTTAGTATTTGAAAGTTATACATAGTTTATAAAATTTCAACAATTGAATTCAATAAATAAATAAAATTTTAAAATCATCTCAATATGTTTCTACTATAAAAACTTATACGTATAAAGTATAAACTACTTGATATCCCATTTTAAATATAAAAATAATTTAATTTGTAATAAAACATTATCTTATTTATATTATAATAGAAAATTAATTTTAAAAAACATATTGTTATATTGTACGGATTACACTATTAAAACAAAGAAGGTACTATCTATCTATATATAAAAGTTGATGAGTTTGAAGAATTAATGGTAATTTGTACCTAATAAATGCTAATGTTTTAAATTTTATCCTAATTATCTCTTCTCTTAAATGTTAATTACATCATCAACTAAAAACACATCATTTTCGTCTCCTTCTTCTATCAGAATCTCCAAACTCATTCCCGTCTTTATCCCGTTCGTCAATCTCTTCGTTTCATCCCGGTGCCCCCTTTTTTCCCGGTTAAAAATTAATCTGAATGCTAATATTTTAAATCTTTACCCTAATTATCTCTTCTCTTAATGTTAATTTCATCACCAACTAAGAACACATCCTCTTCGTCTCCTTCATCTACCACAATCTCCAAACTCATTCCGATATCTATCCCGTTCGTCAATTCCTTTGTTTCATCCCGATGCCCCCTTCTTCCCCGGTTTAAAATCAATCTAGGGAAAGTTGTGGAGTTGCTTAAAGAGATGGAGGATGATGGTCATCTTCCTGATATATCGAATTGGTGAGAATGTGAGGTGATAAGTTGTAATTTAGCCATATACATAATTGTTGTTTCATATACGTTTCATATTTTTATTAAAATAAAAAAAAAAAAAGAAGTTTAAATCAAAGAAAAAAGGTCCCTCATCGTCACCCTCCTTCTTTCGAAGATCTCCGTTTTATCTTCATTTCCATGGTTGTCCTCCGACTATCTACACCCTAAACCGCCTATATTACACCGTATAATCCGTAATTGTCCCGCGCGTAGCGGGGTCGAATTTAGTGACTCTTTAAAAACATTCTTTTCCCCTCAATCAAACCCGCCTCCACGCGCTTACAAAAAACCCCAAATTAAGTTGAGCTCGACCACCATATCTCAAATTCATAGACTCAAACCTCTTCCGGCATCTGATTCGAGAGCCCAGTGAATGAAAAGGCGCCACCTAGGCGCGCCTAGGCGCGTCTCAGGCATGCCAACGCCTATTTGGGCTGAGGCGGACCCTTGAAGATTAGGCGGGGAATAGGCGGGCTGGGCGGCCTTGGGCGAGCAAGGCGACAGTAGGGTTTATGCGTCGCCTTTTTGTAAAAAAATTTCGAAATGGATGAATTTGGGATTTGGGCCAGATTTAATTGCTTAGAATAAATGGATCTGCTGTAAAAACAGCTAAGTGATATCTTAACAACTTCCAAGATTAGATTAATGATGATTTCATTAATGATTTTATGTATTTTTCAATGAATTTGCTTGATTTTCTGCTATAAACATAGCCATACACTTCCTTTTATTTCACGTTCACTTCCTTCCTCCTGCAATCTTCTTCTCTGCTTCCTCCTCTGCTCAACATCGTCCTCCTCTCCATTGCTTCAAGTGTTCGATCGAGTGTACTGCAGAACCAACCAGCCAACCAGGTATGTTCTTCTTCTAACTCTATGAATATATTTCCATTACTACTGTCTCTAACTCTCTACCATATTTCTACCCGACTCTAACATGGGGGCAAGTTGCTGCAGTTTCTGGGGCTAATGTAGAAAGGTTTAACCTTAGAAGTGGCAATAGGTCACAGCCACAAGAGGAGGAAGAGGAGGCAGATGATGAAGTCTACAAGAACACTACACTTGATGAAGATATTGATGATTGCATCCCTATAGATGAGGAGGATGGAAGTTTGGACTTGGAGGAAGATGATTGAGCTTGCTTTTGACTGTTTTGACTGTTTTTCTATGACTTGAACTTTGAATTTCTCATGCTTTTTAATTGTTTGGATGCTTTTAAACAGTTTTTTATAACTTTTATGACTTTTTCCATGTCTGCATTTGATTTTTATACTGTCCAAGGAATTTTAAACTTAATCCTGCATGTTCTTATGCCCTAGGCGACCTGGGCGCGCCCGGGCCAGCGCCCTTTTATTCACTGCGAGAGCCTACCTTCCTGCACAATATTTCTCACCTATCACCCTTTCCAAGCTCGATTTCAGGCTATCCAAAGAAGAAAACGAAACTTAGGGTTTGACCTAGGTCCTGTCACCATCTCAAATAAAAAGCAAGAGAGAAACCTTCTTCCTTTCTGATGGATTTCACCACTAACCTCGAGCTTTCTGACGAAATGGAAGGAAGCCATGGAGAAGAAGACAAGCATCTCCCGAAGCCATTGTTCTGCGTTGAGGAGGAAGAAGAGAAAACTTACCCAGAGAAGGGATATAGGAAAAGAGGGGGAAATTTCTTATCAATATGAGGTTTTCCATAGAAATCGTGAGATCTGGGTTGGCCCTGATGCTTTCCGCTTCTGGGGTCTGCCTTGTAACCAAGCTCAACAACCAAGAGGAGGCCATAGTCACCAGTATACCTGTTTCGATGATCTCCAAATAACCAGGTTAGTGTTATACCCCCTTTACTGTTTAATCTTAGCCACTATATTATCAAAGCTCATTTATCGAATTCCCAATATCAAACCCTATAAAAACTGCAATCTTTGCTATTGGATTTTCACAATTGTCGTTCATAACTCAAAGCCTAAAAATATAGCTCTCCCTACCAGAATATAGCAAATTCCTGTTAAAAAAACCAAGCAAAAAACAATTCCTAACATCACCTCCATGGAAGGCAAGAAGATGACCTTCGCAGAGGTAGTGTGCTCTAGCCCGAAATCAACAAACAACAATGAAAACAATAACAACGTTTTCATTAACTACCAAACAAACAACAATGAAAACAAAACCAAGGCTACCTCAAACAATAATAGAACTTCTATCTCTATTAGCTTCAACAGACAACTTCAATGTTACTTGTGGCCAAATAGGAATCTTTATTCTTGTAATGATCAAGTGGAAATGCTTATGATCTCAACGAAAATCTTGATGTGGTATTATTATGAGATGTCTCTATGTTCTGGTAGCAATACCATTAACAATATAAATAATTCTAAGAGTGTTAACTGCTGTAATCTGGCTAGCTTCTCGCACAATTTCTTCTCCTTAAGAAATTTGATTAGCCTTGACATTAATCAACCTTACACCATAACAATCATCTAAGTGTAAAATTAACTTTAAAATGATCTTCCTACTTATAAGTGTCTGGCTCAATTCTAGTTGGGTTCCTGATGTCTTTTGCTTCTTAGGAATTTCAGACTAGATTCACCTATCTATTAACTACCAAAATTGGCCTAACCGTTCCAATAAATTTTCTACTTCAAATGATAAAAGAGCTACTAAGTTTTGTAATTTTTTTGCTATCATCATGCTTAATGACTGGCTTGCAGGTGTGATATAAGTGATGCTTGGATGCATTTCTGTGGTCTCCACTGCTGCTGTCAACACCATGATTTAGGAGACAGTTTTCTACTACTATAAATTCAGATAAGTTGTTACTACAAGTTCTTTTCCTCTAATTTGCCTTATCAGTTAAAATGGTATACTACTGAGAGTTTTAACAGATGGGGTTTTTACTGGTTCTTTATCTTGTATCTGACTCTGCTGCATAGAATTGACTGGTCTAATAGTTCTAGGTCAATTGTGTGCTACTTTTTTTATAACAAAGGGTACCTCTACTATTATTATCAGTATAAAATAGATTTTAGCATCCTCCTGAGGACCTCCTTTGTGGCCATGATTTGGTTCTCTAATCATTCCTATGGCCACTATTACAAGTACTACCAATCAAGTTGTAAATCTTTGATTTTGTTTAAATTTCACAACTCCACTAACTGCTATACCAACAACCGGCCTACGCATATTACCAAGAGGATACTACTCAACAAATGGAAAAAATCCCAGTTGAACATTCACTGCCAAATGAATGTCTCCCAAAGGGTGAGTGTTAAAAAAATTCAAAAGATAAGCTCAGTAACCGTAACCTTCGTATCTACTCGCGCTACCTACATTATGATATCAACTAAACTAATGAATATTTTTGCAGGTAATGAAACTAATAGATGGACCATTGGGAAAGAAGAACACGGATATAAAATTAGGCAAACACATAACATGAACAAGATGACACCGAGTATAGGGGATAAGACCAAGCTTGTATTGTTGCCCAAAAAACAAATTAATCATACTAATTACATTTTTTATCTTGATCAAAGAATCTTTTGTACAAGGACTGTTTATGTGATTTAAAATTACAAGACTAGAATTGGGTTATGGTCTTCTTACCGAGTTAACAGATTTTGGACCAAACAAAAGCAGAGGGGGCATGTCAAAATTAAAAAAACCACCAACCAAAAATATCATAAAAAACAATCAATCAATCTACACCAAAATTGTTAACAAACGGAACAAAATGCTTGAACAATCTGTTGAACATCAAAACCATTGTAAACCATCTCAACAGGAAGATAAACCAAACATGGCGAATGTGATCCTTGTTCCTATCGACAACCTTAGATCGGGACAAATACAACTACCACATTAATAAGATCTTTCGCATTATAATGCAACAACTACAAAATATACTGATTACTGATATTAATTGGCTTGTGCTCGATTTCAATAATTGGGTTAAAATGTCCAGTACCAAGCTTAACTGGAAGTTGTTATGAAGATTAACCTTTGGAATGTGAGAGGTATTAAAAGGAAAAATGCTTGGACGGATATTGATTCATTCTGCAAAATTAACCATATTTTAAATGATGAGGCTTGTTGAAACCAAGTCCCCCAACTACCTAAATGAAAAAGAATGGAGAAAGGTGGGTTTTGATTGCTGTCTCACCTGTCAAAGGATATGTGGGAGGTATCATCGTCCTATGGAAAGAATACCAACTAAGAAACGAAACAATTACCCTACACACGATTGATGAAAGATTTATAGCTTTTATCTACAAAAACCTAGAAAATAACACACAATTCTACATAATATTTGCCTATGCCCCCCTCATGAAAAAAGACAAAGAAGAATTCTGGAAACATATTAACTATTTCATCACAGTAATTAACAAACCCTTCATTATCATTGGAGACCTCAGTGACATTCTTGTTAGTGGTGATATGGAGGGAGGAACAATTCCCAATAGTAATAAGCTTCAAAGATTAAATAAATTTGTACAGAAACATGACCTGTTTGACCCTCCGACTATAGGTAACAGATTCACTTGGAGAAAATCGAGAACAATTAACAATACAATTAAAGAGAAACTAGATAGAGCACTGATTCACCAACAAGTTGTAACATGGTACCCAAATTTAATCACAAAAAATCATGCTTTTACATCCTCAGATCATTGTCCAATATCACTAGACATAACAAACGAAACCACATACCAAGCCCAACCATTCAAACCACATACCAAGACCAAGTGAAAAGACATGAAAGTTCTAGTTACACAAACTTGGAGGAATCAAATTCTAGAAACACCTCTATACCAACTTGCAAAGAAAACCCAACTCCTCAAAACAAAAATCAAGGAATGGAATAAAACAAGAATTGGCAATATCTTTGAACAACTCGAAAAAGTGGAAGACGAACTACTCATAATCCAGAATATTCCCCAATCATCTTGCCTTGAAAGTAATG
This sequence comes from Oxyria digyna, assembly GCA_029168935.1. Taxonomy (NCBI): domain Eukaryota; kingdom Viridiplantae; phylum Streptophyta; class Magnoliopsida; order Caryophyllales; family Polygonaceae; genus Oxyria; species Oxyria digyna. The sequence continues at coordinate 13,741,525 of JAPVLV010000005.1, forward strand.
TTATCAAACAAAATAACCCCATAAAAAAAAAGGACTTCTCTCCTTCCAAAGAATCTACTGGAGACAAAGAGCAAAACTAAAACACATAAAAAATGTAGATTCAAATACCAAGTACTTCCATAGAATTGCTACTGGGAGAAGAAGTAGGAAAAACATAAAAGAAATAACTTCTAGTGAAGACACACAAGTTATTGGCTATGACAACATCAAAACAGAAATTAAGAGAGATTTTGAGAGAAGGTTCACGAAACAACACATAGATATAACGAAGATAGAACATGTTCTGGCTGATATTGAACCAGAAATTACAAATGATGATAATAGCAAACTAATGGCTAATGTAACAAATAGCGAAATATATAAAGCACTACAAGAAGTCAAAGATGATAAAACTCCGGGACCTACAAAAAATATTGGGGGTACCATTGGGCCTGATATCATCAAAGCCATAAAGAGTTTCTTCCATTAAGGAAGACTATTAAAACAAATTAACCACACTTTTATCACACTCATACCAAAAAATGATAACCCCCGATCTATAAACCATTATAGACCCATCATCTTGTGCAACACAGTATATAAGATAATTTCAAAAATCCTCACTAATAGACTCAAAACAGTTATGGATAAAATTACACATCCTCTTTAAGGTGTATTTGTTCAAAATAGAAGCATCCAAGATAATGTCTTGATAGCACATGAGATATTCCACTCCTTTAAAAAGAAATCAGGCAACAATGGGTGGATAGCCCTTAAATTAGATATGGAAAAAGTGTATGACCGGGTAGACTGGACATTTCTTCTGCTAAAATTAAAGAAATTTGGATTTGTGAAAAATTCATTAACTGGATAAAAGAATGCACACACACTGTCAAACAGATCTATTCTACCCAACTAGAGGATTGAGGCAGGGTGACCCCCTTTCCCCTTTCCTCTTCATAATCAGTGAAGAAATCTTATCAAGGAGTCTTCAGAAAGCATCTGAAGCAAGACTACACCCTATTGGGATCAAGATAACAAGAGGAGGTACAAAAATTCCGTTTCTGGCCTTTGCTGATGATATAATCATTTTTGCAGAAACCAAAACATCCACTTGTCAAAAAATCAAAACCATCATAGATGAATACTGTGAAGTATCGGGACAACGAGTTAATTATGATAAATCAACATTCCAAGTATCTAAAAACACAAGTAATAGTGCAATCCAACAGATCACCTAGATATTCCATATTAACCAATCAATGGCAATGGAGAAATATCTTGATTGTCCGATCATTACTGGAAAGGTGGACTTAACACATTCTTCTCTATTATTGAAAAAACGTCTCAACAACTTACAAAATGGAAAGCTGCCACCCTCTCTATGGAAGGAAGAAAAGTACTAATTAGAGCAAATCTATCAGCACAACCAAACTATATGATGCAAAACTTCATGTTATCTCTTAAAACACTTAAAAAACTAGACAACCTAAATAGAATATTCCTCTGGAACAAAGGAGATAATTATAAACCAATGATAAAATGGGATGATATCTGTAAACCAGTTTATAATGGTGGATTAGGGATTCGAGAAAGGAAAGATATGAATACTGTGCTACAGATGAAACTCATCTGGAAAATATTAGCGAAACCAGATAACTTATGGGTTAAAATAATAAGCGAAAAATACCTTAAACATATACACATCTTTGACTATGAGAAAAATCCAAAGAAAAGTGACTCTTGACAATGGACCCAAATGTCGAAACTAATCACAGAATTCAAACAAGGTCTCACCTGGAAAATAAGAGATGGGAGAACTATCAAATTCTTGAAAGATAAATGGTTTCATGAATCACTGAAAGAACAAATAATAACAAATGAACCAATAAATGAACAAGTTACGATATCCTTCTTCCTTAACCAAAATAAATCTTGGGATGAAAGGTCATTATAGCAATTAATTTTCATTACTAGGGGTATTCTAGTCTCTTAGGGGTGCGCTTGGCCACTATTAGGGTGCGTAAAGTATCCCCTATTTAAATGCATAATAATATATTAATATTTGTTGTTGGGGCTAATGTAAGAATGAGCTTCGATCTTTTACTTATCAATGGTCAATCAATTCATTATGTCAGCACAAGTTTCATTACATAATTTTCATTAGATTATCTTTAACCATTAAGCTCGATTCAAATTTCATATATTATTTTATGATATTTATTTTCTTCTACATCACCAAAAGCGTGGTTGTTAGAAACGACATCCCACTTTGAAATGATTCATGCGATGATTCGTGCGATATGTAGCTTGTCCAGAGTAGGATAGTATAATAGTAGGGTATACGATATAGCACATACTAATCCGCATTAACAGGGCGGTAAAATGGGCCATATCAACAACCAAGTCCTCTAAATCTGCATTATTAGTTAGTTGTAATTCAAAAAACTTAATAAAAAAAGTTTGAAGTAAGTAACTAATGTGATACAAATACGATGCCTCCGAGAGATACCCAAGCCTCTTTGCCATTCCTACTGAAATATTGCACATAGAAATAAATAAAATTGTAGTCAACTTTAACTCTGTCGAATCTTTGAATGATGAAGATGATGATTAGTACAGCAAGTGTGATCCTCGTCACTTTCTCCATAGAAATAAATAAAAGGAAAAAATTAGATGCTTCGTTTTGGTCACGCTATAGGGAGTGTAAATAGTTACTTACTTCTACATGTACCATTATCTAAAGGCAATGATGTGAATGTTCTTCTCTAGCTCTTTCAATCTACTGAGGCCCCGTTTGATATGTTGTCTGAAGTCAGAATAGGGATCGGAATGAGATTGAAATCTGGAATCAGAATAAATCATTCATGAAGCTCCGTGTTTGGTATGTTGTTGGAATGAACGATTCTTGTAATTAGTATAAACAAATATTGATTATAATTTTATTATTCTTAATAATTAATAATAACATTAATTGATTATAAAAAACTGTTTTAAATAAGAAAAACTATTATTATTTGCATCAGAATATGAACATTGACGGATAATTTGTGAACACGGTCTGTTAGTTTTTTCTACGTTAAGAGTTATTTGTACCCGAACTTTCCTCTATAATCACATGTATCCTTTCATTAATATGTGTAGTCCCCACGAAAAAAACAAGAAGCGCCTGTGATTGATGGGCTATGGTAACCTAAAATGCAGGACCACTCTATACCAAACACGGCCAACACAATCCATCTCCATAAATTTAACTCTGATCAGGTTTAATATCAAGTTTTTAAGATAGGTTAATAAACAACTAAAAGAGGTAAAAGAAGTAAACCCTACTTTTTAAAAATTTCAAAAATTACCCCTACAATGCGTAGTAGAGTTGTATGTGCAAATCAAAATGCAGCATAGTGGAATTGTGTATGCAGTCCGAAAATGCACAACCATTCGTTTAAGTTGTTTTTTTGATAAAGGCAAGAATCGGAGTTTTGCCCGAGACCAAGTGACAACTCTTGACCATCCTTACGAATGGTCCTAAAAAAGTCAGAGTAGTAATGGAACATACTCGATTGGATTAGAATGGGCCTAACCGTTCTGATATATTCATCAGATAATAAATTGTTCTGATTACATGACAGGACAATTTTAAGAAAATGTGAGCTGACGTCCGGCTTGGTTAGGAAATCAACAACTTTGTTTGCTTCCCTAAAATAATGGGAAACTTTTACATTATCAAATCATTGTAGAATGTCTTTAATATCCATGATGATGTTTCTAAAATCCCATGAAATTTTCCATATATTATTTCCATATATTATTAATACAATTGACAATAATAAGGTTGTCACCTTCGATAATAATATTCTTTTGTCTCAATTTCCTTGCAAGTTTAACAGCTGATAAAGCAACCAGTGCTTCTGTAAACAAAGGAGACGAGGAGAATATTCTTTTGTTATATATGTCAATAACATTTCCATCACTATTTCTAGCTATACAACCAATATAAGAGGATTGAGTTGATCGAAATGATCCGTCAAAGTTAATTTTTATCCAATGTAAAGATGGTTTTCTCCATTGTTGATTAATAGTTTTTGTTCTGTTTTTTCTATTCTTTAGTTTTGGTCCCTTGATATTATTAAAGCTTGTATCCCAGAATTTAAATTGTTCCCAAGCAATTTTGGTCGGGTCTTTGAATTGTTGTGTTTGTCTTCCAAAAATTACAGCATTTCTCTTTATCCATAAGGAATACCATAAGAAAATTAAAGCTTCTATCTTATGTTTATCCGGGTTAAGGAGTGTTATGATATGTTCTAGATTTTGTTGAAATGGAATATTTTGTTGAATACTAAATTGGAAGTTAATTAATTTTTCAAATTTCCTTAATTGTAATATAGTATGGTGACATTCAAAGAAGAAATGTTCTCTAGATTCTGTTGGATTATTGCAAAGTGAACATTGAAAGGAACCCTATTATAATATTTATTTAGTCTCTGAGTTGTTGGAAGATTATCTGATAATGCCTTCCATAGAAATTTTTGGTATCTTGGTGGGATTTTAAGATTCCATAGCCATGTATATAAATCTGTGTGTGGATGATTATCATTATTATTGTTTAATTTTCTGGCTGATGATGTACTAAATTCACCAGTCTTGTTAGGTAACCATACTACTTTATCTTCCATGCTTGAGTTTGGAATATAAACACTTAATATATGAAGTATTTCATTTAATTTTGGTATGTCCCACTCCTTAGTATTCGTAATGTAAGAAGATACTTTAGTATTAGAGTTATTTACCGAAAACCACCCATATGATACGCTACTTTGCGATTTACCACCCCTATGTTGCGATATTACCGGAAACCACCCATATGATACCCTCCGTCACTCAACAACCACCCTTCCCCAAATCCGTTTAAAATCTCTGTTAACGCGTTTCACGCGCCATTAAAATATTATTTAATTTTTTTTATTTTCTTTTTTCTTCATTTATCTTCTTTTACTTATCATTTACTTTCTTTTACCTTTTATACCTTCATCTTCTTAAACACATTTACCCCCAAATTCATTCCCCATTCCCCCAATTCATTAGAACCCTAGAAAATTGCCAGATCTGAAATCGAGCCCTATTTCTTCTCTTTTCTTACGATTGACGCGAGCAAGTAAATCGATTGAAGATTGTAGACATTGCGAAGCCCTAAATCGGTAAGTATATCATTGTTTGCATTCCGATTGATTGCGAAGCCCTAATCTCCTATTTTTTTGATTTCTGGGCTAGGTTTGATAATGTCAAACTCGAGCTCTTCATCAATTAATTCCCAACAACGATTCTGCAAGTGTGGTTATCCAGCATCTGAAGCAACTTCAAAAACTGAATTCAATTTCATGAGAAGATTTTGGGGCTGTCGTTTTTATGGTTCAGAGACAAAGAATTGCAATTTCTCTATGTGGAAGGATGAGGAATATAGTGGAAGAGCCACTTATGTGATTAACAAATTATTGAAAGAGAAGAAGAAAATGGAGGTCGAGATTATGAAGCTTCAAGATGCAGTTAGAGAAAATCAGATTGATAATGATGAAGCACCAAAAGTAGCAGTGGCTATGAACCCTAGAAAAATCAGTTGTAGTGATGTAGTAGTTGTACTTGTCTTCCTCATATTCTTCATGTTTGCAAATGTTTTAGTATTGAAATGGTCAATGTAATGTGCTCTTTTATGATATTTGAATGGAATGCAATTTTATGAGAAGACAGTGCATTGACATCAGGAAACTAACATTGACATTAGGAAATGAAACAAATTCAACAAAAACATAAAATCAACAAAAACAGAAATGAAACACCAGCAAATGAGACATGAGACACCAGGAAATGAGACACCGGTTCAAACAAAATAGACAGTTAATTGAGCTTTGAAGATGATGACTTCGTAGGTGGGTTTTCCAACTATCTCCTCCATTTGAAAGAGGCAAACATCTTCTATTTCTATGTCATTTTCTTCGACAAAGTCTCTCCATCCTTTGCCAAACTTGAATTTGTTTCCACTGAATTTGAGTACTACTTTCCAAGTTTTTTCACCAATGAAAAGTGTAATCTCTTCATCTATGTAAGGCCTCAAATTTTTGTTTGCATACTCGAAAGGAATAAGCTGTGAATAAGCAAATTTATGTATATTAGTCATTAGAATAACATGCCCAAAACACAAGAATAAAACATTACTTACCATTCTGCAATCTTTTTGAACAAATGATGCTTTCATTTGCACATAAAAGCTTAATTTGGTTTTGTGAGGGTAGTTTTCAGCTTTCTCCAAGGGTGTTTCCTGGTTCCATTCCTCACACTCCTCGCATTTGCAGTGGCTGATGTCTTCACTGTCCGAGATGTCTGTTAGATCAATGACATGATTTGCCATGGAAGAAATGCAAGGAAATGAAGAAATGCAAGGAAAGGAAGCTCGGCTGTGATGGCAAATGTGCTGAGAAATAGAGCTATTTATGCTTGAAATATGCAGGGTTTAGGTGAAGAATTGATGACATGGGGTAGGTAACAATTGACCAAAATTAAATGTGGTCATGGTCAATGGTAAAACACTGCAGTAATGAGGCTGAAAAACTGTGCAATTTGTGCATCAATGACAGTCTTCACTGTGCAAAAACCTATGACCAACCTGTGACCAAACCTGTTACCAAACCAGTGACCAAACCAGGGCAAAAAACAGTGCAAACCTTTTCAAAATAAAACCATACATTACCAACTAAAATAGTGCAAAAACCACTTGCAACATCTGATCAACACACTAACATTCAACAAACATTGAAACTGATCCAAACATTACAAACATAGTAAACAGACTACTTTGTCTTCTTCCTTGGTGAACGCCTAGGAACCTCCTTCACCAGTTTTGTCTTGGAAGAAGGAATCTTCATCCTAGGTGACTTAAAAGGTTTTGGATTGGATTGACTGCACACACCTTGACTCATGGTTATGCCATGACTAGCACTTGGATTTCCTTGATGGCTGAAGTTGCTACCATGACTTGCACTTGGAGCTTCACCATGACTTGCACTTGGAGCATAACCTTGACTTGGTACAATCTGTCCACCATGACTTCCATAATCTCCATCACTTGCAGTTCCTTGTTGGTTCTCCCCAGGTGTACTTCCAGGATTTCCTTGTTGGTTTTGTGGCACCTAAAATATAACATTTTCATAATCAATACAAATACAAATGAATTAGCATAATCAATAAAAAATTACAATGAATTTACATTCTTTGTGTACTTCCTCCTCTTTTGAGATCCAATAGGTACTTTTTTAGTACTCCTAGGCCTTCCACCTCTGTTTTGTTGAGTTGGAGGTGGATTATCATTAGTTCTTGGAGGAGCAGAGCACTTGTTCTTGTAATGGCCAGGGTTTCCACAGTTGGTGCACTTCACGTGTCCTCTCCCACTGTGATTCCCCTGGCATTGGGTGAATGATTTCCTTGTATGCCATTAGGTAAGCCTTCTTTGTGTAATAGTGATGCACAAATTGGTCAAGTCTTCTCCTATCCTTCACAATGCAACACATTGCATGAGGGCATGGGATTCCAGTTAGATCCCATTTGTTGCACCCACAAGTTTTGTTCTGCAAATCCACCACATAGGTCCTGCCCAGATGATCAACTTCAAAGGCTTCTCCACCACCCCAGACTGCATTACAACTCCTAGTCCCTTCTTCCTTGTTCATCTCTATTAGCTTATTAGCCTTAGGTGTGTAGATCCCCTCATACTTCATCATGCCCTCACGCTTAGACACAAACCTTTTCATCAGCATTCTCCTAATCCATTCACACATAGACAGAACTGGCTTATCCCTTGCAGGCATGATCATTGAATTGAAACTCTCACAGACATTATTCAATAGCATATCAGATTTGCTAACATGGCTAAATCCATGTCTAGACCAAGAGTTTGGATCCTGCCTCAACAAATAGCTATAAGCTTCCTCCTTCATACCTCTAATCTATTGCATAGCTTCCTCAAACTCTGATGTAGTACATGCCCTTGCAGCTGCCCTGATACAATCCTTGTATGCCTTGCCTGGCCACATTTTTTTGAAGTTGTTGTACATGTGTCTAACACATACTCTTGCCTCACACTGTGGAACAACTAGATGCAAAGCCTCGATCAAACCCTACAAAAAAACAAGTCAACAGTCATTAGTCCATCCAAATACTGAAATTGAAATAAACAATTATAAAGAATTTCTTACCTTCTGTCTGTCAGAGATGAATGTAGGCTTACATTCACCAATATCTCTCATTAAAATATCCAGAAACCATGCCCATGTCTCCTTTGTCTCTAGTTCCACAAGTGCAAAAGCCACAGGATATATGTTGTCATTACCATCCTTGCCAACTGCCACTAAGACCTGACTTGTGTATGCCCCTTTCAAATGACAGGCATCAATCCCTACTATTGGTCTACATCCAGTGATGAAGCCCTTCTTGCAAGCATCAAAGCAGACATATAGTCTCTGAAATACTGGTTGTTGTGGATTTCCCAGAGTAACCTTGACATAGGTAGAGCTTCCTGGATTCCACTTTCTCACAGTAGAGGCATAATCCCAAACCCTTCCATACTGCAACCTAGCATCTCCCTGAGTCATGATCAAAGCCCTAAGTCTGCCTTTCCAAGCTTGGTTGTATGAAACATGAACATTGTGATCTCTTTTTACAGCACTTATAAATGCAGAAAGCTTCCAAGAAGGATCATCTCTGTAGTGCTCAATGTATCTTTCAGCTAGCCATGTTGAGGTGAGCTTACTATTCTCATGCTGCCATCCACATTCATGCTTCCCACAAAAGCTTTTCAACTGAAAACTCCCATCACTTCCCATCTTTCTAGCAGTAGCCTTAAACTGACAATAAATCTTCTTACAAACACACTTTTTCCTAGAGTGTTTCATAGAACAGTCACACTTCTTCCTACAGTAAGCTAAGACCTTGGTTTTATCATTGTGAAGGTAGTAGTAATCACCCCCATTCTCAATAGAAAACTGCCTTAATGCTTGTCTGAACACATCATTAGATGGAAATATCAAACCACTCTTAAATTTAATCTTCCTCTTGAAATCAACTAATGGATTAAACTCTGCATATCTCTTCTTTTTCCCACCTGTACCATCAGACTCACTAAGACTCCTTAATGCATCAGAATTATCAGAATCCTCCTCATCAGAAACACCATCCAATACACCAGCTCCTAAATTCAGACATCCATCTCTCAAACCCTCTCTAAGCCTAAAGTCATCTACACTTGGATCAACATTATCCTTGAAGATATCATCATCTTCACCCTCACTCTCTGAAAAGAACTCTTCACTGTCAGAGGAAGATGAATCATACCTTAATTCTGCATCTGGGTCTTCATCTTCTTCTTCATCTGAGGTGAACACCAATCTCTGAACATTTGCCTCTAGATCTTCACTGTTGTTTTTGGCTGCCTCTTTGGTTGTGCAATTATTAGACCTAGGCTGTTCCACCTCATCCCTCTTATATCCTTCTCTTGATGGATTTTCAGTGACACCAGACTTTTCTACTGTGGGCTGAGAACTTGGGCCTTCTTCCCTCAAAGTTTTTGGACTAACTTCTGCCCCTTGTATAACATACAAGTGCATTAAGTTGTCCTTGCCAACTTTGTTCACCATAAGCATAAGACCCTTGTCATTATCAATTAACTGGAGCCCTCTCTCAATTGACAACCCAGGAGTTAAAAACCACAACTCTTTTATGTCCATCAACCCCACATCTTCACATAACATATTTTCAAGCACTATCTTAGAAAGCATATCCGGATCCACATCCCTATAATAATGGACCTTGCTTTTCTTGTACATAAGATGATCATTATCTTTTGATTTGTAAAAGATACCATCATACATCACCCTAATATGCACTTGGCTGAATGCCATACCTACCAATATTCAACAACCATTAATGCCCTATATTATAAGCATTTTAAGACTTATATAATGCAGTCAATTCATATGGTCACATGAACCAAAAACTTTAGACCCCACCACATGCAATAAATAACCATCAACTTTGTCCATATACTAAAGCTTTACCAAAAAACGAATCTTTGCTATAATTCATGCTGAAAAAGGTAAGGAATCACAGTGAAACATCATTCCAATGCTCAGAAAGCATCTCGAGAAATCACAATCAAAAAGCCCCAAATTCCATTCGAAAATCCTAAACCCTAATTCAGAAATTCGATCGATTACACATAAAATTAAGATGAGAAATGCCATTGAATAACTTACCTTAGCTAGTTAGAAGAAATCGAGAGTAGAATCGCCCAGAAATCGCAAATCGCCTTCTTCGAAATCACAAATCGCCTAGAAATCGCACAGAAAATCGCCTTCTTCGACTTCTCTTCATGGTTCGCTCCCAATCGCTCCCAAACCCACCCAATCTAACTCGGAAACACTGAAAACAACCCACACCTTCCCAATCGAACACCCAAATCGAAGCCCCAATTCGGAATTAGGGTTTGAGAAAGAAATCCCCAAATCGACCGGGAATGAATTGGGGATGAATGAAGGTAAAAATAATGAAGGTAAAAGAAAGTAAATGATAAGTAAAAGAAGATAAATGAAGAAAAAAGAAAATAAAAAAAATTAAATAATATTTTAATGGCGCGTGAAACGCGTTAACATAAATTTTAAACGGATTTGGGGAAGGGTGGTTGTTGAGTGACGGAGGGTATCATATGGGTGATTTTCGGTAATATCGCAACATAGGGGTGGTTAATCGCAAAGTAGCGTATCATATGGGTGGTTTTCGGTAAATAACCCTTAGTATTAATATCATGTTTATTTGGGGCATAAAGAGATTTAATATTAAAATTGGGAATCCAGTTGTCTGTCCAAAAATTAACATTATTACCATTACCTAACTCCCATCCTATTCCTTTTTGAAATTGTTCCCTAAGATGTAAGAGTCTAGCAAATTGCCATGATTGTTTCTTCTTGCCTTTGAAGTCAAATAAATTAGAGTTTTGTAGATACTTTTGGTAAATTATTTTGACCCAAATATTATTTCTATCAGTAACAATTTTCCATAGAAGTTTCTGTTGAAGCGCATTATTGAGATCTACCGCTTTATGAAGACCCAATCCGCCATATTCTTTTGGTCTAAAAATTGAATCCCATGAAGTGATTGCCCGATATGATGGATTATTATTATTCCAAAAGAAATCTTTATTTATTTTGTCAAACTAATCACATATTCCCTTTGGAAGAAAGAAGCATTGCATTAAGTGATTGGCCTTAAGACATAATATTGGACTGAATGAAAATAGCCCGACCTGCTTGAGAAATAGTATTTGCTTTCCATTTAGAAAGTTGTTTATGCATACTTTGTACGACATATTGGAAACAATCATTTATAACTCTTCTTCTGACAATTGGTATTACCAAATATTTTTCCATTGAGTTTGTCTGTTGTAAATTGAGAACTGAAGGTAAAGCTTGGCGTTGTTGAGATGATATATTAAGTGTTGTTTGAAAAGAGCTTTTATGATAATCTATAGCAAGTCCTGAAAGATCTGTAAATTTCTGTAATAATTCTTAATGTAATTCATGTTATTAAGATTTGCATTGGCAAAAATTATAGTGTCGTCTGCAAAACATAAAAAAGGTATTCTAGTTGCATTTTTAGTAAGTTGTATACCCACTTTATGATTTGACTTGTCCACTTCTTTTTGAAGATTTCTAGCTAAATATTCCATTAATATAATAAAAATAAAAGGGGCAATAGGATCTCCTTGTCGTAATCCGCATTTTGGTTGAAATGTTGGACCTGGTTCATTGTTTACTAATATTGAGAAAGATGCTGATGTAATACATGCCATTAGTCGATCTATCCATTGTTTTTGGAATCCAAAAGATGATAGTACTTTTACAATGAAAGGCCATTGGACTTAATCGTACGCTTTTTTCATATCCAGTTTTAATGCCATCCATCCTCTTTTTCCTTTTTTCTTTTGATGAAAGGAATGGAAAATTTCGTGTGAGATTAATATATTGTCAAATATGGAGCGGTCTTGAACAAAAGCTGCTTGGCACAGATGGATTAATTTAGAGATGAATAAAATTCATTGGGAATTACAGACTTAGACCAAGCTAAATGTTTAATCTTGCTATGAGAACAATGTTCTAACCTAGCATGAATAATAGCTCCCAAGTCTGATAGCACTGGTTTATCGCAAACATGATGCAAACTCTTCATGGATGGTCCTACAGAAGACTTGAGAATGTAAAGGCCTCTAGTCCTTTCTCCTATGCCAACCACTTGCTTAGTGATAAGGTCCTGAAAAATACACTTATCAGTTTTAAGCATAGCTTGCACCCCATTTTCATCAAGTAACTTTTTTACAGACAACAAGTTCTTCTTAAAATCAGGAATAAGCAATACATTCTCAATCAGAAAATCTGCATTAACCTGTACACTACCTACTCTATCAACAATTAGTATACTGTCATCTGGCAAAGCAACTCTGATTGGATTAGCAAGACTCCTACTGGACACAAATAAATCTGAATCATAGACCATGTGATCTGTAGCCCCTGTATCTACTATCCAAGATACCTCATTGCTTGACACTGACAAAGCACATGTGTTAGAAGATGAGGATATTATACCTGCAAAGTTTCCCGAGCTCGATGGGCCATCTTTTCCTTTGTACATTTTGCAGACTTCCTTGCACAAAGCTCTCAGTAATGTTGAATCAACAATAGAATCATTGTCTGGTGCATATAGAGGATTATCCAGATCCTCCTCCTCAATCTCAACATTGGGAGTTGACTTGCCTTTCCATGATGGTTTCCTCTTTTCTGGAAAACCAATAATCTGTTAACAAGTCTCACGAGTATGCCCTTTCTTCAAACAATGATCACATTTCTTTTCAGTTCTCCCTCTTCTACTGTCATAGGCCCTATTCTCATTAGGCCTATCATACCCTCTATTATAAGATTGCATTTCTTGATATCTATTTGCTGCCAATGCAAGTGTTTCTGCCTCATTCTTCATTGAATGAGTCACTAATTTCTGCCTCTCTACTTCTTGGATCAAGTAAAATGCCCTATTCTCAGTTGGCATTGTATCCATAGACAAAATACTACTACGAATTGAATCAAATTCAGAACTCAAACCCATCAAGAACTGGATTACCTTACCTCTTGCATCTCTTTCCATTGCTTTCTTGACAAACTCGCAGCTGCATTTGGACAAAGCTCCACAATTGCATTCAGGAAGACTGTCCAGGCTATGAATCGCATCCCAGATAGCCTTGAGTCGACAATAGTATTCAGCAACAGAAGAAACTCCTTGTTCAGTAGACGCAAGAGTCCATTAATTGGTACAGTAATGGTCCATTGACCTGATCAAATCTTTAAGCTATTTCATCCAAAGATGCTTCGAGGATTCCACATACATGAATGTGTTGGCTATCGACTTCTCCATCGAATTTAAGATCCAACACCGAATCAACTAATCTGCCCGCATCCATCTCTCATTGTCGTCTGAATCTGGTGCTGGCATCTTGCACGTTCCAGAAACGAACCCTAGCTTCAACTTGGATCCCAATGCCATCTTGACATGGCGACTCCAGTTGAGGTAATTGAGGCCATAAGGCGGTGAAGTGAAAAGTGTGGCACCAGGATGATCGGAATTTGACAAAGCTAAAGCCTCCTGCCTTACAGCTTCCGCCGACCAACCACTATCTTGCACCGAATTCACCATACTCCTTGATTACAAGAAATCCCCAAATAGTACAAGAAATTGGAAATTTGTATGCGGAAGCAAGAACAGAACAAATCAAAAACGTGATTTAGCTCTGATACCATGTGAAATGGTGAACAGATGGATTGAAACTCACAAACTCCATTAATGAATCTTGGATAAGAAGACAATTACAGAAATCTGTTACAACTCACTTAACAACTCTATTACAATGAGCATGTATTTATACAAGGTTCATAATGATGCTTAAGTATCGAACCCGGTTTAGTACCTAAATCGGTTCTACTATATACACTACTCCAGAGGTATGAAAAAAGTATGTTTTTGTTAATTTATTTAAGGTTTATATCTGTTCTATTCAATTATTGCTCAAGACTTTGACATTCTCTATTCCTAACAGTTTGATCTGTGAATCTGGTCTCAAGCAAAGGCTGTTGTGATATTCAGCTAGTGCACTGCTTTTCACTGTTTCAATCCTTCTCTCGTATCCTGGAACCGGTAAGGGATAGAATTCCAGCTAAGATTATTCACGTATTTCTGAATGCTCTTTTAGAAAGAACCGCTCTCATATTTATTATTTTTCCATCAAGTAGTAGGCCTCATTTTGTTTTTAGTTACTTTATGTTATAACCTAAACAACATTTAGCAAAGATGAAGCTATCATGAATTAATTTGGCTGCTATAACTGGATGAATATACATAACTGCCAACTTCGAGCTTAAAATTTGGGTATGTTAGCATACATTATTCTATGTTTGCCTTGTGGCCGACATGGAAGTGTATATTATGCTAATTCGATTAGCAAACATCCTAGAGGTAGTAGCACAGGGAACATGCTAATTCTACTAAACGGTGAAATGCTTGTGAATTGGTAATTATGTTACATTTCTATGAATTTTTCGTTATATTCTCCTCCAAGGATTTCTTGAGCTTTTGTGCGAGAATATTTTTTGAAGTGTTGCTATGCAAGAAAATGCACTTATATGTAGTTGAACTCCTATTGGTCATTTTTGACGTTCTCTTTATAATAGGATCCATTATTACTCAAAATCCTCTTATTTATTCATTATTTTATGTTTTATTTATTTCATAGAATCATTCAGTTACATGGACCTCCTGATACTGGGAAGATATCCTTATGTAAAGCATTGGCTCAGAAACTATCAATACGCTTGTACACATACTGTCTACTCAGATTTTTGAAAATCCATGATGATGTACGGAGTAGTAATCATTAAGATCAAAATTTATGTCTTTTTGTTTTTTTAGGATCAAAATAAAAGATGTGATGAGTTGTTATCTTCTCTCTCTCATTGATGCCTCCAGTTACTCTCTCCCTCTTTTCACTCTTACAATCTCCAACCTGCATAATTTGCGACATGGGTCCTTCCACTTTTCCCAACCTGCATAATTTAAATGTGAGCTTCAGCCACAGTTCCAAATTTGATTTCAACTAATCCTGAATGTACTGGTTTGGTGGGAGGAAAGCGAGGAAACTCACGGGAACACCAATGACCATCGAGATGGAAAACCCTAACTGGTATATCGCAGAGATTGAAGCCTTGTCCGTGAAGAGGAAAAGATGAGAATGCAGGGGGGAACGCTAAGCAGTTCACCTGGGTACTCATCCTCAAAGCCTACCGCTCTGGCGACTGCTTGTCATCCCTCGGTTTAACCGCTCTCGGCGTTTCCCGCGCCGCCGCGTCAAGGCTAATCCCCAATTCGAAGCATTTACATATCACTATCTCAATGCTATAATACCCAATTTGATTGTGTAAATTAAAACCCAACGTCGAGATCGACTCAGTGGTACTTCCTTTAGAGCTGCTGATGAGGATCATGAGAGGACGGAGGCTGAGGAGGGATCTGTTCCAGCAGATGGATAACCTGTCATTGCAGTAACAAGCATTTCAGTATAACATTTCAGACTTTTCAGGAAGATGTTCAGACTTGGCAGGGCAACACTCATGAATGTTAGTATGCCTTGAATCTGAATCACACACTGGCGACAGGTAGCACGGGGGTATGGGCTTTATTGGGCCTATCCGTTTCGTTGTTGGGCTTAGGGTTATTTAACGCTATATATAGCGGATTATATGTAAACCCTAATTGTACCGAAAACTGTAATCAGCCTCCGTAATAATCTGATCTCCCTCTCCTGTGGACGTAGCCAAATTTGGTGAACCACGTAAACCTCTGTGTCTTTCTTGCGTTTATTGTTCTCGTTTCGATTCTGTTACAACAAACTGGTATCAGAGCAGGTTCGAATTTCCGCCGAGAACGATGTCTATATCCATGACGAAGATCGACAAGTTTACAGGGAGAAACAATTTCAGTCTGTGGCGAATCAAGATGCAGGCTTTGCTGAAGCAAAACGGTTTGTGGGTGCCGTTAGCGAAAAACAGGAATGGAATGGATGCAACCTCCATGAAGTTCAAAACTATGGAGGAAAAGGCTCATTCAATGATTATGTTGTGCCTCGCCGACGATGTCATCACAGAAATTGCAGATCAGGAAACTGCCGCAAAGTTGTGGTTGAAGTTGGAGAGCCTCTACATGACGAAGTCATTGACCAGCAAGTTGATGCTAAAGCAGCGTCTGTTCAGTCTGCGTATGGAAGGTACACCTCCTAGAGATCAGCTTGATCAATTGAATACAATTCTGTTAGATTTGCGTAATATTGATGAGAAGGTTGATGATGAGGATGCTGCCTTGATTTTGTTGGTATCTCTGCCTTTGTCGTTTGAGAATTTTGTGCAGTCTTTTATCGTTGGGAAAGAGATTGTGTCGCTGGAGGAGGTTAGGTCTTCGCTTCACAACAGAGAGATGCGTCATAAGGCATCTGGTTCGGGTACAGAAAATCAGGCTTCCGGGTTAATGGCCAGTGGAAGCAAGGATGGTAAGAAAGGTAAGAAAAAGGGCCACTGGAAGAAGCAACAACAAGAGCGCCCTAAATTACCAAAAGACGTTTGCGCCTACTGTAAGGAAAAGGGTCATTGGAGGAATGACTGTCCTAAGAGAAGGCAGCAGCAAGAGCAGATACCCGATTCTGCTGCAGTAGCAGAAGATGATGCAGATTCTGAAAGCGATATTGTGTTGATGGCTGAGGAATACACCCATCATTCTGATATGTGGGTTCTTGATTCTGGAGCATCGTATCATATCTGTCCGAAAAGAGAGTTGTTTACAACGTATAGCTGCATAGATGGAGGTAGTGTCTCTATGGAAAACGACTCTGTCTGCAAAGTGGTTGGGATAGACTCAGTCAAGTTCAGAACGCATAACGGGAATTTCTGCACAGTCAAGGAAGTCAGACATGTTCCACACATGACTAAGAATCTGATATCTTTAAGCCTTCTGGATAGTAGGGGTTTCAGGTATGAAGGTGAAGATGGAATTCTGGTTGTCTGCAAGGGTTCTGAGGTGATTCTGAGAGGCGTCAAGAAGGGAACTTTGTATATCTTACAGGGTTCTACAGTAACAGGTTCTGCAGCTGTTGCATCAGTGGTTATAGGTGCTGATCTGACTATGGCATATGAGACTTGCTCATATGAGTGAACGTGGAATGAAGATTTTGTCCAAAGAAGACCTTCTGGGAGGTCACAAGATCAAGAGTCTAGAGTTCTGTGAGCATTGTGTGTTTGGGAAACTACATCGCTGCAAGTTTCCTAAGGCAGTTCATCGAACAAAGGGCACGTTGGATTACATCCATTCAGATTGTTGGGGTCCTTCCCGTGTTGAGTCTTTGAGAGGCTACAGGTACTTTCTGTCTATTATTGATGATTACTATAGGATGGCGTGGTTGTTTATGATGAGGCATAAAGGATAAGCATTCAGTAGATTAAAGGAATGGAAGACCTTAGTTGAAAATCAGACAAGAAAGAAGGTCAAAAGGCTGCGAACAGATAATGGTATGGAATTCTGTTCATCTGAGTTTGATAAGTTCTGCAGAGATGAGGGTATTGCTTGGCATCACACAGTCAGGTATACACCACAATAGAATGGTGTAGCAGAACGAATGAATCAGACACTTTTAGAGAGAGCAAGATGCATGCTTTCTAATGCCGGTCTTGCTAGGAGGTTCTGGGCTGAAGCAGTAACAACAACCTGCTATCTGATAAATCGGAGTCCACACACAAGCATTGATTGCAAGACACCTTATGAGGTGTGGTCTGGAAGAGCTGCTGACTACTCAAATCTAAGAGTTTTTGGCTGCACTGCTTATTATCATGTAAGTGAGGGTAAGTTAGAGCCGAGAGCTAAGAAGGGAGTTTTCATGGGCTATGGTGTTGGTGTGAAAGGGTAAAGGATCTGGTCTGATACCAAGATTATACTGAGCAGAAGTGTAGTCTTTGATGAGAGTTCTATTGTGAAATCCAAGACCAGTGATATAGCAGAGAAAGAGGTTGTTGCTGAGGAGGTGGAGGTGCCATTTACTCCAGGGCAAATTGAGGCACCTATGCCACAACCAGTTACTGATGAGAAAGATACAAATAAGTCTGAGAGTGCACTGCCAGAAACAGGTTCTGATGAAGTTGTTCATCGAAGTGTTGCTCAAGACCGACCAAGAAGGGTTGGGGTCAGACCTCCAGCAAGGTACAAGTTAGATGATCTGGTAGGATATGCATTGCAGGTGGCCGAGGAGGTGGATGATAATGAACCGTCCACCTACAAAGCTGTAATATCTGGGAGTGAGTCAGCACATTGGATTGCTGCAATGGGAGAAGAGATGGAGTCTCTTCATAAGAATCAGACTTGGGAGCTGGTCAGATTGCCTGCTGATAGAAAGGTAGTCACTTGCTAGTGGGTTTTCAGGAAGAAGGAAGGAATGTCTGCTACAGAGGGTATAAAGTACAAAGCAAGAGTGGT
Organism: Oxyria digyna; assembly: GCA_029168935.1. Classification (NCBI taxonomy): domain Eukaryota; kingdom Viridiplantae; phylum Streptophyta; class Magnoliopsida; order Caryophyllales; family Polygonaceae; genus Oxyria; species Oxyria digyna. Next base: position 13,760,149 of record JAPVLV010000005.1, read on the forward strand.
TGCAAGAGGTTTCAGTTAGAGAGAGGGAGTAGACTACAACGAGATCTTCCCTCCAGTAGTCAAACATACCTCAATTAGGATGCTACTAGCGATAGTTGCACATCAGGATCTGGAACTTGAGCACCTAGATGTGAAAACAACTTTCCTACATGGAGAGTTGGAGGAGGAAATATACATGTCTCAGCCAGATGGTTTTCAGGTTCCAGGAAAGGAGAATCATGTTTGCAAGTTGAAGAAGTCCTTATATGAGCTAAAACAGTCCCCGAGGCAGTGGTATAAGCGGTTTGACACTTATATGGAGCAGCTTGGTTACAACAGAAGTCCGTATGATTGTTGTGTGTACTACAATGACCTGCAGGGTGGTTCACGCATTTATCTGGTTCTGTATGTTGATGATATGCTGATTGCTGCCAAGAATAAGTCTGATATTCAGAAGTTGAAGGGCTCTCTCAGTGCAGAATTTGATAAGAAAGATCTGGGTGCTGCTCGCAAGATTCTGGGAGTTGAGATCTATAGGGAAAGGAAGAAGAGAAAACTCTTCCTCTCACAGGAAGGGTACATCAAGAAGATATTAAACAGGTTTGGAATGTCTTCAGCAAAGCCTATAGATACTCTAATGGCATCTAACAACAAGTTGGAAATGTACACAGTTCAGACTGATGAGGATCAGGAGTACATGTCTCGAGTCCCATATGCCAGTGCAGTTGGGAGTTTGATGTATGTTATGGTCTGCACTCGACCAGATCTAGCATTCGCTGTTAGTGTGGTAAGTCGATACATGGTCAACCCTGGGAAGGAACATTGGCAAGCTGTGAAGAGGATTTTCAGGTATCTTAGAGGTACCTCTGATGTTGGTCTTTGCTATGCGAATGACACTCAGTGTTTGGTTGCTGGCTATTCAGATTCTGATTATGCTGGAGATGTGGACAGTAGGAGATCTATGACTGGTTATGTGTTCACTCTAGGAGGTTCTGTGGTAAGCTGGAAGACAACTCTACAACCTACAGTTACTTTGTCTACTACAGAGGCAAAGTATATGGCTTTGACAGAAGCTGCTAAGGAGGGAATATGGCTAAAGGAGCTGGTTAATGATCTAGGCCTACATCAGGATCAGGCTTCAGTGTATTGTGACATCTTGAGTGCAATATGCTTAACCAAGGATCAAGTTCATCATGAGAAGACGAAGCACATTGATGTTAGGTATCATTTTATGAGGAATGAGAAGAGAATCCAGGTGAAGAAAGTAGGGAAAGCTGATAACCCTGCTGATATGTTCAATAAGCCAGTTCTTGAGAGCAAGTTCAAACACTGCTTGGACTTGCTTAACATCAGAGATCATTAGTTGCCCTGAGGGGCAATTCTGAGGAAGAGGGAGATTTGTTAAGTCAAGGTGGAGATTTGTTAGTATGCCTTGAATCTGAATCACACACTGCGACAGGTAGCACGGGGGTATGGGCATTATTGGGCCTATTGGTTTCGTTGTTGGGCTTAGGGTTATTTAGCGCTATATATAGCGGCTTATATAAAAACCCTAATTGTACCGAAAACTGTAATCAGCCTCTGTATAATCTGATCTCCCTCTCCTGTGGACGTAGCCAAGTTTGGTGAGCCACGTAAACCTTTGTGTCTTTCTTGCGTTTATTGTTCTCGTTTCGATTCTGTTACAACAATGAACATATAGCATTGAGAGTTTGAGACGTATTTGGATGAGATGCTGCGCCAAAACATGTATTTTTATGGGAATTTCAACTACTCGCCCAGATCACCACCTACGTTTTTGTTTCTGTTAGAGCCCAGAAAATGCTACCTCGCGACACAACACTTCGCGAGATATGGGAGAACAAATCTTCAGTCGAATGCCCAGGACCTCTTCAACGCTTCTGGACAATCAACTTGATAATAACGTCTCGCTCGATCAAACCTTGTCTTTTGCCATCTTTTCCATGAACAACCTACTTGTTCTTGATCTTCGAAGCACCTGCGCAACCAAACCAGGAGGGGGGAGGCTCCGAATTTGGCTCTCCGACGCCCAAGTCAGTAAATGTGCAAAAGAGCAAGAGAGAATAAGGCAAGACAACGCAAACAAAGAGGAAATAGAGGCAACAGAAGAGGAAAATGCAAATACTCCAAACACCATTAACAAGCTCCACAAGCTTATTTTCACATGAAACTCAAAACAACTCAGAATCCGCTCATTCTCATCACAAAAGCATGATCGTAGCACCGAGAGTCGGAATCCAAGTACTGATCGTGCAAACACCTCGGAAATAAGGTCGATTGGGTGAATTGAAGCAATGGAGAGCTTCACTGTTTTTCGCTCTCGAGAGGAAGAAGGAAGAAGGGAATTTCGGGTAATGATGCTCTGTCCCCTCTCTCTCCTTTCAGTTACGATTTTATACTGTTGCTTGGGTCCCACGCGGGACAACACTTCGCGAGATATGGGAGAACAAATCTTCAGTCGAATGTCGAGGACCTCTTCAACACTTCTGGACAATCAACTTGATAATAACGTTTCGCTCGATCAAACCTCGTCTTTCGCCATCTTTTCCACGAACAACCTACTTGTTCTTGATCTTCGAAGCACCTGCACAACCAAACTAGGAGGGGGGAGGCTCCGGATTTGGCTCTCTGACGCCCAAGTCAGTAAATGTGCAAAAGAGCAAGAGAGAATAAGGCAAGACAACGCAAACAAAGAGGAAATAGAGGCAAAAGAAGAGGAAAATGCAAATACTCCAAACACCATTAACAAGCTCCACAAGCTTATTTTCACACGAAACTCAAAACAACTAAGAATCCGCTCATTCTCATCACAAAAGCTTGATCGTAGCACTGAGAGTCGGAATCCAAGTACCGATCGTCCAAACGCCTCGGAAATAAGGTCGATTGGGTGAACTGAAGCAATGGAGAGCTTCACTGTTTTTCGCTCTCGAGAGGAAGAAGGAAGAAGGGAATTTCAGGTAATGATGCTCTGTCCCCTCTCTCTCCTTTCAGTTACGATTTTATACTGTTTCTTGGGTCCCACGCGGGTTATTCCCGGATTTGCCCTTTCGCAGCCCGAGCTTATTGGACCTTCTATATTGGGCCTTCCTCGCTTATGGGCCGCTTCCGTCCGCATGGGCTGGACTATAGTTGATACGGGACGCGTGTTGTAATTGGGCTTGATTCTCATGGGCCTCACGAGGGCCTCGAGAACCGGCTCCAACATCCAGCCCCCCAAGCTCTTATACCGTATGGTCTAAGACTTGGGTTTTTTTCATTGAAGTCAGGCTCTCGTATCAGCTTTCTTCCCTTGACCTCGCGTGAAAACTTATCTGAATTCTCAACGGGCGACGTTACGAATTCAAACCTTTTCGTTTTCCCGCGCCCGGTGCATGTCGTCCACGTGTCGCTTTCTGATTGTTTCCTCCTATTCTCTCTTTTCTCTATATATACACCTTCGTCTTCTTCCTCCAACTTTTTCCGACTTCTTCTTCTCTCTGTATCATTCTTCGAATAAGGCTCTCCGCCGGAGACTTCCTCTTTTTCCGCCGCTCACTCCGACGACATTCAACCCGTAATTCCAATGGCAGGTCAGTTTATCATCTTTCCTCCCCTTTATCCTTTTAATTTTCGTTTCGTTTGATTTGGGGATTTCTCCGAATCTGTATGTGTAATTTGTTCTTCACTTTCTTTGCATTTGTCAGAATTTTCATCCAGGGTTCCGAATTCTTCTTCCTTCGATTCATTTTCTGACATAATTTTTGTTCATTGGGTGTTGTTGCGTCACATTTTCTTCCATTTTCGCTGCCCTGTCTCCTATCTCTAACTTAGCCACAAAAGATTCAATCTTTCTTTTCAATTTTTCCATTGTTGATTCCACAACACTCATCGTGTTCTTGAGAGTGGCTTCTCTTGATAACGTTTCAACTTCTTCTTTGATTCTCGAAGTTTTAGTTTTTCCAGGGATTTCGTGTTTTTCTCAATTTGTCTCCTCGCGTTTGTTATTCTCGTGAGGGTGTTTCTAGATACTCTTTTCCTTCCCTGGAAAACTGACTCTTTTCCCTCACATGCTTTCAGGTAGTGACAATTTCTCTGAGCGTTCTGCGCAAGCCGAGTACTCTAGTCGCACCACCTCTGGCTCTGAACAAGGTTCTGGTGGTTGTGAGCCTATCTCTAGCTCGCGTAAGAGAGCTCGGGCTTCTAAAAAATCAAAGAAGGCCAAGTCTAAGAAAATCAGAAAATCTAAAGTCACTCTTCCGGCTCGCGTGATTCAGGAGCGGAGGGAGACACAATATGGGAAGTTCGCGCACTTCTTTTTTCATAAAGGGCCGCTGCCTTACATAATAATTGAAAAGCCTTTCCTCGCGGATCCCGGCAAAATAAGCATCCCGATGAAAAGAATAAAACATACTCCCATATCCTTCCCGACTACAGCCCAGCGTAGTAGTCTTAGTTTTGATGACCTTCGCTTCTTGGGCAGACAATATCCATTCCCTGAAGGTACCATTTTTGCCCTTCCGGATCACGAGGGCAGTTCCCTCGATCAATACGGCCCTTTCTTTGCTTTATGCAAACAATCCTTGGAAGCCGGTTTCCGTCTTCCTTTCAGACTGAAATGATGGAAGAGCTAGGTTTCAGCCCTTCGCATATGCATTACAACTTTTAGAGCTCTCTTATCGTTTATACTATGATATGCCAAGACATAGGGGTGATCCCGAACACACCTCACCATGCTCTTATCAATTCTTATAAAAAGAACTCACGCGAGACCGGGGTTTATACTGCTCAGACTAAGGTTGCCAATGCTTGGAGTCTCCCTGGGCAGATTGAAGGGTGGAAGACTGATTGGTTCTTGATTCGTCCTCCGCCAGGCTCTAATATTTCTGTCCAAGTACGTGAGCCGAGCGGGAAGAGAGCGCCCTGCTTCTTTCCAAAGGAGACTCGCGACAAATTCATCCGAGATTATAAGGATTATCCTGATAAGACCGTTCAACAAAAGTTTGATTTGGTCATCACTAATTCGCTCTTGGTTGCTAGGGGGCTTAGTCTTAAAGCCCACACTAGAGGTCCTGGTTCGCGTGATTGTTCTTAATGCCTATGCTTTAATATCTCTTTTACTTACCCTTTTTATGTTTTGTGCAGATGATGACATGTTTTCCGAGCTGCCTGACTTAGATGGGCTTGTTTTTGATGAAGTCGGGACTCTTACTCTTCCGGGTCTTCCTCATCCCGTATCTGTTGCTTCTCCTCTCGTTGCTCCTTCTGTTACTCTAGATCCGTCTGTTACTGTACTTGCTCCCGTTCCTGAGAGCACCTCTAGGCCTAAGAAGGTCCACATTCTTATCCTAGAGAAGGTTAGGGACAAACCATCTGGGAAGGCATCAGGTTGTGACCGTCCTGCTCGCGACAAGGGGAAACAGAAGGTTATGGAGAGGTCTCGCGACAGGATAACGGAGGTGAAAATTGTTTCTTCTCCAGAGTTTGGCGTTGGTGATGATGGAGAGGTGTCTCCCCCTTTTCTCAATGGCCTGAAAGCTACCCGTGCTTTCTTCGAGTCTACTGAGAGCGCTTTTCCCCCTCCGCCTTGGATTTATCAGGATATTTTGGAGAAGTCAGGCGGCATGGCCAAACTTCTTTACATGGTGAGTTTGGAAATGTTATTATTGCTTTCCGCTAAGGTTTGTGATTTCTGAGTTATTCATTTTGCAGGCGATGATGATCATCGCGAGCACTGGTCGGAAAGCTCTTGAAGTTGGTGATAAAATCAAGGAATTGGAGTCTGATGATAAAGCCATTCGTGATGCTAATCGGGAGTTCAAGACTCGCGTTCTGGAGGAGAAGAAGACTTTGGAGACGAAGCTATCACAAGCGCGTTCGCTCTTGGATTCGAAAGACTTGCGTATAAAGGAACTCGAGGCGCAACTTCAGGGTGAGAAAGCTGCTCATACCAACGTTGTGACGGAGTACAAGCAGCAAGTGGGTGATCATTTTCGTGAGAACGAGAACCTCCATGAGAAGATGTGTGAGAGGATTGCGTATGAGCGGAATCAGGCGGTGGTAGAGTACTGTGCTGGCTACCGTCATCGCGCGCGGGTGGATTTCTATAGCAATGCTCTTAACACGCTGTTACTATGCTTGGTTAAGGTTCAGATGAAGAAGCACGATGTTAAGAACTTCTCCTTCAATGCTAAGGATTTGTGCGGTTTTTCCACTGAGCTTCCCGTGCCAGGAACTTTTATCGACGACGGGGATACCCCTCTCAAAGCCTGGAGCATGATGAACCTCACGCCCAAGAAGGGGATTGTCGAGGGTAAAGGGCATCAAGTACGCAAGCCGCCTCTTTCGAAGATGACGCCTCCTCCTGTGCCTGAATCACTGGATCCCCTTCCTTCTTCTGGATTGCCGAGTCCTCAGCCTCCTTCTGAGTCGCCTGCCCCTCAGCCTCCATCTGATTCTCCTCGCAACAAGAGGAAGGTGCTAGTGACGGAAGCTCAGCTTGACACTATCCAGTACACTCCTAAACGTCAATGCTTAGATCAAACAGAGGGGCCCGCGTCGAAGATCTCCGTCGCTCTTGACAGCGCGGTGGACTTGGAGGGGGCTCGCGGAGATGGTGTTGATCCGGGGACGACCCACAAGGCTGCCGAGGAGTGATCTTTTATTTGTGAACACTTAGGTTTTTGAACAATGGTTTTCGATGTAATTGGTGGTGCGGAACAATATTTTGTGCGGCTGTGGTAGTCCCGAACCTTGGGTTCTTATTATGTATGCTTTTAAGTTAACTTCAGTTTGCTTTCTTTGTGCGTCGATTTGCTTGGTCGCTCGGATATCTATCTCGTCCTTCCCCTTTTTTATTTTCGAGGGGCATAATACTTCGCGGAAATAAAAACATAAGAGATAGATAGGGTATTTGGTTGCGACAAACAATTTGTCGCATGATTTTCAGAACTACGGTCCAAAAACAGATGTTACTGGTTCTTACATACTGGTTTCGCTAGAAATTAAGAAAAACGATAGCTTTGAGTCGTGTGATTCTGCGTTGCTTCAGAAAAACCCTGCAAAAAATGGTTGCGAGGCCATCCTGGCGTGATTAGATATAGGTTTTAGTTATGCAAATTTGCCAGGAGCTTTTCTTAAGTGTCAATTTACCTGGTCACTGGTGGTGTGCTAGCCAGTGATAGGGTTTTTCGTTTCAAACTTTAACTCTTGCATGTTTGCTTTCGAGGGTTGTCCTGCACGTTATGAGTCGTTTTATGGTTTTCTTGAACTTTATCAATGATGTCGAGCAAACGCGAAGATTCTTACCTGAGCTCTTGTGGTTACGAAGCCTTAGGACATCTCGCGAGCCTTTTCGTTAAGGCAATCTTTTGTTTTGTTTTTGCTTCTTACTAACTTCTGCGAAGCATTCTGCTTTAGTTGTGCGATCTTTTAGAATTACACGTGATACCTTATATGTTCAGAATTTTTGTGAGGGTCTTACCGGGGCGTGAAGTGAGTTCCTGCCCCAGACTACCTTCGTGACTCTGTTTTTGTTTGGATCTTTTATTTTTGGAGATACCTCTTAGAATTGCATAACAGAGAAAATTCTCAGTACTTAGCTTGTGTCTTTGGACGTTTTATGCTGTAGATTACATAGGTCGCGGGCTCGGAGGAGTGTCATGACCCTCACGAGCCTGCTGAGCGTAGCTCGCTTAGGTGGGAGCTTTTGGCTCCCAGCCCAACGTGTTCACTCGTGACGTGATTGGTGCTCGTGCACCAGCCCAACGTTACTGACCCACTCCTTTTTCCTGAGCAAGTGCTTAATGGCCCTGGCCCCGATGAAGAGGCTTACATATCATGGCATGTGAGCTCGTTGGTGTAAACTCGTCCATGCTTTCGCGAGCAAAGAGGGTTTTTGAGCCCAGCTTTGGAAGCTTCAATGCGACCTAGGAGGGCTTACAGCCTAACCTAGTGAGGCGGGATCATGGCGGGTGAGCTCGTTGGCGTAAACCCGTCCATGCTTTCGCGACCAAAGAGGGTTTTTGAGCCTGGCTTTGGAAGCTGCAACGTGACCTAGGAGGGCTTACAACCCAACCTAGTGAGGCGGGATCATGGCGGGTGAGCTCGTTGGCGTAAACCCGTCCATGCTTTCGCGACCAAAGAGGGTTTTTGAGCCCAGCTTTGGAAGCTGTATCGCGATCTAGGAGGGCTTACAGCCCAGCCTAGTGAGGTAGGAATAATGATTCCGCCTATTTAGTTCGTGGCGCTACCTTTTTGGTATGCGTGTTTGAGGAGCCCAGGTTGTGGTACTTATTCTTTGATAACCCAGTCTCGCGTGCTAACGAATTACCGGTTCCAATGCCTGTACTCATTATCCCATGGTAATCACTTGCTTTAGTCTTTCGCAAGATATAGGCCATAATAGGAAATAAAAAATTTCGTAGTGTCTAAGAGTCATACATGGGTTTTTGGGAGGACTAAGCATAGAAGCGACGAAGTCGCATCATGTTCCAAGAGTTGGCAACATGATTCCCGGAGTGATCCTTGAGGCGATAGGCCCTGAGTGCGACTTCGCGATCTATGAAGTAGGGTCCTTCCCAGTTAGGGTCAAGTTTTCCCCTTCTTTCTTGCGGAGTACCAGATCCCCCTTGACAAATCCTCTTACTTTGACGTTCCTGTTGTAGTACTTCGCAACACTAGCCTTATGATTTGCTGCTCTGATCGTGGCTAGATCGTGAGGCTCGTCTCTCAGCTGCAATTCTAGTTGCATTCTTTCGTCATTGGCTTCTTTGTCATAGTGGATGACGCGATCAGTGGGGATTATGAATTCAATTGGTACAGTGGTTGTTTGTAGCGAAATTACCAACGAGATGATAACTAAGCAATTGTAGGGCAAAGATCAAAGAACACGGTATAATCTCAACACTCAAGAACGATATAGGAAATTAAGGTTGAAGCTTGAACTTAGGTATTTTCGAATGGTGGCTGAATGATTACAAAGCAAGCGTCAGCCTCTTTTTATAGGCTAACCCTAATAATATCTTTAAGGAAACGAGATCTTATCTCTTCCTTTTATCTTATAACGATATAACAATAAGGTAAAAAGATATTTTTTTCTCGTATCTTTTACCAATTACATTAATAATATAAAGAAAAGAGATAATATCCACTCGCCCGACTTTATCTTTAACGTCGACAACATCTTCATTTCTTCTCGTCACGTCGACGTGATCACTTTACGCGTAGCTTGTCACGCGTTCTTTACTCCTCGTATTTTTAGGCACAAACAGCGGCCTCTACGCCATAGGCAAGAGCAAAGGGTGTTTCCCATGTGGCTTTCTTGATTGTGGTTCTATTAGCTCAAAGGACGAGAGGTAATACTTCTTCCCACTTGCCCTTAGAACCCTCTAGTCGTGTTTTCAGATCCATGACAATGCTCTTGTTCACGGCCTCTACTTGACCATTGCAATGTGGGTGGGCTACAGACACGATCTTGAGCGCAATTCCCATATCATTGCACCACGTGAGTAGTTGAGGTGAGTTAAACTGTGGACCTCTGTCTCTGACTATCTCGTGATGGAGTCCATATCTGCAAATGATGTTTCTCCACAAAAATTTCTTAACGGCAGAGACAGTTATGGTCGCGAGTGCTTCGGCTTCGATCCACTTGGTATAGTAATCTACCGCAACGATTATGTATTCAAGCTGCCCTGGTGCTTTTGGTTTGAATGGTCCTAACAAGTCTAGCCCCCATATCGCGAAGGGGCAATGACTAGTCATTATCTGTAGCTCTACTCCGGGCTGATGAGAGGCTGGGGCGAAGTACTGACAAGGTTTACAGCTCTGAGACTCGCGTTGTGCATCTTGTTTCATAGTGGGCCAGAAATTCCCTTGTCTATGTGCTTTGAAAACCATGGGTCTCCACCCCGCGTGGGTTCCACATAACCCTGCGTGCAGTTCCTTTATCAAAACTTGACTGTCTATTTCTGCCAAACATCTGAGCTCACGTGGCCCATATCCTCTTTTGTATAATCTTCCGCGATTCATATAGAAGCGCGCGGCCTGGGCTGCCAGCTTTCTTGTTTCCTTGGGATCTGACGGTCCCGTCCCATTTACTAAGTACTCGATAATCGGGGTTCGCCAATCGCTTACCGGTTCGTCTATCTCCATTAGCTCAACTTGACTGCTAATAGCGCTTTCTGATCGTACTAGCCAAAAATACTGACTCTTCCCTGACTTGTGTATAATGGTTGAATCTCCCACTAAGTGCTCCATGTCTGCGTACTTATCTTGTGAGCCTAGCTTCACGAGCTCGTCTGCTCTCACATTCTCCTCCCTCGAGATTGCTTTTATTTCGAAATGTCTGAACATAGAGATCAGTGTGGAATCCCTCGCGTGATATCTGGGGAGATTGCCTGTTCGGGCCTCATAAGTTCCCTGAATCTGATTTACAAAAATTTCTGAGTCACAACAACACCTCACGACATTGATGTTCGCGTTGATCGCGATCTCCAGCCCTGCGATCAAAGCTTTATACTCTGCTTCGTTGTTAGTGGCCTTGAATCTTAACGCGATGGCATGATCGACTGCGTCTCCTGTCGGAGAGGTCAAGACAACCCCTGCGCTACAACCATCTATGTTTGCTGCACCATCGATATGCATGACCCACGCAGGGTCTTCGGGTGCTAAATCGTTTCTCTCTATCTCTCGGAAGCTCGTTTCTACGATGAAGTCGGCCAATGCATGTGCTTTGATGGATGGACGAGGTTTGTACACCACGTCGAATTCTGTCATTTCAATTACCCACCTCGCAAGTCTTCTTGAAGAAGTTGGTTTATTCATGAAAGAAGGAAGGGGTGGTTCAGTTAATACCTCGATTGGATGGGCATGAAAATATGTTCTGAGCTTGCGAGCTGCAGTCACCAACGCGAGAACAACTTTCTCAATGGGTGAGTATCTGGTTTCTGCTGACAAAAGTGCTTTACTGACAAAATAAATTGGGACTTGTTGCTCTCTGACAAGCACTGCACAGACGACACGTGTTTGTGCCTGAAAATACGACGAGTGTGGAACGCGTGAAGAGCTATGCGTAGGAAGACTGTGTCGACGCGAAGAGAGGAATGAAGGATGTCGTTGGCGTGATGAGACGTGACAAAGGTCTCGTTTATCTTGAAGATTAGGTCGGCCGAGCATATTTTATATTATTCCTTATTATATTACTGTAATTGGTAAAAGATACGGTAAAGAATATCTTTTACCTTGTTTGTTATATCGTTATTTAGATAAAAGGAAGAGATAATATCTCTTTTCCTTAAAGATTTTATTAGGGTTAGCCTATATATAAAGGCTAACGCCTGCTTTGTAATCAGTCAGCCACCATTACGAGTAATACCAAGTTCAAGCTTCAACCCTAAATTCTTCTCTCGTTCTAAATTTTTCTTGAGTGTTGAGATTATACCGTACTCTTTGATCTTTGCCCTACAATTGCTTAGTTATCTTCTCGTAGGTAATTTCGCTACAAACAATTGGCGCCCACCGTGGGGCAAGATCAAAAAGGTATCGTCTTTCCGTACGAAAAGAGCTTCGTTTTTGCAGGAAATCATGACGAGTCCGACCAACAGTCCGCGTGATGGTGAAAAAAGGTCTGAAGAAGAAGATCACGTAACGGTTCCTCTCGTTCTGACGGAAGAAAACACGGGAAAATATCTCGAAAACACGGTTCAGAGAAGCAAACCCGAGGAAAAGATGACGTCGGACACCATCGCTGCGCTCGTAGCACAACAAGTCGGCGCCCTAAGAAAGGAGATGATGCTGATGCCCAGAGCTCCCAAATCTATAATCCCTGAGGACGAGTTCGGATTTCAAGAGAGTCCATTCGTTACTGCTATCGCCGCACAGAAGATCGCCAAAAAATTCACCGTCGCCGATCTCCCCGTCTACGACGGATCAGATGACCCGGAAGAACACGTCTTACTCTACAAGGCCAAGCTCTCCACATGTCCAATTGAGCCAGAATTAAAGGAAGCAAAGATGTGCAAATTCTTTAGCTCGACGCTGAAAGGTCCAGCTTTGACGTGGTTTATCCACTTACCCAAGGGAAGTATCTCCTCCTACGCCGAGCTCTCCAACCTGTTCCGACTACAATTCGCCAGCAGTAAATTGTTTGCAAAGCAACCCTCAGATCTCCATAACATGCGAATGAACAAAGGCGAGACCATAAGAGCCTTCATGAAGTGTTTCAATGACGAAAACATTACAATCCCAGATTGTAGCGAAGCCACTGCTGCCGACGCGTTCAGACGCGCACTTCCCTGAGACAGTGACCTGTACAAAGAACTGACGAAGACTCGCCCTGAATCATTCGTCTCAACTAGGGAAAGAGCCATGGAAGCCATACGCTTAGAGGAAGATCTCCTAAGATACAACGAAGAAAGTTCTTGATCTCCACGTAGGCGAACTCCTCCGCGTAGTCACTCTCCTCAACGTCGACACAATGACCGACATCAGGAGCGAGGGGAACGTCACGACAGGAGGAATAAGCCATTCCAAAGAGAACCACAAACGGTGCATGCGGTGAGCGAAGTTGATAGCGTCTATATGGTGGACAAAAGTTGATACCCTGAGAAAAGAGGTGTTAAGGTTGCTGAAAAGAGGAGATTTGAAAGATCTACTCTCCAAAGAAGGAAGGAACGCGTTTGAAGGGGCGAAGAGAGAAAAGGAGTCCCCTACTCCTCCTCCACCTCCGTCAAGTCATACCCGGACTATACACACCATCTTTGGAGGCTCTCCCACGAGCGGCTACACTGCATCCTCCGCTAGAAGGAACATTAAGATTCTACGCGACGACAGTGAGATGACGCAAGTTTACCAAATTCGCCCTTCCAGAAGAAATTAGCCGGTAACGTTCGAGGAGCCAAACGAGATGGTGGAACATCAGGACGGTTTAGTTATCTCCCTCACCGTCAGCAATTGCCTGGTCAAGAGAATCCTCATAGACAACGGGAGTTCTGCCAACGTGATCACTACATCCGCTATAAAAGAGCTCGGACTATCCAACGACGACGTCGTGAAGAAACACGTTCCTCTAGTGGGATTCAGTGGTGAAGTAGCAAGCATGTTGGGAGAAATCACGTTGGCAACCTATGCAAGGGGTATCAATATACAAGCGAAGTTTGCGGTGATGGATATCGAATCACCATACAACATTATCCTAGGAAGACCCTGGCTACACGACATGAAAGTTGTACCCTCAACGTACCATCAGTCTTTAAAATTCCCATCTCCATGGGGGATCCAAGAGATCAAAGGCGAACTTCAAGTCGCGAGAGAATGCTATAACATGGGAATGAATTAGGCAAAGAAAAGAAAGCGTAGCAATCAAGGAATCACGAAGGAAAAGCTAGGGATGGAAAGTCGATCCCTGACACGATGAGAAAAGCAAAGTCTGACAAGGAAGAGGATACCAACCCACCAAGTAGGTACAAGCAAAAAATCCAAGCAAAGAGCAACAACTTGAGCTACATGTTTCTAAAGCACCATCCACCATAAGTCTAAAGAAGTAATATGAATTTCCAAATTTCCTAGCATTATTTCCTTTGTGTTCTTTCTTGCATGAGTAGGATTAGTTTCTTTCAAGAGTTTCAATAAATTTAGCGTCGTTATCTTAGCGTCGAAGCGACAAGGGGTCGCGATGACTAGGGGTAAGCGTCGGTGTCGAAGCTGTCAGTTCATGATACGTTTTCTTTATTAATATATGAGTACACTCCTTTTTCTCCGACTTGTTAAAGTATGCCGAGGTTTTCCATTTCCAAATTACTTGCTCTCTGTCTATGACGTAACATCAAGCTTAATAAGGCCGCGACGAAAATCCGCGCCGGGGAGGAATTTCGTTAGCCTACGCGTTCAAGGCTCCATCTACGCGTAGACAACGTTAGCCAAACCACCGACTCCGAGTCGACGCTTCCCATGATTGTTAGCGACGTGTGGCAATGGTCATGGGGAATGAAGCCCGATACCTCACGAAACCGGCACGGCCCTCTGAGCGAAGAAGGGAAACCTATCGCCACGACCACTCTCCAGGAACGCGTACTCGCGCCTTCCACGGCCCCTCTGAGAGTCATGAATCCACGGGCAAAACGCCAAACCGGCAGGGATGCGTCCACCGGCATCGTAAGTCCTAACAATATAGAAATCGGACGCCACACGATGAATATTCCCGTCGATTAAAAGAGTTCGACGTCGACCTAACGCTAGCGTGAGGCAACGGACCCACCTTAAAAGTAAGGGGTAACGTCACAAGCTGATAAAATCACACGCTGACCTATGTCCGCCACTCGCTTTAGGGTTCGGAGGAAATGTTGGACCCAACCTTCATGTAAGCCGGCAACGTAACTAAAGCAGCCGCAATGACCATACCACCCTATCAAGCAAGTAGAAACCATCTAACATGTTCATCACGAACAAAGTATCACGCTAGGGGTAGAAAATCACACCCTAAAAGATAAAGTAGTCAAAGCAAAAGCTAAAGGACCAAACCTACGTACTCACAAATGAGCTACGCGTAAGGGGTCACGGAAGTTAAAAGTCAATAAGAACAAAGTTCTATACGCACGCAGAGCAAAATACGCGTGCCAAAACGAAGTAGATAAGATATCAAAGCCAGATAAAGGATAAGCTCCTAAAACGCCCCCGACGCAAAAGAACGACGCGTAAGACGCAAGAAACGAAGTATGAAATACAACAAATAAAGAAGAGTTTTTTATACCTCTAACCCAGTCTACAAGGAGCCTAGGTCAAACCTACCAAAAGGGGTAGGAATACTCAAGAAGACATGAAAACACACCCAAAGCCGAGAAGTGCATAGGACAAGCGTCAAAACAAGACCGAGACCACCTACCCATAAAAAGATAAGGGAGTCAAGGAGCACCCCCAAGATAAAGAAATTGGAAAGACAAAGGTCGATTCAAAGAGGACCCAAAAGTCACTCGAGGAAACTCATGGACAAATACGCCGTCGCCAACAGAAGGAAGACTAGATGCAACGACATACTCCAAACATAAAAGATCTTGGAGACATCTTCGTCAACAAGTAAGCATTTCCAAAATACGACGTTATATTAAAGAGGCCCATCATGAAGGGCGAGAACGAAAAGTATTTACAAGAGAACGCCCCAAAGATCGGCGACGCGTAAACAAAAGAGAAAATCACAAAGAATCGCTATCAGACTCATCCTCTCCTTCGTCTTCATAATCTTCCACGAGAGCTTCTTCACCAGCATCCCCGTCATCTTAGACGCCATCATTAGGATCGACCTCGTTAAGATGAGGGACATCATCCTCCATAACGTGAGTATTCGCCGGAGCATTCTTAGGCGTAGGTCCTGCCTCGACGCCTTTAGGGAACTCCGCGAACGCTTCTTGAAACTCCCTTCGTTCCTTCACTGGATCCCAACCGTGGTATTTACCAGCGGCATACTGCTCAATGACTTCCACACGAGAAAGCCAAGACCAATAAAACTTCACCTCCTTGAGCTCGGAAGCAAGCTTCTTCTCCACCTTAGCCTTCTCGTCCTCCAGAGCAGCAATCCTCGCCTTCGAGTCTTCAACCCGTTTGGCAATCGACGTGAAGTTTAAGCGCTTCCGCAACCTTTTCTTGAGCTTCATTTTACGTCTTACGTGACGCCTCAACCGTCACATTAAGCTCCTTAATCTTCGCCTCGTCGGCCGATTGCTTGGCCTCCAAAGCTTTCACCCGATCGACAAAATTAGAGAAACGCCCATAAACGCACAACGAAGATTGAAAAGCCTAAAAGAGAGAAGATAAAGAGGTCAGAATAAAATCAAAGACAAGAGACTCGGCGTAAGAAGCAAGAAAAACCTACCTGCCATTGCGTAGCAAGAGCCTCTCATATCATATCTTCCGTCTCCATCGGCAAATAGTAGTCGAGCGACGGAGGATTCTGAAGACCCTTCATGGTGGGCAAAAATGACCTTCCAGACGCGACGACACGGGAGATAACTCCCGGCAAGTCGTCCACGGTCTCGTAGTCGAAATTCAACTTCTCGACAACCTTCTCCTTACCCTTACGGGACTTCTTCGCCGGGAATGAAGAATGAGATGTAGACGAAACGAGAGAAATCATTGGTGTGATCTGGATAGGAACCTCAGAAGCAGTTCCCTCTCCGGTACGACTCCTCTTCCGCGACGCGATGAGAGCGGACGCGGATTGTCCTCCACTACGAACGCGTGAAAGATCCGCGGATACTAAAATTTCAACAAGAAAAAGAGTTAAGACCCTCAAAGCAAAAAGAAACAAGTAAAAGAGCATGAACACGTTACCAGTCAAGGTCGTCGAGGCAATATGATGACCCTTCCCGTCGTGACCATGAAAAGTTTGATCACTCTCAGGGATCTCGAGAAGTCTGTCAATAACCTTCTTAGTCTCCCTCCTCAATACGATAGCATCCGTGTTAACTGCAAGGAAGTACAAAATAAAGTAAGACATAAATGAATGATGACATGTGCAACAAAGATCCGAAATAAAAATCAAACTTACTCGCAGGATTCCAGCACTCGATCAACCAAGAACACTCCTCACCAAGAGTCGATTTTTTGACAAAATAGAAGAAGTCGGCCCAGTGACGATCATCCTGACTTCCCTCGATGGCGATCCTAGCCCCCTTAGGTCTTGATTTAAGACCTACTCTCCCAACCGTTTTAGTTTGAACGTTTAAGGAATAAGCAAGGTCGTTGACGACAATCTCGACGCCATGTTTTTCTTTTACATTGTCTAGAGCACCAAAGATTCTCCAGACACTCGGCAGAAGCTGACCTACGGCAACTCCTAGTGTAAGTATGAACGCCTTCGTCAACAGCGAGAAAGGAAACCGATGATCGGTAAGGAAAGGGTACTCGTATACCGCGATCCACCCTGGCCGATGTGCATCGGCAAATACCCCTTGAGGAGGTATCTCAATTTCCACCTGGGGACCAAGATTCACCAACGATCTCAGTCTCTCGACGTCGCGTGCCTCCGTCGATTTGCAATCAGAATCCTTCAGGATGAACTTTGGTACGTAGAAAGAAGCCATTTTTGGAAGCTGAAAGGAGAAATGAAGGAGAAATCTGAAGAAGGGAGAAGCAAATGATCTTTTTGAGCGTAAGCAAGTGAGAAAGCAAGAAATAATCAGAGTAGATGAGTTGTAGAAGGAGTAGGAAGAAAATGAAGATCTTCTCTTTATATAGCCCAAGAGATCGCGAAGAATATGAGAGAAAGTTCAACGGCATTATAGCCGTTGAGAAACTAGCCGTTGCGATTGCACTTTGTCGGCACAGAAAACGAAGCCTCTCGCCTGCCACATGGAAATAATTGAAGAAGAATGATGACCGAAGCTTTGCGACGATATTAAAAATTCAAGTGACGTAATCATCAACGCGTTCCTAGTGTAATGAAGACGTATTCCTTGAAGAAAGAAGGCGTCTCCCAGGTCTACTAGACGTTAAGCCCTGTAAGACGCCTTAGGGGTATTGTTTGTGCCTAAAAATACGACGAGTGTGGAATGCGTGAAGAGCTACGCGTAGGAAGACTATGTCGACGCGACGAGAGGAATGAAGGATGTCGTTGACGTGACGAGACGTGGCAAAGGTCTCATTTATCTTGAAGATTAGGTCGGCCGATCATATTTTATCTTATTCCTTATTATATTATTGTAATTGGTAAAAGATACGGTAAAGAATATCTTTTACATTGATTGTTATATCGTTATTTAGATAAAAGGAAGAGATAAGATCTCGTTTCCTTAAAGATATTATTAGGGTTAGCCTATATATAAAGGCTAACGCCTTCTTTGTAATCATTCAGCCACCATTACGAGTAATACCAAGTTCAAGCTCCAACCCTAAATTCGTTTCTTGTTCTAAATTGTTCTTGAGTGTTGAGATTATACCGTACTCTTTCATCTTTGCCCTACAATTGCTTAGTTATCTTCTCGTAGGTAATTTCGCTACAAACAGCATGCGTGCATGCCGCTAAGTATAACTGTAGACTTTCACCAGGGATCGGTGACACGAGGGTAGGGTTGCTAAATGTTCCTTGAGGCTCGCGAAAGCCTTGTCACATTCTTTTGACCATTCAAAGTTCTTGGGTGTTCTGAGGATATCGAAGAAGGGGAGGTTGCGCTCCACTAGCTTCGCACAGAATCTCCCGAGGTAATTGACCCTTCCCACAAACTTTTGAACGTCATGCGTGGACTTGGGTGGTTTCAAGTCTAGCACTGCCTTGATCTTATCTTGATTTACCTCAACTCTACGAGCGTTGATCTGAAAGCCTAGGAATTTGCCCTCTGTGACCCCAAATACACACTTTTCCGGGCTGAGACACATACCATATTTCCTCAATGTTTCGAAGACTTGGGCTAGGTCGCGAGCGTGATCTTTCTGTTTCTTGCTTTTGACAACTATGTCGTCGACGTAAGCTTCCACCGTGTCACCTCTCTGATCGCAGAAGATCATGTCAACTAACCTCTGAAATGTGGCTCCCGCGTTCTTCAAACCAAATGGCATGACATTGTAACAGAACGTCCCGTTGTCTGTTATGAAAGTTGTGTGCCCTGAGTAAGCCGGGAGTACGCGTCCCGTTGTATTCCATTGTATCCCGTTGTATGAACGTTCCGTTGTATCCTGAGTACGCGTCCAAGAAGCTCAAAGCCTCATGGCTCGCGATTGAATCGACTAATTGATCAATCAAAGGGAGTGGGTAACTATCCTTGGGGCACGCTTTGTTGAGGCTAGTGAAATCCACTCACATGCGCCACTTCCATGTGCCCTTTGGGTTTTTCTCGACCATCACAACGTTCGAAATCCAAGTCGGATACTGCACCGGTTTCACGAATCCTGCTTTCAACAACTTCGCGAGCTCGACCGCTGCGACCGTGTTTTTTGGACCTGCTTGCTTTCGCTTCTTCTGTCTGTGTGGTTTGATGTCTGAATATATATTTAGGGAGTGGGACATCACACTCGCGAGTATCCCTTTCAGGTCTTTTGGAGTCCAGGCGAACACATCTCGCGAGCTTGAGAGCAGTGCCTCAATATCTTGCATTACTTTCTGGTCTAGTCTACCACCCACGTATAGTTTCTCTTCTTTGTTAAGGAAATGAGTGATTGCCTGCCTGTCGAACCCATCAAAGCGCGACTTGTGTTCCTCTTCCTCTTCATATGTGCCACGCGATCTTGGAGATGCGCGTACCTCTAATTCTCCTTCCCCGATCACGTGAGGTAATCCAGGGATGAACAATTGGTTGGCAAATAGGGCCTTGGTGCTGCCCTTCTCAGACGATACATAACAAATCCGGCTCTCTTCTCAGTTCCCTCTCGCGACTCCTACTCCTGACTGCGTCGGGAATTTCAGACAAAAATGACAGATCGACACGACTGCTTCAAACTTGCACAGGGTCTCGCGTCTAAGGATTGCATTGTAGGACGACGAGATGGGAATCACCACAAAATCTATCTTTTCTGATTTGCTCGGTCCGGCTTCCTCTCCAAGAATGACATCCATGGTCACGACACCTAAGGCTTTCACCCTGTCACCTGCAAACCCCACCAGGGTAGTCTTACTGGGTTTGAGCGTCGACACATCTATGCGTCTACCAAACGCGTCCCAGTACAGAATATCAGCTGAACTCCCAGTATCGACAAGAATCCTTTTCACGAGCTTGGTTCCGATTTGAGCATGGATCACGAGCGGGTCTACGGTCTCGAGGGCCCATGTGTCTACCTCCTTCTCATCAAAAGCTAGCGTATAGGGTTCCGACTTAGGTCTCGCGACACTGTAAACCGGGAGGTCTTGAGGTTTGGGCGCGTTATTCATGAGCCTTTGCTCCCGCCTGCTTGGTGGAATTGACACATGTCTGCTTGCGATTGTGCCTACGTGTCCGTCCAGACGAGGGAAATTCTGATTCTGGTTGCGGTTAGGCCCTGGGTCCTGATTGTTTCTACCTGGGGCCTGTTGTCTCGCGTCAGCTTGATTTTTGCCTCTTCCCCTAGCGCCTCCCCTCTGATTACCTCTACTAGTGTCATCGTTTCCTCTCTGAGCCGCGAGGACCTCTTGCTCATGGTGGTCACGTGGTCGCGAGCGACAATCTTCTGTGGGGTGAGTGTTTATTCTGTGGAACTCACACCACACCGTTTGTGCGTTGCGCCCTCGCGGCCATTGTTTTGCTGGACTACAAAGTTCTGTGAGCGGAACTGATTCTGATCATGATTCTGACCCTGGTTCTGATCCTGAATCTGTAAGCCGGGCGCTTGCGAGTCGTTCTGATCCTTACTCTGATTGTTCTGATGTCGCTTATTACCCCAGTTTTGACTGTCCTTCTTCTAATTCTGAGCGGTTTTACTCTGACTGTTAGCTTTGGTCGCGAGGCTGGTGTGAGCTTCGACGTGTATCTCTGTATACGCTCTCTTGAGCATACCCTGATAATCTAGTTCTTTCTTGCGATAAAGGTACTGCTAGAAGGAACTCCCATCTGTTAAAACCGTCTAAGAACGCGACCCTGGCGGTCTTGTCATGAAAATCCTCTGCTTCTAGGATCTTTTCAGAGAATCTTTTGACATAACTCTCGAGTGACTCGTTAGGACCTTGCTTGACCCCCACTACCTCTTGCATAGTTATCTTTCTCTTCTTGGAGGAGCCAAAGTGTAAGAGGAAACTCCTTTCTAGATCTGCAAACGAAGCGATGCTTCCTGACGGTTGATTAAGCATCCAGGTCATAGCCGCATCCGCGAGGGTGCCTGGGAAACCCTTGCACATTGTGGCCTCATCCGGGTACCTTGCGAGCATTGCGTACTTGTAGCGTTCCAGATGTTCGCTTGGGTCTCCTTTACCATTGTACTCTTTAATTACGGGGAGCCTGAAATCTGGTAAGGGTATTGGCCTGACTATGTGGTCGACGAAAGCGGTCGGGCCAAAAAGAGTTAGAGGGTTGACCGGGCGGTAGGCCTCATAAGCCGGATGTGGGTAGGGTGCCTGAGAATAGTAATGCTCGCCATCATAATGGTAGCGGGAAGGCTCACGCTCGGCTCGAGGTCCGTGACTTCTCGTGTCAGGTCTTCCCCTACTCGAATGGTGTTTCTGATAGCTCGCAGGAGCCTGGTTCAAATCAAATCCACTGGGTTGGTTTGTTCTCTGGCGCCTCTCGACCCTTGGTACACGTGACATAGAGATTCTGTCATCCGGCACTTGCTCTGCACTTTCTTCAGCAGCAGCGTGCTCCTAATTACCCTGATTCGGTCCTACCTCCCGAGAAATAACTCTCGGCTGCTCCTGACCCTGAATTCTTCTGACGCATTGCTCTTGCGACTGGAGGAAAGCGCGATACTTGACCAGCGGCTCTCCTGTGACGATGATTTCATCCTCGTCTACGTGAGCAAGTGGTGCTCGTAAGTTGTTCACTTCTTGTTGCGTTCTCGTCTGAAAGGGAGTGTTTACTTGCGTGAATCTCACGAGACTTCGTTGAATGCCTTTACTTGCGTGAGGAGGTCCCTACGGTCGGCGCCAGTGTTGGAGCCCAGAAAATGCTACCTCCCAACACAACACTTCGCGAGATATGGGAGAACAAATCTTCAGTCGAATGCCGAGGACCTCTTCAACGCTTCTGGATAAACAACTTGATAATAACGTCTCGCTCGATCAAACCTCGTCTTTCGCCATTTTTTCCACGAACAACCTACTTGTTCTAGATTTTCGAAGCACCTGCGCAACCAAACAAGGAGGGGGGAGGCTCCGGATTTGGCTCTCCGACGCCAAAGTCAGTAAATGTGCAAAAGAGCAAGAGAGAATAAGGCAAGACAACGCAAACAAAGAGGAAATAGAGGCAAAAGAAGAGGAAAATGCAAATACTCAAAACACCATTAACAAGCTCCACAGGCTTGTTTTCACATGAAACTCAAAACAACTCAGAAGCCACTCATTCTCATCACAAAAGCTTGATCGTAGCATCGAGAGTCGGAATCCAAGTACCGATTGTCCAAACGCATCGGAAATAAGGTCGATTGCGTGAATTGAAGCAATGGAGAGCTTTAGTGTTTTTCGCTTTCGAGAGGAAGAAGGAAGAAGGGAATTTCGGGTAATGATGCTTTGTCCCCTCTCTCTCCTTTCAGTTACGATTTTATACTGTTGCTTGGGTCCCACACGGGTTATTCCCGGATTTTCCCTTTCGCAGACCGAGCTTATTGGACCTTCTATATTGGGCCTTCCTCGCTTATGGGCCGCTTCCGTCCGCATGGGCTGGACTATAGTTGATCCAGGACGCGTGTCGTAATTGTTCTTGATTCTCATGGGCCTTGCGGGGGCCCCGAGAACCGGCTCCAACAGTTTCCTTTTCCTTATTTTATGCAGTTTGCCTATATTTCACTTTGAAGGCGGGGAAGGGACTTAGACTTGTTAGTATTTGTGTATAGTGACATGCTTTGAATTTTTTAGTTTCATTGGATTGTTAGCTTTTGATGATTGTTGTTGGAAGTTGTTTGTTTGAAGTATAAGTTTGAAAAAAGAAGTGGGTAGTCTGACCAACACTAGGTTAGGGCAAAAATAGACTAAGGGCCCGTTCGGTATTCATATACTAGTATATCAGATATCAGGTATGAGTATGGGTATCGTATATCAGGTATGGGTATGAGATTGATATCTGATATATGTGTTTGGTATTGATTTTTCTAATATGAGATATCAAAATCCGAGTGAGATATCAAATGTATATGTTATTGTGGGGGAGAAGAAATGAGAGGAGAAGATGAGTGTGTTTTTTAGAATGAAGGAGATATCAAATTGATAACCCTTGAAAATGGGGGATATCAACCCTATTGAAAAGTCAGATATCAGGATATCAAAGATATCAAACTGATATCCATATACTGATATACCAAACACCAGGTATGGGTATGGGCCATTTTGATACCCATACCTGATATATCAGTATATGGATACCAAACAAGCCCTTAGAGTGATGTGAGCATTATGTGAGTTCATCTATTGGAGAAATTAATGAGTGGCTAGGTAAAATCCCGAAAGGGCGCTAAAGGCAAAATGAGTGGATAAATAAATTGAGCGATTCCTAGGATCCATCATTTGACGTTTGGCAACATAAGAAGTGGAGTATAGGAGGATTTCAGGTAGGTTACACATGAAGGCAAAATGAGTGGATAAAAAAATTGAGCGATTCCTAGGATCCATCATTTGATGAATGTTTTTATTTGACGAGTTTCATGTCACTTGTTTTGATTGTCTTAGACATATTGTTGAGTTATTGGTATTCTTAAGTCATATTGTCTTACACTTTCTGAGACCTTTGAGCATGAGTATTGAGTGGATTTGTATTAGTTTACTCGGGACGAGTAAGGTCTAAGTATGGAGGAATTTGATAGACGATGTTTCATATGCCGTATCTAGGAATAGTTAACACATTTTAGGATTTGTTTGAAGTAGTTTTATGATGTATTCTTGTAATACAGACAAGAGGGCGTGAAGTAGACAATTCAGAGGATTTACATCATTTGGAGCTAGGAGCTGATTTGAAGACTTGAAGACTTCTTGAAGATTTGAAGATCAAGTTGTCAAGAATAAAGATCGAAGGCTAAGACTATCTTCCAGAAGACCCACCGCACCCTATGAGCCGCTCCCTGCCGCACCCACGGTGGGAACATTGAAGAATTTTCAAAACTGTTGAACACCCTTTGGTTGCACCCTAGGATGTCACCGCACCCGCGGTGATCGACGTTGACGACTTACCATATTGGTTTCCAAATTTTACATTTTTCATTTTGTGTTTTATTTCGAAACTTGTTTTCCAAGTTTTTTTTTTCCTTATTTATTTAAACCCTTGATTAATACTTTTACGGTTAGATCGTTTTGCAATATTCTCTAGTTTTCTCCTAAGTTTCCATCAAGAACTAATCACTCATTGTTACATTTGACGTTTGAAGCACTCAGATATTTGTTTGTGAGATTTCTACTCTTGTTTATCTTTCTATCTAGTTGTATTGATTCTCTTGTGCTTGCATTATTATTGGTTTATATTGATTTATCTAGAGTAGGTAACTAAGTCTTTCGATATATTTCTAATTGCTAGGTTTTGTGATTCCGGGTTCAGGTTGCAAATCTAGTAGCAAACATGAAAATCATGATTGGGTTGCGAATATTCGATCGCTAGAGAAGGGCAACACTGATGGACATCTAGCATTGAGAGTTTGAGACCCATTTGGATGCAAAAGCAATGTATCAACTTTTAACTATGTGTTAATTTGCCATTAAAATATTTTAATCCTACTTTAATTTTAGGGAAAAGATCTCGTGAGGATGGATCCTTAGATGAGGACTAAGAATCATGCACACTATAACTAATGCACATACACGTTATAACTCATGCACACAGTATTTGGTGATGCACACCATTTGTGACACATGCACACCATTTGTGACACATGCACACAGTGTGTGCATTAGTTATAACTCGTGTGTGCATGAATTATAACGTTTGTGTGCATCGTCCTCGGTCCTCATCTAAGAACTCATCCTCACCAGAACCAAACCCTTAATTTTATAACTGATATATTTCATAAATTTCTAACTTATATAGTTCACATAGTCTTATAAATTTCTGAAACCCATATACATAATGGAATTTTTGTTATAAACATGAGGAAACTATGTTGGATACAAAATTAAGAACAAAAACTTACAACATCTATTATGTCATATCATATCTAATTTAATAAAATAATTATAAGATGAGAAAGTAATAATTTAAGAGGTGGGTTCTAGGACAAACTATCCTTGAGATAGGAACTAAGAACCGTTTGTGACCGTTAGATCTGAGAAATCAACGGTTCAGATGACACATCCAAAATAACAAGGAGAAAGAAGCAGCGGTGGCATTTTTGCAATTTTAGTAAAAAAAATAGAAAACAGACTATATTACCCTCTTTCCTAAAAAAACTAAACAAACCTTCCTTCTTCCTCGGGATAAGCCATGGCGAGATCTTCGGCCATGGCAGCTGTTTGTAGCGAAATTACCAACGAGATGATAACTAAGAAATTGTAGGGTAAAGATCAAAGAATACGGTATCATCTCAGCACTCAAGAACGATATATGAAATTAGGGTTGAAACTTGAACTTAGTATTACTTGAATGGTGGCTGAATAATTACAAAGAAGGCGTTAGCCTCCTTTTATAGGCTAACCCTAATGATATCTTTTAGGAAACGAGATCTTATCTCTTCCTTTTATCTAATGACGACATAATAATCACTAGTACAGAAATAGCCTTTTACCCCGGTTATTTGGCAAAGAACACCACGGTTCTGAACCGGGGTTAAAGTGCCTGGCGTAAACGTGTTTACCCCGGTTCCGTAACCGGGGTAAAAATAATTTAATTTGTAGTCAAGATTAACCGCGGTAAATGGGTACAACCGGGGTAAAATGGGGGCGCGGTAAAATATCACGACCGAGTAATTATTACAACCGAGGTAAATGGGGACGACCTTAAAATATACAATCGGGGTAATTGTACGTGGTATGTAAGTTTTATGAACCGTGGTAAAATGTATTCGAATGAATTATTGGAAACCGTTTTAAAATCGCACCACCTGCTATAATATAAAAATATATTATATATCAATAAGATATTTTCATAAATTCAAAAGTTCCAATACTCATTACAAACATAAACTAACATAATCATAAACTGTTTTTACTAAGAAAGTGAAAAATCCTTAGTATGAAGCGTTTCTCAAATCTTTACTTCCTAACTACATTTTTAAGGAATTTTTGCACAAATATTCCCCATTGATCTTGAATCTCATCTATCTTGTCTTGTGAATATGGTTTGGTTCCACCATATTTTGCATAGTACTGTCATACACAAGATAAATGTAGTTTCATTAGAAATGATTATTATCTCAATACAAAATTATCACATTTATAAAATATATATACCTTTTCAGGGATAGAGTCTTGTCCGTTACGAATGATCTCCTGTATGAAGCGTAGAACATAATATCCACAATCTATACCATTGGTCTGCCTAGGACACTACAATGCAAACAAACCTTATAAATAATAATAATAATAATATATAGGTAAAAAACAATGCATTATCCACTTAAAATTTATTTATTGTTCAATCAACAAATAAAACTTAGAGTCAAATAAGAAATCATAGTATACACACGTAAAAAATGCAACTAACCTTTATCTCAACCCACATTATTGACTTTTTAGATCACAATCCTAATCTATATATCTATATATATATATAAAAGTTAGTCGTTCTTTGCTGAAAGTAAATGAAATCGGCACCGGGACCCGCTTCATTTAACTCTTATTTTGGGTTGTTATCATTGGGCTTCGTATGTTTTGTTTGTTTTGATCTATGTTTTGGGCTGTTATCCTCACCGCTCATGCTTTCCTTCTTCTTCCTCCCCGCTTTCTTCTTCTTCTTCCTCCTCTCATAGATCTCCGACGATGTTGCTCGGCAAGAGGCCTCGCCATACAATCAAGCGCACCACCAGCATGACCGAGTTCGGCCTCGATCCCTCCCCCATCGAATTCACCGTCTCTCCTCTCGAATCCGAATCAGTCGCTTCCGAATCCAAGGAGAATCACACAATCAACGCCTTGATTTCTCCGCGAGTCGCCAGGAGACACTCCTCCAATTAAAGCCTCACAACTCCCTTCCTCAAGTCCTGCTGCCTCTGCTCTCCTCAATTATAGCGCCCAAAGAAACACCGCCTGCCAAAAACGCCGCTTAAAGGGCCTTTTCCTCCATCTCAGCCTCACCTTCTCCTAAGCGGCTCAATAGCATTGCTGCCCTTATCACAGTTCACGCTCTTCTCTTCCCAGACGATTCCCGACGGCCCTAACTACCCGATTCTCAAATTGGAGGCTGGCGAGATACAATTTGAAGCCCTAATTTGGCTTCCTGATTCAGTTTTGCTCCAATATAATGTTAGCTTCAAAAATAGCTCGGCCTGGAGGTCGTGCAATCAAAGAGTTGAGCAGAAGAGGTATGCGCAAATTTCATTGCTTGATGACTTTGTATGTTGAGTTGTGCTTTCATTTCTGTATGATGAGTAATGAAGATATTTTGGGGTAGCGGTGCTAAGAAAATGGAGAAATTTTCTGTTTTGCTAGGGCAATTGAAACCTTCATTGCAGCTTATTCCGTCACTGCAGCATATGCGTTTGCCAGCATCCAGAAGTCATTTACTTGAATCAGTGAGATATTTTTCCTTTGATTGTATTAGAATTTGAGATAGTTGATTCAAGAATCTTAATTTTTGTCAATGAGTGTATAATCTTCTTCCTAAAATGTGAGTTTTGGTAGCGTAGTTAGATTGCATTGCTGACATTATTGCAATTCTCACAGTTTTCTGATTTGAAATAGGTACATAATTACATTCCTTTGGTATTCATTCGGTCAAGGGTAACATTTTTTTTCCTAATGCAGGCATTGAATTCTTTGCGTAGAGGTTACGCTAATTTTCAATTGAATAGGCATTTATTTCATTAATGCAGGTATTCAATTTCTAAAAAAATTCCTTTTTGGTCATTTGCAATCAATATTCCCCTCCTATAAATTAGGTGTTTGTCTTCCATTGGTGTGAGCACCTACTTGATTCTTTGAGTCGAATTTTCACCAAAACAGGTAAGACAAATAATTTTGGAGTAGGCTGGACAAGAATCTAATGACTCTGCTTTATCTTTCCCCTTAAGCACTTTGGACTTTCCTCTAACTGAATCTTGCTACTCATGCAGATTTGGGCGTAGCGGCGGAATTTAAAGAGACATTTTCGGTTTTCGGTGTCAGACAAGTCTAGAGGAATAGGCAGATTGAATTCTCCTCCTACAAGTGAAGGTGGGGCTTTTTCTGATCCAGATTTGGGCTCGAAGAGCATTGTGGAATTGGAAGACACGGTTTCGGTGTGTATCTCTCTTTGAATTAAGTGAATGCCAGCCGCCTCCTTATTCTCCTTGTGAAATTGTAGAACCCTTAGCTTCAACTCCAACTGGAATCGGTCCAGCGTGGAAGGAATACCACCCTACACCTAAGCATCCTCAACCAGCTGCTCCTATTGATTTCAAGAATTCAGGTAAAGAGGATAAAAAATGCATGTGAGTTCCTGCTTTTGTTAATTTAGATTTCAATAAGACATTGACTGGGCATCATAAATAAGTGCATATTACAACATATACAGGCATGACCCCGACAAAGAAGTGGAATCTAAAAGACTACTCTTTCTCTTTGGGGAAGGGTATGAATTTGAGAAACAAATGCTAATTGAGTTGTGGATGGGACTCAGGCTGTTAACAGATGAGCCTATGGAGGTAATTGGTGCCTACTGCTTTGAAAATCTTCTGTCTGAAGGATACATAGTTTGCTCTGCTGCCAACTTTCTGTACAAGGTGATTTCGGAAAAGCTTACAACTGAATTGCATACAAACAACCAAGACTATATCCGATTGGACAATCAAAGCCAACACATTGACACATCTCACTTCATTGAATTAATTTAGCTGTCTCCATCTCTTGGAGTCCAAAAATGAAGTTATTTGGTTAATTATTTATCGAGATTTACTAAATTGAGTAGAGTATGTGAGTGGATTAGATTGTATGCTCAATGAAGACCAACACACAATCTTTACTATAAGATATTTCATTCTAGTTGATTAGTGATTTTATAATTGCACCAAGAGGAGTCAGCTTAGGTTGTGTTACTTACAATGTGTATTTGTTTTGGTTTGTTGGTCAGTATTTACATTGCCAAGGGTGATTTCAGACAAGGGCGATTCCATGCTTGGTACATCTGATAGGTAAAGTCATAACACTTGCAACATATATTAGAAACACCGCAGATTAATTGTTTTTTAAAACTTATATTTGCTTGAAATCAATGCACAGGAAAGTGACGATCACTAGAGCGCCAAGGGCAATCCAAGCTGCAGAGAACATGATTCTGCAGAAAGTGGCTTCTGTTACCGAGAGGTTATGATCGTGTGTAATTGTTTAATTTGCACAAGTCAAGAAAAATGTTAAGCTATTTAACTGCCATTTGCGGCTTGCGTTTTGAGTTAATTTATGAGGTTCATCTAGTTTTGTTCCACAATGAGATACTGGATCTTGGTGAAATGATACACAAGTATGCTTTCATATAGATTCTTAGAACAGATATATAGGTAAAAGTTGCTGTGATGACCTTGCTTGAATTCATTTGTAGCCAGAAAGATTTGTTGTGATGGTTGTTATTTGATTCATGTTTTACATTCTTTTCTTTCATGTCAGTACCATGTTGGATAAATCTTGCTTTAGAACCGAAATCATCAAAATTCATTGCAGGAAATCCTTTCAAGTTGGAAGATGTATTAAAAAATGAAATTCCCTCAACAAAACTAAAATCCTTATGACATCCAATTCCATTGCTTACCCAATGGTAGATATGTTAAAAGAAACATCCGAAGAAACTAAATGAAGCCAGCCTTTTCTTTTCTCCATTTATTCTCTTCTGTTACCTAATATGAGCACTGTTTTATATAGTTTTTATATATAAACTGAATAACCAGTTTCCTGTCATGAAATTGATCTGTATGCTTACATATTTTATTCTTACTGAATTTTCATTGTTTATATTCTTAAGATGTCTGAGTTTCCCGCTGTATTAATGAACGGTAGAACTAGGCAGCTGGAGGACTCCTTTCAGTTATATGTGAAACCCACTTGCAACCAACAACTGAGTGATTTTTGCAAGGAGCTTACTGGTATCCATCAATCTCAGGTATTACATGCTCTGCATATAATACTGTTTTTACCTCTCAGCTATTTACAATCTTTTATTCGATGCCTTTGCTACTTAGGAAGATATTTACACCTCTATTCGGCCATTCTTTGGCGCTTTTTACAACGCTAGATGATGCATCTTGATATACGATATTGCTGTCAATAGATGAGAATGGTTGATTTTTTATTGCATAGAATGTAATTTTTCTGGTGTCAATCTCAGTGATGTTTTTTGTCAACATTTGGTAAGCTATATAACATATCTATTTTCTTGATGATATTTTTTATGAACAAAATAAAGCATGTATAATCTTCCTGCTTTTTTCAGGTTGACAAGGGAGTTATGTTAAGTGAAGGTTTGCTTATGCACGATAAATGGCTTGAAGAGAAGGAATAAAAAACACCAATTTTGTCGCGGTGACATGGTCAAATTGGGATTGTCGTGATATGTTGGAATCAAATTGCCTCTTCAAGAGAATACGGAGGCCTCCATATTTCAATTGGTGAGCTAATACGCATGCATCTTTTACAAAACTGCTAATGGGAACATGATGATGATGATTTTTATTTCCTACATACTGTTTTTGTATTGTCACATTGATGTCAAATCTTCTACCTGTCCTTGATTATATTTGACCAAGTAGGCCCTGAGACTGAGAGTATGGAATAACTGTACATCATAATTCGTAATTTCATATCTAGGATTATAGACAGAACAATCCCTCTATTTTTTATTTACCAACATAAGTCAATATTATCTTTCACCGTTTTCATAAGGTTATCGTGTCAATTCTTACGAAAACTTCTACTTTGTAATATGCGGAATCAATCTTCTTATTTTGTATGTGTTTTTTTTATGCCTCAGGTGGATAAATTTGAAGGTCCCATTTTGTCAAGTATTTGGTGGAAGTCGATGCACTGTGAATATAAGGAGAAGATACTTCTGCAGCATTCTGGCAGTATTAAGTTGTGGAGAGAATTTTTGCATTTTGTTCAGGGGGATTTCTTCACTTTCAAAGTTTTTGAATTAAGAAAATTTATGGCTCTCAGCTGCAGCAAGCGAGAAGAATAGGTAGGTTATGTTTCCTACAATAACTTTTTTCCCCCAAAAGATTTTTATTTTGTGTGCATAAGTGGGAAGTGTATTGATCTTTCAATGTTATAGGTAGTGTGTATATATATTTTTTTCACTGCCCTTGAGTTCTGAACCAACTAAGAAGGAAGATAGAACACTTAGTCAGCACCTTGACATAAGTGTTAAGTGGGTTTTATACCAATTATCTAAGGCCAATCACTTGGAGCAGTGAGGATCTCAGTTTGATGAAAGTCAGGAGTTCCTGTAGCAAATAGCATTATAATTACATTGGTGCAAGTAAATGGGTTTTATACCAATTGCTTAAGTATTAAAAGTTGGTATCAACATGGTATTCCTCTTTATTTCCCCGTAGCTACAAAACTAAAGCATCATTATGGGTTTTGTACCATTCTTTTAATGGATTTAGTAAAGATAATGGAGTGCTTCTTTTAGCCTTATTATTGTACTT
This sequence comes from Oxyria digyna, assembly GCA_029168935.1. Classification (NCBI taxonomy): domain Eukaryota; kingdom Viridiplantae; phylum Streptophyta; class Magnoliopsida; order Caryophyllales; family Polygonaceae; genus Oxyria; species Oxyria digyna. The sequence goes on from JAPVLV010000005.1 coordinate 13,791,475, forward strand.
AGTGATTCGTCTATAAGTACAGAAATCCTCATTATTGTACTTAGTGTTACTATATATATACCCTTAATTCATCAAAGGATCAACATAACTTTAGAGTAATTCTGCCATTTTTAAGTTGATGTAGCAAATATCAGTGGCTTTTGGGGTCAAGGGTTGAGCTTTAAACAGTATTACAGATCATTATGTGCTTCTTTTAGCCTCTTTTTTTGTTGATTGTTGTTATCGGCCTTAGTTCTGAAAAAGAGGGTGAATTAGATATTGCACTTCATGGGTACCTATTTTTTTCAATGCTAATACATGTTAGAATTTTGTTTAGAGATACAACAATACAATTAGAGTTTATGATTTTATGTTTTAGCATTGGACAATATAAGCTTCAATTTTTTTCTCAATTTGTGTTATTTTTTTCTTTATTTCCTAAGATTGTTGTACATTGATCTCATGTTCAGATATGTTTTCTCAAATTTGACTTTGCTTCCCTGAAATTTTTATGTAGAGCAATTAAAGCAGCCCATTGATTCACTCAGATGATGCACTATCTTCTTCTATAGACGAAGTGACAAAACTTGGGTGCTCTTGAAGATAAAGACAATGTCAGTTTCCCGTATGATTCTTCAGAATCTTTAATTATGAACTTATGCAAAAAGAGAGAATGTTTTCTCTGCAAACACATTTTCTTCAGAATCTTCAAAATCTTTAATTGGTTTAAGTTGTTCTTCTATAATGATATTGGAGACGTTGGTCCTTCTGGTGTTCAGCTGCTCGCTTGCTTCTCTCCTTGCGGTTTTGATGCTTCATCCGCTCATCGTATTGCGGTCTCCATACCACAACACCACGTCTCCGTCCAATATGTCGTAGCTCATTAAAGATCACATTTGATTTCTCTACACTGTTTGGCTGCTATCTATAAAATGTTACTGTACTTCAAATAAATTCTTTTTCTGTGTAGGTTCAGGACCATGATAGTAGTTCAAGCCCAGAAATTTTAGACAGGCCATCATCTGATATGACTATTGAATCAAATTCTGGACTTAGTTATGACTTATGAGGTACTCTTTTCTTAGTGATCGTTTTTGTTTATTTATTTTCCTTAATCTGAACCTTATTACTGATGTTAAATTCAATATTTCTTTTGTTCAGGAGGGGTTTGATGATGTAGATGGCTTAAAATGTTCACCTGTTTCCTGTCCTATTCAACCAATGCAGCTACTCAAGTTTTCATTCATCCTTTTATTTCTATCAACTGTTGATTTTATATGCACATTTAGTTAACTCACATTTTCAATACAAAGGTGATTATGATATGCGTACAAGTTGTGAGAAGTTTGTTCCATCAGATTCTGCAATACAATCACTTCAAAACGAGACTCATCAAACAGCGACAAACAACTTTGATAATCTACCAACAGATAATTCTCTACCAATTCATGTCATCCCTGAGCCAATTTTTTTTTTCAAATGGGCCTCTACTACTGGAAAATGTAGTCGACCACAAAGGTCGTTTAAAGTTACTTCAACTGATCTCAGCCCAAAGGTTTTTTGTTAGAAATTGCAATCACTTTCGCGAGGAAGTTTGTCAAAAAAGTTATGTAATAAGTTCCTATAATTTATACCGTTGTATAGGGTTCAGCATCTGGCGTATCCACTCATGGTTCTGGAAACTCGGCTACTCATGTAGCTCAAAATATCTCTCCTGCATCAATACTTTCGTCGTTGCAGCTTATAGTGCAGCATAATGATATACAGAGGGTGTGCAAATGCAATACTTTGAATTTTATAGTTATAGCTGTTTTATGTAAGTTTATCTGAATATCTTACTTGATAAATTCTTACAGGAAGAAATAATGAAGTTGATGAAGCTAGAGAAAGTGAAGCATCAAAACGACGGAGTAGTAGGAATGAAACACAACCAGGTATTCTGTACTTCCTGAGGTAGAGGAAAGTTAGGAAATGTGCTTTGATTTTGTTTGACACGTTACTTTGGCCCTTCTTGAAATTTTTCTAATTTATTCGCCAATTGACAAATTCATAAATAAACAATATTCAAATATTTCTTAGATGTCGGTTTATAAAGCCAAAAATTGTTCTACATTGAAGGATTTTGTTCATAACAAAAAAATTCGGTTTATAAATTTATTAGGTAGATAAGAAATTTAATTTGTTTATTTACTTCATATGCCCATTAGTTACAGACCAGATATCAATCGTGCTTTTTATAATTGTAGGACAATACAAACCATTTTAGCCCTCATGCGTTTAGTGTTATCTTTTTTATATATTTCACCTTATTGAGTTTACATCTTTTTTTTTTTTTGCAATAGGGACTTCAAAGAATCTATATCTTCTTATAGTGGACCAAAGATGTTGGACACATCAGGTGAGATTTGCAATATGAATTAATCAATTTGTATTCTTCATGTCAGATTTTGATAAAATTTATGAAATTGTGTTTTGTGTCACCCTCGAGATTTTGTATTCTTCATGTCAGATTTGCAATATATATTAACACTTTCATTGGTAGCTGTGGTAAAAACCAATGGTAGTTTCCACATATGTGCATGTTATAGTCATGGTAATGCCCTTTTAATGGATTAGAAGTTCTTACATATTGGTGCTTATATATTTCAGGAAATGAGACCGAAAGCAGAAATCATATCAACCAAGTTCACAATAAGTGTAATCAAGTCATGTGCTGCATTGTCTTATGTTGAAGCTCAAGCTAGGATGGACGATAGGCGATTATTCATTTCATCCTCAGATTTTGACATGTTGCTCTTGATATCTATATACTTATGATGAAGATTTAATTTGCAGTCGATTGATAGATCCACTAACAATAGATCTCCGCAATATGAATTCCTTGGCAAAGGTATGTATATAAGCAGGATTTTACTTGGCCAGTTTTATCTCTCCATTTTCTTTAACTATACAAAAATTAGCTGATCTTTGTGTCATTCAGCACATACTGCTAATTTATCTAATTAGTCCAGCTCTTGGATTCTTAGGGTTTGTTTGGATTCCATATAGAATACATTATTTTGCATTGCATTGATGATTTAGCGCAAGATAATGCATTATTAGAGGGAAATCCAAGCGGACCCATGGTATGTTTCAATGGTTTTCTAATTGACAGGCTCAGCTGAGCTACAATACATACATAAGCTGATTTTTTTGTCATTTATCATTTTCTGGTTATTTAACTTATCTGCTTACTCAAAGTATCCTTACTGGTTATTATATCCAAAATAATGCTAAAATTTGAGTGTTGTATCTTGCAGGTTCGTCGTATCTAGGGCTATGTGGAGACTCTTGATGCTCTAAAAGGAAGAAACTCAAACCCAGCTGCAGAAACTCATTTTGCTAAGAATGTTAGCAAACTCATGCCACTGATTAACTTTGTAGGCATCACCAAAAATTCATCCACGCTTTCTGGTGTTGTAATTGGCGTAGATGTGAGTCCACATTTGACATCTTTTGACCTTTATACAATGATATTAGTCGCTTTTTCAGGCTTATTGGTTACACAATTAATTCTTTATGAACGTTGCAAGATTGTCATTAGATCTTAGAAATATTGCCAGGAAAAAACTTCATTTATTTGGAGATTTCAGAAGAAAATTAATGAAGACATAATGCTAACACATTTAGTACTCGAGGGGTTAGCTGCAACATTTTTACAGTTATTGTATGTGAAGAAATAAAAGCGTTTAGTTGGAAAAAATCACCTACCAGAATCTATGCTATTTTTGTTAATTAAGGTTGGAGTTTTAATTTATCATATTATATTATGTGTGAAATGTAGGCTTAGTGAAGTCGTTGATCAATCAAGTGCAACATACGAGTTAATGTCTAAAGGAATGAAAACTGCAAACTAGGTTTGTCATCCAAATATCTTAATGCACACATAATAAAATAATCTCTCTTAACTGAAATAATGTTAATATTTTTAAGAAATTCACAGCTTCAGATCGTCCAATTATGAGCTCCTGATAACATATCAAATACAGTACTTGAATCATTAATTAGGCAAGAATTATGTGAAAAATAATGTAGAGAAGAGTTATGAACTCCTGACCATCAACTCTAAACCCTTGGCATGAAATGGAAGAAAGACTCTTTTCCTGAAACAGTCTCCACCTTAACCTGAAAATGTGTAATTCTCTCCCGTGCTATATCTCCTTTTATGTAGTAAATGTTTTCATTGTCCAGTCCAATGGCTATGAATAATATTGGTGGAGCTTCCTCTAGAACCAAAAAAGATTTTACAAGAAAAGATCACAAAAGTCGTTCATTAGAGATGTTTCAGTAAAGCATACATCTGATCTACAAGAATATATCGCAGTACCTTTGCTTCTGTAAACGGGGAGGTAAATACGCGCAATATCTGAATGCTCTCAGGAATCACTCTGCTTGTAATGACAACTGGTACGGGCTGTTAATAGTGGGCAACCATTTAAGTCGCAGGCTTTCGGCCTTCTTATCCTTTGAACCTAGGAGTTGCTTGCTTTGTCGTTTCCTGATTATTCTTCTCTGTTTCCATTGCGATTGGCATGCGTCTCTGATCGTGAGTTTATGGTGAAGGGCGCTTGGGTTTCTCCTACACTTGGATTTGATCACATGTATTCGTCTCCATTTTGGAGAACGAACAGCGTGTCCTTGATGACAAGATGAAGTCTCTCTCCACTGACGATCCAACCCCATCTGCTTCACCCCCGAGTATGTCTCTCATTCTTCTCCTTCATTAGTGTTCCTAATGAATTCTGATTTCCATATCTTTTGATGTATTTTGGGGTTTGGTTATGATGATTGTTGAGGAGAAGTATTAAATTGTAAGAAGTATCGGAGATGAGTGCATCTAAAAGGAAGAATTGCGGAATCTGCTTGCCAAGAAGCCATAACCTATTTGCTATGGTGGGTTTGAACCTTCGGGTTGGATGCATATTGCTCATCTTTTTTTCCCTTCACTTAATCATTTTGCTCAATCAGATTAATGCTACTTTGTTTCGAGACTGAATTGTGCTGTCTAATTATATTATATCAGAACTTCAAGATCTTACATATGGTTGTAAATTATGATTCTATTGCAGTTAAACAATCTGATTCGTCTATAAGTACAGAAATCCTCATTATTGTACTTAGTGTTACTATATATATACCCTTAATTCATCAAAGGATCAGCGTAACTTTAGAGTAATTCTGCCACTTTTAAGTTGACGTAGCAAATATCAGTGGCTTTTGGGGTCAAGGGTTGAGCTTTAAACAGTATTACAGATCATTATGTGGACCAATGTGGTAATTGTCATTTTTTTTGTACTCGGATTTGATCTGTTGAAACATGAATCTGAGATTGGCGCCTTTCCATTACATGTTGTAAATCATGAAGATATATCTTTTTGATTTAATGTTGTATTGATTGTTATGTTTGCTGTAGTGGTGTTGATCAAATCCTACAAAGAATTAGGAAAGTAAAGAGTATTTCTTTTTCTTCATTGCAAACTTCATTGTTGGTTACTCAGTGTTCCTATATCAAGATGCATGACTCCATTAATTATTTTTTAATTCATTTTAACATATTCATTACATTTTTGCGATGATAAACAAGTGCTCTACTCTTACAGTTTTGAGCTAAACTTTGCTCCAAGTATATTAGGTATTTATGCAATCACAAAATAAACGTTGTCATTGGTAGGCGTAGCCAGAGAATATCAAAATAAACTTTGTCATTGTCAGAGAATCACAAAATAAACTTTGCTCGAAGTAGGAGAGATGACAAACAACATTTGAAAATTCGAAAATTTTGTTACACACATCACACCGTTATTAAAAGCGTAATGTATGTTATTTGGGATTAACATTGTTGCTAGCACTTTTAGCATTACTTTCCTGTAGTCACTTCTTGCAAGGAACATTGTTGTACGTTAGTGCTTCTAACATTACTTGATTTACTGCTATATAGAAGAAGTTCGTGTTTTTTTAATTGTCAAAGGAACGATTTCAAGACTAAAGGCACAACCCCATCCCCACAACATCCACGTCATCGAGGGCATAACCTATGGTTGCATAGTGCATACATATTGAGTGACTTTTACTACACTACTATGGTTTTTTAGATTAAGACATATGTATGTATATCCTCTAAGTAAAAACGCAAGAGTGACTTCTTTTTTTTCTTTTGAAAGAAGTTATCATGTATAATTTCTGTCAATTTCTTGAACAATTTTGTTTATAAATTTAGCTTTTTTAGCCTGAATTGTTGTATTGAAAGGTTGTGAGTTTGATTAGCCACAATTAAATTTTGGGATGTCTACTTAACAATATTAATGTCTATTAAATAACGTTAAACAACATACGAAAAATCGTATTTACCCCGCGCTTCGCGCGGGGTCCTGGGTCTAATATATATAAAACTTGGATGTCTGGGTCATAAAGTCTAATCCCCACCATTAATCACCCTAATTCGGATTCCATTCTTTGTTTGTGCATTTTGGGCTGATATTGGGCCTCGGACGATTGATGCGTTGGGCTTCCTTTGGACGAAGGTCGAGCTTCCTGCAATGTTATTCAGGGTTCCTCTCCTCTCCTCCTCAACCCCGAAACGCCTCTGTAACACTCCTCCAGTAATCGTTTTCCTCCCTCAGTTCCTCTCCTCCTTCAATTCCCAACTTCGTCGTCTTCCTCCCTCATTTCATCATCTGCACCCTACGCCTTGCTCCGTCTCCCACCTCTGCTTAACCCTAACATCTCCTATTCATATCCCTTCACTTCACTGCCTCCAATCGTGACTACCTCCGCCGCTCAATCCCCACCTCCGCTTTGCTTGAATCTCCATCCGCGAAGAATGATTGCAAGGTAAATTTGACTCTTTCTTCTTTCCCTCTATTGAGTCTGCTTGAAATTGCTCGAATTTCGACTGCCTAATTCCATCAGCGGATTAGGGCTTTTGCAGTGGATATCTGCTCTACCTTCCCTAGATCTGTTGTCGCTGCAATCCTCTTGATCCAGATAACTATCTGAATTTCGCAGAAATGGTACATCGAATTTCAATTTTTGTTGTTTTTAGGGTTTCCGTTTCACTCTGCTGATCTTTGTTCTCTAACTGCCCTCTTAAGCTTGATTTCTGTTGGTGATCGTTCGAATCACATAAATACATTTGTTAACTATGCCTGGTTAATGAGGACAAGAAAACGTTGGATCAAGAGGTTTAATATGAAATTGTTTGCTGGTTAATGGTACCTGTACGACAAGGATAATATCTGGAAAATCAACCCCGCATAAGTTGTTTGTTGGACCTTATTGCAGACACTATTTGGTCAATAAAAAACGTTGTAAGTTGTTTGCTGCTAGACTTTTTCCTGGTTGTCCACTTTTCTTCTATGTTTGGCTTTTGATCCATCTCCTCTAATCGCTTAGTGTTGACTAATGTGATGTTGTATCTATTTGTAATTATGGAAGGTGAAGATGATATGCTTTTAATTCTCTTCCACTACAATCATGTGTACGCAATTACTTCAGCTTCATTTTGAATGTGTTGCTAATACTATTTTGATTGTCAAGTTTCGTAAGTAATTGTTATTTTGTCTACATAATCTACTTGAATCTAATTTATACAAGAGTGATGGACTCTTTCATCAGCTTCCCTTCGTGAACGCTATGTAAATATTTTTGCAGTCAAATATGAATTATCTGATTATTGGTGTGCTGCTTCATTTACGATTTATTACTTTTGTTGGTTGGCCTTCTTGACGAGGAAAAAAATCTTCCCACTGGAAAGGAAATTACTGCTATTGGAGTCTGCTGTTTAAAAGCTGGTGTTTCAGAGATAAAATCATGCAACGATCTTCCATATTTTCTGTGAGTGGATTTACTGCTCTGAATAGCCTTAAGGTTCTTCTGTGTGTAACCCCTAAAAGTAGAAACTTATTCTCACCTATTATGTTCTGATATGACTTAGGTTTCTTTTTTTGCATTAGTCAGAGTACCTTATATGTATAAGCATCAAACCAAACAAACCCATCATTTGAACTCCTTTTTTATTTGAATTTTTCATTTGAATTTTTCATTTGAATTTTTCATTCATATTGAGGCTAGATACTCTATCTGTTCTACAAATTCTGTTTTTTTTATTGCTTCTTTTACACTTCTTTGAATAAGATGTAATTTCCATGCAGTTCCAATAAGCGCAAGAATCAGATGATAACTGATCTTGCTTTCCGGATGAAGGTTTCTACGTGGACCACTGCTGTCCTTGGTTCCCTTTCATTTGGTATTCATGAGCAAAATATTATATATATTTTTATTCCTCTTTTGATCTATTAATTTACCTAGCTTAAGAATTCTAATATTTTGTCTACATAATCTACTTGAATCTAATTTATACAAGAGTGATGGGCTCTTTCATCTGCTTCCCTTCGTGAACGCTATGTACATATTTTTGCAGTCAAATATGAATTATCAGATTATTGGTGTGCTTCTTCATTTACGATTTATTACTTTTGTAGGTTGGCCTTCTTGAAGAGGAAAAAAATCTTCCCACTGAAAAGGAAATTACTGCTATTGGAGTCTGCTGTTTAAAAGGTGGTGTTTCAGAAATAAAATCATGCAACGATCTTCCATATTTTCTGTGAGTGGATTTACTGCTCACGTATATCTTAATTTGCCTAGCTCTTTAATAGTGGTGTGTCAGCTATGATCAATGCTTTAATTTCCTATCAATATATGTATAGTATGATAAGTCGAAATTGATGATTTGGTGGAATTCTGTATAGGATGTAGATGTTTTAAGATAGTTTCCTGGTGATCTTGAGTTATCATCCTTGAATTCAATAGGAAGTGACACCTTTGATATGTATGAGTCATCCTAGCATCTGTTAGCAAAAGTTCAGCAAAATAATGTTGAACACAGACAGAGAAAGAAGAAGAATAGGATAGGAAGAAGTGAATGGAAAAACAATGTGTTCTTCTTGTTAACAACTGAAACACATTACTATGGAGTGCACCACCTTTTTATCATTTTAAGCTTACTCTAAGAAGCCTAATACACCCCACCCTACTGCCAAAACATTGCTTACAAACCGTAACAAACCATGGCTAAACAAAGACAGCCCATGCCTCTGCAAAAGCACTTCTGAAAATTACAACTAGAGCATAAAAATACACTTTTCTAACAGCTCTAAAGTACAACACAAAAGTCAATTGTTCCTTAGCTGGAAACACTTCTCTAAAGCTAAGAAACATTGATTTAACTTAATCTTCTTAATTAGGCTTGATGATGATGAAGATTGAATCACATTTCAACACCTCCTCTCGATTCAAACTTCTTCATCCCAATCTTGTTCATGAAGAACTCATGCTTCACTTGATTCAACGCCTTTGTGAACAAATCTGCATCTTGATCATTTGTTCCACAAAACTTGAGCACCACCTTCTCTTCAAGCACCAACTTCCTTATGTAGTGATGTTGAATCTCAATGTGCTTGGTCCTAGCATGAAATGCAGGATTCTTGGTCATGGCAATGGTGGACTGATTATCACACCATAATTCTGTTGCCTCCTTCTGAGCGCAACACAAATCAACAAGCATCTTCCTCAACCAAACAGCTTGTCTTGATGCAGCCCCAGCAGCTACATACTCTGCTTCAGATGAGGATAGAGCAACGGTTTCTTGTTTCTTAGAACTCCAAGTGATCGCTCCTGAACCAAGAGAGAACACCGACCCTGATGTGCTCTTCCTATCATCCAAACATCCAGCCCAATCACTATCAGTGTGACCAACCAGCTGGGAACGGTCTACCGTTTCATACCATATCCCACATCTCAACGTTCCTGCAACGTATTTGAGAATCCTCTTGACAGCTCCTAAATGTTGCCTTGATGGTGTATGCATATACCTTGAGACAACACTTACACAATAGGCTATATCGGGCCTTGTGTGTGTGAGATAGATCAAACCTCCAACAAGACTTCAGAATAGCTTCTCATCACAGCTCTCCGTTCCATCATCTCTTCTCAACTTCTCATTGGTGTTCATAGGAGTCTTTGCAACCTCACAATTCTCCATATGAAACTTCTTAAGCATATCCTTGGCATACTTCTCTTGACACACGAATATGCCTTGCTTTCTTTGCTTGACTTCAAGACCAAGGAAAAGATCAGTCATCTCAAACTGTTCCTTCATCACATTATGAAAATGTGTTAACAGCTTCTCTGAATCACTGAAGTAGACGATGTCGTCTACATAGAGACATACCACAATGAACCTCTTTTCTTCATTTCTCACATATAGAGTAGGCTCATTCTCACTTCTCTCAAAGCCATTGTTGATGAAGAACTCATCAATCTTGCTATACCATGCTCTAGGAGCTTGCTTCAGTCCATAGAGAGCTTTGTTCAACTTAAGAACCTTGCTCTCTTCTCCTTTCTTGATGAAGCCCTCAGGTTGCTCAACAAACACTTCTTGTTGAAGCTCACCATTCAGGAATGCTGACTTCACATCAAACTGAAACACTGGAAGCTTCCTCTGGGCAGCTATTGCAAGGAACAGTTTCACTGTTTCAAACCTTGCAACCGGAGAAAACGTGGCACCCCTTGTCCCCCCTTGTCCCCACCGCCGGACCACCTCCGACCACCGCCGGACCATCTTTGATGAACATCAAGTGTTCATAAATGTTCATCACAATGTTCATTTGTATATACTCTACTGAATGTTCATCACATTATACTTAAAAGTTCACCAAATTTTGATGAACATCAAGTGTTCATAAATGTTCATCAGATTATACTTAAAAGTTTTCCAACTGAATGTTCATCACATTCTACTTAAATGTTCACCAATTTTTTATACTTAAAAGTTTTTCAACTGAATGTTCATCACATTTTACTTAAATGTTCACCAATTTTTGATGAACATCAAGTGTTCATAAATGTTCATTACAATGTTCATTTGTACATACTCTACTGAATATTCATCACGTTATACATAAAAGTTCACCAATTGAATGTTTATCTAAATGTTTATCATCTCATACTTAAATGTTCATTATGATGACACGTGACACCCCTTGTCCCCCCTTGTCCCCACCGCCGGACCGCCGCCGGACCGTCACCGGACCCCCGCCGGACAACCACCGGGTGGTCGTTGGGAGGTCGCCGAACCACCACAACTACCCCACTACAAGTGGGGGTAACTAGTTTAATCTAAGCCATTGTATGCTAAGGCATAATGACTTAGATTCATTCTTATTTATTTCTAAGAGAAGGTTTATTATGGGATTTTCACCCTTCATATATATGTTATCTTATCACCTAATAAAATCTAACATTAAGTGTAACTTAACCTCAATTGCACTAGTAATTGGAAGGATCAAATGAGAACTTATATTAAGATAAGATCTAAAAACTCTTATGAGCCGTATGATCTGAAAAATAGACTCTCCAAATTAAATCTGAGAAGTAAAAAGATGTAAGTGAAAGATAAGTAATGCGGTGGTAATCTTGTAAATGGAAGGGAAAATAGGAAAAATGATCCCCGTACCCCTGAGCTTAACACACCCCTGGAAAAAAAAAGATTCCATGGCGGCGGGAATGATCGAAGATCTCCTGCAAGTCCTCAACATTCCACGATTGGAGATCAGAAACCAACAACAACGATGGAGATTTTCAGAATGAACTTCACCTGCGCACTTGGATCTCTTCGCAATGCCGAATTCCCTGAAAAAGATTGTCTTTTCCGCTCATCTCGAAGCTCCCTGGCTACGCAATTGTCGCCGCTTCTACCACCATCAAGCTTCCCCAGGTCTTTCTCTCTATATTCATAAACCCTAACTTTTCAATTGCTTTGTTTCCTATGAAATTTCAGCTCCTTGATTCTACAAAGCCGATGTTTTGTTTCAATCGATTGGACACTGGATCTGCTTAACCTAGACTAGAGTGATTTCAACCTTTTATTCCGTAACAAAGTGTTAGATCTGGAAGACTGAAGCTCAGTTATCGATATTACTAGATTTATTCCTTCATCTAATCTAGAGATTGAAGCTCGAACGCATGATCTTTAGTTCGAGCTAGGTTCTGCTTAATTCGAGTCTGGTTTGCTTATTCTGTACATAAAACATGGTGTTATGTTTGAATTCATCAGTAGACACGAGGCAGTATGTGCGGCAGTTTCTTACTCTTTCTCCTTCTGTATTTTTTTAGTTTTTGAATGCTAGGTGTTTGATGAAATATGATGTGGATGAAAGTATAAGTGAATTGAACACCATGTACATATTTTAGTTTTTGATTCTCACATTCTTCCAACAACAAATTATGTATTCAAGCTCAGAAAGATATAGGATTTTTTTTGTTCTATGAGCTATGAATCTATCTCCTTTTGTGTTCTATGATTTTGTTATAGTTCTTGTGATTTATTTTGTTCTTGATACTGATGTCACCAATTTTATTGGTATTTAAAACATATGGAATGAAACAAAGAATAATGCAGTTATGAAATGTTTAGAGGAGCAGGTTCATGAAAAAATATTTTGTGGTTCATCTTAATAGCCTACATGTTGATAGTAGGTTAGAAGCCTTAGGTTCATGTAGAATGACTACAGGTTCACAATGGTTTACATTGAAGTTCATGATAGAATTGTTGCAAATTCATAATTTTGTAAGCAAAGGTAACTTAGGTTCATGCTGATATGGTTGTAGGTTCAAGGTACATTGTTTACAAGTTCATGCTTGTTTTAAAGTGGTTAAGGTTCGCATGTGAAAGCAGAAGATGATCAGTTTTATGGATTTCTTTCATTCAAAAATGTAAGTTTGGAACATTCCTAATACATGGTTCCTTGTTTTCCTAGTATCTGATTCTTAGTATCTGTTTTAAAGTGGTTTGGATTTGTTTTAAAGTGGTTTAAGTTCATGCTTGTTTTCCTCCCAAATGACAATACTTGTCTATCAATCTGATTTTTAGTTATATTGTTAATTTTTCATTCTTTTATCAGATAATGTTACTGTTTTCTTTGATGATGATGATGTAATGTTTGACGAGTTTGGTGAATATGACAACATTTGCTTCTACATTCCATCATCAACTGTTTGTCTGAACTGCATCAAGTAGGCCTGTATTAAGAGTTTCTCTAATTTGAGTTGTGTAGGTGGTCAGTTTGAGTAAATGATTTTCAAATGCATTCAAAATTTGGTGCTTTGACGCTCAAGCTCTAAATACTAGAGTTTGAGTTATAATATGACAGTATTTTATACAATTTCCATAACATTTCACATTCAATCTCAACTGTCAATCCATGATGTTGGCAATATGGCAATATGATAGATTGGACCATCAAAGATGGTCCAATCTATTTCGACGTAAACAATAATTTTAAAAAATTATGTTATTTACTTAGGATGGATTATCCAGTTGTATTTGATTTTAAACTAACTAAATATAACCGTCCTCTGTTTATTTTTATCGTCTTTCTAACCTCCACAGGGAGTCCACGCTGAGACATATGTTAAACTTACTTTAAAAGGAAAATGTTACCCTAAAAAGAAATCATAAATTCATAACAATAAAAAATTTAATAAATTTTAGTATAAAATCTACCAAATCTTTCTACATTTTGACTCTTATTCACTTACTTTAAAAGGAAAATGTTACCCTAACAAGAAATCATAAATTCATAACAATAAAAAATTTAATAAATTTTAGTATAAAATCTACCAAATCTTTATAAATTTTGACTCTTATTCTATACCAGAAGGACATAATATGTTTTTTTTTTTATAAAAAGTGGAGTACTAATTAGGATCTGAATCCTATGTATGAGATGGTGAATAACTGAATTTGATCGAGTGAGAAAAAGAAAACACGTTCAAATAAGGACAATGTAGAAAAAATGTTTCACAAAGTAAATTTAAATTAATTAAAATGTTAAAATATATATATGATTTCTTTGTTAATTTCTAAACGTATATGAGTGCAAATATTCACGATAAACGATAGTTTCATTATATCATTTCATTTGTATATAGACAACCACATTAATTAGTACCATACATGTTCACTATCCATCTATATATTAAAGCAAAAAGTTAGACTCGCACGGACTTTGCCTGTTTCCAACAAAAAAAAAAAGCAAAATATTTAGACCTTTCTTCTTCATTCTAACTTTATTAATTTTATATATTATTTTATGTTAATTTTGTATTGTTTATTAAGCATTACTACTTTATATATTTAATAATATTTTTCTTTCTTTAATTGAGAAAAAACATCTTAGAAAAATATATCATTAGTGAGATGTTATTTTCGTACTATTTCGCATGAGAGATCACTTATACATGTGTTGTGTTCAAATAAGTGTGTAGTTTGTCAATCTACACTTCAGATAAAAGTAACATAGACATGTGTTTTAAAACGACATTGCATTCAAACTTTCTTTTGGGTATATTTGTTGTTTATTATTTGTATTCAAAATTTTAAAATTAATTATATAGCAATATCACTTCAAAGATAACAACTTATTTTTATTTTTTCGTCCAAGAGTATATGTGAGAATATTATTAACTGATTAGTGAGCTACATAACCCGCGTAAGGCGCGGGAATTGCACTAGTATGTTTGAGCTACATAAATGCACTAGTTGTATTGATTCTCTTGTGCTTGCGTCATTATTGGTTTATATTGATTTATCTAGAGTAGGTAACTAGGTCTTTCGATATATTTCTAATTGTTAGGATTTGTGGTTCCGGGTTTGGGTTGCATATCTAGTAGCGAACATTATTTGCATGAGTGGGTTGCGAGTATTCATCGCTAGAGAAGGTTAATTGCAAGCTAATATTGACGGATTGTCTGAATTGCATGTATCTTGTTGAATCCTTGTTTGGATGCTATTGCTTTTTCGAGTCTCGAAGGTTTTCAAATTTGATTTGGTAATAAGTACTATTAGGACTTAGGACTATTGTTACTTATTATCAGGATAAGAACAATTAATGAAAGTTAAGAACTTGAGATTTATAGATTTCAATGATCAATTGATTTATCTGATATGTGGATCTTTGTCAGGTGTGACGTCTTTCCCGGTAATATTTACAATCTTTACCTATGAACTATGATTTAATTGTTTTCTTGTTACTTGATACTAAACCCCCCTCGTACCTAGTGGTAACAAATAAGACACAATTGCTAATAACTTGATTCCCTTTGTTAGTAGTTACGTTACGATTTCTTTGATTAGGCATACGACTTTAGGCTTGTCAAGCATACACACGTCACACATGATGTTATATCGTATGTCACACATTGTTATCATTTTATGTATTTGAAATTTGTTAGAGTTGGATACAGGTGTATTCCACAGTTGAATCCTACTTGGGACTTACAAGGATCAGGTTGACGTTCCGCCGATCAGTGATCTCAACATCGCCGTCCATATTACGCATTAAATTTTTATCTACATGCGTAACGACGTAGACAGTAGCCTTGGCAGTCTTCGTCTTCTACTCCCTCAAGGCAATCTCCTACCTCTGTCAATTCTTTAGACACTAACTCTTCTTTTGCTTCAGTGTCTTGATAAGGCCGTACAGGTGCAACATCCACTAGTCAGACGCATTGTACGACTCCCAACCCTCCATCATTTGTGCGTCGTACACAACCATACTCAACTGATAAAGGACGTGCATATCATATTAGCGATCTAGAGTTCTACAAGTGTGGTGGTAGGGGACACTACAAAAGGGACTGTCCGAATCCGAAGTGTGTCCTCTACTCCGCACAGATGACAGGTTACGAGAGCTTCTCCGACATTCCAGATGGTGATAACACCCAGAAAGAGCCTATAGATCTAGAAGATGAGGTGATAAGGTCAGTTGATCATGAGATCGAGGAGAGCAAGTACTCCTTAGTCACCCCACGCATTCTTAGCGTCAAGGATGGGGTCCCCATAAGGAAATGGAAAATTTGATTCAGACAAGTTGTTGCATGCAAACTGCGTCTTTGAGCGTGATTATAGATGGTGGATCATGCTGAAATATCATCAATGAGCAAGTGGTTCAGGATTTCAACCTCCCTATGCAGCTACATCCTCCGAAGTTGAGGTAACTCTGTGTCACAACAATGTCTTATATCTATTTCTATTGGTTCTTATTCAGATATCGTGTTGTGTGATGCTACCCCTATGGAGGCCATTCATATATTGTTGGGATGACCCTGGCTATTTGATCGTCGCGTCTTCCATGATGGGTATTTGAACAGTTACATGTTCAATTACGTCCATGGGAAGCACGTGACGCTTATGCCTATGACCTCTCATGAGATTTTACATGTTGTTAGTGGTAGACTATTGTGGAGGTTTAGTTCATCTTCATCTACCTCTCATGAGATTTTACATGTTATTAGTGGTAGACTATTGTGGAGGTTTAGTTCATCTTTGTGATCTGATGAATAACATATTCTCTCTATCTCTTCAGGAAGGGTAAAAATGGAAGTAAAAGTTCATGAAATCATTTCAGCTTGCTTAAATTGGCCATCATGTTCAATGGCTCCGTTCAGCACCACAATTTGGAGCATAAGCTAGCTGATTTTTTTCATCTATTTGTAAGAAGTGTTCGACAAGCTTGCTGAAGTTTTATAAAGTTTATTATGCTAACTGAAAATTCCACAAATTTTGAAATGTTTATGATTAGCATTATGGAAAAATTAAGATAGCTTAAATAATTTCATCATTTTTACTTCCATTTTTACCCTTCCTAAAGAGATTGAAGATGATCTGCTTATTCTCTGGATGCTATTCATCAAATTAGAAAGGGTTGTATAACACATGAGTAAAGGAAATTGAAGTTGTATAACAAATGAGTAAAGGAAAGTGAGGTAAGGGAAGAGGTGAATTTTTCTGTGAGGCTGCTTTTCAGATGTATGTATCTAGAATAAGGATGTTCATTCGATTAAAACCGACCGAATTGGAACGAACCGAATCGAAAACCGAATTCAGTATTTTATGAACCGAAAAAAAAAACCAAATTAATTTGGCTCAGGTTTGGTTTCGGTTAAACCGAATGAAACATTATAAGGATTAGATTGCTACACAGTCATGAGATGGGTGACCTCTTAAAAGTTCCCACATTGACACGACAGAGCTTCTAAGGCGTGGGGCTTACAAACATAAAATAAAAAATGAATTCTGATATTCTGAAACACATTTAATTAAATTTAAGATCTCAACCAGTGCATCTGAATTCTCAAGCTCAATCTTCAAAAAGTTAAAACAAACAGTCTAACCCTAGTTCAATACTTCAATCTCTATATCGAATTTGAAGGCCTCCGAATTCGAATAACGACTCAACCATTTAGATTGCCTCGCCGCTGAAAAGAGTCGCACTGTCTCTGCCTTGCTTCTTGTGTGGTTTGCGGTTGCCTCGTTGCCTCGTTGCCTCCGTCTACCTCGTTGGGCTCAAATTGGGCTTAACATTAACCCACCGCAACAATAACGATATACATTTTTTTATTTCATGTCCTTTTCGTTAATTTTACCCTACAATCTTATAAAAAATCAGCTACCCTACCGAACACATATGTCTTTATTTATCAAAAGAACCGGGCAGCACGTTTTTTACACCGGGCACCCCCGTTCGGAACGAGTTTTGTAATTTTTTTTTTTAATATTCTCGTTCGGAATGGGGTTCCGAACGAGCCTAACCGGATTAAAAAATGTGAACCCGGGTTAAACTAATACAAAAAAAATATCCGATTTCTTGTTCGGAATGTAATTCCAAACGAGTTTTTTTTTTAAATTTTTTTAATGAAGTCATTATTGTTTTTTAATTTTTTTTAAATTTATATCAGATATCCGTTTCTCGTTCGAAATTAGCTGACGTCAGCATTCTCGTTCGGAACGCCATTCCGAACGAGATGCTGACGTCAGCTAGCCATTGGGGTCCAACGGCTAGCTGGTGCAAAATCGCCTATAAATACGGGTTCAGAATGTCATTCCGAATCACACTCGAATTCACTCTCTTCTCGATCTTACAAAAAAACGCTCCCTTCTAAATCTTTCAAAAAACACTCTCTTTCATCTCGATTATGGCTGGAACTCCTCCTAATCCTTTGTTTTCTGATCCGACGGCTGCAGATCCCGAAGTTTACGTAGGAAACGACTGGTGGTCGAGTTATGGTGTTCCGAATGCAAGCTACGCTGGTTCTTCTGGTAGTGGTTTTTTCGACATGGACGGAGCAACTAGTAGTAGTTACAACATTCCCATCCCCACTGACAGTGATCTCCAAAGGCATCAACAACACACGTTCTGGGATCCAAATGTTATAGGTGGAGCAACACCTCAAGAAGAGCCGGAGCAAGAGCAGGAGGATGTCTGAGCACCACGTCGGAGACGGAACACTGAGTCGGTTAGTATTTCTAAAAACCTGAAATAAGCTTAATTTTGTAGAAATAGTGGAAAATGCTCAATAGTACTTCAAATGCATGCTAAAATTAGTTAATAGTGGAAAACGCTTAATTTCAATATTAACTGCAATGCATGGTAAAAAGATAGGTTAGAAGATAAGAATTAAATTCATTGTGAAATTTAGTTTATAAGAATTAGTTTAATGCATGTTGAAAGCGCATCAACACTTTTTAGAAAATCGCATATATGGACTTTAGTTATAATAATCGATGCTAAATTTGTATATATTTAGTTAAAACTAGGAGGTAGTTAGAAACATCCGATCTAGAGTTGGGGAAGACAGGAACCTGGGTGATAGGCGGATTACTGCTTCTGAGAGGAGGGGTGATAGAAGATCTCGGGGTGATAGACCTCAACAGTCAGGTTCTCGGGGGTCAAGTGATGCGGGGGTTAGGAACCCATCTCCTGTTCCGAGGCGGTCAGGTTCTTCCGGGGGTAGATCTCGACAGACTCGACAGACAGGTCCTGTTCCGATGCAAGCAGAAGCTGCTGGGGCTCGTCCTCTTCCAGGATTGAACGAGGGGTCTATATTGACTCGTTATGGGCAACACATTGCTCATGAGATTTGGATACATCCGAATCCCGATGAAAGTGACCCCTGTCAACTAAAGGCGCAGACAAGGCAGAAGTGTTTCAAACTATGGTTGCCTAGAATTCCTACCGACCCGGAGCCAGATTCATGGTTTGCTATTGCCCAGGAGTCGGGGCTGCTTCACATCCTTAAGGGTCAATTTCAGAATGTGGACCACAACCTCCTTTCTGCATTTGTAGAAAGGTGGCACCCAGAGACGAACACATTTCATCTGAACTGTGGGGAGCTTGGAATCGGTCTCCATGACGTTTTGGAGATTCTGGAGCTGTCTATTGACGGGGGTGCTGTCACCACCCCATGGACGCATTTGGGTCTAGATGCAGATTCAAGAGAGTGTGCCCAATTGTTCTCCTATTTTTTTGGCGTTGACCTGGACAACCCGTTTTACGATGAGGAGGAAGAGATGGTCAAGTTCATAGGTAGGGGGAAAGTCGGCGAGTGGGAATTCTTTTGCCACGTTGTCTCGATGATCAACTCTGGAAGATCCGATCCGGGCTCTATTGCAACAGGATTTTTGTGGCACCTCATTCAGCAGTCTCTGTTCGTGAACAAGACCTCGAACCTGTTAGACACATGCTTCCTGCCGCTACTAGAGGATCCGAGCAGGATACATGAGTACGCATGGGGTACAGGTTGTTTGGAATTGCTGTACAGGCAGCTGGGTATAGCATCCAGGGCGAAATGCGTGCAATTTTCTGGTTGCGTAAGGCTTCTTGAGATTTGGATTTGGTTACATTTCCCGTATTTTCCTGGGAACCCAAACCTGGATGTGAGCTCCCAAGAAGTTACTGCTCGTGTGTCCCGCTATTCCACTGGACGGGCCCTGCTGAGGCAAAAAAGGACTCTACAACAGTACATGCGCATCTTGGATGAGTATGCACCGGAAGATGTAAGTCAATCGTCTAAATGCCATTCCAAGTTTTTTGTTTTCAATATTGTTTTTAATTGTTATAAGCTACTTTTGTAGGTGTGTTGGATGTCGTATCCGGATTTGGACGTGGGACCGCAAGGGCGTCATAGAGTGGCCACTTATCGTGGTGGGATCCGGTGCTTTGACATTACGGAGATGTACAACCCTGATCGGTTTTGCAGACAGTTCGGACGCCGTCAGTCCCGGCCTTTGGATGTCCCCGAGCCAGTCGAGTATTATTGTCCGCCAAAATCAATGCGAGGTGGCCGGGAATACACTGTACGGTATGGCCCGGAATGGGATAGATGGAACCAGCGTTATGACAACCTGTGTCCGTACATCATGTCCAGCCCAACAGCTCTTATCCCTTGGGATGATGAGAATGCTTACCTCGATTGGTTTGCTCAAGTCTCACATCCATATGTGAGCCCAAACGCCCCGGCAAGACCTCGACCGCCACGTAACCCGAACCCGATCCTTACCCTCGATTTCAACCGGGTAATTCTTATATTATTTTATTTGTTGGTATTGTGTTTTCCAAAAATATAGCCGTTTTCCCGTTCGGAACCTCGGAATGGGGTTCCGAATGGGCCACGACCCGTAAAAAAAACCCAGTTAATCTCGTTCGGAACCCCATTCAGAACGAGATTACCCGAATATTTATGACGTCATAAATATAAAAGAATAAAATAAAATAAAAACCTCGTTCGGAATGGGGTTCCGAATGAGTGTCGAACCGCTTCTCGGATTGCGAACCGGTTCGGCATTTATTAAATAAAAATTGATTTTTCCGGACCGGTCTCGTTCGGAACCCCATTCCGAACGAGAAACAAAAAAAAAAATCGGGCAATCTCGTTCGGAAGCCGGGCGCAAAAAAGGTGCTGCCCGGTTGCAACCGGTTATCAAAATTCACCTTTCTAAATTAGCTTCAACTACCAATTCAGCTTCAACTACCGGTATATATACTATCACTAAGCTATCTTTTCTAGAACAGAGACAAAGCATCACAAAATTTTGTGAATTTTCAGTTAGATTAAGTTATTCCATCAAATTTCAGGTAATTTGCTAAACACAACTTTCAAAAATGAAAATTATCATCTAAAATGTGGTGTCGAACATAGCCTAGGTTTTTAGTAGCTTAATTACTCTTTTTAAGTTTTTTAAGCCAAACTCTCCAAAATTCTTTATTTGAGAAAATATTGATGAAAAAATAAATGGATAAAAATTAGCTACTCCTTTTATATTATTGTTGAGAGTGATCTGTTATCAATACTATTAATTAAAGGTTCTTCTTCTCCCCTATGGGAAATTAGAACGATCATTTTGGATATCCGATCCATATCCGGACTCTTTTGAATCTTGCAGGTTTAGCCATATTCGCAGGCACTGCAACAGAGCGGCATACTTCTTGGCCTTCCAGAATCTCGATATCGAAGGACTGCGCAATTTTTCTCTGAAAGAGTTTGTAAAGATCATCCGCGAAGATGATTTAGACATGTATTGTTTGTAACGGGCTTTATGTTTGCTTGTTAAAAAAAAAGCTTGACCATCTAGAATGATAGACTTGAACTATTTCTATTCAGACTACTTTACGAAGCACTCCCTCTGTCCCTTAATTATGTTCTCATTTCCCTTCTTTGCACGAGAATTAAGGAGAAGAGAGAAGAGAGAAGAATGAAAATAGGAGAGAGAGTATATTGGGATGAGAGAATGGTGAAAGATGAGAAATTAAAGGGTTAAGATTGAGTGAGAAAATAATGGGAGAGAGAAAAACTAAAGTGTATTTTGGATTGTTGTGGTTTTGGGGGAAATTAATGGGTTTTGATGAAGATATATTGGTAAAAATTTGTAGTTAAAAATGAAAATGGGAACATCAAATTGGGACACAAAAAATGAGAAATGGGAACATAAAAAAGGGACGGAGGAAGTATATATAATTATGTCACATCTGATTGGTACATATATTTTAAACAATGAATAAGATTGTCTATATCCGGAAAATATTAAAAAAAGAACATTTTCAACAATTAGGATGGGTGGTCGAAGAAGTTATATACTGAAACAGAGGATTCAAACTGGCCTTTCCCATGCCTATATATACGTATCATATTCCTCCATCTTATCTCACAGCAAACTTCTCAATCACTAGTATCTCATATATATATAAACGTAAAGTCTCTAAAATAACCAGCTTACAACAAAAAATGGGTGCAAAATCATACACTCAAGAGATTTCTAGCTTAGTTGCCCAGGAAGGCTATTCAAGGCCATCTGCCTTGACTCTCACAACCTCTTCCCCAAGCTCGTCCCCGAGTCCTTCGAATCAATCGAGTTTGTTCAAGGGGATTGTGTCGTGGTCGGAACAGTTAAAGAGATCTACTTCTCCGAAGGTACTTTACGTCGTTTCTTCATTATTATGGTATATCGAATGTATAGAGGGGGGCTCGGGTGAGGACGAATTGCCCCGTGAGGACAGTTCTGGGCCCTTAGATCATTCAACTAACGGTTGAGATCTAAAGGGAGAAATGATCCGGTGAGATGCACACACGTGGGATCATCTGGGAGAGGCGGTGGCATAGGCGTAAATTTAAAAAAAATTTAAGGGCAACTTAGGGATTTCGGAAGTAGAATATAAGAAGACAGAAAAGGAAAAAAAAACAACGCGCTCGAGAGAAAAAGAGAGTAAGGCGATCGGCGATTTTGAAGCAAATCGATCGACGCAGCCACAAAATCAAAGATCGAAAGCAAAATTCGTTGAAGCAAATCGATCTCGGTCAAGATATTATACACCTGGAAGGGAGAATCAATTTGTTTGAGAAGACGAAGGGAGTTGCAAGCAGTTACGAATTGAATATGGTGAAAAGCAAAAAGGAAGATCAAAGTATGGAGAACAGATCAAAGGCAGCGGAAGATCAAAGCAGATGCCTCGACCTCACGCTTGAAGGTAAGTGAAAATCAAACCAAAAATTAGGGTTTTCGAATTTTTAGGGTTCATAAGAAATCTAGGGTTCATAAGAATTTTTTTGAGTTAGATGTAGATTCTAGAGTTCATAAGAAATCAGTTTATTTTTCTTCATGTTGATACTCATTTTCATGAACTTATTTTGAACAGAAGTGTTAGATGTAGTTTCTAGGGTTCATAAGAAATCAGATAATTTTTCTTCATGTTTGTTACATGGTTGTTTGAGGTGTCTAACTAGTAACTACGAACTAGATAAAGCATGTTGTCTGTGGTGTTCATGTTAAGGAGTGTTTGTATCGCTAACAAATGTATGGGTGAACCAGTTAACATCAGTAGCTTTTGATTTTTGCTGAATTATCTGGGAATGCTACTGCTGGCTTTGCCTTGCTAAATTCATGCTGATTTCCCTTGCAGACACACAAAAAGAAGATGCTGAAAACTCTCCTAAAAGAGTTTACAACAAAAGAAGAAGTATGAGAATTAAACTGGGAAATTCTCAAACAAGTGAAGAAAGGTACTCAACAGCAACACAAAGTCAGGAACAACAAAGAGAGGATCATTGTGACAATAAAGGATCAGAAAATGAGAATGACGAAGACAAATATACACAACTGAGCAAGAGTGAAGAGGAAGACTGTGGAGATGAAAGATCTGATGATGGGAATGATGAAGACAACTCAACACAACAGAGCAAAAGTGAAGAGGAACCCTGTCACGATGAAAGATCAGATGAAGGGAATGATAAAGAAAACTCTACACAAAAGAGTGAAAATCAAGAAGAAGAAGATACACATGAACAATATGTCACAGCTGAGGGAGTAGGACAAACACAAGAAAAGTGCGTTATAGAGGAAGGGACTCAGAAAGCAGAGAGTGACACAGGTAAGATACTATAAGGTTTATTCACAGTTAGAGGTTCATACAAACACACTTAGAGGTTCATGAAAAAACAGTTAGAGGTTCATGAAAAAACACTTAGAGGTTCATTCATTATAACTTAGAAATTAATGCATATACACATTCAGGTTCATGAAAAAACACTTAAAGGTTCAAGAAAAAACACTTAGAGGTTCATGGGAAAACACTTAGAGGTTCATTCATTGAAACTAAAAAGGTTAATGCTCATACACATTGAGGTTCATGCATATACACTTAAAGGTTCATGCATACACACCTTTAGGTTCATAGAAATAGATTAAATGCAAACATTTTAAGAAGTTCATGCAAACATACTTA
Source organism: Oxyria digyna (assembly GCA_029168935.1). NCBI lineage: Eukaryota > Viridiplantae > Streptophyta > Magnoliopsida > Caryophyllales > Polygonaceae > Oxyria > Oxyria digyna. Next base: position 13,815,606 of record JAPVLV010000005.1, read on the forward strand.
GAGGTTCATGAAAAAACACTTAGAGGTTCATGAAAAACACTTAGAGGTTCATTTATTAAAACTTAGAGGTTCATAATAGTACATAACAATACACTTAAAGGTTCAGGAAAGTATAAGTAGAAGTTCATAACAGTACAATTAAAGGATCAAAAGTGCACTTCTAAGTTGATATATATACAATTATCATTGTGATAATTAATTTTGCAAATTTTGCTCTGAATGAAGGTGAAGAAGAAGAAGCGGAAACACAAGAGAGGAGTCATGAACACATTCCTGCAAGTGAAGAACCAACCATTCCTGCAAGTGAAGAACCAACCATTCCTCCAAGTGAAGAACAAGACCTTCAAGATGACAAAGAAGAAAAACTGGACAATAAGACAGGTAAAAAGAAAGAAGTTAAACAAGTTTTTATTACATGTTTAAATAATGCTTTATGATATAGGATTATAGGTTCATAGACATAGACCTGTAGGTCCATGGAAATACATTTAAGGTTCATATAAGTTATGATCTTTTATAACTACACATAATAACAACTACAATTTATGCTTGCAGATGGTGAAAAAGACAGTGAGATGGAGGAAGATGTACTGAGCAATGAGGAGTTTCTGACTACAGAGTATATTCCACCAATCAGAATGGGGAAGAAGAAGGCACTGTCAGTGAAGAGTGCAAGTCCTCCACCAAAAAGGCAGAAGGTTTTGCAAAAAGAAGAGATGCAACACAAAAAGGGCAAACAAGTGGCCACTTCATCTGAAGAGAGAAAAAATAAAAGATTTAAGTCTGTACCACAACAAGACAGTGTGAGGGGAAAGGGAAGGCTTGGAAAAGGAAAAGAAGTACAAGAGATTAAGGAGGAAAGCGAGGTGGAGAACACACAAACTGACAACAATTTGGCAAGCAAAGGCAATGAAGAGAAGAAGATGGTAACCAGATCTAAAAGGGCAAAACCAGAAGCCAGAAAGGAAACGACAACAAAACCAGAGATGACTGTCAAAAAAGAGGTGAAGACAGAAGAGATTGGATTTGAAAGCTTTATCCTCCGGAATGTGCCCAAAAAGTTTGTTGAGACTGTCAAGAAAATGTCTGAACCAAAGAAGGAGATCATCAGGAGCATAGGCTTTGGAAATCTTCTAGAACTGAATGTAGAAGTTATCCCAAAGAGAATGTGTTACTGGCTGCTGGAAAACTATGATGAAGCTAGAAGTGTCATCAAAATGGAAGATGGGACTTTTGTTGAAATTAATGCAAATGAGGTCCAGCGAGTACTAGGAATTCCGAGAGGGAATAAACCATTGGAGAGACTTGGGGATAATGAAGAAGACAATGCAGTCAAGACAAAATGGAAGACGTACATGAACAATAGAAGTGAAATAAGGCCAGGACATCTAGCCCAAGCGCTATTAGCCATACCTGATGGTCAGGATGAGCAGACGTTCATTAGGCTATTTCTAATGTTGTTCCTAAGTGTACTTGTGGAGGTGAACCAGAAAGGGACAGTTAGCCAGTAGTTGATGATGCGAGAAATAGAGAATGTTCAAAGCATAGATTGGTGTGGTTTTATTGTGGAGAGCTTGAGGGTAACTATACCATCGTGGAGGGCAAAAAAGGACAGGTTCTTCATTGGATGTGTTGTTGTACTTGTGGTAAGTAACATGTTTACATTTTTATATTATCTAAATTTTTCTCTAACTTAATGGCTTAACGTGTGTTTTGTGTTCTATGAAAACAGTTCTTTTACATAGACAGAGTATCCCTCTTCGGCACGACACCGAGAAGAACAAATCCTGTCTACTTAAGCTGGACAAATGATAGTTTGATGCAACGCCAAAGCAATGAAATCAGTAAAGGAGGATTTGGGAAAGGGAAGGTTCAAAACGAAAAAGGAAAAGCTTGAAAGCGTAAGGAGCAAGAACAAGTTAACAAGAATAAGGAAAAACCCCAAGGTTTTGGACCCACATTCCTACAGGTAAACACCTTCTACCAGGTTCATGAAAATACACATTGGGTTCATGACAATGAACTTACAAGATCCTTAAAATTATATTGCAGGAGTGGCTGGTTGAATTCACAGAGGAGAACACAAAGCTTGCAAATTCAATCCTCAAAATTGCGCAAATGGTGGATGATTTGCCAATGGAATTCAGAAAGGATGAATTTGTTAAGAACATGATCAAGACGTCACAAGGACTGATGGGGAGGAAGAAAGAACAAGATGAGAAACAAGATGAGTTTGATGAAATATGGAATGATATTGATCATCCATTCTGGTCTGATCCAGCGCTGATTGAATGCCTCAAGCAAGTTGAGAAGGCCGAGGCTTCAAAGGTCAAGGTGGCGTTGTCAAATGATGGCGCTGGACCATCAAACTACAGAGAAAACGAAACTGGATGGGAAAAGGTGAATGACGTCTTGAATGACTTTCAAGGAACAGATGAAGCTGCAAAGGAGAAAGAAATAGATGGAAAGAATGATGGAAACAATGAGACAAGTATGTTCTACTTTACTAGTATTGAAAATATGATTAAATACAAAAAAATAAGTAGGTTCATGGAAAAATGCATACAGGTTCATGAAAAAATGCCTACAGGTTCATAGCAAATTGCCTAGAGGTTCATAATACAATGCTGAAAAGATTAATGAAACAACATGCTTTATTACAAAGATAAATCAATAGGTTCATAGAAGTACCCTTAGGTTCATGGTAAAAAGCCTTGAGGTTCATGAAAAATAACCTTGAGGTTCATGAAAAAATTCTTAAAGGATCATGATAATATGCTTATAGGTTCATGAAATATTGCTTATAGGTTCATGCAAAAATTTTGCTTATACACTGAGATTCATGAAGTTATGCTTATAGGTTCATGAAATTTTGCCCTGAGGTTCATTAACAATTGTTGGAAATGCTTGCAGTTGGGACAGAAACTTTGGAGGGGGATAAAACATTGTTGGAGGAAGATGAACAAAACAAGAAGGAAGCTGAGGATGAGGAGAAACAGAAGAAGAAGAAGAGAAGAAAAGGAAATGATTTTACACCACCAAGTTTCAATCTCTTCCCATCACAAGAACAAGAACAACAACAAGGACCAAAAGAGGACAGCCCTGTAGCTTCAAGTGAGAAACCAGAAGAAGAAGAACAACAAGAACCACAGAATGACAAGAGGAAAGTTGTAGCTACAGAGGCAGAAAAATGTAAAGAAAAGGAAGAAGAAGTAAAAGACAAAGGCAAAGTTGTAGCAACAGAGAGAGAAGAAGATGAAAAAGAAAGTAAGAAAGCCAAAAACAAGGGAAAAGGTCCGTGTTTAAATGAAGAAGACGCTGCTGGATTTTACTGTCCAAGAACCAGAAAGATGGCAGGAACATTGAAGAGCCCATACAAACAAAGAGCCATACAAATTCTGGGAAAACCATTAACGGAAGAGCAAAAAATGATTTGGAACTTCGTAGACAAAGATGAAGTGGAAGAGTAAGTTGATTGCAGTTTTATATTATTATGGAAGTTTAAATTAATTACTGAAAATAAATAACTTAAATGTGTCCAGGACTATACTGTTTCAAGACAAACAAACAAAGACAACATTGTTTGAGTTCAGCACAATGCAAGAAGATATGGATGCCAGTTTCAAAGTGATGGATGCTTGGACAACTATTTTGAACTACCATGAGAAGGAAAGAAGCGACAACAAACCTAACCGGCTATTTTTAAACACATATCTCATGGTAAACTATGCTAAATTCAATATCATTTCCAGATATTTTTTATTTAGTAAGATTTATAGGGAAGTTCAGTAGAAAAATAGAAGGTAGGTTCATATACATATTGTGTAGGTTCATGAAATTTATAAGGAAGGTTCATGAAATATATAAGGCACGTTCATAAGGTTTATAAGAGGTTTATAAGAGGCAGGTTCATATACATATTGTGTAGGTTCATTAATAGTTATAAGAGTGTCTAACTGTTTCCATTTTCAAAAACAGATTCTTTCCCCAAAGAACAGAGAAGTAACGTTCCAAAAGAGCATGCAAACCAGCATCTTGGAAATCCCTTACAGACAATTGCGTGATATTGACATGGTAGGTATACAATCAGGGTTCATAGAATTATTATGCTACATATGAAAACTAATTTAATTGATTATTACAGGTTATAATCCCAGTGTTGGAGAACAATGAACACATGTATTGCATATCTTATGACATAAGAAATCCAAAAATACAAGTGCTTGACTCTGCACACAATGACCCAAATCTGAAGCGGTACAAGGAAGCTATTGACAGAGTGGTAAATAGACAACTACTTCTTTTACAGAATTATAAGAATATTAAAAAATTAGAACAAACTATAGTGATATTATGCTATTCATGTAGACTGATATGCTTACAAGGAGCTTGTGGAAGCACAATTTAGATAAGAAAGCAAAAGCAATCTTAGCTGCAAAGTCAAAAGCCACTTTGGTGAAGATGCCATAGAATGAAGTAGGAGATGTAATCAACTCAGCAGTGCTAGCCATGAGAAACATGGAAATGTTCATGGGTTCAAACACAAAAACATGGGAGCCAGAAATAACAAAGAAGAATAGGAAGAAGTGCTTGCAATTGCTGAGGCAAAAGTATGTGCATGCTATTATAACATCGGATGTGAACAAGGTTAAGGATGAAGCACTGAAGATAATCAAGGGAATCTGAAAAAGCTGGGACAAGTTGGTAGTAATGTAGGCTGTCTAGTTTACAATTTACAAAAATACTTGGTAGCTTGGTACTATTAAATGGTAGTTTGAATTGGGAATTTGGATTGATCTCATACTTTGGTTTGAATTTAGGTTTGAAATGGTACTAGATTTTGAATTTGGTTTTAAGAATGACAAATTAATGGTTGGAATTTGATTTGCTTGTTTGATCTTAAAAAAAAAAGCAGGTTCATATGTTTATTGTAGACAGGTTCATTAGATACAAAAAACAGTGACACTTGGTCCATTGCCATTTTCAACAATGCGTAATACAACTTGGCATATAATAAGGATTAGCATAGACGTTCATGAAAAATTGCCTAGAGTTTCATGAAAATTTGCCTGAGCATTCATAAAACTTGCCCAGAGGTTCATGCAACTATAAATGAAAATATTCTTTGAATTTCATAGCAATAATCTTAGGTTCATGAAAATGTTCCTAAAGGTGCATGAAAGTATGCCTAGAGGTTCATGAATATAGGCCTAGAGGTTCATGCAACTATAAATGAAAATATTTTTTGAATTTCATAGCAATAATCTTAGGTTCATGAAAATGTGCCTAAAAGTTCATGAAAGTATGCCTAGAGGTTCATAGCAAAACAATTAGGTTATTGAAATTTTTTTAGAGGTTCATGAAATTTGCATAGAAGTTCATGAAATTTGCATAGAGGTTCATGAAAATTTGCCTAGAGGTTCATGAAAATTTGCCTAGAGGTCAAGGAAAATTTCCCTAGAGGTTCAGGAAAATATGTGTAGAGGTTCATGCTATAATGAATATAGGTTCAGGAAAATATGCTAAGTGGTTCATAGAAGTGATCTTAGGTTCAATAAAATATGCCTAGAGGATAATGCAAATATACAATTGGGTTCATGAAAAAAAGCCTGGGGGTTCATGAAAAATTGCCTACAGGTTCATAACAATATGCCTAGAGGTTCATGCAACTATGCATGAAAATATGCTTTGAAAACTCATGACAATTATCTCAGGTTCATGAAAATGTGCCTAGAAGTTCATAAAAATTTACCTAAAGGTTCATGAAAATGTGCCTAAAGGTTCATATTGTTTTGGGCCAAAGATCTTGAATTTGAATACAAAAAAATAAAGAGTTGAATAAAAAATAAAACTAGAATAAAAGCATATAGGCTCATAAAAGTAACAAAGACATTCATCAAAATGATAAATTGCTTCATAACATCTGTTGCAAGATTTCTAGTCGGTTCATAAAACTAAAACAAGGTTCATAACACTAAAAAACTGTTCTTAAAGACTAAAACCACAAACTGAGCAACAGAAAAAATACTAAACATCTATAACACCATTACAAGTGCGACTGTTGTGAGTAGTAAGTTGGTGGCATTTTCCACAACGCCTACGTCTGACACGGGTAGGGTCAATGACATTGCTGGTAGATGAAGAAGGATGTTGACCACTACCTTTGTTCTTTGCTTGTGGTGGTGGATGAATGCTAACCTCAGATGGCACCTGAACTCCTACATAACTCTCCAAATGTTGCTGATTTACTGGTACAGAGCTAGAAGAATGACTGGGAGGACCAAGGAAGGACGTCTTTTTAACTTCAACATGGATACTAATTCTGCCAATTGATCTGAATCGTCTTCAAGCACACCAAGACAACTATAAAATTCTGAAATAGCAGAGTTGAGCAAAAACTCCTTCTGATCTGAAGACACACCTTGATCAACAACAACATCATCAATACTAAAGATTGGACTAATTGTAGCAGACTTAGTCCAGCGAGAAAGCACATATTTAGAAGGGATTGTTGGCACAAGCTTGTTCTTGAACACACAAATGAGATGACAACAGGGTAATCCAACCCTCAGAAACATCTTGCAGCTACAGTGATATTCATCAACAGCAGAAATATATTCAACCTTATATTTTTTGCCATTTTCTTCCCTCATAAAGACATATAATGTCGTACCTGCAATCAATTGCATAAAATCAATTCAAGCACAGAAATAAAATAAGAAAGAAAAAGGTAATAGTGTTCTGTTGATTTGATTCATGAATAATCCACAAGGTTCATAAAAACAGGGATATAGTTCATGAAAATATGCATAATTAACAAACAAACGACATTTCTGGGAATTTAACCAATTAATCTACATCATACTCAACACAAAACAAGCAGGTTCATGAAGATACTTAGGGAGTTCATAAAAGCATTTCAAAATTAAATAGCAAAAAGACGAAAAAATTATTCTTACCATTACTTTCTGAGATAGAAGCAAGGGAGCAGGAAAAACAAGCTGCTGCAATTTCCTGGTGAGCAAGACAGAATACAGTGAGCGTATAGACCTTGAATGCTTCTTTCTCCAGCAACAATTGTGTCTTCAAATCTGGAAGTTTGGTGAGAGATTCATGGTTCAACCTAGATTGTTGATGTCGTTGGGTGTCCTTTGCAATATCAAAATGCATAACAAGCTCAACCAGACGATAATACTTGTCATTAAAATGACTAAAGTAACTGTTTGTAGACTCAGATAGAGAGGTAGTACGAACTAAACCACCAAAAAGAATGTCTCGGAAACAAGTTGGAATCCAGAAATGCCGAAAAGCAAAGATATCATCAAACCATCTGCGGTTTACGAGTGTAAATTCTGCAAACAAAGCATTCCAGCCTGACTCAAATTCAGCCGGTTCCAATTCATGAGTCCAAACAATAGCATTGAGTTTCTTCCTAAACCGATCACTTGTCTCACCATCATATTTAGTCTTTGATGGAACTTTCCTCATAATGTGCCACATACACAAACGATGATGAGAATTAGGGAAGACCTGTTCAATAGCAAGCTTCATAGAACCATCTTGATCAGTGATGATAATTTTAGGATCATTCCTCATAACTTCCTTAAATCTTTCAAGGAACCAAACATAGGAACCAACATCCTCTTTAAAAATCAAACCAGCACCAAATGTGACACTCCTTTTGTGGTGATCAAGGCCAGTAAAAGGGATGAAAACCAGATTGTACCTACAAAAAGGAATTTAAAAGATTCAAAATCTTCATAGATGAACCTTAAATAGAGATATCAGGAAAAAGAAGAAAGAAGGTTCAAAGATGAAATTTACATGTGCAAAAAATATAGAATATGCATAGAGGTTCATGAAAATATACCTAGAGGTTCATGAAATTATGCCTACAGGTTCATGAAATTATGACTAAAGGTTCATAACAATACAATTAGGATCATGACAAACAAAAACAAGAGGTTCATGAAAATTTAACTACAGGTTCATGAAAATATGCCTAGAGGTTCATGAAATATGCCTAGAGGTTCATATAAATCAACTTAGGTTCATGCAAATACACTTACCCGTTCATGCAGACTATAAGTTACAAATACACAGAATTGAACATGAAAATAAGACCAGATTCATCATAAATCACAGAACAATAAAAGTAGAACAATACAAAAAAGCTAAGACAGAAGAATGATGTTTTACTTACCTATTAGTACGATATGTCGCATCAAATGAAACAACATCACCAAACAGGGAGAAGTTTTTCCTGGACACAGGATCACACCAGAACAAACGTGTTAGGCGCTCACTGGTATCCACGTCATAGTCAAAACAATAAGCCTAGCAAATCTCCTTTTTTTTGAAGAACCTATCAATAGTCATCTGAGCCCCCAATATAAGCCATCATATCACGGCGAAAATTCTTAAAATCAACCGATGATGCTCCAATTGCTTTGTATCCAACGGGAGTTCATAACAAAGTTGTGGGAGTGACGTTCCTCAAATGTAATGACTTTGTATCCAACTCCCTTGGAATAACGAAGACCAAGCAAAGCATTGCAGCCAACCCTACTAGATACCCTAGAACGTACGCTTTTATTAACCCTATCCTCTTTGTAGCCTGCTCTATTGCATAAGGCATACTTGTATTTCACAACACCATCTTGAAAGCGCTTGGTTCCATTCCGTATATCAAACCCACAAGCATCAGCATAAGCCCCATAAAATGTTATGCCTTCTTCAAATGATTGAAACACCATACCAATTGCAGGTTTGGGAGAATCATCACAAGAAGGCACATAGGAAAGGGAACCACCTTGAGACACAATAGGTTCATTCTGCTCTTCGGAATCAATAAGAACAACTGGCACTTCTTCACAACTAGATATAACACAGATCTCAGCAGCAGCAGTAGAAGCTACAATTTCAAAAAACAAGAACATAAGTTAATAAGGATTAGCATAGAGGTTCATGAAAAATGACTAGAGGTTCATGAAATTTTGCCTGAGGGTTCATAAAACTTGCATAAAGGTTCATTCACTAATGAATAAAGGTTCATGCACTAGACACAATGAGTATAGATTTCAACAGAACAGAAGCTTAATTGATCATGATCTAACGTTCCTCATGAACAGTACACACATATCATCATCATCATAAGAAGATCCTAAGAAAATATGCTTCATCATAGCATCAAAAAATTAAATAACAGAATCACTGTATTAAAAAAGCATAAGATAATTTCTTCAAAGAAATTTCAAACAAATGCATCATTTGGGAACAAGTTCATATGTGAACAAGTTCATCTGTGAACAAGAAATCCTAAGTAAATGTTCAGCATTAAAGCATCAAAAAATTCATTAACAACATCCCTGTATTCGAAAGGCATCAGATTAAAATTACACACTATCTGTGAAGAAGGAATACACACTATCTGTGAACAAGGAATACACACTATCTGTGAACAAAGTAATCCTAAGTAAATCTTCAGCATTAAAGCATCAAAAAATTCATTAACAATATCAAAAGTACTAAACCTAGATTCACAGTAAACTTGCATAACACAAAATTGATGGAGATAATCAACAACTAGAACAGAATATAGCATAAACAACATCTATAAACACTTAAACAACTAAACTTCAACTAACAACAAAACAGAAACTCAAAATCGAGTACTAAACCTAGATTCACAGTAAAATTGCAAAACATAAAATTGATGGAGATGATCAACAACTAGAACGGAATATAGCATAAACAAATTCTATAAACACTTAAACAACTTAAAATCAACCAACAACGAAGCAGAAACTCAAAATCGATCCGCTAAATAGACATTAAAATCAGAGAAAGCAAACTTACTCGAATCACCACCAGAAAACATGATTTGAATGATAATCTACCGGTCCTGAACGAGAAAAATCAATTTGAAGTAGAGATCAGCAACGAAATCGAAGATTGCGAGGAAGAGACGAAGATTGCGAGAAGGAGAGAAGAGTCGCCGCGCGCGGCTGAGAGAGAAGAAGCGAGGAAGAGAAAATTTTAAGAACAAAGCAAAATGACAATAATACCCCCGTGCCATATTAACCTAGGCAAATCTCTGATTTAATCTGAAGCGTAGGATGGATTTAGATCGACGGCTGAGATCGTGTCCTCATGTCCTCACAGGAAGGGTTGTCCTCATATGATCCAATCTCCGAATGTATATTCATATATATATATATATACTAGATACGGGAACCCGTGCTTCGCACGGGCCAAATACCGATATTAATTACAATAATTTTGATAAATGTATGTAATTATATAAAAAAAAACCTAAAAAATTTAGCTCAAAATATTCTCCACAATCTCTTCTTCCTATAGGAAAAACGTCACCGGCCCATCCCGCATTAAATTCAACTCTCCACCTCACCATCCATTTTTTGTTGATTTTTTCATTGACTTCCTCTTCTTGTCAGCGATGATGTTTATCTCCTTCTTGTTGCAGTGACGTTTCTCATCACCGAATGATCTATTTAATTGAAGTTGTGTTATTATTTTAATAATTTTTTAGTAGATATGTATGTATATATATATGCAACATAAAGTATTTATATGATGTTCATGTTTTACTCAGGCCAATGTTCTTTGGCATATTACATGTTTTAAGTGAGACCATGGATATGAATTAATCTTAGGTGTTGTTAATATATAGATTAAAATATCTAATTAATCCAGATTAATTTTTAAACGCGGAAGAAGGGGGCAGCGGATGAAACGAAGGGATTCATGAATGGGATAGAGATGAGAATGACTTTGAAGATTGTGATAGAAGAAGGAGAAAAAGATAATATTTTATTAGTTGATGATTAAATTAGCATTTAAGAAAATAGGTAATTAGGATAAAAATTTATAATATATTAACATTTATTAGGTACACGTTGCTTTTACTTCATCAAAGCCAACAACTTTTATATATATATACACTAGATTCGGGCCTCGCGCTCCGCGCGAGAAAATTACGGATTTTCGTATGTGATTTAATATAGTTATACATTATTTGTTAATATGTTGCTGTTGTTATCAAATTTATTAATATTTGTAAATATAAGTATTTTTTATTTCCTTATATTTATATTTGAAGTAGTTTTAAAACATAATATTAAAATAAGTTTGCATTGTCATAAGAGAAGCTCACACATTAATTTAATTTGTGACTTAATCAAGTAGACTATAAATAAATATAACATAGGGATATAAGAAAGATATTTAAATACATGCCCAAAAGTCCAATAGGAGGTGATTAAGAAATGAGTAATGCATTAAATTGGTACCAATTTCATTCAATTTTGACAACGGACAACCAACTTTTATATAGACTAGATACAGGCCTCGCGCTCCGCGCGGGAAAATTACGGATTTTCGTATGTGATTTAATATAGTTATACATTATTTGTTAATATGTTGTTGTTGTTATCAAATTTATTAATATTTGTAAATATAAGTATTTTTTATTTCCTTATATTTATGTTTGAAGTAGTTTTAAAACATAATATTAGAATAAGTTTGCATTGTCATAAGAGAAGCTCACACATTAATTTAATTTGTGACTTAATCAAGTAGACTATAAATAAATATAACATAGGGATATAAGAAAGATATTTAAATACATGCCCAAAAGTCCAATAGGAGGTGATTAAGAAATGAGTAATGCATTAAATTGGTACCAATTTCATTCAATTTTGACAGTGGACAGCCAACTTTTATATAGATAAGATAAGATAAGATAACTCCTAAATGTTAGCCTTGTAACGAAGATTGGTGGAGTATTTTAAATTTAGAAAATCCGTGGGCCTAACAAATTTGTAATATAAGGAGTAATCTTCAAGGCTTATATACTAGGAAGCTATAGTCCAAGTTACAAGGTGGGATAAGTAAAGAATACTATGTACATATATTCTAAAAGTTTGTGTTATGCAATATATGGAACAGGAAGTCCATTCAAGTATATGAAGCACAGAGTCAACGAGCTTGACGTAGATACCTACTAGTACTACAAGTCTACAAGTACACAATTACGAAGGGAGACATACTGGGGGAGAAGGTGGAGTACGTGGTCAATGAGGTGAAGTTTGTGGCCTCAGGGAGTGGTAGCGAGTGCAGCTTGACCAACCACTTCCACCTTAAGGAAGGTGTTGTGCTTGATGAGGAGAAGATCAAGAATGGACATGAAAAAATGAAGGGCTTGTTCAAGAAGGTGGAGGTTTATCTCGTTGCCAATCCTAAAGTGTATGCTTAACTCACCACTTCCGTCTTAAAGTTGGAAGAAGTCCCAATGTACATGTTTGTATGTGTGCATCACCTTCATTGAACAAGTCTTCTGTTTTGAATTTCTACCTTCACCTACATTTGAATGAATGTTTGTATTGTGTGGTTGAGTACACTTAAGCGTCAGCCTGGAGTAAACTTGTTGTGAATTGTGAGATTCCCCAAAGTTTGTTGGAGCTTAAAACTATCCTTCAAGTGATTTCTTGAATCACTTAATTTGAATGAATGAGACCAGTGAAATTCCAAGGATCGATTCAAACCACCAGCACTTGTATAATTAATTTATTCCAAGAAAACAAAGACACCTTGATCAAGATGCACCAAAACACATTTTTTAAAACGACTCATCAGTCAATTGAGTTAACGGCATATATTGCACCTTAATTCATTGTTTTCCTTCAACTAAAATTTCTTTATTAGCCTGCAATAGCACCAAGCTATGACTTTTACCTCCCATTCACCTCCTACTCAAACTGCAATTGCACGACACTTAGCAGAACACTTGCCACTGCATACAGCACCACCCATGAAAACAGGAGGAGGAGGGCCTTTACAGTTACCAGAGCACTTTCCACTGCATCCACCCCCACCAATAGCAAATACAGGAGGCCCTTTACAATTACCAGCACACTTTCCAGAACACTTACCACTGCATCCGCCTCCATCCATGGCGATAAAAAGACCACCATCTACTTTGTCCTTGAGAAACCAAGTTCCATCTTGCAACATGTAAGGCATCTGAGCTGTTGCTGGGGTACAGTGAATGAGACATCAATCTTAAGGGAGATTGGCTTGCCGTTCACGTCTTTAGGCGAAAAATCAACCCACTTCCTCACAGAGAGATCAGAAATATCGTTTAATATCTCATTAACAGAAAAAGAAGCACACCCCAAGGAATTTGAGGAGGATGTGTTTTGGGCCTTGAGTTCAAATAACAGCTCCCCTTTCGGTTCACACCAAAATAGAGCCACCTCCTTTTCTCCAGATATTGATTGTAAGCTTAAGTTTATACCTCCTTTGTTGGTGAAGAACATGTCAGGTTGCTTCTTGTTGAGCGACACGAAAAGATCTTCTTTCTTGATGCCCTCTGGTAGTTGCTTCACCTCAGGGAACTCCACTAGCAACTGGAATATGAAAATCAACATGACTATAAAGCTACATTCTTAACAAACAAATCATGATCAAAATACCTCCATGAGATCACCCTTGATTGATTTCAACCGTTCATCAGACGAAGGGGGTGTTTGAGCAATGAGCATCAATAGCTTTGTGCATAGCACCCGCTCTCCAATAGCTTCTTCCGAACACAGCCTCCCAGTGTTGGGTTGTTTGTTTGAAGCTAAGATTTAGAGTCGTGCCTTCAGATCTGTCGGAATCGGTGTCATCATGCTCTACTACCATTCCAAGGAACTGTATTTGCACCTGTTTTATTTTACTCTATTGTTGTTTGAGGCATCGTGTTCATTTGTCTGTTACCATTACTAACTTGAGCGTCGGAGTGCCAAATCAGGGGGTCCAACCTTCCGGTTTGGTTGTGCAGGTACCTTAAGGGTTGAAGAACACAAAGAACAGAGGAGAGTAGCACATTTTGATCTGGATGAAGATGAGTCGTAAGTTGTTGCTCCAGTTTGCGTAAGGAAGGTCTCCGGTATTTGAAGATTCACTGAAGGCCCGATCTCGCGAGGTGTTGATTGCGAGATCGCGAATATCTGGGCTCCAACACTGGCGCCGACCGTGGGGACCTCCTCGCGCAGCTATCTCCCTTTGAAATCTCGAGAGTCAGTTCGTGAAGGACAGCATCATGGTCGAGACTGGAAGAAGCGGCACAGTAAACGCCACCACGTCACACATCAATCAAAACACTCTCAATCCCCCACCACTCCCTCGCGTTGAGGAGGAAGTTCCCGAGCTTATCACTATCCCTCGGGAGCAGAACGAGCTTTTTGCCGCCTGGATAGCACAAGGCGCCCCGATCGCCCCAAATGCAGCTAACCAAAGGGTCGAACCTCTTAACGACCAAGCCAATCGCGAGGAAAGAGAGATTAATCGAGAAGAAGAAGTAGCTGAAATTGTCCCGGATGACAGAGCATCGGTTTCTAGAAGGCCGAGGGAGAGAAATGGTACTCGCGATGCTGGACAGGGAAGGTTCGACTTAAACCAGGCTCCAATGAGTCATCAGGAGCACTACAACTCTCAACATGATGTTCGCTATGACGAGAGGGGTCGAGCGTACTATCCTATACAAGAACAACGCGAACGTCAGGAGGCACCCCACTATCATCGCGAGACATTCCGGAACCCTCCTCTCGACTTATCAACAATGTTTGGCCCCACGGCTTTTGCAAAACACATCATCAGGGCCCCTCCACTACCAGATTTCAGGTTCCCGACTATCAAGGAATACACTGGTAAGGGAGACCCTAAGGAACATCTTACCCGATACAAGTACATCATGATCGCGAGGGGTCCGGATGAGGCCACCCTATGCAAAGGATTCCCAGGAACACTCGTGGACACCGCCATGACATGGATGTTAAATCAACCACCCGGGAGCATCTCTTGCTTTGCAGATATTGAAAGGGGATTCTTGTTGCATTTTGGCTCTTCGAAGAAGAGAAAGGTCACTATACACGAAGTGGTCGGGATCCAACAAAAAACGGGCGAAAGTCAGGAAGAGTACGTAAAAAGATTCTCGCTGATGGTCTTGGAGGCTGATGACTTTGATGATAAAACCGCCAGGGTCGCGTTCTTAAATGGGCTGGCTGACGGGAGTGAGTTCAAAAAGCACATTTACAGAAAGCAGGAGGGGTCCTATCAGGCCATGTTAGAAAGAGCTTATGTCGAAATTCAAGTTGAAACTAATTCAACTTTTCACCATAATATTTGCACTCGTCAGTGTTGGAGGACCGGGCCCATGTCAGTGTTGGAGCCCAGATATTCGCGATCTCGCAATCAACACCTCGCGAGATCGGGTCTTCAGTGAATCTTCAAATACCGGAGACCTTCCTTACGCAAACTTGAGCAACAACTTACGACTCATCTTCATCCAGATCAAAATGTGCTACTCTCCTCTGTTCTTTGTGTTCTTCAACCCTTAAGGTACCTACACAACCAAACCGGAAGGTTGGACCCCCTGATTTGCACCTGTTTTATTTTACTCTATTGTTGTTTGAGGCATCGTGTTCATTTGTCTGTTACCATTACTAACTTGAGCGTCGGAGTGCCAAATCAGGGGGTCCAACCTTCAGGTTTGGTTGTGCAGGTACCTTAAGGGTTGAAGAACACAAAGAACAGAGGAGAGTAGCACATTTTGATCTGGATGAAGATGAGTCGTAAGTTGTTGCTCCAGTTTGCGTAAGGAAGGTCTCCGGTATTTGAAGATTCACTGAAGGCCCGATCTCGCGAGGTGTTGATTGCGAGATCGCGAATATCTGGGCTCCAACACTGGCGCCGACCGTGGGGACCTCCTCGCGCAGCTATCTCCCTTTGAAATCTCGAGAGTCAGTTCGTGAAGGGCAGCATCATGGTCGAGACTGGAAGAAGCGGCACAGTAAACGCCACCACGTCACACATCAATCAAAACACTCTCAATCCCCCACCACTCCCTCGCGTTGAGGAGGAAGTTCCCGAGCTTATCACTATCCCTCGGGAGCAGAACGAGCTTTTTGCCGCCTGGATAGCACAAGGCGCCCCGATCGCCCCAAATGCAGCTAACCAAAGGGTCGAACCTCTTAACGACCAAGCCAATCGCGAGGAAAGAGAGATTAATCGAGAAGAAGAAGTAGCTGAAATTGTCCCGGATGACAGAGCATCGGTTTCTAGAAGGCCGAGGGAGAGAAATGGTACTCGCGATGCTGGACAGGGAAGGTTCGACTTAAACCAGGCTCCAATGAGTCATCAGGAGCACTACAACTCTCAACATGATGTTCGCTATGACGAGAGGGGTCGAGCGTACTATCCTGTACAAGAACAACGCGAACGTCAGGAGGCACCCCACTATCATCGCGAGACATTCCGGAACCCTCCTCTCGACTTATCAACAATGTTTGGCCCCACGGCTTTTGCAGAACACATCATCAGGGCCCCTCCACTACCAGATTTCAGGTTCCCGACTATCAAGGAATACACTGGTAAGGGAGACCCTAAGGAACATCTTACCCGATACAAGTACACCATGATCGCGAGGGGTCCGGATGAGGCCACCCTATGCAAAGGATTCCCAGGAACACTCGTGGACACCGCCATGACATGGATGTTAAATCAACCACCCGGGAGCATCTCTTGCTTTGCAGATATTGAAAGGGGATTCTTGTTGCATTTTGGCTCTTCGAAGAAGAGAAAGATCACTATGCAAGAAGTGGTCGGGATCCAACAAAAAACGGGCGAAAGTCAGGAAGAGTACGTAAAAAGATTCTCGCTGATGGTCTTGGAGGCTGATGACTTTGATGATAAAACCGCCAGGGTCGCGTTCTTAAATGGGCTGGCTGACGGGAGTGAGTTCAAAAAGCACATTTACAGAAAGCAGGAGGGGTCCTATCAGGCCATGTTAGAAAGAGCTTATGTCGAAATTCAAGTTGAAACTAATTCAACTTTTCACCATAATATTTGCACTCGTCAGTGTTGGAGGACCGGGCCCATGTCAGTGTTGGAGCCCAGATATTCGCGATCTCGCAATCAACACCTCGCGAGATCGGGTCTTCAGTGAATCTTCAAATACCGGAGACCTTCCTTACGCAAACTGGAGCAACAACTTACGACTCATCTTCATCCAGATCAAAATGTGCTACTCTCCTCTGTTCTTTGTGTTCTTCAACCCTTAAGGTACCTACACAACCAAACCGGAAGGTTGGACCCCCTGATTTGCACCTGTTTTATTTTACTCTATTGTTGTTTGAGGCATCGTGTTCATTTGTCTGTTACCATTACTAACTTGAGCGTCGGAGTGCCAAATCAGGGGGTCCAACCTTCCGGTTTGGTTGTGCAGGTACCTTAAGGGTTGAAGAACACAAAGAACAGAGGAGAGTAGCACATTTTGATCTGGATGAAGATGAGTCGTAAGTTGTTGCTCCAGTTTGCGTAAGGAAGGTCTCCGGTATTTGAAGATTCACTGAAGGCCCGATCTCGCGAGGTGTTGATTGCGAGATCGCGAATATCTGGGCTCCAACACTGGCGCCGACCGTGGGGACCTCCTCGCGCAGCTATCTCCCTTTGAAATCTCGAGAGTCAGTTCGTGAAGGGCAGCATCATGGTCGAGACTGGAAGAAGCGGCCCAGTAAACGCCACCACGTCACACATCAATCAAAACACTCTCAATCCCCCACCACTCCCTCGCGTTGAGGAGGAAGTTCCCGAGCTTATCACTATCCCTCGGGAGCAGAACGAGCTTTTTGCCGCCTGGATAGCACAAGGCGCCCCGATCGCCCCAAATGCAGCTAACCAAAGGGTCGAACCTCTTAACGACCAAGCCAATCGCGAGGAAAGAGAGATTAATCGAGAAGAAGAAGTAGCTGAAATTGTCCCGGATGACAGAGCATCGGTTTCTAGAAGGCCGAGGGAGAGAAATGGTACTCGCGATGCTGGACAGGGAAGGTTCGACTTAAACCAGGCTCCAATGAGTCATCAGGAGCACTACAACTCTCAACATGATGTTCGCTATGACGAGAGGGGTCGAGCGTACTATCCTGTACAAGAACAACGCGAACGTCAGGAGGCACCCCACTATCATCGCGAGACATTCCGGAACCCTCCTCTCGACTTATCAACAATGTTTGGCCCCACGACTTTTGCAGAACACATCATCAGGGCCCCTCCACTACCAGATTTCAGGTTCCCGACTATCAAGGAATACACTGGTAAGGGAGACCCTAAGGAACATCTTACCCGATACAAGTACATCATGATCGCGAGGGGTCCGGATGAGGCCACCCTATGCAAAGGATTCCCAGGAACACTCGTGGACACCGCCATGACATGGATGTTAAATCAACCACCCGGGAGCATCTCTTGCTTTGCAGATATTGAAAGGGGATTCTTGTTGCATTTTGGCTCTTCGAAGAAGAGAAAGGGCACTATGCATGAAGTGGTCGGGATCCAACAAAAAACGGGCGAAAGTCAGGAAGAGTACGTAAAAAGATTCTCGCTGATGGTCTTGGAGGCTGATGACTTTGATGATAAAACCGCCAGGGTCGCGTTCTTAAATGGGCTGGCTGACGGGAGTGAGTTCAAAAAGCACATTTACAGAAAGCAGGAGGGGTCCTATCAGGCCATGTTAGAAAGAGCTTATGTCGAAATTCAAGTTGAAACTAATTCAACTTTTCACCATAATATTTGCACTCGTCAGTGTTGGAGGACCGGGCCCATGTCAGTGTTGGAGCCCAGATATTCGCGATCTCGCAATCAACACCTCGCGAGATCGGGTCTTCAGTGAATCTTCAAATACCGGAGACCTTCCTTACGCAAACTTGAGCAACAACTTACGACTCATCTTCATCCAGATCAAAATGTGCTACTCTCCTCTGTTCTTTGTGTTCTTCAACCCTTAAGGTACCTACACAACCAAACCGGAAGGTTGGACCCCCTGATTTGCACCTGTTTTATTTTACTCTATTGTTGTTTGAGGCATCGTGTTCATTTGTCTGTTACCATTACTAACTTGAGCGTCGGAGTGCCAAATCAGGGGGTCCAACCTTCCGGTTTGGTTGTGCAGGTACCTTAAGGGTTGAAGAACACAAAGAACAGAGGAGAGTAGCACATTTTGATCTGGATGAAGATGAGTCGTAAGTTGTTGCTCCAGTTTGCGTAAGGAAGGTCTCCGGTATTTGAAGATTCACTGAAGGCCCGATCTCGCAAGGTGTTGATTGCGAGATCGCGAATATCTGGGCTCCAACACTGGCGCCGACCGTGGGGACCTCCTCGCGCAGCTATCTCCCTTTGAAATCTCGAGAGTCAGTTCGTGAAGGGCAGCATCATGGTCGAGACTGGAAGAAGCGGCCCAGTAAACGCCACCACGTCACACATCAATCAAAACACTCTCAATCCCCCACCACTCCCTCGCGTTGAGGAGGAAGTTCCCGAGCTTATCACTATCCCTCGGGAGCAGAACGAGCTTTTTGCCGCCTGGATAGCACAAGGCGCCCCGATCGCCCCAAATGCAGCTAACCAAAGGGTCGAACCTCTTAACGACCAAGCCAATCGCGAGGAAAGAGAGATTAATCGAGAAGAAGAAGTAGCTGAAATTGTCCCGGATGACAGAGCATCGGTTTCTA
The DNA here is from genome assembly GCA_029168935.1 of Oxyria digyna. Lineage (NCBI taxonomy): Eukaryota > Viridiplantae > Streptophyta > Magnoliopsida > Caryophyllales > Polygonaceae > Oxyria > Oxyria digyna. The sequence goes on from JAPVLV010000005.1 coordinate 13,835,177, forward strand.
GAAGGCCGAGGGAGAGAAATGGTACTCGCGATGCTGGACAGGGAAGGTTCGACTTAAACCAGGCTCCAATGAGTCATCAGGAGCACTACAACTCTCAACATGATGTTCGCTATGACGAGAGGGGTCGAGCGTACTATCCTGTACAAGAACAATGCGAACGTCAGGAGGCACCCCACTATCATCGCGAGACATTCCGGAACCCTCCTCTCGACTTATCAACAATGTTTGGCCCCACGGCTTTTGCAGAACACATCATCAGGGCCCCTCCACTACCAGATTTCAGGTTCCCGACTATCAAGGAATACACTGGTAAGGGAGACCCTAAGGAACATCTTACCCGATACAAGTACACCATGATCGCGAGGGGTCCGGATGAGGCCACCCTATGCAAAGGATTCCCAGGAACACTCGTGGACACCGCCATGACATGGATGTTAAATCAACCACCCGGGAGCATCTCTTGCTTTGCAGATATTGAAAGGGGATTCTTGTTGCATTTTGGCTCTTCGAAGAAGAGAAAGATCACTATGCAAGAAGTGGTCGGGATCCAACAAAAAACGGGCGAAAGTCAGGAAGAGTACGTAAAAAGATTCTCGCTGATGGTCTTGGAGGCTGATGACTTTGATGATAAAACCGCCAGGGTCGCGTTCTTAAATGGGCTGGCTGACGGGAGTGAGTTCAAAAAGCACATTTACAGAAAGCAGGAGGGGTCCTATCAGGCCATGTTAGAAAGAGCTTATGTCGAAATTCAAGTTGAAACTAATTCAACTTTTCACCATAATATTTGCACTCGTCAGTGTTGGAGGACCGGGCCCATGTCAGTGTTGGAGCCCAGATATTCGCGATCTCGCAATCAACACCTCGCGAGATCGGGTCTTCAGTGAATCTTCAAATACCGGAGACCTTCCTTACGCAAACTGGAGCAACAACTTACGACTCATCTTCATCCAGATCAAAATGTGCTACTCTCCTCTGTTCTTTGTGTTCTTCAACCCTTAAGGTACCTACACAACCAAACCGGAAGGTTGGACCCCCTAATTTGCACCTGTTTTATTTTACTCTATTGTTGTTTGAGGCATCGTGTTCATTTGTCTGTTACCATTACTAACTTGAGCGTCGGAGTGCCAAATCAGGGGGTCCAACCTTCCGGTTTGGTTGTGCAGGTACCTTAAGGGTTGAAGAACACAAAGAACAGAGGAGAGTAGCACATTTTGATCTGGATGAAGATGAGTCGTAAGTTGTTGCTCCAGTTTGCGTAAGGAAGGTCTCCGGTATTTGAAGATTCACTGAAGGCCCGATCTCGCGAGGTGTTGATTGCGAGATCGCGAATATCTGGGCTCCAACACTGGCGCCGACCGTGGGGACCTCCTCGCGCAGCTATCTCCCTTTGAAATCTCGAGAGTCAGTTCGTGAAGGGCAGCATCATGGTCGAGACTGGAAGAAGCGGCACAGTAAACGCCACCACGTCACACATCAATCAAAACACTCTCAATCCCCCACCACTCCCTCGCGTTGAGGAGGAAGTTCCCGAGCTTATCACTATCCCTCGGGAGCAGAACGAGCTTTTTGCCACCTGGATAGCACAAGGCGCCCCGATCGCCCCAAATGCAGCTAACCAAAGGGTCGAACCTCTTAACGACCAAGCCAATCGCGAGGAAAGAGAGATTAATCGAGAAGAAGAAGTAGCTGAAATTGTCCCGGATGACAGAGCATCGGTTTCTAGAAGGCCGAGGGAGAGAAATGGTACTCGCGATGCTGGACAAGGAAGGTTCGACTTAAACCAGGCTCCAATGAGTCATCAGGAGCACTACAACTCTCAACATGATGTTCGCTATGACGAGAGGGGTCGAGCGTACTATCCTGTACAAGAACAACGCGAACGTCAGGAGGCACCCCACTATCATCGCAAGACATTCCGGAACCCTCCTCTCGACTTATCAACAATGTTTGGCCCCACGGCATTTGCAGAACACATCATCAGGGCCCCTCCACTACCAGATTTCACGTTCCCGACTATCAAGGAATACACTGGTAAGGGAGACCCTAAGGAACATCTTACCCGATACAAGTACACCATGATCGCGAGGGGTCCGGATGAGGCCACCCTATGCAAAGGATTCCCAGGAACACTCGTGGACACCGCCATGACATGGATGTTAAATCAACCACCTGGGAGCATCTCTTGCTTTGCAGATATTGAAAGGGGATTCTTGTTGCATTTTGGCTCTTCGAAGAAGAGAAAGATCACTATGCAAGAAGTGGTCGGGATCCAACAAAAAACGGGCGAAAGTCAGGAAGAGTACGTAAAAATATTCTCGCTGATGGTCTTGGAGGCTGATGACTTTGATGATAAAACCGCCAGGGTCGCGTTCTTAAATGGGCTGGCTGACGGGAGTGAGTTCAAAAAGCACATTTACAGAAAGCAGGAGGGGTCCTATCAGGCCATGTTAGAAAGAGCTTATGTCGAAATTCAAGTTGAAACTAATTCAACTTTTCACCATAATATTTGCACTCGTCAGTGTTGGAGGACCGGGCCCATGTCAGTGTTGGAGCCCAGATATTCGCGATCTCGCAATCAACACCTCGCGAGATCGGGTCTTCAGTGAATCTTCAAATACCGGAGACCTTCCTTACGCAAACTGGAGCAACAACTTACGACTCATCTTCATCCAGATCAAAATGTGCTACTCTCCTCTGTTCTTTGTGTTCTTCAACCCTTAAGGTACCTACACAACCAAACCGGAAGGTTGGACCCCCTGATTTGCACCTGTTTTATTTTACTCTATTGTTGTTTGAGGCATCGTGTTCATTTGTCTGTTACCATTACTAACTTGAGCGTCGGAGTGCCAAATCAGGGGGTCCAACCTTCCGGTTTGGTTGTGCAGGTACCTTAAGGGTTGAAGAACACAAAGAACAGAGGAGAGTAGCACATTTTGATCTGGATGAAGATGAGTCGTAAGTTGTTGCTCCAGTTTGCGTAAGGAAGGTCTCCGGTATTTGAAGATTCACTGAAGGCCCGATCTCGCGAGGTGTTGATTGCGAGATCGCGAATATCTGGGCTCCAACACTGGCGCCGACCGTGGGGACCTCCTCGCGCAGCTATCTCCCTTTGAAATCTCGAGAGTCAGTTGGTGAAGGGCAGCATCATGGTCGAGACTGGAAGAAGCGGCACAGTAAACGCCACCACGTCACACATCAATCAAAACACTCTCAATCCCCCACCACTCCCTCGCGTTGAGGAGGAAGTTCCCGAGCTTATCACTATCCCTCGGGAGCAGAACGAGCTTTTTGCCGCCTGGATAGCACAAGGCGCCCCGATCGCCCCAAATGCAGCTAACCAAAGGGTCGAACCTCCTAACGACCAAGCCAATCGCGAGGAAAGAGAGATTAATCGAGAAGAAGAAGTAGCTGAAATTGTCCCGGATGACAGAGCATCGGTTTCTAGAAGGCCGAGGGAGAGAAATGGTACTCGCGATGCTGGACAGGGAAGGTTTGACTTAAACCAGGCTCCAATGAGTCATCAGGAGCACTACAACTCTCAACATGATGTTCGCTATGACGAGAGGGGTCGAGCGTACTATCCTGTACAAGAACAACGCGAACGTCAGGAGGCACCCCACTATCATCGCGAGACATTCCGGAACCCTCCTCTCGACTTATCAACAATGTTTGACCCCACGGCTTTTGCAGAACACATCATCAGGGCCCCTCCACTACCAGATTTCAGGTTCCCGATTATCAAGGAATACACTGGTAAGGGAGACCCTAAGGAACATCTTACCCGATACAAGTACACCATGATCGCGAGGGGTCCGGATGAGGCCACCCTATGCAAAGGATTCCCAGGAACACTCGTGGACACCGCCATGACATGGATGTTAAATCAACCACCCGGGAGCATCTCTTGCTTTGCAGATATTGAAAGGGGATTCTTGTTGCATTTTGGCTCTTCGAAGAAGAGAAAGATCACTATGCAAGAAGTGGTCGGGATCCAACAAAAAACGGGCGAAAGTCAGGAAGAGTACGTAAAAAGATTCTCGCTGATGGTCTTGGAGGCTGATGACTTTGATGATAAAACCGCCAGGGTCGCGTTCTTAAATGGGCTGGCTGACGGGAGTGAGTTCAAAAAGCACATTTACAGAAAGCAGGAGGGGTCCTATCAGGCCATGTTAGAAAGAGCTTATGTCGAAATTCAAGTTGAAACTAATTCAACTTTTCACCATAATATTTGCACTCGTCAGTGTTGGAGGACCGGGCCCATGTCAGTGTTGGAGCCCAGATATTCGCGATCTCGCAATCAACACCTCGCGAGATCGGGTCTTCAGTGAATCTTCAAATACCGGAGACCTTCCTTACGCAAACTGGAGCAACAACTTACGACTCATCTTCATCCAGATCAAAATGTGCTACTCTCCTCTGTTCTTTGTGTTCTTCAACCCTTAAGGTACCTACACAACCAAACCGGAAGGTTGGACCCCCTGATTTGCACCTGTTTTATTTTACTCTATTGTTGTTTGAGGCATCGTGTTCATTTGTCTGTTACCATTACTAACTTGAGCGTCGGAGTGCCAAATCAGGGGGTCCAACCTTCCGGTTTGGTTGTGCAGGTACCTTAAGGGTTGAAGAACACAAAGAACAGAGGAGAGTAGCACATTTTGATCTGGATGAAGATGAGTCGTAAGTTGTTGCTCCAGTTTGCGTAAGGAAGGTCTCCGGTATTTGAAGATTCACTGAAGGCCCGATCTCGCGAGGTGTTGATTGCGAGATCGCGAATATCTGGGCTCCAACACTGGCGCCGACCGTGGGGACCTCCTCGCGCAGCTATCTCCCTTTGAAATCTCGAGAGTCAGTTCGTGAAGGGCAGCATCATGGTCGAGACTGGAAGAAGCGGCCCAGTAAACGCCACCACGTCACACATCAATCAAAACACTCTCAATCCCCCACCACTCCCTCGCGTTGAGGAGGAAGTTCCCGAGCTTATCACTATCCCTCGGGAGCAGAACGAGCTTTTTGCCGCCTGGATAGCACAAGGCGCCCCGATCGCCCCAAATGCAGCTAACCAAAGGGTCGAACCTCTTAACGACCAAGCCAATCGCGAGGAAAGAGAGATTAATCGAGAAGAAGAAGTAGCTGAAATTGTCCCGGATGACAGAGCATCGGTTTCTAGAAGGCCGAGGGAGAGAAATGGTACTCGCGATGCTGGACAGGGAAGGTTCGACTTAAACCAGGCTCCAATGAGTCATCAGGAGCACTACAACTCTCAACATGATGTTCGCTATGACGAGAGGGGTCGAGCGTACTATCCTGTACAAGAACAACGCGAACGTCAGGAGGCACCCCACTATCATCGCGAGACATTCCGGAACCCTCCTCTCGACTTATCAACAATGTTTGGCCCCACGACTTTTGCAGAACACATCATCAGGGCCCCTCCACTACCAGATTTCAGGTTCCCGACTATCAAGGAATACACTGGTAAGGGAGACCCTAAGGAACATCTTACCCGATACAAGTACATCATGATCGCGAGGGGTCCGGATGAGGCCACCCTATGCAAAGGATTCCCAGGAACACTCGTGGACACCGCCATGACATGGATGTTAAATCAACCACCCGGGAGCATCTCTTGCTTTGCAGATATTGAAAGGGGATTCTTGTTGCATTTTGGCTCTTCGAAGAAGAGAAAGGGCACTATGCATGAAGTGGTCGGGATCCAACAAAAAACGGGCGAAAGTCAGGAAGAGTACGTAAAAAGATTCTCGCTGATGGTCTTGGAGGCTGATGACTTTGATGATAAAACCGCCAGGGTCGCGTTCTTAAATGGGCTGGCTGACGGGAGTGAGTTCAAAAAGCACATTTACAGAAAGCAGGAGGGGTCCTATCAGGCCATGTTAGAAAGAGCTTATGTCGAAATTCAAGTTGAAACTAATTCAACTTTTCACCATAATATTTGCACTCGTCAGTGTTGGAGGACCGGGCCCATGTCAGTGTTGGAGCCCAGATATTCGCGATCTCGCAATCAACACCTCGCGAGATCGGGTCTTCAGTGAATCTTCAAATACCGGAGACCTTCCTTACGCAAACTTGAGCAACAACTTACGACTCATCTTCATCCAGATCAAAATGTGCTACTCTCCTCTGTTCTTTGTGTTCTTCAACCCTTAAGGTACCTACACAACCAAACCGGAAGGTTGGACCCCCTGATTTGCACCTGTTTTATTTTACTCTATTGTTGTTTGAGGCATCGTGTTCATTTGTCTGTTACCATTACTAACTTGAGCGTCGGAGTGCCAAATCAGGGGGTCCAACCTTCCGGTTTGGTTGTGCAGGTACCTTAAGGGTTGAAGAACACAAAGAACAGAGGAGAGTAGCACATTTTGATCTGGATGAAGATGAGTCGTAAGTTGTTGCTCCAGTTTGCGTAAGGAAGGTCTCCGGTATTTGAAGATTCACTGAAGGCCCGATCTCGCAAGGTGTTGATTGCGAGATCGCGAATATCTGGGCTCCAACACTGGCGCCGACCGTGGGGACCTCCTCGCGCAGCTATCTCCCTTTGAAATCTCGAGAGTCAGTTCGTGAAGGGCAGCATCATGGTCGAGACTGGAAGAAGCGGCCCAGTAAACGCCACCACGTCACACATCAATCAAAACACTCTCAATCCCCCACCACTCCCTCGCGTTGAGGAGGAAGTTCCCGAGCTTATCACTATCCCTCGGGAGCAGAACGAGCTTTTTGCCGCCTGGATAGCACAAGGCGCCCCGATCGCCCCAAATGCAGCTAACCAAAGGGTCGAACCTCTTAACGACCAAGCCAATCGCGAGGAAAGAGAGATTAATCGAGAAGAAGAAGTAGCTGAAATTGTCCCGGATGACAGAGCATCGGTTTCTAGAAGGCCGAGGGAGAGAAATGGTACTCGCGATGCTGGACAGGGAAGGTTCGACTTAAACCAGGCTCCAATGAGTCATCAGGAGCACTACAACTCTCAACATGATGTTCGCTATGACGAGAGGGGTCGAGCGTACTATCCTGTACAAGAACAATGCGAACGTCAGGAGGCACCCCACTATCATCGCGAGACATTCCGGAACCCTCCTCTCGACTTATCAACAATGTTTGGCCCCACGGCTTTTGCAGAACACATCATCAGGGCCCCTCCACTACCAGATTTCAGGTTCCCGACTATCAAGGAATACACTGGTAAGGGAGACCCTAAGGAACATCTTACCCGATACAAGTACACCATGATCGCGAGGGGTCCGGATGAGGCCACCCTATGCAAAGGATTCCCAGGAACACTCGTGGACACCGCCATGACATGGATGTTAAATCAACCACCCGGGAGCATCTCTTGCTTTGCAGATATTGAAAGGGGATTCTTGTTGCATTTTGGCTCTTCGAAGAAGAGAAAGATCACTATGCAAGAAGTGGTCGGGATCCAACAAAAAACGGGCGAAAGTCAGGAAGAGTACGTAAAAAGATTCTCGCTGATGGTCTTGGAGGCTGATGACTTTGATGATAAAACCGCCAGGGTCGCGTTCTTAAATGGGCTGGCTGACGGGAGTGAGTTCAAAAAGCACATTTACAGAAAGCAGGAGGGGTCCTATCAGGCCATGTTAGAAAGAGCTTATGTCGAAATTCAAGTTGAAACTAATTCAACTTTTCACCATAATATTTGCACTCGTCAGTGTTGGAGGACCGGGCCCATGTCAGTGTTGGAGCCCAGATATTCGCGATCTCGCAATCAACACCTCGCGAGATCGGGTCTTCAGTGAATCTTCAAATACCGGAGACCTTCCTTACGCAAACTGGAGCAACAACTTACGACTCATCTTCATCCAGATCAAAATGTGCTACTCTCCTCTGTTCTTTGTGTTCTTCAACCCTTAAGGTACCTACACAACCAAACCGGAAGGTTGGACCCCCTAATTTGCACCTGTTTTATTTTACTCTATTGTTGTTTGAGGCATCGTGTTCATTTGTCTGTTACCATTACTAACTTGAGCGTCGGAGTGCCAAATCAGGGGGTCCAACCTTCCGGTTTGGTTGTGCAGGTACCTTAAGGGTTGAAGAACACAAAGAACAGAGGAGAGTAGCACATTTTGATCTGGATGAAGATGAGTCGTAAGTTGTTGCTCCAGTTTGCGTAAGGAAGGTCTCCGGTATTTGAAGATTCACTGAAGGCCCGATCTCGCGAGGTGTTGATTGCGAGATCGCGAATATCTGGGCTCCAACACTGGCGCCGACCGTGGGGACCTCCTCGCGCAGCTATCTCCCTTTGAAATCTCGAGAGTCAGTTCGTGAAGGGCAGCATCATGGTCGAGACTGGAAGAAGCGGCACAGTAAACGCCACCACGTCACACATCAATCAAAACACTCTCAATCCCCCACCACTCCCTCGCGTTGAGGAGGAAGTTCCCGAGCTTATCACTATCCCTCGGGAGCAGAACGAGCTTTTTGCCACCTGGATAGCACAAGGCGCCCCGATCGCCCCAAATGCAGCTAACCAAAGGGTCGAACCTCTTAACGACCAAGCCAATCGCGAGGAAAGAGAGATTAATCGAGAAGAAGAAGTAGCTGAAATTGTCCCGGATGACAGAGCATCGGTTTCTAGAAGGCCGAGGGAGAGAAATGGTACTCGCGATGCTGGACAAGGAAGGTTCGACTTAAACCAGGCTCCAATGAGTCATCAGGAGCACTACAACTCTCAACATGATGTTCGCTATGACGAGAGGGGTCGAGCGTACTATCCTGTACAAGAACAACGCGAACGTCAGGAGGCACCCCACTATCATCGCAAGACATTCCGGAACCCTCCTCTCGACTTATCAACAATGTTTGGCCCCACGGCATTTGCAGAACACATCATCAGGGCCCCTCCACTACCAGATTTCACGTTCCCGACTATCAAGGAATACACTGGTAAGGGAGACCCTAAGGAACATCTTACCCGATACAAGTACACCATGATCGCGAGGGGTCCGGATGAGGCCACCCTATGCAAAGGATTCCCAGGAACACTCGTGGACACCGCCATGACATGGATGTTAAATCAACCACCTGGGAGCATCTCTTGCTTTGCAGATATTGAAAGGGGATTCTTGTTGCATTTTGGCTCTTCGAAGAAGAGAAAGATCACTATGCAAGAAGTGGTCGGGATCCAACAAAAAACGGGCGAAAGTCAGGAAGAGTACGTAAAAATATTCTCGCTGATGGTCTTGGAGGCTGATGACTTTGATGATAAAACCGCCAGGGTCGCGTTCTTAAATGGGCTGGCTGACGGGAGTGAGTTCAAAAAGCACATTTACAGAAAGCAGGAGGGGTCCTATCAGGCCATGTTAGAAAGAGCTTATGTCGAAATTCAAGTTGAAACTAATTCAACTTTTCACCATAATATTTGCACTCGTCAGTGTTGGAGGACCGGGCCCATGTCAGTGTTGGAGCCCAGATATTCGCGATCTCGCAATCAACACCTCGCGAGATCGGGTCTTCAGTGAATCTTCAAATACCGGAGACCTTCCTTACGCAAACTGGAGCAACAACTTACGACTCATCTTCATCCAGATCAAAATGTGCTACTCTCCTCTGTTCTTTGTGTTCTTCAACCCTTAAGGTACCTACACAACCAAACCGGAAGGTTGGACCCCCTGATTTGCACCTGTTTTATTTTACTCTATTGTTGTTTGAGGCATCGTGTTCATTTGTCTGTTACCATTACTAACTTGAGCGTCGGAGTGCCAAATCAGGGGGTCCAACCTTCCGGTTTGGTTGTGCAGGTACCTTAAGGGTTGAAGAACACAAAGAACAGAGGAGAGTAGCACATTTTGATCTGGATGAAGATGAGTCGTAAGTTGTTGCTCCAGTTTGCGTAAGGAAGGTCTCCGGTATTTGAAGATTCACTGAAGGCCCGATCTCGCGAGGTGTTGATTGCGAGATCGCGAATATCTGGGCTCCAACACTGGCGCCGACCGTGGGGACCTCCTCGCGCAGCTATCTCCCTTTGAAATCTCGAGAGTCAGTTGGTGAAGGGCAGCATCATGGTCGAGACTGGAAGAAGCGGCACAGTAAACGCCACCACGTCACACATCAATCAAAACACTCTCAATCCCCCACCACTCCCTCGCGTTGAGGAGGAAGTTCCCGAGCTTATCACTATCCCTCGGGAGCAGAACGAGCTTTTTGCCGCCTGGATAGCACAAGGCGCCCCGATCGCCCCAAATGCAGCTAACCAAAGGGTCGAACCTCCTAACGACCAAGCCAATCGCGAGGAAAGAGAGATTAATCGAGAAGAAGAAGTAGCTGAAATTGTCCCGGATGACAGAGCATCGGTTTCTAGAAGGCCGAGGGAGAGAAATGGTACTCGCGATGCTGGACAGGGAAGGTTTGACTTAAACCAGGCTCCAATGAGTCATCAGGAGCACTACAACTCTCAACATGATGTTCGCTATGACGAGAGGGGTCGAGCGTACTATCCTGTACAAGAACAACGCGAACGTCAGGAGGCACCCCACTATCATCGCGAGACATTCCGGAACCCTCCTCTCGACTTATCAACAATGTTTGACCCCACGGCTTTTGCAGAACACATCATCAGGGCCCCTCCACTACCAGATTTCAGGTTCCCGATTATCAAGGAATACACTGGTAAGGGAGACCCTAAGGAACATCTTACCCGATACAAGTACACCATGATCGCGAGGGGTCCGGATGAGGCCACCCTATGCAAAGGATTCCCAGGAACACTCGTGGACACCGCCATGACATGGATGTTAAATCAACCACCCGGGAGCATCTCTTGCTTTGCAGATATTGAAAGGGGATTCTTGTTGCATTTTGGCTCTTCGAAGAAGAGAAAGATCACTATGCAAGAAGTGGTCGGGATCCAACAAAAAACGGGCGAAAGTCAGGAAGAGTACGTAAAAAGATTCTCGCTGATGGTCTTGGAGGCTGATGACTTTGATGATAAAACCGCCAGGGTCGCGTTCTTAAATGGGCTGCCTGACGGGAGTGAGTTCAAAAAGCACATTTACAGAAAGCAGGAGGGGTCCTATCAGGCCATGTTAGAAAGAGCTTATGTCGAAATTCAAGTTGAAACTAATTCAACTTTTCACCATAATATTTGCACTCGTCAGTGTTGGAGGACCGGGCCCATATCAGTGTTGGAGCCCAGATATTCGCGATCTCGCAATCAACACCTCGCGAGATCGGGTCTTCAGTGAATCTTCAAATACCGGAGACCTTCCTTACGCAAACTGGAGCAACAACTTACGACTCATCTTCATCCAGATCAAAATGTGCTACTCTCCTCTGTTCTTTGTGTTCTTCAACCCTTAAGGTACCTACACAACCAAACCGGAAGGTTGGACCCCCTGATTTGCACCTGTTTTATTTTACTCTATTGTTGTTTGAGGCATCGTGTTCATTTGTCTGTTACCATTACTAACTTGAGCGTCGGAGTGCCAAATCAGGGGGTCCAACCTTCCGGTTTGGTTGTGCAGGTACCTTAAGGGTTGAAGAACACAAAGAACAGAGGAGAGTAGCACATTTTGATCTGGATGAAGATGAGTCGTAAGTTGTTGCTCCAGTTTGCGTAAGGAAGGTCTCCGGTATTTGAAGATTCACTGAAGGCCCGATCTCGCAAGGTGTTGATTGCGAGATCACGAATATCTGGGCTCCAACACTGGCGCCGACCGTGGGGACCTCCTCGCGCAGCTATCTCCCTTTGAAATCTCGAGAGTCAGTTCGTGAAGGGCAGCATCATGGTCGAGACTGGAAGAAGCGGCACAGTAAACGCCACCACGTCACACATCAATCAAAACACTCTCAATCCCCCACCACTCCCTCGCGTTGAGGAGGAAGTTCCCGAGCTTATCACTATCCCTCGGGAGTAGAACGAGCTTTTTGCCGCCTGGATAGCACAAGGCGCCCCGATCGCCCCAAATGCAGCTAACCAAAGGGTCGAACCTCTTAACGACCAAGCCAATCGCGAGGAAAGAGAGATTAATCGAGAAGAAGAAGTAGCTGAAATTGTCCCGGATGACAGAGCATCGGTTTCTAGAAGGCCGAGGGAGAGAAATGGTACTCGCGATGCTGGACAGGGAAGGTTCGACTTAAACCAGGCTCCAATGAGTCATCAGGAGCACTACAACTCTCAACATGATGTTCGCTATGACGAGAGGGGTCGAGCGTACTATCCTGTACAAGAACAACGCGAACGTCAGGAGGCACCCCACTATCATCGCGAGACATTCCGGAACCCTCCTCTCGACTTATCAACAATGTTTGGCCCCACGGCTTTTGCAGAACACATCATCAGGGCCCCTCCACTACCAGATTTCAGGTTCCCGACTATCAAGGAATACACTGGTAAGGGAGACCCTAAGGAACATCTTACCCGATACAAGTACACCATGATCGCGAGGGGTCCGGATGAGGCCACCCTATGCAAAGGATTCCCAGGAACACTCGTGGACACCGCCATGACATGGATGTTAAATCAACCACCCGAGAGCATCTCTTGCTTTGCAGATATTGAAAGGGGATTCTTGTTGCATTTTGGCTCTTCGAAGAAGAGAAAGATCACTATGCAAGAAGTGGTCGGGATCCAACAAAAAACGGGCGAAAGTCAGGAAGAGTACGTAAAAAGATTCTCGCTGATGGTCTTGGAGGCTGATGACTTTGATGATAAAACCGCCAGGGTCGCGTTCTTAAATGGGCTGGCTGACGGGAGTGAGTTCAAAAAGCACATTTACAGAAAGCAGGAGGGGTCCTATCAGGCCATGTTAGAAAGAGCTTATGTCGAAATTCAAGTTGAAACTAATTCAACTTTTCACCATAATATTTGCACTCGTCAGTGTTGGAGGACCGGGCCGATGTCAGTGTTGGAGCCCAGATATTCGCGATCTCGCAATCAACACCTCGCGAGATCGGGTCTTCAGTGAATCTTCAAATACCGGAGACCTTCCTTACGCAAACTGGAGCAACAACTTACGACTCATCTTCATCCAGATCAAAATGTGCTACTCTCCTCTGTTCTTTGTGTTCTTCAACCCTTAAGGTACCTACACAACCAAACCGGAAGGTTGGACCCCCTGATTTGCACCTGTTTTATTTTACTCTATTGTTGTTTGAGGCATCGTGTTCATTTGTCTGTTACCATTACTAACTTGAGCGTCGGAGTGCCAAATCAGGGGGTCCAACCTTCCGGTTTGGTTGTGCAGGTACCTTAAGGGTTGAAGAACACAAAGAACAGAGGAGAGTAGCACATTTTGATCTGGATGAAGATGAGTCGTAAGTTGTTGCTCCAGTTTGCGTAAGGAAGGTCTCCGGTATTTGAAGATTCACTGAAGGCCCGATCTCGCGAGGTGTTGATTGCGAGATCGCGAATATCTGGGCTCCAACACTGGCGCCGACCGTGGGGACCTCCTCGCGCAGCTATCTCCCTTTGAAATCTCGAGAGTCAGTTGGTGAAGGGCAGCATCATGGTCGAGACTGGAAGAAGCGGCACAGTAAACGCCACCACGTCACACATCAATCAAAACACTCTCAATCCCCCACCACTCCCTCGCGTTGAGGAGGAAGTTCCCGAGCTTATCACTATCCCTCGGGAGTAGAACGAGCTTTTTGCCGCCTGGATAGCACAAGGCGCCCCGATCGCCCCAAATGCAGCTAACCAAAGGGTCGAACCTCTTAACGACCAAGCCAATCGCGAGGAAAGAGAGATTAATCGAGAAGAAGAAGTAGCTGAAATTGTCCCGGATGACAGAGCATCGGTTTCTAGAAGGCCGAGGGAGAGAAATGGTACTCGCGATGCTGGACAGGGAAGGTTCGACTTAAACCAGGCTCCAATGAGTCATCAGGAGCACTACAACTCTCAACATGATGTTCGCTATGACGAGAGGGGTCGAGCGTACTATCCTGTACAAGAACAACGCGAACGTCAGGAGGCACCCCACTATCATCGCGAGACATTCCGGAACCCTCCTCTCGACTTATCAACAATGTTTGGCCCCACGGCTTTTGCAGAACACATCATCAGGGCCCCTCCACTACCAGATTTCAGGTTCCCGACTATCAAGGAATACACTGGTAAGGGAGACCCTAAGGAACATCTTACCCGATACAAGTACACCATGATCGCGAGGGGTCCGGATGAGGCCACCCTATGCAAAGGATTCCCAGGAACACTCGTGGACACCGCCATGACATGGATGTTAAATCAACCACCCGGGAGCATCTCTTGCTTTGCAGATATTGAAAGGGGATTCTTGTTGCATTTTGGCTCTTCGAAGAAGAGAAAGATCACTATGCAAGAAGTGGTCGGGATCCAACAAAAAACGGGCGAAAGTCAGGAAGAGTACGTAAAAAGATTCTCGCTGATGGTCTTGGAGGCTGATGACTTTGATGATAAAACCGCCAGGGTCGCGTTCTTAAATGGGCTGGCTGACGGGAGTGAGTTCAAAAAGCACATTTACAGAAAGCAGGAGGGGTCCTATCAGGCCATGTTAGAAAGAGCTTATGTCGAAATTCAAGTTGAAACTAATTCAACTTTTCACCATAATATTTGCACTCGTCAGTGTTGGAGGACCGGGCCCATGTCAGTGTTGGAGCCCAGATATTCGCGATCTCGCAATCAACACCTCGCGAGATCGGGTCTTCAGTGAATCTTCAAATACCGGAGACCTTCCTTATGCAAACTGGAGCAACAACTTACGACTCATCTTCATCCAGATCAAAATGTGCTACTCTCCTCTGTTCTTTGTGTTCTTCAACCCTTAAGGTACCTACACAACCAAACCGGAAGGTTGGACCCCCTGATTTGGCTCTCCGACACTCAAGTCAGTAATGGTAACAGACAAATGAACAGGGTGCCTCAAACAACAATAGAGTAAAATAAAACAGAGAAGATAACGATCGAAGTAATGACCAAAACAATGAAACCTCGTGATCCAACTCAATGAAACAGTAAATGATGAAACTCAACATATCGTGATGATTCACACCTCAAAAGCACGATAACGGTACCGAGAGCCAGAATCCAGGTACCGATCATCCGATTCTCTACTAAAAGAGATGAATCGGGATCAGAAAGACAAGCTCGGAAATGAGCAATCGCCTTATGTGTTTTCTCTCTAGCTCAAGGGGGAAGGAAGATGCTCTCGATTGCCACCAGCCTTCTCTCTCTTTGCGGTTAGGATTTATAATCAGACATCGGGCCCCACACGATCCGGTGCCGCTCCTTTTACCTATTGGGCTTCTTAATGAGCCTCTCGTTCTCGACCTGGTTATCGGTCTTATGGGCTCGCGGTCCGTTTACTAGTCGCGAACCGGGTTCGTGTCATGGTCGCGAGAACCGGGTCCAACATCCAGCCCCCCAAGTCCTTGCTTTCGCGAAGGTAAGGCTTGGGTAATAATTGAAGCCGGGATCTCGGGGAGTCCTTTGAAGATCGTTTGTTCGCGACGCCTTCTCATTCCATCGCGCTTTTTTTGAATTTCGAATTTCAAATTCGAGACGCTTTGTCTCCCGCGCCCTGACACCTTCCAACACGTGTCGACTTTTTGGGATTTTTCCACTTTCCTATATAAGGCCATCAAATCATATTCTTCCCTTCCTCTCTACTTCAACTGTTCGTACTCCTCTGTAAAAAACTGTTCTTAATAAAATTTCAAGAAATCTTCATTCGTTCAGACAATCTTCAGATTACAAATGGCTGGTAAGTTCTATTTCGAATTCGCTCTTTATTTCGCTTTTCCTGTTGTATTTACTCGTAATCTCGACGTTTCCCGGGTATTCCGCCATTGTCGTGCTTTTTGAAGCTTTCATGCTGGTTTTCATGGAGATTTTAATGGCTTTCTCCGCCCTCCTACTAGATTTTAGTGGGCGGCGCCACTTCCCTTTTTCATCCTTCTAAACTCGATTTTCTAGGTGTTTCCTTTCTTTAGAACCTGTTTTTAAACTATTTAGGGTTCTTGGCGCTTTTCATTTCTTGAGTATTCGTCAGAATGTTCATTTAGACATTCATCCGAGTGTCTCTTCGATTCCTTTTGGGATCTTGTCTTTCTCGTTTTCCAGGGTTTTCCTTGTTGTTGTTTTTTTATGGTTCGCGAGGCTTTCTTATTGCCCTGGCGTCTCGTATTCTTGCCCTGGAAAATTGACTTTTTCCTTCTTTCCCTCTTTTAATTCTTTTCAGGGAAAACTACTAGAAATAAGGATGGCGAAGGTCCTTCCACCTCGCGACCAGATGGGGGTAGTAGCAATAACGATCTTCTCCCTCAGGAACCTGAGGATGTAATTATTGGTCGCGTGGAATACGAAAAGTATTATTCCTGGCAAGGCGACCTTCCTCGCATTGAAATCGGGGATTGTTTTAATAAGCCGGCGGGTCGTGTACAGGTCCTGACCCGTCGCGTTCGTTATACGAAAGTCAAGGTCCTCAGGAATCTGTTTACGGCTCTTCCTTCTGAGCTTCAACTTCGCGATCTTTATGCAGTAGCCGATTCTTATCCTTTTCCGGAGGGGACAATTTTTGCCTTGCCCTCTTCAGGTGGCACTTCTCTTGATGATTATGGTTCTTTCTTCGCGTTAAGTATTTCCTCTCTTAAACTAGGCTTTAGGCTCCCTTTCTCCGACTTCACAAAAAGGGTTTTGAAAGAGCTGACATATAGCCCAGCCCAAATGCACCCTAACTTTTGGCGCGCACTCGTCATTTATTTGATGAGGTGTCAAGACATTGGAGTAAAACCCAACCCTTGCCATTTTTTCCTTATGTTCCGGACGCGAAGGGCTCCCGAGGAAGAGGGGATGTTCACGGCTGTGAAGAACGGCAGAACCGAGTGGGACGCCCCCCCCCCCGACTTCCGAAGTGGAAAACGGATTGGTTCCTAGTACGACCTCCACCAGATTCGGGGTTCTCTACTAAAATATCAATGACCGCGACCCAACCTAGATCTGGTGACTGGTCTCAGCCTAAGAAAGATTGCCTTTTTGATAAATTTCATAGCTTTCCTAACCTCATCTCGAAGCGCATATTTTTGGCATGTATTACCCACGAGGTGCTAGCCCAGCGAGGGTTAAGCCTTGAACATCATTACGGTACTCTTCATGTCTTCGCGTAACATTTTATTTGCTTGTTGTTTTCATCTTTTGTCTTCATTTCCCTTTTATAACGCCATGTGCTTATAGATCGATGCTTTCTTATGCTTTTCAGAAAAAGGATATTTTTCCCGGCTCCTAACTCTAGACGGTTCCGACGATTCTTTCGACGAAAAACCAATCTATGAAATCGCTCCTCCTGCCGCGAAGCCCAAACGTAGAAAGCAGCTCGTGCAGAAAAACAAGGCTCCTTCCAAGAAAAAAGCCTCTTCTAATGGTATCCATATTCGAGAGTCGCCCGCCGATGCGTCAGAGCCTTTGGCTGACCAGACTATTCCGGTCGCGAGTTCTCCTGTTTCAAGGGGAGCTTCGCTTCCTTCTGGAGCCTATGGGACTCCTTCCTCAAACCGAGGCACCCCTACTGAGAGGGCCTCAGCCATCGCGAGAGTTAAGCGGCCTATGGCTCTTGAGGGTCGCGAGGATATCCCTTCTCAAGATTTAGATGAGCTTTTTCTTGAGGAAAAGGTGGTAAGAAAGTTCTTTCACAATGACCGTCCTCGTTATCCGGAGATGCCCTCTTGTCTAGAGGGTATCGTTCGCGGTGGTGGAGGTCTTTCCACGCTTAATTTGGCGGTAAGTTTTTACTCCCTGATATTTTCTTGTAGACTCTTCTCTAGTTGGTTATCATCTTTAGCTCATATTCCTTCTTTATCGCAGTCGATCCTTATTAATGAGGCTGCGGGGCAATATGCTTTGGCCCTCGAGGACAACCATAAGCAGTTGGAGGAGGATTATGAGAAGGTTCTAGCATTTGGCCATAAGCTCAAAGACTCAAGGGACGAGGCGAGGCAGGCTCTGGACAAAGAGAAGAAAAGGAATGCTGACTTGGAGAACAGGATAAGTGAAATGGAGGTTGCCGCCAGAGTAGAGAAGCGTAATCATGACACAGAGTTAGGCTTGATCCGGCAGGAAAAAGATAAGGCTTTCTTTCAGGGTCGTCGCGAAGGAGTGAAACAATATGCATCAAGCTTTCGCGAGAAAGATCGTATTAACTTTATTAGCACTGCTCGTGATGTACTGTTTATCGCCTCGCTTAGGCGTCAGCTCAAGAAACATCAGGTGCCCAAGTTTCCCTACGATCCATCTGACTTCTGTGGTCTTCCTGCGGAGCTTCCTCCGTATACCTCTCCTCCCGTCGGGACCTTTATTGATGACGACGCGAGCCTTCTTGAAGGCTGGGTAGTCGAGCCTTTTTTGAGGGAAGGTGAAGGGGTTGTTGAAGGGATGGAGTCTCATATTCCCGTGGTTCCTGCTCCCAAAGCGCCCAAAAGAGCTAGGGACTTGGTTTATTCGGAGGTAAGGATGAAAGAGACTCGGGACCCATTGAAGCGCCCTCGTGTCAAGACAACTGAGGCAGGTGACGGTGACGATATTGTGAATATTGATAGTGAGGAAACCGCTATTGATGAGAACATCGCGTCGGCTGGGGATGTTGGTGGTGAAAAAGAAGCTCACGACGTGGCGATGGATGAAGTTGGCCAATACCTTTTCTTTTTCTTGTGATGTTATCTTTGTAAGTTCAGGATTGATGTTGCGTACAATGGCTACTTGGAATTTTTGGCGGTTCGCGAACCATGTGTGGTCGCGAGCCTTGGGATTATTTTGGGCCTCTTGGGGAGGTCGTATTGTTATTTCTATGTGTGTTTCCGCATTTATTGCTTCTCTCGTTTTCTCAACTACTTTTCTGCTCAAGTCATTCAATGCATTAAATGTGGGTTAGGTGATTTTCTTTTATAAATAGCGTTTCCTGTCTTCTTCTTTCTTGTCTGCTTTTTTCAAAGAATTCCGATATGGCCAGGACACGACGAACTCGAGAGGGGTCTCTGGATGAGTCTTTCACTATTACTATGGATTCCTCTGCCATTACTGGCAGATGCTTGGTAAGTATCCTTTTTTTACTTTGTCTTTCTCTGCTTGCTCGTTTCTTAGACCCCTCTTCTCCACGTATAGCGTTTCCCAAAGGAACATTGTGATCAACACCTTAGCCATTTCAGTGGTAAGAGCCTTGTCCTTTGCGTCAATTTCGAACCTTGGGACGTGACTTTGGACAAGGTTGGGAGTTCCTACTTTCTGGGCGAAGGTTGGAGTGAGTTTGCGTATGAGAATGATCTTCGTGAGGGAGATGAAGTGACCTTCACCATGTGGCGTGCCAATCCTCCTGAAGTTCCCATTCGGACTGTGGTGTATCAAGTGAAGATCGTCGTTCCTCTCTAGGCTTAGTGCCTTTTAATGTTTCTTTATTTTGTGTTTGTCTGGTGATTTCTCCGCCTCTTCCCGTCCCCCCATAGTGCTCGTGAGGATGTTTACAGTCTCGCGAGCGCTATGTGTTTAAAGAAGGAGGGAGAATGAACGAGGGTTTATGAAGAAGTTAGACTGGGATTATCGGGAAAACTTTGGAACTTAAAATGTAGTGTGCACTTCTGTGCCATCGCGATTAAAAGTATGTGTTTCATCAATAGACTTTAGAACTTAAAATGTTTCCGAAGCGAGAACACTTAATATCTAAAATAGGACACTCTTCAACATCTTTCGTCGGGAAGGACTATTCTGTTTTTGTTGGGCTTACGAAAAAAACCCTACGAGAAAGTCGATCGCGTAAGTATAGATTATTCATATGTCATGACCTGTGATGTGATAAAGAGTGTGTTCTTACCTGACTACTGCATGTGTATGAGCCAGTAGTAGGGTTTTTCGTGCGTCTGTGAGTGTCTTTGTGTTTGAGCATGGGATTTCGTATAATGAATTGGAATAAGTTTCTTTGTTCCTGTGACACAACAAAGTAGCTCGCGTGTTTATCTCATCATACCTTACCTAAGGTATTCTTGATACCTTGGGAAATCCATGCTCGCAAATAATTGGAGTATTGGCGCCAGTATCATCATAAATTGCCAAGGTTTTCTGTTTCGTTCGCGACGCGAAGCTGGACGATGATATGTCTAGAGTTCCAGCCTTGCATCGCGATCATGTCTAGGATCGTTCATTTCTGTAGTGCAGGAGTGTCTGTCAAAGCAGATGGGGACTCATTAGCTTTTTGTATTGCATATCTCTAAGCCAAGTATATAGTTTCATGATTGACTTTTTTCAGGAGTGTCACTCACTGTGCTCCGTGCCTTGATAGGTTGCTATCCCCTCAAGGCCAGGACTTCGTGGTCGAGGTGAGGAGGACGAATGTCGTTACTCACTCTCGGACGGTCACGACTTCATAACCTGGGTGGGTGCTCTTGGCCCCAACCCAGCGTGACGGCTTCGCGACCTGGGTGGGTACTCTTGGCCCCAGCCCAGCGTCACAGCTTCGCGACCTGGGTGGGTGCTCTTGGCCCCAGCCCAACGTCACGGCTTCGTGACCTGGGTGGGTGCTCTTGGCCCCAGCCCAGCGTCACGGCTTCGCGACCTGGGTGGGTGCTCTTGGCCCCAGCCCAGCGTCACGGCTTCGCGACTTCGGTGGGTGCTCTTGGCCCAAGCCCAGCGTCACGGCTTCGCGACCTGGGTGGGTGCTCTTGGCCCCAGCCCAGCGTCACGGCTTCGCGACCTGGGTGGGTGCTCTTGGCCCCAACCCAGCGTCACGGCTTCGCGACTTGGGTGGGTGCTCTTGGCCCCAACCCAGCGTCACGACTTCGCGACCTGGGTGGGTGCTCTTGGCCCCAGCCCAGCGTCACGGGATTTATGTGATCTCGTGAATTCTCGAGATGCGCACGTACCTTTTATTTTGAGATCACGTCCCCCTTTGTGGCGAAAGTATTTATTCCTTTGGTAACCCGATGATAGATTCTTGCTAATGTTTAGTCTCAATCGGTCCTTTCGCCTGCATAAAGCTCATCAGAACATCTTATTTCGCGGTTATATCGCTTTCTATGAAATATTCATTTGAAGTATGAAGACATGTTATGAAAACGTGGGAATTCATACCTGTGTGGGGGAGTAGGCTAGGCGTAATAGCGGCGTAGTCGCATCACGTTCCAGGAATTTGCAACGTGGTTGCCAGAGCTATCCTTCAGTCGATAGGCCCCTGGTGCGACTTCGCGATCCACTATATACGGCCCCTCCCAGTTGGGATCGATTTTTCCTCCCTCTGTCTTTCTCAGGACCAGATCTCCCTTCACGAATCCTCTTTCCTTGACATGCTTGTTATAATACTTCGCGACACCCGCCTTGTAAGCGGCCGCCCGGACAACCGCCATTTCTTGTGTTTCCTCGCGAAGCTGGAGCTCCATCCTCATCTTCTCGTCATTGGTATCCGAGTCATAGTGAAGGAGTCTTTCATTTGGGAACAAGATTTCTACGGGAACCACAACCTCCACCCCGTACGCGAGGGCGAAGGGACTCTCCCCCGTTGTTTTTTTCACTGTGGTTCGATTGGCCCAGAGAGTAAGTGGCAGGGCCTCCGCCCATCTGCCCCTTAGCGTTGTCTAGTCTTTTCTTAAGATCTGTGACAATGCTTTTATTGACGGCTTCTACCTGTCCATTACAGTGTGGATGTGCAACTGAAGCAATTTTCAAATTAACTCCCAGATCGCTGCACCATGCCATCAGCTGAGGCTAGTTGAACTGAGGACCACGATCGGTAACAATCTCGCATGGCAATCTATAGCGACAGATAATGCTCTTCCAAAGAAATTTTTTCACTACGTGTACTGTTGTCGATGCGAGTGCTTCTGCCTCAATCCATTTTGTGAAATAGTCCACCGCGACAATGATATACTCGAGCTGACCCGGTGCCTTTGGTTTAAAAGGGCCAAGAAGATCCAACCCCCACATCGCGAAGGGGATGGGGATTCCCATGATCTGAAGCTGCACTCCTGGTTGGTGAGAGGCAGGGGCGAAATACTGGCATGCCTGACAAGCTCGCGTCATCGCTTGAGCATCTTGTTTCATCGTAGGCCAGAAATGCCCTTGGCGCAAAGCCTTGTACACCAGAGGTCTCCACCTTGCGTGCGTCCCACACAGCCCAGCATGCAGCTCTTCGAGGTAGGCCTTTGTCTCATAGTAGCCCATACATTTCAGTTCACAAGGGTCACCTCCTCTTTTGTAAAGCTCACCTCTGCTGATATAAAAGCGTCCAACCTTTCTTTTCAGTTGCACGAGCTCTTTTGGGTCAGTAGGACCGCGACCATATCTGAGGTAGTCTATGAATGGGCGACGCCAATCTTCAGATGAAGTATTGATCGCCATCATCTCAATCTCGCGACTGATGGCACTTTCTTCTTTCAACAAAAACAGATATTTCGGGGGTCCCCCCTTTGACACCATGAACCCTGATCTTTGCTCGCGTTCCTCTTTGGGACCTTCCCAACTGGCTCCCATCTTCGCGAGCTCATCTGCTTTTTTATTCAGTTCTCTTGGGATTGCTTTGATCTCGAAATGCATGAAAAGCGAGGTCAATGTCGCGACCCTGGCATGATATTGTGGGAGATTCCCTGTTCGCGCTTCATAAAGCCCCTGCACCTTCTTTACTACAACCTCTGAATCGCAACAACATGACAGCACAAAGATTGAAAGGCCGATGGCTAACTCTAGTCCTGCGATCAAGGCCTCATATTCAGCTTCATTATTCGTGGGTTTGAACTTTAGTGCGATGGCGTGGCTTATCTCATCTCCCGTAGGCGATGTGAGAATCACACCCGCGCCACACCCCTCGTCATTCACAGCCCCATCAGTATGCATTATCCACATCATCTGTTTGCCGTACGGATTCACCACTTCCCCTTCTCTGAAACTCGTTTCGACAATGAAGTCAGCAAGCGCTTGCGCCTTGATAGCTGGCCTGGGCCGGTATACCACATCGAACTCTGACATCTCAATAACCCATTTTGTGAGCCTCCCTGCTACAGTAGGTTTTGTCATGAAGCTATTGAGTGGCAAGTCCGTCAGGGTTTCAATCGGGTGTGCATGAAAGTAAGGTCTTAGTTTGTGGGCAGCCGTTATCAGCGCGAGCACAGACTTTTCAACTGGAGAATACCGTGTTTCCGCTGGAAACAAAGCTCGGCTGACAAAATATACCGGTTTCTCTGACTCGCGAACAAGAACTGCACTTACCGCCCTCGAGCTGGCCGCGAGATACAATTGGAGAGTCTCTCCCGGAATCGGGGAAGATAAGATCGGGAGCCTTTCCAGATGCTCTTCATCCGTGGATCAACCCCTAGTTTTTCGAAGGCATCCAGATATAATATGTCAGCAGAGCTGCCTGTGTCCACCAGAATACGGCTGACTAGCTTCGTGCCAATCTGCAGATGTATGACTAATGGGTCACCAGAAGAGACTGCCCACTCGTTGATCTCCTCATTAGAAAAGACAAGTTGATACGGTTCTCTGGGAAGGGGTTTCGCGATACTCATAACTGGGAGCCCGCGAGGGAGCGGAGCGTTTATCATCTTTCGCTGTTCACGCCTGTTTGGAGGTATAGGGATATGCTTCCCGGCTATGGTCCCTACATGACCGTCCGGTCGCGGGAAGTCTTGATTGCGTTGAGGTGGATGAGGATCGTTCGCGTTCTGTTGGTTGCGTCCTCTTCCTCGCCCTCCATTGTTGTTTCCCCCTCTGAACGGCCCCCGGCCAGGGTTTCTACCACCCCTGCCTTGATTGTTTCCTCCGCCTCTCTGATTCATGAGGACGGCTCTCTGCTCTGGTTCATTGTTCATTCTGGGGCCACTTCTGCATTCATCCGTGTTGTGAGTAGTAGAGTTGTGGTTGGCGCACCACATTCCATCGCGACCACGACCTCGGCCTCCATTGCCTCGGCCGCGACCTCTGTAGTTGGAGTTGTCATCCCTCTGGTTCATCAAATTCTGTTCCTGGAACTGATTCTGGTCCGTACTCTGTCTGTAATCCTGATACTGATTCTGATTCTGACGCTGAGTTACCAAACCTGGGGCTCGCGAATCACTCTGTCCCTGATCATACTGCTGTCTCTTGTTCCCCCAATTCTGATTGCCTTTTCTAGAGCTCTGGCCCTGGTTCTGGTTCTGTTTGTTTTGTCCTCCACCCACCGCGGGTGTGCTTGAATTAGTTTCAACTTGAATTTCGACATAAGCTCTTTCTAACATGGCCTGATAGGACCCCTCCTGCTTTCTGTAAATGTGCTTTTTGAACTCACTCCCGTCAGCCAGCCCATTTAAGAACGCGACCCTGGCGGTTTTATCATCAAAGTCATCAGCCTCCAAGACCATCAGCGAGAATCTTTTTACGTACTCTTCCTGACTTTCGCCCGTTTTTTGTTGGATCCCGACCACTTCTTGCATAGTGATCTTTCTCTTCTTCGAAGAGCCAAAATGCAACAAGAATCCCCTTTCAATATCTGCAAAGCAAGAGATGCTCCCGGGTGGTTGATTTAACATCCATGTCATGGCGGTGTCCGCGAGTGTTCCTGGGAATCCTTTGCATTGGGTGGCCTCATCCGGACCCCTCGCGATCATGGTGTACTTGTATCGGGTAAGATGTTCCTTAGGGTCTCCCTTACCAGTGTATTCCTTGATAGTCGGGAACCTGAAATCTTCTAGTGGAGGGGCCCTGACGATGTGTTCTGCAAAAGCCGTGGGGCCAAACATTGTTGATAAGTCGAGAGGAGGGTTCCGGAATGTCTCGCGATGATAGTGGGGTGCCTCCTGACGTTCGCGTTGTTCTTGTACAGGATAGTACGCTCGACCCCTCTCGTCATAGCGAACATCATGTTGAGAGTTGTAGTGCTCCTGATGACTCATTGGAGCCTGGTTTAAGTCGAACCTTCCCTGTCCAGCATCGCGAGTACCATTTCTCTCCCTCGGCCTTCTAGAAACCGATGCTCTGTCATCCGGGACAATTTCAGCTACTTCTTCTTCTCGATTAATCTCTCTTTCCTCGCGATTGGCTTGGTCGTTCAGAGGTTCGACCCTTTGGTTAGCTGCATTTGGGGCGATCGGGGCGCCTTGTGCTATCCAGGCGGCAAAAAGCTCGTTCTGCTCCCGAGGGATAGTGATAAGCTCGGGAACTTCCTCCTCAACGCGAGAGAGTGGTGGGGGATTGAGAGTGTTTTGATTGATGTGTGACGTGGTGGCGTTTACTGTGCCGCTTCTTCCAGTCTCGACCATGATGCTGCCCTTCACGAACTGACTCTCGAGATTTCAAAGGGAGATAGCTGCGCGAGGAGGTCCCCACGGTCGGCGCCAGTGTTGGAGCCCAGATATTCGCGATCTCGCAATCAACACCTCGCGAGATCGGGCCTTCAGTGAATCTTCGAATACCGGAGACCTTCCTTACGCAAACTGGAGCAACAACTTACGACTCATCTTCATCCAGATCAAAATGTGCTACTCTCCTCTATTCTTTGTGTTCTTCAACCCTTAAGGTACCTGCACAACCAAACCGGAAGGTTGGACCCCCTGATTTGGCACTCCGACGCTCAAGTTAGTAATGGTAACAGACAAATGAACACGATGCCTCAAACAACAATAGAGTAAAATAAAACAGAGAAGATAACGATCGAAGTAATGACCAAAACAATGAAACCTCGTGAGCCAACTCAATGAAACAGTAAATGATGAAACTCAACCAATCGTGATGATTCACACCTCAAAAGCACGATAACGGTACCGAGAGCCAGAATCCAGGTACCGATCATCCGATTCTCTACTAAAAGAGATGAATCGGGATCAGAAAGACAAGCTCGGAAATGAGCAATCGCCTTATGTGTTTTCTCTCTAGCTCAAGGGGGAAGGAAGATGCTCTCGATTGCCACCAGCCTTCTCTCTCTTTGCGGTTAGGATTTATAATCAGACATCGGGCCCCACACGATCCGGTGCCGCTCCTTTTACCTATTGGGCTTCTTAATGAGCCTCTCGTTCTCGACCTGGTTATCGGTCTTATGGGCTCGCGGTCCGTTTACTAGTCGCGAACCGGGTTCGTGTCATGGTCGCGAGAACCGGGGCCAACAGTCAGGATCGGAACTAGGATCATATAGGATCAGACAAGATCTTACGATCCTACTGATTAGGATTGCAATCGCAAGATCCACCTCTTTTTATCTGATTTTTTTAATGAACTGCTTCTGCAACTGGATTTTTTCCGAAATAAAATTATTTTTCAATGCTATTTAGGTGAATACAAAGAAGAGAAATCGTTTACATGCACAGAAGATGAATGGTTTGCGATGCACAACGTTAAACTAAAGAAAAAAACAAAAACAGAAGAGAAATATTTTACACGCAATAAATTTATTTTTCAATGGTATTCATAATGTACAACCTTAAACTAATGCAAAAACAACAAATTTGTTTTTCAATGACATTCTCATCTCATTTATGTAGCTGAGAATGTCGAGCAACTTATAATATGTGACGACGACAAGAATTATATAACAATTTGCGCTGCTTCTAATGAGCTTAATGAATCTTGAAACGTGGAAATAGAGCTTGGAGATGGTAATGCCAATGGATGGACTTGGCAATGATCATTCAAGTGACGAATATGAAGATGTGCTTGCTGATGACATGAACTTTGACTATGATGAAGATTGATGAGTGAAAGTTGTACTACTTAGAAACAAAATAATTCTTGATTTTGAAAAATTTGTAATCTTTAAATTAACCCTCGTAAAATCGTATTAACTATGTATGACACTCAATGTCGATGGTATGTGAGCAAAAGTGTGTGTTTTGTAGTATTTTTAACTAGAAAGTCACTCAATGTCGACAAGGAAGGAAAGGCTACGAGCGAATAGACGAATTGAATCACTTGTTTGAGGCCGGTGGGTTGGTGGATGAGAATTGAGAAGGGGTTGTAGCATTATTAGGTTATTGTCTCCCGTTTCGTGGGGATCTAACACATTTTTACTTGTTTTGACAATATTTTAGGCTATTTTTATACATAGATATTATTTTCATTAGGGTAAAGTGTGAGATCCAAAATTAGTCAGATGTGAGAAAACTGGGTTGCCAAGTGGCTAATTCTTTTACACGAATTTGGTTTCTGCTTTAATCTTTTAAGGCAGATAGTCTTCTGAGTGTCGGAGAATAAATGAGCTTCATTGTTTCGATTGACCCTCGTGGTTTAAAGAAGAGGAAATTTCATAAAACCACCCCTTAAATAGAACAATTTAAACACAACCACCCCTTAAACCAATAATTATATACAACCACCTTTTAAATGAATTATATGAATTATGTAATCAATTAACGATGAAGTCTCGTTTAAGAGAGTTGGCTTAAAACATTTGTAAACAAATTGCAGCAATTAGACCAAGTTATTTTACTTTACATGTCGTAATTGGCCTAATAAACAGCCCAAGACATCAAAAAGTCGAAGACTATGTTAAATATAATATACTTGTGATTTGTGAAGAAGTAGCTACCTAGCCATTTGGTTCATGCATTTCACTAATCCAACGTGCATCCAACTTCTTTTGGCAAGACTACTTCGAGTACACTGAATTTTAATATTGAAACTGAAAGCAAAAATCAACTTAGAATCAAATATAAAAGGCCATTAAGGTAGATAACAAATCTCCAACACAATACAAAATCGAAAGACTACAACCATGGCATTTTCCCGATTCCTTTTGGTTTCAGCTGTGATGGCCTTAGCCATGGCATGCCAAGCCACCGAAGGCTACGACAAAGCCGGCTACAGAAAGGCTCCCGCCTACATCGCGAAGCCCAAGGATGAAAGATACCACGTTCAGGTTCAAGGCAGCATCTACTGTAGGAAAGCCGGCAAGCTTTTCCATCTCCCTGGTATACACTCACTCCATATGTTCTAATATTCTTCCATGTACTCTACTATTATACAAACTTATCAGTAAATGTTACATATTATATATACATATGTCAAGGGTTATACATATGGAGAGTCTGTAAGATTGTAGCATATATGTATTTGTATATGTAGGAGCGTTGGCTCGGATATCATGCTTAGCATCAAAAGGGCGTGGGGGTTACGAGGCGACACCATTCTCAGCGGTGAGCAAGCCTAGCGACGCCAACGGATACTTCAAGATCAACCTCTCCTCTTACGAGATGGGCCCACTCAAATTCTCCGATTGCAAGGTGTACCTAGACGATGCACCACCAGGCCCATGCAGTGTCCCAACCGATCAGAGCCGTGGTGTTTCCGGCGCCCCTCTTCCCAAGTCCTACCGCCAACTCTATGATAACACCAGGCTTTATTCCATCTCTCCCTTCGTTTACACAACCCCTTCCTACTAACTACTAACTCTGAGTCTTGACTTCATATATTGGATCATCAATTCATTCCTCACCCGTTATATATATGTTTATTGATTTCTTCGTCCTCCTGCATAGCTGATGGAAATTAAGTGCCCCGCATTCCACCACCTTATACAAAGGTTTGCATAAGCCACCACCTTATACAAAGGTTCCTCATGTATTTTTTTCTTTCAAAGGCAACTTTGTACAAAGGCAACCAATTCTTCTTTTTTTTTATGTTTATGTGGCGTCTCTTACATGTGAGAATTAAAAAAGAAATCTGGTTCGGTTGGGAGACGATATCAAAACCAGCGTCTCTCCAACATGAAAATTTTTCAATCCAAAAACTTGTGCCTATGTTTGGAAATATGTTTCAAATCGAGCCTATAACGAGAATTTTTTTTATAGAAAAAAGCTCATTTCAGAAAAAGATTCACAAATATCCTTTCATTTACTATTATGATTAATCTACCTGCATATATATATTAAAACTGCCACATGACATATTTACATTCAATTTTCCACATAACAATTTCAAAATCAATTTACCACATGTTATTTTTTTTATTTTTTAGTTATATAGTATTAAACTAACTACCCTTAAGCTATTACTATTCTTTCCTAATTTAAATATGAATCAATTATAAATTTCACTATCTCCTTTTTTATTTACTTAAAATATATTTGAATTAAATATAATTATATATTACAAATGTTATATAAATCTACAGAACGCCTATATATATACTCGTTTTTTGGCTAAATGCACGTGAATCTTTACGCACAACATAGGCGTACAGATCTGTGCGCCTATCTGATATTTTGGGCATTAAATTGAAAAAACTGGCGTGGTCTGACATTTGTTGTACGCGTATGACACGCGTACATAACAGGTTGTGCGCATAACATATGCGCACAACTCTTCGTCTTCTAAGACCATATGCGCACAGATATATACGCATAACTTATGCGCACTGGGTTATTTAAACCCTAACCCACGTCTTCTTCTTTTTCCGTCAAATGGTAAATTTTGTATTAATGAAAGGATCAAATCCCCAACCATTTACAACTCTCACTGCAAAGAGCACATAAAAGACAATCATATACATCAAACTAAGGGGAACAGAGAATCAAAAACACTATACTCTTAATCTTCTACCCATAGCTCTCCCACGCCTACCTTTACTCTTCATCTTACATTGGAGTCTTATCTTACAAGCTTCAATGACAGAGGATGCACAACTTTCTTCATGGACAATGATTCCTTGGAAGATCACTTCATTTCTGAGCCTCCAGGTGAAGTAGACAATCCCTTCAACAATCATAATCCTGCTAAGATAGATGTTGTTCTGCCTTCTAGTACGGTCATCAAACCATTGCCACCATTATGCCAGAGAGGGCATAATGACATTTATACCTTGCCATCTTAGCACCATAACAACAATCTTCTTAACAACATCACAGTTAAACCATAAATGGTTCTCATCCTCCTCATCCTGGTGACAAAGTGAGCACAGAGGGCTAGAGATGATACCCCAACTGTAGAGCTTCTTAGCAGTAGGTAATCTCTCTAATGTATCAAGCCAGCAGATAAAGCTCCATTTCCTAGCCTGATGTCCATGTCAAACAACTGAGCACCAAGGCAGAGAGTGACGGGGTGTTCTTAGCAAGTGATAGAGAGTTCAACAATTCAACTTACCAGTACTTTTAATGAGATTCTGATTATTAAATTGCTGAATATGGCTTTGAGAGATCACCTCAACCTTAACTGATGAGGCTAAAGTCGTAGTGTCAAATCAAAGAAAACCCTAAACACTAACTAGAGTATAGCAAGTAAGTAGAGGTCGAACCCAAGGGAATCAAAACACCAAATCAATGCAGTCAAGTGAAATATCAACTAGTAACAAGTAACCAAAGGGGGCGGGGGTTTGATTGGAAGAACACACAAGTAACCAGTAACAAGCAGAGGAAGTTTGTGTGAGAATATGATGAGAAGGGGTTTCACCTAGCAAGTATCCACACAACAGTCAATCAAGTTGATCATAGATTTATCTCAAGTTCTTATCAATCCTAGGGAATGTTCCTATTCCAATCTTTAATATATCAGCAAGCCAACCGGTCCTGATAATACTTACTATTCAGCAATCAGGAAAACCTCTCAACATTAGATGAAATAGCAGCAAAGGGCACAAGAATCATAAGGATGCATGCAATAACTTACAACCGTCAAGTATTAACATGCAATCAATTCTCTTTCATAAAAGTAATCAACTATCAGATCATGCAGATATGAGTGCTACAATGACAAGGAATTCCACCGTATATTCCTAGTCTAGCAATAGAAAACTATCAATCAAACTAGGTGATCAAGCTAGCAAAACTAATAGAAATCAATAGATGAAGAACAAGAGAATTAATACAAACCCATGGGAAAAGAACAAGAGTTTAGAAATCTCACAACTTAATAACTAAAGGTTTCAACTGCTAAGCAAAACAATGGAGATTAGTTCCTGCTCATGGTTGCAGAACTAAATTGTCTGATGGAAAAGATGATAATAGCCAAACAAGGCTGTCAGGGTATATAAAGAGTGTAACCCTAAAATAATAAGGTAAAAGATAAATCCTAAAACTAATTAAAATGAAAAGAAATAAAACCAAACAAGGAAACAAATAAATCAAAGACGGTGAATGAAATCACGTGGCCTGATTTTCAATTGTGAGCAGCTTGCTTCAATTAATTGGTCGTGAGCTGCTAGCTTCCAATGTGGGCCCAACACTGTTCAAATCTTTTCGGCCCATTAATGACAAGGCCCGCCAATCCCAGCAGCTCCAAATTCAACTCCCGTAATCCACTGCCTCATGGCGATCACCAGCTTGACCATGGCGATCGCGGTCGGTATTATTTTTGACTCCTTTCTTCTGTTGTGACATGGCGATCGCGGGATTTAGATGGAGATCGCGGGATCGCTCCAGTAGCCTTAATCCGAACGTCTTCCACTCTTCTTCTAAATCTTCATTTCTTCACTTCTTAATAAATATCTCAGAACATAACCATAACTCCTAATACCTATGATAATACTCCTAAACCAATGTAATAACCCCTAGTTACGCTATACAAAGTGCAGCGTATCATTAACCAAGCTCCTCCAAACCCAGGATCCATTAGAAGGGCACTTAGCATTCCATACAGGTTGTCTCTTAATGAGGTTGCTTCTGGCCCATTTAGTCCAAAGGTTATTGTTTCTGCCTAAAAATACGACGAGCATTGGAGTCTCATCTTACAAGCTTC
Organism: Oxyria digyna; assembly: GCA_029168935.1. Classification (NCBI taxonomy): domain Eukaryota; kingdom Viridiplantae; phylum Streptophyta; class Magnoliopsida; order Caryophyllales; family Polygonaceae; genus Oxyria; species Oxyria digyna. The sequence continues at coordinate 13,866,786 of JAPVLV010000005.1, forward strand.
AATGACAGAGGATGCACAACTTTCTTCATGGACAATGATTCCTTGGAAGATCACTTCATTTATGAGCCTCCAGGTGGAGTAGACAATCCCTTCAACAGTCATAATCCTGCTAAGATAGATGTTGTTCTGCCTTCTAGTACAGTCATCAAACCATTGCCACCATTATGCCAAAGAGGGCATAATGACATTTATACCTTGCCATCTTAGCACCATAACAACAATCTTCTTAACAACATCACAGTTAAACTATAAATGGTTCTCATCCTCCTCATCCTGGTGACAAAGTGAGCACAGAGGGCTAGAGATGATACCCCAACTGTAGAGCTTCTTAGCAGTAGGTAATCTCTCTAATGTATCAAGCCAGCAGATAAAGCTCCATTTCCTAGCCTGATGTCCATGCCAAACAATTGAGCACCAAGGCAGAGAGTGACGGGGTGTTCTAAGCAAGTGATAGAGAGCTGAACAATTCAACTTACCAGTACTTTTAATGAGATTCTGATTATTAAATTGCTGAATATGGCTTTGAGAGATCACCTCATCCTTAACCTTAACCAAGCTCCTCCAAACCCAGGATCCATTAGAAGGGCACTTAGCATTCCATACAGGTTGTCTCTTAATGAGGTTGGTTCTGGCCCATTTAGTCCAAAGGTTATTGTTTGTGTCTAAAAATACGACGAGCAAGGAACGCGTAAAAGAGCTAAGCGTATGTGTCGACGTCGATGAGAGAAAGCGAGTATGAAGGCGTCGACGAGATAAAGAAGAAATCGGCCGAGCATATTTAAGTCTTTTATTTAATATTCATTATGTAAATAGTAAAAGAAGTAGTAAAAGATATTGAAAGAATATCTTTTACCATGTTTTGTATCGATATTAGATAAGGGAAAAATATATTATTCTATTTCCTTAAAGATAGAACTAGGGTTAACCTATTTAAAGGGCTAATGATATCTTTGTAATCAAGTTAGCCTCAATGAGTAATACACAAGTACATGCCTTTAACCCTATTCTTTCCATCGTGTTTTTGAGTGAAGAGATTGTTACCGTCTATTTTGATCATCACCCTACAATTGCTTGAGTACTATCACGTTGCTATTTTAGCTACAAACAATTGGCGCCCACCGTGGTGCTAGATCAAAAGAGTATCATCTTTCCACAAAAAGAGTGCACCTTTTCCACCAAAAATCCATGATTGACCCAAGTAAAGATGCAGACTCCAAAAAGAAAAGCCGTCAGAGGAGGAGGTCGTCGTTCTCACGACGCACGAGAATCCTGACGACGCAGAAGCAAGTAAAAACAAAGATAAAGTTCCAAGCACTCCACAAGACAAAGGCTCGAACCAAGAGCAGAAAGAACTCGAAGACGGCGAAATCTCCACCCTCGACGCTGTGAAGGCCAAGCTCGAAGCTTTTCAGAAGACTTGGGCCGAAGACAAAGCCACCAGCGAGAAGAGGACGGTAGAACTAGCAAAGGAGAACGAGAGGCTAGGTTCGACCATCAAAGATCTCTAGATATATGGGACCTTCTGCGTGATACACCTACGTTCGAGAGCAAAACGTCGCTCGACGTCTCGACATGGATGTCGTCACGGATGAAGATTGTTTGTGCCTAAAAATACAATAAGTAAGTAACGCGACTAGAAGCTACGCGTAGAAGATGTCGTCGACGAGATGAAGTAAGCGCGAAGGCATCGGCGTGACGAGGACAAGGTCGATCGAGTATATTTAGGTTAATTATTGTATACTCATGTAAATAGTAAAAGAAGTAGTAAAAGATATTAAAATAATATCTTTTACCATGTTTTATATCATTATTAGATGGAAGAAAAATATATTATTTGATTTCCTTAAAGATAGAACTAGGGTTAGCCTATTTAAAGGGCTAACACCTCCTTTGTAATCAAGTTTCGTTTCCTTAAGCAATACACAAGTACAAGCCTTTAACCCTAATTTCTTATCGTGTTCTTGAGTGTTAAGATTGTTACCGTAAAGTTTGATCATAACCCTACAATTGCTTGAGTATCAATATCTCGCTACAAACAACACCCACATCCAGTGGCGGAGCTGGGGGGGTGCTTGGAAGTGCTGAAGCACCCCCTTCGTCTCAAGAAATTCCCGGGAGCACCGGCGATAAGGGCCGGAATCGATCAGAGCACCTCCAAGTCCAACCATCCATGGCTGCTGGTGCTGGCCTGCTGTGCTGAGAAAAAACCCTAGCAGAGGAAGAAGACGAGGCAGACGAGCTGCTGTCTTCTTTTCTGTTTTAATTTAAAATAGCGATCAAAACGACGTCGTTTTGGGTTGGTCCAAAACGACGTCGTTTTGATAAATGAAAAGATTGTTGTTTTAAGAAAAAAATAATTCAAAAGTAATTATATTATCAATGACTCTTCGTATACTCTCAAGTCTCAACTCTCAAATTTCAAGCACTCAAAAATTGAGTTGGAGTGCACCTGCATTGCACGATTCCATTACTCCAAGTCTCCAATCTCCATTACTCCAAGTCTCCATTACTCCAAGTCTCCAACTCCAACTTTCAACAGTAAGTATTTTAATTTTGATTAAATATATATATTATAATTTAGGGCTTGTTAGATTTAGGCATGTGTGGTTCATTGATGTATTTGTTGAATTTGATTTAGATTTGTTACGTATATGTTTATTTGTTTAGGTGTCTACTTATCTTAATTATTATTTTGAATTGATAATTGATTGAAAGTTGAAAAATTGAGTTGGACTTTGATTGGAAATTTGAATATGAAAGTTTATTATGTTAGGATCATGGAAAAGTTTTTGATTCGAAAAGAGCCTTCAAGTACAAATACTATCCCGACTATTGTGTCTTCACGTGAATCTCAAGAGCCTTCAAATATTGCTAGTAATGCTAATGTCGGTGGATCAAGTCTCAAAAGAGCTCGAGTATGTGAAACAGATATGATTAGTGATCCGGGATTGAGACAACATATTAATGATTATGATCCTAAGATTAGAGATGATATTGCACGAGCATATGTGACTAAGGGGCCATGTCAACCACATTCTCATGATTTTCCACGAACTAAGTTCGGTGATAATTTGAGGTCCTTTCAAGTTGGGTGGTTCAAGAGATGGGAGTGGTTGGAATACAGTGTTTCTAAAGATGCCGCCTTTTGCTTTTGGTGTTATCTTTTTAAAGAAGGTGAAGGAAGAAGGTTTGGAGATGGTGTATTTGTAACAACGGGATTTCGTAATTGGAGGAAGGCTGTAGCAAAATTTAACGAACATGTGGGAGCGACAAATAGTGTTCATAATGCGGCTCGAGAAAAATTCGTTTCTTTCAAGAATCAAAGACAAAGTTTGACAAGAAAGATTGCTTCGGGAAATCAAGTACTAGGAGAGGCATATCGTATTCGTTTGACCGCAAGTTTGGATGCTACAAAATATTTACTTCGACAAGGAATGGGTTTTCGGGGGCATAAGGAGGATATTGACTCTTTAAATAGAGGAAACTTTCTTGAACTAGTTGATTTGATAAGGGAACAAAATCCTAGTGTTCGAAAGGTAACAATGGAGAATGCGCCGGGAAATCACAAACTTACCTCCCATGATATTCAAAAAGACCTTATTAGTGCTTGTGCATCGGAGATAATAAAGGGCATAATTCTTGATATGGGAGACAAGTTCTTCTCTTTGTTGATTGATGAGGCTCGAGATAGTTCGATAAAAGAGCAAATGGCTATTGTTGTGAGATATCTAGACAACCATGGCGTAGTTGTGGAGAGGTTTCTTGGAGTTGTTCATGTTGGTGATACCACCGCTCAATCTTTAAAAAGTGGAGTTGATGATTTTTTTGCAAAACATAGATTATCAATTTCCAGGATTAGAGGGCAAGGATACGATGGAGCTTCAAATATGAGAGGTGAGCTCAATGGTTTGAAAACTCTCATATTGAATGAAAATCCAAGTGCAAGGTATATTCATTGTTTTGCTCATCAACTTCAATTAGTTGTTGTGGCGGTTGCACGCACTAATCAATTTGTGAGTAATTTCTTTGAGTACTTGTCCATGATTACAAACATGGTTGGATCTTCTTGCAAAAGAAGAGATCAATTCCGGGAGAAGCAACATGAAGAATTATTGGCAAAGTTACAAAGAGGAGAAGTTTCTACCGGGAGAGGATTGAATCAAGAGAGTACCTTAGTTCGACCAGGAGCTACTCGTTGGGGTTCACACTATACAACCATTGCTCGTCTTCTACATTTATGGACTCCAACTATTCAAGTGCTTGAAAACGTACATGATTTTGGTTATGATTTGCCTACTCGAGGCATGGCCGGTGGCATGGTGGATAAGATGGAGGATTTTGAATTTGTTCTTATTGCTCATTTGATGAGGCTACTATTAGGGATGACAAATATGTTGTCGCAATTCTTGCAACAAAAAGATCAAAATATCTTATCGGCCGTTTCTATGCTCCAAAGCACTCAGAGGAAAGTACAAGATGTGAGGGATAATGGATGGGATGCGCTATTAGAAGAAGTCATTGATTTTTGTAATAAGAAGAATATAGACATTCCCAAGATGGAGGATGATGTTACAAATCGCAATCGTAATAGGCGTTATGGACGTACTATTACATATGGTTTCTTCTTTCGATCCGAGATATATTTTCAGGTATTTTCCTATTATAATCTTTATTTTTCTATTTTTATTCTTTTTATTAGTTAAATTAAAATTATAATACATTTCTAGGTTATTGACCAACTTATAGAAGAGATGAAGGATCGGTTCAATGAATCGAACACGGAATTGCTCACATGTATAACATGTCTTGATCCGAAGAATTTATTCTCCAATTTCTCCGAGTCAAAGCTACTTAGACTTGCAGAGTTATATCCTCAAGACTTTTCAGAGGTTGATAAAAGTGAGCTTAAGACCCAATTGATGGTGTGGATTATTAATATGAGGGGAGATGAGAATTTCTCCAAGTTGGAGACTATTGGAGCTATTGCTAAGAAGATGGTTGATGTAGGAATTCACACTGTGTATTTCTTGGTGTATCGTCTTATTGAGTTGGTATTGGTGTTACCAGTTGCGACTGCTACAGTGGAAAGGGTCTTCTCTGCAATGAAAATTGTCAAGACCGATTTGCGTAACAAGATGGATGATGATTTTCTCAATGATGCTCTCGTGTGTTATGTGGAGAAAGAAGTCTTCAAAAGCATTGATAATGAAGTCATCATTCAACATTTTCAGAGTATGAAGACTCGCAAGATGGATTTACCCCGTTTAAAGTAATGTAATGACATTATTATTATTATTGTTATCGAGATTTTTTTAATTACTAGAATTAATATATATATATATATAATATTTTATTTTATTTCGGATCACGCGGAAAAAAAATTCAGCACCTGCTTTTACATATTCCTGGCTCCGCCACTGCCCACATCATCTCCTTCATTGAAAGAGACATCCTAGTAAGATTCGAAGTCCCTCACATTATAGTCTACGATAATGGGTCTCAACTCCTCGTTGAATTTTATTTTTCCAATCAAAGGGGCTCACCGACAACATTATGCAAAAAAATCCATAAGAAAGCAATCTCCACTCTCAAAACATGTACATAACAAACATTTATATTAAAACCCTAAATCCTAAACCAAACAACATTAAAGATCAAATTTTTTGGACATTCTATTCACAACTCATTTTTTAATACTTACTAACTACTATATTTAGCATGAAATACAACATAATTCTTTTATTCTAGCTTTTATGGGTGTAAATCAAATTAAAATTTAAAATTTTACTAAGAACATTATCTCATTGACATTATAACTTATGAACCATCTTGTTTACTCCTTCTTTTGTTGAAATCTCTTCATCCTCCATAGTTTTAGTATTTTTTTAGTGTTTGTAGGTTCGAAGTTATGTTGTAATAGAGATTTAAAAGACGGTAGAAATGAGTGTTTTTATATTGGAAAGTGAGCCTCGTTAATCAGATAACACCTACACTATATTCCAATTACAGTATTAGTTAAGTCCCACAAGTAGGCGTAATATAAAGAAAGAGAGCAACTAGTAGATCCAAGCTAGTGCAAAACGCCAAATCTGATCTGAGTGTGCCACTAGTATTTAACAGGCACTAGTATACAAAGTTACCCACGACAATTGTGAATATCTTGTTTGTCTACTCGCATTTATTTATTTATATACAAACTAATCATCTCGTTCAGATCCAATAAATTGAAGATACTGATGGAGTCATGGGTGATGGGCCCATGGATACTCACACTATAAATAACTGCTCTCCATACGTAGCTTAGACGTTATATGTAATAAAATCATAAGATGGGCGAGAAAACCACACCACTGGTGTTATCCGATGAGAAGAGGATGGAGCAGTGCATGAGCCGATTTGGGTGGGGCCAGCTGATCCAATCTGTGCTTGTGTCATTATCGTGGGCCTTTGACGCTCAACAATGCTTCATTAGCGTGTTCACCGACTCCAACATCCTCTCGGAATGGTCGATGCTCGACTCGGGCCCGATCCTCACCGGCCTCCCCGCCTCCTCGTTCTTCCTCGGTTGCGTGGCAGGCGGTCTTCTCCTCACTCCCTTGGCCGACTCCTGCCTCGGCCGTAAAAACCTCCTTGTCATATCATGCCTCATAATGTCCCTCTCCGGCCTCCTCACATCCTTCTTGGCTACCAACATCTTCACCTACTCCTTCCTCCGCTTCGCATCCGGCTTCGGACGTGCCTCCATCGGGACGTGCGCCCTAGTCCTCTCGGGGGAGCTCGTTGGCCAGCGCTGGCGCTCCCACATCGGCATCATCGGCTTCATCCTCTTCGCCTTAGGCTTTGCTTCCTTACCCGGCATCGCCTACTTCAACCGAGCCTCCTCATGGAGGACCATCTACATTTGGACATCATTACCTGCGCTCCTCTACACCCTCATCGTCTACTTCTGTGCCCAAGAGTCTCCGCGCTGGCTCTTCCTCCGCGCGCGCGGCTCCAAGGAAGAAGCCTCGTCCGACGCATACTCCGCGATGAGGATCCTAGTCTCGAGGAGATGGTCCACCCGTCGTCTCGTCCTCGTCATGTCCATGACCTTCGGCCTCGGGATCGTCTACTACGGGATGCCTCTAGGACTCGGGAACCTCTCCTTCAACCTCTACTTAAGCGTCGCCATGAACGCTTTCATGGAGCTTCCAGCATCTCTACTCACGTTTATCTTAATAGGCTCTATGGACAGGAAGTCGTCGATGGTGGCGACGACCACCATAAGCGGGGTGTGCAGCGTGTTGTGCGGAGCGTTGACCGGGTGGTCAAGCCTCGGACTTGAGTTGGTGTCGTTCCTCAGCGGGACCGCGGCGCTAGACATAGCGCTCATCTACACTACGGAGCTTTTCCCCACGTGTGTGCGAAACTCGGCGCTGTCAATGGTGCGGCTGGCGCTGGTGTTTGGCGGGGCATTCGGGCCCGTGCTGGCCGCGGCTGGGCGGCGCAACGAGCTTGTGACGTACGGGATATTTGGAGTGGTGATAATGGTGTGCGGGGTATTCGTAGTGTGGCTGCCGGAGACGAGGGGAGTGGAGGTGTGTGATACCATGGAGGAGGAAGAGTTCAAGCAGATGCGTGTGGGATTCTTAGGCTGATTTCTCATGTCTAATTTATCAATCGCTATTCTAGAATTGATTGTGCATCAAGTTAATATGACAGACATCAAGTTGCACTAAAATTAAATCGCAATCACCTATCAGTACGTAGATGCAGATTGCTGGCTAGCTAAGATTAACGAAGATTAGATCGATCGATGGATATCGAGAATAAATTAATAGTTTGTCGGATCTCTCTAATTAATTGTATTTGGCTATACGTGGGCTGTTAATTGGATAAGGAGATGCTAGTGACACTCGTTTTTTTTACATTTTTCATACTCAATCGGTCACTCAATAAATTTTTCATACTCAATCGGTCACGCATATTGATCAATCGGTCACGCATATTGATAGAGCAAATGTCGTGGCTGCTAAATCAAACCAACTCAAAAATAAGTAACAAGGAAAGGGTTTTGATTGTAATAACTAACAAAGTAATAAGTAATAAGCAAAGAAATGATGAATGAAGATATTGTGCGAAGTGGTTTCACCTAGTACGTATCCACACAACAATCATCAAGTTGATCATAGATTATCTCAAGTTCTTATCAATCCTAGGAGGTAATGTTCCTATTCCAATTTATAACATATCGGCAGTCCAACCGGTCCTGATAATACTTACTACTCAACAACCGGTCCTGATATTATGCGAAGTGGTTCCACCTAGCAAGTATCTACACAACAATCAATCAAGTTGATCATAGATTATCTCAAGTTCTTATCAATCTTAGGTAATGTTGCTATTCCAATCTTTAATATATCGACAGTCCAACCGGTCTTGATAATACTTACTACTCAACAACCTAGGAGACCTCCTAGGTTAGATCAAATAGCAGCAAAGAGCATAAGAATCACAAGGATGCATGCAATAACTTACAACCATCTAGTATTAACTCAATTCTCTTTCATATAAGCAATCAACTACCAGATCATGCAAATATGGATGCTACTATGACAAGGAATTCCACCGTCTATTCCTAGTCTAACAAGTAGCAATAGAAGACTATTAATCAAATTAGGTGATCAATCTAGCAAAACCATAAACAATCATATCGATGGAAACAAAAGAATTAATACAAACCCAAAGAAAAAGAACAAGAGTGATAAATCTTACAACTTAATCAACTGAAGGTTTCAACTGCTAGTCAAAACAATGGAATTAGTTCATGCTCATGGTTCGCAAGACTAACGTTCTAGATGGAAAAGATGATAAAACAAAGGTGAGAATTAGGGTTCTTAAAGAGAGTCTAACCCTAGAAAAATACCGAAATTAACAAAAGGAAAGTCTTCCAAACGAAATAATAAAACGAAACATAAAAGGAAAGTCTGAAATCTTCATTTTGGAACCGAATCGAACCTATTAAAATTGCAATCCGAATGTTATATGAACAACAATATTCTTAAAATTGAACATTATAATAGGCTTTTATTAAAGGCAAAAGATCAACGAGAAGTTAATCTTAATCTGAGAAATGAGAAAATAACATAGACCGTCAGATCTAGGGCAGATCTACGAACCTCCTTCCCCCTTTCCAGGCGCGTGCATAAGCGCGTTCTTTCTCCTTCTCCCACTCGAAAACTCTTCCTCTCGATCTCGGTTCCTCTCCCACTCGATCTCTTCCTCGATCCAACCGGCTCCCCACCCGATCTCTTCCTCTCTGGTTCCACTTTTGTTTCTCCTCGATTCCTGTCTATTCTCTTTCATTCATTTGTTAGTTTTTCCTAATATTGTAGCCTTCAATTTCTAGGTTTTCGAGTTTTTTTTACTTGAATTTGCTTTCTTCTTCATTTGTTTTCCCGGTTTCTAGGTTTCTCCGTGGATTTATCTTTAACTCCAACGTTTGGAGGTTCGTCCGTTTTGATTTTCAAGTTTCGTCGTTGATTTTAGTTTTTCGATTGAGTTTTTATCATTAATTCTAAGGTTTAGATTTAGTTTTCCGTTTGATTTTGCTTGAGTTAGCAAGATGGATGAATCGGTGTTTATGTATCCTTATTTGACTTTGAATTTTTGGTGGAAACCTTGAACTTCTTTGTTTTCAGTTGTTGTTACCCAGATTATTTCGAATTCGGAATGGATTTATGTTTATCTCATTCCACCGGAGGTTTGTCCTCTTAATTAAAAGTTTTCGACATTGATATATGTTTCTCGCATTGTAATTTGGCTTTACGTATCGGTTTTTCCCACTAGTTAACTTCATCACAACAAAGTGAAGCACTATCACGTCAAGTTCTATGACACCAATTAACTTATTCTATGATTAACCAAGTTCTATGAGAATCATAACAAACTGAAGCACCAGTCAGAGTAAACTGCAACACAACAAAGGTTTATTGAAGCACGGTGATAGAAAATTGAAGCATAATCATAACAAAGTGAAGCACAATCGTTACAAATTGAAGCACAATATGAGTAATCTGAAGCAAAACAGAAATCTTTTGTAGCACAATCATTTCATACTAAAGCACAATCAGACTAAAATGAATCACAAGCATATGAAACTGAAAGCATAACAAAGCTAGAACTCTTTTTTTTAATACAATTATACCTTCAGTTGGTTTTATTGTTGTTAACATTCATAATTGTTTCAATCTTCATATTGTTGTACAAGAATTCTACAGAGAAATGATAATTTAAGGTCTCTATTTCTCCCGGGAATTCCACCTATGTCACTCCTCTTTGTCCTGACGACATCAAACCTTTTGAGGGCCAGTTATTGCCATCTTTTGCAGAAGTTGTTGAGTTCTATATCAAGTATACTACTTTTGTTGGATTCTCAGTTCGAAACGCTACAGATATAAAGGCTTCAGATGGATCATGGGTCACTGTTTTAAAGCATCTCTTGTGCAATAGAACAGGATACAAACCTTTCTATAAGTGGATTGCAACCAAGCGTTGGAGGATTACATTTAGATGTGGTTGTCTTGCTAAAATAATTTTTTTCTTATGTAGGACTCGATGGATATCGTGTATTACTTTGATAGTTATCACTTGTAAACAAGTTGCATCCCCCCCCCCCCCAACAACTACAACTAATACTTGATAGTCATCACTTTAGATTATTACTTTGAAGCACGGTTTTTATGTATTTGAAGCACATTTTCTAGCAATTACTGGGCATAGTGAAGTTTTTTCCTGATAGCTTTATGTTTAAATTGTTTAGCACATCCTTGTTAAATCACGTACTACTACAAAAAGCTTCAAATAACCCGGGTGTTTCATGCCTAATATCCCGAATCTTGTCTGTGATAAAGGTTTTCGCTATATTTGATATCGATCTAATAACCCAGATCATAAAAGGACACGCCCGGGTTATTTGCTATCAACATTTTTTCCTTGAGACCTATAGATCCGGGTTATTAGGGTATCAAATAACCCAGACTTTAGCATATCCGTGATGTTTGTTAAATCAATATGTTCGTGATATTTGATTTATCAAATAACCCGGATGTTCAACATACGAGTTATTTGATAAATTGAAAATGACCGTTGAATAAGATTTATCTATTAACCCAGACTTTTAGAAGGTAAACATGTTCAACAAAGCTCATATTATACGTGACGCTAAGCAGTATAAAAATTACAACATTACAGCAAGCTCAACGTTCAATTTTTGGAATTCTTTGACATCATCTCTGTGACATTGTTTATCTCATTGTATGTTCTATCAAGCATGGAAGACAATATTTCAGTATCATGTTCGATAGTTTTCAGCTGTGCTATCCTTTGGTGCATTTGACACGTTTGTGCTTGAGCCCTTCTCTCCTTCTTTTGTGCCCTTTTCTCCTTCTTTTGTGCCCTTCTATGCTTCATATATATGTGCTCTTCTGTTCTGGAGTTGAGCCCTTCTCTGTTGCATAAAAATAATTAGTAAATCAAAGCACAAAAGTGATTTTGCTGCTTCTTCTTGCTGTGATTTACCTTTTGTTGCTTCTTCTTGTAGTGATTTTGTTGGCTGAATCCCAATGACTAATGGATGTTGAGTACGAATCTTTTGGCGACGATAATGTTGTGTATCACGTTCTGCATAAATCAAAGCGCAACATTGTTAAAGCTTCTCCATTCACAGAGATCTGAAACTTCTAAAGAAAAAATCTAGAAGAAAGAAAAGCATAATCATAATAAAACGAAGCACGATCATAACAAGGTAAAATGAGTAAACTAAAGCACAAACATTACAAACTGAAGCACAACATTAGCATATGGCAACACACAAATCTGAAGCTTCTAGAGAAAAATTCTAGAAGAAAGCTCATAAGAAAGTGAAGTACAATCATAACAAGGTAAACTGAAGCACAAATATTACAAACTGAAGCACAACCATGAAAAATAGAAGCACTACAATAGCATATGGCAGCACACAGATCTGAAGCTTCTAGAGAAAAATTCTAGAAGAAAGCAAACCACAATCATGAGAAAGTGAAGCACAATCATAACAAGGTAAACTGAAGCACAAGTGTTACAAACTGAAGCACAACCCTGAAAAATAGAAGCACAACAATAGCATATGGCATCACACTCTAATAACCGAGTAAATCATAGCACATCAGAAGTTTCTAAAGATCAAATGCTTCTAAAGAAAATATCTAGGAGAAAGCAATGCACAATCATAAGAAAATGAAGCACAATCATAAAAAGGTAAAATGAGTAAACGGAAACACAGTATTATGAACTGAAGCACAACCATTGAAAATAGAAGCACAACAATAGCATATGGAAGCACACACTAATAGCACAACAAAAGCAAATGTTAACACTCATTTCTAACACATTCCTATAAAATATGAGCACACTAGTAGCAAATTAAAACACAACAGAAGCATACACTAGCACAGATTAATCAAAGCACATGCAAACAATTAACTAGCATATTAATGTGGTGTATATTAAAGCACACGAACATTATATTGTAGCACAAAAATTAATAAAAGAACATGGAAACTATTGAGTCGCAGATTCTGTATAATGTTGTGCACAAAAATGGATCAAAGCACATGCAAATCATTTGTGCCTCAGTATTCCACCACAAACACTTATATGAACCAGTAATCTGAAGCAAAATCAACAAAAATGCTACAATCTGAAGCAAAATCACCAAATACGCTAGAATCTGAAGCAAAATGAGTCAATCCGTACCAAACCTAGCAATTTACAGTTTTCTGTGGAGAAAAACCTAGATTCTAGTTCCAATCGTCACTTTATAGAGATCGAGTGCTTAATTGAAGGATAAAAAACCTAGAATCTAGTTCGATCGTCAATTTTAGGTTTTCTGTAGAGTGAATCAAAGTTTTACCTTTAGATTCCTCTTTTAATTTTTGTGCAGAAGGATTCGACATGGATGCGACCGAGTTGCTGCTAGAAGGTGCGATTGAGCTTGGTGAATTGTTGAACTCCGAATCGAGTGGCTTCTTCTCGAGCTTCCGATCGTCACCGCGTCACCGAGTTGCTGCTGCTATGTGGAATGGATCTATGGCGCTGCGTGTTTGTAGCGAAATTACCAACGAGATGATAATTAAGCAATTGTAGGGCAAAGATCAAATATGACGGTATAATCTCAACACTCAAGAACAAGATGGAAAATTAGGGTTGAAGCTTGAACTTGTATATTACTCGCGAGGCGGCTGAATTAATTACAAAGCAGGCGTTAGCCTCTATTTATAGGCTAACCCTAGTTTAATATTTAAGGAAACGAGATCTTATCTTTTTCCTTTTATTCTACGACGATATAAAAGTAAGGTAAAAGATATTCTTTCTAATATATTTTACTAACTATATTAATTATATAAAGAAAATAGGTGATATTCACTCGACCGACTCTATCATCAATATCGACGACATCTTCGTTCCTTCTCGTCACGTCGACGTAATCGCCCTACGCGTAGCTTATAACGCGTTCTTTACTCGTCGTATTTTTAGGCACAAACAATACCCCTAAAGCGTCTTACAAGGCTTAACGTCTAGTAGAACTGGGAGACGCCTTCTTTCTTTATGGAATACGTCGTCATTTAAACTTGGAACGCGTTGGAGATTACGTCACCTAGGATTTTAACTCCGTCGCAATGCTTTGATCATCATTTCTCTTTCATCGTCTTCATGTGTTTGACGGGGCGCTTTGCAATTTGTGCCGGTAACGTTCACTTGCAACGACTAGTTTTCCTAACGGCTATAATGTGGTTGAAGTGTCGATCTTTCCGTTCTTTACGCGATTTCTTTTCCTATATAAGGCGAGGTTTTCTACTTTCTTTCAACCTTTCTGCAACTCGTTTACTCTGAATATTTCTTTTCTTTCTCATCTTCTTACGCATACTCGATCACTTGCCTTTCTTCTCTTCAATTAAATTTCCTTCTTCATTTTTTTTCTTCAATTCATACGATGGTCAGACCTTCTTTCTACGTACCCAAGAATATTTTGAAGGGTTCCGACTGCAAGTCTTCTGAGGCACGCAGTGTCGACCGATTAAGGTCATTGGCGAATCTTGGTTCTGAGGTAGAGATCGAGATACCTCCGCAAGGGGTGTCTGCGGACGCATATCGCCCAGGGTGGGTTGCGGTGTACGAATACCCATTCCTCACTGGTCATCGGTTCCCTTTCTCGCCTTTGACGAAGGCATTTATGCTCGCGTTAGGGGTAGGCATCGGGCAACTCCTGCCAAGCGTGTGGAGGATTTTCGGCGCACTGGACGATGTGGTGGCGAAATATGGCGTTGAGATCGCGGTCGAGGATTGTTTGTGCCTAAAAATACGACGACTATGGAACACTAAGGAGCTACGCGTAGAAGCATAGAAGCGACACGACGTGAAGAACGAAGGATGGCGTTGACGTGACGTTGTAAAGAAGAACGTGTCGTTAAGATATGGAAATTAGGTCAGCCTCCACTTAGTTACCTTGTTCTATATTATATTCGTGTAAATGGTAAAGGATAAGAGGAAAGAATATCTTTTACCATATTTATTATATCGTTAGAAGGAAAAGGAAAAGATATTATTTTCTTAGTAAGATCCTAGGGTTAACCTATATAAAGGTCAACGCCAACCTTTTGTAATGATCGTACTACGCCGTAATATCAATACCACAAGAAAGTTCAAGTTTCAACCTTATTCTCTCGTCTTGTTCTCTTAGTGTTAAGATTATACCGTTCTCTTTGATCTTTGCCCTACAATTTCTTAGTTATCATCTCGTTGATAATTTCGCTACAAACAATTGGCGCCCACCGTGGGGCCATATAAAAAAAGGTGTCATCTTTCCACACAAAGGGAACTTCTTTTTTGCAGGAAGCCATGACGTCTCCAACCAATAGCCCTCACAACAACAAGAATTCAGAGAACGAAGAACGCGTAAAAGACTCCCTCAGTCGCAAGAGCAAAGAACGAGTTACAAACCCCAACGATCCAATGCAGGGAGATTCGGAAGAAGAATTCGAGAACGTTTTCGACGTCGCCAGAGACGACGATCCCGCAACCAAAAAGAAAGCCGACGATGACGTCACCAACATGGCCTCCGTCAAGAATCACTTCTACAGCGTCCAAAAATCCTGGGAAGAGGCCAAGAGCGCCAGTGAAGAAAAAACGATGGGACTCGCCAAAGAAAATGAGCGACTACGCTCTGTTATAAAAGAACTCTGGACAGAGTCCGCTAAGCCTCCCACTTACGTTCGCGATCGGAGTGTCGTTCGTCGTCTGGACATGGATGCCGTAAGTGACGAGAAAGAAGAGCTTGAGCTCTCAAGACGCCCAAGACCGATCACATCGACGAGAGCGGGCCGAGGAGAGCCATCCAAAAAGATAGCCCTAACTCCCAACGCGGTCGCGAGTATCGTAGCCCAACAAGTCGGAGCCTTAAGAAAGGAGATGATGCTTAGGCCAGGAGCTCCAAATTCCATAATACCCGAAGAAGAGCATGCGTTCGAGGAAAGCCCTATTATTAGGAGTATCGCCATCCAGAAGATCGCAAAGAAATTCACCGTTACGGATCTCCCCGTCTACGATGGGTCAAGCGACCCCGAAGAACATATCTTATTGTACAAAGCAGAGCTCTCCAGAAGTCCTATCGACCACAAATTTAAAGAAGAAATGATGTGCAAATTCTTTAGCTCGACATTGAAAGGTCCCGCCTTGACATGGTTCATCCACTTGCCTCAAGAAAGCATCTCGTCCTACGCGGAACTATCCAATCAATTCAGGCTACAATTCGCCAGAAGCAAGCTCTTTGCGAAACAACCGTCAGATCTCCACAACATGCGTATGAACAGGGGTGAAACTATAAGGGAGTTTCTTAAGCGTTTCAACAACGAGAAAGTCACGATCCCTAGTTGCACGGAAGCTACCGCCTCCGATGCGTTCAGACGCACCCTCCCCAAAGATAGCGATTTATATAAAGAACTGACAAGGACATGTACCGAGTCGTTCGAGATAACGAGAGCAAGAGCAATGGAAGCAATACGCTTAGAGGACGATCTTCGAAATCACCTCGAAGAAAGGCGTCGATCTCCACGAAGGCACTCTCCATCGCGAAAAGACTCTCCTCAGAGACGAGAGGGGGATCGCCATGATAGGAGGACTAAGCCTTTCCATAGAGAACTCCCCATGGTTCATAACATTAACAAGATCAATAACATCTACGCGATCGAGAGAGGGATATGCATGAAGGTCGACGCGTTAAGAGTCATAGGATCAATGGAGAAGTTACACGGCGTAAGGTGGCTCAGAAAACCCAACCCCGAAAAGAAGCCAGGATCAGGAAGAGGATATTGTGAGTTCCATAACGACTCGGGGCACCCAACAGACGATTGCTATACCTTAAGAAAAGAAGTTCTTCGTCTTTTGAAAAGAGGCGACCTGCTAGACCTACACTCCAAAGAAGGTCGTGACGCGTTCGAAAGAGGCAGAGAAAGAAATAGATCCGCCTCGCCACCGCCTCCATCAAGCTGGTCAAGGGCAGTTAACACAATCTTTGGAGGATCTCCGGTTAGCGTCTATACAGTCTCAGCCGCCAAGAGGAACGCCAAAACACTAAGCGGAGAAGGAAGCGTCTTACCGGTGTATCACGTGAGGACCATCAAGAAGGACTATCCCATCACGTTCGATGAGCCAAACGGGTCGGTGGATCATCACGACGGCTTAGTTATTTCCTTAACCATTAGCAACTGCAGGGTGAAGAGGATCCTTATAGATAATGGAAGTTCAGCAAACATCGTCACCTTATCCTCAATCAAGGAACTCGGGCTTTCCAGCGATGAAGTAGCGAAGAAATACATCCCTCTAGTAGGATTCAGCGGCGAAGTGGCCAACATGCTTGGAGAAATCACTCTAACCACCCTAGCGGAAGGGGTAAACATGCAAACCAAGTTCGTAGTAATGGAAGCCGAGTCACCCTATAACATGATAATGGGAAGGCCATGGTTACACGACATGAAAGCCATCCCATCCACGTATCATCAGTCCATGAAGTTTCCATCCCCCTGGGAATACAAGAAATTAAAGGCGAACAACAAGTAGCGAGAGAGTGCTATAGCGTAGGGATGAAGAACACCAACAACGCATCAATAGAAAGGAAGATCAAAGCATAGCAACGAAAGGACCACGGAGAACGCCTAAGATACGCCCGACGGAAGATTTGCGACATGAAAGAAGAAGTGGGCAAGATAGGCGATGAAATATACGTTCTAGAAGTAAAGTTGCATACTATCCGAAAGATAAAGAAGAGAAAAGCTTCCTCATGGTCAGAACGCCCAAACAACAAGAAACTCAAGAAGAACAAGAAATTAGAGAGGAAAGCCAAAAAGAAAAAGACGCATCCCAAAAGATTAAGAAAATATTCATCCCCTACGTTGAGCAAAGACGTCGATAAGAACAACGTATCCCTAAGGAAATACAAGCAGAGTCTCCGAGTCCAAAGATGATTTTTTTTTTTATGGCGGAGAACCCCGATCTAAGCTACATGTTCCTGAAACGCCATCCGCCGTGATAAGTCATGGTCGAGAGAGTAATCAAGATGCTTTTTATGCGTCCATTAAATTACCCTTCTATTTCCTTGGCATGAGTAGTTTTTAAGTTTTCAATAAAGACATGTCGTTCTCGATTAGGTCAATACGACAGGGGGTCGTAGAGACTGGGGGTAGGCGTCACTGTCACGTTTAGTTCAAGTATGATGCATCTTCTATTTTATATACAAGTAGACCTTTCTTTCCGACTTGTCAAGCATGCCGAGATGTTTCGTTTCGAATTACTTGCTCCATGTCTATTAAGAGAACGTGCCTCTCGAGTACGGTGTACCAAATAAGAAGCAAGAAGGCCGCGGTGAAAATCCGCGCCGGGGGAGAATTTCGTTAGTTTACGCGTTCAAGGCCACATCTACGCGTAGGCAACGTTAGCCGAACCGCCGACCCCGAGTCGACGCTTCCCAGGATTGTTAGCGACGTGTGGCAATGGTCATGGGGAATGAAGCCCGGTACCTTACAAAGCCGGCCGGATCCTCTTAGCAAACAAGGGAAACCTATTTGACACGATCATTCTCCAGGAACGCGTCTTAACGCCTTCCAGCCCCTCTGAGAGTCATGAATCCACGGGCAATTCGCCAAACCGGCAGGGACGCGCCCACCGGCATCGTAAGTCCTAAGAATCAAGAAATCGGACGCCATACATGATGAATAGGCCCGTCGATTAAAAGAGTTCGACGTCGACCTAAACGCTAGCGTGAGGCAAAGGGTCCACCTTTAAAGTAAGGGGTAACGTCACAAGCCGATCAAAATCACACGCTGACCTACGTCCGACACTCGCTTCTGGGTTAGGAGGAAATGCTGAACCCAAACCTCATATAAGTCGGAAAATAAGCTAAAGTAAGTCGCATTGACCACACTCCTT
The DNA here is from genome assembly GCA_029168935.1 of Oxyria digyna. NCBI lineage: Eukaryota > Viridiplantae > Streptophyta > Magnoliopsida > Caryophyllales > Polygonaceae > Oxyria > Oxyria digyna. The sequence continues at coordinate 13,885,284 of JAPVLV010000005.1, forward strand.
GATCAAGTCAACAAAGCACACCTCGAGCACATGAGTTACGAACAAAAGAGTATCGAACTAAGGGGTTAAAAAGTCACAACCCATAAAGAAAAGTGAATCCTACACATTCATAAGATAAAGACGCGAAAGACCAAAACAACATTAGCACAAATTTCTTTGGTAGCTTCAAACCAAGCGCATGAAAAAGGCTTGGATCAAACCTACCAAAAGGGGTAGAGATAGAGATATAAGAAAGCACGAGTCTGCAGACAAGAAACAAACGAAAGAAGAAAGAAGGCGAAGGAACAAATAAGATTGAAGTTTCATTCAAAGAAAGCAAAAGGCAAGATAATAAAACCCAAGAGAAAGAGGGGTAACAACGTCTACACGTAGATATACGTGTCACCAAAAGAAAAACAAATACATAAAGTTACAAAGATCTGGATTCTCCTTCGGACGACCCGGAAGCACCATTCGCATCCTCCTCTCCTTCCTCCGAATGATCTTCTCCATCGACATCCATATCTTCAGGACGAGATTCCGGACGCGTAGGACAAGAACCAGTTTCAACACCTGCAGGGGGCTCAGGATAAACGCTATGGAACTCAGCATGTTCGCCAACAAGATCCCAATCTTTATGTTTGCCAGCAGCATACTCCTCTTAGACCTCAACCCGAGACATCCAAGACCAATAAATCCTCGCCTCAGACAAATCCCTCTTGTGTTGCATCGTCTTTGCCGTTACATCCATCTCCAAAGTACGAAGCTCCTGCTCCAACCTTTGGACGCGTTCAGTAAGCTTCTCATTAAGGGAAACGGTGTCGTTCGCCTTCTTCTTCGCCGCCGCTTCCACATTACGAGACTCGTGCAAAGCACTCTGTAAACGAGCAATCTTAGAAGTAGCGTTAGCCATCTTCTTCTCCAACGCCTCCAACTGCTCTGGATACTTCGTTAGCAACGTCCAAGCACACAGATACGCTTGAATCCCCTAGAGAGAAGAACAAAAGAAAGATAAAGGACACGTACTAAAACTACAAAGTCAAAAGTAAAGCAAACAAGCATAGTCATAACCCTACCTGCCACTGAGCAGCGAAAGCCTCCCCCATAACGTCAGGAGGATCCTTCGATGTATAATGTTCGAGAGAAGAAGAAAAACAAAGACCCATTAAAGCCTTCAAAAGGTCTCGTCCAGGAGCAAAAGCAGCTGAAACTACACCAGGAAAGTCGTCAACCGAGACGAACGGCTCCCTAGGAACATCATCTACCTTCTCCTTCCCCTTTGTGGAATGCGTCGCCCTGACGAGTGGAGGAGACGGAGAAGACTCCAAACTCGTCATAAGCTCCACGTTCACAGGAGCACCAGACGAACACCCCTGCAAAGCCAGACGCTTCTTCTTCGACATCACAAGTTTAGTAGCAGAAACAGAAGGCGGACGAATACGAGAGATCGACGCTGCAAAGAAAGAAACGAGAAAAATCCTTAAGCACAGAACAAGAAGAAGTACAAAAAGAAAAAAAAAAGAACGAACAAGAAGAAGCCAAAGTTCCCAGACGGCGTAGCAGGCCCACATCGATGACCCTCTCCGTCATGACCAAAGAAGGTTCGGTCGGCTTCAGGAATCACCAAAAGTGCAGCCACAACCTTCTTAGACTCTTTACAAGCCTTAAGAGCTTTCTCATCAACTATAAAGCACAAAGACGTAAGGCTACGCTACAAAAACGAAAGAAAAACATTCCAGGCAGGGGAAGCAAAGCTTACTCTTTGAGTTCCACTCCTCGATGAGCCAAGAAGATTCCTCTCCAAGAGAAGATTTCTCCACAAAATAAAAGACCTCGGCCCAACCACGGTCGGCCGTACTCTTCTAAAAAGCTATCCTGGCCTTCTTTTCCCTAAGTTTGAAGTAAACGCGACCCGCAGAATTGAGCGCCACCGCCATAGACTCGGCAAGATCCGCCGCGATGAAGCTTAAGCCATGTTTCTCGATAGCGTCGTCTAGAGCCCCAAAAATCCTCCAGACGGTAGGCAAAAGCTGCCCCACAACTACCCCCAAAGCAAGCATGAAAGCCTGAGTAAGGGGTGAGAAAGGGAATCGATGTCCCACCAGAAATGGATATTCATAAACTTCTATCCATCCCGGGCGATAGGCATCTGCACTGACTCCCACCGGAGGAATCTCGATCTTGACCTCCGGCCCTAGTTCGGCAATAACCCTCAAGCGATTGGGGTCGCGAGCAAGCGAAGCGTAGCGATCGGAGTCACGGAGTATTTGTCGAGGCTCGTAGATCACTGGAGTTGCCTGATGAGGCTAAAGTCGTAGTGCCAAATCAAAATAAACTCTAAACACTAACTAGAGTATAGCAAGTAAGTAGAGGTCGAACCCAAGGGAATCAAAACACCAATCGCTATGCAGTCAAGCGAAATACCAACTAACAAACAAGTAACAAGTAACCAAGGGGGGGGGTTGATTGTATGAAACACAAAAGTAACAAGTATCAAGCAAATAAGGTTTGGTTGTGAATATGATGAGAAGGGGTTTCACCTAGCAAGTATCCACACAACAGTCAATCAAGTTGATCATAGATTTATCTCAAGTTCTTATCAATCCTAGGGAATTTTCCTATTCCAATCTTTAATATATTAGCAGGCCAACCGGTCCTGATAATACTTACTATTCAACAATCAGGGAAACCTCTCAAGATTAGATGAAATAGCAGCAAAGAGCACAAGAATCATAAGGATGCATGCAATAACTTACAACCGTCAAGTATTAACATGCAATCAATTCTCTTTCATAAAAGCAATCAACTACCAGATCATGCAGATATGAATGCTACAATGACAAGGAATTCCACCATATATTCCTAGTCTAGCAATAGAAAACTATCAATCAAACTAGGTGATCAAGCTAGCAAAACTAATAGAAATCAAAAGATGAAGAACGAGAGAATCAATACAAACCCATAGGAAAAGAACAAGAGTTTAGAAATCTCACAACATAATAACTGAAGGTTTCAACCGCTAAGTAAAACAATGGAGATTAGTTCCTGCTCATGATTGCAGAACTAAATTGTCTGATGGAAAAGATGATGATAGAAAAGATGATGATAGAAAGAAAGAAACTAGGGTTCTTAAATAGAGACTAACCCTAAAAATATATCGTAAAAGATATATCCTAAAACGAAAATAAGGAAAATAAGAAAATAATAAAAGAAATAAAAACAAAGCAAAATAAGGAAAGTCCGGAATATCTTCGGCCTTGTTGTGGCGATCGCCATAGATGCCTGGCGATCGCCATCTTTATGTAAAGCTCTGCCGTATCCTCTGTCACCCTATGGCGATCGCCGTAGAGTCATGGCGATCGCCATAATCTCTCCAACTCGCATAACTCTTCTGTTGTAGAATGGCGATCGCCTGGATGGTAGTGGCGATCGCCGCTGCTCCGCAGAATATCTTCAAGTCTTCATGTCTTCAATCTTTGATCTCTTCTTCTTCGGTTCTGATCTTTATTTCTTCACTTCTTAATAAATATCTTAGAACATAATAATGACTCGAAACACATATGATAATACTCCTAAACTGATGTAATAATCCCTAGTTACGCTATACAAAGTGCAGCGTATCATTTCCATTGAGAGAAAACGGAGGAAATGACGAGAACAAAAATCGCCAGAGAAGGTAAGAGTTCAGAATAAGGGCGTGTAAAAGAAGATACGTTCGCCACTCATTTGTAGGAGAAAATCACGAGGATCTCGGGAAAAGATACTCTCTCCAACGACATTATCTTCTACCAAGAAGTAGCCGTTACGATATAGACGTTGTCGGCGCGAGAAACGAAGTCTTCCTCCCGGCACGTGTAAATAATTGAAGAAAAATCTTGATCGAAGCTTAACGACGATGTCGAGAATTTTGGTGACGTTATCATCAACGCGTTCCAGCAATTCTGAAGACGTATTTTGCAAAGAAAGAAGGCGTCTCCCAGCTCTTCTTAATATCACGCCCTGTAAGACGCCTTAGGGGTATTGTTTATGCCTAAAAATACGACGACTATGGAACGCTAAGGAGCTACGCGTAGAAGCATAGAAGCGACGCGACGTGAAGAACGAAGGATGGCGTCGACGTGACGTTGTAAAGAAGAACGTGTCGTTAAGCTATGGAAATTAGGTTAGCCGCCACTTAGTTACCTTGTTCTATATTATATTCGTGTAAATGGTAAAGAATAAGATGAAAGAATATCTTTTACCATATTTATTATATCGTTAGAAGGAAAAGAAAAAGATATTATTTCCTTAGGAAGATCCTAGGGTTAACCTATATAAAGGTCAACGCCAACCTTTTGTAATGATCGTACTACGCCGTAATATCAATACCACAAGTAAGTTCAAGTTTCAACCTTATTCTCTCGTCTTGTTCTCTTAGTGTTAAGATTATACCATTCTCTTTGATCTTTTCCCTACAATTGCTTAGTTATCATCTCGTTGATAATTTCACTACAAACAAGGATCTCGTACATTCTCTGATGATTTCAACCAAGTCAATCCGGAGAGTGGGCCTCAGGTCGAGACCTAAGGAGACTCGAATCGCCATGGAGGGGAGTCAGGCGGATCGTCACTGGGCCGACTTTTTCTACTTTGTGAATAAATCTACACTCGGCGAGGAATGCTACTGGCTTATCGAATGCTGGAATCCTGCGAGTAAGTTCTTTTTCTTTCAACTTTCACCATGTGTACCTTTAGACGTCGACGCCTTACTTAAGTTGGATCTTGTTTTATATTCCCTTTTAGTTAACACGGACATTATCGTGGTGAGGCGAGAGACCAAGAAGGTCATTGCTAAGCTCCTGGCCATCCCGGAGAACGAGCAGACTTTTCACGGTCACGACGGGGAAGGTCACCGTATTGCTCCCGCGACTCTAGCTGGTATGGCGTTCTTGCTTTTTACCCTGCTTTATCTTTTCTCTTGTCTTGGAGAATTCTAACTTCTGCTTTGGAATTCTTCAGCGTCTGCTGTTGCTTCTCGCATTCGCAGCGGGGGAAAATCCGACTTTGATCTTATTGCGTCAAAGAAGAGGCATCGCGTCGATGAAGAGTCTGCTTCTAAGGATCCCATCCACATTGCACCCATGATTTCTCTCATTTCTTCTCCTTCCCCTTCTTCGGTTAAGGCGACGAGCTCGCGCAAAGGCAAAGAGAAGGTCGTCGAGAAATCGGAGTTCAGATACGAGACTGTCAACGACTTCCCTGGGGTTATTTCTCGTGTCGTTACGCCTGGGAGCAAATTTCTGCCCGCCATGAAAGGGCTTTTGTCTCCTCCGACGATCGATCATTACTTGCCTATGGATACGGAAGACGTAGTGGGAGAAGCTCTCGCCGCGCAGTGGCAGGTAGGTTTTCAATGTTTCCGCCGTGTTTCTTATTTTCGTTTTAATTCTAACATTTTCTTTCCTTTAGGCGCTTCAATATTCTTTATGCGTCTGGGGGCGCTTCTCCGATTATGTTGACCGGATGAAGGTCATGGAGAAGAAACAGTCAGCTGACGAGATGAAGATTCAGGAGCTTAATGCGACGATTGAGACGTTGCGTAAGGCGGAGAGCGAGGCTCGGGAGAAGGTCACGACGACGCTTAAACTTCACGACGATCTTGCTAAGCAGGTTGAGGACTCGAAGGCGAGTGTCACTGCTTTGGAGGACGAGATGGCGAAGAGAGAAGAAAAGATTGGTGCTTTGGAGATTGAGAAGGCCCGGGTGGAGTTGAGGTTGGCTTCCGACCTCAAGAATGTTGCGGAGTATTGGTCTTGGTTATCTCGCGTGGAGGTCATCGAGGAGTATGCTGCTGGTCGTACTTATGGATGGGACCCGGTGAAGGAGCGAAGGGAATTCAACAACGCGTACCCGGAGCGTCCCGAGGGCATTAAAGTGGGACCTACGCCGATGAAGCCTCCGACTGAGCCCCATATTGAAGAAGATGTTGCTCCTCATCTCAACGAGGTTGATCCCAACGACGGCGTCGAGGACGATGAAGGCGACGGCGAGGATGTCGTCGCGGAGGATTCTGAGGAGGAGAAGGATGCTTGTGAATATGAAGACGGCGATCCTTCTTCTAGCGATGAATCTTCTTGATTTACTTTCTTTGAATATTTTTTTTTGTACATTTTCACATGTACGTGTAGCTTTTTCTCTCTCTTTCTGTTGTAAAAATAATTTTGCCTTTTTATGATGGGCTATTTATCGAAGCCTCCGATCTCTGTTACTCTCCAAATTCTGACGTAACAGGCTTTCGCTCCTAGCTCTCTTGTGACGACATGTATTAACGCGTCGTCGGTTTCTTATGATGTTTATACGTTCCTTTGGGAAGTTCTTTTCCTTTCTTACGTATCTCTACCCCTTTTGGTAGGTTTGATCTGAGCTTCTTGTAGGCTTAGTTTAAACCTACCAAAGAAGTTTTGTATACTTTTAACTTGATCTTTTTGTATGGTACTTCATGTTCGTGACTTGGGTGCTTGATATGTGCTTATTGGCGTTGATCGAGAGATGTGGTCAATGCGACTTACTTTAGCTTATTTGCCGACTTACATGAGGTTTGGGTCCAGCATTTCCTCCGAACCCAGAAGCGAGTGGCGGACGTAGGTCAGCGTGTGATTTTGATCAGCTTGTGACGTTACCCTTACTTTAAAGGTGGATCCGTTGCCTCACGCTAGCGTTTACGTCGACGTCGAACTCTTTTAATCGACGGGCCTATTCATCGTGTATGTCGTCCATTTTCTTGAGTATTAGGACTTACGATGCCGGTGGACGCGTCCCTGCCGGTTTGGCGAATTGCCCGTGGATTCATGACTCTCAGAGGGGTCGTGGAAGGCGTGAATACGCGTTCCTAGAGATGGGTGGTGGCGATAGGTTTCCCTTCTTCCCCAGAGCACCATGCCGGTTTTGTGAGCTACCGGGCTTCAATCCATATGACCATTGCCACACGTCGCTAATGATCATAGGAAGCTTCGACTCGGGGTCGGCGGTTCGGCTAACGTTGCCTACGCGTAGATGGAGCCTTGAACGCTTAGACTAACGAAATTCACCCCCGGCGCGGATTTTCGCCGTGGCCTTTTGAGCTTGGGTGTTACATCAGAGACAGAGAGCAAGTACTTTGAAAATAAAACATCTCTTATCATGCTTGAACACATCGGGGAAGGAAAAAAAAAAGGTATACTCATATATTGAAAAGATGCATCATTAAGAAAAGACTACTACGTAGATGTCGACCCCTTTGTCATCACGAACCCTTGTCGTTTTGACGCTAAGACAACTATTCTACCTTATTATAAAGAAAAACTTCAGGAAAGGGAAAAAAGGATTGTTCTTACTCATGCAAATGAAAGGTAAATAAGGTCGAGAAGGGTCTCAGAAGACTCTTGTGCTTTCTTTAGGATTACGGAACGCTTTGGTTGCTTCCTTCATTCTGATATCGTAGCATTCTCTAGCAACTTGAGTTTCTCCCATGATCTCTTGCGTCCCCCATGGCGATGGGAATTTCAGGGACTGATGGTATGTTGACGGGACTGCTCTCATGCCGTGCAGCAATGGTCTTCCCAGGATCACGTTGTATGGCGATTCAAGCTCCATTACGGCGAATTTAGCCCGCGTATTAATACCCCTGGCATAGGTTGATAGCGTAATTTCCCCTATCATCCTTGTCACTTCGCCGCTGAAACCTAATAGTGGTACGCATCTCCTGGTCACGTTGCTAAGGGATAATCCTAATTCTTTCAGGGCGGCCGTAGTGATGATGTTGGCCGAGCTACCATTGTCCATGAGGATTCTCTTAACAAGGTGGTTACTAATAGTGAGAGAGATTACTAACCCGTCGTGATGCTCTATCGTCGCGTTCGAATCTTCAAACGTGATAAGCTGCTTGCTTCGGGTAGGGCGTACTTGATAGACTTTCGTCGCGTTACTCTCGTCTCCGAGAATTTTGATACTTTTCTTTTCCATCGTAGACGTGTATCTGCTTGCTGAAGGTCCTCCGATGATGGAATGAATGGTACGAGCGTGGTGAGCTGGAGGTGGAGGTGGAGTGGGAGACTTTCTTTCTTTCTTTATCCCTTCGAGGGCGTTCTTTCCTTCTTTGGAGAGTAAATCTTTCAGGTCTCCTCTCTTTAGCAGCCTCATCACTTCTTTTCTTAAGGTGTAGCATCCCTCCGTCGTGTGACCTGTATCATTGTGGAATTCACAATACCCCTTGCCCGTTCCAGGTCTCCTTCCAGGGTTTTGCTTTCTTGGCCATTGCACGTCGCGTAACCCTTCCATTGCGCTCATGACGCGTAGGGCGTCGGTCTTCATGGAGATTCCTCTCTCTACGACGTAGTTGCTTTCTACCTCGCTCACAGTATGTACCGCTTGTGGTTCTCTTTGGAAAGGTTTGTTTCTTTTATCATTGCGTCCTCCCTGTTCCTGGTGCCTATCGGTATATCGACGTTGGTGAGAATTCCTTCGCGGAGGAGTCCGCCTACGTGGAGATCTGGCAACCTCTTCATTGTATTCTTCAAGTCCTCTTCCAATCTTATGGCTTGCATGGCCCTTTCCCTCGTTATTTCAAACGATTCGGTGCACATCTTTGTCAGTTCTTTATACAAGTCGCTATCTTTCGGGAGGGCGCGTCTGAACGCGTCGGAGGCGGTAGCTTCCGTGTAACTTGGGATTGTGACTTTCTCATCGTTGAAACGTTTGAGGAATTCTCTTATGGTTTTGCCTTTGCTCATGCGCATGTTATGGAGGTCTGATGGCTGCTTTGGAAAGAGCTTGCTACTGGCGAATTGTAACCTGAATCGGTTGGAGAGCTCGGCGTAGGACGAGATGCACCCTTGTGGTAGATGAATGCACCATGTCAAGGCGGGGCCTTTCACCATTGAGCTAAAGAATTTTCACATCATTGCTTCTTTGAATCACGGATCAATGGGGCTCGTGGAAAGTTTAGCTTTGTAGAGCAAGATGTGTTCTTCAAGATCACCTGATTCGTCGTAGATTGGAAAATCCGCGACGGTGAATTTCTTGGCGATCTTTTGGATGGCTATACTCTTGATGAACGGGCTATCTTCGAACGCGTGTTCTTCTTCCGGCACAATGGATTTAGGGGCTCCCGACATCGACATCATCTCTTTTTTGAAGGCCCCAATTTGTTGTTTCACGATAGCGGCGATGGTATCCAGAGTTAGGGTTTCTTCGGACTTCTTCTTCCGCGCGGAATCTTTGGGTAAGGTGAACCCATGGTGTTCTATGGGGTGGTAGGCGTCGTCCTCTTCAAGAGCTTCATCCATATCTAAGCGTCGAGCGACGCCCTGGTTGCGGACGTAAGTGTATTGTCCGGATTGGTTAGCCTTGAGTTCTAAGATGGTGGAGTTTAACCTTTCGTTTTCTTTGGCGAGTTCCGACGCCGTCTTCTCACTTCTTGCAAGGCTTCGGCTTGGGCCTTCTCGAAGGACTCGATTTGTGCTCGGATGACGGCTACGTTGGTAACTTCTCCGTCTACCCCTTGCTTTTCAGCGGGATCGTTACTTGTTGAAGTGTTGGGGGTGACTTCGAGGTTCTTCTCAACGTTCTCATCCCTGGGAGTGAGGGGATTCTTCGCACGTTCTTCGGCCTCTGAATCCCTGTTGTTGTGAGGGCTACTGGTAGGAGACGTCATGGCTTCCTGCAAAAAAAAGAAAGAGGTTCCCTTTGTGTGGAAAGATGACACCTTTTTGATCAAGCCCCATGGTGGGCGCCAATTGTTTGTAGCGAAATTATCAACGAGACGATAACTAAGCAATTGTAGGGCAAAGATCAAAGAGAACGGTATAATCTTAGCACTAAGAGAACGAGACGAGAGAATAAGGTTGAAACTTGAACCTCCTTGTGGTATTGATATTACGGCGTAGCGTGAGATGATTACCAAAGGCTAGCGTTAACCTTTATATTGGTTAACCCTAGGATCCTACTAAGGAAATAAGATATTTTTCTTTTCCTTCTATCTTCTAACGATATAATAAATATGGTAAAAGATATTCTTGTATCTTATCTTTTACCATTTACATGAATATAATACAGAACAAGGTAACTAAGTGGCGGCTGACCTAATTCCCATAGCTGAACGACGTGCTCTTCCTTATAACGTCACGTCGACGCCATCCTTCGTTCTTCACGTCGCGTCGCTTCTATGTGCCTACGCGTAGCTCCTTAGCGTTCCATAGTCGTCGTATTTTTAGGCACAAACAACTGTTTGGACTTACGATGCCGGTGGACGCCTCCCAGCCGGTTTGGCGATATGCTCGTGGATTCATAACTCTTAGAGGGGCCGTGGAAGGCGCAAGGATGCATTCCTGGAGAGTGGTCGTGTCAATAGGTTTCCCTTCTTTGCTCAGCGGATCGTGCCGATGTCGTGAGGTTCTGAGCTTCATTCCCCATGACCATTGCCACACGTCGCTAACAATCATGGGAAGCGTCGACTCGGAGTCGGTGGTTCGGCTAACGTTGCGTACGCGTAGATGGAGGCTTGAACGCGTAGGCTAACGAAATTCCTCCCCAGCGTGGATTTTCGCCGCGGCCTTTTTGAGCTTTGTGTTACGTCATAGACATAGAGCAAGTAATTTGGAAACGAAACAACTCAACATACTTTATCATATTGGAGAAAAAGAGTATACTCATATACTAATAGAAAGACGCATCATGAAATAACAAACTACGACTTTGACGTCTACCCCTAGTCGTTACGACCCCTTGTCGTTTCGACCCTAAGATGACGACGCTATCTTATTGAAACTGTTAAAGAAATCTAATTCTACTCATGCAAGAAAAGGAAAAAGAAGACAACACTAGAGGGCATGGAAGTTCTTATCGCTTTGGTGGATCTCGATTCACGGCGGATGGTGTTTCAAGAACATATAACTCATGTTGGCACTCTTCTTCATGGACTTCTGTTGTCTCTTTACTTGGAGATTTTGCTTGGACTTACCCCGTAGATTATTATTGTTCTTTTTACCTCGTTTGGCGAACTTGACCTTTCTTGTCGCGTTGGGGACTGATCTTCTACCCCTAGCTTTCTCTTTGAATTTGACTTTACTTTTACGGGTTTTTTGATGCCTTAATCCCTTGATCTTTAGAGCTTTAGACCATGAAGATGCCTTTCTTTTTACGACTCATCGGAGGGTGCAAACCTTGATCTCTAGCATATACTCTTCGTTTCCCACATGACCAACCTTATCCTCCGACGCGTAGATTTGACATTTCACGTATCTCGCTGGCTCTTCATGGTCCTTTGATTGCTACGCTTCTGCTTCCTTGCTCAATGCTACCTTGGCGACTTTCTTTATCCCGATGTCATAACATGCCCTTGCGACTTGGGGTTCGCCCTTGATTTCTTGGATTCCCCATGGAGATGGAATCTTCAGGGTTTGGTGGTACGTTGAAGGTATGTCTTTCATGTCATGCAACCATGGACTTCCCAGGATGATGTTGTAGGGTGATTCGATCTCCATTACCGCAAACTTTGCTTGTATGTTGATACCTTTGGCCAAGGTTGCTAATGTGATTTCCCCTAGCATGTTCGCCACTTCTCCACTGAATCCCACCAAGGGGACGTATTTCTTTATCACATCGTTACTAGAGAGTCCGAGTTCCTTAATAGCGGACAAGGTGATTATATTGGCGGAACTCCTGTTGTCGACGAGGATCCTCTTGACCATGCAATTATTGACGGTGAGAGAGATGACTAGTCCGTCGTGATGTTCCACGATCTCGTTTGGTTCCTCGAACGTGTTTGGATAGCTTTCTCTGGTAGGAAGGATGTGGTAGACTTGCGTCGCGTCGCTCTCATTACGTAACTCTTTGACATTTCTTCTAGCGGCGGATACAGTGTAGCCACTCGCGGAAGAACCTCCGAGGATGGTATGTATTGTTCTGGTATGACTTGATGGTGGCGGGGGAGGAGTAGGAGATTTCCTTTCTTTCTTCACCCCTTCGAGCGCGTTCTTTCCTTCTCTGGAGAGCAAGTCTCACAAATCCCCCTCTCTTCAACAACCTCAATACCTCTTTCCTCAGGGTGTAGCAACCATCTGTGGTGTGGCCTGTGTCGTTATGGAATTCACAATATCCCTTCCCTGTTCCGGTCCTTCTCCCTGGGTTTGGCTTCTTGGGCCACTGCACGTCACGCAGTCCTTCCATTGCGCTCATAACTCGCAACGCGTCAGTCTTCATGGGGATATTTCTATCGACCATATAAACGTTGTCGACCTCGCTCACACTATGCAACATGGGTGGGTCCCTTTGGAATGGCTTATTTCTCCTATCATGACGTTCTCCTCGTACCTGATGGCAGTCATTATGTCGACGTTGGGGAGAATTCTTGCGCGGAGGAGATCGTCTACGCGGAGATCGAAGACTTTCCTCGGCATTCCTCAGGAGATCTTCTTCTAGGCGCATAGCTTCCATGGCTCTTTCCCTTGTTGCGACGAACGAATCGGGACGAGTCTTTGTCAATTCATTGTATAGGTCGCTATCTCGAGGGAGAGCACGCCTGAACGCGTCGGCAGCAGTAGACTCTCTACAATCCGGGATGGTGATCTTCTCGTCGTTGAAACGCTTCATAAAGGCCCTTATGGTTTCTCCTTTCTTCATGCGCATATTATGGAGATCTGAGGGCGTCTTACAAGGCTTAACGTCTAGTAGAATTGGGAGACGCCTTCTTGCCGGCAAACAAGGTTAATGCCGGTGGACGCCTCCTTGCTGTTTTGGCGATATGCCCGTGGATTCATGACTCTCAGAGGGGCTGGAAGGCGTGAAGACGCGTTCCCAGAGAATGATCGTGTCAAATAGGCTTTAACCTTGTTTGCTCAGAGGATCCGACCAGTTTCGGGAGGTTTCGGGCTTCATTCCCCATGACCATTGCCACACGTCGCTAACAATCATGGGAAGCGTCGACTCGGAGTCGGCGGTTCAGCTAACGTTGCATACGCGTAGACTAACGAAATTCGCCCCCGGCGCAGATTTTCACTGCAGCCTTCTTGCTTCTTATTTGGTGCACCGTACTCAAGAGGCACGTTCTTTTAATAGACATAGAGCAATTCGTTTAAAAAATGAAACAACTCGGCATGCTTGACACGTTGGAGAGAAAAGGTCTACTCGTATATTAATAAAAGATGCATCATGGAACCACAAACTATGACAACGACGCCTACCCCTAGTCGCCACGACCCCTCGTCGCTTTGATCCTAAGATAACGGCATGTTCTTTATTGAAAAATTTAATCCTATTCATGAAAAGGGGAACAGAAGGAGATCGAAAACATGTAAAAAGAGAAAAATTGTAAACTTTTTCTTTCTGGCGGACTTTTATAATGGATGGTGTTTCAAGAACATGTAGTTCGGGTTAGCGTTCTTTGCCATAAACTCCCGCCATCTTTGAACACAGAGTCTTTGCTTATGCTTGTGTAGAGACGCATCGTTTTTGTTGATGTTCTCATCTTGTTTCTTAGATGATTTTTTTCTTCTCTGTGGCGTTTTGATCCCTTGTTACTTGGCGATTCAGACCATGAAGATGCTTTTCTTTTCTCGATCTTTCGAATGGTGTAAGACTTGACCTCCAACACATATATCTCGTCACCTACCTAGCCAATCTCCTCTTTCGTCTCGTAGAGCTTTCGCTTGACATATCTTACTGGCTCTTCATGGTTCTTTAATTGTTATGCCTTACCCTTTTTCTCTTGAGTTGCAATGGTTGTGCTCTTCATTCTTATGCTATACCATTCCCTCACTATCTGCGGCTCGCCCTTGATTTCTTGAATCCCCCATGGGGATGGAAACTTCAGGGATTGATGGTAAGTCGAGGGTATGGCTTTCATATCGTGCAAACACGGTCTTCCCAAGATCATGTTGTAGGGCGACTCCTCTTCCATTACTACAAATTTGGTCTGCATATTGACCCCTTCGGCTAAAGTGGTTAGAGTAATCTCTCCTAGCATGTCTGCGACTTCGCCGCTAAAGCCTACTAGGGGGATGTATTTCTTTACTACGTCGTCGCCGGATAGCCCAAGGTCTTTTATGGCGGACAGGGTGATGGTATTTACTGAGCTCCCGTTGTCTATAAGAATTCTTTTGACCTTGCAATTACTGATGGTGATGGAGATAACTAACCCGTCATGGTGATCTATGCTCCCGTTGGGTTCCTCGAACGTGATTGGGCAATCTTTCCTGACAGTTCTGACGTGATAGATGGGTAGAGTACTTCCTTCGCCGCGCGACGCCTTGACGTTCCCTTTGGCGGCAGACGCGGTGTAGCCACTTATGGAAGAGCCTCCAAAGATTGTGTTGACCGTTCTCGAACGATTTGATGGAGGAGGCGACGGCGTCGGAGATCTCTTGCCCTTCCTTGCTCCTTCAAATACGTCTCTTCCCTCTTTGGAGAGTAGATCTAGCAGGTCGCCTCTTTTTAAGAGGCGTAACACTTCTCTTCTTAGGGTGTAACAATCATCTGTGGAGTGCCCTGAGTCGTTGTGGAATTCGCAATACCCTTTCCCCGACCCTAGCCTCTTCTCCGGATTTGGATTTTTAGGCCACTTCACGTCGCGGAGTTTTTCCATCGCGTTCATGACTCGCAACGCGTCAGTCTTCATGTGTACGCCCCTTTCGACCGCATAAACGCTATTGATCTCGCTCACGTTATGCACCATGGGAGGCTCTCTCTGGAATGGTTTGTTCCTCCTATCGTGACGTTCATCACTTCTTCGCTGAGGAGAATCTCTGTGCGGAGGAGTTCGTCTACGCAGAGATCGGGATTTATCGGGATGAGTCTTCATCAGTTCTTTGTATAAGTCGCTGTCTCGAAGGAGTGCACGTCTGAACACGTCGGCAGCGGTAGACTCACCATAATCCGGGATGGTGATCTTCTCGTCATTGAAACGCTTCATGAAGGCCCTTATAGTTTCGCCTTTGTTCATGCGCATGTTATGGAGATCTGAAGGCTGTTTCGCAAACATCTTACTGCTAGCGAATTTTAGGCGAAACATGTTGGAGAGTTAAGCATAGGACGAGATTCTCCCTTTGGGGAGGTGGATGAACCACGTCAAGGCCGGACCTTTCAACGTTGAACTAAAAAACTTGCACATCATCTCTTCTCTTAGTTCCGGCTCGATTGGACTCGTGGAAAGCTTGGCTTTATAGAGCAATATATGCTCTTCCGGGTCATCGGATCCGTCGTAGATGGGAAGATCGGCGACGGTGAACTTCTTTGCTATTTTTTGGGCGGCGATGGCGTTGACAAAGGGACTCTCTTGATATCCGAACTCGTGCTCAGGGATGATGGACTTAGGTGCTCCGGGCATCAGCATCATCTCCTTTCTCAAGGCTCCGACTTGTTGTGCTACAAGTGTCGCGACGGCACTTGGCGTCATTTCCTCTTCGACTTTCCTTTTCGGAACCATCTCTCTCGACGGAATGACGTCTTGGTGCTCCTGGGATCCATAAATTTCACCTTCTTCAGCGACGGCATCCATGTCTAGACGCCGAACGACACTCTAATTACGAACGTAGGTGTGTGGCCTCGCGGACTCTGCCTTTAGTTCTTTGATTATGGAACGCAACCGTTCGTTTTCTTTGGTAAGCCCTAGTGTGGTTTCCTCGCTGGCGCTTTTGGTTTCCGCCCAAGATTTCTGAAGGAAGTCGAATTGAACTCGGATGGTGGCTACATTGGTTACCTCGCCGTATGTCCCTCGTTCTTCACTGGGAATTATGGTCTTTGGAGCAGCGAGAGTTTCTTCGAGAGCCTTTCCGGTTTCTTCGCTACCTGGAATGAAAGACGTCGTCGCAAGGTTTTCTTCCTCGGATCTCTTCTCATCGTTACGCGGGCTGTTCGTCGGACTCGTTATGGCTTTCCTGCAAAAAAGAAGTTATTTTCGTATGGAGAGACGATACTACTTTTATCTTGCCCCACGGTGGGCGCCAATTGTTTGTAGCGAAATTACCAACGAGATGATAACTAAACAATTGTAGGGCAAAGATCAAATAATATGGTATAATCTCAACACTCAAGAACGATATCGAAGATTAGGGTTGAAGCTTGAACTTGTGTATTACTCGTATGGTGGCTGAATGATTATAAAGCAGGCGTTAGCCTCTATTTATAGGCTAACCCTAGTTTAATATTTAAGGAAACGAGATCTTATCTTTTTCCCTCTACCCTAGGACGATATAACAATAAGGTAAAAGATATTCTTTCTAATATCTCTCACCAATTACGTTAATAATATAAGGAAACGGGATAATATTCACTCGGCCCACCTCATCCTTAACGCAAACGAGATCTTCACCACACCTCGTCACGTCGGCGTGATCGTCCTACGCGTAGCTCAAGACGCGTTCCTTACTCGTCGTATTTTTAGGCACAAACAGTCTTCTCGCTGGCGCTCTTAGCTTCTGCCCAGGTTCTTTGGAAGGCGTCGAATTGTGCTCGGACGGCGGCTACATTAGTTACTTCGTCGTCTGCTCCTCGTTCTTCATTCGGAACCTTGGTCTTTGGAGTGCCCGGAGTCTCGTCGAGAGCTTTTTCCACTTCTCCGCCATCGGGAACGAGAGACGTCGTCATGAGATCTTCTTCCTCGGATCTCTTCTCGTTGTTACGCGGGTTGTTCGTCGGGCTTACCATGACTTTTACTGCAAAAAAGAAGTTCCCTTTGTGTGGAGAGATTATACTTTTTTGTTCTAGCCCCACGGTGGGCACCAATTGTTTGTAGCGAAATTACCAACGAGATGATAATTAAGCAATTGTAGGGCAAAGATCAAATATGACGGTATAATCTCAACACTCAAGAACAAGATGAAAATTTTGGGTTGCTTGAACTTGTATATTACTCGAGAGGTGGCTGAATGAATTACAAAGCAGGTGTTAGCCTCTATTTATAGGCTAACCCTAGTTTAATAACGAGATCTTATCTTTTTCCTTCTATCCTACGACGATATAAAAGTAAGGTAAAAGATATTCTTTCTAATATCTTTTACTAACTATATTAATTATATAAAGAAAAGAGGTGATATTCACTCGGCCGACTCTATTTTCAATATCGACGACATCTTCGTTCCTTCTTGTCACGTCGACGTAATCGCCCTACGCGTAGCTTATAACGCGTTCTTTACTCGTCGTATTTTTAGGCACAAAGACTGCGTATGTATTGTTATGGTGTGTGTCTTCCACCCTAAAAACCAACGAGTAGGAGAGTAATTGGGCCGCGTGTGGGAAGCTCCATTGGAAGGCTGGGAAGCCTTCTTATTTCTCATCTTAAGGCCCATTTCCCACCTGATTTGGACCCTTTATTAAAATATAATAAACTATTAGGTTTTCAACACATATATTGGAAGCAAAGGTCTAAAGATAAGCATATAAATGATATGGATAAAAACACTAAATATTTTCAAATTTCAGTCAAAATCAGAACATTCAAACAGAATGTTATTTGTTATGAATCTCTTGATAACATTAAATATTTTAATACAGAGGAAATAAAACAAGTGATTACAGAAGATCTTAAGAAAATATTTCTACCATCCCATAGTATCTTTATCACTACCAATGATATCAAAATAATCCCTAAATTAATTACTGAAGATGACAATAGATCTCTTTTATTATACCCTTCATATTCAGAAATAAAGAAAGTAGTAGTTGAATTGCCCCATAACAAGACCCAGGTCCAAATGGATTCAATGTATAATTTTACCAAACCTACTTGAACATAGTTGGTCCATTAGTAACACAAGCGGTGCAATATTTCTTCCATTCAAGAATTATACTATCAGATTGTGCACAATCGTTTATAACACTTATTCCTAAAATTGACAACCCCTAACAATTAATCATTTTAGACCAATAAGCCTATGTACGACGTTATTTAAAGTTATGGAAAAACTTATGGTAAACAGACTACAAACCCTACAACCAAAATTAATTCACCCATGTCAAGGAGTGTTTGTACAGAATAGATCTATATTTGATAATATATTAATTGCACATGAAATCTTTCATTCCTTCCATATCTGTAAAAATGGAAAACGTAGATGGATGGCGCTAAAACTTAATATGGAAAAGGCATATGATAAACTTCAATGGCCTTTCATTATAAAAGTTATAGAAAATTTTGGATTGAACTCTAGATGGATAAATTTAATAATGACATGCATTACTTTAGCTTCCTTCTCAATTCTTGTTAATAGTGAACTAGGGCGTACTTTTAAACCCAAATGTGATCTCAGAGAAAAGGAGACCAGGCCAATCACGCCTTTTATATTTATTCTTGCAATGGAGTATTTGACTAGAACCTTACAAGAAGAAGCAAACAAGAGCAATTATAGAGTTGGTATTCAATAAGTCGAAATGGAATGAGAATTCCTTTCTTATGTTTTGTTGATGACGCTATTATACTAGTCAATGCTAATATGAAAAACATGGTCTATATTAAGAAATTATTGGAAAAAATTAGCAACTTATCTGGTCTTACCATAAACTATCATAAAATTTCCTTTCAAACTTCCACAAATATGGACAACACACAACGACACACATTAGCATCCGTTTTAAATTTACAACTTACCAACTCAATGGAAAAATATTTAGGAATCCCAATTGTCAAGGGTAGAGTTAAGAACAAATGCTTTCAATACGTCGTGCAAAGTATGCAAAAACAACTCTCAAGGTAGAAAGCTAATACGATATCACAGGCAGGTAGGGTCATTCTCATTCAATCTAATATACAATCAAAGGCAAAAATAACCCAATTGTCAAGGGTAGAGTTAAGAACAAATGCTTTCAATACGCCGTGCAAAGTATGCAAAAACAACTCTCAAGGTAGAAATCTAATACGATATCACATGCAGGTAGGGTTATTCTCATTCAATCTAATATACAATCAAAGGCAAATCATTTAATTCAATGTTTTTACTTACCGAAAGGATTTTGTCACCAAATGGACAAAATAAATAAAGACATTTTTGGAATAACACTAATCCAAGTTACAAGGCAATTACTAATTGGGACTCAATATGCAAACCCAAGCAGTATGGAGGATTAGGATTACACAAAACTGAGACATTGAACAAAGCATTACAACAAAAACTACTTTGGAAGCTTGCAACTGAGAAAGACAATATTTGGATACAATTAATAAGCTTGGAATATTTACAATCTAGTACTATATCTATTATATACAATAATAAAGTTGAAGTCATGTCTTCACAAAAATTTGCACCACTTGGCAAAATTTGAGTGGAGACATGTGTATTTCCCAATTATTATCTCTCCTTTTAAAAACAATTGTGTAAATTTTTTTAATCACTATCCCACTCTAACCTCTCACTATTCCACTAACTCCAAATTTACAAAATCTCTATTTGGTAAAATTTATATTTCACTAACTTCAAATTTCAGTTTGATGTTGAGGTTTACACTAAAAAAGGACATATTTATCTAAGCACTTTGTTTATTATGTGTTATGGACTCAGTTCCGCCACTTTCTCTACTACTATTGTCCATGTTCTTCTTTTCAACGAAATATATGCATGCTCCCTATTTATCGTTTGATTGAATTTTCTTCAAGGTCTACAATTTCTATCTCCTAATCCATTTGTTAGGATTTGCAAATTTGTTTCTATATGTGAATGATTTTGATTGAATTTGTTTCCATCGATGTTTAATCAAGCCTCAATTGAATTCATTGTTCCTCCTCCTATATTTCATCTCGTCTACCATATTTATTATGGAAATTATTCTATTAGAATTTCAGGTGCATATTATGATCTAATAAGAAACTCTATTAATGTTACTTATTATGACTTCACAGAATAGAAGTTGTCAACAACTTTTCCTCATCTATATGGATAGGAGAACCTCTAAATTATGAACTAATTTTTATTAATTAATAAATTGTATCATTACCCATTCGTCGTACGGGACATACACATTTTAATTATAAAAAATAAAATAAAAACAATCATGACAGTTCTCAATATTATTATACTGAAGAGAAAATATTATTATACTGAAGAGAAGACTTTAATAGAGATATTGGATGAGAACTAGGTGATGAAAATACTATTAACTTTTAGATTGATAACTCAATTCCTCCAGTAAATTTATGATCTTTCTTTAATCCACATTCCACAAATCTAAAGGACAAAGTGTCAAATTTTATTATCTCAATGGGATATAGATATTCTACATAATATTCTCCGTACGGATATAGTTGCCCATATACTTAGAATTTACATCCCCCATTCATATGATCAAGATCAAATAATTTAGACATTAAATATCAATGGCAAATTTAACAATGCCTCGGCTAGAAACCTTATGAATTCTAATAATGTAACAAGTGCTTCACAGTTATATAATTGGTTGTGGAACTTAAAAATTCCACCAAAGCTTCTTAACTTCATGTGGAAAATCATTTCCAATAATCTTCCTACAACGGAAAAATTTAATAGATATTACAACGGAGCTCCTCATTACTGCTCTCTTTGTAATCATCTAACTGAGACACTGAAACACCTCTTTCTCGAATGTCCTTACACATTAAATCAAATGAGAAAGTAGTCTCAAATTTATGGAAACAACTTCCCAACTCCAAATTGCAGTTCGTTCAAAAATATTTTAGTGGAATTAATACAACTATATACAAATGCGCACCATAAAATTGAAGCAACAATCTTCTTTTGGTATCAAATTTGGCTTTACAGAAATGTTGTTATCTTTAGAAACAATCAAACATTTAAAAGTGATATGGCTCACTATGCTTATACCTACTTTAAACAATGGGAAATTGCGATAAAAACAAACAAATGACCAAAACAACCCCGAAGAAGTAGAAATAAAAAGAACCACCAATGTTGGCAAAAACCACCAAAAGACTAGATTAAAATAAACAAAAACAACTATCCATGATGTGGAAAGTCAACTATCCATGTTCCATGAAAGTAGGTTAACTTAACCATATTTATGCATGCCTAGCTACCAGTAAGATATATATGCAAGCTTAGGTACGAGTTAGGCAGCAAAAATAAACAAAAACAGTTCGAGGCTATAGGATTAGGTTGAAACATGAAGGTCGACGGATCTGAGGCACTTCTATCCCCCAAAATCCAGCAAACGGAAGAAGAGGAGGACGATGGCGGGGACGGAAGAGATGAGGGTGGTAATGTTGAGCCACAAGCATCGACGACGTCGCAAGTGATGGAATGCATCCTTATCGCCATCTCACGCGCGTTGGACGCCCAACAATGCTTCATCACCACCTTCAGCGACTCCAGTTCTTACCCCTCCAACATCATCAGCGAATGGTCCCTTGAAGACGCCAGTGCCCTCCTAACCACCCTCCCCGCGGCCTCGTTTTTCGGTGGCTGCCTCGTTGGCGGCTTCCTTACCCCATTGGTGGACTCCCGCGTGGGTCGAAAGAGCCTCCTCCTCCTCTCCTGCCTCATCATGTCCCTCTCCGGCCTCCTCACCTCCCTCTCCCCAAACCTCTTCGTCTACTCCGCCTTCCGCTTCGCAACAGGCTTCGGCCGCGCCCCCATCGGCAACTCCGCCCTCGTCCTCTCCACCGAGCTCGTGGGCCCGCGTTGGCGCTCCCACGTCGGCCTCCTCGGTTTCGTCTTCTTCTCCTTGGGCTACGCTTCTTTACCCGCCATCGCCTTCCTCAACCGCCACTCTTCATGGAAACGCCTCTACTTATGGACGTCGCTTCCCGCCCTCCTCTACTCCCTCCTCATCTACGCCTTCATCAAAGAGTCTCCCCGATGGAGATCCGACACCTACTCCGCCTTCAAAACCCTAATCTCGAGAAAATGGGCGGTGCGTCGGTTAGCATTGGGGATGATCCTCACCTTCGGTCTCGGGGTAGCGTCCTTCGGGATGCCTTTAGGCCTCGGGAGCCTCTCCTTCAACCTCTACATAACGGTGGCGATGGAAGCGTTGGTCAAGCTTCCGTCGGCATTGGTGGCCTTCTGCCTCATTGAAACCGTGAGCAAGAGATGGTCGCTATTAGTGACGACCGCGGTGAGCGGGATCTGTAGCATCGCGTGTGGGGCCATGAGCGGGTCCAGCTGGGTGCAGG
The DNA here is from genome assembly GCA_029168935.1 of Oxyria digyna. NCBI lineage: Eukaryota > Viridiplantae > Streptophyta > Magnoliopsida > Caryophyllales > Polygonaceae > Oxyria > Oxyria digyna. The sequence goes on from JAPVLV010000005.1 coordinate 13,907,371, forward strand.
TGGGGGTGGAGTTGGTGGCCTACTTAATAGGGTCCACAGCTTATGATATAGGGCTCATCTATGTGTCCGAGTTGTTCCCGACGTGTGTGAGGAACTCGGCTTTGGCCATGGCGCGGCAGGGAGTGGTACTAGGGGGTGGAGTAGGGGCGGTGTTGGCCGCATTGGCCGACTCCTGGCAGAATGAGTTGATATCGTATGCTGGATTTGGGGCGGCAATATGGCTGTGCGGGCTTTCGGTCGTCTGGCTGCCGGAGACCAGGGGATCCGAAGCTCTTGATACAATGGAGGAGGAAGAGCGCAACCTTGTGGACAAGAATTCATGGAATTAGATGTTTAGGTAGATTATCGTTATTTGATTCTTCTAACCAAAAGCAAGCTACATTTTCATCAGTTCATAATGACTCACTAATTTCATATTTTAACAAGATTACTCGTCCACTAGCTTAATTCGATGAACTTGGTCTTACAAATTAATGAATACAAGTTTGTACATTGCAACCGGCGATTTGTCATGTTAGAATATCAGAAGTGGAACAGTAGAGAGAGGAAAATGATGAGAATATTATTAAGGGTTTAGTAAATAAACTAGCTAACATCCACTCAAGTTGGAGTATGATTCGACACGAATAAAACGAGATTTGAGAACAACAATACTACGCATAGGTGGAGGAAAAGGGTTTAGTAAATACATATGCTAACCGAGCCTTGGTTGAACATGAAGAAGAGATCACTCCTCAAAGAGTTTAGCTAGCTCGAAGAAAATGACAATCCGGCGAAATCAATGTGTTTGGTGCGTTCCTGAAACACACGGTTGTTGGCAATATATATATACCAGCCTAACTCTCACATTTGATGGGAATAGGCTTAACACTGGGAGCACCTAGCTCATGCATCAGGCGGCTTAACCAAGATAATTCAGCAGTTACTCTCCTTAAGTCCCTATATTCAGGCTCATCAGTGATAAAGAAACATTAACCGTTTCTTTGATTTTCGGGAAACAAGAGCACCTCATAGAGAGATGTAATAAACATTAATAGACCTTCGATTCTGAGGACAGACAACCAAGTCTCAGTCACAAAAAGCTTGCAGAGAGGAATCCGGAGAAGAATTGAGCAATAAATCGGCCAAGAGAAGAGGTACCTTGAACATATTGCAGTGTGCAACTGTTTGTGATACGCCTAAGACGGCTTCTGTAGCTAGTGCCTTCTCCGAGCTCTTCGCTAACGATTTCCAAAAAGATCACCAAGCGGGTTGTTAATACCTAAAAATACCACTAGGACTCGTAGACGAGAAGACCAATCTAACGAGTAGGATTGACGAGTAGAGAGGCCGGTCAATAGTATTTGCTTTTCTTATTGGTTTATTATTATAGGAATTATGTATATGGTAAAGAGATAAGTAAATGTAATTAAAAGAATATTTCTTTACCTAGTTTATATTATTTAGAGATATACGGAAAAAATAATATTCTTTTCATAAAAATAGAATTAAGGTTTGCCTAAATATAGAAGGCTCCCCCTTCTTTGTAAACAAGTTTGAACCTCCGAGCAATATACACGTAATAAGCATTCTTCATCGTGTTCTTGAGAGTTGAGTTGATACCGTCATATTTGGTCATAAACCCACATCATTGCTTAAGTTTCCACACGTAGTTACTTTTGCTACAAACAATTGGCGCCCACCGTGGGGCTGGATAAAAAATAAGTAGCACCTTTTCACTAGAAGAGAGCACCTTTTTCCATCAAGAAAGCATGACTAACTCCGATGACAACCAGGCGGAGAACGAAAAGAGAAACAACGAGTCTGTCGAGAAGATGCCACCAGTGATCGAAGTCGAGAACACAAAGGATGAAGAAAACCAGCATGAGTCTCCGAAAACTGCAAAAGATTTCGTTCCGAGCAAAGAAAAGAAACCAATTGAGAGTAGCGAGATCGCGACCGTGGATGAAGTACGTGCAAAGTTAAAAATATTCGAGGAAGCATGGATAGCGCAGAAGACGGCGACGAAGAAGAGGATGGCGGAGCTGTTTCAAGGAACTAGAGGCAAAAACAGTGCCATAGGCACGGCGCATATTCCCAAGGAGAAAAGCAGACAACGCAGAGACGTATTGTAGAGTTCCCGTTTCAGTTCCACTTAAGTAGTTGGCGGGTAGGGTTTGGATGCATTTAAGTAATAGGTAATAAAATAAACAATAGTACGCATCCAAAACATGAAATTTGGGAGGGCCATTTTGACACTAACTTAGACAAGTTCCAAATGTGGTGCATTTATAAAAATAAGCTCAAACGAACTGTCTAGGAAAGCAAAGATAGGGAAGGCCTATAATCAATCATCCTTTCGGCTTATAATGAGGGTTCAGTAGATCAGATTGATTATATTGTGTTCAAAAAAGTACAATTCAGCCAACTAATCATGAATGGAAGCAAAGTCCGAATATTATGCACGTCACAGGGAAATATAATAATGCTTATATCAAGTATGACAATAGATTCAAGTATCATGCAATCAAGAATAGGACCGGAGATGACAAGAAAGCACATACTAATCATGACAGGGAAATATGCAAGGGAACTCGGAACCTCTATTCAATGGCAATCATACCCAGAAGTAACCTAAAGTACTCAAAAGGTTCTCTATTAAGGGCTTTGGTGAAAATGTCAGCTATTTGATCTTTAGTACGACAATGTTCCATGATAATAGTACCCTTTTCCACATTATCTCTTAGAAAGTGGTGCCTAATGTCAATAAGCTTAGACTTGGAGTGAAACACGGGACTCTTAGAGATACTAATGGCGGTTATGGCGCTAGTGTTATCACAAAGAATTTTGAGAGGGTCATAGGACTTACCAAAATCGGCGAGTTGTTGTTTGAGCCATAAGAGTTTGCACAATAGGTTGCGGCTGTAATATATTCAGACTCAGTGGTGGAGAGGGAGATAGATGTTTGCTTTTTGGATGCCCAGGACACTAGGCATGGGCCAAGGATTTGAGTCATTCCAGAAGTGCTCTTCCTATTTTTGAGATATCCTGCGTTGTCAGCATTAATATAGGACGTGATTTCAAAGTCTTCACTTTTGGGATATTAGAGGCACAAATTATCAGTTCCCTTGAGATAGTGTAGGATTCTTTTAACCGCCGCCAGATGCTTTAGTCTTGGATCAGCCTGAAAATGGGCACACAAGCACACATAATACATAATATCTGGTCTACTAGATGTTAAGTAAAGAAAGGAATCAATCATTTGCCTGTATAAGGATTGGTCAGCCTTGACATCCATTGCCACAAATGACAGTTTTGTGGCAGGGGAAATAGGCGTAGGAAAAGGCTTGCACCGCTCATTTGAAACTTATCAAGAAGTTTTTTGACGTACTTCTGTTGATCAATTTGAGTTCCTGTGGAAAATTGATTTATTTGGAGACATAGAAAGAAGGTGAGTTCCCCTATCATGCTCATCTCGAATTCAATGCTCATGAGTTCTTTGAATTTTTCTACGAGGGACAAGTTATTGGAGCCGGAAATGATATCATCGACATAGACCTGGACAACCAAGATGTCTTCTTTGTTTTCAAAAAAAAAGGAGAGTTTTGTCGATCAAACTTCTTCTGTATCCATTAGATATCAAGAATTGAGCCAATCTATCATACCATGCTCGAGGAAGTATACATGATCAGGTCGAGTTATGTCTTCAAACCCTGGAGGTTGCTTCACGTAAACCTCTTCTTGAAGATAACCATTTAGGAAGGTCGTTTTGACATCCATTTGGAATAGTTTGAATCCCTTGTGAGTTGCAAAAGCAATCATGAGACGAATGGCTTCCATACGAGCAACTGGGGAAAACGTCTCATCATAATAAATTCTTTCCTGTTGACAGTACCCTTGAGCTACAAGTCTAGCTTTATTCCTTGTGACTACTTCCGAGTCATCGAGTTTGTTATGAAAAATCCACTTTTTACCGATGATTGATCTATTTAGAGGACCGGGAACCAGCCGCCATACTTTGTTCCATTCAAATTGATGGAGTTCCTCATACATGGCATGGACCCAATCAACATCATTCTTCTTTGTAGTTCTTGGGTTCGAAGACAGACATGAAGGCATTAAAAGCACAAAAGTTCTTCAAAGAGGATCTTGTGGACGAACCTGGTTTGTCGAAAGGAGAAATATTTGATCCACGGGATATGACCTTTTGTATTTGTAGTTGGCTACAGGGATTGACGGAGCAGCAGCTTCCGTTGAGCTGTTGTCGATGATGACAGTAGCTGATGTATCTATGATTCTTGTATGAGAGAAGGGCTGTTGAGGCAAGTCAGGATTAGATTCAAGAGGTGACTCGTCAGATGGATTTGATTCATCATGAGGAACAGGGGTTATAGACACACGACCAGTTGGACTAGCTTATTCTTGAGGGTTCCCATCCATGTTCCTAGTAAGTTCCAGAGAGAACTCAGGAAACGTAGATAGGGAGTTGCTCAACAGGTTGAAATCTTCTTCATCATCGACATCAATGACTCCAGAAGAAGGTACCTGTGAGAACACATGGAAAGCAGATTCATTGAAAACAACATGAATAGATTCCTCAAATTTTAAAGTCCTATTGTTGAACACTTTGAAGGCTTTGTTGTGTGGAACGTATCCCAGGAAGATTCCTTCACCACTTATGGGATCAAATTTTCCTATTGGGATTTTGCCATTGTTGTGAACAAAACATTTGCACCCAAACACTTTGAGATGGGAAATTCCATGTAGAAGCTCATAGGAAGTCTTCTCAATCTGTGGACGGAGCATCGATCGATTGAGAATGTAACATGCAGTGTTGACTGCCTCAGCCCAAAATCATTGAGGGAGGTTTGCAGTGATAAGCATTGTACGAGCCATATCTTCCAAGGTCGATCTTGTTCTTCCTTTCTACAACTCCATTTTGTTAAGGGGTTATAGGGGCCGAAAAATTACGAGTGATTCCTCTTGTGGCTCGGTGATATTTCGAGAGTGGGAACTAAGTCACAAAATCTGTCAAACACTAAATCCTTTGATTTTATGAAGATAGTCAATGTATATCTAGAAAAATCATCAACAATGACCAAAATGTACCTGTTACCTCCGATACATTGAGTTCTCATGGGACCACAAAGATACATGTGAATAAGTTCAAGAGGTTTGGAGGTACTGATGATAGTTTTGGATTTAAACGAGCTACGTACCTGTTTTCCTCGAACACACTTCGAGCAAAATTCATATTCATCTACCTTGATAGAGGGAAGGCCATTGACAAATTCCTTTCATTGAAGTTTGTGGATGAGACGGAGACTTGCATGACCAAGTCTTTGATGCCACAAAGTAGATTTGTTTGTCATGGAGGAGAGACATAGTTTTTCTTGTGGAGAAAAACTGTGATCCACAAATGTATGCATTGTTGAACTTTTGCCTTTGAGAATAGTCTTTTGAGACTTGTGATGAATCACGAAACATTCAGAATGAGTGAAGAGAACATTGTTCCCTCCTTGATCACACAGCTGTAACACACTTATTAGATCAAAACAAAGATTATCAACAAGATGGACGTCACTTACCTTAATGTTTTCCGATAGGTCAACACATCCAGTTCCCAATATGGCTCCTTTCTTCTTTTCACCGAAGGAAATCTTTCCTCCGTTGTTTCCTGTCATGTGGCAATTAAGAAGCACAACTGTCTATGTACCATTTAGCATCTTTGATCACTTCATCCTACAATGAAGAAGATTAATTTTTACGAACCCAGTCCAGCCGCTTTTCTGGGTAAGTTAGTCTTGAAGTTCCCATGTTGGGCAAGTTTCTTGTTTCCCTTGGGAGGAGATCTAGAGTTCTCATAGGAATGGGAAACATAGTACTAAGGATCATTGATATCATTTACGTGAGTCTTTCCTTTCTTGTGGTTCCAGTTATAAGCTCTCTCTTCATGTCTCTTCTTTTTCTCACAGTCATAGATAAGGTGTTCTTGGTTCCCACAGTGCCAGCATAAACGATTTGTGGGAATCCATTGGTACCTATCTTTGGTTTTGTAGTGAGACTTGCTTTTACTTAAATCAACCTTTTTCTTAGGAGTTTTTCTAGGTTCACCCTGTCTCATTTTTTCCTACATATTGTGAATGTGAGGACTAAAATAAGGGGCATAGGGAGGATCATTAGAAGAGGAACTTTCAAGCACTTTGATTCTTTGTTCCAGATACTTATTCTTGTTATTAGAAGTTTGAAGAGCTAAGTCAAGTCTTTCATTTTTGGCCTCAAGTTGATTGGTGATTTGATCAAACTGAGAGTGAGAATTACATGGAGGATCAGAAACACTATGGGGTTTAAAACCTAGATCTCTACTAGGTTTAACAAAAACAGTTTGAGTGACAGTTTTCTCATGAATACATTCAGTAAGCAAGTCAAGTTTCTCAATAATAGATTGAAGCATAGAATCAGAGGAACTGTGAGGGGAACTATTTCCTAAGTTTAATTTTTCATGCAAATCACAAGTAGGGCAGATAGTGGGATTCCCATTTTCAGAAATGACAGCATTTTCATATTTCTTTAACCAAGCAGCCCTTTCCTCAGTCAAGGTGGATATTTCTTCTTCACTTTCAACAAGTTTTTCTTGAAGGACATTGTTTTCTTTACTCAAGGACTTAATGAGTTTTATCAATTGTTTCTTGTCATATTTGATGAGAGTTTCGGAAAATTCAGAGAAAGAGAATACCTCAGGATCAGACGTTTCATTTTCAGGTTGAACCATGGGACACATTTCATTCAAGTCATCATCGGAGTCACTCTCTCCCCATGCAGCTTTAGACTGCGAGAGAGTCATGAGACAGAATTGTGAGGGATTTAGATTGAGTTCCTTATCAGAGTCGCTATCTCCCCAGGTGGTGGTAGCAACTATGGCTAAATATGAGAACCGTAGTATACAGAAAGACTACAACCATTTTTTCTACGGTTCTGAACCGTAGTAAAACATGCATTTAAACCGTAGTAAAACTGACATTTTGTACTAGTGTCCTGCTCTTCCTTTCTACAACTCCATTTTGTGGAGGGGTTCTAGGGGCTGAAAAATTACGAGTGATTCCTCTTTCCCTACAAAAGGTTAGAAACTTTGCATTCTTGAACTCAGTTCCATGATCGGAACGTATAGCTTTAATATTGTAGGTAAGTGAAATTTCGAGAGTGGGAACTAAGTCACAAAATCTATCAAACACTAAATCCTTTGATTTTATGAAGATAGTCAATGTATATCTAGAAAAATCATCAACAATGACCAAAATGTACTTGTTACCTCCGATACATTGAGTTCTCATGGGACCACAGAGATCCATGTGAATAAGTTCTAGAGGTTTGGAGGTACTGATGCTAGTTTTGGATTTAAACGAGCTACGTACCTGTTTTCCCCGAACACACTTTGAGCAAAATTCAGATTCATCTACCTTGATAGAAGGAAGGTCGTTGACGAACTCCTTTCTTTGAAGTTTGTGGATGAGATTGAGACTTGCATAACCAAGTCTTTGATGCCACAAAGTAGATTTGTTTGCCATGGAGGAGAGACATAGTTTTTCTTGTGGAGAAAAACTGTGATCCACCATGTATACATTGTTGAACTTTTTCCTTTGAGAATAGTCTTTTGAGACTTGGGATGAATCACGAAGCATTCAGAATGAGTGAAGAGAACATTGTTCCCTCCTTGATCACACAACTGTAACACACTTATTAGATCAAAACCAAGATTATCAACAAGATGGACGTCACTTACCTTAATGTTTTCTGACAAGTCAACACATCCAGTTCCCAATATGGCTCCTTTCTTCTTATCACTGAAGGAAATCTTTCCTCCGTTGTATCTCTGAAGTGAGTGAAGTGGCTCTTTGTTTCTTATTATGTGGAAATTAAGAAGCACCACTGTCTATGTACCATTTAGCATCTTTGATCACTTCATCCTGCAATGAAGAACATTAATTTTTACGAACCCAGTCCAACCGCTTTTCTGGGTAAGTTAGTCTTGAAGTTCCCATGCTGGGCAAGTTTCTTGTTTCCCTTGGGAGGAGATCTGGAGTTCTCATAGGAATGGGAAACATAGTACTGAGGATCATTGATATAATTTACTTGAGTCTTTCCTTTCTTGTTGTTCCAGTTATAAGCTCTCTCTTCCTGTCTCTTCTTTTTCTCACAATCATAGATAAGGTGTCCTTGGTTCCCACAGTGCCAGCATACACGATTAGTGGGAATCCATTGGTACCTATCTTTGGTTTTGTAGTGAGACTTGCTTTTACCTAAATCAACCTTTTTCTTAGGAGTTTTTCTAGGTTCACCCTGTCCCATTTTTTTGTACATATTGTGGATGTGAGGACTAAAATAAGGGGCATAGGGAGGTTCATTAGAAGAGGAACTTTTAAGAACTTTGATTCTTTGTTCCAGATACTCATTCTTGCTATTAGAAGTTTGAAGAGCTAAGTCAAGTCTTTCATTTTTGGCCTCAAGTTGATTGGTGATTTGATCAAACTCAGAGTGAGAATTACATGGAGGATCAGAAACACTGTGGGGTTTAAAACCTAGACCTCTACTAGGTTTAACAAAAACAGTTTGAGTGACAGTTTTCTCATGAATACATTCAGTAAGCAAGTCAAGTTTCTCAATAATAGATTGAAGCATAGAATCAGAGGAACTGTGAGGGGAACTATTGCCTAAGTTTAATTTTTCATGCAAATCACAAGTAGGACAAATAGTGGGATTGGATTTCTCTTCATTTTTAGGACAATCCTTAGCTCGATGTCCCATCTGATCACATTGGTAGAATCTAACTTTCTTGTGTTCCCTTCTATTGTCATTTCTAGGAAATTTTCGTCTGTGGAACTTTCACACAATGCTGGCTAGTAATGCAGTCATTTCATCATCATCTTCATCTGAGTCAGCCCTTGTAGTAAGTCTTTCCAAGACCTTGGTTAGTGTGAGAGCTATTCCAGCGTTAGTGGAGTTCTTTTCATTTCCCTTCATTTTGTCTTCATGACGCTGAGCTTTACCAACCAGTTGCTCCAAAGGAAGTTCCCTGATCAAGGGAGTCTGGAGCATGATGTCTTGAATAACTGCAAATTTTGACTTTAATCCATTTATGAATACCATGGATTTTGACCATTCTTCAAGCTTCACACCATAAGCTCTGACTTTGTTGCAAAGAATTTCAAGTCGACCATGATATGCAGAAACGTTTTCTGTCTCAAGCATCTTGAACCTGTGATATTCTCCTTGTAGATCGAATTTTCTACTATTCTGGAGATCCTCACTTCCCATATTGAAGAATTCTAGAGCCTTCCACATGTTTGTAGCATTGTCAATGTTCATGACCTTGTCTTGATCAGATTTAGACAGGGCATTTAGAATATATCGTCTTGCTTTGGCATTCTTCTCCTGTTGAGAGAATTGCCCAGTTGTCCACTGCTGGAAGTTGAGTTCTTTCTTTGAATCAGTGGGATCTCTTGGAACAACGTAGTTTCCATGCTCAACAATCTTCCAACAGATCATGTCATTTGTTTGAAAGAAACAAATCATTTGTTCCTTCCAACATTGAAATTGACCAGGTTTCAGCAGGTATGGTTTGTTGGTTGAGATACCTAGTTCTGGTTCACTTGGACGGGACATTTTGATAGTCTGCGAGTAACACACAATCTAGAGCTCTAGCTCTGATACCAATTGTAGGATCTGTATGTTAGTATCAAGGAAACTGGGACAAAGAGTTGTCCAATTCCTAGGCACAACGGAAGTAATAAACAAGTTATCAACACAATTACTAAAGGTGGAACCCAAGATAACCAACTAGTTATCTTTGGATGAAAATCACCCCTCTTTCGAGGATTGAAAAATCTACTTGTATATTCAATCAATGAGTTTAGAGATGAACGAGATTACATTCTTATTGCTAAGTAGGAAGTACTAACCTAATTCCTATAAGAAACTCTAGACTGAAACACAAATGAACTTACTTGATGTTCTTTCTCAAGAAAAACTCTTTCTCTTCATACCTTGATGCACTTCGAAAACCTCCAAAACGCATAGAAACTACGAAGTAAGAATGATCATATATATATAGAGAGAAGTATCTCATATAAAGATACTCGTGAGAATATATTATATGGAATACTTCTTTCCATATTCACAATCACACTTACAGTTTTGAGTTAACATAAATAAACTCAAGATCTTATTGTTTACTTCAATAACAGATTACAACACACATAGCAATATTTTAAACAAGGGAAAAGATCTTCTACAAGATCTTCTCTTCTTGTCGCCCACGCTAGGTTAGTTGTAATGTTGAAGTGACGCGGTTCCCCTTCCGCTTCCCTTTGACTTCGTCTGCTTGTAGTCTTCTATCTTTTCATCTGAAATACCAAGATAAGCTATGCCATAGTATATGATGAGATTTTCATATTCAAAACTAGAAGAACAGTGGAATGGTACTTCATGGGAACTGGCGCTCCTTAAGTCCCTATTCCAAAACTGATTTTGTTCAGGCACATGCTGATGTGTATAGGGTCGTCTTGGCTAAGAGTGATGTTCATGGACAACCTTCTAAACAGGTTCTTCATGTAAGGTCGAAGCCTTCTTTGGGGTGGAGTGGCTGAAGCTTAACACTGACGAGGTCGTGAGGGAGGGAATGCCGCTTCAGGTGGTGTTTTTAAGGGATCATAGTGGCAGGTGGATTGTTACCTTTGTCCATCACATCAGGTCTTGTTCTGTCCTTTATGGCGGAACTGTGGGGTATTATCTCAGGCCTGAAAATTGCCTGGGAGAGTGGGTGCAAGAGATTTGCTTGAAAACGGATTCGAATCAGTTGGCGGTTCTGTTGCTTAACAAATTCGTGGATCGTTGTCACCTATTATCGACAAGCCAATCGCGTCGTCGATATTCTTGCTTCTCTCGTTTTTTCTTTTCCTTTAGTATTTCGTTTTGTATTCCCCGTCGTGGGAACAAAATTACATAAACGTTTTCCCATAAAAGTTGGTGTATCTAATAATGTGGCAACTCACAACGCAATCTACCTATATTCTCTATTTATCAAATTTTGTCCACCATAAATCTTGCATTTTTTTAATACAATTTCCTCTGAAAGAGTAATTTTAAACTACTGTCACGGATAATCATTTTAGAAAAATATATACGCAAATTATTCAAAATAAAGTTTAACCTGTGAAACTCGCATCTGATATTGATGTGATTGATATCAATTACTCCCTCCGTCCCATAATATAAGCAACATTTGAAATTCTGACACTATTCACACTTCAATACTAATTTCTAAATTTATTCCAATATATAAGAAGAAATATAGTAATGTAGGGTTTTGTTTGATTCGTCTTGACGAGTACTTTAATAGTATTTTCGAGATGGGTCGGATCAACCCAATCTTTGGTGAACTTTTGACCGGTCTAAAGTCAATCCATAATGTTTAAGGGAATAATTTTTAGTTGATTATTTCTTTTGAATAGAAATTTTTTTTGAATGAGGGGGGTGTTATCCTAGTCTAACCTAATGGAATAACTTACTAAGATATATCTTTTCCATCCCTTGAACAATCCTTGAGTTCTAAAAAAACAAGTTCAAATTTGTATTCAAAGAAATATGTACACCTTATACAATTAATGTGCTTATTTTGTGCAGAAAATGTGCACAATAATTTTGGCCAAAACAGAAAGTTTGTCATCAAAAAAAGTTCTATGGAAAAAATATCAAAAACAAATTGGAAAAATGTGCACACTTATATGTTTAATATGCATATTTTGTGCACACTTATGCGGGTTCAGGTGGCTCGTTTGGGATCAATCGAAATCGAGCGAGACCAGTTTCATTGAACCCGTAACGATCTAAGCTTTCACCGGATTTGTCTCTCACTCGATTCTGATACTGAACGAGCCCTGACGTTCCCTCGGAATCTGACATCGTCAACTTAATGAAGCTTATTTAGGTAGTGGAAGGGTTCATGTTGCTTGATTGGGATTGTTCGGAATCGAAATTGAGCGAGACTTCTTCCATTGGGTCCGTACCGATCCCAGCTTTCATTTATCATCTCGTGAGGAAGCACGTCAGTATGGTCCCATTTGTTGCGGTAGAATAAAAGAGTATATTTGTAATCGTGCACGTACGTGCAATCAACTAAAAATTAGCTTAATTGCTGTCAAATAATGTAATTACATTTGAAACGTATAAAAGGGTAACATGCTTAGCATACATTCCTATCCAAATCATTAATTAAGAACTAAAGAGCAGTTTGGTTTAGGAAAAATCTAGCTAATTAAGTTGGGCCATAGGTATGAAGAGAAGTGGTGTATGGATGTTGTGTTTGTTAGTGTTGTGGTTGAGTGTGATGACAACCGCTCTATTACCTTCACTCACAAACCCCACCATGAAAGTCCAGGGCTCCATTTTTTGCCTTTCTGGAAACAAGGCTACTCCTTTAGAAGGTAATTAATTAAGCGTTCGATGGAAGTCATTAGTTTATGATCAAATATTGATGTTGAATAAAATGCAGGAGCAAGAGCAAGAGTGGAGTGCAGGACAGTTCACTGGAGCCTCATCACCTTCATAAGTGGGCCGACAAACGATCACGGATTCTACACAGCAACTGCACCAACTGGTTTGAAGCTAATGTCATGTAAGGCGTTCCTCCATTCGTCTCCGAAGTGGGATTGCAGAGTACCAACCGATAACAATGGCGGGAGGAAAGGAGCTCCCCTTATCCCCATCTCCGTCCTCACCCAAATCTTCTCTTGTAAGCCACTGTTCTATGCTCCTAGGTGAAGATCATCTTCAGTATTCAATGTTTCTTTATAGTGTATTATTTCATTCATTCATTTATTGTTATGTTTTTCCATGTATGCATGGTTTTTATGATTTTATTAAGGAGTGACTTTTGGTTTCCTGCTCCATCTCTTGAGGTTATGTTGCCTCTCAAGATTTTTGTTGTCTCTGATTAATTAAGACGTCTTTTTTCTCCGATATATCTGTGATTTTCTTCATTCATACAATTGTAAGTTTATGGTCGAGTTTCCTTATTAATTGATACCTTATTTGTATGCACATATACACGTTGCTACCTACTTTCAATATTTCAGTAATTAATTACTGATCAGACCAAAAAACAAAGTAATTAATTACTGAAATTTGTAGATGAGGAATATTTCAAACATAAGAAACATCTTCATACGAATCGTATTATATAGAAAACAATACAAAGCACTACATGTCCATAAGTTTGTATTGTGCTTGTTCCAATTAAATAAAAAAATGTGTATTATTTAGAAAAAGGTTAGGATGAAAGGAAAGCTTAATGTTGGAAAAACGAAAAACGAAGCATAAAAAGAAAGCTTAATGTTGGAAAAACGATGCGTTAACTTTATGTTTACACTTTACACATCAATGTTCATATTCTTGAGGTAATGTTTATAATCTGTGCAGTAACAATTTTGAACATTTTAAATAACTCACCGGTGACAATTTTATAATTTTTATGAATAATGTTTCTTTTTTAAAATGACAGAAACGAACATGATCACCAGATAAATGAACATTACCATCTAAACTATGATCATTAACTTGTTATCTCATGTCACCAGATAAATGAACATTATCATCTAAAGTATGATCATTAGCTTGTTATCTTCATATTTCTTACGTCTTTTTTTCCTATCGAAATTTTTCTCTTATATCTCTTATACTTAAAAGTGGGAGTCCCTACTTTTAATTAGTAGGCTTCGTTTTGACGGGGTACTATGGTTTTAATCTTTTTCTTTTATTTATTTATTCTAGGGTTTGATGTATATTGTGTTTTTTTTAACAAGCAAACAAAAACCTAAAGCTACTAGCTAGCTTATCATGCTTAAATCATCTTCGCGGATGATCTTGAAGAAATCCTTGAAAGGGTTGGATCTCTGATTAAGCGACATAAGAGAAGTTCTTTAATGTTGAAGCTTCGGGAAGCAAGGAAATCAGTTGCTCTATTGCAATTTCTTCTTATAGGGAAGAAACGAAAACTATCAAAAGATAAAACTAAAAACAGAATATCCCGTATAATGGGAGAAATCACCCAAGGGGATTCCTATTCCTATTCAAACAATTAATAACAATATCGCTATCACTTTCAATAATAATCTTCCTCAGGTTAAGCCGTCGCGCAGCTTTAACACCTTCGAGGATCACAAAGGCTTCAGTAACAAGGACAGAAGAGGATGGAATTTGAAGTGGCTTAACAAAGAGGGCAAACCTGCATGATTACGAATAATAAAACCAGAAAAAGATTGTGAGTTGGCTCGCTTTGAGCCATCAAAGTTGATTTTAAAAACATTACAAGGGGGAATGAGTGTGGTTGTATTTTTTTTTTTTTTTTTGTTTCTAGGTGGTTTAGTTCTAGAAGGCCTAACATCCTCATTTTTTCATTCAAGGAATCTAAGAAAAGCAATTTTTGCAATGTCGGCTATTGTTTGGTCCAGGGAGGAATATCTTATTGTTACGAATATTCCACAGAGTCCACTAGACAAAGAAGCCAGCTTCATGGTCATGGTTTAAGATACAAAATTGGGAAAAATTATCCTCAAAATTATTTAATAAACCGAGGTTGAAACTATAAGGTCCTAATAGTTTTAATTGATAAAAAACAGAGTGAGTAAATGAACAATTGAAGAAGAAATGGCATTTATCTTCATTATCAGAGTTGCAAAGGCTACAAATGGGGTAAACTTTGTGAAAATGTCTATTGAGACGTTTAGTAGTTGGGTGACAATCGGAGAAAACCTTCCAAAGGAAATTTTGAATTTTTGGAGGGATCTTTGATTTCCAAAAAAGAAATCTGGTTCATTCCAATATCGTTCAAAGGTCTAATCAAGTAGAAAGCTGATTTAACAGAGAATTTTCCATCGATAGCAGAGGTCCAAATAGGCTGATCATGAGATGTTGAAATAGGAATACGAATTTTGTTAATAATAGCAACAATATTACGAGGGAGAATGTTTAGTAGTTTGTAGTTGTCCCATTGGTGATCAGGTGTTATAAATTCACACAGTTTTTGCGTGCTTGGGTTGTTATTTTGAATGTGATTGATACAAGTATCCGGGATCAATCTATCAAGCCAAAAAAGAATAGATTTACCGTCACAAATTTGCCAAGACAAACCTTCTTGAAGTCATCTAGCAAAAGAAGAAGCCTAGAAAATTACCAAGATTGAGTGGGCTTACGTTCTCAATTTAATATATTATAGTTTGGGAAATATTTGTCTCTCAGAATCTTGCCGCAAACATTACCAAGATTGGTAATGATTTTCCAAAGCAATTTCATTTGAAGAGCTCGGTTGTTATCCCAGGCTTTACAAATACCCAATCCTCTTTGAGACGTAGGTTGGCAGATAATATCCCAGTGAAGAAGGGAGTGACTAGAAGAGTTTTTCTTATTCCAAAAGAAATGTTTATTAATCTCATCAATGTCATCACAAACTCCTTTGGGAAGGAGAAAGCTTTGCATTAAGTAATTAACTTAGGAAGTGAGATTGGTTTGGATGAGGACTGCCCTAGCAGCTTGGGAGAGAGAGTTTGCTTTTCATTTGGATCTTTGTTTTTTCAAAGCATTAAGAGCGTCATAGAAAAGATCATTACAAACTCTACCTTGAATAATATGGATGCCTAGGAATTTTATTATTTTAGAGGTAAGGGGTATGTTCATGTGAGACGCTAAAGATTTAGCAAAAGGAAGAGAAACATTACTAGAGACTTGCATTGAGCTTTTATGAAAATCAATAGAGAGTCCACTTTGTTTGGAGAAGTTGTTAAGGAAATTATGTATATAAATAATATTATAGATGTCGCATTTGCCAAAATGATAGTATCATCAGCGAAAGTAAGAAAAGGAATAGGCTGACTATTATGAGTAAGTGTTATACCTACATGAGGGGAACTACTAATAGCTTCTAATTGTAGTTTTCTAGATAAAAATTCCATAGCAATAACAAAAAGAGCAGGTGCGAGAGGATCGCCTTGTCTAATACCACGTGAGGGTTTAAACTCTAGGCCATGCTGATTATTAATCAAAATTGAATATGAGGCCGTATCCAGGCAAGCTTTAATAAGATTAATCCACTTATTGCAGAAACCAAATTTAGAGAGAACCTTACAGAGGAAATCTCAATCTAATTTATCATAGGCTTTCTCCATATCATGTTTTAAAGCCATCCAACCCACATTATCTTTTTTATTTTTGTGAAACGAGTGAAAGATTTCGTGAGCCGCAAGAATGTTATCTTGAATAAGTCTTCCTTCAACAAAAGCTCCTTGAAGAGGGGAAATGATTTTTTCAAGAATATGCTTAATATGATTAGCTAGAATTTTGGTGATAATTTTATAAGAAGAATTGCAAAGGCTAATCGGTCTGAATTGGTTAATCGTGGTGGGGAAATCTATCTTGGGAATAAGAGCTATGAAGGAGTGGTTAATGGCTGAATGAATTTGTTCTGGATGAAAAAGGCTTTAATAGCTAGTAAGAGAGAAGATTTAATGTTGTTCCAATGTTTTTGATAGAATTCAATAGAAAATCCATCAGGTTTTGGGGTCTTATTTGGAGGTTGGTCAAAGATAGCCTTTTTAAGCTCACTCTCAGTTGGATTTTTAGTGAGATTAAAATTATCCTGATCAGTAAGGAGATATATTGGGAATAATATCAAGATCATGTGGACCGATACCTGTGGCACCATTGACTTGAAAACGGTGCGCCAGTTCACTAGTAATCTCTTTAGTGATGCTATCATGGTCATGAAGGAAGATGCCATATTTTGAGCAAAAACGAATAAAAGCCTCCTTAAAAGTTTTTTGTTTGGCAATAGCATGGAAATACTAAGTATTTCTATCGCCATCCCTGCTATGTTTAGTCTTGGCTCTTCGTCTCCAGTAGTTTGTTTGGAATTGAATAAGGGAAGAAAACTTCTTGGAATGAAGACGGATTTGATTAATGGTCCTAGCATTAGTGGGGTCGTTTACAAATTCCTGATGAAGTGATTGAATTTTATCTTCTGTTACCTGAAGTTGGGAGAAATTGTTGCCAGAGTTAACCCGGGCCCAAGATTTAGCATAACGTTTTAGTAATTTGGGTTTGTAATGAAATCTAAACATATATGATCCTTGAACTTTATACTTCCATACTTTATATACAAGTTTCGAAAAGGAGGGGTTGTTAGACAAATTTGGTTCATACCTGAAAGGAAGGCGAATTGTAGAGTTCTTAGCACCAAGGGAAAAAGTGATAAGAGCATGATCAAACGAAGAGAAAGGATGACGGTGAACAGTAAGGGTTGGGAAGAAAGTAGTGATGGAGCAATGAAGAAAAACTCGATCAAGTCGTTCAAGAATATTAGTATGCAGGTTTTGAGATTTACGCCAAGTAAAAGAAAATCCAAAAAATTTAGAATTAATAAGGTCCAGGTCAGTTCCTAATTTTTGAATTCTAATTAATCGAGAAGAAGAAGGGACAAGCCCTCCTATCTTGTCTGATGGGGATAATAACTCATTGAAATTGCCTACTAGAATTACCGGGAGATCGAGCGTAGAGATGGTACTATATACAAGATCCCAAAATTCATCCTTATTAGTTTCTCGAGAAGGGGCATAAATAAATATAAGGGCCATTTTAGTATCATTTATAGAGAAATCCATACAAATGGAATTCTGATTATAATGATTCAGTTTAAAAGATTTAGTAGAAAAAGAGTTTTTGTACAGAAGCCACATGCCTCCTTTAAGCCCAATCGAGGGAACAAAGACAAGGTTTTCAAAACCCATGCGCTTAACAATAGAGGTCGAGGGGGGGGGGGGAGTTGGTTTTAGTTTCAGATAAACAGATAACATCTAATTTATTCTTTTTCTTAATGTAGGCTATTTCTGTGATTAAACCTTTATGACGAGATCCTCTTGTATTCCATTAACCAATATTCATAAATAAACCAAATTGATATTACACAACCAAATTCTAGTGGATGGGTCAATGTTGAATAACGAATAGAATTGTACAAAATTCATCATACACAAGGCAAAATATTTATAGAAGAATGTCAACAAAGTATATTTCGTAGGAGTATAAGCTAAGAAGTGGAAACTTAGACTAGAGTTTGAGCTTAAAAGGGTAGACAAGTGCTGGTGAGGTGTAACCAATTTCAATTCAAAGTTGTTTACTGGATTAATCAGATGCCTAGAAAATCTTTTGATCTTAAGAATTTCCATTCTATCCAATTTCAAAGTATTAAAGAGATAACTAATCATGAAATATAACGACAATTTATAGAGAAAAACACAAGTGTAAATGTCCAAGTATAAAAAGTTCATATTGGAATTCAAATACTACATGATACAACTTTCAAAATACATAACAATACTAAACTGAAGAGGAAATTGCAGCCGAAAGATGTATAGCAAGTTATAATCACGTGCAAAGCACGTGATCTGTTGTAACAGAGTCAGACGAGAAAACACGTGCAAAGCACGTGCTCGTAACTGAATCTTCAATCTGTTATTTCTTCCTCCTTGCTCTATATAAACTCCTTCTGTAATTCTTGTTGGATTCAAGGAAGTAATTGAGCATTCATCTCTTCTTTTGTGCTTTCAATTCTTCACACAAACATGGTATCACAGCCAATGCGTTTCGATCGCATCTTTCTGCACTTTTTCTGAGATTTTTTTTCTCAAATTCGAGTTCATCTCGCATTACAAATCATTGATCTGCATTTGTTTTAGTTTCTGAGAGTTTCTGAGAGTTTCTTGGAGCTAAACGAAGTATTCGATCACAACTTGTGATTGAAATTTTGGCGTTTACAGAAAATCCCCAATTTCTAGGGTTCTTTGTCTGTAATTGCAATTCTTGCAAAAATGGTGGTGAATTCTGTTCCGATCACCGATCTTAGTGATCCACTGCATCTTTATCCATCTGATGGTCCCGGAATGCTACTGGTGTCCAAAGCTTTTGACGGCAAGAGATTTTTGTCATGGAAGAGAGCAGTCTGGGTTGCTCTAAGCGCAAAGAACAAACTAGCCTTCATCGATGGTTCTTATCCGTGTTCAACAGAGGCTGAAGATCCTTCTCGCCTTCGACTGTGGGATCGTTGCAACAATTTGGCCATATCTCGGATAGTTGGTTCACTTAATCGTACAATTGTAGATAGTGTTCTATTTGCCACTACAGCTCAAGCTATATGGTCACAGTTGAATTCCAGATATGGTAGAGTCAATGGTGCACAGAAGTTTTCAATCTAGAAGGAGATCTCATCTCTTGCTCAAGGTACTGACAATATCTCGAGTTATTTTTCCAAGATTAAATGCCTCTGGGATGAACTTGAGTCTTTAAGATCAATTCCTAGTTGTTCTTGTGGTTCTGCGCAAGCTATGAAGGCTCTTGATGATGAGCAAAAGTTATATCAATTCCTTATGGGATTGAATGACTCATATTCTGCAGTTAGAGGAAACATTCTCCTTATGTCTCCTATTCCAGATATAGATCAAACTTATTCTCTTCTTATTCAAGAAGAACAACAGAGAGAGATTAGCTCAGTAACCAGTTTCCAGACAGAAGCAAGTTCTTTCAATGTCAACACTCAGAAGCCAAGAAACTACAAAGGGAAGAATCCCAAAATTTGCACACATTGCAAGAGGCCTGGACATCTGGTTGATTCTTGTTACAAAATCATTGGCTATCCAAAAGATTTCAAGAAAATAGGAGCTTCATCAAATGTTGTGTCTAGTTCTGATTCTTCATTTGGTCTATCTGCCACAGAATTGACTCAATTGAAGAATCTTCTTCAATGCACATCTGGTTCTGAGAACTTTGCTGGTAATTCTCAAGTATTTGCAACCTCTCTTATTCATGCATCCAAGCATATTGATAGTAGTAAGGTCTGGATTATAGACACTGGTGCTTTTGATCATATGTGTCACTCACTGTCATTATTTGCTAATCATAGATATTTGAGTAATCCTATTTCAGTGAAACTTCCTAATGGTTCTTCTTTGATAGTCAAGATGATTGGTTCAGTTCAGATCACACCTGAGATTTTGCTTGAAGAAGTATTGTTTGTGCCAGAGTTTAAGTTCAACTTACTTTCTGTTTCAAAGCTAGTTGCTCAGATGAGTTGTTTAGCAGTTTTTTCTGATTCTCATTGTTGGTTGCAGGGGCTTGCTCTACACAGGCCTCTAACTCTTGGTAAGAAGTCCAGGAGTCTATATTTGCTTGAACAAGCTGGTGTTCAAGCTACATTTGAAGCAAATGCTTCTGCAATCAATACTCAACATAAATCAACCTCAATAAAGGACTACTGCACTTCACATAAAAGGCTTGGTCAGCTTCCTTATTACAAGCTCAAAGATATCATTGGCGCTTCTTTGTCAAAGGATGATATACCACCTTGTTTTGTATGTGCACATAGTAGACAACATAGGTTGCCATTTCCAAGTAGTTCTATTACAACTACATCTATTTTTGCTTTAATCCATGTGGATACATGGGGACCATTTAGAGAACCTACTCATGATGGCTTTAGTTACTTTCTAACTATAGTTGATGATTTTTCTAGAGCTACATGGGTTCATCTTCTTAGAGATAAGGCTAGCAGTTTCTCTGTGATAAAGTCTTTTGTAGCAATGGTTTGTACTCAATTTGATGTAAATATAAAGATCATTAGGTCTGATAATGCAATGGAGTTGGGTGGTAGCAAGTTAGCATCTGATTTTTATCTTGCCAAATGCATTATTCATCAAACTTCTTGTGCATATACTCCTCAACAGAATGGAGTAGTTGAAAGAAAACACAAGCATTTACTTGAGGTAGCTAGAGCCCTTATGTTTGAAGCTCACTTGCCACTCATTTTCTGGGGAGAATCTATTTTGACTGCAGCTCATCTTATAAACAGATATCCATCAAAAGAATTGAATGGAAAATCACCTTATGAGGTTTTATTTTCTAAACCACCTTCTATTACACATCTCAGAATTTTTGGTTGTTTAGTTATTGCTTCTACATTGACAGTAGGAAGACATAAATTTCAGTCTCGAGCAAGAAGGTGTTTATTCATTGGTTATCCATCTACAAAGAAGGCTTATAAACTTCTTAATCTAGATACAAAGGAGATCTTTTATTCTAGGGATGTCATTTTTCATGAGAGGATAATGCCATTCTCTTCTATCAAGGATTTCTCTTCTGTCATATTTCCTGTCATTGATTATTCACAATGGGATGACAACTATATGACAAAGGATATTATCTCAGAACATCAATAACCTCCCAGTATTGATTCACCTATTATTGAGCACAATATTATTCCACAAGACACTCAGGAAGATATTTCTCTTAGAAGATCAACAAGAGCAAAACAGGAACCTTCTTATCTTAATGACTTTATTTGTCATAGTGCTTCTTGCAACAATGTATTTTCTACTGAACTTGATCCTTCTTCCAATATTATATTTGAAGATCTCTCTGATATTAGTCAAGCTTTTGTTTGTCAAGCTTCATTATTGACAGAACCTACATCATTTGAAAGTGCCAACACTTCTGAAGATTGGAGGAAGGCAATGGACACTGAATTAGCTGCTTTAGATGCAACACATACATGGGATATTGTTTCTCTACCACCAGGAAAGAAGCCAATAAGTTCAAAGTGGGTCTACAAGTTGAAGTACAGGGCAGATGGCTCTTTGGAGCGCCACAAAGCTAGACTTGTGATCAAGGGATGCACACAAAAAGCTGGCATAGACTTCACAGAAACATTTTCATCAGTAGTGAAGATGACAACAATTAGAAGGCCTCATTGCAGTAGCTGTGAAGAATTCTTGGCTCTTAGCACAGTTAGATGTCAACAATGCCTTTCTTCATGGAGATTTGGAAGAAGAGGTCTATATGAAGATCCCACAAGGCATCAATGCAACTCCAGGAATGGCTTGCAGATTAAACAAGTCTCTATATGGTCTCAGACAAGCATCAAGGAAGTGGCACTCCAAGCTTTCAGAGGCATTACTATCTCAAGGATACATCCAGTCTTCTAATAACCACTCCTTATTTTACAAAAAGAAGGGTAGTTCATTAGTATTCCTTGCAGTATATGTAGATGACATCTTACTAACAGGGACTGATGCATTGGAAATGAAGAAAATCAAGGATTATCTAGATGGAAGATTCAAAATCAAAGACTTGGGAACCCTGAGCTACTTCTTAGGAATTGAATTCTTGCATTCATCCAGAGGAATTGTGATGTCACAGAAGAAGTTCATCTTGGAAATCTTAAAAGATTTTGATACAGAGGATGCTATTGTCACTTCCAGTCCATTAGATCCTTCCATCAAGTTATCCAATTCAAAAGGTGTCTTTCTCCCAGATGCAAATCCTTACAGAAGATTGGTGGGAAAGATGAACTTCATCACCAACACAAGACCAGACATCTGTTTTGCAGTCCAACATCTTAGCCAATTCATGCATAGTCCTACTGATATTCATTTTAAAGCAGCTCTTCACACATTAAGATTCCTTAAAGGTACTATGAACTCAGCTCTCTTATTATCTTCATCACCTGGCCTTGGTCTTCAAGCCTATTGTGATTCAGATTGGGCTAGCTGTGTATGCACAAGGAAATCTGTAAGTGGCTATTTCATTCTCCTTGGCACATCTCCTATATCTTGGAAATCCAAGAAACAAACCACCATCTCCTTAAGCTCAGCAGAAGCAGAATACAGATCCCTTAGGAGATTGACAGCTGAATTGGCCTGGCTCACCAGATTGCTTAGCGAGTTTGAGGTTCCAGACATCCACCCTGTTCCTATCAATTGTGATTCTCAAGCTGCAATACACATAGCCAGGAATCTGGTGTTCCATGAGAGAACAAAACACATAGAAGTGGATTGCCACTATGTGCGTTCTCAGCTCACCAAAGGACTTGTGATACTTAGCCATGTCCCAACTCAGCAACAGTTGGCCGACATCTTCACCAAGCCATTATTTGCACGTGATCTGTTGTAACAGATTCAGACGAGAAAACACGTGCAAAGCACGTGCTCGTAACTGAATCTTCAATCTGTTATTTCTTCCTCCTTGCTCTATATAAACTCCTTCTGTAATTCTTGTTGGATTCAAGGAAGTAATTGAGCATTCATCTCTTCTTTTGTGCTTTCAATTCTTCACACAAACAAGATTGAAGTTCAATTGTTGATACATAGTTTCGTCATGATTCATACGACCTTTACCCATTCTTGGGCTGATTTCAAAATAGGCAGAAGCAAAATAACACAAATAACAGTTCATAGGGTAAGGGATCACTATAAGAAAAAAGTTATTAGAGTAGTAGTAATGAATGGCACTAGAATGTTTGTCATTTATGAGGAGTAAGGAATGAGTGTAATAGGAGGTAATACCGGGGCACGAGTATCTCATGGTAACATCTGTAGTAGATTTAATATTACTGAGCAGGTGAGAGAGACAGTAATTGTTAGGGTTAAGAGTCAGGATTTGATAAGGTTGTACAGTCCATTTCCAAGTGAATTCAGCCTCAGTTTTTAATTTTAAGAGATCAGTGGATGAGTAAGGCAAGAAAGTTAATCTAATATTATGTAAATCACCATATAATTTCCATAACTCCAGAGGGACAAGTAAAAAAATGTTAGAATAGAAATTGGAAAAACTCTGATTCAGCATATTAGTTATTAGGGTGAGCACAGATAAGAGCTCAATATTTATATTTATACAACATGGATTAAATAACAGAGAATCAAAAGCTGTCAAATTAAGTCTCAAAAACAAACTATGAGGACAACATTTCTTCTTGACGTGTTAAGCTGGTTAATAATTATTTTGAACAATTTCCATGAAGGAAGATTATAAGACAGATCAATGTCATCATAGTAGCACTTAGGGAAATGCCTGATTAACATATAAATCTCTTGACTCTCCAAGAGCCTTAGATCAGTAATGAAATTAATCCAGATAAGAGTAATATAGTTTGCAGCATAATCTGTAAAATTAACACTCATCAAGTTTCTAAAGGTAATGGTAGAAATAATCTGGGAAGAAACAATTTTAAAGAGTTTTAAAATTTAAAAATTCACATATTGGCAAACTTGAGATTTGTCAGAAACTTTCAAGTAAATTATGGCAAGAATAACACGGAATGAAGATTGTATTATAGTATAAGAAACCTGGTTCAAACCCCAAAGCAAAAATTGATGAATCAATTTTATAGTGAAATCCGAAGGCTGATACGGACATCTTTCAGATTTACCAAGATAAGCAGTCATTTTTTAATCTCTACTACAGGCCAGTGCTAAATAAACACGGTTCTTATATACAGCTCCGTACTTTATTCAAACGCAGCCTTGTTTCTCGCGTTACGCGAGGGACGTGCTTCTCGCGTTACGCGAGAAATAGCAAAAATATTAAAAATTTAAAATTCTATTCTCGCGTTACGCGAGGGACGTGCTTCTCGCATAACGCGAGATTAAAAGTTAATAGTTTTGCTATTCTCGCTAAACGCGAGAAACCAGGCTGCGTTTGAATAAAGCACCGGGCTGTATTTAGTAATGGCCTAAATAAAGGGCTTACTATCTGGCACACCCTAAAGTTTATTTAACATATCCATACATTCGTCACGAAGTTATATGGTCAGACATTCGTCACGAAGGATCGAAGGACATCCGTCACGAAGGTGTTGGGGACATCTGTCACGAAGGTATTGGGGACTTACGTGACGAATCTGTTTTTTTAAAAAAAAAATCAGAATCTTGTAGAGAATTTCAATACGAGTCTGTGCATATAAAATACGTCAAAAACGGACATCGTTTGCCCTTCCAAAAGCCTCCAAAACAAAATAGTCGCATGCGTTAAGTTCGTAAAAACAAAAACTTATATAAATTTAGTATTTGTATAATATAATTATTAATTATAGTTAAAGATCATGCAATTAAATTATATACCATAATTGTATATTATCATTTAATATCACTAGTTTATTACTTATAAAGTATAATTATACATTATGTTTAAATATTATGAACTTAACAAAAAAGACTGTTTTGTTTTTAGGAGTTTTAGAAAGGCAAACGATGTCCATTTTGGACGTATTTTATATGCACGGGCTCGTATTGAAATTATCTACAAGATTCTGATTCGTCACGTAAGTCCCCAATACCTTCGTGACGGATGTCCCCAACACCTTCGTGACGGATGTCCTTCGAACCTTAGTGACGAATGTCTGGCCATATACCTTCGTGACGAATGTCTGACCAAATACCTTCATGATGAATGTATGAGTGTGTTAAATAAACTTTTAGGGTGTTCGAATTTGTAAATAAATCAATTCACGCCAAAAATTTGCTCAAGAGGAATGGTTATTGTTGAAAGGTTTGCAAGAGAGGATAAACATGATTATATTAGTGAAAATATTGAGGCTTTCAGGGTCATAAATTTTTTGAGGAGTATGGGAACAACACAGAGAAAGAAAACCCTTCAATATAATACAGTCATAAGTCCATAAAATTCCCTATTCCAACTATTGTCAGAGTTACCAATCTTGGAGATTTTAATGAAGAAAAAAATCCAGTCAGCTATATTTCAGGGTCATAAATTTGTGGCTTCCTCGGTGACAACCATCTTCGATGCTGCTTTGGAGGAAACTTCACCACCTCAGACTACTCCTTCTCTCAGTCAGGAAAAAGGGAAACAAGTCAGTTCTTCACTGGGTTCTCAGATTTGTGGCTACATGCCTTTGCACAAAGTGAAACCCGAAGGAAGCTTTGAAGACCACAATCGCACTTGTCGTGGCCATATCATTCGTCACATTTCTGAGAAGCTATTTGACATGTATGTCAATTACGACTCAGCAAAGGATACATGGGCCAATCTGAAGAAGAGGTATGGAATTGAAGATGAAGGAAAGAAACGGTTCCACGAGTATGAAACCATTGTCTCTAAGATTCAGGCTAAAGGTATTCCCATGGATTAGCTCCTGGATGCGTACGTGCTCATCGACAAACTGCCTCCTTCATGGAGTGACTATCGTTCGAAGTTGAAGCATGAAAAAAGGAACATGTCTCTTGATGAGCTAATTGCTGATTTAATGATTGAAGATGCAAACAAGAAGTATTTGGGTAAAAATGTTGATTCAAATACCTTACCTAATAATGCTAATGTTGTAGAAGGTTCCGTTGTTGGTAAAAACAGGAAGTCTCAGCCTAAAAAAGGCAAAGGAAAAGGTCTTGTAGCAGCAAAAACACCTACTGAATTCAAAAGGAAGCTGAAATGTTGGAACTGTAACAAGACTGGACACAAGAAGCATGATTGTCGTCTACCTACCCAACCTTAGGAATCAAACAAAACTCAAATCAATCTTACCGAAGATCTGATTGCTATTACAACTGAGGTTAACGATGCAATTGATGTGGTGGAATGGATAGTATATTTTGGTTCTGCGCATCATATCTACAACCAAAGGTCTTTTTTAAAACTCTCAATGAATCTCGCCATGATAATGTGTACTTAGGAGATGCTAGAGCTCTAAAAGTTGCTGGAATTGGAGACGTTGCTCTGAAATTGTCTTTTGGAAGAGTTTTAACTTGACTAAGGTTTTCTTTGTCCCTAATATGCGTAGGAATCTGATTTCTAGTGCTTTGTTGATGAATGCTGGATTTAAGCAAACTTTTGATGCTGGGAAATTAGTTATAACTAAGAATGGGGGATATATTGCTAAAGCATTTTGTATTGGTAATCTTTTTGTTCTTGACATTATGGATGAAATGAATGCTAGTGCTTCTGCTTATGTTGTGTGTACTTTGGATAAATGGCATAGTAGATTGGGGCATTTGAATGTCAATTCTATTAAACGTTTAAGGCAGGCTAATCTGATTCCTGATAACTTAGAAAAGGATATTTCTAAATATGAAATATGCGTAGAAGCAAAGCATGCTAGAAAGCCTTTTTCTTCTCCTATTAATAGAAAATCATAATTGGTTGAGCTTATTAACTCTGATTTGGTTGATTTTAAAAGCATTGTTAGTAGAGGTGAAAAGCACTATTATATTACTTTTGTTGATTATTTTTCTAGATACACTAGAGTATATTTGTTGAGATCTAAGGATTAGCTAGGCTTCTGATATGTTTATGCAATACAAATTTGAAGTTGAAAATCAACTTGACATAAAAATTAAGAGTCTTAGATCAGATAGAGGAGGAGAATATGAATCTGATTTTCTGAAATCCTTGTGTTTAAAAAAGGGCATAGTACATGAAAAATATGATCAATGATATGTGGCTTAGTTCTGGCTTACCTGACCAAATGTGGGGGGGAAGCCATTCTTTCATCATGTTGTATCTTGAATCGAGTACTACATAAAAGAACTTCAGTCACCCCATATGAACTTTGAAAAGGTTATTCTCCTAATTTGAGCTACTTGCGAGTATGGGGTTGCCTTGCTAAAGTTGGTTTGTGTGCATTCAAAAGGACTAACATTGAACCGAAGATTGTGGATGTTGTTTTTGTTGGTTATGCTCATAATAGTGATGCATATAGATGTGTGACATTTAAATCTGATTCTTTGCAATTAATTTGATAGCATGATTGAATCTAGAGATGTTGAATTTTTTGAGAATGTATTTCCTTTCAACAGAAAATTGGAATCTGGGTCTTCTAGTAATGCATAAAGTAAGAGAACACATGATATTTACGATGATGAACCTCGTAGAAGTAAAAGAATGAGAACTGTCTGATTAGTTGTCCTGATTTTATTACTACATTCCTTGCTGAATGTCATGCATATATGCTTATTTGATTGAAGAAGATCCTGAAATTTAATATGAAGCTAAGAAATCCATTGATGTAGTTTCTGGAAAGAAGCTATTAATAATGAGATTGATTCTATTTTGTCTAATCATACTTGGGAGCTTGTTGATTTGCCTAGAGGATGCAAAACAATCAGGTGCAAGTGGATCCTTAAGAAAAAACTTAAAGTTGATGGTTCCATAGGAAAATTCAAAGCGAGACTGGTGGCACAAGGATTTTCTCAAAAACAGGGAGTATATTATTGTGACACTTATGCTCCTACTACTAAAATTGCTGCTATTCTGTTATTGGTTGCACTTGCATCTATTCATAATTTAGATGTGCATCAAATGGATGTGAAAACAACATTTCTGAATGGTGATTTGCATGAAGAGATTTATATGGTGCAACCTGAAGGTTTTGTTGTGCCGGGTCAGGAACAAAAAGTATGTAAATTGATTAATCTTTATATGGCCTTAAACAAGCTCCTAAACAATGCTTCAAAAAATTTGATGATACTTTGCATGATAAGGGCTTTGTTTCTAATTTTGGAGATACATGTGTCTATTCTAAGATGCATGAATCTGGATATGTCATTATATGTTTATATGTAGATGACATGCTTATTATAGGTACTTCACTTGATATTGTGTGTGAAACGAAAGCTTTTCTAAATTTGACATGAAGGATCTTGATGAGGTTGATGTCATTCTTGGAATGAAAAGAAGAAAGTGTGCTTCTAATCTTTTTTCTGGATCAATCTCATTATATTGAAAAGATTCTTAAGAAGTTTGGATTTAGGGATGAACCTAGTGTGAAATCTCCATATGATTCCTCTATGCATTTATGTAAGAATAAAGGAGTTGTTGTAAAACAATCTGCTTATGCTAAGATTATGGGTAGTGTAATGTATTTGATGAACTGCACACGACCTGATATTCAATATGCAGTTAGTAGATTAAGTTGATATACTCATAATCCTAATTCTGATCATCGGTTAGCTCTAATCCGATTGATGCATTATCTGAAAGGATCTATTAATTGAAATTTATGTTATTCTGATTCTCCGTGTATACTTGAAGCATATTGTGATGCAAATTGGGTGTTAGATAATGATGAAATTAATTGTACAAGTGGTTATGTATTTACTTTGGGTGGTGTAGCAGTATCATGGAAATTTGTCAATCTAACTTGCACTGCTAGCTCCACTATGGAATCTAAATTGATTGCCCTTGAATTAGCAGGTCAAGAAGCTGACTGGTTGAGAAATTTTCTTGCTGACATTCCGTTGGTGGGGAGACCATGTCCATCTGTCTCCATGAGATGTGATTCTCAAGTTGCGATTGTTGTAGCAATGAACGTGTTGTATAATGTGAAGAAAAAGCGTATACGTATGTGACACAAGGTGATACGCAACCGAATTGAATAAGGTGTGATATAATTGGAATTTGTAAGATCATGGCAGAGCCTGGCCGATCCCTTAACGAAAGGGTTGTGCGGACGAATGGTCCTGGACAAAGCTAAGGAAATGGGGCTAAAGCTTCTTTCATATTAGAATCATTCTGGATACCCAACCAAGAATTCCAACAAATTGAGAATTCTGGTTTAATGAGGTCAAACGAAGGTATGATGATAATCTGATGTCAGATAAAGTCCTCTGATGTTGTTAGATGGAAGGTTGAGATGTTTGATCTCTTAATGAACTCATACCTGTATGGGGGTGTGCATCAACCCACACTTGATGAGTCCCCTAAACTAGTGTCTGGGTATAAGGTCGCCTAACTAGATGAGTTGTAGGGGAAACTCACTAGGACACTAGTGATGTAGGGCTATATGCTAGGCTTGTAATTGCATAGTTTTAATCATGCGGAACTCTCAGATTTTGTTTTGCTGATTCAAGTCCAAAAGACATCATCTTGATTACTGTCACTGATTTAATTTTGAAACATGTGGGGGATTGTTAATTCTGTTTCACAAATTGGGCTTATATTACTATTTAGGCTTTGAAAACTTGCAGATACATAACCTAATATTCACTTATGATTTTACATGATTTTACTTGTATTTCTTCAACCCTAAATATCTTCAAAAGAAGCAGTCAAAAAGAAAAGAGTTGATCTATCTCACCTTATTTGAACGTTGAAGTGGTGGAGGTTGTTGGAGAGTGCAAGTTTGGGGTTGAATTCTCTCTTGGTTCAGTATTTGTTTTTCCTTAAATAGAGATGAGGTGAATTGTTGAAAAGGCAGTGAAACGTTCTCTACTTCCTTCTTCCTGATGTTTTCTTATCTCCCCTAAAATCAATTTGAGAGTTCCATCTCTTCTGATTGTGTGCATAATTCTGAGGAGAGAAAAGTTAACCCTGGAGTGAGCGGTCTTGGTTATCTTGCACCGATGGTTAGGCAGTTTTTTCACTCAAGTGCAGAAGTTCTTCTTCGGCTTTGCAATTTTCGCTTTCTAAATTCTGATTTTTTTCCAACAACATGTCACCCTTACGTTCAATTGACATATGCATGTTTCGACCTCTGGGATATTTCACATCCTTTGACATGTCATCTGACACGTCGTCATGACCTAAAAAAACTCAATAAAAAACCAAAAGAAATGCCACATATTTACGATTTTTGAAAACAAATCTTATTTTAATTTATTATGTTTCTTTTACATAAATTTTGTAACTACTCTGTATATACTATCTATATTTAATTTAATATACACTTATATTTCATCTATACAAATTAACTTAATTAGTTGATTATCTTTTACCCAAATAGTTTATCTACTTTGTTAATAAAGCAAATGTCGTGGTTGTTAAATCAAAGAAACCCTAAATACTAACTAGAGTATAACAAGTAAGTAGAGGTCGAACCCAAGGGAATCAAAACACTAATTCAATGCACAAGTGAAGTATCAACTCAAGAACACGTAACAGGGGGGGTTTATTGTATAAGGACACACAAGTAACAAGTAACAAGCAAAGCAACGATGGGTTGAGAATATTATGCGAAGGGGTTTCACCTAGCATGTATCCACACAAC